>JANFPS010000003.1:4890085-7290085 GCA_024703675.1 Drosophila nebulosa | reverse complement strand
CACACACACAGACACAAAAGAACAAACACACAACACAAAGAATGCAACTGTCTCCCCCCCCCCCCCCACAACCCCTCTCTGTCTCTCTATCTCTGGCTTATCTGTCATTTGTTTGCCCGCCTATTTTATGCATTATTAGCTTTGGCTTTTTATGTAGGCAAAAAATAAGTAAATTTTTATGCGTTTTTAAAGTGTGTCGCCGGAAATGGCTTATTACACTCCAGACACAAAAAACGTAGGGGGGAGAGGGAGGGAGGGGGACGACGACGACGACATGGGACATGGGACATGGAATATGGGAGACCTACGATAATATATGAATGACTAATATGACACTTTGTTGTCTGCGGCTCTGAACTCTGAATTTCCAATAAAAAGAAGAAAGAACTCTTTGCCCCCATAAGTCCGGAAATTGTTTGAGCTTTCTTTCGACTTATGCAAATGTACACGACGACTACGACAACGAGAAGTAGATAAAGTTCCACTACCAAAAAGAATACACATGAAGAGTCTTTGATTTTTATTACCTGTCCCATACCATAGAAAGGCGGGGTTAAAAGTCAATTTTCTGCTTTTATTCATTTCCCCTTGCCTCCCTCTCTCTCTCTCTCTCTCGATGTCTCTCTCTCTCTCTCTCTCTCTCTGTGTATCACATATGCAAATTCTAAAGGCCACTTGATGGCCATTTTACCATTTGCCATTCCTTCTTCTAGCCTCCTTTCCTCTTAGACAGAAGAGAATAGAGGCTAAATTTAAAAAGTTTCTATGCGAGTTAGTTGAGTATTTTTTTTTTCAAGTCTTCAGTTTTCTTAAACTCTATAATCTTTAACTAAACAAACTATAATTTAAGTGAGGCCTTCATTTAAGTAGAGGAATTTAACATATAATAGACTACACTACAGTTAAACTGTGGCCATATGGATTTTGATATAAGGTTTGCAATATTTATTAGTATTTTTGATAAGAGTTGACTGTTATATGGACCTAGCTCCACTCTATTTGTGGAATACTTTAAGTCAAAATCGTTCTTCTGTATACACGGAAAAACTTGTTTATGATAAGAGGAATATTGCATACTTAAGGGGGTAAATGTTCATCATTTTATACCCGTTGATTCGCATGTGACTATGTAGGGAGAATGGTTAATGTTATGTCGACCGACTGTTTGGTATTTTTTTGTTAAAGTTTTTCTTCTTTTTTTTTTTTAATGCTTTTGGGGTTTGTCTAACCTTTGATTTTGGTTTTGGTTTTGGTTTTGCTGGGCCCGGCGGTCACTGGGGCCACTTACAGCTCAGCTTTAGTCAAATAATTGTTTTAAATTAAACACAAGCCAAAGTGCCTAAAGTTATGCCAAAACATAAAGAGAGAAAGAGCGAAAAGAAGAAACATAAACCAAACCACAAGAGAGAGATAGACAGAGGATGAGCAAGAGACAGAGACAGAGACAGGGACAGAGAGCGAGAGAAACTTTTTGCAGGCCATCTCATTAAGTTTGCTCCTGGTGTGGCAGGATGAGGCTAATGAAATGGCCTGCCCGGCAGCAGGAGCAGGAGCAGGCGGCAAGGCGGTTAAGGAAGCTAACTTGTGCCCCCCAGAAACAATGGATGAAGGGGAAATTGGGGAGAAAGAGGAAGGAAGGAAGGAAGCAGCAGCAGCAGCAGTAGCACCAAAAACTAAAACTCGAGATGAAAGCAAAACAAAAAGCAGCAGAAGAAACAGTAGTAGTGGTGGGGGGGGGGGAGAGAGACAAGCCAGCCAGTGAGATGCTGATTATCTCTAGCGGTTGCATAAAGACTCTGGATGGAGGCTGCTGTGGGTTGGTTGAGGGGGGGGCGTGGCAGCACTCTTGCTGGAGTAGGTGGCAATGGAATTAACATTATTAGCGGAAATTCTTGGGCTGTTTCTCTTGACTCTCTGCCACCAATTCTCTTCCTCTGTCTCTCTCTCTCTCTCTCTCTCTTTGTCTCTTCCTGTGCCTTCTCGCTCTTTTTTATGCCATGTTTAACTTTGCTCTGTTGATTTTCATTTTTAAATGTTTTTCCGCTGCTGTTGTTCCTTGTTTTTGCTTCGCTTGAAATATGAACTCAGCTTAGAACGGTTTATTATGCCCTTAAAGTGCGTGTGAAAAGTGCTTGAACAATTGTTGGATGGTGATATACACCAGTTTTCCCGCCCCACTTCCTTACACATCATCAATTAAAAGAGGTGGCCAATTAAATGTTTCAATAGACGGGTATTGCTTAAATTCTTGAAAACAACTTTAACAAATTTTCATTTGTCTAATTCATTTTCATTCACAGAGATGAAAGCTCCTTTTTGTGTTTTTTTTTTGCTCTCACTCGCACACACACACACACACACACACACACATTTCCCTTTTTCAATGATCTCTGTCTATTGGCCACTCTCGTTGGTTCGCTTGAATTTTCATATGCAGCCTAACAGTAGGCAACGTTTTATTTTTAAATATTTGAAAAATATGAAAAAAATTGTGTGTACATTTGCCCTACAGCAATGCGGCAAGGCAAGCGCAGACAGCACGAGCGAACGAACGAACGAACGTACAAAAAATAAACGAAAAAAAAATATATATATATATATATGAAAATGGAAATACCAATAAAATGTTTCCACTTGAAACAATCGACCACAAGGACACTCCTCAATAAGTGTGATCGCTTTTACTAAATTTGATTTGAGTCTCCAGTCTTCCAGAGCTGTCCAGAGAGCCCATAGGCGATACAGAGCCTACTCTTTATCCCTTCTTTAGAGGTTTTTAGTCCAATCACAAACCATTCTAAAGCAACTTCACCAGGGGCTGGCTTTTTCAATGAGCAAGAGGAGAGTCAAGAGTCAATGTATTTCTAGTCCCTTATATACCCTTTCTCATCGCCTGCATACAGGGTACAGGCACAGTACAAAACACAGAATTATGCTTTTAACGGCAATGCTGCTGCTGCTGAGGTTGGAAAAAAAGGAAGCTGCTGCTGCTCAAACAAATGTTTAACATGGTTTTGCAAAAGGGCCAACGCCAACGTGAAAAAAAAAAATATATATGTAACGCAAAAAGGGCAAGAAAGAAACGATGGACAGGATAGGGATGGGGATGCCGGTGGGGCGGGGGCAAGCGGTTGCCGGTTGAGTTGAATTCTGGTGAATGCCTGCAGCGCTATTAGCGCCAAACGCTAGTCAGGCCAGTGCCAAAAAGCAAAATCCTTTGCGTTGAGATTTTCGCCTTCCCCATCACCCCCCACCGCCATCTACAATCCCCCACCCACCATGTTTCATTCAGGAGTTTTTGGCATAAGCCAAGCTAATCTGTTTGCTTTTGGTCATTCCAGATTTCAGTTTTCCCTCTCATATTAGTCAGGCTTTACCTGAATATAAATTATATGGCAAGTAAAACACAGTCTACTTATCACACACACACACACACACACACACACAGGCATTTCTGACGTCATTAGCCGCAGACATGGGCCAGTTTTTGGTTTTTTTTTTCGGACTTTTCACTTGTCTTTCATCGTCGCTCGCGCACACACACACACACACACACACACACTCACACACTCACACATATAAAAATAAACAAATCAAATAAAAATAGCATATAACATATACATATATATATATATATGTATGTATGTATAGAAATACAGTGAAGAAAAATCGATTGCAGTTGTCGGTGTCGGTGTCGGCGGCGGTTTTTGTTTATTTTAAAACATTAACAAAAGAAGGTCAGAACATTAAGTTCCTTTAGGAGGAGCCATAACATTTCCCTCCTTCTCCTTCCCGCGTTCTCAGGTAAATTATGAAGTAGATAAACTCAACCAAAGAAGAAAAAAAAAAAAAGGAATAATGAGAGATAAAGTAGAAAAAAACAACATCGAAGGGAAAAAAAAGGTTGTTAGATCCATTTTCAGCCCAGGGTTTTTAATCAAAGCAAATGAATTTAAACGAAGCGACGAACACAAAAAGTCTTTGGGCTATTTGCATAGCAGCGGCTGTAGCCCCCCTGTTTCCCCCGCCCCGCCGAACATCATAGTGAAATGGTTTCTAAGTGAAAAAAAAAAAAAAACCAAATGGACCAACGAAAGGATACTATACCAACCAACCTGCGACGTCTACTAGAACGAATAGCAAACAAACAGACAGACAGCCAGCCGGAACAAAAAAAAGATGAAGAGCCAGCCAAACGCGCTTAGCCACTCCATTCTCAACTAACTCTGAAGAGGGAGAGAGAGAGAGAGAGCAAGAGAGAAAGAGAGAGCATGAAACGAGGATACTAAAGTTGGTTTTATTTGGCGCGGGGATTTGTTTGGTTCCACAGATAGAGAGAGAAAGAGCACGAGGGGGGGGGGGGGGGGGGGGAGAGAGCGTAGAGGATAAGCGCTGTTTGTTTGGTTGTATCCTTTTATCCTTTTGTGTTTGCATGAATTTAATGCAATCTAAATATTTGTGGGTGAGAGTGAGAACGACGACGTCGCCTTTTTTTTTTTCTTCTTTTGCTTTTGCTTTTCCTTTACTTTGCACATTTTCCCATTTCCCATTTCTTGTACTATAAATGGCTTTTTATGGGTTTAAGTGCTTGATAGCCAAAGAATTTTAAAGCTGCCTTCGTTCCCTTCGTTCTGCTGCTGCTTCAGCACACACACACAAGCGCCGAGAAGGAGTTTTTCTGATCTAAACTGGCTATAAATATTTCCATTTTCGATTCATCGAGAGTGTCCCCCACCATCAACAACTTGGCATCTAAGCCTTGGGCTTATACTTCTAAGCAATCATTCGCAGCACCAGTTGGTTTAAACTAGAAAGATTTCATAAGAGAAAGCGCGTTGGAGGAGATCTTTCAAACTTGAGGTGAGTTTTAGTGGGAGATCTTTAACACACTTCAAGTGAACTTCAATAGAGGATCTCAAACTCGAGATGAGTTCACCACAATTTCAATAGAAGATCTTTAACACACAAGTTTGGTGAATTGTGGTGAATTTGGATGAAAGATCTTATGCGCTCGGAGTGAGATATGTTGAATTTCGGTGGAACATCGAGGTGAGTTCACCACAATTTCAATGGAAGATCATTAGATGAATGATGAATGATCTTATACGATCAGAGTGAGATATGGTGAATTTCGGTTGAAGATCGAGGTGAGTTCAACATAGTTTTGATGGCAAATCTTTTACACTCGAGTTTGATGAAAGGGTGATGAATTTCGGTGGAAGATCTTAAGCACTAGAAGTGAATTGTAGTGACTTTCGATCTGTGTTGACTTTTGATTGTGTGGTGAAGATTTTCGCTTAGGTTGAGCCAGCCTATTTCCAATGCGCTGTGTGATACATTCTCTATTCTGAGATATGATCAACTGTAAACTAATTAATTCATAGTATTTATTGTGAACCAAATATTTTTGCAGTTCATGAACTTTCATCTATTGAATGTTCATTTAGCATACATATGTTGAATTTCTGTGGGTGGTTATGTGTGTTAAAATAGTATAATTTGGCCCGCCCGACTTGACTTATTAATAATTTTTAACACATTGCTTTTTTAGCTCATCTATTTTCTACCAAATTCAATTATTTCTTTCTATATTTAGACCGATGAAGTGTGCGTCTGATCATATTGGAAATTATGATTCGCAGAAAAATGCAAAATTCTGGACAAGTAAATTTGTTGATTTGTTTAGGATTTGAATTTGACATAGTTCAGCTGAATAATGTTGAGCGCGGATGATGATACACAGACGCCAGAAATATAATATTTATTTTTATTATTATTACTGTGCGTTGAAAAGCAAGGGTGGCAGGAAGGGAGTTAGGGAAGATGGGCGTGGCGCATTCAACTGCTATCTCATGCACATTTTATCACCGACAGTTGACAATGGCATCAGCATCATCGTCATCACTGTCACTGAAATTGTTGCTGTCACAGTAATAAAAAGTAGCGTGACAAACAGAAAGAGAGAGAGAGTGAGAGAGAGGGAGGCGGGCAGAGAGAATTCGGATATATCTAGGTCCATATCTACGCATTTGTTATCCTTGAGCTGCATTCAAAATACAACAATTTACAATTTTCGTTTTATTTCTTTTGAACAACAATTGTGCAATTTGCCATTAAATCGAATACCCTAACAAAAATGGTTTCCCTCTTTATGTCGAACAGTTTGCTAATATCGAATATGTGCTGTAAAGAAATTTTACTTCCAAAGTATTTTGAACTTAATTGATTTCCAGAAGAGTCAGACTCGAGACAAAACTAATTCAATAAGCAATTGGGATATTGGTTTTTTCATTTATCCATTCCAAGAAATATGCAACGCGGGCGTAGGCTGCAAATGTCTCACAGGGCTGGTCGCCGAAGGTAACAATACCAACCAATATTGGAGGATTCGTCCGGGTCACTAGTGGTCCACCAGAATCGCCATTGCAAGTTGATGCTTCGGTGCACAATACATCATCTTGGACAACACTCGTCAAGACATCCAAAGGGCATAACGTGGCACATTTCAGTTTGCTAATAATATCCACGTCAATGCATTGCAGTCGTTTGGATAGTGTGGTATTATGCGATAGGCCCCAACCACAGACTTCAGTGCTCCAGTTCACCATGCTATTATCTCTATCACTAAACTTTGGAAGCGCTATCCGGCCAACTCTAGCGGAGAACTCAATGCGTGGCGTACGAATGAGACCAATATCATAGTTGTAGTGAGGGCGAGGCTTATACAGTTCATGCATAATGAAATTATTATGAAAAACTATGTGTCCTATATTGGATAAATGGTTGTTCGATCCATAACTGATAAGTGCAAATTGTTTATTCGCAAGGCAATGGGCGGCAGTCAGAATCCAAGTGTCTCCAATAATGCTGCCACCACATACAGAAGTCTTGGAACCATCGGAAACCAGCATACCGACAATGTAGGGCATGTGTCCTTCGGGTGCTTCATATCCATGATAGATGACTGGAGAGCCATACAGCCACTCCCCAAAGTCAATTGCCCAAGCCACAGAAAGAGTTGCGAATACCAGGAATATCTTCATCGTACTAATTGAATATTCGGGGTAAAGTTCCCCTTTTTATATAGTAGAATACAACTGCTTGATTTGGTTATGTAAGTTAATTGATTTCGTAAGACTTGGGTGCAGCTGGAATTTTGCAATTAGCATTTTCAAGATAATTAAAATAAGAAATTTCCATCCAAATTAAATATTTAGCTCGGCCATTGACTTCATTCTGCTTATCTATTTTAAACCGATTTTGGTAGAGGGTATACGATGTTCTGCTTTAGTCAAGCAGCAATTATTGTGAACCATCTCATTTGGTTTTTAGTCATAAATTTGTTTCATGTCAAGTCAAGTCGAGTCAAGTGTTTTTGAAAATGAAAATGAAATTAATGACGTCACATAAAAGGGCAGATTTGCAATTGCAAATTGCTAAATTTAAAGTAGAGTGAGACGGAGACGGAGACGTAGAGAGAAATTGTCACACTAAAAATAATGTTTACTGTGTCGAGGCTATGGACGACTGGCTGCATATAAATACACACACACACACACACATACATACATACATAAGTATGTAAATAACTAAATATAGAAAATTTCGCACATAAAATGCACACGCGCCATAGAATTTTGCAAAAACTTATAGGCTTAAAACGAGAGAGAGAGAGAGTGGGAGAGCGGGAGAGTGGCATGGAAATTTATCCCCCCCGACTACAACTAATTTGTTTAATGCTACTGCACTTGAATTGTAGGGCTCTTGGGCTCATCTTTTGTGCCCATTAATACAAATAACATTACAAAATGTTTCTCGTTTTTTTCTTTTTGCAGTTTGTTGGCTGGGAGGAGGTTCAGCGACCAAATACGAGAGCGGAAATTGTTCAGGCCATGCGACGCATAAGGGTAAGTGGCCTTCCCCGCTTTCCCCCTTCAATCTTAAATTTTTATATATGTATATTAAGCATACGCCCTGTGTGAAATGCGCGAAGCAGGCAAGAGCAGCTACTGGCAAATTGAAATCTAACAAGAAATGTTAAAGCCCGCATCTCAAACACACACACACTCACACACACACACACACACACACACACACACACGCAGATGTTACGCATATCTCTCTCAGGCTGCCAATTAAAGAAACTTTTAGCCGGGCTTTGGTTGGCTCTGCTTCCATTTGCGCCTTGAGGGGATTTTAAATTCTTTACCCCAAAAAGCAGGCAACAGTTTTTTTTTAAATACACTCTAGCAAACACAATGGCTGAAGAAAAGGCAATGGGGGAGAGGCTATATGATCATGAAGAAGAGAAGACCACGATGGATAACCAATTAAATATTAGTTCTTCTTCGCCTATTGCTTTAAGAGATTGTTCGCTCTTGAGTCGAGATGAGAATGATGGGATTAAGATCGATTGTCAAGTTTGTGGACTTGAGGTCCTTGGGAGTAGCGTAGCCTAAAGGGTACTACACATGTCGAAGCTTTTAAATGCACCATTCCATTTAAATTTTTTCTTTTTGGTTGTGCGTGTGTTCACCATCGTCACATGCTTTGATTACAGTTACAAGCACACACTTTTTCAATCCCCTCAACCTCCTCACACACACTTTTCTTCACTCGTTGCCAAAAAGGACAACAACATGCGAAAGGGATAGAGGAGGGTAAAACCTCGTAACGGCATAAAAAGTAACGAGGCTTGTTTATCTCCCGTCAGCCAAATACTCCCTGCGAGTCAGTTCGTGCGTGCCTTGGCTTAAACATTGTTAGCTTGGTTGTGTTTGACATGTGTGTGTGTGTGTGTACCGAGTGTGTCTCTGTGTGTGTGTGTGCGAATTTGCCTTGTCTGCCGCGCATTTCAAATAAGTATGGCGTTTGTTATTGTCAAGTCTCTTCTTGCCATTAGGCAGTCAAATGTTAATTGAAAAATCACAAATCAAGCAAAAGCTTCATCGGCTTCGGCTCCTCCGACTCGCCGACATGCCGACTTGAGGACTTTTTGACTTCTTCTACACACACACGCACACACACACATTTGTTTTCTTAATAATATTTAACCAAAAATTATTGTTTTCTCTACAGTACGAATGCAAAGTGCAGAATCTAAAGAAACGCAAGGTGACCATACACATATCGGTAAATGGTGTACGTGTTGTGCTTAAGAAACGTCGCCGAAAAGTAAGTAAATAATTTCGCTTACTAATCGATTGATGGGTGGACCGACGACCCCCTTTCATTGTATCTTCCCCCCTTTTTATCCTTTAGAAAAAGAACTGGACCAATGATCCCGAGGAAATCGAATTGCTCAATCATCCCATTTATAGAATATTCTATGTATCCCATGACAGTAGCGATCTCAAGATATTCAGCTATATAGCGCGCGATGCCAGTACGGATACTTTCAAATGTTCCGTATTCAAAAGTCACAAAAAGGTAAGTCGGTCAGGGTTTACGATGCGAAATCTAAACACTTTAGAGAACTTTATACCGCAATTTGCCAGAAAATGCCGAAAAAAAAAAATCCAAAAATAGCACCAGATATTATCTATATAGTACATACATACATACATATTGTACATGTGACTTACTGTAAACCTATTTGTTAAGTCTCTCCCGGCACCCGCCACCCACCGCCATGTACATACATACGTCGTGTAGTGTACGTACCCTGTGTACCCTCTGGATGCCTGATTTTCGTGGTCGTGGTCGTGCGAGTGCTCCTCCTTCTTTTATCCATATGTAAAATTCTCTATAAATAAGCAAAAATGTCTATTCGATTTGTATGCATAATTTTTGGCTTGCATCCAGAAACATTTCGGAAAACCGAAACGAAAACAACTAGCGAATAAACAAATAAGTGCGATATGGACAAGAGCGAATACAAATCATTAAATGCGCTTTCAATTTTTATCTAAAGAACAATATTTATATGAAAATTAAGATAACTAAGTGAAACACGCTGACGAAAGAACGTTTTAAGCATTTCGGTTATATTGGTTCGTTTCGGTTATTCAGGTAAAATATATTAACAACCCGCTATTGTTAAGTCCTAGTGATTTTTTAAGCAAAAACTGCAAAAAAAGTGTTTCGGTTATAACGGTTCGTTTCGGTTACTCAAAGAAAAAGATCTAACAATGTGATCGAATCTATGATTTTAACGCGGGTTAATTAAAAATTAAGCAAAATCGAAGTGCACCGGAAACGAATGTTCTTCAGTAGCACCGCTCCTCAATTACATTTCTTGGCTGCACTTTACTCATTGTATCAATGTGTGTGTGTGTGTGTGTGTGTGTGTGTGTGTGTGTGTGTCTTATGCGTCCAAATATCCAACAATTTATGACCATATCTCATGGGATCAAACACTCGTCAGGTTCACCATCAACGTTAGGTCCAGACGAATTGTTCATTATATGGTAAGCACATTACAGCGCGCACATTAGAAACTAAATAAAACACACTGTGGATGATCTGTGTTTTTTTTTTTTTTGTGGGGGAGGGAACGGGGGCCAGCGGGTATGGCAGACGAAAAAGTAAGGCGCAACTACATAGTTACATTTCCGTATGACAGCCAGACAGACCCGCCCGAACCGATCCGATGCGATCCGAGATCTGAGATTTGCTATAACCACATCTGTGGATATACATATATGAAATATGTGTGGAAAATATTTTCATTGCTGCGACAAAATGGAATGGTTTTGGATTTGGCAAATGAATAAATCAGTTTTTGTCATTTTTTTTTTCTTTTTTTTTGGGGGGATTTTGTAGTGGGATTTTGTTTGTGGTCTCTCCCTGTGGTTCTCTGGCCTTCAACTTCAATCGGTAGACAATGTCAACCAGGCAGGCAGGCAGGCAGGCAGGCCGACAGCCAGGCAGCCATTCCACCAGGCATTGGCATTTTCCTATTTCGTTTTTGGTTTTCTAATTAACAAGCGAATTTTCTAGGAAAACGAATGACATGCCGAGAGACAAGAAGAAATGTCTGCCAAGACTTGACATAGACAAAGCCGAAAAAAAAAGAAACGAAAACGAAACGAAACGAGAAAGAAAATTAAGGCCAAAGTGAAGTCAGTTGGGGAATTTGGCGATAAATGGAATAATGGCTAAAAATGCTGCCATGCACGTGTGAAATATTGCTGGCGTCACCTGGCGGCAGGTAGCCTACCTCTCTCCCTCCATCTCGACTCTGTTTAACAATAAACAAATGATGAAAATGCAACGCAATTCGCCTCACTGCTCTTTTTTTTTTTTTTTTGGCTCTCCACAAAATGAGATTTCCAAATAAACACTAAGAAGTTAAGCAGATCGAATCGGAGGGACCAGATGAGACACACAATGTGCTGAAATGTAAATGATTTATGGGCCAAAAAAAAAAACCACAGAAAATCCCCAGGGTGAGAAGAGGCAGAAGGCTGGCTAGGAGATGCTTAAAGTTCATACATTGTTGTTTACTTCCTCAAAGCACATACACGGACTGACAGACAGACAGACAGACGAACAGACGTACAGACGCACACAATGGCGCAATGACGTCACAAAATCTGTTAACTGCAATCACCCATACGCCTAGTTGACCAGCCAAAACAAACGCAGCATGACGCTCTCGACAAAACGAAAAAAAAAAATAACGATTCCCCACCAATTTTTTCTGAATTTCAGAATTTGATTGTTCACCTCCAACAACCAACCAGCTGAGCGAGAAGCGAGCGAGCGAAAAGCTTCATCAAAATTGGCCGAGAAAAGCTTCTCTCCCTATTTAGCCGGCACTGGCAAGCAAACTGATCGAACGTCAGATCGGCATATATCTATTTGTATGTGTGGGTGTGCTTGTGTGTGTGTGTGTGTGTATGATACTGCTCTGCTCTGCTCTCATTTCGTTTTGGCTGCTTTGTCCAGTTTGTTCTAGGCGCCGCGCCTTTGCAGACGTGCAAATTCGTTCGATAAGAAAGAAAGAACAAAAAAAAAAAAAAATAGATAGAAAATAGAAGAAAAACTTCCTTTGTACGTTTTTTTTTCTTTATTTATTATTGTTGTAAATTATGCAACGAGAAAAAAGTGATTAAAAAGTGAATAAGTGACAAGAGAGAAGCAAAAAAAAACCAACTTTAAATTGTGATTAATTCATATAAAGAAAAAACTAAGCTTATATCTGCTGCCTTTGCATAGAGAATCATCGAGAGGACCAACAACAACAAGAATAAAAAACACTAAGAAATTGTCACACAATCGCCCACATATGTATATATCGTATCTACATAATCACGCCATAGATCATAGAAGAAAAAGTTGAAAATTATCATCTTGGGAAATGTTGCTACTATTGCTGACGTCATTCAGTGCTTAATTTAAAAGAGTTAAAGAAATTTTGTAGCCAACGGGTTATTCATTGATTCATTCGTCGACTCATTCAATGTTTCCGAATGTTTTTGCCTTCATTAACAACAACAATAAACAAATTAATCCACTGACGCACTCAAAATATACAATAATCATAATTGAAAATTTAATTGGTTTTTGTTGTTTATGCGAGCATATTAGTTCTTGGTTCTGCGCCATCTTGGTCAATTGCTTCTTCACTTGGTCCCTGACCAAGTACCTAGTCCCAGTCTCCATACAGGCCCACGCAATCAACCAAACCAAACCAACAAGAATTTAATGAGCCAAATTCCCCACAGGTAGCACCCAAAATATTGAGAAAACTCTCGTATAAATAAATAATATTATGGCCAATATATGTACATACATACATATATTTCAAATGAACACACACAACACGTGATATTTAGATTGAAATATTTATGATTTCGCTTTGCTTATTTTTAGTTGAAAGTGAACACAAAATAGCAAAGAGTAGCAGCAACAAGAAGGGCAAAGCCAAACACCAATAAATCAAACTGAAAAGACCACCAACCAAATGGCCAAAGCCTCCATTCATAATCGGAAATTGGAAGCAGAAATGTTTAACATTTGCAGCTTAAAGATACATTTTAAATTAAATTGTGAATCGCTTCCTTTAAGCCAATTATTAAAACTGAATCCTGAGTTCGCCAACACATCTTCTGATGGGGCCAAACCAGAACAGCGATACACTTGCTTAAGATCTTTTAGTTTAATTTAATTAACATTGATAAGCCCTTAACTTAATTAAGTTTATTTTTTAGGACCAAATAGAAGCAAACTGATGGGAAAGCAACCGGTTAGTAACCTCAGCTCAGCTCTTCATAGAGAAACTTTTACAGACCTCAAGACCTAGCTTGGAGCTATCCCAGTTGTAGAAAATCGTATATAGAAGATATATATTATATAGGTGTACAGTTAGGTGCATGTCAAAATATTGCAGAGTAAGCAGCAACCTTTTTGTATCTCATTTTTCTGCCCCAAAATGGCAGCTACAATTGTCCTCTATCTCTTTCACTCTCTCACTCTGTGTCTCACTACGCTTTCTCTTTCTTTTCTTTTCTTTTTATTTTTTTTATTTGGTTTTTTTGTTTGCCATTTTCCCCTTCAGGCCAAAATAGATCCATTATTTTAATAGCCTGCTTTAAAGTATTTTAAAAATCGAATAACCAATGGAAATGGCAATAGTAGGGACAGGGACAGCGAGCCAGGGGGTGGCAGGCCAGGGGGAATTTGCCCAACGAGTGTGCGTGTGCGCGTGTGTGTGTGTGTGTGTGTGTGTGTGTTTCGCTATGCTTTCGATGGGCTACTTGAGGCTAACAAGAAAGCAAATTAAAAATACATAAGCAAATTTTTCGCGTTTGAAAAAATTTAAGTGCAATTTTTCATCTTGTTGTTGTTGTTGTTGTTGTTGCTTCCTTTCTTTCTTAATTTGCTGTTTTTAGTATTCTTCGGTATTCGCTGGCATGACTAATGAAAAGTTAATTATGTAGTAACAAGATGTACATACATACATACATACATACATCCATACATAAAAGGAAAACCGAAAAATGAAAACCAAAAGCGAAAACCACGTGACAATGTGCAGAATTTATGAGTAGAGAGACAGATGCAGCAGCAACTGCAAGTGATGAAGGCTTTTGTGGTGTGTGTGTGATGGTTAGGGACGGGGGGGTGGGAAGGAGGGGTCGCCTCCTCTTTTACTCATTGCAGATGTGGTTTCAGTGGCGGCGGCGGTAACTGATGAGTAAACATGGCTATAATTTGGCACGTCGACGGCAGTAAAAACCAGCAACCAAAACACAACCTTCAATCTTTGCCCTCTCGGCCCTCTCTCTCTCTCTTTCTCACTTTCTCTCTTCCTCTTTCTCTCTTTAGGTTAGTTTTGTTGAAACAAGCCATTAAACAGTTTACAGAACACATTTTCCCCGCAGTTTTCCTTGATGTTTTTGTAAAATAAAAAAATTTTCCCTTATGACAGACAAAGAAAAATAAGATGGAAAAACAAACTGCCAAAAACACAACAAAAAAAAAAAAAACAAAAAACAATTTTAAATTGGAAATAAAAAAATTTTTCAAAATAAATACACACATTAAGCAAAAAATGCTAAAAAGAACGTTTATTTTGATTTTTCCCTTTTATTATTATTAGTATATTTTGTAGCTTTTCTTCTTCTTTGTTTCGTTTTTTTTTTTTGTTTTCTTCTTTGCGTTTTGTACATTTTAACGCCATAAAGTTTCAAGTAGTTTTCCATGATTTTCTGTTCTCTACTCTTGGACATAAGCTGAGGGGGATATACACATACATACGTACATACACTCATTAAGCTATATATTTTTAATCGGCACGAGCCATCAACATCAAGACAAGAGCTATAGATTAACCAGCAATCGGATTTGCCTTTCTTTTATAGGGTATAGTGATTTCGGTCTTGGACTTTTTCTTTTTTTTTTGTGTCTCAGCAAATTGCCACAGAATTTTTATAGTTTTTGATTTGATTTATGCAAAGTTGCACAAGAGACTGACTGGATATACATATCTAAAAGGGAGGGGGGGAGGGGGGAAAGAGAGATAGACAAACAAACAGTTGGCACCTTCATTTGCCACTTCGTTAGACAGATTTCCCTTATGACTGCCGCGTGGGTTACACGTGGCGTATGCTCAATGTCTGCTTGAAAATGCAATTTTGCCATTTTTTTTGAATTGTAATTCAGCACATTTAAATTGCTGTGTGTGTGTGTGTGTGTGTGTGCGTGTGTGAGTCTTGTTTGTGTCATTGCTTGTCAAAATAATTGAAATTGATGTCTGTCGTTAATGTCGTGTTTGAGCAAAATGTCTGCTAATGGTTCTCGATTCAAAAGTATATAGTAAAAGTAGCCGCACAGCCCTTTAAGACTTTTCTTTTCTCGCAATTTTCCCCCTGACAGTAAATTGCGTGTGAAATGGTCATAAGAGTTTGCCATTGCCATATGAGACTGATTCCGTTTAAGCACTGTAAAATTGACATTTCCATTAGACAACCACGCCTTCTTGCCTTCTTGCCTTTAAAAGATCTACCAGATTAACTCAGAAAAACAATGCAATGCGATTTTAGTTGCAATTTCAAATTTTTTGATATATTAAAATATTGGATAAATATTATTGTTCAATTGTTTTGCGACCTTCGAGCCATAAACTTGTGTCAATCAATCTGTGACTCATGATAACTCAAATCAGTCAAGTTAAAACCAATTTTTGACATACAGAAATAGAAAAACAGGAATATTGACAGCCGTCCACCTTCACCACACCTCACCAATCACCTCTCTATCCTTCATCCATTCATCTCTCATGCAGAAATATGCAAGCGCAGCAGAAATATTAGTGAAAAGTCGCCAAAAATATGCACAAAAACAAAAAACAAGAAAAGAGCGAAAATAGGTTAAAAATATATATTTACTTTTTTTTTTTTGTTTGTTTTTAGCCGTGAGAGAGAGAAAAAAAGAACAAAAAAAAAATACGGAAAGGTGTGAAATAAAAATGGAAATTTTGGCAATGTGTGAACAACCTGGATCAAGGAGGCAATCACCGACCGACCAACCGAGCGGCAACAGCCAAGCCAAGTGGCAAAAACAATTATGAAATTAATTGCTAACTAATTGCCAAAGAAGAAGAAGAAGATTATTGAAATAAACCGAAACCGAAACCAAACCAAAAACCGAACCAAAGCTAAACAAACAAATAATAAAGAAAACAAAAAAAAAAAACAAAATCTCATTGAACATTGAACTCGAAGAAAAAGTGAAAGTGCGTGCAAAATTATCTCGAAGAGCGATTGAGTGTGTGGGTGTGTGTGTGTGTGTGTGTGCGAGTTTTTTTTTTTTTGCGGTGACAAATTGCCAAAACGAGAGAAAGAGGTGAAGGAAAAGAACCTTCAGGAGGATCATTGAACGTAGAATGACCATGAAGCATGAGAAGACGACCAGCCTCAGCCTAATGGCGGCAGCAGCACCACAGCAGGGAAACCACCATCTGACCCACCCGCAGCAGCAGCATCAACATCAACCACGCAGTCCCATTACCAAGGCCTTTGACTTTCTACCCTGGACACGAAGTCGCAGCAAGGTGAACATGTCAAAGACCCCAGCAATCGAAAAGGAGACAGCCGCCTCCCCCTCCTCGGAGGTGCATTATCATCGGAATATATTTCGTAGTGGCGGTGGCCTAATCAGAGACATCTTGGCTGGTGGCGACAAGGAGAATGGTGGCGGTGGCGGTGGCGGAGGAGGAGGTGGCCACAAGCCACCGCAATCTCCATCAAGCCGAAAGAAGCAAAAACATTTGAGTCGCAACAAAAGCTTGGACATCCGTGAGCTAATCGGTTGTGTGGAGAATGAAATGGCTGGTGGCCGACCATCATCCATAGCCACGAGTGGTTCATCTGGTGGTGGTCGTTTCCTCGATGACACCTACATCGATCATAAGCCCAAGCATATATTGTTCAATGATAACGAGAATACAGTTTATATTATCAAAAAGGATTTGCCCGTGTCCAAAGTGAAGCCCTCGAATGGGATTGGGAATGGGAATGGGAATGGCAATGGCGGAGATGGTGGAGATGTTCTTAAGGCTCGCTTGAAATTCAAACGTGTGCCAAGTGGGGATCATTATGCCGCCTCACCGGAGGCCCTGCGTCGGGCCCATCAATTGCATCAGCAGCGTCATATGCTGCAGCGTAGGAAGAGCTTGAGTGACCAGCAAAGTAGCTCCAGTTTAAGCAGTGGCGGAGGTCACGATAGAGGCGTCGGCGGCGATAGAGGTGGCGGCGGAGCTACTGGAGGCGGCGGCGGCATCATGCTGGAGCGACCGAAAACAGACAAGCCACGCAAGAAGCTATCCTTTCGGGAGCCCATTGTGGCAGCGGCGGCGGAGCAAGCTCAATCGCTGGTAATGGCCACTAAACAGCGTCAGGCCAGACAAAGGAGACGCAGTTCGCCATTGGAACGAACTCGTGGGGGTCCGGCGGCTGCTGCCGGGACTAGTGAAGTCGCGGGAATTGGAATCGCAATGGCAATGGGTGGCATGGCTGGTATGGCTGGCCTGGGTGGAGGAGGATTGACTCCAATGGGTAGTGGTTTAAGCAACTGTGATAATTTATGCAATAATCATCGCACAAAGGATGCAATTTCCTGCAGCGATCCCGAGGTGGGTTGAACGCCACGGGGCGTATACGCAATTTGCATTATGCCTTAATTGTTGCCCTCCCTCTCCATCTACCTCTTCAGTTTCGCTCGCTTGCTATATTGCTTTATTCTTATATACGCATACATATATGACAACAATTATATTAATCTTCTACCCCTCTCTCTTTCTCTCCCTCTCGTGTCTCTCTTGCAGTCTCAGGCCATGCGCATAGTTCGCACTGTGGGACAAGCCTTTGAAGTGTGCCACAAATTTAATCTTCATAAGAATTCCCTGGAACCCAATGACGAACGCTCGGATATATCATCATCCGAGCTGCTCGATGTGGAGCAAATCAGCGAACAGCAGCAACTCAGCGAAGATGGCGGCGGTGGAAACGCTGACGACAATGAGACGCCAAAGAAAGGTAAATGCCATAAGAAGAAGAAGAAGAAGAGATGAAAAGAGAAGAGAGGAGAAGGGTCTCCTCCTCCTCCTACGGTCGTTCGTTGCCTGGCCAATAAATAAATGAAAAGCTTTTGCTGTCGTCTCGGTCTCGGTCTCGGTCTCGTTTCGTCCAGGGAGCCAGGCAGCCAGCCAGCTGCTTCCTTCCCGGTTCACCCAATTGATGACGGACTGGGCTGGCTGGCTGGCTGGCTGGGTGGGTGACCGTCTCACTGGACTCACTGTCCGTCCTTCCGTCCGTCTGTCGATTCCGTGCTTTCTCGACGCTTGCTGCATTAGTTTGCTATTCATTTTTGCATTTCAATGCAAATTTTCTTTGGTGTTTAATTTTGAATTCAGTTCAATGTGAAGCGCGTTCAGTTCAGCATTTGCATTTAAATTGCATTGGACGAAACCGACGACCGACAACCGACAACCGTTGACGATGGGAATGGGAGACACAAGGTGTCCGGATATAGCAATGAAAGGATGGACTTAAAGCAGCATTAAAGGCTTTAAATATTAACAACAATTAACAAGGCATAAGAATAAAAAATGAAAAATGCAAAGCAACATTAATTTAATGCAATTTTAAATACAACAACAAACAACAAACAAAGAGAAATACTCTAACCAAATTGCCTCAAATTGAATACACTTTCCTTCCTATGCAATAATAGGACATTCCATAGTAGAAATGATAACCTAACTCAAAGAAACTTTTTCGAACTCCAAGATTTTAGACTCCAAACGGAATTAGCAATAATTTCCATCATGGTCACCAAATGCCAAAATACTCAAAAAGGTGATTTGAAACATCTGAGAAAACATGACTGCGCATATATAGAGACTTTTCTGTGTGTGTGTGTGTGTGTACACTTGAAACAAGAACAAGTGAATAGCAACAAGAGGCGGGGCGTACAGGGCATGCTTTCGACATACTCGTCCGTACACTTCACTGCGCCGGCCGTTAAGCAATTTCCACGTATTGCTTCAATTTTCAATAATCTTTTGCAGAGGCTTTTCATTTTTTTTGTTGCTTTTTCTTTTTCTTTCCCCTTTTCTGTTTTTTTTTTTTCGCTGGCGTTTGACGTCATCAACGAATATCTGTCTATCTGTCTAGATATACAGAGGGAAAGAGATAATAAGAATGAACAAAAAAGAAAACGAAAACCTCACAAATTCAATTCTTTTGGCATCTAAAACAAGCCAGCGACATCATTCGTTGGAAAAAAAATATGTAAAAGGCATCAAAAATATGTATATAAATATATATAGATACGTATATATGTATAGAGAGAATATGCCTTTGAGGGGGGGGGGGGGGGGAATGAAAGATGGATTAGTTAGTAGGTATGTAGATAGATGGCTTAGTTGGTTGGTTGACAGACTGTTGACTGTTGGCTGGTGGGATTGGCTGCTATTTTCATCATAACCATGGCATCATCATCTTCGAACAAATATTTTTGTCTTGCTGGTAACACAAAACTCAAATCATTATTATTATTTTGCATTATTTTTTATTGTTGTCGTTGTTGTTGTCAAGTGACATGATGACACAGGACCACATGCAAAACCGAAAACTCAAAATCATTAGGCACGACTGCCACACGTGGCCCTGTTGCCTGCCTCAGCCACCGCCCGCCTCAGCCTCTTTAGCATCACCTACATGCCTCCATCAAATTGCCCAAAGTCGTGTGCCAAAAATAATTTATCTATTTCCATATATATTTTCTTGTAATTCTTTACGCCCACGTTTCTCGTCGTTTTTTTTTTTAATGGCTGCCAATGCCAGTGCCGAAAAGCACTCAAATTATGAATTATTATTGGTTTTTATTTTCGAAAATTCTCAGACAAAATGCCAAAACAACAATCGAAAAAAAAAACAAAAAAAAAAAACGAAAGCAATGGAAATATTCATAGTAAAAGACCATCCAAAAGTATGCAACGTTTTTCAAAAGCAACTAAGAGAAGATAAAAACAGTTCCTTTTCTTTTAACTGTCGGATAAGATCAGAGCTACAGATCTAAACAACTCTTTCAAAGTTTTGAAGATTTCGGAGTATTCTTCTCTAATTCATCAGCTTTTTTTTTTGGCCACAACAAAATCCTTTAATGATTTCAGAAACTTAATTTAGGGAAGGAAATCTACCCTATTCCTTCTCGTAGATCCGCGAATTAATAAAATACTGATTGATTCTCAAACCTCGTCGGTTTTTGTTAGTTTTCAGGTCACTCTTAGAAAATTGAAATGTCACTTTAAGCCAAAGCATCAATAAGAAATCTTTATTAAATCGTTGTTTTTAAGTCGAAAAATTGTTTATTTTCATTCATAATTCAAAAATTGAACTACTAATTTTTCAAGATTTTAATGGGATTATGTCATTTGGAAAAAATTTTTAGCCAATGTGTTTTTGTTTCGTTTAAAAGTGGGTTATAAATATGATAAGCACTGTATCTATATGTTTTCCTTGAAAATGTGGAATTGCACAAACAATTCAAATAAGTTTCATAAACATAATTAAAAGAACTATTAAGAGAAAAATGCAAAACGACTTGGTTCCAGGAAAGTCTTCTCACTTTGTTCTAGAAATTTGAAATATAATTTAGATAAATAAACTAAACAAGTCACAAAATTTATTGACTTTGGCTCGCGCCTAATTACGCGTAAATGGAAAACATTTTCCTATTGATTTTGGCATTAACTTGAACTTGGACGATTCATCAATCCAAATGTATAACTTTCTCTCTCTCTCTCTCTCTTTGACTAATGCCGTTTCTTTTTTGACTGATAGATCACTCTAAATGGGTCATTTTGATTGTAAAATTCTGCTAAAATTAGCCAACATATGTGGCAAAATTCTATTTTGACTTAAAATATGGGGAAAGGGGCGGCGTCGATTCAATCAATTAAATGTGAAAATGCTCAAGCGGAACTTGAATAATATCTATACGAAAACAAAAAACAGGCAACTCATCAGAGCCCCATTAACACACGTGCCCACAAGGTGCAAAACAAAATATTAGCGCAAATATTTTTATGGCAATAATTTTAAACTCTCTATACTATGTATGTATGTATGTATGTAGTAGTAAATTGTTGTTCATAAAGTTCTTGGAATAATAAGAAAATGCCAAGAAACACACAAATCAAAAGTCAAAACCGCAAAAACTGTGAAGAATTTCAATGTAAACACACAATTAGCACCCATGCCAGGAAGAAAGAAATTGATCGCTATCGATTCTCGATTCACGATACTCTAATATCATATCATAGTCATGGAAATAAGAGGGGGTGAGCGATTTCTGGGCTTATTTTTTGGCATTTGGATTCGTTGTTTGTGTCGCAGGTTTATCTCTTTTATTATATAAAAAATTTAGGCTTAATTTTCTCAATTATAGCTTCTACTTCTCTTCATTATTCCCTTTAACTTCTGTGGCAATTCCCTGCCAATTCTCTCATGCCACACTCATGTTGAGATCTGGCCGCATAATAATCAAAATAAATAATGAAATTTAACCGCTGTAATTAATGGCAAATTAATCGTGAGACCACCCCAGGTGCGTGCCTCCCTCTCATATGTGAGTATGTGTGTGTGTGTGTGTGTGTGTGTGTGTGTGTGACCTTGACAAATAAAGGTAGCGGCCTGGCCTGGCCTGGCCCGGTCTTATTGTTTATTGTAAGTTCGCCGCCGCTGCCGCCGAGAATGCTTTCATTTAGCCACTAAATTAATTTTTGCTATTTTCAATTTTTCGAATTTCATTTTCATTGGGTTTTTTTTTTTTTTGCCTATTCTATTTTTAGAACACTTAGCCGTTTGCTCAACCGATTTGAATCACACGCAGCCGCAACGACCCAATCACTTGGAACTAATGCCAACCCAATCCAGTCTACGCAAATCGACCAGCCTGCTGGTGAGTAACATGAGTAATCTAAATCCATATTCAACTCGTAATCGAAATCATAACCATAATCATAATCATCCATCGTACCTCGTCCCTCGTTCTCTTCACCCCTTACTCAGTCTATTTGTACATTTATTTATAAGAGGATAATGGCCAGCTAATTTGTAGAAATCGAAATATTTATATTAGCCCTGAAGAAGCTCAAAAGGCAAAAGGCAAAAACAAAAGCAATTCACATCCAATTAATATGCCAATTGGATAGCAAAATTTTTATGAGCAAATAAAACGTAGAAAAGTATCGAAAATCGTAAAATTTTAGGCAACAAATGTTAAGGCTAAATATGAAACAAGAATAAGATTAAGGCATCAAATAGACGCAGAAAGTCACTAGAAACTTTTATTTCTATCGACATAATTTACATTTGAGCAGAAAGGTGGCAAAGCTCCCAGTGAACTGTTGTGAAATTTCACCTAAGGCCTTGAAGAAGAAGAAGAATTAATCAAATTGTTCATATGCAATCATAATCATATTTATAATTCACTTTCAAACGAAAAATGAGTAGCTTAATATTTAAATTATGAGTGAATAAAGAAAGCAAGTCGCCTTACCGACTCGGATATAGACCAAACACATACCAATCGTATGCCATCTCACTCACTCACCCGGCTATCGCCCCCTTGACATTGCCTCTAAAAAGTTTGTGCGTACAACTTGGCTATTTTTTATTAGATTTTTATGAAATTTGGTGAGCCGATAGATATTATTAGCATATATATGTTTATCAAATTTCATAACTATATTATAAATATTGCGGGAGAAAATCACTTTTTTCCAAATCGCATACCAACTTTGGTGACTCTAGCTCATGTAGTGTTCATACGGACGGAGAGACAGACGGAAATGGCTCTATCGACTTGGCTGTTGATGCTGATCAAGAATATATATACTTTTTAGGGTCAGCGACTTTACCCTTTTACCCTATGGGTACAGGATATAAAAACAACTTTTTCACTTAAAATAAAAAAGTAAACTTTCGACCATCTATTGCATACTTAAGTGGGCGAATTAGACGCCATTTTTATGACAGAACATTTCTAACGAGTTATCTGGCAATTTCAGTGCGATGTGGATGACAAGTCTTTGGGCTCACCCTCTTCGCCACGGACAGAGATTTGCCATCTAAAGGATCAGTTGGAGGCGCAAGCTCTGCAGACGCGTCAAGCTTTGGCCCAATTGATGTTGGTGCGTGAGCAGCTCATATCAGAGACAAATGCGCGCATTGAGGCTCAGGTAGGTGTCGATAGATCGATAGATCGTTAGATCGATCTCGATTGTAGGATTGATATTATTTTTATTTGTGACTAACTTTGCAGGCGCGCACACAGCAGCTGCTTCAACAGAATCGAGAGCTACTGGAGCACTTGGCCTCGTTGGGGGCCTACAATGAGCAGCAGAGCGCTGGACTGACCTCGGCGAATATTGGCATGGCACCGCAGGTAAAAACATTTTATAGCAATTCAGATTTAAGATCGAATTTCGTTAAAGCTTTGACAAAAAATGCCTTCCCAACAAATGCGCTGCCCGATTTGCATGTGTGTTTTATTTTGCCGACTCCTGTTTTTTTTTTTTTTTTGTTTCATTTGCTGCACGTGTGTTGTGTTTGTTTTTTGTTTATTATGTTCTCGTTCTCTTTGTTGTTGTTGTTGCCGTTATCTCGAGCTCTCTCGCGTTGGCTCTCTGTCTCTCTCTCTCTCTCTGTTAATGGACAACACCTTTTTTGTTACCATCCATCCAGCAGCAATCGCAATTGCAATTACTGCTTCAGGCAACCAGCAACAACAATAATCTGGCCACAATTAATCAGCAGATCAACAATTTGGGCAACATAAACCAGCAGCTTACCTCACTCAGTCATCAATTGAGCGGGCTGAATCAGCAGAGCCAACATTTACAGAATCTACAACAGCAACAGCAGCAGACAGCATCATCCTCACAGCAGCAGCAGGGGAATCAAATGACACCAGCAACACCGCCGCCACCGCCGTCTGCATCCGGCACCGGAGTGGGGGTAGGAGGAAGTGGTGTAACGTATCCATCGTTGGGTCAATTGCAAACTATCAGCAATCAATTGCAGCAGCAACAGCAACAGGATGCCTTATCCAAGGATCTATTTCAGGTTAATCAGGAGTTGCTCAATCGTCTGCAGGCTCTCAATCTCAATGCCAATTCCACAACGCAGCAGCAGCAGACACAACAGCAACAGCAACAGCAGCAGCAGCAAACCCCATCAGCCTCGCCTCACAACTCTTTCTTCTATGTCAATCCATTGTCCTGTACACCGGGAACACCAAACAACAACAACAATAGCAACAATAACGCTGCTGCAGCTGGCGGAGGTTTCAATTTTCTAACATCGCCATCAACTGGCGGCGGCACTCTAACCCCATCCCCATTGGGTACAATGAATCGCAATTCCTTTGCCGGCAGCTCCTCACTCAATGAGGATATACGTCTGAGCATTGAACAGAATTTGAATAATCTTGAAGAGCAGCTTAAAGCGGCCGTTTCGAATGGCAATCTGGCTGGTTTGGCCTGTGGTGGCTCCACCAGCACTCGTGACACAAGTCGCAGTTCATCCACTTTAGATTCCCCATCATCGCCGCGTCTAAGGAATAGCAGCAACAACAACTTAAGTCCCGGCGGTAGCGGTAGTCAATTGAATGGCAACAACAATAACAATGGAAATGGCAATGGAAATGGAAATGGCAGAGAAACCCGCTTCAATACGGTTCTATTGAGAGTCACCGATGAGGCTGGCCATCAGCGTAAACTATCGGCCACGCCCAGTTTTATAACGCGCAGTACAAGCGAAAAAGTACCAAATCGCAGCCAAATGATGAGTCAAGTGCAACGCACCGCCTGGGCAAGGCATACAACTAAATGATTTTAGGAGTAGCAGCAGCAGCAGCAGCAGAAGGAGAAGAAAGATGAATGATGGACCAGGTCTTAAGTTAGTTTTAGTGATTCGAGTTTCTTTCCCCCTTCCCAAACCCCGCAATTTTTAGTAAGTGATTGAGAAAGAGTGAGTGAGGGCCGTGAATGAACTGAATGAGTTGAGTGTGTATGAGTTGCAACAGTATTAAATATAATTGATTCTAAAACAAAACTCTCTCTCTCTCTCTCCTAGCTACTTAATTTAGTTATGCATTTTAAGTTTGTATTTGCAGTGGCGGTTCTAAGGGGATGGTTGGGTGATGGGTGGGGGGGGGGGGGGGGGGGGGGATGAGATCTAAAACTGAATTGGCCCCCGTATAGTATGCAATGGACAAATCAGGCTAATTATTTTGTAAGTTCCTTGAATCGGGGTCGATTTGGAACCGCCACTGGCCGCCAATGTTAGGCAATGTTGCTCAAAAACAAAAATGTGCCAAACGAAATAGGAAACTCTTGTATAGCCAAATAAATTTGAGCAAAATTTGTTGATCGAATTTCAGTTTTTAGCTCAATTGATGCTCAATAGGCAAATGATAGGCATAGGAAGAAAGACTTGTTTTACCTACACAAACAAAACGTTTCTACAGAATCTGTCCAAGTTAGAAAAAAGGGAAATGTGAACGACTTAGCCAGCAAAAATATTTGTCCATTATGTATGTGCGCAAAACAATTAAATGTCTAGTCAAGTGAAAGTATTTATTCTAACTAAAAACAATTAAAAAAAAAAACATAAACTTACATATGCATATGAAAACCCCAATCTGCATATCAACTTAAAAAAAAAAGAAAACCAACAAAAAACAAAAATAAACAAGTATTTTTCTCTTCCCCTTCCCCCCTCCCCAAAAAAAAATAAAAATAATAATAAATATAAATATACTGTATATGAAATATTATTAAATTGTTAAGGCTTGTATACTCTAGTCAAGAAATCAACAAAAAAAAAAAAAAAACCGAAAACAGATTTAGTTTAAATAGTTTTTTTTTTTTTTTTTTTAATGAATTTCTGTTTACCTTTTTTGGTTTGAGTTGAAATGAAAAATTTTGTGCACGTCTGCAGCAAATTTTCCAATTATGTTCGGTATAATTAATTAAACAAACACAAAAAAAAAAGAAAAAAAAATGTTATTGTATTTTTGTAAATTATTATTTTAATTCTATGCATTAAGTTGAGCAAAACACAAAGCAAAAAACAAAACAACAAAGAGAACAGACGAAAAAGAATTGTGCAGACATAATAAAAATGGTTTAAATATATAGCGGATATACATACATACATACATATATCGGATTAACAGAGTTTCGATTAATCATGGGTCAACACAATTGAAAGTTAATGCAACAGTAAGCAATTTTCCTAATGAGTTTTCATCCGTGCACACACGCAAACACATACAAGCAAAAAGGGTCAGCAGAGGGATGAAGCAAAAAAATGTGTAGCCTACATTTAAGGGCTGGCAGTGCATAAATTTGCGCTTGATAAATGAAAAATAATGCCTTCCAAGAGGCAGAGGTGCGGACGGAGAAGTCTATCTTGCTATAAAAAAAAAAAAAACAAGTAGCAAAAAAAACAAGTGTCGCCATTTTTCACTTTACTTTTGTCGTCGTTGCTGGCGCTGGGCATCAGCAGCAGCAGCAGCAGCAGCAGCACGGCAATTTGCGCACATAACTCATTTGCATAAATTTACACACTGACTTATCCCTCACCCCCCACTCTCTCTCTCTCTCTTTCCTTTTCTCATTCACAGCTCTCGTCGACAGCGAAAGTGGCCCGCTGGTTTCAACAGCTTCCATGGCATACAGCTTCCCTTTCACGGCCCGAAAGCGGTTTCGTTTCCGGCGATTCACGTTCTGAGAAATATCAAGAGGATCATTTCTATGGAGGTGCTGGCGGAGGAGGAGGAGGAGGAGGAGGTGTTGGCATTGGCGTTGGCGGCGTAGGCGGCGGCGGTGGTGGCGTCGTCGGGGGTGCTATCGGTGGTGGCATTGCAAAGGAAACGGATGATTTATGCGATGAGTTTTTACTGGTCGAAGGCAGCAGCACCATTTGGACAAAGTTAAGCGCCAAAAAGCGTCGTAAATTGCTTGGCATGCGTCTGGGCAAAGTGACAACATTCTAAAAGCGGACAGAAAGGACAAGCCAACTGCCAACTGTCCCCTTCCCCACCCCCTATACACCCCACCAAGAAGAAGAAGAAGGAGCCGCTGTAATGTGTGCGTTTATTAGCTGTTAAGTGGTAGATATTTTTTTGATAAATGTATTAAGAATAAGTTTTAGCTATTTAATGAAAATCAATAGACTAAATTGACCAAATTAACCCAAAAAAAAAAAAAAAAAGGAAACGACATGCTCATTGAAATGCCATGCAGCACACACACACACTCATACACACACTCACAGATATTCACAAGAAGAAAAAAAAATCAGAATTAACTCGACAATTAGTTAGACGTAAGTCAATTAGCTAAAGCTCAAATGGGTATTTAAGTATTATAAGAAAACATTAATCATACGCCACGTATACCACACACACACACACACACACACACACACACACACACAAAAACAGAAGAAGTAAAAGCTTAACTTGGCCAACTTTTCCTTGAAGTAGAAAAACTGGTTATTAAGCTAAGCAACACACACACACATACACATACACACACTCACACACACAGCAAGTACATATACAAAGGTGCGAGAGTAGCTCCTTCAGCAACAAGGACAATAAAGATCCAAAATGTAACACAAAACAACAACAATCAACATTCATAAATTCTACCAAGCATCGTTTCGGTGTTTTCTCTTTCAGAGTTTTAGCTTCTTCTTCTTCTAGTTGTTGTTGTTGCTTGTTTTCATTTGGTTTTTGTTGTTGTGTTTTATGCATAAATCGATTTCACTTTTTTATGTTGTAGGTAGCTTAAGAAAAAACAAAGAGAAAAGGCCAACCAAACCAAACAAAAGCGAAAAAAGCAACTCTATAAATTTTTCTTTACATTTTCGGCAAGCAAACGCGCTTGCGGGCGTTAAGAGAAGAGGGGCGCAGTAACCAGCTGCAACCGAAACACTTACACACACATACACACACACACAGACGCACACACAGACGCACGCACACAAAGTCTGCGGCATACGTGGCGTATAAGCTATTTACCCCACAAATTTATGTAGATTCCGTTTGAGCTATAAAACAAAGCCCGCACATGAAAATGAAAATGAAAATGTTCTGTCTCTCTTTGTGGGTCTCTTTTGTTTTTGAACACGGTCAGGGGAACGCAGGAGATGGTTTACTGGGGAATAGTTGTAGTAGTTGTATTAATAGAAAGGTAGCTAGTAATCTTCTTTAACTTTTAGTTTTAGTGTTAGTTCAACTGTGAGAACTGTGAAAACAATGAGAACGAAAAAGAGCAGGACAACACAAATGAAATTTAAATTTGGCCAAGGCACAATCAGTGGAGTGAAGTGGAGGGCGTGAGGAAAGCAGATGGAAAGCAAGGAGAACTCAACTCAACAAAGAGATCTCTGGACCAAATGTTTCTCTTCTTTCACCCATCTTAAAAATTTTATAAATCTTGAGTTCTTTATCAGAACAGCATATATAACTTTGATCGAGCTTAAACTCTTATGTATTAATTGATGATTTTCCATTTCGAGGAATAGGTTCACTCTCTCTCTTTCCCTTCCCCTTTTTCAGTCTTACTCTCTACCCCTCTCAATCGCTTTCTCTCTCTCTCTCTCTCTCTCTCTCTGCAGACTTAACTCATTAAGCTAAGTCGAATTTCTATTACATTTTTAAGCTGCTTTTTTGTTTTCATTGCTTTTCAAATGAAAAACGACGATTTACCTAACGATTTTATGACATTGCGTCACCATCATCAAGAAACACCCACATCTTTATCCCGACCGCCCCTCCCCCTTTCATCACATTATCACAACATTTAGGTACAAAATTGTAAACGAATAAATTTTTTATGGCTTAGTTAATTTATGCAAAAAAAAAAAAAAAAACGAAAAACGAACGAGAAGACAATTTGTTTGAGACTGAAACTGAAATTTTTGTACTAAGCATAAAACAAAAACAAAGAAATCAAACACACTCACACACACACACATGGAAATAGTAGACAACTTTTGATAGTCTCTACGGAGGTAAAATTAAGAATAGTAAAGAATAGATGGCAAAATTTTGTTGAAATTTTTTAAATTGCCTAAAATACTACATGGCTCCCATCGTGGCCCCCCCCCCTGCCTACGCCCATGTGTGCCCTGTGTGGGTCATACCAGAACAAATGCATTCCACTTGAACATTTACAACATGATTAACTAATTTAAACATTATAGTTAAGCATAAATTAATGAGTATTTTTTCACACACACACACACACACACATTCTAGATTATTATTATTATTTTAATTTTTTTTGTCGTGTTTCGTATTAGCTTGTACAATAGAATTAAGTGAATATGTAATAAAAATTCAACTGCAACCTGCTGTCCTGTTGTCCTGCTGTGTGTTGTCCAGGCGAGTGTTGTTCATTTTGTCAGGCAGTTCAATTAATTTAACGCGCTATGCATGTAGGGACATGCAGAGGACAAAGGACATGGGATATGGGATATGCTTGAACATGCCCAGGATGTGGCTCAGCAAGTGGGCTTGGCTTGCTAGTCAGTCAGTCAGTCAAGTTGTAGTTGCAATGTGGGATGGGATGGGATGGGATGGAAAGGGACGCGAGGGCCGGCGGCGGGCTTTATGTATATTGAAAAATTACAAAGAAACAAGGCAAAGTTTTCTGCGGTTATAATTAAGGACAGGAAGGATGGATCTCCCCACCAAAAAAAAAAAAAAAAAAAACAACTTGCTAATGGTAGGAAAATGAAAAATGAAAATTTTTACCCACACCGACAGAAAGGAAAATGTGACATGCGATATTATTATTGTTGTTGTTGTTGTTGTTGTGTGGAAAAACTGTTGACATTTTTTGGGGCCCGGACGCCAGACATAATTACACAAAGGTAAAAGGTAGGCAAGCAAGCAGCAGCAGGCAGGATGACCCTGAAAACAGGAAGTTCACTTTGCTATGTGGCGCACACGCAACATGTGAGCGATGTGACAGCAACAAGAAACAGTTAAAAGTGCCGCATGTCCTGTCCAACGTCATCCTTTTGCCACACTATCCTCCACTTTCCATAGTACTATGTACTACTACATCACTACTAACCATCCCCGTTGCCCCATCCCCCCCATCCCATTGCCCCAATCCCATCAAACGGCACTCACAACTCTCATATATATTCGCGCGCGCACTTATCGCGTGGGTGGCGCTTTTAATTCACATTTTATTTTCAGTGCTGCCCGCGTAATTGTTGCTTCTAGAGTTCGGGACAGGACATGGATATAGTCAGTTCGCGTTGGCGCTGCACAGCGGACGTGTGTGCCTCGAATAACGCGCATTCATAGCTTACATTTACTTAACATGCCGCAGCCGGCCATGCAGCAAAACGAGGCCAGTGTGGTGTGTGTGGAGCCATCCACAGGAGCGGGAACAGAAGAACCATACGCTCCTCCTCACCCACCTGATCCTCCGCGTCGTGCGAAACCAGGAATTTTACGCTTAGATATCAGTAAACCACGACGTTCATCAGGTGGTTCTGTCGATTTTCGCAGTGTCTCTATGGCTGCTTCTCCCGGCGATGGCGGTGGCGCTGGTGCGGGTGGCACTGGCAGCAATACCACTGGCGCCAACAGTGAGGTAAGTGAACATGATTTACTGCACGCCAGGGAGTGCTTACGATTTGGTCAGGGCACGTGCAGCAAGCAGCATAGCAGCCCATAAAAGGTGAAGAGAATGAATGGCAGTGGGTTCGCCAATGTGTCGGTTGGTTGGTTAGTTGGTTGGTTGCTTGGTTGGTTGGTTGGTTGGCTGTTTGCCTGTTTGCCTGTTTGGTTGGTGGCCAATAGCCATGCCCATAAACACCAGGAGCAACAGCAGTCTCACTTAACTTGCTCGACGTTGGGATTAAGCAATGCAGGACAGGACAACCAACAGTCAGGCTAGCTAGATAAAATCATTTTTTATGCAGGCCACTGACTAACTGAACGGTTAGCTAAAAGCAATATCAAAACACTTGCAACGAACTCAAGTTACTCTTACTCAAGAAGAAGATGTGGCGAAGCTTTGATTTAGTCTACAATAAAGTTTTTAGAAAGCAAAAGAGAAACCACAAGTAGAATGTCATGTGATTGGCTTTCTTAAAAATGTTACTCACGCTAAGCTCTGGTGTTTAGGCTTGCTTGTGCGGCTTTTAGTCGCTTGCGCTTTCTACAGCTCACAAACTAGCTTTATGGGAATCAAAAGAACGTCCCTCTCAAAAATGTTACTCACGCTAAGCTCTGGTGTTTAGGCTTGCTTGTGCGGCTTTTAGTCGCTTAAGCTACGTTCAGTCGCTTGCGAATCAAAAGAACGTCCCTCTCAAAAACGTTACTCACGCTAAACTGTGGCAATTCAGTTAGTCTTAAGTCCAAAATTGGTTTACCTGCTTTTAGCGTACTGTTACAACTTCGTTAGAGTTCACATTCCAATTGTAGGCTAAAAAAATTAGATGTCTAATTTGCCTTTTGTAATTTGTTAGCGTAAATTTCTCACAAAATCAGCTCTAAAAATCAAATATAAATGTTTTATACGACCACCATTAACTCATTGTGCCCAAACAGCGCACTATACCGTGAGACGGAGAGAGAAGAAGAGAGAGTATGTTGAAAGAAAATGTTCATTTGGAGAGACATGCGACAAAAGCTAAACGCTTAATGACCCGACAGTTAAGCAGACACACGGACAAATGCCTTAGCATGTCCTGGATGTCGATGTGGAGTGCTTTTCTTGACCACACCCACACCCTCACCTAGACGAGAGACATGTTTATTTAGTCATAAAGCTGATGCGTAATCTGAACAATGCCAGGACAGACTAAGCTAAGTAAGTCAGAGTCAGAGCGTCAGCGTGTGTTTGGGGCATTTCAAATTTGTAAAATTTTCTCTCATTTTAATAAAAAAAAAAAAACCAACACAACAAAACAACACATACACGCACACACACACACACACTGTATATAAAAACAACAAAATAATTATAAAAAATAAGAAAAAAAAAAAAGAGAAAAGCAAACGCAAGTCCAGAACTAGACACCGACCAACATCCGTGAAGCATAAACGAAAGTGAAGAGGGGAAAATGTCGCAGGAGAGCTTGGAGGTGACTCCGCTAAGGACCTTCATCACGCACAGCTCGTACGAAGGTGCATGGAATAGTGCGGTGAATATGATGGATGGCTTTGGTAGCTATCGCTATCCCGATGGCAGTGAATATCGCGGACCATTTGTGCAGGGTAAATTCCATGGCTTTGGCCATTTGAAACTGGCTCAGCCCTATCGGTTCACCATCAAGGGGGAGTTCAAGCACGGCAAGCTGGTTAGCATTGAGGACATGTGGTTCAATGATGGCCTACATGTCCAGGGCACTTTCTCTGGCTCGGAATTCAAATGCGAACAGTGGGATTATCTGACGGCAAACGATCGTCGCTATCAGGCGGAACGACGCTATGGCCAGCAGCCAGTGGGGCCCACCTCTTATTTGACCAACGACCTGATGGCCCGTCCCATACCCGATGGCTGCTACGATGTCGAGGAGGGCATCTTCAATCCCCGTAGCGGTTACCTATTAAATCGTCCGCCTCCCTTTCCCAGCAATACCTATGTCGGGTGCACCGAGGAACGTGAATGGATTGTCCACAATTGCCGTCGTGCTCGTACGGAGCACATAACGGAACCGCTGCCAAGTTTCTGCCGCAGCATCACCCAGAACAATCTGTGGACGGAGCAACAGCAATTGCCGGAGATAGCCATCTATGCGCCCAATCAGCGATTGCCGAGCAAGCCCTACTATCATAAATTGTGCAAAGAGCGAGCAAATCAGCTTCACGAGGAAGATCCCAACAAGCCCAAAGCTAAGAGCGGCGGCGGGGGGCAAATTGGTCTGGCCAATGCATTTAACTCTTCCATATTGGACCCAAAATCTGAACGCCCGTCCGCCGATTCGTTTCGTCAGTGGACCAGCTCCTCGGATGTTAGGCGCTTGGGCTCTGATTTTCAAACTAGTTGCCCATTGGCCAGTTTCTCGGACGAACAGTTACGTGTCAATGTCAAGGAGGCTTACGATAATGTCAATCTAATGAAAATCAAGAGAACGGCCGACGATTTCCATGTAGTCCAATCGAATCTAATGCGTCCAGCTAGTTTTGTCGATCTCACACGTTCCGTATTTGAATTGTAGTCAAACAAAATAAAACGAATAAAATCAAATTATAGTCAATAAAAGACAAAGAGACAGATTAAAACTAAAGACTTTCTAAGAAGAGTTATAGGCTTGGCATTGTAAACGTTTTTTTTTTTTAAAAAAAGAGATTGATCAAAGACAGAAAGAGAGAGTGAGGTTTAGAGTTCTAAAAGACCGAAATGGTTGTAGGTGACTTTTTCAAGGCCAAATGAGATAGAAGACTTTTTGAAGAGATTTGGCGAGAGCGAGAGAGAGATTTATACTCAATTTGTCATCGTACCGGGATCGTATGAAATCGTTTTCTTGACTTGATATCGATCTAGTAGACTGACTTTGTGTCAAAGATATTTATACATGCTTTTTGTATACAATTCAATTTCAGAACACAAAATATTTGAGTTATAAGGGAAATATGCCGCAGATTTCGTACAGTGTCAAGTATCCCACCGATTCAAAATTCTCTGGCAAGAGTAATAAGCTCGGTATGCAGGGCTACGGCCTCTATGTATATCCCGATGGGGCACGTTACTTGGGTTACTTTCACAACAGTCGTTTCCATGGCCTCGGCTGCATTACGATCCATGAGCCGTACAATATGAGTTACCAGGTGGAGCATTGCCACGGCAAATTGACCAAGATTCTCGACATGGCATTTAGCGATGATTTGTTGGTCGACTTCAAAATGGATGCGACCAACACGACAATGGCCTTTGACAATTGGTCGTATTGCACGCAAAAGGATCGTCGCTTCAGCGGTGAGATATTCGCACCACTAACACCGGTGGGTCCCAACAAGTATATGACGAAAGATGGTCCCAATCCCCCACCGTTAAATAAAAATATTTTCGATTTGGGCTTCGGTCAATTGAATCAGTATGGCTTCTTTTTGGATGTGCCCAGCTATATGAGCGAAACGACTAGTTTTTATTTGGGCTGTCGGCATATACGTCGATGGATTCGAGAGCATTGTCGCCATGGACCACTAGCCGATTGTCATCTGAAGCAGAAGATATTGGCAAAATACGCCAGACAAATAATACGTAACAATCTGGACAATCAGAATGATTTGGCTTGCCTCACCCAGCATCAGGCCTCACGATGGCACAAATCGTTCGTTTGTCGCGATCCAAACCAAGGCGGCGAACCAAGCTCTGAATCGGGTAAAGCCATACGGGCTCATATGGCCAGCACCTCAGATACGTTTACCTCCGAAATGGATAAGGAAATTAAGCGAGAGTCTCGTGGCAAGTGCATGGATCTTAAGATAATGCCGCCGCCGCAGCGTCACAATTGTAGGAATCGTCAAATGCTGCGCCTCACCAGCGAAAGCGGCGTCTGTCGCATTAACTGAGCCGAGACAATTTCCTGTTAGTTATATCCCCATATGCATACATATATATATATATATATAGTTCATACTTTTACGCGATTGTAAATTAAAATATGCCATCTAATTTTTGACCTATTCATTTTGACCTACATATGAGTTTACCCCATTTTAGTAGACATGGGCGTGTCTCATGTTTAGGCCAAAGATTTATGTCTCAACCATCGAAAATTGCAATCGAACATGGAAAGCCACTTAGCCACGTTGCCTGACAGCAGCTGCTGCTGCTGCTGCTGCTGCTACTGCTGATGATGATGGCGATGACCTACTGGAGGGCAGGTGGTGGGTAGGTGACAGCATTTGGGTCAGCGGCATTGAACCTTCATTGGCTTAAACTTTGTTTCAAGTTCATCTGCACCTGTGGTGGGCGACCGCGACCGCGACAACGACGACGGGCGGCTAATGACCCTCAACACGTGCGAGGGAAACACGCACAGATAAATTTGATGTTAATTAAAGTTGCCCGCAGAACAGAAAAGACTTCATTTAATTAAAAGGCATGAAAGTGAAATCAGAGAAAAACATAGCGAAACAGGTCCGCGAGAGAGAGAAAGAGAGCCAAAAACATATTTCAATAAGGGGCGCGCCGCAAAAAACAAAAAAAACCCAGAAACAAGAACCAGAAATGACTAGAAAACCCCATGAGTGGGTAAAGTCCATGGGCGCCGCACAAGGACAGCGTTTTCTGTATAAGAAATTTTCTAAAGAAGAGTAAAGTTTTTGAGCCGAGAGGCAAGCCTAGCATTAACACTCTTGCTCCTTACTAGGGGCTTATCTCAGTTGACCCATAAAATTACTTTCTCGGGGACACCCACGCCCATGATTAGAAATTCGCGATTTTCTTTATCAACCCCTTGCATGTTTGATTTTCATTTACATGGGACCAGGCCAAGAATACCAGGTGACTTAATTCCAGCACACACACACACACACACACCAACACAGACACTCACGCTTCGTAGTGAAAACTCTTGTCCAAGCAGGTCTACTAAATGGACATTCGAAGTCCTAGTTCTGGTTGTTGCTGTTGCTGTTGTTGTTATCACATGCCTCGGGCGATTTTTACACTCATTCGTCTTCGTTTCAGCCAATCCAGAGCAGTTTAGTTCAGTTTAGTTCAGTCCAGTCCAGTCCATCCCAACCACATTCAACTGAATCCTCTGCTTCTCCTTCTTGCCCTTCTTCTGCCCTCCCCTACCTCAATGTGATGGCGCGTGTCTATGTAAATTCCTTTACGTTGCTCCTTTTTTTTCAATGTGTTAGTTTTGGGCACGTTTTGGCTTTGATAAGTTAGCCATGGGTTGGGTTCGAGGAGTTTGGGTTCATTCATATTCATTCATTATTAGAAAAAAATTTAACTCTCGCTCTATATATCTCCTATGTGTGTGTGAGTGTGTGACTCTTTGTGTGTGTGTGTGTGTATGGGTTTGTCCTGTTCTGCTTTTTTTTTTGCGCCTTGCTGGAACTGGTCAGCCGCTAAGCCGTTCAGTCTGCTCATAGGGCTGCTTCAAAGCGTTACAACGGCTAACCACCAATAACTAAAAACTAAAATTTCTTATATTAAAAAGAAGAATAAACAGAATTGGTGCCACATTTCCTGTTCTCTTTTTTTTTTTTTAAACAGTTTTTTTTTTCTACCGTCCCCTTAATCGATAAGCAATTTCAAAGTATTAACTAGTGATTAACCTCTTAGCCACAACTAACTAAACCTAAACTAAACTAAACTAAACTAACTAAGTAGAACGTGACCCTAAGATAATTTATATGCAATTAATTAATTCTACTACAATTACAACGACAAACCTAAACAAGTACAATAACAATTTGTAGAACAACTCATCGGGTGTTACCTCACCACATCAATTATCTGTGACCTGGGCACCGCCATGCGACCTAAGTAGAAGCGATCATTGGCAAATGCAGAGCAGTGCCGATGCCAGAAGGGAATACTACAGAGGCCAAAAGGGCAGAAGGTGAGTCCAAGCCAAGATACTATCATTATACATTTCGATTTTGGTATTAAAGGCAGTTAAAAATCAAATGAATTGATCGAGTCAATGAGAACTTCATTTTTCGACTGTCTATTGCATACTTAAGAGGGCAACAAATATGCCTTGATTTACCTCAGAGAACACAAGAAAAAAAAAAGAATTTTACTTGCTGGAAAATTCCTTTTTTTTTGTGAGAATTGAAGTAAAAAAAAGTAAGCTAACGTTTTGCATTGTTGTTTGTTGTTTGTTTAATAAGAACCGCATCACAAGAGGAAAATCGATCGTACGAATTAAACGGTATGTTAATTGGATCCAAAACTAAATGCAAATTCAAATCGAATGCGCCGACACTTTCTTTCATTTTTGAATTTCTTTCATTTGCAGATTACCAACATCTGCAGAATCAGAGCTGCGACGGAGATAGTCACTTTTACAATCAGACCGAAGGCAATTTTGGACAGCAGTCACCGCAGTCACAGCAATTTCAACTACAACTAAGAGAGGATGGCATCAACGGCGACATTGACGATGAGGAGGACTACTCAATTTCCGTATCGGCAATAATGCAAAGACGTGCCAGTGTGCGAGGCTATCGAGGTAAACGTGGCAGTCGAAATTCGAGGCGAGCATCAAGTCCCATGGATCACGTGCTGGATAGTGTGGAGCGGCGACGCTCTAGTGTCTATACGACTAGTTCAGGCAAGTTATCTCCCCCAGCGCACTTTGCACTTTCCACTTCCCACACACACACACACACACACACACACTCCTACTCCTTGACTCCCACGGCTCATAACTGTTTAGACAGATTTAGCATTTTGCTTAACTAACGAGCCACACAATGAGAGATGTGGGAGGAAACTGAATTGGAATTGGAAATGGTCCTCAAGTGGCAATGGCAGTGGCTGCGGCAGCAACAGCCTAATCAACGTCTGGGGGGCCATTTGTAATTTTTCATGCTACGTGCAGTCATTTCGAACGTGGCGAATGCGGCGTATGTGTAATATGAGTGCGTGTGCTTTTGCCTTTGCTTTTGCTTTCCCGTTTTCCCACTTTCACTTTCTTCTTCTCTCTACGACTAGCATCTTTTTGTCTTATTTTTTTTTTTTTGTTTTTTTCTAGAGGAGGGCACCAATCAGGAGTCCACACAAGAGCAAATCTTTGAGAATATACGCCTACACAAGGAGGTTATACAATCGGTGAAGCTACAACCATGGCCCATCCGCAAGAAACTCAAGCTGGTGCGGCAGGTATGTACATAAGTGTGAGGGAGTGGAGCGGGAGCGTAGGGAGGGGGGGATGTATCCAAAACCAAAATCGAAGCCAAAACTGGGCGCGTTCATTTTCACGCTGCTTGTCAGCTCGTTGAAAATGTTACGACAAAGGGATGGCCCCCTCTCGGCCTACTTCTCCTTTGCCTTCTCCTTTTCGAAAACCCCATTAAATTCTTGAACAAACTTTTCGATTTCATTCATTCCCAACACTTCTTTATCTTTCTTTTCTCGCCTCTTCTGCCGCCAACAACTCATCCTCGTTCTCGCCGTCGTCGTCGTCGTCGTCGTCGCCTTTGCCCATGGCATTTTTAATGATGTTTGGACTGGCGTTTTTTTTTTCTCTCTCTTTTTTGTGGATCTTTCCTGTTGCCACATGTGTGTGTGTGTGTCTGTGTGTGTGTGTTGACAGGCCAAAACATATGTGGCACGCCACGAGGGCGCGCTCCAGGAGCGCTTTGCCATGTCACGCAGCACCAGGGATTTGTGGGCGAGGTTTAAAATTTTAATGGCAGCGGTAAGTGATTTCCCCCCGCAGCAGCAACAAACGAAAATTTCAGCCCAGTAAATATTGCAAAATGCAACAAGCTCAAGGCCAGCTAAGAAATAATCAACACACACATCTACACACACAGACACACACACACACAGACACAGACACACACACTTAAACAAGTTGATGAATAAGAATTATTACAATCTTAAGCCAGAAGCGTGCAAAGTGAATGAAACTTTTCATAACTAAACTTGAATATAAATTTTAACTTCAAATTTGCATAAGAAAGTTTCGCCTTTCAGTGTAATTTAATAAGTAGGTTGGCATACATATATATACATACATACATATATATAAAAATGTTTACACAATTTATGAGCAACTTTTGCAGTGACCCGGAATGGCGGCACAGACGACATACGATAAATCAACACTCGCATAATTCATAACAAAAGTTATGCGACATTCTGGCAGGCGTTTCTCTGTCGAAAACCAATTAAAATACGAAACCGAGTTGCATTTGCATTGCCTTCGAGGCAACCCCCAAATGTAACGAAACGAAACGAAACGAAACTCAAACTACCAAACCACCAACCCGCCAACCAACCAACCAACCAACCAACCAACTCTTCTCTTCTCTTCTCTCACTTGGCCTCTTTTGCAGCGCTGGCGTCACTGGAAACGTGAAACGGCCAGTTTCCTTACCGTTCTCATACCCTGGGAGCTGCGTATTAAGGAAATCGAATCGCATTTTGGCTCTGGCGTAGCATCCTATTTTACATTTCTGCGCTGGCTCATGTGGGTCAACATTATGATAGCCATACCATTGGTGGCCTTTGTCATTGGACCGGAGGTTCGAAGCAGAAATTAAATATAAATTTATTGCGAATACTATATACTATATATGTATGTACATTATGTATCCTGTGCGCTTGGTCTCTTCCTCAATTTGCAGTACTTTGCTACCAAACATGATGAAACGGATCCGCGGAAACGCATGTCTGAACCGGAATACAATGTGGCTGGCAATCTTTTTACATTTTGGGAGTTCGAAGGCTACTTAAAGTATTCGCCCATGTTTTATGGGTAAGTTGACAGTTTCGGTTATTTCGGTTATATCGGTTGTTTAGGACTTTCTAAGCCAAATTAACTTTGTGTACTGAAATCCCTTACATTTTGAGAATTTGAAGGCGATTTAACGTAAGCTAACAGTTTCGGTTGTTACGGTTATATCGGTTATTAGTTAGATAATGTTAATATTCTAAAAACCCTTGCATTTTGCGATTTCGAAGGACACTTAGTGAGTAGTTGACGGTTTTGGTTATTTCGGTTATGCAGAGCTCTATACGACAGATAACGTTTACGTTCTAAAAACCTTTTACACCCCTTGATGTTATCATAAATGTAGGTAAAATCATGTAGAAATAAGGTAAGATATTAAATAAGAATACATCAATGTTCATTTCGGTTATTCGTGTTTTTTAAAGCCTTGGTAAAAGAGTCTGCCATGCCTTTCATTATTGCCATAGATACATACATCACCAATATTTAAGTGTAAATTTCCTGTCGTTTAATCAAAATCTTAATTACTCTTACTTTTGTTTGCCTTTTCAGTTACTATTCGAGCACTTCCGGAATTAGTACATCCGGCTATAAGCTGCCTTTAGCCTATTTTCTCACCGCCGTCCTGGTCTACGTCTATAGCTTTGTGGCCACATTGAGAAAGTAAGTATCATGCCCTAGAACTCATACCAACTACTAGCCCTCCTAATAGACAAATCTGTGGCCATCGAACTCAGAAATGCTTGTTAATTAATTAAACCGAAACTGAAGGGCTGATTAAATAATACAAAAATCTTGACACGAGGCGTGACCAGGCAAAAGAACGAAAAAGTTGCCCCTTATGATTTACGCACGCACACAATCAGCAGAAGTGGAAGAATGGAGAAACTTAGGTAGGCAGGCGGCAGGTTAGGAGGTTAGGAGGTTGGGAAACGGAAATGGCAAAACGCCATTTTGGCCTCCGTCTCGGGCTGAGTCTGTTGGCTGCTGTTGGCTGCTCCTTTTAATAGCTTTGTCGGCATTATGTTGATTTCGTAATTGAACAAAGTAGCAATGTCAACATTTGGCACTGACCTAGCCACTTGGCACTGGCTCCTGGTCCTGTTTCTGTTTCTTTTCCTACTCCTGGCCGTGCCTCATCCTGTGGCACGTGCTTGGCCTGCGTGAATTATTCTTTCTTTTGCTTATGTGGCATTAGGCTTCCGTGGCATTGTCAGGATTTGAGGGCAAATTATGGCTACAAACTTTTTTTTCCCCTCCCACCCCGTTTCTCTGTCTCTCTCTCTCTTTCTCACTCTATCCCTACTTGGCAGGATGGCAGAAAATTCGCGCAACTCGAAACTTTCCTCAAAGGATGATGAGTGCGTTTTCTCGTGGAAATTGTTCACCGGCTGGGATTTTATGATTGGTAAGTGCCAGGCCAACAATCTGATGTTGATGCTGAGCTGCCATTACATCAACTTTTTCTCTTCTCTTTCTCTCTCTCTCTCTGTCTCGCAATACCCACAGGACATGCGGAGACGGCCCATAATCGTATTGCATCTGTTGTGGTGGGCTTTAAGGAGGCTTTGCTGGAGGAGGCGGAAAAGAAGAAGGATAATCGCAAGTAAGGGGAGACTTGCAATCGTCTGACCAACAATTTAAAAAACAAAATAAATATCCATTTATCCCTTCTCTGTTGCAGTTGGCGTGTAATCTTACAGAGAATATTGGTGAATATATTGGTTCTGGTCCTTCTGGGACTCTCAGGAGCCACAGTTGTCCTTTTAGTTAATCAGTGAGTAGCACTTAGAAACAATGGCGTAGCCGATTTGGATTAAAAACTGCATTTTTGGGGGGTTACTCTTCCCCACTCTACTCTACTTTGATTACAGTTCCGAGGAGTTGGCCAAGCATGACAATTGGATAAGCCGCAATGCTGTTAACGTGACCATGACCCTATTGTCGTTCTTTCTGCCTATGATATTTGAGGCATTGGGCCTCTTTGAAAATTGGCATCCCCGGCAACAATTACGCTTGCAATTGGCGCGGTAACTAAACCAAAAAGCCACTGTCCTGCAGTTTTCTTACTTTGTGCACTTTTCTACTTTTCTTTTTAGAATCATGATCTTGAACATGCTGAATTTGTATTCTTTAATGTTCTCGTTCATCTATAAAATCAATAGCAAGGAGAAACCCTTGCAAATGCTTAAAATTGAGAATGAAACGAATACCATGGAGTTGCAGAATCTAATGAGCTCCATTGAGGCATTGAAACAGATGACCACAACAACGCCTCTTTATGGCGATAGTTCAACGGATGGACTATTCGATGACTCAACGTCATCATCATCATCATCATCGACCACCTCCCTCTGGGGGGGTGGCGAAGATGGCATTTTCTCTACCACAACGGCAGCTGCTTTACTCTCGACCACATTGCAGCGCATTAAATGCTATAACATGACTGTGAAATGCTCAAAACCACGAAGGATAATGATCAGTGCTAAGAATATAACCACTGCTTTGATGTTACTCAATTTGACAACAACGACAATGGTTCCAACACCAACAACAACAACAGCAACCACCACCACCACCACAACAATAGCAACTACTACACCAATAGCCACAACAGAAACGACAACAACAACACCAACAACAACTTCAACTGAGGCAAACACATGGCCAATAACAAGTCCTAGTTCCAGTTCCAGTTCCAGTCCCAGTCCAGTGACAACAAGTTGGCTAACAACAACAACAACCATCTTAGAGGAGCCAACAACGGCAACAATCACTACAACTTTAGAGCCTTCGGAAAAGGTAAGCCCAAATAATTTATTTCTGCTCAACCTAAAACCGAAACTATACATTTTCTTGCCTATTTTAGGCTTCCATTTTGATTTCATAGAAAACTGTTTAGAAAAATTAATAAAATGATATAAATTAACTCATTGATTTAACTCATCTTTTTTTCAGGTAACACCAACAACAACACCGAATAGCACGACCAGCACAACAACGACAACAACAACAACAAGTAAACCTGATGATAATTTACTAACCACAAATGATGATGACGATGATATCTATGATTATGGAAGTGATGAGCCAATTGGTTCCACTTCACCATCAACAACAACCACAGCGGCACCGGGCAACGATAGTTTCTTCAATTATGTCGATTACTTTGAGGGTATTGCTTTGCCAGAGGCAGGAGAATCGGATGCCGGTGATTATGATGAGCAAACGACGACAGAAGAATCACAGGATCCGCTGGCCAAAGTGTTGGAAGAAATTCAATTGCCCAAACGACGCAGGAAGAGGGCCGATGGAGAGTCACCTATTTGGCGTACAAGTAAATATAGTCGCCGACATCGGAATGAAAGCACACAGCCCATATATCGGCCACCACCAGCAGCAGCAGCATTTAGACCCGCTTGGAGTACAACCCATAAACCATCGCATGGACCACGTATATTAACCAAAGAGGAATGGGATCGTCTGCATAATCTTCGTTCAAGGCTATTAACAACAACAACAACAACAACAGATAGGTCAACCGAAGAACCACCAAGACGACGCTACACAACAACAAGTACTAGCAGCAGCAGCACCATCACCACAAAAAAACCCAGACGTTTTATAGTCAGGACAACCACCGAAGCAGATGCTTCTACAACAATTGAAAGTTCCACAGATTGGACGAGTAGCTCAACCAAAGAGAACCCGCTGTTTAATGAGGATGACAACCAGGAACAGGATGAACAGGAGGAGGAGGAAGAGGAGGAGGATGCTCATCATGGTGAAGGAGATGGTGGTACTACTCCTTATTTCATTGGCTACGATGATATAGCAGAGATCGGTAGTACTCTCTACTATGATACGGACGATGAGAATCTAGAATTGTGCATCATAACCGTATGCCCCAAGGGAGCCGAAGATGATTTATTTTTCAATGGCGGCAGCACCACCGAAAGTGGTTTAGATGGCTCCACACAGAGCAGTGATAGCAAACAGTTAACCACCGTTAAGCTGACGCCATTGGAACGACAAATGAAGCGGCTAAAGGAAGTTCAGTCGACGATAAAGCAAATACAAACAAATTTGACAACCATGTGCTGGGAGACTTCCCTAGGCCAAGAGCTGTCAAAGGTTATCGTTTTCGATGGGGTAAGAAGATACGGGGCAGAAGGAAAGGGGTTGGTGGATTTTAAGCAGCATCTGCTGGCCACACAATTTAAAATAAAATTTATCATCATCATCATCATCATCATCGTCGTCGTCTGGGAGCATTCTCATCCTTATCTGTAGCTATCAATTTCCTTTTATTTAACTTAAAATATGATTGAACTTAAAGACAGAGAAAGCCTCTCCCTCTCCCCGCCCCCCATTGCCACAACACTTCCTTCTATCCGCACAAGAAGAACATTTTGAGCATGAAATCCCGTTTAGCTAAATTATCCGGAAAATTTATCAACGAACAAAATTTATTTTTCTCGCACTGAGAGAGAATTTTGCCATTTTTGTTTCGACTAGGAAAACCCCGAAAAAAGGAAGCCAAGCCAAGCCAAGTCAACTCAAGTCAAGCCAAGAAAAAAAACCAAAAAAAAAATAAAATAAAAATAAAATAGAAAGAAAAGTGAAAAGCAAACGAAACCGAAAGGAAACGAAACCGAAAAGCATTTTATCATAATAATCGCTCTCGGGAGTCTTTACTTTACCAAAAAACTTTACCAAACAAAAAAAAAAAAGAAAAAAAGAATATGAAGAGATGAGGCGAAATTTACATAAGCCATAAGTAGCAGCAGCAAACAACAACAAAAGCTGCAACAACAACAACAATAACATGAATGTGAACTTTTGACTTCGATTGCCTTCAAGTTTTTGGTGTTTGCCCATTTGCATGGCTGACTAATGTGTCGATTGGCTGTGCCGACTACCTTACCAAATCCCTAAACCAATCCGTCGTATACGTATTCCCAAGCCCCCCCTCCCCACGGCCCTGAAGCTGTTCAATTCCCCATTCCCAGTTTTCTTTAAGCCTAATCGCAAACAAATTCATTGGCTTTGGGCCAAAGTATTTTCTTGTTCAAGGTCAGTTTTGTTTTTTGTGAGTGGCAAACCAAAAAGGGTATTCACTTCTCGGTTTTGATTGAGATCTGGGTTCCCTTCTTCTTACCACTCCAATTTTCCATTGGGTTGTATTACATTTTGTCCAACATTTGTCCAACATTCTTAAGAAACGAAACGAAACGAAACGGAACGAGAAAAAAAAAAGGACAAGCAAATTTGATTATGTCACCCCCCGCCCCACCCCCTTCCTTCCTCTTTAAGAAACATGGCGTACATAATCTCTATTAAACGATTTAAGCACATAAATTAAACAAGTTACGATACTGTAAAGGCAACAAAATGGGTCGACAGGGTACGGGTACGGGACGGACGGACGAACGGACGGACGTACGGACGGACTTAAGCGTATTTATGCTTAACGCATAACAAAATGTTCGTTAAAAAGGGAAATTGAGTTTGGTCATGTGCGGTTTCGGTTTTTGGCTTAACTCAGTTTCGGTCACGTGTTCGTGCATGAATTTCGGTTGCTATATGGGGCGATTAAAAGGGGCGGGCGGACCAGAGGAGGGGGGGATGGTGGCCACAAAAAGAATGGGTTGATATTGGTCGAGATACAGATACATAGAGTATAGGTAACTAAAATCACAGTCATAGTACAACTAGTCAAAGAGGGGAACGGGGAGCTGGAAAATACCTTCCGTCGTCCTAAGGAGCGGCGGGCGAAAGAGGGCGCAAAAATTTATCTCAACGAGTTATGTATAATTCATAAACATTTTTTTTTTACCCAGAAATTCCAGAATATGACTTTTCGTCTTTCTATTGCATACTTAGGGGGGAAGAGGGCTTGGCAAATTTCTTGTGTCGCCGCCCATGGGCATAGACTAAACAAATCAGCCATAAACTTTAGCAAAAGATGCAGAAGCGAACACGTGTAGAAACTTTTAAGCAGCAGCAGTAGCTCCTGTAGGTGTGGTGGAAGGCAAGTGTGCGTGTGTGTGTGTGTGTGTGTGTGGGTTGCATTTACCGTTTATTAAGCTAACAGTTTTTGCCGTTTGTTTTTCTTGTGTCCTTGCAGCTAATGTCTATTGTGGCTCCCCTGTGCATTGACTTTTTGCGTGCACTGTTTGTGCGTTATGTCAATCAAAACTGGTGCTGGGATATGGAAAAAACCTTTCCCCAGGTGAGATGGGGGCATGACATTGACTAATATTTTTCTTATAACATTTCCTTTTTTTTGTTTTTTTTTTTTTTTTGTAGTATGGCGACTTTAAGATAGCGGAGAATATTCTGACTTTGATTAATAACCAGGGTCAGGTGTGGATGGGTATATTCTTTTCGCCGGGTCTCGTTCTAATTAATCTAGTTAAATTGATGATTATGATGTACTTTAGATCGTGGATTGTTTTAACTTGCAATGTGCCACACGAGGTGGTCTTTAAGTGAGTGAAGCTTGCTGAATGTGAGATAAAATTTAATCCTTTACCCTTTCGCCCACCCCCCATTCACAGGGCGTCCAAGTCGAACAATTTTTATTTGTCGCTGCTGCTGACCATGTTGTTCCTTTGTGTTTTGCCAGTGGGCTATGCCATTGTTTGGCTGCGTCCTTCTTGGCATTGTGGACCCTTCTCAGAATACAATCGGATTGCCGAGTTCATCACAAATACCACACGAAACGCCTTGCCCAAGTGAGTTGTCCGAAAAAAAAAAAAAAGAAACCAAAGCGAATATTGATATTTGCTGTAAACCTTTTTTTTTTTTTTTTACTTGAGAACTGAATTACTGTTCGTTCCCGTTCCCGTTTCCGTTGGCAGGCAACTTCATGAGCCATTGGACTATTTGACTTCATCCAGCACAGTCATTCCCCTGCTCGTTTTACTCATACTCATCATTTATTATTTGGTCTCGCTGACTGGAGCATTGCGTGAGGCCAATCAGGATCTGCGAACGCAATTGCAAAAGGAACGCGAGGAGGAACGAAAGAAGATTTTCAAAGTACCGGAGGTCAAACAGGCAGAACCCACAGCCACAACACTGACAAATCGCTGGCGTAAGGTCTTAGAGGCATCATCGCCTGTAACACCCACACAGCCTCCAGATTTCGACACGGAGGAGTATAAGAATCAGGCCAGAAAAGGTAACAAGTCATTCGTACACTCGCCAGACACACTTGCAATGGAGAAAGAAGAGATTTTTGTAAAGCTCACAAATCATTTGGTTCTTTCTTTCTTTCATTTTCTTTTGTCCTTCTCACCCTCTACCTCTCCCTCTTTCTGTCTTTGTCTCTGTCTCCCCCAGAGCTCATCTCACGTATCATGAAAAAGGCATTGCGCAAGGGCTCGGCCACCTCTGATGAAGACTCTTTTGTGCGTCGCGATGACGACGACACGGACACTGAACACCAGGACTCACTGCCCCATGACGAGGAGGCAAAGGATAAGCGCTTTGGTCTGTCACGATTGCAGCAAATTCGACGCACACGCAAGCCATCGCTGGTTGACATTGTCCAGATAGCCAAGCAGGAGAGAGCCAGAGCGGGTTCGATTGTCCAGGCGAGTGGAAGTGGAGGTGGGAGTGGGAGTGGCAGTGCCGGTGCCATTGCAGATGCAACAGCAACAACGCCTGCAACAGCTAACTCTACGACGGCAGGTGGTGGTGGTGGTGGCAGTTTTCCCATAAAAGAACCGCATCCCAAGAGCCGTTTCAAAGTCGAGAAACACGAACGACGCAACGAACGAGGAGGCGGCAGTGTGAAGGAGACCAAAAAGGATGGCAAAGATGCTGGCGGATGGAAACATGGCAGACAGCCGCCACCTTATGAGTCGCCCAAGGAATCCAATGAACATGATCCGGATACAAATTCCAGAATTGTTAGCGAACGACGGGCCAGTTTGCTAAGACGTAAGAAGGACCAGGACAGGGAAAAGGATAATGAAAACCACCAAGGAGAGCAGCAGCAGCAGCAGCAGCACCCAAACCCAGAACTAACCACATTCACTCCTCAGCCAGAGACAAAGGTTGAGAACGAGTCTCCTCCTCCAAGTAAATTTCAAATTGTTGATGAAAAGAAGCCGCCATCGCCGGTGTCCGGTGGAGGAGAAGTTATCGAAGAAAAGGAGAAACCGGCACCAAAGGAAACTGCTGGCAGCGGTGGCGTTGCCGGTGGCTTGAGTAAATTTAAATTTCGCCGCAGTCGAATCAAATCCAACCACCATCAATCGGCAAACACCGGCCAAACCACCGGCAAACCGGAGCCAGAAGTCTTTAAGTTTGATGATAAAAGTGTGGAAAAGCGTGCAGCGACTGATCCCCCGCTACCGCCCCCACCACCAACAGTGGTCATTCCCACAGCGGAGGGGGGTGAGAGTGAGGCCCTTAGCCTACCCTCGCCGACACCCAGTTTGAGTCAGCATCAACGGCAATTGGCCAATTTCTCTCGCCAGGGACGCAAGAAGATAGGCTCCCTGTTGGCCCTGGTCCGAGAGGCTGTCAATCTCAAGAAGGATGATGTCGAACAGGGATCCGATGAGTCCCCAGGGCCAACCACGCCCACATATTTAGCCTATACACCACCACCGCCGCCATCAGTATTGTCAAGCAATTCGAGTGCCACGGCCCTCGAGATGCCACCGACACCGGAACCCGAATCCCCCACCCCGAGTGCCCCCTTGCATTTTGGCAGTAGTTCAACATCCTCATCATCGGGTCGTCCGTCCGTTAATAAGCCAGCAACGACACTTCCGCACACTGCAGCAGCATCGACACCCACACCCACTCTGGCCACCTTGGATGATGATCTAGAGGAATTGGATATGCCAGGACCCATCACATTTCCCAAACGCAGCGCTTCCCAGCGACGACGTGCCATGCGGCAGGATTCGCAGAGTTCCATTTGGTCGGATAATATACCAACTATAACCATAAGCACCACGGGAAGTGATGAGTGTATTGTGGAACCACTGCCACCACCCGCATCCGCAGATCAACCCACAATCAATGGCAGAGATTCTCCTACACCCACACCTAATGTGAATATCATAAAAATCACCATTGAGGATGATCACAATCATCACGATGAAGAGAATAGAAAGAAATAATTTCTATGTTTTTTTTTTTTTTTTTTTTTTTTACCAAAACCAATGCCAGATTGTATTCTTCTTGTTCTACCTAAACTTAACTTACTAACTGAAACATTTAAATGATATTACATAATTATAGCTTATAGCTTGAAAAATCTTTAAAAACTTGTTCTATCAGCATTTTACCTAGTCAAAAATCTAAAATTCTATACCAAGAGTTTTTAACTATGAAATTGAAATAAAATCCAACTATATAGCAAATTGAAAAGGCTTTCCTTTGACTTGTAAAGTAAACTTTAAGTTTCGTTAGCTTTTAGCCAAGTTTCTTACCACTGGCGAAAGCTTTTCCCACTTACACAGAGAGATAATGTGATGAAATTTTGCAATTTATAGATCGAAAATTATTCTTTAGATATCTTTTGGGCATTTTAAGTTTCTCTTTGTAGATCAAGAATTATTCTCTACAGAATTGAAACTTCATTTAGATTTGGAAAATGATATTTTTGAATAATAAAAGGCACATGAAAAATGAACTTTCTTAGGAAAAGCTTTTATTTTGTGAGAGATAATTACACTTCCGTTTCCGTCCACTTGATTTCCTCTCGATTAGTTTAAAATGAGACTGAGTCAATTCAACTTATTTAGCATTAGAATTATCATTCCAAAGTTAACATTCAAATGAAATTCTATAATTAAATCGAAATCTTTGATTTCCTCAATGAAACTGAAAGTTCATTCCGTTCTCTTCTATATGAAATTCGTTTTTTTTTTCTGTATGTCTGTGTGTGGTACAATAACCTTCTTATCAGCTCTCGTTTCTGATAACCTGCTAACTCCAAAAACTACAAACTAAGCATAATAAGTGGAACACAGCTCTCGAGAATGGGATTGTTATGTGATGTGACGAGATGAGAGTGAATGAGAGTGGGATGAGTTGGGATTAGATGAAACGAGAAGTGTCTGGTCCAAATCGACCAAAGATATAGAAAAGCTAGAGCCAAATCTAGAATACCTTCTGTTGCATACACAGAGCGAGAGATAGAGAGAAAGAGAGAGAGATGAAGACAAAGGCGAACCGAAACCGAGCCACATAGAGTTTCACTCAGTGGGAAATGAAGTGTGTGGAGTAGTAGAGGCAAAGACAGGGCATAGCAATGCAAGGCAAGTTGAGCATGATCGTGATCACGACGACGACAACGACAACAACAACGACGGCAACGAAGATCGTTAAATGAGTGCGAACCGCTGGCCGTTCGCATGGTCGAGATGGTTTTGGTAGTCAGTTGAGCATTGGACGTCCTCGTTAGCGGTTGCCTGTGGTGTTCTGTGCGGACGGAGTAAGTGAAGATCAACAACGACAACGACGACCGACAATCGACGGTTGATTTCCTCTTAGAGTTGTTGTTGTTGTTGTTGTTTGTGCGGAGGAGGAGTCGTCGTCGTCGTCTCAATCGCAAGTTTTCTTGGGTCACCTTCTTCTTCTATGTACTTCTACTTCTTCTTTTTGTTCATTTGTTTGCTTGTAAAAGAAAACCTCAAAACAACAACAACAACAAACATATCTTTTTACTTAAATTTTTTGTTTTTTTTTTGTTTTTTTTTTTTTTGATTTTTATGTGTTCTGTTTTCCTTCAATGTGGTGATTGAATTACTGAATCACCAAGTAACAAGACAAAAATTAAATACATAATTTGGAGTCAGCATAAAAGTGTTAAAAAAAAAAAAAAATGTGAGAGTAACCGAAATCGAAATGCAACAAGAATATAATATTCGAAGCAAAAATCAAAGCATGTGTTACATCTTTTATTTTTTTGCCTGCATATTTTGAGTTTTTTTATACGATGCAGTTGGAAAAATGCACAGACAAAATTTGTATCTACACAAAACCAAAACGAAAATAAACGCCCTAAAGCATCTGTGAGATACCAAAAAACCCGAAGAAAACGAAGTTTTGTGTAAAAGTATCTCTGTCGAGTGCAGTTTTTGTATGGTTTTTTTTTTTCCTTGCTTTTTGTTGAGTGATTTCTTCTGATTTTCCTCTACCTGCTGCTTGAGTGAGTGTGCGTGTGCGTGTGCGAGTGTACGAGTGTGTGCGAGTGTATCTGTCGGTTAAGAAACAGTGGATAAAAACAAACACTGCAATAAAGATACACAGCAAAAGGTGACAACTCAAAACGATTGAAAGAAACGTTGTCAGTCTGATTAACTGACTGCCAGTTGGAGCAGTAGCAGCCCGTCGTCGTCGCATTTTATGTACATACATATATAACACAAAAAAAAAAAACTATGTATTTAATACGCGCCCCGCTCTAGTTCGTAGACCCAAATTCTTATCGCAAAAGGAACTCGTGTTCGTCTCATAGCCGCGCGCGCATATCTCCTCCTCGACTTGGTTGGATGCTCAAGAAAAAAAAAAAAAAAAGAAACCAAATCTGAATGGAGCGGATGTGTTCGTTCATATTCCGTGCTATATATACATATATATATATAAATATCGCTATGTGTTGGCCTCAGCTGAACTCAACTCAACTCAAAGCAGAGCAAAGGGTTCATACGGTTGCAGCTGAGAAATCTGAGACCACAACAACTACGAGAGACCGCCGAGACTGGGACCGAGACGTCGACGGCGACGGCAACGGCAACCGAAACTGGGACCTGACAACCAACCGAAAAAAAAAATATATATATATATTTGTATATACTCTTAATTCTAATTTATAAAATTCAAACCCGAGATAAGAACAAAACCAAAAAAAAAAAAAACCACCATAAAAAATTCTTTACAAAATCTCTAATCCGCTGTGTGTCTAGCTCTCTTTCTCTGTGTGTGTGTGTGTGTGTGTGTGTGTGTGTATCATTGATAAAAACAAAACATTTTTAATTAGTATTTCGTGAAAACAATCTACACATTAAAGCCAACACTTGGAATAGAACGAGCTAATCTAATTTTTAAAGGTTTCTCATAGATTTTAAGTTCTAACTATTTATCCGTTTGTTCCTATCTATCTTTACTAAAGCAAGTGCTTAACTAAATCCTAGGTTTAAACACTTTAGTACAGGTCCGGACTTCAGTTTGCTGGCCGCCACAGGGGGCAAAACGCCTTCAAAATATGAATCTTAAATCAATTTTCTAACAGAAGTCAGTTAGTTACTTTCTTTCCTAAACTGCATATTTTTTTCAGGATCTATAGATCTTATATCTTCTAAAGCCTAAAGCAGCTTGGCTTCTTTTAATCCCAATCCATCCCTGCCTATGGGATCCAAGCAGCTACGATTTTTAACTTAAATTTCTCTTTAAAATAACATTTTAAGGGGGCTTTAAGATATTCTATATACTTATACTTATATATGTATGTATATAGCACATTCTGATAAATCTTGGGATGCACATAATCGTTCGTGTTATCAATTTTCTCTTTCAAACCGATTTTTACTCACAAGAACTGGAATTTTCTTGTAATTTCCTTATGAAAAGAACTTGAATTTGTTCACTTCTCTTTCTCATGTTTTGGCCATGTTTTTTGAAATTTTAGTGATATCATCATCATTGTTTATTTAAGTAAACACAATTGCTTTACCCTTTAAATATTTGTTAATTAGTGCCTCGAGAGTTAACTGAATTCATACATAAGAGAAGAGTATTTTAAGAAAAAAGACTTTAACTAAATGAATCTAACCTTGTTGAATGCAAGTCACTAAAAAATGCATAGAAAACTATTCCAACTAACCTAAATATATGCCTCATGTAATTGCTAGAAACATACATATTTAAATGTGTGTGTGTGTGTGTGTGTGTGTGAGCGGAGTAGATGAAATCATCGTTGAGAATTATTTCAAGTTCCAAAATAGCTTAGAGCACACATAGACAGACCAGAGCAGACCTATTTCAGGCAGGAAGGGGGAGGAGGCACAACTAAATGTACTCTCGTTCATATGGTTAGCTCATTTCCAGTTGAGTTTGTTTTGTCTTTTTTTATTTTTTTGGTTTTGTTTACACAAATTGTGGCAGACAAAAGGCACACAGAAAGGAAGGCATTGGAACTGGATGTTGGGGGGCGGCGGGGGAGAGCGGACAGAAGTAAAGTTTATTTGCTAAAACGAAAACTAATTAAAAAACTGAACTGAACTCGATCAACAGCGAATGAAGACAATATGGACAACATATGCTAAGAGATGCATACAGTCAGTCAGTCAGTCAGTCGGACAGGCATCTGTGTGGGTGACTGGCTAAATTTCATTCTCTAACAATCTTCTTCTTCTTTTTTTCAGCGTACATATGAGGCCGCTCATAAAGCAAACACCACCAGAAGAAGAAATGCAAATCAAAAATTTTTCAATTATGAATTGAATTTCAAGTGTAAATTAAAGAAGAAGATAAGAAGAAAACAGAAAAAAAAACAAGACAACGAAATTTGTGCTACACAAACTAGTGACAAAAAGAGAGAAGAGAAACCAACCCACCTTTAGTTAGTAGAAATTATCAACCACCACCCATCCATCCACCCACCAGTAGAATGAAGCCTAGCAAGAGGAGTTGTCTAGGCGGCTCCTACTCCTACTCCTCCTTTCCCTACTCCTTCCTATTAACAGCCGGCTTACTGCTATCCTGTTGGATATCATTCACATTGGGAGTACAGCGACAGCCCATCAATTCAGCGGGCGGACATGAGTTGAGGGGAACCACATTTATGCCGGCATTGGAATGCTACGATCCATATGGCAGACCGCAGGTGAGTGGGCGGGGGTGGGGAGGAGAAGTGGCGGGGAAAGATCAAACCAATTGAAGCGAATAAAGCGTTAATTTAAATGAAGACATACAAACTAATTGAGCAATTCAGCAATGGGAAAGCAAAAAAAAATCTCTCTCTTCAACTAACTCTCAACTCTCTCTCTCTTGAATCTTTCTCTCTCTCTCTCTCTCTCTTGTAGAAATGCCTGCCAGAGTTCATTAATGCTGCCTATCAATTGCAAATTGAATCGACCAACACTTGTGGCGAATTGGGCGACAATCATTTCTGCATACAGACCATGAATCCCAATCATAAGAATTGTGAATTTTGCAGGTAAGCTCGAAGGGGGATGGATTCTTTAAGAAAACCAAACTTTATTTGGCCTTTTTGTTTTTTGTAGATACGAGGATCACAATCCTTCGTTCCTCACGGATTTGCATGATCCACAGAATCCAACTTGGTGGCAATCGGAGACCATGTTCGAGGGCATTCAACATCCGAATCATGTGAATCTCACATTGCATTTGCGTAAGTTTCTCCCTGAGAGATACAATGTACCATATCGATGGATTGTTTTTATTGATCTTTTATGATGTTTTATTATACAATCAGGCAAATCGTATGACATCACTTATGTACGCATTCTGTTCCGTTCACCGCGTCCCGAATCGTTTACCATCTACAAGCGTACATCGGAGAATGGCGCCTGGACGCCATATCAATATTATAGTGCCACATGTCGGGATACGTACTCTCTGCCCGATTCGCGGGCCATTCGCAAGGGTGAGGGTGAGGCGCATGCTCTCTGTACCGGCGAGTACAGTGACATTTCCCCCCTGCGCGACGGTGAAATTGCCTTCTCCACGCTGGAGGGTCGTCCCAGTGGCATCAATTTTGAGCGCAGTCTCGAACTGCAGGACTGGGTCACTGCCACCGATATACGCATCACATTGGATCGTCTGAATACATTTGGAGATGAATTGTTTGGAGATTCCCAGGTACTCAAGTCGTATTGGTATGCCATCAGTGACATTGCTGTGGGCGCGCGATGCAAGTGCAATGGACATGCCAGCAAATGTGTGGCCAGCACCGGAATGCATGGGGAACGAACTCTTGTCTGCGAGTGTCGTCATAATACAGATGGACCGGATTGTGATCGCTGTTTGCCATTGTACAATGACGTCAAATGGAAGAGGGCCACCTCAACTGAGGTGAATGAGTGCAAAGGTGGGTTACAACAACAACAACAACGAGAAACTGGTTTACACTCGAAGAAGAGCAAAAGGCAGAGAAATAAGCAATTGGAAAGGCCATTTGCTTTCTATTAATTGGCCTAAATGTATGTAACAGGGCAAAGTTGGCCGCTAAGTGCGCCACAGTGCCCAAAAAAAAATCAGCCTAACCAGAATGGAGTGAGCAAGCCTTTGTTGGCTGGATATGTCGTCTTTTCTTCGAGTGTAGGATGGTGTACTCCTCTCTCTCTATATAAGGACAATCCACTTTGCCGTTATTTAACTTGATTGAACCAAGGTCTAGCCAGTTGTCGCATCAGTCATGTTAGAGCTGTGGTTTTGGCCAGTAGTGTTAGTTGTTGGCTATCTAGTGAACGTCACTCTAGGCTATAAAGATTTTAGTCTTGAAACAAATCTCATAGCCTCGGGTAGACAATGGTATCTGATCAACTGTAAATAGCTTCGCAACCCCCACCCTCCCAAAGAATACTTCTTATCTTATAAACAATCCTTTTCTCCCTCAAACTTTTTCTCCTTTTTGTTTTTTTTTTTTTTTGCTGTCTCTGTGTGTAGCCTGCAACTGCAATGGTTTGGCGGACAAATGTTACTTTGATTCACATCTCTTTAATTTGACTGGTCATGGTGGTCATTGCTTGGATTGCCGCGAGAATCGCGATGGCCCCAATTGTGAACGTTGCAAAGAGAATTTCTATATGCGAGAGGATGGCTATTGCATCAACTGTGCCTGCGATCCAGTGGGCTCGCGTTCCCTGCAATGCAACAGCCACGGCAAATGCCAATGCAAGCCCGGAGTGACGGGCGACAAGTGCGATCGGTGTGACAACAATTACTATCAGTTCGGTCCCCATGGTTGTCAGGCGTGTGGCTGCGATGGACGCGGCTCTCAGGATAATACGCCAGCTTGTGATGCCGAAAGCGGCATTTGCTTCTGCAAGGAGAATGTCGAGGGCAGGCGATGCAATGAGTAAGTCCATGAGTAAGCGCGGTGACATTCTTATTTTCGTTTCATAAACGATTCCAAAGAAGTTTCACTTCTTGATTTTCTCCTTATCAAATGCAAAGCAAGTGCCCATGCAAATCTTTTCTATTTCTTTTTCAGGTGTAAACCGGGCTTCTTCAATTTGGACAAATCGAATCGGTTTGGCTGCACGCCTTGCTTCTGTTATGGTCACACCTCGGAATGTCAGACTGCTCCTGGTTATTCGGTCGTCTCGGTCACTTCAAATTTCAACAAGCACAAGGAACGCTGGACAGCCATCGATTTGAATCGTCGAGATGTTGACATCAAATACAATCAATATAGTCGGAGCATTGGGACAACAGCCCAGGGCAATGAATACGTCTATTTCCAGGCGCCAGACCGCTTCTTGGGTGATCAACGTGCCTCGTATAACCGCGATTTGAAATTCAAATTACAACTGGTGGGTCAGGTGGGACCCAGCACAAGTGCCAGTGATGTGATCCTTGAGGGAGCCGGAAGTAAAATCTCTTTGCCCATATTCGCTCAGAACAATGGCATACCGGATCAGGGTGTCAAGGAGTATATGTTCCGTTTGCATGAGCATCATGACTACCAATGGCAGCCAAGTCAATCGGCACGAGGATTCCTCTCGATACTGTCCAATTTGACGGCCATCAAGATTCGGGCCACCTACTCGGTGCAGGGTGAGGCCATATTGGACGATGTGGAACTCCAGACGGCGCATCGTGGTGCAGCTGGACAGCCGGCCACATGGATAGAGCAGTGTACCTGTCCCGAGGGCTATCTGGGTCAATTCTGTGAGTCTTGCGCTCCGGGTTATCGGCATAGTCCCGCGCGTGGCGGTCCTTTCATGCCCTGCATCCCCTGCGACTGTCATGGCCATGCGGACATCTGTGACTCGGAGACGGGTCGCTGCATCTGTCAGCATAACACCTTCGGGGATAACTGCGATCAGTGCGCCAAGGGCTACTACGGCAACGCCCTGGGAGGCACTCCCTATGACTGCAAACGTTGTCCTTGCCCCAATGATGGCGCCTGTTTGCAGATCAATGGCGACACGGTGATCTGTACGGAATGCCCGGTGGGTTACTTTGGCTCTCGTTGTGAACAGTGTAGCGATGGCTTCTATGGCGATCCCACCGGACTGCTGGGCTTCGTCCAGACCTGCAAGAGCTGCGACTGCAATGGCAATGTCGATCCCAATGCGGTGGGCAACTGCAATCGGACGACGGGCGAGTGTCTCAAGTGTATCCACAATACAGCCGGCGAGCATTGTGATCAGTGTTTGCCAGGACACTTTGGTGATCCATTGGCCTTGCCCCATGGCAAATGCGATCGTTGCAGCTGCTACGCAGCCGGCACTGAGCAAGATGAACAAAGCATTTCCAAGTGTGATCAGGTCACTGGCCAGTGCCAGTGTAAGCCGAATGTGATTGGACGGGATTGCGGTGAGTGCCAGCCGGGTTACTTCAACATTCGCTCGGGCAATGGTTGCGAGAACTGCTTGTGCGATCCCGTGGGCAGCTACAATGCCACCTGCGATCGTTACTCCGGTCAATGCCATTGCAAACCGGGAGTGGTGGGTCTACGTTGCGATCAGTGCGCCAATTTCTTCTACGGCTTTTCCACCGAGGGCTGCAAGTCCTGCGAATGCGATGAGAGCGGCTCAAAGGGCTTCCAGTGCGATCAGAATGGTCAATGTCCGTGCAACGACAATGTTGAGGGACGTCGCTGCGATAGGTGCAAGGAGAATAAATACGATCGCCATCGCGGCTGTGTCGATTGTCCAGATTGTTACAATCTTGTGCAGGATGCCGCCAATCTGCATAGAGCCAAGTTGGCCAATCTCAGTTCGACACTCGATGAGATTGCTCGCACCCCGGTGACCAACGATGAGGAGTTCGAGGCCAAGTTGAAGGCTGTCCAGGAGAAGGTCGCCCTACTGGCCGAGGATGCTCGCGACAATTCGGGGGAGAGTGGTCAAACCTATGTGGAGGTCATTGATGATCTGCACAAGCGTTTGGACAGCATGCGTCAGCATTTGGAGAGCGCCGATAAGCTGCAACAGGATGCCAACGAGGAGATAGCTAAGGCACGACGCAATTACACCGAACTCCATGGCATCATTGAAGAGGCCAAGCGGGAACTGCAGGAGGCCATTGATCTACTGAACGAGGAGGGCAACCAGGCACTGGCGAAGGCCAAGAATAAGTCTGAGGAATTTGGTCAGCAATCGCAACAAATATCCGACATTTCGCGTGAAGCGCGCGCCCTGGCCGATCGCCTCGAATCGGAGGCCCAATTCGATTTGAAGAATGCCAAAGATGCCAAGGATGCAGTCGAGAAGGCCCTATTGCTAGCCAAGAATGCCATCGATCTGCAGCAGAAGGTCAGCGTGGAATTGAAATCAGAAGTGCGCCTAGAATTAAATCAAGTGAAGCAGTCATTGGGCGCTGTGGCCCAAACATCCAAGGAGGCTCTCCGCAAGGCCAACGAAGTCTACGATGCCGCTTTGACCCTTCTCAACGATGTGAATCGACAGACCCAACCGGATATAGACATCAATCAGCTCAAAAAAGAGGCTGTGGCCGCCAACGAAAAGGCCGACGAACTGCTAAAACAGATCAACGAGTTGACCAACAACAATGGAGAAATCTATGCCGACTTCGAGGCGGAACAGAAATTGGGCACTGTCCTAGTACAAAGGTAGGTAACCAATTCAGTCTAGGCAATCCAAAAATGCTAAAAAAAAAAAGGATTATTGTCTCTTTAGGGCCGCTAAACAAAAGGAAGATGACATTGAGCTTCTGGAGCGGGCCAAGGCCGCCTTTGAGAAGGCAACCAAAGCCGTTAAACAAGGTGATAATACCCTAAAGGAAGCTAATAACACATACAACACGTTGGCCGGCTTCCAGTCCGATGTGGAAGCCTCCAAGGAGAAGGCGGATCAGGCGCTTCAGACGGTACCCAGCATTGAGCAGGAAATTCAAACTGCCAAACTTTTAATTAGCCAAGCGGATGAGGCTCTCGATGGAGCAAATAAAAATGCCAACGAGGCCAAAGAGAATGCCCAAGAGGCCCAGAAGAAATACGCTGAACAGGCCTCCAAGGTTATTATCCCAGCGCTGATAGCATCAGCAGAGGGCTAAAAAAAAAAACAAAAAAAACAATTGACTTATTTTCTTCTCTTATTTTAGGATGCCGAACTGATACGTCGCAAGGCCAATGAAACCAAGGTGGCTGCCCGTAATCTACGCTATGAGGCTGATCAGTTGACATATCGTTTCGGATTAACCGAAAATGATATATTCAAATTGGAGGAGAACTCAACCAAAGATGATAATCTGGTCGATGATGCCAAGCGTAAAGTGGGCCAGGCCAAGGCTGATACCCAAGAGGCCCAGAAGCAAATTGAAAAGGTCAATGCGGATCTAACTGCCATTAAGGATGAATTGGAGAATCTAAAGGATATTAATACAGCTGATTTGGATAAATTGGGTAAGTCACAAAAACAATATATGTACACACATATACATATACAACGAGTATACCATAATAATTGATATTTTTGTTGTTTGTTTCACAGAAAATCGTCTGGCCATTGTGGAGAACGATATCAATCGTGTCAATTTAACGGGTCGCATTGAAAAGTATCGAGAACAAAGGAATATACAAAAGAAACTGATCGATAAATATGAATCGGAGTTAACGGAACTAACGCACGAAGTGGACAACATTCGTTTAATTTCCGAAGCACTGCCCGATGGCTGCTTTAGACGTAATCGTCTAGAGCCCTAAAACTAAAATGCCACAATTAATACTACAACAAAAACAAAAACAAAACAATTAATAATACCAACTACTTCAATTAACAATTAAGTAAACAGAAACGAGACGAACGAACAAATTTTGGATTTTAGGATTTAGAGCCGTTGCAATGAAATTATATAATTTTAGTTATCTCCTCTTTAGTTGAATCATTTTTCCGTAACCGAAAACCGAAAACTGAAAACTCTCTCATACAACGGAAACGGAAAAGCTTTAAAGCCCGATCGTTTGCATACTATATATGCCATATACCAACTAAAAAATCTATCTATCTATATATATATATATACATAAACTATATGTATGATTCGTAACTATGGAAATTTTTTGTATAACTGCCAATAGATCATCCAAGATTCACCGCCAAGTGGACTGTATTATAAACCTCTCTCTTTCTCCATCTATCTATCCGATACCCAGCCGATTGATTGATACCACCCGCCCCGCCCCCCACTCTTTCCATATTCTCTCACTTTTATATACATATGTAATAATATTAACATTTACGTTAATTTTAATGTGCCAATTTTATACAATATTTTTCCCCTTTTTGCCTTTAAGTTTTTGCCTAATATGAAAGTGTTTTTTTTTTTTCTCTCTCTCCACCTCTTTACAAAACAAACAAAACAAAAAGCGAATAAAAAGTTTTCGAACGTTGTAATTTTTTTAAGTGTGTTTACTACAAAAATGAAATGAGGAACATTTGCTCCCATAAGTATGCAAGGGACAGTCAAAAATTTTAATTTTTTGTCCATGTCTCATTTTTTTTAGCTACAGGACATTGTAAAACTAAATTTTTTGACTTTCTATGGCATATTTAAGGGAATTAATTACCTTTATTTCACTTCGTAAATGGATAGAAATCAAATCTATATCTATTTGTTATTCATATTACGTAAAAGTAAAAAGAAATTTCCACTTAAGCGAAAGACCTTTGAGAAATATGAAAATTGGAAAATTGGCAATTGTTGGTAGATTGTTTTTTTTGGTTTTTTTTTTGTAAACGGGTGAACTCACCTGAACTAAAAACTTATGCGAGAGATTGGTAAAACCTCCGACACTCAGCACAAATGTACGTCTTGAGAATATTAGCATCATTTTGACAATAAAGCGAAACTCTTTTGTCTCACTGTACCAGGAGCAATTATACCAATCAAGATAAAGTAATTCACTTTGTGTCTCCACAACTTGGGCGCTCAGATTATATAGACTTATCTCCAAAATGATGGTTACAAAGTAAACCATTATCATGCCCATCCAAACCCAGCCAACGTCCTAGTAAGTGAAAAGAAATCAGGAATTAGGATTTGTGTTCCGGTTTTTTTGGGTGTTTTTTTTTTTTTTCTGCTAAACTTACTAAAACCGTGCTGATCTTATAGAGCAGCATGCAAATTAGTATACTGCTAACAGCACATTGTACCATAATGATATACTTGAAGAGGTTTTCGATTTGACTGTGATGCCTGAAGAAATCGAAATATATGTAGTATTCCAATTAATTTTCGTTGAGTAATAAATTGTCGTGGCTCACCTGGCGATGCGACTAAAAAGTCTCACACAGCATTCCAAGTACTTGACACGCAAATGTTTGGGCACTACATTATCAGAGGTAGAATTCTGTATCAAATACCGAAGAATCTGCAAAAGTCCAGCCTCGTGTCTTGTCAAGATCACAAAGAGGCTGTTAAAGCCAAAGACAGCTGCAAAAAGAACAAGAAACATTTTACTTAGAAGATTCATAACCCACAAAAAACTAAAAGAAACTTACCAAAAAAGCACCAAATGGGACCCGATTGTAGAAGAAAGAATCTTATCGAATAGGAGGGATATTGATAGTGACCCCATTGAAAATAAGGCACTATGGCTGGATAGGCTGTGAAAAGAATTTGTTAGTAGGCTTTCGAAAATCAACAGTTTTCTAGGACTCTTACTTAATGTCATTTCACAATATTCCTGGGCCACAATGTAACAATCGTAGACGTATTGAAAGTATGGTCTTAGGCAATAATACAAAACAGGCATGCAGACAATTTTGAAGAAGAACATCACCTGGCGATCGATTGTGAGCCAATTGTCCACAATTATGTTACTTAAGGCCTTGCTCAGGAGATGTTTTTGGGGCAGCTCTGCAAAACGAAAAGAAATGTTAGTCAATGTGATTGAAAAAGCATACCAAACTATCGTACTCAAATCAAAGAGCCCCAGCGACTTGAGGACCTCTCCTGTTTCTGTGGCGTAGACTAGCTGTATGCAGGACTTGAGGCATTTTTGAAAATGAAACATTTTCACAACACCCACCGACAATTGAAAGGTAAGCAGGACAGCCTAAATGACAGAAGTTGAGACAAAATTGTTTAATGGTTAATTAATTCCAAACGGCAAACCTCCACATAAGCCTCAAAGGATACATGATAGTTTGCTATAATGAAAGCTACCAGGCTGTATATAATCCACAAATTGATGAGCACAGCGAAGATGCGTATGCTGAAAGGGGGAAAACCATTAGAATTTATTCCTTTATTCGCAACAGCAATTCGTCTCACAATCTGCATGGTTTAGAGCTGCGCTTTCTTGGTGACAGATTAATGCCCAGAGCATAGGCACTAAACTCCACCCAAGCCATACCCATTTTGGGCACTTTATCAATCCTATCAAGCTCTTGTTCAAGTAGGTTCTGCATATCTTTATGAAAAGTGATTGCCAACTGTTTGAGAAGCACCGAGAGTCGAAGACTTTTATGCCATGTGTGCAATTGGGGGTTCAATGACAATTAGGAATCGAAAATTATATGTTCGAACAACGGCAAATTGCTATATTGTTATGGACATTGTGCAACTCTCGGGTTAGAGTATAGAAATAATTATGAAAATTGGTTGGGCGTTGCCTAAAAACATTAAAAATTTAGAGCTTCCTTCAAGTGCAGAGAGCACAAAGGCTTCTTAAAGTACAATAAGTGAGACTGAGAGAAGGTAAGCTAGAAGAAAATTACATGAAGCAATCAAAGCCTAAACAGCAATTATAATCTCCAAAGTGCTTATTAATAGAAATTGGTCAATAAATCAAGGTTCCCAATTTGAAATTAAGACGAAAATTAATAGAAAAACAAATAAAACGCTAAAACACATAAAATGAGAAAAGTCTTTTAAATCGAACAACTGGAATTTGTATTGTATTGTATTGAAAAATCAATTGATTGTTTATCTATCATTCCAATCCATTATACATATATATGGTACTTATTATTTGCCAGACATCGTTTTGAATGTTGCGCCAAATCAAAATCGATTTCTCATATGTTATCGATTTTGGCAATAACGACAAACTGTTATTTAACATTGCTGGCATACGGTGTTACTGTTAATTAACATTGCCCGCAACTGATGCTGCTAACCAATTTCGGCCGGTGGCTTTTGGTCATATTTTAATTATAGTTTTTTGCCTTTATATGCATAATTTGATGGTAACAAACAAATACAATCCATTTGGGTCTAGCTGTGTATAGCTTTATTACTATTTTCCAACAATTTGACCGCCCCGTTAAGCTTTGCCAAATTGACCAAGGGAGCCCCACATAACGGGACTGGTGAAGCGCCAAGTGTCTCACCTGTTTATTTCGTAATTTTCATTGATTTATTGCATCCTACTACTTGCTATGACTAGCACAACTCGTTTTTAGTTAGCACAGTTAATTTTAAAGCTATAAAACATAAACTTTAAACTTATTCACACTTTTTCTCCGACGACAAATACCGCGGCGCGACAAATTTTTTCGTAAACTGCATAGCATTGCCAACATCAAAAACGATCGCGATAGCCAAAGTTATCGTCGTAATGTAAACATTTACATTTTTATTGAATTTTGCAGTTTCGTTTTGTAAAACACGTAGAGTGAGAAAAGCCTTTTAAATCGAACAACTGGCATGTTTATTGTGAAAAATCAATTGATTGCATATATATCAATCCATTAAATATACGGTAATTATTAATTGCCAGACTATGTTTTGAATGTTGCGCCAAATCGTAATCGTTTTTCCATATGTTATCGATTTTGGCAAACGTCAAACTGTTATTCAACATTGCCGGCATACGCTGTTACTGTTAATTTACATTGCCCGCAACTGATGCTGTTAACCAATTTCGGCCGGTGGCTTTTGGTCATATGTTAATTATACTTTTTTGCCTTTATATGCATAATTTTATAGTAACAAACAACTGCAATCCATTTATGTCTAGTTGTGTATAGCTTTATTACTATTTCCAACAATTTGCCCGCCCCGTTTAGCTTTGCCAAATTGGCCAAAAGAGCACCACATAACGGGATCGGTTAAACGCCAAGTGTCTCACCTGTTTATTTTGTAATTTTCATTGATTTATTGCAATCTACTATTTGCCATGACCCTCGCAACTCGTTTTTAGTTAGCACAGTTAATTTTAAAGCTATAAAACATAAACTTTAATCTAATTCACACTTTTTCTCCGACGACAAATACCGCGGCGCGACAAATTTTTTCGTAAACTGCATAGCATTGCCAACATCAAAAACGATCGCGATAGCCAAAATTATCGTCGTAATTTAAGCATTTATTTATTTCATTCTGCAGTTTCATATTGTGAAAATGAAACTCTCTTACTTATATTATGTAGTTATGATTGTTCTTTTCACCATTTAGACAAGAAATTATTTCTTGCGCGCTGAAAATTCAAAAGACACCACTCAACAATTACATTTATCGAGCTATCGAGAGAGACCATTGGCGAACAGCTGATGGCTGAGGTGAGAATTGTGGTAAGAACTGATTGTGTGTGTGGGGAATGCGTATTTCTTCAGTGCGGGAAGTTTACTGTTAATACAGTGTGGCGAATTTCTGTGTTTGTTTGTATTGCGAATTCGTTTGTTAAATTAAGTATAAACATTTTGTACCCACACGCCCGTCTGGACGCCATTGAATCCCTGGATTGGCGAACCGTTCCCGCACTGCACAGACTGGTGTACCCCTGATGTAAGGGTGGGTGCCAACGTATTTCTTCGGACCAAAGAAAAGAAGTAACTTACAATATTCGCAATTGCATCCTGTCTACCCAATGGAATCCAAGAAGTTGCTTGAGCCTGTGAAGTCCAGTAATCCAATTGTGTTTTTGGACATCAGCATTGGCCAAGAAGATGGTGCGTATAGGGAATCCTGAGTCAGGATCTGTCTTCTCCCTCCATCTGTCGGGCCCCCTGCCACGTATCCCCAACTTTGCCCCACTCATGTTCTCTCTCTCTCTCATCTCTCCCACAGCGGGTCGCATGATAATTGAATTGCGCAAAGACGTTGTGCCCAGGACAGCGGAAAATTTTCGAGCTTTATGCACAGGCGAATGCGGCATCGGCCAGCTAGGACGTCCCCTGCACTACAAGGGCAATCGTTTTCACAAGATCAAGCGGGTCTTTGCCGTGCAATCGGGTGATCTCGTAAAGAATGATGGTTCCAGCGGCGAGAGTATCTATGGACCGGTCTTTGAGGATGAGAACTTTGACTTGACGGTATGCTGCTAAAGCTAAAGACCCAAATAACAAGTCCATTTCATCAAAATATATTCTCTTCCTTCATCTAGCACAATGAGGAGGGCGTGGTGAGCATGGCCAACTATGGCAGACCAAACACAAACAATTCACAGTTCTTTATCACGGCCGTGGGATGTGAGAATTTGAATGGGGAAAATGTGGTTGTAGGTCGCGTCCTACGTGGCCTTGGCATTGTGGCCGAAATGGAGCAGAACTGCAACGATGAAGGCGATCCAACGGCTGAGATTGTGATACGTGATTGTGGAGAGGTTCAACCTGGTGAGGATTGGGCCGTTGAATGCAACGATGAGACGGCTGACACATTGCCACCCTATCCGCAAGATTGGAGGGGCAAATTTGATAAGCCCAAGGTAGGTCTACCACCCATTTTATCTCCCTCTTTCTCTCTCGCTCCCTCTGTCTCTATATATATATATTGCTTGCTATCTCTGTCACTTTAGTGCGAAGCTGTTGTCTCCCTGCTCACTGGACTTCGTCAATCGGGTAATCATTTCTATCAGTTGGGACGCTATCATGAGGCTCGAGCCAAATATCGCAAGGCCAATCGCTACTATCAACATCTACGCAAACACTACGAGTGGCAGCAATTGGCCCACTCCAAAAGGAGGACGACGACAATGCCGTCTGGTGGAGGGGATATGATGGAAATCTGTCAGATCGATGCCTTCTCGGTGGTAAATAACATTAACATGGCTGCTGTCGATCTAAAATTGGGCAACTATTTAAGTGCCAAATATGATTGCTCCGAGGCCATAAGACTAGATGCCAATTGCAGTAAGGCCTTCTATAGACGTGGCCAGGCGCAGCGGGCTCTGCGCAACTACGAGGAGGCTATCAATGATCTGAAGCGAGCCTACGCTCTCTTGCCCGAGAACAAGCAAATTCTTAATGAATTGAATAGCACCAAAAAACTGTTGGCCGAATATAATCGACAGCAGAGAAATGCGCTCAAGAATCTATTTGCCTGAATATATATATATAGGAGGAACCCGTTTCGTTCCGTTCCTTAAGGTTGTTTTGTAAATCGTGTGTGGATTGAATGTGAGATTTTGGACTAATTGCTCTATTTTTACCCCATAATGTTAGATGTGTAAAAAAAAAAAAAAAAAAAAAAAAACTATTCAATTGAATGTGGACCTGAATGACATACTTATATACATACAAACAAAATTATATATATATTATATATATATATATACATACATTATAAATAAATGAGTTTTGTTTTCATAAAGTTGCCAACTTTGAACCCTTCGAGTTCTCAAGGTTGTGAAAACGTTTAACCTTAAACCTTTGAGAATCGTAGAGGAGAGGATTCAATATATATTTTACATTTACTTTAGCGCGCTTTAAGAATTTTATCTCACTTCGAGGAAACATTTACAATTTTTTTTTTTTGGTTAAAAAATTTTTCGCGAAATAAGCTCAATTCAAGCAAATATTTACTCTTTTTGCTCACACATTTTTCGCTTATTTAGCCTTCTTGGAGTTAACAATTACATTTTGAGTAAATATTTACTAATTTTTGAGTAGAATTGGCTTAATTGGAGTAAATCTTTATCCATTTTAAAGTAAACATTTACTCGTTTTTCGCTTATTTAGCTCAATTACTTGTTTTGCGTTAACTTTGCTCACTTTGAGCAACTATCTACTCATTTTGCGCGCATTCAACTGGAATTGAGTACGCATTTACTCATTTTGCGTTCACTTAGCTCACTTTAAGTTAACACAGATATAAGTAGGTTAGTGCTCTACTCTACGATTCTCAAGAATTCAAGCATGTTCAAGCTTAAGTTAATATTTTCGATTCAAGTATTTTACTATGCGTGTTCAAACAGAATTAAGGTTTTCAATTTTAGTTTTCTCTCAAATATTTATGAATACACAATTAGATCGCATGTAAGTAGATACCCTAAAACGAACGCTCTCTTCTCACTTGTAAATCCTACCGATCGGCTGTCTACAAGATATTTGCCTTACAACTAGAGATAATGTTATATATATATATGTATATATATAAAAAAGTATGTTAAAACTAATGCTTAGATCTAGAGATTTGTCACAATATCCTGTTCGCTGCGTAGCAAATTGCCCGTTGTTGTGCCTCCTGCTGCCGAAAAGCTTTTCATGCTGAATTCCATATTGGTCAGAGCACTGGAGACATGATATAGATTCTCCGACAATATAGCATAGACCTCAAATAGCTCGGAATCCGACTTGGAAACGATAAAGGCTTCTGCAAAACAGAGAGAGAGAGAGAGAGAGGAGCCAGAGTTTAGAAGTTTACGAGTAAAAAAAAAATAATGTTAACCAACCTGTCCGATCCTTCATAATGCTATGGGCATAGGCATTGAGTATGATGGACATTTCATCGAATTTCAAACGACTATCCAGATTGCTGTAGCTAAAGATAGTCAAACTCTGTTCACCGCTTGAGGTGAGAGTGGAAACGCGACGATATTGCCGAACATGTGAAATGGCGCTGGTCCAGCGCTGTAGATCGATATGCTCGTTTAAGGCCAACTCGAATTCCTCATGGGTCATGGGCAAACCAGGTGAGGGAGTTGGCGTATGCTCACCCTCTGTCGAAGTGGACGATTCCAGGCAATCAAGCTCTGCCTCGCTGATGCAACGCACCAAGGCATCCCGCACCAAAGCATAGAGATCGGATATGTCATGCATCTGCAAAAACCAAAATGGATTAAATTTAGAGAGAGAGAAAGAATGGTGGCAGTCAAGAGGTTCTACACTCACGTCTTCATTGATACGAAAATGATTGACCACATTCGAGGATATTTTATGATTCGATTCGATTAACAAAAGCAATTGGAACATTAGTTTATACAAGGCGCGACCCAAGTCTAAGACGACTTCCGTGGATGCCGGATCGAATGGCATGTATGCAATGCTGGAACTGCTAGGCATCTCCAGGCCCGAGGCAGCGACATCCGATTCATTGAACAGGGACAACTTGCAGCTGGTCTTTACAGCATCCAAACACTAGAAGAAGAAAATATTTAAAAATAAAGTCTGCAGAGAGAGAGAGAGAGAGAAACGGGTGTTAACCCACCTCCAACACCTGATCCTTGCGATCAAAGAAGGTCTCCAAATGCTCTTGCACCTCCAGGACATTGAAACGCAGCGTCTCGAAGAGCTTCGGTGTGGTAGCCTGCAGTTCGCTGCACCAAACCCTGGGAGGATCGGCCCGGGAGCTTAGCAAGTCCGTGAATAGTGATATGCGATTGCCCAACTGGGACCCGATGCCAGTGAAGAACTTCTTTGCCTCTTTCGATATGCTTATCGTCTTGAAGGTCAGCTCCTTGATCAGTCGATACAGTTGGAGCAGCAGTTCCGAAGTGTGAGCCGATGGCTGATTGACCAGCATGGCCTGCAATTGGCGTCGCCAATTCTCCTCGGCCTCGTCGTGTATGGCGGCTCCGAAACGTATAATGCCGGGCAAATGGGGTGAGGCATTACAGGGTGTTATATCGCCCAGATCTCCGGCACTCGAGCCACTCGTGTCGCTGCGTGATACCGAGTTGCGACGACGCCGTTCCCGCAAGCTCAGAGAGGTTGGGGGAACCGCACTGAAGCCGGACTTTAAGAACGATTGACGATGATCCTCATCCAGCGGGGATTCGGATTCAGCTTCCTCATCGGACGAATCATCAGCCGTTTGCCTCTTACGCTTGCTTAGGATCGGTGTCTTATCGCTGAAACTATCTTCCAATGCCGACGAATGACCACCTTTGATGGATCCGCCAATGCCACTGCCACAATTCAGACGATCCTCATCGCCCTCAAATAGCTGATGACGTCGTACACCCCAATTGAAGTTATCAGTCGATTCACCAGCTATGCTATCTTCATATTCCAGGAAATCAAAGTCCTTGAAGACTGTGAAATCGGGTTGGCCATCATCGCGACGTGAGCCACTGCTGAGATCGCCCTGTGGCCCAGATGTCTCTTCGGTGGATGAGGCTGCCGATGACTGACGTTCCATCAAGTCGGAAGATTGACTGAAGATAACCTAAACGAGCACAGAAACAGAAACAGAAAGAGAAAGAGAGAGAGAGAGCGAAAGAGAACGATTAAACGATGTCACCCCAAAAACTTAACATCTTATGAGAGGGATCAGAGTAAGAGACATTCAGGTGTGTTTAAATTGTTATATTGAGATAAAGCTTACGCTTTGTCTGGTGGCCATTGATCCCATTAGTAGTAGTGACGTGCTCAACGACTGAATGTGTGTAAAGAGTAAACAACAAAAAAAAAAAAAAAACAATAGATAGGTACAGTTGAAACAACACACATGCAATCACATGCAACAACAAAATGATTTCTCTCCCACACACACACACATCCTCCGATCACACAATGGCCAAGATTCTCGAGAACTCTCTTAAAACTAATACAAACTAAGTAGTAGAAGCGATTGTTGATTCGCCATCTCTTTATCTAGTCACAGTTCACTGTTGATCTGCGATCTAGTCACAGTTTATTATTGATCCACGTTGCTAATGTTAAACAGAAACGCATTGTTACAAGACCAAGTCACAAGTCACTGTCGATCCATGCTGCTGCGTTCATTTTACTGCTAATCCATGATCGTCAATGTTGGTCCGGGACCAAGTCACAGTTTACAGTTGATCCATGTTTTTTTGCGTTCATTTTACTCAATTTTGCCTAGACTTTTTGTTAACTATATTGGAGAAATTCCATAATCTTAGGCCACTGTGTGTATTAATGAGAGTGCGGATTATGAGTAGGTAGGCAGATGGGTTAGTGGGATACAAATTACAAGCACAAATCAAGCTAAATTACATGCCAAAAGGAGCAAGCAAATAAAATAGATAGATAAATAGAGAAAGAGACAGAACTGAATACTCGATTATGTCCTTTACCTTTGAGCAAATTGAGTTTATGAAATCGTCCTAGAAATTGGTAAAATTTCATTTTTTGTTTTTTTTTTTTGTTTCGGATTTGTTTTTTTTGTTTTGGTTTTGGTTTTGGTTAATGATGATGGATGTTTTTGTTTTGTTTGTTAGTTTTTTTTTTGTTTTTGGATTTGGTTTTTGGTATTTTACATGAAAGAAAAAAAGTATTAGAATAGTAAATATAAACAATTTCGTATGCTATTTTGAGAGAGAGAGAGAGAGAGATGAGAGCAGAGGAAGAATAAAAAGTGGTTGGTAGGTAGGTGGTAAAGGTAAGGGGGTAAAGGTGGGTTTGGGGGTGGGGATGGTAGGGGCCATGGCAGGGTAATCGGGCGATTGTTAGCTCTAGTGGGTAGCCTAAAGCATGCTCTTGGCTATTTACAAGCTGCGAAGAGGTGGCACTACTTCTTCTCCTCAGCCTACTCTTCCACCTTCTTCTCCTCGCCATTGTCATCGTCATCTTCATCTGAATTGCAATGCTTACCGATGGCGATTTGGGTAGACCAACACGCTGTCCACAAGTGGTCAACAGATTGACCAGACACTCACGCACGCGACACTGCGACATCCAAGGACGTTTCCAGCCGCTCAATGGCACCGTGTCCGCTGGCGAGAGACTTGCACTACGTCTGGGGGAATTGGGTGTGCCTACAATGCTGCTGCTGCCGGCTCCAATGGCATGTTGTTGCTGTTGTTGATGGTGTTGTTGCTGTTGTTGTTGTTGTTGTTGTTGTTGTTGCTGCTGCTGCTGCTGTTGCAGCATTAACTGTTGTTGCTGCTGTTGTTGCTGGTGCAACAATTGCTGTTGTTGTTGCTGTTGCAACAGTTGTTGTTGCTGCTGCTGCTGCTGTTGTTGTTGCTGCATATGTTGTTGCTGTTGAGCTGCCGTTGTTGTTGTTGTTGTTGCCGCCGCTGCAATTGCTGCACGTTGCTGCTGTAAATGTAAATTTGCCTGCTGCTGATGCTGCTGTGAGCTTTGGGCAATTGTCACTGCCGTGGCATTGGTCAATGTGGAATTGAGCGATGAACTGCCCGTTATGGAAGCATTCCCACTGACAGCCAACGGATCATCCGTTTTCAAAAGTATACGCCGTCCAATTAATGGGGTTTGGCTCACATCGAATGTGAACTCCATGGTGCGTCCGGCCAGTTCCTTTTTACAGAACATATCCGAATCCGGATATGCGCCATAGAAAGAGAACGATAAGCCGGCGCTGCTGCCATCGCTGGGTGGCACCACTTGCAGTGAAGAGCTGCGCGTCACAATTAGTTTTAAGATTTTCAAAGAGTCCTTCCAGTTGACCGTCTACAAAGAGAGAGAGAGAGACACACAAAAGATTACAAAGATTGCTAGTGAGGGGAGGGAGAGGTGAAGAGAACTCACGTCTAGATATTTGCCTATGGCTCTCAGTAGATCGGCATTGATGGTCTGTGCCTGAGGTGCCGAGAGGTCGACATAGTGCAACATGCAGTGGATTACATTGAGCACCGGCACTTGAACTTGCTGCGGACCCTTCTCCAGCACCTCAATGAGAAAGGCCAGCATATGGAGACCCATGTGAGCGTAGGTGTCATGCAGATATTTGACAACACATTTGGTCCATTGAAACGATTCCTTGCAGAAGGTCTTGCGACTGTAGAGAGTCATCACAGTGCCCAGATTCTCCAGCTTGGCACCCAATTCGGTGGACACTTGGGCTATGTTCTCGGCACTGCGTATGCAAATCTCGTTGGCATCCTCGTAATGGAGCAGCATGTAGGGCAGCAGGGCAATCACATTCATGGGGAAGGCACAACTCTGGGTGGGATCACAGACGGGCAGCGTGAGCAGTGGAGCGAATTGGGATAGAAGCGTTATGGTCGGCTCATAGGTGGAACTGTGAGTGCATCCCTTCAGGAGCAGTGCGTGCACACCCGGATAGGCGGACCATTTGAGTTGCTGTTGCAGTTTCTCCACCTTGTCCCGGGCATCCGGACGATCGAGCGGCAGGCGATGAAGAACTCTCGTTAAGAGGCGCAAGGCCAAAAGGAATTCATGCTCATAGTCCGATTCAAGCAGGGAGACTGACAGCCAAAATAGCTGCGCCAATATGGTCATCTTGTCATCTTGGGTAGCCGTATCGCCCAACATTTTGAGGCTCTGTGCGCTGCGGGAACGCGACAAGGCCGAACCGCCGCCGGGAGCAAACTTACAGACAACACTGCGCTCCAGCTCAATGCCCGAGGCTCGATTCCTGAGCTCCACCTGCTTGTCGCATGGCGAATTGTTGGCCTTGCGACCACAATAGGATACCGAGTAACTGGTGCTGCGCCCATGACTGGGTATCGAATAGTTCGAGGATTGTGGCGTCATGCCCGAGGGTGACTTCTTGCCCGGCAATATGGAATTCGGTCCCCCATCTTTGTTGTTCAAATTGGGCGTGCTCTTGAAGATATCCTTCATCACATCCAGCGGGCGAAAATCAGAATCCAAACTATCCACAGCAGCCTCCAGAGTTAGTAGCAGCTCGGTGACATAGCCCTGCATATCCTCGCCCTGTTCGGCCACTGTTTCCACCAAACGCGACAGAATATCCGACAACATGCGCGAATTGATGGGCACATTCAAGGCCCTAAAGATCTGCAGACAGCGTCCGGCATAGTGACGCGAAGAGCAGGAGAGACCCAATTGCAATGCCGTCTGGGCCCATCTTTCGGCTATGCGCGCCTGCGGATAGCTATCGGCAAATACCTTCACCATATGCTTGAGGAAACAGCTCAATTGCTCCGCCGATTTGACAGCCCACACCTTCGCCGTGATATCCTCATAGTTCCACAGCGGCTGGCAAGTATCCTGGGCCAGGAATTTCAATAGACTCTTGATCACATGAGCTATGGGCATGGTGGGACCGGGCTGCGGTGGAGCATGCTCATCTGCATGGATCAGCGGCACCTCCGAATTCTCCGTATTATTCGGATTTATCTGCAGTGCTGCCGGCGTTGCAGCCAATGTGGCCGATGCAGTGCCACTCCCATTGCCAGCAGAATGCTGCTGAATTGTAGGCGCCAACTGTTGCACATTCGCTGTGGTGGTGGTCCCACTACTGGACAATGCCTGGTGATGGCCCGCAATTATTGTCGAACTGGACAGATTATGATGCAGTGCATAAGCAGCGGCTGCTGCCTGGGGACTCACATGCTGCAGATAGCTATCGAATTGCTGATGCAACTCCGTGAAATTATTATCAATCACAGGCAGAGCGGGCACAGTCAGGCCCAAATCCAATTTGCTAGTCTCACTATTAAGCAGAATCCTTGCCACTGTCAAATGGTCATTGTGCTCGGCCAGAACGATCAGCAAATTGACGCACAACTGTTTGCAGTGCTCCCGCACAATGATTCGCGTGTGATCCAAGCCCAGGAATAGTATGTGCAGCATCAGTGGCAAGTGTAAAGTCCAATCAATGCCCGGTATTCCATCCACAACAATATCGGTCAGCAGCATAACGGCCACATTGCATCTGAAATTAAAGAATGGATTAAGAAAGAATTATTTAAGATGAATGGACTCCGCAGCTATCCTTGAGATGTCTGCTTAGAGCTTTACCCAATTTTTGCTAATGCCAAAAGCCATTAAGAATCACATAACTAATTATCTAGCCATGACCATGTGATTAGCTTCTGGTATATATATATTCAAATAGCTTTGACTAGAAGTCATCATAGTCATGAAGCTTCTGTTGGCATTCATATCTCTGGCTGTGGCCCATACGAATGGCCACTATCCACATAACTCCACCGCGACTACTCTGGGCCCGGATGACATCATTGTCAATCGATATTTTGCCTTCGAAGGCAAGGCTCCCTACATTGTCAGCCTGTTCTTGGGCACCGATGGCAGCAACTCGGGAGCAGTTTGTGATGGCACCATTATAGCCAGTAATTGGGTTCTAACTGCCGCCCATTGCCTGACCACAGACTATGCCGTCATCTACTATGGCTCCTATTATGAATGGCAGGGAAAGCTTAGCCACACCGTGAGGAAGGAGAACTTCATTCGCCACAATCGGTGGCCGCTCACCAATGGCCATGACATTGGCCTCATCCGTACGCCCACTGTGAGCTTTAGCAGCAGCATCGATAAGGTGGCCCTGCCGAAGTTTGGAGACACAAATGACACCATGGTGAACGAATGGGTTGTGGTCTGCGGTTGGGGCGGCTTGGGTAATGACGAGCTGACCAGCTCTCTTCTATGCATGGATGGCAAAGTCATTGGCAATGAAGAGTGCAACATATTTAATCCTTTTGGTCCTATAACCACTGCAAACTTGTGTACCAGGGGAATCTGTGGTGGCCATTCGGGCAGTCCCTTGGTCACACTTGACAATCCCCGGCTTATTGGCATAATTCCCTTTGCTAAAAAGCACTGCGATGAAGCACCGTATGGATTTACCCGTATTGTCACCCATCTTGATTGGATTCGCAATGAAACTGGCATTGCCTATTACTAATATTTTTCCTAATTTCTATCTCTCAAATGAATAAATATTTTTGAAATTTCAATCAAGTTACATAAACATCTAATTTATATTACGTTTTCCACATAGATTATTCCCTTTGGAAACTTCCTTCCTCTGTTAGAGCTAAAAGCCTGAAACATTGTCATGCTTCGTTCTTCAGGATAAACTTATCCGATTTGAATTAGATCATGCCTTTTAATGTAAATCTATTGAAGATAATAATTGCTTAAGAAATAATCAAAATTATTCAAAATAAAACCTTGGATAAGCGAAAAAACTTAATTTTCAGCGTCCGTTTCATTCGAGTCGGTCGGATAAAGTGAAGACTCAGTTAACCATAGGTCGGATAAGACATATACAAGCGAATATTATTTTCCAGTGGTTCGGATAAAGTGGAAACTCGGCGAAGAAACTCAAATTTCAGCGAAAAAACTTAAATTTCAGCGTCCGTTTCATTCGAGTCGGTCGGATAAAGCGAAGACTCAGTTAAGCATAGGTCGGATAAGACCAATACAAGCGAATATCATTTACTTCATTTGTATTTTTCTATATTAGCCGTGTTCGGATAAGTCCAGTGGTTCGAATAAAGTGGAAACTCGGCGAAAAAACTCCAATTTCAGCAAATAAACTTAAATTTCAGCATCCGTTTCATTCGGGTCGGTAGGATAAGGCGAAGACTTAGTTAAGCATAGGTGGGATAAGACGAATACAAGCGAATATCATTTACTTCATTTGTATTTTTCTATATTAGCCGTGTTCGGATAAGTCCAGTGGTTCGGATAAAGTGGAAACTCGGCGAAGAAACTCCAATTTCAGCGAAAAAACTTAAATTTCAGCGTCTGTTTCATTCGAGTCGGTCGGATAAAGCAAAGACTCAGTTAAGCATAGGTCGGATAAGACGAATACAAGCGAATATCATTTACTTTATTTGTATTTTTCTATATTAGCCGTGTTCGAATTAGTCCAGTGGGTCGGATAAAGTGGAAACTTGGCGAAGAAACTCCAATTTCAGCAAATAAACTTAAATTTCAGCATCCGTTTCATCCGAGTCGGTCGGATAAGGCCAAGACTCAGTTAAGCATAGGTCGGATAAGACGAATACAAGCGAATATCATTTACTTCATTTGTATTTTTCCATATTAGCCGTGTGTTCGGATAAGTTTAGTGATTCGGATAAAATGAAAATTCGGCCACATAAACGGAAAACTCTCCGAAACATGCAAACTTCATTTGTTTCCTTCCGCAGCCGTGTTCGGATAAATCCAGTGGTTTTGGATAACACGGAAATACGGCTAATCGATGGATGGATAAACGTCAAGACGTTTCACTGTATCTAGTCATATAACTTTTAACTACACATCCAATCCTATGGGGGAACAGTTTTAGCCAAGTTTACCGCATTTGAGAATCCCTAAAGAACGTTCCACGATAAGACCAAACGCCAAGAGCCTATTGCCTTTATCTAGACCGTCGCTAATTCTCAAAATCATTAGGAATTATATGACTAATTACCGAAAAGCCACCGCCACCTCTAGGTTATATGAGCATACGAGCAAATATGTATAAAAAAGAGCGTCCCCAACTCGAAGTCGATCATAATCATGAAGCTTCTATGGGCATTCATATCTCTGGCTGTGGCCTATACGAATGGCCACCATCACCATAACTCCACCGCGACTACTCTGGGCCCGGATGACATTATTGTCAATGGATATCCAGCCTATGAAGGCAAGGCTCCCTATATTGTCAGCCTGTTCTTGGGCACCGATGGCACCAACTCGGGAGCAGTGGGTGATGGCACCATTATTGCCAGCAATTGGGTTCTAACTGCCGCCCATTGCCTGACCACAGACTATGCTGTCATCTACTATGGCTCCAACTGGGCCAGGCAGGGTCAGATTAGCCACACCGTGAGAAAGGAGAATTTCATACGCCACAGCCTGTGGCCGAACACCAATGGCAATGATATCGGCCTCATCCGTACGCCCAGTGTGAGCTTCAACAATCGAATCAACAAGGTGGCTCTGCCGAAATTTAGCGATCGCAACAATGCCATGGTCAACTGGTGGACTGTGGCCTGCGGCTGGGGCGGGTTGGGCAATGGCAAACTGTCCGACTGGCTGCAGTGCATGGATGTGCAGATTATAAGCAATGACGAATGCGCCAGATCGTATGGTTCCATTCCCTTTGGCGTTATGTGTACCAGGGCCGATAGTGACAAAGCGGTATGCGGTGGCGACTCTGGTGGCCCTTTGGTCACACATGACGATCCCCGGCTGGTTGGTGTCATCTCTTTCACCGGTTCGGGTTGCAAAGGGCCCTCGGGCTATACTCGTGTTGTTGCCCATCTTGACTGGATTCGCGAGAAATCTGGCATTGCCTATTACTAAATAGGAGAATATATATATTTATATATCTGAGAAATCAATAAATATTCTTCAACTGCAATGAAATTGTTCATTATTATGGATTGTTGTTCGGTTAAGAAGTTGTCTAACTCAGAACGAAGAGTTTTGATTTATGTCTATGCTATGTTTTGGTTTTGAATGAATTTTGGAATTCAATAATTTGTATCCTTAAAGTGAGCACCCCTAACATGGTCGATGCCGCATAGGGGTTGCAGCGCTTCACTAGAATTAGGGCAAGAGATCTAAGTGTGACAAATGCTTGTCTTAGGACATAAGTTAGAAAGTGGTTAAACTCCCTTGGATAGGCATTTAATGTGTCTAACCTTTTGGTTAATCTCCGTAAGGTGGAGTAGGGAATACATTTGAATTTCAGTTGGTCATGAGCTGGGATTCCAGAGAGAGAGAGAGAGAGAGAGAGATAGAAAAAGCGAGTACTTGATGCTAATTACCCGATAGATTCGTTGCATTTGCATATCTAATGGAATGCACGTGCTAGAATTAGCATAGTTAAAGACCAAATAATTAGGGTTTGAAGTAAGATTTAAAGGTATATATAGAGTCAACTCAGATGAGGGGGTCAACACAAATGCATCAATATGAAGTGGCTTCTGGTGACTACGTTTCTATTTTTGAGTGTAGCTTACATTATTCAGGCTGATAATCGGACAACAACTCCTGGCGACAGGGAACCCGACGATATTATTTCCAACGGCTATACGGCTCGGGATCATGAGGCGCCCTACATAGTTTTCCTGTTCCTACACAACGAGGGTAAGCATACTGGAGCATTGTGCGGCGGGGCCATAATCCATTCGAATTGGATTCTAACTGCCAAACACTGTGTCGGTGCCGATTGGGTGGATATCCATTATGGCAGCAACAAGGCCTGGGGTGGCTACACCCACAAGGTGGCCAAGAGTAATGTCTATACACGGGATAAGTACGATATTGCTTTGGTGAGGACACCGCATAACGATTTCAATGCAATGGTCAATAAGGTGGCCCTGCCCAAGAGGGAAACCTATGACAATCAATGGGCCAAGGCTTGCGGCTGGGGGAGAATGGCTAATGACAAACAGGCCCAACAATTGCAATGCGTTGACCTGCAGATAATGAGCAATGCGGAGTGTAAAAAAACCTGGACTGTTGTGCTAAATGACACCGTCTGTGTCAGTACGCCAGGTGGCAGATCTACTTGCCGAGGCGACTCTGGTGGCCCATTGGTCACAATCAATAATCCCGTTTTGGTTGGCATAACCTCATGGGGCGATGCCCGCGGCTGCACGAAAGGCTCTCCCGCGGCCTTTGCTCGTGTCAGTTTCCACTTGGACTGGATACGCCAAATAAGCGGAGTAACTGCTTAAGACCCCCCACCATAAATAAACCAAGGATTATGCAATATACAAATCCGTCGTTTGTCGTTTCTTGTTGCTCACCGATGAAATCCGCTAATGGGCAAACTGACGTCTGGCAAAAATTCGGTGAGTGGTGCAAAATATCCGCCATACTCGGGCATGGGCAACGGATGCAAGTGCGCATTGTTTGGCGCCTCCGAGTGTCCGCCACGCAATTCGACATTCTCCTCTTGCCTCAGTTCCGGATCGTTAATCAGTATATCCTCGGGCCTGGGTAGTATAGAGGGACCAGAGGCAGCTCGTATTTTGTCAGCTCCACGGGGTGGACGATTTCCACTGATATTTGAGGTATTCGGCGTGGTAACAGCTGCTGCAGCAGCGGCAGCAGCTGCTTGGGTATAGGCACGGATGCCACTGTCCGATTTGCAGGTTCTGCGACAAGATAAAATGCATTTCAATATATACAAAGATAGATCATTTACAGGGTGCCCCCCTCTGGCTTACCCAATTTTAATAGGATCCTCGCCACTATGACGTTTCGTGTGTATGGTTCCCTTCTCCACAGCCAAGTCCTGGATGCGTGAATCATTAATGCCGCCCACCACTTGACCTAAATCACAAAAAGTGAAAATTGATTGCCATGTTTTGAGAGAGAAGAGTTGAGTTGGGGGAGATATATATCTTACCATCTGCACTATGACTGGAGGCTTTGCGCATGCTGGTCAGACGATAAAACGGTGGGGTCTCTGTGCGTTCAATCAGACAATTGAGTGTCTCGACCGTTTGCAATTCGGCCATAAGTTCATCTAGCAAACGATCCGGACAGCTGCGTGCCAAATAAAGTGCCACACGCTTGGCCTACATTGGCGAATCAGAGAATTCAAATATTAATCGGAATCGGATGTGTGGAGGGTTGGGGGGTTGGAGATGATTTTGAAGGCAACTTACATAGGGTAAAAGTTCAGTGGGTGCCATGCCGCTCATTATGACCAAATAGCGTAAAATGACCTTAAGATTATTTGGCCAAAATTGGCACAAAGTGCCCCACAATTCCTCAATATCACGAGGATGAGCATCAGAGAACTGTAAAACGTACATCGATTCAAGATTAATCGGAATTTAGCTTTGGCATTATCACTTACCTTGGCTGTTATATAGAATAGATTGTTCAATATCATTTCCGTAGCCTCTGTAGAGCCTGTGCCCTCGCGACGTCCTCGTGTGCCCGAGTCGGGAAAATACTAGAGAGTAGGAAAAGAAAAGCGAGAGAGAGAGTGGAATTGGAGCGTGTGACATTTGTTATTTAGCATCGTTTTCGCTTACCATTATATAGGAAAGAGGTGTGGCTGGAGGCACACTGGTGGCCACCAGTTCCATATTCTGTAGCCAAGGCAATAGACACTGCAACAGCAAGGCACGCACATCCTCTCGAGCAGATTGAAATCGATGGGTAATTTCTATACGAAAAAATAAGGTGTAGTTAATCAAAAGGAAATTAAAAGTGTATTAACAAGCCACTTACCTGAAAATATGGACATGGTCAATTCGGGACGCAACTGGGCCAATTGTTTCGATAGGAAACGCTGAGAACGGCAATAGGCATTGCTCAAAAGGACATCCAATGTGCCGACTTTGTCATCTTCTGAAACGAATGTGAGACATAAAGGCAAATAAATATTTACGCAATCAAATAGAATTACTAGCTAAAGGATATGTTGTTAGTGCCTCCGCCATGGTCTGAACTCTAGAAAAGTTCAAAAGCAACTGATGGCTTATTGCCGCCAACCAAATTCAATTTTCTTTCCAAAGCTTTTCGTCTTGCTCGTTCGTTTTTTTGTGTTTGGCTGCCTTGTGGAAGGATGGGTTTGCATCATTCGAATGTTGGTTTTAATTTAAAAATGGTAAAACGTTATAGGCTTAGACTCTGGACTCTTGGGACCAAGAGTCTCCTTGGTCCCCCCAACCCCTCTGTTAGTAGGCTAATCCTTGATTGAGTCGCTGTTGGTGAGCTCTGACCACCACTTGTTGATGATGACCACTGACCCTGACCTTGTCACCTGTTGCATATGTTTATGAATGAAATGGCGACGCATGGCAAATGCGCCGACTCAGTAATTTGTACGTGGGGGGGGGGGGGGGGGGGAGTAGGAGGAAAAGCTTTTTTTCTTCTTCTTCTGCAGCTGCTGCTTCTTCTTCTTCTATCTCACATTCATTTCCTCTTCATATTTGGCGCCTTCCAACGAATTGTGTGAAATGTGTTGCGTGCGTGTGTGTGTGTGTGTGTGTGTGTGTGCGGCGAAAGCCAAAAACATCGGCACCGTCTGTTAACCTATATATAAAGAATCTTTGGCCATTGTCTCGGCTTAGTTGCGCGCTTATTGTCCTCAAGGCAAGTCGAATTGCCCAAACACACAGGACAACACGGAGAAGAAGGAAGGATCAACAGCATCAAAAAAAAAAAATAAAGTGAACTTTCCAAGCGAGACATATAGAGAGATCGCCGGTTAAAAATAAATTTTGAATTTTTTTTTCTGTTTTTTTTCTCAAAATTCAACAAGTGAACAAAAATATATTGATAAAAACCGTTAAGCTGCAATTTTTAATTTAACTATCTGAATATTTTTTCCTGAATATACTTTACAATATAATATAAAAATCCTTGTGCCGCTTTTTAATATAATTTGCAAATATATCTTTTTTTTTTATATTTTTTTTCGTGTTAATATTTTTTGGTAAACGTTTTGGCAAAAGTTGTGAAAGTGTGTAAAATCATTTTCGACTAAATGATTTTACACACTTTCACAACTTTTGCCAAGTGGTATTAACTATTATTGATTCAGTCGACAGGCAGAGAAGGAGAGAGAGAGAGAGAGAGGGAGAGAAAGTGCAAATACGTTGAAAACTTATTACCAATAACTTGTTCGCAGTAACTTGATTATTTTTTCCTGTTTTTTTGTGGCAGTGTCAACAGAATCCTATTGGAAATGGATGTGTGTGTGTGTGTGTGTGTGTGTGACTGTGTCTCTGTGTTTTTATTTTTTTACGAATTTATTAATTATTTAAGGGACATTACAATAAAAAATTGAACTGATTTCTTTATGTCGATTACAATTCTATATTGAACATAAATAATCTTTATTGATGACAAGTAGTGAAAAGTTTTGGCGGAATTATAATAACGTGAATCGGGGACCGATCTGAGGCTTAGAGGAAAGGTCACGCAAGATGCGAAGTAAAACAGTGATCGTCTGTTCAAACTAGTTTCTCAATATTTAAAATATTTCAATCGAACATTCAGAACATTTGTTAAATCCAGCCCGATCCAATTACTATAACTTATAGTTTAGGCAAAAGAGATAAGTATGGCAGAGCCAAAAAAAAAAAAAAACAGATCCAATTTAAATACCGAAAGAGTACATATTTGAAAAGGAATTCGGAGTAACTTGTTAGCAATTAAAGGTACTTTTAGATTTAACTAGATTATTTTCTACGACCTTAACCCATATTTTGCCAGCTAATTGAAAATTTTGGGCTTCAAACTTATACTTTGGTTTAGTTTTAACAATTTTGAACTTTGAAGTGTGCAACATAAAATGAAGTGCAGCAAAATCAGCAAGTCAATTAGCTAATAAAGTTGCTTATTCAGTTAATGGCCAGGTGAAAAAGTCTCGAAAAGGAACTTATCAAAAAACAAAAAAAAAAAAGGACAAAAAAAGGAAAAACCGTGAGATAGATGAGAAATAAAAAGAAGAAGGAAAGTGAAATTGAAAACCCTCAATCAAATTAATAGCCAGACACAATGGCAATGGCATTGACACTGGCAACAATGACAACCACAAGTGGGACAATAATAACAGACGATATGGAAGAGTTGCTTGCCACAGCAACAACAGCGGCAACAGTGGCAACGGCAGCAGGAAGAACAAACAACATATCCTCAACATCTGTTGCCTCATCATCATCATCATCATCATCATCATCATTATTAGCGACAAGTACATCGACCTCCCTAAGCAGCAGCAGCAGCTATGATTTCTCCTACTCCTCCTCCTCCTCCTCCTCATCACCATCCTCGTCATCCTCCTCGTTAGCACCTTCATTGGCCGATAACGATGATGTGGTTAATATAGCCTTTCTTATTGGGCATATTGTGCAGCAATATTATATACCCATATTATGTTGCACTGGAACAATTGGCAACATGTTGTCCGTGTTTGTCTTCTTCAAGACAAAGCTAAGGAAACTCTCATCAAGTTTCTATTTGGCCGCATTGGCAGTGAGCGATACTTGCTTCCTGGTCGGACTATTATTCCAATGGCTAAATTTCTTCAATATTAATATCTACAATCTGGAATACTTTTGTCAATTCTTCACATTCCTAAGCTATTTGGCCAGCTTCTGTTCGGTTTGGTTTGTTGTCGCCTTCACCGTGGAACGTTTCATTGCTGTCATCTATCCGTTGAAACGTCAGACAATGTGCACGGTGCGCCGGGCCAAGATGGTGCTGGCCGGGCTAACATTGGTCGGTTGTTTGCATTGTCTACCCTATATACTGATTGCCAAGCCTGTCTATGTTGAGAAACTGAATAATACAATTTGCGATCTAAATACGGAATATGAGGTAAGTGTAAAGGAACAAACAACCCACAAAAACTATTTTGGCTTTTGATGTCTGCCTAAGCGAAATTATCCTTGTCCATGTCCATGTCCCATTCCCATTCCCATTCCCATTCCCATTCCCATTCCCATTCCCATTCCCATTCCCATTCCCATTCCCATTCCCATTCCCATTCCCATTCCCATTCCCATTCCCGGTCCCTTCGTTTGGGTTGCCTTGGGCAACTAGTCACTGGAAAAATTCACTAAAATCAAACCGTAAAACCGAAACATAACCCAAACCCAATCCGACACACGCACACACAAAAGGTAACCTAAAAGTGACAGCAACAAATCGGGCAAAATTCTCTACATTATTCAAATTCAAATTCGAGGGGAAGTCCCCGTTCCTTACTCCTAAAAGTGTGTGTGTGTGTGTGTGTGTGTTTGTGTATGTGTTAAAGGAAGCTAACATTCATTATTATTATTATTACATCTTTTTTTCTATCAATAACATTTAAAAGGTTTCCCTTTCTACTCAGGCCACAAAACAAGTTTTCAATTCAAATATTAACTTATTTTTTGGAGGGGGGGGGTTAATAACAAATGGAAATGGCAAAATGTTCATATTAAATTTCATAAATCCAAATGAAAAGGGATCAAGAGTCCATTAGGAAATTCAAAAGTCATTTTTCTTAGATTAACTTTCCAAAAAGGCAAAGGGAAATAATGCAAACTGGTTTATTAACCACATTGAATTGTGCCTTGGGCTAGGGTTAAGAACGAAACAAAGGAAAGAGAAATACATATCAAAAGGGCAAACTTTAGCTAAGACGAATTTTATATATCCTGAACTTTATATTGATATACATTTTGAAGCCTAATAAACGATGCACACAAATAAATGACCCTTAAAAAATTTAATCTTGCTTAACTTGCCTTCTTAACATATTACGACCCACACCAACTTAACTTTAACTTGCTTAACATGCCTATGACAACTCACACAAATAAATGACCCTCAAAATATTAAAGTTGCTTTTTATGCCTATGACAACTCACACAAATATATGACCCTCAAAATATTAAACTTGCTTTTAGTGTCTATGACAACTCACACAAATAAGTGACCCTCAAAATATTAAAGTTGCTTTTAATGCCTTCATATACTATTGGGTGATTTTTCTACAATCTCACTCAATTCAATAGTTTAGGCACTGAGAGACAAGTTTCCTCTAGAGGCAAATAAATACCCTCTGAAAGGGTATAAAAAGGGCAACAGATATATGTAGGTTTCGGCTTTCTCTCTAACTTCTTCTTCCTCAACAATAATTAGATTGTGGGAAAATTGCTTCCTAATCTCCTCAGCTAAACTTCTCGTGCAACTCATCTTCCTGTTTTTCCCTTTTTTCTGTTTTAAAAGAAAAACTAATATCCTTAGTACAGACGAGCTTCCTTATAAGGAATTACCATGTGAACAGAAAAAAAAGGTTAATGGCAAAGCATTTAAAATGGTTCACTGTAGCTAAGATTTTATGACTTAATCCTTTCTAAGTCCACATGAATTGTTCATTTGAAGTTCATGAACTTGTTCAAATGTCAAGCGTGCTTCTCTCTATTGAGCTTAAACCACATCACACATACGCAATGTTGTACAATTAAATTTCATTAACATACATTTGAAAAACGGTTTAATTAGCCTCTAATAATGAACTAATGAATTAATGACAAGAACAACAACAACAAACCAATGCCAAATGCCAAACACATCTTTAACTTCGTTGTTTTCGAGTTCGAGTTGACATTTGAGAAGGAATGGAATGAAAGGGAGACAAGAAAATAGATCAACATCTATCTAAGAATATTTTTTGGGCAATTAATCCAAACCCACACAGAGAGGAAGCGGCAAACCGCTGAGTGAGTTAGGCCACAAATTGACAATTTATTAAGGGCAACGCAGCAAGTTAATAAAACTAAAGATAGCTAGAAAAAGGGAGACAAAGGACAAATATATATATATATATTTTGTTGACAACAGAAAAACAGGCAAAAACCTTAGACAACAAACTAACAACTAAGCCACGCACAAAACTTGCCTCAAATGCGTGATACATAAAAATTTTGTCGGTTTTTTGAAGTTAGGTGTGTCCACCTAGACCCCCCCCCCATCATCCCACCAACCCGGCCACCTCCCCGCCAACCCATCTCGCAACTTATTGTCTCGTTATCTTGGTGACAATTTCAATTTGTGTTCTGTTCTGTTTTGTTCTTAGTGTCTTTTGGATAAATCTCGAATTTCACTCTCTGTTTGCTTAAGATTTGTATTCGGTTTTCCTTTTTGGTTGCCTTGCTTGTGCGTGTGCAAGTGCGTGTGCGTGTGCGTGTGCGTGCCGTGTCGTTAGTCTGAGGGAAATTCAATGCTAATTTGAAACCAAACAAAACAAGGTGAACAAGAAGAAATGAATGAAAACGCTTTATGCCTTATTTTTGGTAAGACAAATGTCTTGTCTTTCTCTCTCTCTCTCCTTCGCTCTCTCTCTTTCTCTTTCTTTCTTTTAGCCTATTAGCCAAATTGGCCACAGTCAAGCGTAAAGTGTCGACGCCCACAAGCCATTCAACTGAGACACAGAGCCAACCAAACACAAGACAAGATCCGATGATGGATGAGCCTAACAGGCTAACTGACTGTCTTATTGACTGACTGACTGACTGAATGACTGACTGACTGAATGACTAACTGACTGGATGGTTACTTGGTTGGTAAATTCAAATTCAATCAGCAATTGTATGACTGATGTTTTCTACGCTTTTTGGCAAGTTTTAATAGATGTCGTCGCACTTGCCCCAAGATGAATGGGCTTTTCAATATGTGTAAGGTGGCTCCCGTCCCCCGCCTCTCTCTTTCTCTTACTCTCTCTCTCTGGGTGAAGGCCATAAATATACTATGTGTATTGTATTTTCCCTGTCTCGAAGAAAATTGAAAGAAACAAATCATTGTGTAATGGCTTTTATCTTCGTCGCTTTGGTCGTTCTAGTCGGTGCGCGCAGATGTTCAAAGTGTTTGAAGAATTTGTTCTAATGAGAAGCAGCTCTTGGCATACATTACACCTACACACATTGCTCCTCCCACAACGCCCATCACATACATATTCATAGACATTTACAAATTAATATACATTGGTTCAGTTCAGCTTCTTCCTTCGACGTAGGCTTAAAGGTGAAAACATTGTATTGATCTATTGGGCACCTTGCTAAATGCCTTGGCTCAAACATATGTAAAACTTTTAACCCCTCTATGGGCAGAATTGAATTGAGTTTAAACACATTGATGTTTGAATTACACTTGAAAAACAAGGACCATAGAAACTTTTATTGGCATGATAAATGGGCAAAGAGTTAAGAATTTCTTGGATAAGATCAGTTTAGCGGCTGAGAGACGCACAAGCAAGTCTGACCACCTCAAAGGGAGTCCCCAAAAAGGCCGATAAACGTTGACATTACTTTCAGAGTGACGCACAAGTATCATGTCGTCATGGGTAAGGTCAGTTTTAGGCCTGAGAGACGCACAAGCAAATCTGACCACCTCAAAGAAAGTATCCAAAAGGCCGATAAACGTCGACATTACTTTTAGAGTGACGCACAAGTATTATGTCGTCATGGGTAAGGTCAGTTTTAGGCCTGAGAGACGCACAAGCAAATCTGACCACCTCAAAGAAAGTATCCAAAAGGACGATAAACGTCGACACTACTTTTAGAGTGACGCACAAGTAGTATGTCTTCATGGCTAAGAGTAGTTTTAGGCCTAAGAGACGCACAAGCAAGTCTGACCACCTCAAAGAAAGTCCCCAAAAGGCCGATAAATGTTGACTTTACTTCCAAAGTAACGCATAAGTAGCATGTCTTCATGGCTAAGAGTAGTTTTAGGCCTAAGAGACGCACAAGCAAGTCTGACCACCTCAACGAAAATCTCCAAAAGGGACGTAAACGTTGACATTACTTTCAGAGTGACGCACAAGCATGCCTGATTGCCCCAAAAATGGTCGAAATCATGTGAATTTTCTAACAGAGTGGCGCACAAGCAAATTGCCAATGAGAAGTCATCCCACAAAAGTGCAAAAAGTCTCAAAGAGTAAACTAAGAGAGACTCTAAAATGCATACTTAGTCAACCTTTTTAAACTTAGTCTGCGTGCTTATCTCTGTTCTAGAATACAAGTTCTAAAGCTAACTTACCCAACTCATTTTAACGGAGATCACAACAGTCTATCAGCTCTCAAAATGTAACAGAATCCGTGTTTCACTTTTAAATGGCCACTTTATACCATCCATCTATCGATGCATTAGCTTTATTGGCTCTATTTTTGGTTCTAAAGTAAACACGCGCTCGGCCAAATGCAGTCTACTGTGACTTTGCAGTGGGAGTGGGAGTCCGTGTGGACCATGGCCCCACCACACACTCACACACACACACACACACATCAAAGGGGATCTAAGCTAACTAATCAACTTGTTCCATCAAGCTTAAAAGGAATCTCCATTCTAACAAAACTGACAGCTGGTGGTCAAAATATTTAATAAACTTTTTCAACATGAAGCAGCAGCAGAAGCACCAGCAGCAGCTGCTGCAAAATAAAATTGAAATTGGTCTCTGGCATTCACAGGAAACTACTAGTTGTCAGTTTATTAAAGGCTTATGACATGAGCTCCCCCCCTCCCATCAGTAACCAGCCAACCATTGACCCACTCACCAGTCTACCAGAGGCAAAGTAAGTGACTGACAGGCAGATAGTGAGAGAGAGAGAGAGAGAGAGAGAGAGAGAGTCGAGTTAGGGCCACTCAGACCACTCGGTTGGATTGAGCAATTTAAAGTGCCAAGAAATGTCATCACTCTTACTGCCATGCAAATAAATAATAAAATAGTTGTTAGATTTGCAACGAGAGTTTCTCAAGAACTACCGCAACATAACCGAAAAGGGCTTAAACGTTCAGAGAAGAAAAATCACTTTGCTTATTAAAGTAAAGTCCTCTCCCCCGGCGATTCTCAATTCAATTCAATTGTGTTAGCAACCCAAGGAAAAGGGCTAATCACATTGCATCAACATCAGCAGGGCTCTAGCCCAGCTCTTTTCGTATACAAAGAAGCAACTGAGTCATTCATTGACAACGTGGCTTAAGCCCGCTAACAGGTAATGCACCTCTGACGTCATGGGCCACCTGCAAAAAAAGGGGGGGGGCTTATAATGAATGATTGCGTTGAAAGTTTGCACAAAAAAGTTAATCGAAAGAAACTTTCAAGAGGGAAATCCTAACAAAGGAGTTTATGAGGTGAGCGAGCATTGGTTGGTTGGTTGGTTGGTTGACCAATGGGAGTGACCCCCCTTGTGTATCTATAATACAAACAACATGGCTCGCAGGGAATGGAAAATTTACTAGCCATTTGACAAACACACACATGAAAAAGGAGGAGAAGGAGGAGGAGGAGGAGGAGGAGAACCATAAAAAGTGCAAACTCAATACAAATAAATAGGAAAACGAAGAAAAGAGCAAATAAATTTAATGCCTTTGACTTGGACAAAGACACAGAGAGACAGCCAGACAGCGAGACAGAAGCTTTTCCATTTTACTTTATGACAGGCCCATTTTGATGGATTTTCCATGGGCAAAGTGGTGTTTATTGAACCAAAAATGCTGCTGATAAGTGGGAAAGTAGGCTAGAAGAAGACATCAGGTTGAAGCACAAGTAAATTAAAAATAAATGGCCAAACAATTTATTTGTCTCCTTCTGACCATTATGATGATGGCCGTTAAAAAAAAAAAAAAAAACAAAAAAATCAATTTGTTGTTTGTGGCGAAATCAAGTGGAAAAGTTTTCACACCATTACAAAAATTCTGAAGTGAATTTTAATGCAATTTTTCATAAAAGGGCCACTTAAATTGATGTCCAGCTACATAATTTGTGGCTAAATTATGCATGTCGCCTCGCCCACTTCCTGTCAATCTCTCTCACTCTCTCTCTCTGTCTCGCTTAAATTATGCTAATTGGATTGCAAAAACTGAAATGAAATGCAATTTTATGCGTAATATTTACACGAAATTTTATCAGCTAATTTCCATTCCTATTCCTAAATTCTTAAATTCAAGTAATAATCTCTGCCTTCTCCTCCTGCTTTTCTCTCTCTCTCTCTGTGTGTCTCTGTATAATCTCATTGGCCGCAGACCAAAGCGAGAGAAAAATGGAGACAAAACTTGTAATTAATGTGGCTATAATTTAATTTGGCTAATTTGATAATTGCTGGCCAAATGGAATTGGCTCTCTCTACCTCTCTCTCTTTCTCTCTGTGTGTGTGGCTTTTGGCTTAAATCAAGCTTTAAATGTGCGGGGGCTGGCACATCAAAGCAAAATAGTTTTCCCTTTCCTCTCATTTCTTCTCTGTTGCAAGTAAACCGAAAAGTTTGTTAAGTTTGTTGTGGTCAAATAAAGCCAAAGCAGCTGGCCAAGAGTCAAATGGTTAACGATTATACTTCAGGTAAAACAGATTGTTTTTCAATACTCTTTCTAAGTATAGCTTTCATACCCTTTACCCATAAAAGGGGTAAAAGGGTATATGAAAGTTACCAAAATGTATGTACCAGGCAGAAGGAAGCTTTTCCAACTCTATAAAGTATATATATTCTTGATCAGCAACAACAGTCGAGTTGATATAGCCATGTCTGTCTGTCGATTGATCTCGGACTCTATGAAAGCTAGAGTCTTAAAAGATGGTATGCAGATCAAGTTCATTTTAAATTTTTGCCACGCCCATTTGGTGAACATATACATATTTCTTAATAATATGTAGCGGCTTACCAAACTTCATAAACTTTTTACTCCTTTTTTTTTAAATTGTTTTTCACTCATAATTCAAATATTGAGCTACTCATTTTTCAAGATTTTGAGGGAATATTTCATTTGGGGAAAATTTTCACCTAATATATTTTTTTTTTTCGTTTAAAAGTGGGTTATAAATACATCTGATAAGCACTGTAGCATAAGCCTAAGCCCCAGTTAAAGGGGGCCAAGCTTGAGGCCTCCCCCTCCATTCTCTACAAACATGGTCAAAGCATTGCCCTAACTTGGTTACGTCACTCATTTACTTGACATTGAAATTATAACATAAATTGACTTATGACATTATCTATGGCCCATGCTAATGGAAAAATTCTCTATCTTATGAAACGAATCGTTATATTTGTATATAAAAAAGGGGAACTCGAACTAAAATAACTAAATAGTATGATGAAGACATCATTCCTGGCATTCGTAACTCTAACTGTAGCGGCTTTTGCCAAGGGCCAAGGCCCGCCCATTAATTGTATTTTCAATGGTTATAAGGCCCATGAAGGATCCGTTCCTTACATTGTCAATTTACGCTCTCCCACCTCTGTCAACTTGTGGTGGCAGCCAAGATGATGGGCTTTTAAAATGATTGCCTTACTTCGTTTTTCCGATTATTAATTAGAGAAAACCAGTGTTGCACAATGTTTTATAAGTGATGAGTGTTGGAAGAGTCAAGAGAGTAAGAACGACATTAAATTTAAGAGGGTAGGTCAATTATTTTCACATTTCATTGTTAATTCATTTCACTTAGACACTTGGATTTTAACTGCTGCCCATTGCCTTGTAAACGAAACGTTTGTATTCATCTATTATGGCTCTAGCAACATTTGGATATCATCATCTCTAGTTCATATGGTGGGCGAAGAGAGTTTCATTTCCCATGAATTGTATCGTCCTCGTCCCATTGAGTTTAGCACTAAAATCTTCATAGGCCATCAGACTACCAGCTGTGGTTGGGGTAAAATTGGCCAAACATCTGAGATGCCTCGATTGTGAAGATCGTTGGCAATGAAGAGTGCTCCAAATGGCTTGGCCACTTAGATGATGACTATTGTGAGGGCGATTCTAGTGGACCACTAGTTACCTGTTCAAAGCCAACGCTACTGATCGGAATTGTGGCCTTTACCGATGAATTGTGTATTACCTCTGGCTTTAGCCGTGTTACAACATATTTGGAATGGATTCGCGAGAAATCTGGTATTCCCATTTCGAATTAAAAGCAATATTAAAGAAATCTGCAAGCAAGAAACGTCTTTAAATGGAGATTGGAGGGATACATCTACATAGGCTACATTGAGTTGAGCTAGAATTCTGGGAATGTTTGTTGTTTGGCTCTTGCGCCTGAGAAACTCTCTGACAGACACAGGCAACAATCTTTGGGTAATCTATGGAATTTTCGTGATGGAACTTCCGCATCATAATCTTTTTTTTCTTTGAATGCATAGCAATGTTGCCTTATCTAGCCTATGCTAATAGAAAAATTCCTCAGTGTTTACATAAGCAAACATACATAGCTCCGATTTTAGTTCACATAGTATATAAGGGCGAACTATGCTCTGCTGGCATGAATAGTACGATGAGAGAATTACTGACATTTGTTTCACTGGCTATGGTGATCTTAGCAAATGGCCAACAACAACAACAACATAACAACTTTAATTCAAGCCTAGATTGGTGGGGAGAACGCATCTTTAATGGATATAAAGCACCTGAAGGATACGCTCCGTATATAGTAAGTTTGCGGTTTCCATTCTTTGGCTTATGTGGTGGCAGCATAATTGGCAGCTCATGGATTCTCACTGCCGCCCATTGTCTGATCAATCAAATCTATGTGGACATCCTTTATGGCGCCACCAATGTGTGGAAGACAAAAGTGATTCATAGAGTGGGCAAAGAGAATTTCATATCGCATGAACTCTTTAAGCCGGGCTCTAGCTATAGCTATGACATTGCCCTGATCCGTACACCGCGTGTGGCGTTTAGTGACAGGATCAATAAGATCGCATTGCCAAAATTCAGTGATAGAGCCAACGATATGGTGGGCCAAAAGACTGTAACCTGCGGTTGGGGCCTAATTGGTCACATTATATTGCCCAAGAACTTGCGTTGCATCGATGTGGAAATCATTAGCAATGAGGAATGCAGCCGAGCGTATGGACCCATTCCGGCCAATGATATTCTGTGTACGGGTGTGGTCAATGGTAAATCAACTTGCAATGGCGATTCTGGTGGTCCACTAGTGAATCGTGCCCGACCCCCGATATTGATCGGAATTGTGGCCTATGGCGATATATTATGTGCGGCTGATTCATTTTATACTCGTGTCACATCCCATTTGGAATGGATTCACGATAAAACCGAAATTTCAATTACTAAATAAATGAAAATTGATAATGAGAGAAGAAAGAGACTTTTGCTTTCACCTAATAAAACAATTCAAAGAGAATAGATTCTCTAACTATTTCTTCTTTTTTTAATTAACTTATATAAACAATTGCTAAAGAGGCAATTAAAATTTTCCATCTGCTCGCTTTCCACGTGCTAGAAAATTAATTTTAGATAATTTCAGAGAGATATTTGAACTTGTGCGAATGACCTAAGTAAATGACTACTTAAGTATATGACATTATCTAGCTAATGCTAATGAGAAAATTCCTCTTCTTCACAAATTCCTCTATATAAAAAGAGAAACTCTGCCTCGACTCAATCAAACAGTACGATGAAGATATTTGTGGTATTTGTAACTCTTTCATTGGCTTTGGCCAGTGCCAAAGATGATTGGAAATGGCTATTTGGATTTTCAATCATCTCTCATGGAGGACATGAAGCACCCGAAGGACACTCGCCCCACATTGTCCATCTGTTCTTGTTCAATTCATCTTCCTTGGCAACGTACACTAATTGCGGCGGTAGCATAATTGGAGAAACTTGGATTCTAACGGCCGCCCATTGCCTCTGGAATCAATCGGTTGTGGGAATCAGTTATGGATCCAACAACTATTTGTCCGATGTTATCCATAGAGTTGGCAGTAGTAACTTCGTTATTCATGAGCAGTATAGACAACCCTTTCACAACTTTGACATTGGCCTTATTCGTACGCCACACATTGAGTTCTCCGACAGAGTTGGCAAAATAGCTCTGCCAAAGTTCAGTGATCGAAACGAAGGCCAGTGGGTGGGATTGGAGACTGAAGTCTGCGGTTGGGGCCGAACGGACTCCGACTCCGACTCCGAGAAGCCTGAACGATTGCAATGCGCAGATGTGACTATTGCAAGCAACTACGAATGTTCTCAATACGGTCTGGATATCCTTTTAACTATGTACGAGGACGATGTTCTCTGTACCAGGGGAGCCAATGGACAAATTGCCGGTAAAGGAGATTCTGGTGGACCTTTAGTGACCCTTTCGAATCCCCCCGAATTGGTTGGTGTTGTATCCGCTGGCGGTAATACGGTTACCATCTATGCCAACGTAACCTATTTCTTGGAATGGATTAATGAGAAAACCAATATTTCTATTGTCAACTAAATATGTTGATCAATATGATCCTAAATAAACTATCTATCTATCGCGCATTTGGGTTGTGTTTGACATTAGGGCACAAATCCCTCACCAGTGGCGCACCTATAGGGAGGAAAAAAATTCACTTGAAACTCAGTTTTAACCACAAGTTGTATCTAGTTTGAAAGGTAACCTAATATTCAAGTTTTCTAGAATTATTATTAACGGGGGCAAATTGCCATAAATCACCGTCACTCCGTCACTGATTCTCTATACGCATTTTATAAATGAAATTAAGAATAGCTTGAATAAAGGTTTATACTTTCATTTGATTCACTTTAATTAATGAAATTATTGAAACCATAACCCACCCAGTGAGTAGTGGAATAGTCAATTAGATTAGGGATTGATTTTACTAGTGAAAATGAATTACGTATACGCCACCAAGCCACCAAGCCACAAAAAAGAACAAAAAAAAAACACACACACATATACACGGAACCCAATCAATTTCTCAGGGACATCGCGAGAGCCTCCCAAAGCCAAACCCAAACCCAAACCCAATTCCGATTCTTTTTATTGAATTGAATGTAAATGTGTGTGTGTGTGTGTGTGTGTGTGTGTGTGTATGTATTTGCAGGAACTGCAACAACTCTTCAACTATTGGGACTCGATTGTTGTCTATGCGGTGCCCTTCACAACGATAGCCGTGCTGAATACCTGCACAGGTTGCACAGTATGGAAATTTGCCACAGTGCGGCGAACATTGACAATGCACAAGATGTAAGTAGAAGAAACTGATGCCTTGGACTCACTCACTAATTACTACATTTGTGTGTTAGAAACAGTGAGAGACAGAGAGACAATGTCTCCCCCTGTCTGTCATTTATACTGATTTTGAATCTCACTCTCTCTCTCTCTGTCTCTCTCTCTCTGTCTCTTTCTTTCTCTCTCTCTATGCATAGGAAACCCCAACAACAACAACAACAACAACAATCGTCAGCAGCAGCAACAACAGTTCCATCGTCAAATTCAAGCAGCTCTGGGGTTACTTCATATCGCATTTCATCATCATTGAAACGACAAAAGTCAACTGGCACGCATCCAAGTGGACAGCATGGTGTTGCCTCAAGACAACAGCAACAGCAGCAACAACATGAAACTTCTTCACAAGAACAAGACCACCAGCAGCAGCAGCAAGAACATGAGCAACAGCAACAACAGGAGCAACAGCAACAGCAGCAACAGCAACAGCAGCAACATATTAACAGTTGCCCCCATCATTGTGAGATAGTACAGAAACCAGGTGAGTGAGCATAGACAAACTAACCAACCAACTGAGCAGAAAGGAATGGAATGGAGTGGAGTGGAGTGGAGATGGGTGGTGGCCACATGACATAATGCCATTTGATATGGGAATGAAATGACAGCAGATGAAAAGTTTGTCACACCAAAGTTAAAGTCAAGTCAAACAGACGACGAAACGAAACTTTTGTCCGTGTAAATGCTTCTTTTCACTCGCTAAAACTTTATAAACATACGTGCCACAAAATTTGTTGCATGCTGAATGTTGAAAAGAATTCGAAGTATCAATACCCTTGACAATTAAGCTTTAAGAAGCAACTCAAAAATACGCATGGTGATGATCAAACTAATCGATAACAAAATTATCGAGTTAGAGATACCAAAGAATCGATTTGAGGATTCTTCTTCTTAACACAAATTATCGAACTGGAAGATCTCTTCTTAGAAAAGTTTAAGAGAAGGAGAAACAAGTGTTACGAATAGCTTGATAACTTGATTTTAAATGGATTCAGTTTTCTCATACTCTAGCGAAAGTGTATTAATGAGAAAATTTTGAAATGCTGTCAAATCTGACAGACAAATGCCATGAGCGAAAGTTTTTCAACTGTTTAAACAGACACACTGACGAAATTTGTAAGTCAGCCAGTCATCCAGTCAGTCAGTCAGTCAGTCACTCAGTCAGTCAGTTAGTTTATCTCAAAATCTAATTAGATATGTCATAAGTGTTGTTGTTCGACTTAAAAGCCTAAGCTGAAAAACCCATTAAAGCCAACATGGCCAACTTATAAGCCTTCTTCATGTCATACGTGTCTCATTCACTTCAACCCTCCCCCCACTCTCTCTTTCTCTCGGTCTCTATTTCGTTACAGGACGTCGCAGCAAGGTGCAAAATTCATCGCAGCTTAAAGTTACCAAAATGCTATTGATTGTCTCCACGGTCTTTGTTTTTCTCAACTTGCCATCCTGCTTGCTGCGCATTCAAACCTATTGGGAGGTAAGTTAACTAATTGACTAAATAAGTGAGAGAGGATTTTAAGGAGCTAAGCCTTTAAAATTGGATTGAAACGGGTTAAAAACACACACACACGAAATATGGGTTAACAAGTTTTGTCGGTCTAAAGGAATTGGGGGGGGCTAAGCTGAGTTGGGTTTTTGAGTTGAAATTATCTCTATGAATCTCATTGAGGTTTGTTCTTTCCTTTTCTTTTTTCTGTTTCTGTTTCTGTCTTCGTGTTCTGTTCTGGTTTAATTAAAATAATCGAAATGGCTAAAACAGCAGTTGTTCTTGTTGGCCAAAACTCGTCCTTCTCTTTTGCCGACAACAACAACTTTATTATTGCTTAGCCAGCATTTGTTGTCAACTGTGTTAATTAAACTTGGCCACAGATGCCATTTGCAGTTAGCAGTTAGCAGTTAGGCCAAGCAACAGCCAACAACAACAAATGCAGCAGCTAGAATGGCAGCAGAGGCCAACAGAGTCGAACAAACGAAATGATAATGTAATGAAAACTAGTTTATACGATCTAAAATGAAATATATATACAGAAGTATGTATGCATTTGCCTCTACAGAGAGTGGCTCATAGCGCACCTAGCGGCCATTTCCGCCGGCCTGCTTTGTAAACAACCAAGAATCGCCTCGCACAATTTGCCACTGACTTCTCCTCCTCCCCCATTGTCAGCTGTCCCGAGATGGAGGCTCATCAACTGGCATAAAGCAAAAGCGAAAGGTGCTCATATGTTGTTAATTAGGCTTTAATTAGTTTGTGCACTTTGGAGTCGACATATGAGAACGAATCGTAAAAAAAAGAAGGGACGCAGTGTAGAAATATAAATAAAAAGCATAATCATCTAGGGACTATGCCTAGCAAGCAAATCCTTGCCAGGTTGCCAAGTGTTACAGAAACGCAGAGAGAAAGAGAGAGGCAGAATGAGACAGAGTGCGGTGGGGGTGGTGGGGGTGGGAAGAGTGTGAAACATAGACAGTTAATGGCATAATTAACGTTTCAACTGGGCCATAAACATTGTTGACTGTAAATACGTCAATACCGAAAGGGCTAAAAACATACATAAGCCTTGACAATTTACTTATAACATTAAGGACTTTCTTTAGAAAATAATTATGGCCATTGATTATCTGTTTAAGCCATTTAAGCCCTTGCAGAGGGTTTTTTGGGGCATCACACAGTCACAGTCAAATATTACCTCTTACTTATAGAGCAACCCTCGCATGGCCTTTAACTAATTGAATGGGCGACTCGGTGACTTTTCGTTTATAACTTGGCCAAGAGAGAGAGAGAGAGGGAGAGACACACGCAGCCCCTCACCCTCCTCAGTTTTAGCCAGTTTTACTGACATTTCGCCCTTTCGGCATTTTCTTTTAGCTCTGTATTTGTTTGACAAACTTTCTCTTTTTTGTGTTTTTTTTTTTTTTTTTGTTCGTGGGAGCCTTTTGCTTTGCTCTGCGTTACGTTTCGTGTGCTTCTTTCTTTTTTTTCGGCGTTTTTGGTATGCAAAACATGTCAAGAGTTAAACTGTCTACCATGTTCCGTTTCGCTTCTTGTCAAGAGGCAGGCAGGCTCTAGCTTGGCTTGAGTTGGCTTGGCTTGGCTTGGCTTGGCCCTGCCGGCTGACAGGGCAAATGAAAATTGCTTTTTTCACACACACACACACACACACACTAGAGGCTAGCGGAAAAATGGAAACATTGATTGCGACAGCAAAATTAATTGAGTGGAAAAGGTTTGACAAGGCACCACACCAAACCAAATTATATTTTCTGATCCCAAGTTTCAGGCAAACTTCTCTAGCAGCAGGCAACAGGCAACAAGCAACAGTCTCCTGGGTTGGTAGTGGGGGCGGTTAGTTTGTTTTTTTTTTTTTTTTGGGGTCAAAAGTGGTCGGACACGTGCGCGTGTGTATGTGTGTGTGTGTGTGCCCACAGATAAAAACAGATAGATGATATTCATTGACAATTAGTTATTTATTGGAAAATTTCTGCAGAATAACAAGAATATACATTTCCATTTCCGTGCACAAAAGAGAATCCAAAATCAAAATCAAATTGCCCAGCCAACAGCAACAACATCTGAATTATTCTTGGAAAATTTTTATCTAATAATCAAATGTCTCTCTCTCTCTCTCTCTCTTTCGTTTTCGCTTACTATCTCATTTTTTCCTACGTAGACGAAAGCGGACAAAACAGAAAATTTAACCATCGCCCTGCAATACGTTTTTCATGCTTTATTTGTCACCAATTTTGGCATCAATTTTGTGCTTTACTGCGTGAGCGGGCAAAATTTTCGGTAAGTAGCCATAACCAGCCAATTAATGGGAATGGGGCGTGTGTGAATAAAAGGCCCCACCTTTGGTAAGAAATTTAGACGAAAAACGTGTGAAGCATTTCATGTTGACACAAAATTAATCTCAACTCATTGAGGGACTACAAAATTATTGGCAAGTGATTACAGAGAAAGGTTCCAAATTTGCCCAGTTAAGTAGGCAATGAAAAACAGTCAAAAAACTCTCTCTCTTCGATGGACTTTTGAAATGTCCTGTAACTAGTTTCGAAAACAAAGAGACACACACACACACGCACACACAAATCTAACAATATTATGCAACATCTGTTTGATTCCTCTCAATTTTCTCATTTGCAGCAAAGCTGTTTTAAGCATTTTTCGACGTGTCTCATCGGCTCAACGGGAAGGCGTCACCCAAGTGACAGGTAAGAAATGAGTTTCACTTCTTTCTCTTTTTCCACTCGTACTCGTATTATTTTTTACTTGTAAAAATGTCGGCTTAGCACGGCGAAGAAAGCAAGAAAACTTTACTTTTGTCTAGGGACAACGTTTTAATACCCTTTCGCAGCGAATAGAAGACCAAGAAAGGGTAAAGAGAAATCTGTGAAGAATTTAGCCTTGAATCGGCCGATAAATACATCGGTTATGAATGCTATATGCCCAGAGCAAAAAGAAGTTAAGGGAAAACAATTTTTTGTGTTCTCATTAAAACTAAAAAAAACAGAATGACAATCCGAAATCAAGCGGAAGAGTTCCTTCGAGTACTTTTTATTCTTTAAATGTACTTAGTAATCCATTTCCAATCCCAATCCAAGGAGAGAGAGAAGTAAGACTAAACAACTGAAGGGTTAAAGGAATCGGTCTTTGGGTCGAAATTATCAATAACTTATGGAAGGGTCGGTTCTTTTTTTTTACCATTTAAAGGACTTTAATGTGCAGTCTTTAACCCCATGGGGCGAGGGGAAAGTGGCGTGGGGCAAGGGGCAAAATGATGTAAATAGCTTGACCTTCATTTCAATGGCATGCCATTCACGGAGCGGAGTGAATTCCCAGCCGATTGAAGGTCATTAAAATTACTTTTTTTTTTTTTTTAGCTAGAAAAATGCATTTAAATAAAATTGAAGAGGAAACAGAAAGGAGAGCAAAGTAAATCACTAATTAAACTGACTAATTAGAGATTAAAGTGAACATTTTCCAGAAATAGGTGACTTAGTTAAGCACAATGATTAATTAAGTTTAGTCAACATTTTTTGTTTCAGATTAGAAACAAAGAGAACGAGAGAGAGAAAGCGACGGCAAATGGAAAAGGATTTTTCTATATTTTTAAGAAACTTTTTAGTAGCATTTTTTCCCTGTACAGGCCGACCAGGGCAGAAGCTGCGGGAGCTGTCAACAGCAGAAATCAAAAGTTTATGGAGCTGGCAGAGAGGACTTTAAGCCGTTTCAGCCACAACTTGTCCATGGAGCAATTAAAATTCCGCTTGATCCAGAGTCAGTCATTTCCTTGGTCAGCAGAATGCAGAGAGAATTCAAAGAGCAGAATCAGAGAATCAGGGAATCAGTGAATCAGGGAGAATGGGAGAGGGGAAGGGTTTGGTGTAAAGTTGAGCAGTTTGATGGTCCTGTTTACTAATTGCGGGCGGTGTCGTTGTCCTTGCTACCACTATTTGCTGTTCCTACTGTTGTTAACTAAGAGAAAGTTTTTCAATAAACGCTTCGCCAGACACACACACAAACACACACACACACACACACAGGATACCCATGACACCGAGAGACAAATCAGCGCAGGTCTTTTTGAATGAAATGAAAGTAAAGGCAAGGCAAGGCAAGCTGGCAACAAACTGGCACAAATGGCAAATGGACAATAGCTGAGAGTAAAAGTAAAGCCAATGTTGACCGTATCATATTACATGGACTCAACGCGCACTGGCGACTCGTGCAAACAGAGTGATGATATCTTTCACTCCTTCTATGAATCAAAGGAGAGTCTAAGGCCTGAACAAGGCTAATTGTTGGCACGAAGATGGAACAAAAGCCAAACAACAATTGAATACAAGTGCTCCAATGCTTTTTCAACTGACTGAATAATCAGAGTGTATTACTCAAAAAAAAGGGGAAACATAATAAATTCTTCATTTGGATAATGACAAATCGCCTTGACCGTCTCTCTGTCTGTCTGTCTGTCTGTCTGTCTATAAAGCTGTCACAAGAAAGTGCAAGGGCACGTCCAAAGGTTAATCGTAACTCGGCAGATAAATTTATTTGTAATTTTAAGAATTGCAAAAGAAAGGACTTAACTTTACTCATTTTGCGTAAGCTTGGCTCATTTTGAGTAAACATTGACTCATTTTGCCTTTAGTTAGCTTACTTTGAGTAAATATTTACTCATTTTGCGTTAACATAGCTCGCTTTGAGTAAACCTTGACTCACTTAGTGCTGACCTGGTTCACTTTGTCAAACAATTCACTCATTTTGCGTTAATTCAGCTCGCTCTGAGTAAACCTTGACTCACTTTGCGTTAACCCAGCTCACTTTGAGTAAATATTCACCCATTTTGCGCTGACTCAGCCTACTTTGACTCACCATTTACAAATTTCACGCTAACTTAACTCACTTTGGGTTAATATTTACTCATTCTGCGTTAATCCAGCTCACTTTGAGTAAATCTTAACACATTTTTCTCACTCTCGGACACCACTTTTTCACAACGATGTTCAAACGGTTCTCTCGAATTGGTTTCTAGTTATCAATTACATTACGTTGTTAACCGCTGCCAATGGCTATTAACCACCATAATTATAACCGCTACATTACGGTAATTTATTACAAAAGTAAAAGCTAAAATCGCACAGTTAAAGGTGAAAGGGTTTCCGGTTACATTTCGGTTCAACTGTCACTTGATGGAGCTTGAGTTGAGCTTGTGTTTTGTTCTGCAGTTAATTTGGCCTTAAAGTTGACACAAATTTTACTGCACTTACTGACCAAGTTTGATCAATTCTTTAACCCAAAAGAGGTCACTGCTCGGCTTAGCGTGACTCAGCTTGACTTGGTGAGGGGTGAGGCGGGTAAGGGGTGGTGAGGTGGCCAACTCATCACCTCATAAAAAATCAAGAGAAGAAAAAATATATGCCATTAAATTTAGTTTTTTACGATGCCATTGAGGCATACCTCACCTCAATGGGGAGCATCAATTTTTAAATATGCTTCAGGAATAAAATTTACTTAGTCAGAGTAGAGAACAGAGAGCAACAGCGGACTGAGCTCCGACGATGACTTCTTCTTCTTCTTTCTCTTCTTCTTCGTCGTTAGTTTATTGGAAGTCATAAAAATGTCAAGTCTTTTCGAGTATTTTTTGCTTCTTCTAAATTTCAATTAAAAATGTATATAACACACACACACACACAAATACACTTTCTCTAGTGTATTTTGTATTTTTGATTGCAAATTGGGTAAGGACAAAGGACCCCAGAGAAAGAGAGAGAGAGAGAGAGAGAGAGCGAGTGGAAGCGAGCGAGCGACTTGCATCATGTTTTTTTTTTTTTGTTCTTTTTCTTTTCTGCATATGAAACGAAATGTAAATGAAATTAAAGCAAATGTTAAAAGTTGCCCACGGTAACCCATAAAAAGGCAAAAGGTGAAGGTAAAGTGAGTGGGTGTAACCAGGGTCGTCTCGGAGTCTCTCCCAAAAAAACAAGAAAAAAAAAGGATCACAGAGGCGCGAACCGTGCAAATATTTACCGTAAGCAAATGAAAGGTGCGGCGTAGTGACTCCTGCTGACTACATAATATGAGAGATCTCCTGTCATATTTGCAATTACATCAAATGAAATTATATATCCACTCCACTCCATATCACAGACAGCCTCACATTGTTTTTTTTTTCTTCTTTGGCGTCACTTTTGTCGCTCGCATGATTAAAGATTGTGCACGCAGGCGGACACGAGTACCACGAATGTCCTGCTGCTTAAGGATTATCAATAAGCTACCAACAATTGTTCACTCGATGGCGAAGCAAACAGAGACAGAGACAGAGGAGAAAAGCTAACTTAAGCCTTTGTCAGCAACAGAAATAAATGACAGCCACTGGCAAAATAAACTGTAAACACAATGGCCCAATCATTTTTGGCCGCGAATTCATTTGAAATGTGAAGGAGTGGCGCAGCTTAAGCAATACTTTAAATCGGTCACAAAGTTAAGTCACGCCCACCAACAATGCCGAACAGTCCCCCAATTCAAATCTTTTCTACTTAACCGAAATGTTACATTTCTTAACAGATTTAAGATTTATATAAGATCTCTTCTATAAAATCCTAAAAAGTTGCAGCTCAATTGAGCTTCAAAATGAAATCTTTTAAAAAGTTTTACTTAACCGAAACCAGATTTCGATTAAATTCGAAAGATTGGTGTTCTACTTAACCGAAATTATGCAGTAGTTACCGTTTATAATAAGATCTGTTGTACAAATTCCAAGAAGTTGCAGCTCAATTGAGTTTAAAAATGAAATCTTTTGAAAAGTTTTACTTAACCGAAACCAGATTTCGATAAAATTTGGTTATTTTAAAGGCAAGCTTATTTTAGAGACTGAGAATATTAGAAGAAGTACCTATCATCTCTCTGACATAAAACATAAAAAAAAGTAACCCGCTAGATGGCGCCAGGTTTCATCAGTGCTTTTTGACAGTTTTTGCATAATATATTTTGTCAAAATTCAAACGAAATTTGGGTCGTTTGCCAAATTTAATTGGATGTAACACGCCATTTCAATTTTGCAATCCAATTGAATGAAAATTCATCTTAACTCACACAACACACTCTTCCTCATGTCATTTGGACCAGAATTTTTGTTCACTTCGGTTTAACTGACGGTTCGGACCGATTGATAGCCAAAAAAGCGAGGAAAATTGGTCTGCCTGATGCCCATGATGTGGCATAATGTATGGCAAATTGCAATTTTGCCGACCACACAAAGAACCATCAAGCGAAATATCAACTATTGTATGTATAAGAGCCAACAATGAGAAGAAAACTTGATTCAATACACACACACATGCCCCACAGTCCACAGACAAAAATGAGTGGCAGCAGCAACATTAATTCCAATTCTGGTTAATGAATGTTGGATTGGAATGGATAAAGGAACCACTCGACAATCCTTAACCAATACACACCCACCCCCATCTACCCACCCACTCGCCTACCTAACCTACACATCTGCCTAAGAACCTAATCATGGCCGGCAGCTATTTGGGTTTAGTTTGAGTTTTACACATTTCCAATACATTTTTCGTAAAGCCCTCCTGCTCTCTGCTTGTGTTTTTTTTTTTCAACGCGCATTACTCATACGCCGAGTGTGTTACGTGCGTTGAATGAAATGCAAGCGGCACCAACAGCTCGCGGGTGCACAGTGGTTCAAAAGTGATTCAAGATGCTGGCTATTCGCTAATTGCAGCAAAGAGAGCTAATGAGAAGCTATGGGCCACCACGAGCGAAAAAAAAAACCAACCCCACATCAAATCACAATTTGTTAATTACAATTTTTTTTTCGGCAATAAAATACTTAAAGGCGGGCGACCCAATGTGGCCTGGCCTGGTGATTGTGCTTCGTTCCTGTCTCTATCATTACGGTGTTGCTTATTGCCCATAAATTACCGAATGGCTTTCCACACAGTCACGCGCTCTCCATCCCGGCATCCATCCTGTGCTTTGGAGTCATTGTCTGTCTGTCTGTCTGTCTGTCGCCTGCTTAAGTCAATCAAAGTGCTCTCACTTTGAAGGGTGTGAGTGTGTCCCATATATACATAGAAGAGATATATCAAAAATTTCTTGCCTATAAATTAAGCTAAGCCCACTTAAGGAAGAATGGGAGAGAGAAATCAAGGCGACATTTCACTTAGTTATCCACATAGAAGACAAAAATTTCTTTGAGGCGCAACTTATTTTTTTGGGTTTTTCTTCTGTTGTTGTACAAACTGTATAATTTAGTTAATAATTCAGTTGGCAACAGTCAATGAAATGACAGCACACAAATTGCCATCTTTTTTGCTTTTCTTCCTGTTTTATTTTATTTTATTTTTCTTTTTTGTTTTTTTTTTTTTTTTTTTTTGGCAATCAAACGAAACAAGAAGAAAAAGAAGAAGCAAACCAACAAATTCATCTTCAATGAAAAGTTTTTCAAGAGAAATTTTATTCCGTATTCTTTTCTTTCTATTTATTGTGAATGTAAATTTATGTATGCATGTAAAAACACATTGAAGATATATTTATATATATATATATATATGTATATATATTTATTATAGTAGATGGGTCTGTTCTTTGCTTGACTTATTTAAAATAATTAAAAAGTTTAACCTTAAGGGCATTCGTGAAAGAGGCTTAAATCTTCTGCAGATACACTCATAATTTATAATTGCTTTTGTACCAGAGCAACAAAAAACTGAAAAATAACCTCAAACATTTTTCATCGACTTGTTGTTATCCTTTATGCAATCAGAAAGGATACAAAAGTTGTAGAACAAATAGGAAAAATAACTTATTTCTAACCTCATAACTTACATTAACCAGCCAAGACTTTCGTCATCACAAGCGGATCTAAAGAGATATGACCCCCTCAAGTATGCAATAAAAATTGTAATCGGTTTATTTTTGACATTTGTTCACAAGTTGTTCACAAATTGATGAGAACTTTGCTGCAGCGCATTGAAAAAAGTCTTTTGAAAGTACTATTGCATGCTTTAGGGGGCCCTGTTCGATCATGCATATATACGTTCCATATCTCTTATTATGCCGTGTAACCCCCAAAGTAATAAAGGGTATAAATCAGCGTTAAAGCTGGAAAAAGGTTTCGCGCTGGTGCGTCCCTTTTTCTCTTTTCCTCTTTTTTAACACAATTTTACTCAGGCATAACTCTTGATGCTGCTTTTGCATAAGATGCGGAAACGTAAAATAAAAAAAAGGAAGCAGGAAACAAAAGTGAATGAAAGCGTTAAAAAAATAAGCAAAGTGCAAACAATAACAATCACACGCACACCATACCATAAAGAGAGAGAGAGAGAGAGAGAGAGTGAGAGACAAGCATACCCATCATCATTATCGTTATCATCATCATCATCATCGTCATCGTTTGAAACCATTTTATCAAATTTCAATTGAAAATTTTTTCAGTAAAATGTATTGGCACTTCCGTCCATATGTGTCTGTCTATATGTGCGTGTGTGTGTGTGTGTGGGTGTGTGTGTGTGTGTGTTCGTGGTGTGTGTGTTCCTGTCCGTGAATGGATGATTGATTGGCGCAGATTGGCGAGAAATATAATACACCAGACAGACACACAAAAAATAACAACAACAACAAAATACCAAGAAAATACTTTCTCAATTTAGTCTCTCTCGCTCTCTCTCTCTCTTTCTCTCTGTTTATTCTCTCTCTCTACTCCCATCCCTTCCTCCTTGACTCCTGTGTTGATTGTTTTTTCTATGAAATTAACTTTTCATATAATTGATGATTATGTAAAAATTTATATGCAGTTGAACAAAAAAAAATATTTATAGCATACTTTTGAGGGCCCTAAACAAAGAGAATCTAAATTAAGCATACAACAAGAAACGGATGAGAAGATGGAAGAGGAGGAGAAGAAGAAGGAAAAATGGAGGGTTGAGATAAGACGAAACCATCGATTTATGTATTTATATGGAAAATCCTCAAGATGAATGTCCTTATGAGGCTAAAAGTGTTTTTCACTGGAAATTTCTACAAGCATATTATCATATTAGTTGCCATAATCAAAGGATATGGTTAAAGTTATTTAAAATAATAATTTGTAATTGCTTTAAAGTGTGTCACATCAAAGTTTAATCCAGGGGAAACGTTCGCTCAACGTTTCGACAAGTAAATTTGAAAAGAGAGAAGGAAGAAAGGCGAGGGGTAGAGTAGGGGTAGGGGGAGACTTTAACTTCGTTTAGGAAAATGGCTGCAAACATTTCGAAAATTGCATTTTGTATGAAATGCATAATTTAACACAGGCAAAACGAAAGCAACGAAGTAACTTTTATTAAATGTACAAAATTGTGTAAAAGGAATAGGGGGGGAAGGGGAACGGGGGAATGAAGGGACGTGAGTTTATGACATTATCCTCAACTTGGTAACATCAAAAGTTGGACAACTGAATGAAATGACCCTGACCATTGTGACCAATTGTCTTGTCTCTTTCTCTCTCTCTCTCTCTCTCTCTCGCTCATTCTGTCGTTTATTCAATCTGTCAATTTGTCAATCTTTCAGTATCGGAATATTGCCGCAACACTGGAACATCCACCAGGCGACGCATGATGACCCAACATTGCTGGAATGAAATGCACGAGCTGCATCCACTAAAGTGAACAAAGAACGGAACGGAACGGCGAAACGGCGGAACGGCGGCGGCATTGCAGGAGGAAAAAACCCGTGCGAAATTTGTTGCAAAATTAAGCGAAGAAGCAGAGAGAACTAAGCCCCAGGAATGTTCTATGGATTTTAATTAGATTTCAAAAGAATACATATACAATATAGGAAATTGCAGTGGAAGATGCAAACGGGCGCAAGAGAGGCAACAAAGAAGAGCAAGAAAAAATGTTTGTGATGTGTTTTTTTTTTGTTGTTTTTTTTTTGTTGTTGTTTTTATCTCTTTCTTTGGTTTTGTTTTAGTCAGCGCAACGCAGCGGCGAAAAGCCAAAAGTAAAGGAAGTAACTTTTTAAATTGAAAGAAAGTAACCTGAAGGGAAATCTGGTAAGCAAATTGCAATGCCAACACACACACACACACACACACACACACAGACACACAGAGACAGACACACAGATATAAACGCGCATACTAAGAAGGCAAGTAGAAACAGGACGTCGTCCCCGACGACCGACAGGTGCAAAAACGTTGCGAAGAGCAACTTAAGCAAATTAAAATCTTACAATTAATTGTTTAATCAAAGGCAACAAACATTGCACAAAAAAAAAAAACCAAAAAAAAATTAAAGGTAGAGTGAAATGTTTGTTTAATCTATTCACCTAATTTTTGTGTGTGTGTATGTTTTAAACGTAATTTAATCAAATATTGCAAACAATTTAATCCCCGAAACCCGAATTTTCAGCAAATAAACTAAATATATATATATATACACACAATATACACAAGAATATACAAAATGTTATATGCATAAATGTAAGATACGTTAGCTAAGAGCAATTAATGTCAAGCAGCCAGCAGAAGGGAAGAGGAAAGCTACAAATTAAGAGATCTGGCAACTCTGCAGATCTGCAGCAACAAAGAGTTTCAAGTCAAAAATAATGTTATTCAAAATACTTTTCAAATACCATTCGATAGCTGTGAATTTGTGAAAGTTGGAGAAGCGAAAAGCACTTTCAATTTCTCTAGCGAAAAAAGTGAGGTTATGTGTGAGGAGGGAGTTTCTTTATTTTGACTACGGCAAAGTGAAGTTATGAACGAAGGCAAACGGCGCCCATGAACGGAGGGACGCTAAGCTAGGCTTGCTTATGCGTCGCTTAGCTTACCAACCAGTAGACCCGTTACTGACTTGCTTGTGCGTCGCTCAGTAGATTGCTTACCTTGCGCACGACCCTCTCGAAAACATTACTCACGCACAGCTCGAAAATATACTTTAATATTATGAAACTTAGATCTCCTTTAAGTACTTGCAGCAAACTCAACTTGCAAAAAAAAAAATATAAAATATATATTTAAAATAAATTGAATTCATTTTGACCGCAAATGCTACTGAAATCCATTATTAAGCTAAATCCGAAAAACTAATTAAATGTTAACCACAAAAAAAACCAAAAAAAAAAAAACCAATAACCAATAAGAATACCAAAATCGAAATCAAATCAAATTTGTTCTATGCCTAAGTCCCCACACAACACACACACACACACACACACACACAATGTACTTATGAATGTAATAAAAGTTAATTCGGTTAATTAAAAACCACAAATCAGGTGTGGTGCCTTTTCAATTGCATTAAATGGTAGATTGAACCAATTTTTGATTGGTCAATAAATATTTGCATTTTATTCCTGGCAATCCACCGAGAGCTTAGGACTTATCCAGTTGTTCATCGACCCATTATAAGTCGTTTATATTAGCATAAATCTGTTTGACCTTTTTTTTGCTTCCTCGTCCTGGTCAGGTTGAACCGCCAACAACAACACAACACAAAACAACACACAACAAAAAAAACACAAACCTTAAGCAGCTTAACATCAGAGCAACAAATAATGCCAAAAAAAAAAAAAGGTCAGCAGCAGCAAGACAAAAAAAAAAGCGCAAACCGGAAGACAAAAGTTGTCCAGGCCGCAATTTCCATACCCTCGCGGAATCGACAGGAGAACTGAGAACTGACTGGGTGACCATGGATCAGTCAGTCAGTTCAATCCATTCCAAAGTAAGACAAGGAAAGGAACACAAAGGGATTTTCAGTGTTTTCAGTGAATTACAAAGCCCAGGCCAGTCCGTAAATCACTTAAATTCCTTTGGACTATGTAATTAGATGCGTTTCATAAGATATATGATAAAAGGAATTTCCATTTTCTAAGAAATTCTAGTTTCAAAATGGTCTCTCTTGCTCTCTTGGATTGATACTAAGTTTTAGAGCTGCAATGCAATCAAAAGATTGACGCAATTGATGTGAGTTTTTGTGAAAGGGGAAATTGTCCATTGTCCAATAAGTATGAATGAAGCTCTTTTGTTTGTGTGTTTCAGTTAATGGACTTATGTAAACATATACAAAAGGCACTTCGATATTTAAGCAGATTAAGTTTACAGTACAAGCAATCTGACTGAATGACTAACTGACAGAATGACCGACTGACTGACTGACTGACTTTTTACTATATATTCTTTGTGCGCAGAAGGTGTAGTTATACCTTAATTGGCTTAACATCTTTAGAAAAACACTTTAAACTCTCCAACTTGGCTTGGCTATGCTTGACCAACAATTCATTTATAACGGGAACACTAATTACCCACGCTGCCACACGTTGCCACACGCTGCCACACACTGCCACACGCTGCCACATTTATGGCTGCCATTTGGAAGTGGATTATATACAGGAGGAGAACAAGAAAAAATAAACAAAAAATTGCTTGAATCAACAAACAAAACGAATGCCCAGAAAAGACATTGAGTTGGAGGAGGGATGGGGCGGCGCCTGTTAAATTGTGTGCGTGTTTATTAACATTTATGGCCCGAAGGGGGCAAGGTAAGTTTTTCAAGCAAAGAAAAATCAGATTTACCACTGCAAAAATAAAAAAAAAAACCAAAAAACAAAACCTTCAAAGACTGTTTGAATACCCTCGTCTCACACACACAAACACACACAATAAACCAAATTTGATGGCTCTTTCAGGACAGGTAATATACCATTCTTTGCATCGACTGCAGGGTATGATATAAGGAAAACTACCTCACACAGAAAGAAAAACCGAAGCAGAAGAAGACGAAGAAACATCAGAACATCGTGGCTGTTGGCTCATGCATGCCGCTAAGGACCCTCAAATAAATTTCAAATTCAATCAAAGAACACCTACACAGAGACACACACAAACGCAGACACACCTACACAGAGAGACACACACACATATAAAGAGAAAAAATGAAGTAGAGGCAAGCAAAAATGAGAATAAAAATTAACTTCAATCATGCCAATACGTGAATACCCTTAACAATCTCTCTTTGAAACGTAAGAATATAGTTGAAAGATCTCAATTAATGTTGCTTGACCTGTTGTTTGGAACACTTTTCTTTAGATTCCAATAAACAAATTTCAATTTAACTTCCAAATGCTAAAACAAACCAATTTAAATTACATCTTGATAGGCAAATCGTCCTTTAGTACGCGTCGCCGGATAATCCAGGGACAAACTAACCACACGGCCATTAAAGTTGCGTTGACATTTAACAAGACAATAAAGACAACCTAGCGACATTGTCCCCTCCAGTCCCTAAAAGAAATATCCAAATGTCTTGCCGAACGCCAGGATAATCAAGACTCCTATGAGAACAATAGGATAGGCCACTATTTGGTTCTGAAGGACGGTTCTTCTCGGCATTGCAACGACCTAAAGCAATTCTAATATGCTCTCTGTTAGGGTATATGAGAAAAAGATGATATTAGAGGCAACATTTTATGGCACCGTAAACGTGTTCGTGTGTGTAATGAAAGCAGCTTATATAATGAAATAAAATTTTCAGTAAGTATAACCACAGAACGAACAGGAGCAGCAGCAGCAGCAGCAACAGCAACAACTTCAAAGTATATATAGATATTGTATATATAAATATATATGTATATATATATAGGTATCTGTATAAAATTTAAATACAAATTACCTCAACTCAAACTGATGCATTGATGGTAATGTAGGCAAAAATGTTGCACATATTTTTGATTACTTCACATCTTTTGTGAGAGACAGAGATATATATAAGTATATACATTAGGGTGGCCCATATTATACAGTCAAAATTTCAAAATTAATTTACTTAACTAGGCACCCGCTCATTATTTTACTTATAATAAAATAAGTATACTGGCAAAGTTTGAAGATAATATTTCAATTGGAAGACAGTGCTCAAGCACATGTAATGTTAGGAATAAATTTTGGAAAAAAACCGGTACTGCTTTATCGGTACAAAAACAGTCTGTATAAAAGCACTTTTTCATGTCTATGGCGCTAAAATGTATTTATATCTCGCATAATAGCATTTGACTATGACTAATTGACTTTAAGTTTTTACTTCTTTAGATAACCTGATAACACGCTGATAAAGTCTAAGTCGCAACATAATAGTTTTAATTTTTTTAACGCTTTAATACACTTTTCTAGTCATTTCTTTCAAATTAATATTAAAAAATAATAAGAAAATAAATAAATTTTTAATACTTTGGAGACATTGAGCACTGCCTGCCTTCCACTCCACCTAGAACATAGAAACTTTGGCACTTTACTACTAACAACTAAAGTAAAAAAAAAATATTGGGTGCCCTGCGATGTAGGGATAATTTCAAATTTTCTGGGCCCCCCTAATATATATATATACATATATTCTTTACTATATTGTAGCTAGTGTAAATGCGGATGCCTTGAGTATTTAAGTGTATGTATGTGTTCCCCCTGCAGACACACTCGATTGAATACACTTATCCCTTGTAGATACATTAAAGGACCAAGAGTGAATGTGAATGTGAATGTGAATGTGACTACATCTTTGCATTTGTCATGACAACAAAAACTGAATAAATATTTCAAGCTCAACATAATGAGGCAACCCATTAAAGTTAAAAAGAGAAAAAGAGAGAGAAGAAGCGAGAGAGAAACCATTTCATGTTGAATTATCGATTTTATTCTGGCCCCGAAAAACTACATAAGCAAAAGTCAAATATTAATGAGCAACTTCAACTTTAATGGTCAAATTAAAGCAATCGAATTAAAGATTTAATAAAATCAAAAGAAAATGACTTGCTAGTCAGGTCAGATCAAGTTGACATTTATCCATACATATTAAGGCATGCCAAACAAATGTATTTTAATTATCAATAGGAATGCCAGTTATGTGGTGAATCCATTCGAGATATGTCGTCACACGGGTATATCCCGAATAAAGTGTACAATTCTTGTCACTGAACGATACAACTCCGATCAGTGTAGGTTGCTTTGAGATGGTAACTAAAGGGCCACCAGAATCACCATTACAAACAACCTTTCCATCGTTGAGTCCCGTGCAAATGTGAAGCTCATCAAGAATAGGATAAGGAAACGATATTTGACACACTTCCTTGCCAATAACCGGCACATCCATGCATTGCAGGTGTTCAGAATATTTTTCATGCACTCTCATCTCGGTGTCGCCCCAACCACAGGATCTTACCTGCCAGCCCAACATGCTTTCAGTTCGATCACTGAGTCTAGGTAGCGCTATCTTTGCAATTCTATCGCCAAACTCAACATAAGGTGTACGAATGAGACCAATATCAGCTAAACCGATATCATCAAGACTAAACAGCTCATGAATAAAGAAATTATCTTTGCCCACTCTATAGGAAATCTCTGAAATTTGGAGTTGGTTAGAGCCATAATAGATGTTCAGAGACCCATGGATGAGGCAATGGCCGGCAGTTAGAATCCAAGTATTAGCTATAATGCTGCCACCGCAAAGGAAGCGTGTGTCATTGTGTAGCTGGACAATGTAGGGAACGGAGCCATCAGATGCTTTGTAGCCATTATGCAGTCTACTCCAATACATCCACTCATCTATTTCCACATCAAAGGCAAGAGCAGCAGCAAGAGCAAGAGCCAGAATTATGAATGCCAGAAATGTCTTCATGATTTTTAACTATGAATGGTATTTCTAGGCAGAGTCTCGCCTCTTTTATACAAAATTGTATTCTTTGTTTGCGGAAAGTATTTTTTTTCAATTAGCAATTGGTAGATAATAATGAAGCTTATCACTCATACGACTCGTAAACTCGTAAACGGCACGTGGGCTTAAGGAATCCTGCAATAATCACTCATACGACGAGTGCTCTAAACAACATCAAATTGCCCTTTTTGGGCAAATACAAATTCGAAATTGATGCGAAAAATTTAATGCAAACGTGATTGGCTCCCCACGGTCCAATTTTGAATGGTGCAGCAAACAACACTAAGAGAGAGAGAGAGAGAGAGAGAGAAAGAGAGAGATATCGACTCTCTATGGAGGGCAACAATGACCTTTTCAGAATGCAATCAGGCCATCAAAAGGCAGCTGGATAGTATGTGTTTGTTATGCATATTGATTACCTGCCATCAAATAACCAAAGGGAACAATGCCAAATGGCCAAAATGCATTTCGACCATTTTGCAATCACACATACACACACACACACACACACACCCCACCCAAAACAAACAAACACACACAAATCTTTTGTGTGAACCAAAAGCCAAATTCAAGGAATTCCCCACAACAAAATTGTCTTCCTAATTACCCTACGTCCTATACACTATACAGGCGACACAATTTTTGATTTTAGGCATGAATCTGAGGTAAAAGAAAAATCACAGACTCAAGTTTCTCAGAAAGAAGCTTATGTGGAGGAGAGGCGGCGATTTTGCAACTATTTACTCTACGTTATGCAATTATTATTGTTCTATTTTATAAATAGAAGAACAATTCTTAGAATACGGAATTTGTATTTTTGCCTTCCTATTAATTCCTTCCTACTCCCCTTCCGACTAAACTAAGACTCAATGAAGCTACAAAGGAAAAGCACACATTACCTTCAAAGAAGTAAAGCTGCCTAGGTCCAGTCCCTACTTAAATATGGATTAGTATTGATATTATTTTAATTACGATTAGCTTTGATCAAGGCACTGAAGAAGCTAAGCTGAGGATAAGCCAAGTCAATGAATTTCTTTTGTAGCAGGTCATAACCAAGTTTTGCGATGAACAAGACAAGAATCATGTTATTTAGTTTATCAATTTTTAAATATGTTAAATATTTGTTCCAATTAGTGTAGGTCTATTAGTCTGCCAGCCAGAGAGTAGAGTATGGCCTTAACAGTTTAGCAGGGAGAGGGAAGTCCTTTTTTGGTTATTTATAGCCTAAGATTTAGTTTCACCTATTTTTTCAGCACATTTAATAGCATTTCATGGCCAAACACCTACACACAGAGAGACAAATACTAACGCGTTAGCCACAAAAATGTTCTAGAAGATTCTCTCTTTTGCCGCCTAAACACTTGTGGGCAGGGCAGGTTAGAGCAGAGCAGAGCAGAGCAGAGCAGGGCCAGGCAGAAGGACAAGACAAGAAAAGTCGTTTGTGTAAGTTAAAGGAAAAGTTGCTTAAAACTAAAGTTAAGTTTCCAGTTAAATTTTGTTCATTTTTTGTTACGCTTTTCGTGTTTTTTTTTTTGGTTCTTTGTTTTTTTATTAATAATCCCAGCACCAAGCAGTTAGTAGTTGGTAGTTAGAAGTTAGTAGTTTGGGTGTTACCTTTCTCATTCTCGCTGTGGAGAGTGCCAACGATGCTGCCAAAGAAGCGTTTATCCAATATTTGCAGCAACTGCAATGCTGTGGCATGCACCTCAACGCGTGGGCATCCAGTCATTAGAAGAGTTACAGTTATCACCGAAGTGTAATGGTCGCAAGGATATTCCCTGTGAAGAAGACAAAAAAAAGAGAAAAAAGAAAAGATAAGAACAAAAGTTGAAAGAAGATCTTTAAGAAAGACCCACAGCCGGACACACAGAGCTGCACCCTAAGCGAAAAGTTAAGAATTTTACAAAGTATCTTAATGAGTTGTTTGCTTTTCTTTTTCTTATTCCATTTTTTTTTCCTTTTTTTTTTTTTTTGGTGCTGCGGTCTCTGCGGTCTTTCTGTTTCACACACGTGTGTACCCATTCCCATTCCCCATTTCCCATCCCCCCAAGCGGAACACAAGAGTTGATGGGAGTGCAAAACCAATTATGAAACCCCACTCCCCCTCAATCCATTGTACCTCCCTCCTCTTTGGGAGGACTAACTCAATCCATGATGTTCATGTTCATATTCGTATATTTTCACACTTGCATTGAGCAAAAATGTTGCAGGTAAATCGATTTTTGTCGTCGTCGTCGTCGTCACCGTCGTGGAAAAAAAAAAAAAAAAACAATAACGAAACGTAACGAAAGCCTTCAACCCATTTTTTTTTTTTTTTTTTTTTTTTTTTTGTTTGATGGGCTTTAACCATGTTGACCAACTTGGCAAAAGGTTTAAGGTAAAAGTTTAAAGTCTCTTTCCTCTTAAGGAGCAGCACACTCAAGCATTAAAAATGTGAAATATTTATTGTTTGTTGGCATTGTTGCAGCTGTTGCAGCAACTAAAAAACAACAGAAAAACACACACAGACACAAATAAGAGAGAAAGAGAGAAAGAGAGAGAGGAAAATTAAAGCAGCAAAAAATAAGAAGAAGTCTATTTGTGTGGCACATGCAGCATGTAACAGGCAAGAGGCATGCGGAGGTCCGCAAACGTGTATCCAGGTGGCAAAAATATAATAAATATGCATATGTATATCAACTTGGCCAAAATGTAAGCCGACTTATATATACGCTTTGTTCGATATTCAGTCATAAGTCACAACTAATAGATGATTGCAGGGCACAGCAGGGGCTGCTATAGTAAAGTGAAACTTCTTAAGGATCGCTAACGAAACGAAAATCAAAACTAACAAAAAACAAAAGGATTTTCATTCGACCTGTAGGACAAACGAAGATAATTTCATATATTGCGCATACGACACGTGGACTCAAAGAATCACTCATACGATCCCTAGTCCAAACGTATGGCAAAAGGTGATTACATGGCGATAGAGAAGATCAAAATTTGTACGTTCTCCTGTGTTAAATTAAGTGAGGGAATTGCCACGACACGCCCCTCTACATACATATGTACATATTTGTATGTATAATCGAAATCGGTTTCGAATGGGACACACACACAAATTCCAATTGAAATGGCTTGCTTTCGTCTGTTTGCCTTCTGAAACCTTTGTCGCCTGGGTAGAAAATCATAAATGCAATAAATGCAATTTGGCGGAGCACAATGCATGCGAACTGTGCCCATTGCCATGGCGCACTGCTGGGCGGACTCATGCCTCATGCCACGCATGTCAAAGGGATATAAAAACCCAAAACGAAATCTCGAATGGTCTTAACAAATAGGCCATCATCATCATCATCATCATCAACTGAAGTACGCGTTCATGGCAGGCAATCTGGCCATCTTGGAGAAGGGTAAAAGGTTGCTTGGATTGAAAATTGAAATTTAAAAACCGTTTACATTACAACCAAAGACACGTGAGATGCTACTTAAGTGTGTGCCGCCATTCCCCCATTACGAAGAGTTTGTTTTCTTTTACTTACTTTGCACTAAAGATGGCGGCCAGAGCCAAAAAGCAAGCATCCGCTTCACGTGGACTTGAGGTATAACAACGGTCTATAACCCATTCAAGCAATTGGCCCATATCCGGATTGGATTCAAGCAATAGGACAACTGTATCCCGGGCCAACTGATAGATCTGCGATAGCATAAAAGAAAGAGAGAGAGAGAGAGAGAGGAAGAAAGAAACAACAGAAAGAACAATTTTGACATTAACATAATTTGGCCTTTGAATAAGAGTTTTGTAGCCTTCTCACCTTTTCGTCCTTGGAGGTTAGCAGGAGATCCAACCATTTATAGATAATGCCGTCATCTTGCAAATGCTGTGCATAGAAAATATGGCCGCAGCACAATAAAGCGGACATGGCCTGTGTGTGTGTGTGTATGTGGGAGACGAAAAAAGAACAAAAATAAAACTTTTGTAAAACTCTCTCTCTCTCTCGTACTCCTCTTCGCGCATCAATCTTGTTGGATGAATTACTAATGCATTCGCGTTAACGGCGGCAACAGCAGATTTCTGTGTCTATACTTGCCTGCAAAGCACTAAACTGCAACTTTTCCTCCTCGAGAGTTTGTCCAATTTGTGAGATAATACTCAGAGGCTTGGAGAAGCTGCCACACCATGTGGCAAACAAATTGAATAGATTACGCTTTAATTCTCGCGACAGCAACGTGGCACAGGATTCCACTGAGCGAAATGAGAGTTAACATAAATGAACATGGGCTTGGAAAAAGGGCTGACAAGATGGTTGATGACTTACGTGAAAAGTTTTTAATCATTTTTCTTATGAAATTGCAAAAGTGAGCCTTCACCTCGCGTATACTGAGATTATCCTTATCCGTTTCAGCCTGCAAATAGACCATGGCACCCTCGATATATTCCACAAATGTCGGATGCAATGACATTGTATCACGTTCCAATACACAAGTGCTGTGGAGATTGATTGACAACAAAACATTATGATCAAGCCATGGAATACCCTAACAAGTGTGTGTCCTTTGCGTAACGACCTCATTTTATAGTGCAAGTCATGGAGATCATGCAAATTGAACTTATTTTAGCTGTCAAAGATTAACCGAAATAACCGTTATGGTTGGTCATTTCGCTATCCTGTTTTCTATCTTAGCAATTATAAATGTTTCCCTTTTTACGTACTTTTTAATTGAGTAGTCTCCTTATATGTTGATCTTTCTGCTCTTCTCTTGGATTAACCGAAATAACCGTTATGTTTTGTTATTTCTTTATCTTGTTTTCTTTCTAAGCAGTTATAAATGTTTCCCCTTTTACGTAAATTTCAGTTAAGTAGTCTTTTTATATGTTGACTTTTCTGATTTTCTCATGGATTAACCGAAATAAATGTTATGGTTATAAATGTTTCCCTTTTCATGCACTTTTCAATTAAGTAGTCTTCTTATATGTTGATCTTTCTGCTCTTCTCTTGGATTAACCGAAATAACCGTTATGTTTATAAACGTTTATTTTTTAAAGTACTTTTCAATTGAGTAGTCTTTTTATATGCTGACCTTTCTATACTCTTCTCATAGAATAACCAAATTAACCGTTTGAAGATTTTATTCTTATTCAATATGTTTCTTAAAGTATTTGAATTTCTTATATGGGATGCTTTTAAATTGGTTGTTGCTTAATAGTTTAACCTAAACAACCGTTTGGTTTGTTCTTTGTTTTTAAACGATTTTTGTGTTATTTTTTGTTCTTTATTTTGTCCCCTTTTTGTCTGCTTTCGCTTCCCCTGCTCTTGATTAGTTTGCTTATCTTTAGATGCTTTTTCTATCTAACATATTTTACACTTTGAAGCGTTTCGGATTGCATATGCCCTTTTATCAAAGGGTAACGAAAGGTTTTTCATTCTATTCACGGCTTTTATTGATTGGCAGTATGGAAATTTATGAAACACTTGAAATGTCAAATTGAGTTTTGCGCTAAATTTGACTGAAATTTAATTAGTTCAAATGTCATTTACATGATCTAATTAGAATTTTTTTCAACTGCAACTGCCGATGGACAAAAAAAATAATTGAAATAAAAATAAAGGTCCAGGGGCAAAGGCTAACTTGGATAATGTGAAATTGTTTGAGTATATAAAATCATATTTGTTAATTTAATACAAATTTAGTCTTGGGCTTCTCACATCTTTTCCTCAAATTGATGCAAAAGGCTCATGTGTTCGAAGATTTTTTAGGGTCGCTTTCTTCTGCTTGCAAAATTCCATCATGCATTAACCCATACCGAACCATACGCAAAGGAATCCTTTGTCTCAAAATTTAATACCCGCTAATAAATCAAAGAATAAAGGAATTTCCCTTATACACAGACACACTGAATGGGGACTCACCTCACACCGAATGTACCATTTTCGGCTATCTTCTCAAGGACTCGAACCACTTGCAAACGCAAAGCGTCTCGCCGTCGACGTCGTCGCATATTTTCCTGTTTGCGATCCACAGCTTCACGTATATAGACAACGAGCTCCTCCATTAAATCTCTGTCGAAAGCAGAAGCATTAACACACATCAAATCCTACACACTTTTGCCACAGTTTATATCCATTTCACTTCGCATCGCATCGCATCGAAAGCCATGCGGGAGAAGGCAAAGGGATGAAAATGGGTAGGAGGAATGGTTATGGTAAAAAGAACTTACTTGAGCGCATCATGGTTTATCATGCCCAAGGAATTGACAGCCGCATCCCGAACATCGACAACTTCACATCGGAGCAAAGGGACAACCAACTTATATAGAGCCTGAGGGGAGGCACTGCCCATTGCTGATTTGTCACTGCGATCGGCATTCAGGGAATCGGGTGATGAGCTGTAAAATCAAAATTTATGACCATTTTGGATTTTAGTGTTCAAATGCGCAGCCAGCAGAAGCTTAACGGTAGCTGGCAAGTCGTATTAGTCAGGAGGAGCAGGTGGAAGGGACAACAAGAACAACAACAACAAGCTGGGTTCTTGTGTTTTTTTTTTTTTGTGTATCTCATTCGGTTTGCATTAAATGTATTTAAATTTCAGTTCATTTCTTTCCTTTTTTGTGTATATAGGACCCCCAGCAGGTCTCCCTTTTCCCCTTACTCAATAAATCACTCACTTTCGCCCTTCTCCTTCTCTCTCTCTGTATCTGCCTGTCTCTTTAAACATTATAAATATTAAAAGTAAGGCAAATTTTTCAATTAAAATACAAAATACAAAAAAAAAAGGGACTGTAATAATTATAAATGGCAGCAAACATATTCCTTCGCGTACAACAAAATCAACTTGTCTTCAAAATGAAAGAAAAATGTAAATTATACAAAAAATAAAGGCGCACAACACAAAGAGTCAAGAGCAAATTGTATGGACCTAGCACACACACACACACACACACACACAGAGGTCAGAGAGTCTAGAGCTAGGGGAAAAAATGTGTGAATAGAAATAAAAAAATGAGAAAAAGGATAAAAAAAATATACACACACACACACAGAAATAAACAGAAGCAAAAAAAAAAAAACCAGAGTTACCTGACTCACTACTATTAAGCTGCATTCTAGCCAAGTTAGTTCACTTTAAAATTGTTGATAAAAACTCTTTAATCAACTAGAGAAAAGGCGGCAACCAACTAGACTTCAACTTAATTCCCTCTCTGCAATATGTTGGCAACACTTTGCAAAAGTCCCCCAAAGGACAGGACAGAGAAGGAAAACCCCAAATCCCTTAAGCATAATTTGGAGCTCTAGCATGACAATTTCGAATTGTTGAATTGTGTGAATAATCCTTTAACAGAAAGCAAATCCATTGACATCCTAGATACCCTTCTGAATGAATATAGCGCCTATATCTATACCAACCATCCAGTTTAAAATCAGAAGAAAAAAAACGTTTCAAAAATAATAGTTTATTCTTTAAACAGTGCTTATCATATTTATAGCCCAACCAGCAGCTTTTACTTTTAACCTTTTTTCTCACTTTTAAAGTCTCCTGACTCTCCTGAGTCAATTTCGAGTATTTCGGGAAACTTGAAAAAAATTCGACGTGTAAATAAAAATTCTTTGGACAATTTTGAAGAAAAAGGATCAAGAAAACATTTTTTTGCCAAAACATGAAATTGGTCTATAATTTTGATATAGCAAATTGGGGCTTTTTTTCTTTATTTTTACTTCTTTTTACGAAATCATTATTAAATCTTTAATTTAAGTGAAAAAGTTGTTTTTCACTCATAATTGAAATATTGAGCTACTCATTTTTCAAGATTTTGAGGGAATATGTCATTTGGTAAAAAATTTGCAGCCAATTGGTTTTTTTTCGTTTAAAAGTGGGTTATAAATATGATAAGCACTGTAGTTTATTCTTTATATTATGTCAATCAGTTGCCAGCCACAGTAGGGAACCCCATGTGGGCCGAAATCGGCCCTCGCAAACACGGTCAAAACGTGGACGCAAGCCGATGCAGACTTGTGAATTGCACTCGTGGGGGAATTGGTCGTCATTCGCAATGTTCACAAAGTGCGTCATAAAAATGAATGGGTTACCTAATATTACTAAACTTTTTTTTGGAAAATAGTTGTGTAATTAAACTAACATTCTAATAATATATTCACTTTTAGATTAGGTCAAGCCGTCTGTTTTTAATAGGCTCGTAACAAAACCCGTTCCACAAGCGGGCATTCTCTCCCTCTTATTACAATCTTATAAAATTCACTTAAGCTTGAACTTACTTTGACTTGTGAGAATCGCAGAGGAGAGCAATTATCTGTATTCAAACGAGGTAACAAGGTATATGGTAACGCAAAATGAGTAAATGTATATTCAAACTAAGCTAACTAAGCGCAAAATGAGTAAATGCTTACTCAAAGTGAGCTCTAGTGAGTAAATGCTTATTCAAAATGAGCTAACTAAACGGAGAAGGAGTTAATGCTTACTCAAGGTGAGCCAAGTTAGCGCAAAATGAGTAACGTTTTACGCAAAACGAGTAAATGTCTACTCAAGGTGAGCTCTCAAGAGTAACAACTTACTCAATGTGAGTCAAAAGGAGTAAATGTTTATTTAGGTAAACTGAGTAAATTGGAAAAGTTGAGCCCTCTCTCGTAAGCGATTTTCAAAAGTTCACCTAAGTAAGAAATTCTGACCGATCGTTTCTAAGCTACATGATATAGTAGTACCATCCGACTGACTACAAGATAGCTTGAAATAATAGCTTATTTAACCATAGGATGCAACCTTTAAGTTTTAGTAAAGGGTCGAACCTTTTGTGATGGATGCATACTTTGGTAGATGACAAAATAACGGTAGTTATCTACTTATTGTTTACATGGCGTTTCGGTTATTCAATTTCTGTTTACATTGATTAAAAAAAGCAAACAATTTTAGTGCTGAATATCTTTTTAAATAATTGAACTACAATAAAATTTGATTTCAATTTGGCAACTCTGATTCGAGCAGTGCACATATTTTTGTAGGTGAGTATGGTAAATAATTTTACTACAGATACTAGAGAGAGAAATATATACTATTATAATTACATTAATCAATCATGCCAAAAAAAAAACACAAAAAACTACAACACACAATTACACACACACACACATACAAACAGACAGACAGACACGTATACACACGCACTTAAAATAGTTTCAATAATCAAATTGGGTTTCTTTTTTTTTCAAACGTTTTTCTTAGTTATTTAATTGAATTTGTTTTTTTTTTTTTTTTGCTTTACCCAAGTCGCTTTTGTCGCGCCTCTTTGCGTCCATAAGAAAGCGGCAATGTGAATCGTGTGACAATTCCCTCGGGCCCAAAGACATTGGATGGTATATTGTCCAAAGAATCGGATAGCGAACGTGAGTCCGATTGATCTTGTAAACTAGTAGATATATAAATTACAATCCATACGTTTATGTACATACATATGTAGATAAAATATGATTAGAGAAAGTAGAGAGTAAATGTATGTGGATTGATTTCTCTGTACGACTCTTGAGATGTGAAATACGAGAAGTGTTGCTGTTGGTGAGAGGTTGCCACAAGTTACCCATGAACTGAATGTTGAATGTTGGACACAATTTGATAAGAAACTTCACGCAGAACAACCAACAATTTAATTATTTAACTAATTAATTGGCTAACGAGTTAATTAACTAAAATTACGTATGGATATGTGTGGTCATCATTATCATCTCGACTCATTCATAAATAAGGGAGCTAGACTTTGAAAACGGCCTTTAACAGGCAAAAGTTAAATATGCTGAAGGGTTTTTGAACTCTTCACCTGCTTGATGCCCTTTCGTTTTAGTTGGCTAAGTCTTTTTAACATTTCATTTTACCCCAAATCTAATGTGCGCCATGTGTTCAAAGGAAATCTAATAAAAGAGTATAAAGCAGGGATCTTTTGAAAAGCTTTTCTCAAATTTTATTGCATTCTCTGCCCAAAGGTTCTTCTCGTTTGCTAGGGTATCCGGCGAAAAGGTCATTATGTACTTTGGGAGTAACTGAATGAGGCATTTCAAAGAATTGCCTTCTCTTCGGGTTTTTTTCGGGGTAATTATTTTACAACACCTCCCCCCCACCCCACCACTCTCACCGCCTCTTTGCAATTCTCGGACTGACTGTGTGTGTAATGATTATGCATAAACTTGGCACAAAGTAAGTACGTAATTAGCTGTGAGTGTGTGTTGTGTTGTGTTTTGTTTAAACAATAGAATATGATCTAAGAAATGCACTCGTTCCGTCGCTCCCACACAAAACATTTGCAATTATATTTTAATTACACTAATTAAGCGTCTTTCTCTCTATGTCTCTGTCTCTCTCCTCCCCCCCCCCCTTCCCCCTCCTTAATTGTCTTTCTGTCTATCTCGCTCCTTCTTATTCCCTTAATTTATGCACATAATAATAATGGATCATGAAAATATTTTAGTTTATATCTGATGCCACATTAAACACATACAAAATACTAAATCTATATACATATAGATACATATATGTACATATATGTATAGGTAGGGTAGGGTAGGGTAAATATACAAAATGGTGAATGCATGAAATCATTTATAATTGGTGTAAGGTAAACACAAAATATGGAAATCTAAAAATGCTAATTAAGTGCAAACAAAAACACACATATAAATGGATAAACATATATGTATATATATATATAGATATATATATAAAGTTATATATGTACATTTGTGTATTATTGGGAGGGGGTTGGGGTTGGGGTTGGGGTAAGCGGTGCAGAGGTGAGAAGATTATGGATTGTCAATTGGCAAATTATTTGGCTGCATAGTTTTTCCTTTTTCCCGTTCTCTCTGTCTCTCTTTCTGTCGTCATTTCATTTCCATCTAGAAATCGAATTCAAATTCAATTGTAAAGACAAGAGGGAGAAAGGAATGGTGGAGAGTAGGGGAGTAGAAGTGTAAGGTCGGATAGGGTAGGTGATATGAATGATTGAACGTGTTTATATGCAGGCTACTGTGATTACGCTTGACAAACACACACACACAAACACACACACACACTCATACTCCTCAACCTCCTTCGCCTGTGCCTCCTTGGCCTCCTCCGCCTTTTGACAACATACCAACAATAAAATGTCATAATATTCAAATGGATTTCCATTCGGGATTTCGATTTCAATTTTGAATTTACACATGCAACACACAAATACACACACACACACACAAAGACACAAATGAAAAGAGTATCCACTCGTGCGGTATGATAATTGAATGCAAAATGTTAATCAAACAAAAGTTAATGAACATGTCTCTCAGTACATAGAAATGACAATGATGATAATGACAATGATGATGATGACGACAATGATGATGATGATGATGATGATGTACGGCGAGGATGATGGTGAGGATATTTGCCACGTACCTTAAACTTAAATCGGGTGAGGCACAACGCACTGCAACGCTGGGTATTTGCGGTACTAAACGCATGGCACATGCCACCTGATTGCGCCATAAACGTAAATAGGAATTCTTTTGACTTTCGGTGGGCATTTTTTTGGTGGGTGCTGAACTGCGTAACAATGAGGCGCGATTATCGCTAACGGGGCTGCCAAACAACAAGATGGTTAACATTCATTTCGAATTTGCTAATAAAATATTCGATGTTCGCTTACGTGGGATCTATCACACTATATAAAGCATTTAAGCGGGCATAGCATATGGGCCATGCCTGGGCCACAGCCGACGGACATTGCTGCAGGACACGTTGACGTTCCAATAGACCAAATAGGCAATAAGCCCAAGCATCAAATTGTGGAGTTGCCGAGTTATTGCCGCTGGCATTGGCATTGGCATTAGCATTGGCATTAGCATTGGATGCCGAGCTAGTTTGCGATAGATTTAAAGTCGAAGTCGATGACTTGGAGTTGTCTGAAAAGTGAGATCAAATCAATAATTAGTCTGATTTCGATTTAGTCTGCAGTCTGTCATTTCAATTATTTACCATCAGAGACACCTGCCAGCCAAGTGCTAGTGGAACGCTCAGCTATCCATTGCAAGTCAATGCAATTGGCATTTAGGACCGCTTGCTTCTCGGTTTGGGGCAGCCAGAGGAAACCTTTCTCAATTATCTGTGGCACACAACGATCCATGACATCGATCAATGGTGGCTCCGTTTCCGGTATACCCAGAGCACGCATCAAATTCTTGACTTCTTTCAGTATCATGGCGGCCAATTTGCGTAAATATGGACGATAATTGCATAGCAAGACTAAGGCAAATCCCTCAACAAAATGCAATGTGGTGGCCAATGGAATCTCATTCTTTTTGGCCAAACCATCTGAGGTCATATTCAATACGGTATGCTGTGTGCTAATGCTAGACATGCCACTGGATGTGGTAATACTAGAGGCAGCACTACTGGCTGTATTCAGATGTTGCTGCTTTGACAATTGGCTGGATGATGTATCCTTACTGGCGGCACCCAAATTAACTGGTATTGCAGTTGGTGGTGGTGGTGGTGCTGCTGCTGCTGCTGCTGCTCCTCCTCCTCCTCCTCCTGTTGTCTGTTTGATTGTTTGAATGGCGGCTCCAGCTGCTGTTGCTGCTCCTACTCCCACTCCCATTGCCATTCCCATTCCAGGTGTTGCTGCCGCTCCAGTTGTGGCTGTTGCGCCTGCCACACTATTTGCCGCCGTGCCACCGTTTGTTGCATTCGTTGCATTCACATTCACATTAATCGCACAGCGCCATATATTCAAAAATACAAACAATATACGCGTACAATTCTCCAATAATTGCGGATAGGTGTCGGTGACATCGCGCACTAGAAACTGTGTGTAACCGTGCACAACATCCTGACGCCAATCCGGAAAATCAATGACCAGCACCTGCAGCGATTGATGCGTCAATATGCGCAATTCCTCGTCCATATGGACAGTCAGCCGTGACAATAGATCGACCAGCTCTTGTGGAGTCATTGGATCGGGTATTAGACGTGGCACGGCAGCGACACAAGTACGAAAGAGATCAATGCGTGGCTTCCTCTCCCCCGATAGCATCTCGTCTGGCTCCTTATTCTGATTTTGTTGATTGGTCATCATCAATGGCCGACCATAGTGTACATCTAATGCCCGCAATATGTCAACAAACACTCTTCTCACATGCGGAAAATATGTGGACATGCCAATACTTCGGGCTGTATCATCTGTTAGCATCTTATTGATATACGTTTTCTTCACCCTCAGCGTATTGCCCGATGGCAAAACTGGCACCGTTCTTGGCATAGGTGGCTCACCATCCTTTTGCTGCAGAGAATCAGCCACCACCAGAAAGGCCCGCAGACCAATGCTCATACGTTCCGGATTCAATATCAATTTGATCGAACGGCCCACACAAAGCAAGTCGTATACAATTTCTCGCATAGCGAAATCCAAACGCTCTTGTGCAATAAATTGTATGATTTTCACAAAGATATTAAGCGGAGTATCACGCGGCACCACACCCTTCGATCCTCTGGAAAGAGCAATAAAAAGAAATATTAATGGTTTACAAATTCAGAATTTCAAAATCTACTCACTTGGGGAACAGAGAATTTACAATACTCTGGAGACGCGAATGTGTGGCCGAATTTGATTCGCATTTAATGCGTATCATATAGACCCAGAGCAGGCGATATAGTGACTCCAAGGCCACTCGACTCATTTTGGCATCACGATTCTTTAGATTACTCAAACACATGGCCAAAAAGCAATGCCAATTGCTCAGGAAAAATGTCTTTTGTGACACACAAAACAGACAGGTGACCAAAGGGAAGAGAGCCAAGCGATGTTTGGATTTTGTGGAGGCATCCAATGTCTGCATATACAATAATTCCACAAAATTCTTCACACAAGGAACATTTACCTCATTTTTCACAGCCTGCAAATGAAGAAGAATACGAGAAAATGAGGGAAAGTTTCTTTTTTTTTGTTTTTGGAAACTGTCAGATTATATGTTGTATAGAAACGTACCGCTGCAACTGGCACAAGGATTTCCACAAACAGACCGGCCAAGGCATGTTTAATATCCTTGTCTTTGACCTCCTGGAAATACTGGCCACATTCATGCATAAATTGAAACGAAGCCTCAAATTCCTCGATGGGCACCATTTTGACGCGAAAGAATTTCATGCCCATCAATAGACTAATTATGCTTTGTGTGGTCATTGGCGAAGCCTCCTTGGCGCGCAGCTCTTTCAGCTCGCTCATGAAACGTTTGCGCACCGAGGCGAAACGACTCTGTGCCAGGACACCAATCACTTCGGCATAGAGATCGGCTATCATGTGGATATTGTGGGCATTCGGATTGTTTTGTATGCCATCTTTGTACTTGAAATGCTTAAAAGCTAAATTCTCAATGCTTCGCACCAGATCCTCGTGACCGGGATGGAAGGGCAGCTGTTTAAGGATCTCGATGAGAGCCAAGCAGAAGATAAATTCCACCGCAGCCTCGCGTCTCTGCAGTTGAAAATCCAAATCTCCGGCCGATGGTTTATTTTGATTATTCGAATTGCCTTGAGAATTGTTGCCACCGCTTGAACCCGAAGCACCACCCGAACCACCATGCGTGGGCTTCTTGAAATCATTTTTAATCTCCATATCGGACAACTGGCGACGATGCCAAGCCAAGAGAGTGTGCAGCAGCGAGGGTAAACAATGTTCGGCCACGGATCCCAGGGCGGATAGCAGTTGATCGAATTGCTGATCCTCGCCACGTTGCAGCAGCTTGGAGAGATTCTTATCCGAACTCTCCAGCATGACCAATTCGATTTTCTTCTCGGCTTGATTGGTGAAATCGCTAAAAAGATTACGCATCACAATCTCACCGGGTCGTGGCGCGGCCGTTAGCTCCATGCTGCTGGCCACACTGGCTGCCAGAGCATGCATTTCCGCCTGGTTATAGCTGGGCAGAACGTTGATGATGGAGCTGCGCGAATGGGTGCCCCACGGCAGCAGTGATTGACGTTGAGGGATAACCAAAGCTGGTGGCGAATTATAACTCTGGCGATTCAATGATGGTGCAGCACTGTTGCAATAGATAACCGATGGATTACCAGATGGACCACCAATATTGCCGACTAATTGCTCTAAATTGGTCACTGGCAATTGCTGCTGCTGCTGATGTTGCTGCTGTTGCTGCTGTTGTTGTTGTTGCTGCTGCTGCTGCTGCTGTTGTTGTGACTCATATTCGGGATACTCATCACCAGGCAATTGATAATTTATGGGCGATGTTGTACCACTATTGCCATTACGTTTCGGTGTCGAAGAGCCACCATGACGTTGCTGCTGCTGCTGCTGCTGCTGCTGCTGCTGACTGTGATTCAAGTCGAACAGTTGGAAATCAGTTGACTGATTATCATTTGCGATATCGCCAATGACTGGCAAACTGGATTGATAGGCATCATCGATGGTATAGATACTACGTTGTGGACTTTTAGTGGGCGTGCCGCCGCCACACGCTACGCCTCCTGCTCCTGCTCCTGCTCCTCCTACTCCTCCTCCGGCAACACCAGCAGCGGCAGCGGCAGCAACAGTTGCTGCTGTTGCTGTTGGTGTTGGTGTTGGTGTTGATGAGCCACTGGCAACAACAACTGTTGTAGACTCATTCACATGTGCCTCATTTACGTTTTGATTTGTGCCTGGAAAATACAGATAAAAACCAATTGTTCAAAGTTTTTCTTATCATTTTGTTGTTGTTTTTGTTGTTGTCATTGAAAGCATATTTCTTAATGTATGTAATACTTTTTTTTACATCTAATGATTCATTCTCTACAAATTATTTAGCTTAGCTCATCGTTTTTTGTGAGTTATGATAATAAATGGTTTAATTTTTGTTTTTTTTTTTTTTACCCCAACAACTTCGTTCTAGGACACGCCTATAAAACTAGAAATCTGTAAATAGAAATATCATTCATCATAATTATCATCATCATCATCATCATGAACATTGTCATCATTATCATTCATGGCCATTATGCGATGTGTGTGTGTGTGTGTGTGTGTGTGCGGATACACACCTTAGTTACTAGCAAGAATATACAACAGAAGAAAAGTATCAACTCAACCGTCAACCGTCAACCCTTTATGACTCTCTACCTCGTGTGTGTGTGTGTGTGTGTGTGAACTCTGAAACCATGTTTTTGTATTTATATCTTAATTGGCTAGCAAACGCGATAAATTTCCTAGAAACATGCAAAGTTTATCATCATATACATATATAAATGTACATATATTTATATATATATATATATATATATATATACAGGTCAATACGTCTGTCATTCACTTTTCAATATGGAAAATAAACAAATTGCAATGTTTCCTTTTTGCGCTGATTTTTTATCTGTTTTGTGATAACAATTCAAACGAAATATGCAAAGAATTGCTAGAAAAGAGCCATAACATTCTAACTAAATTTTTCAGTTTGGTAAATATGAAAACGTTTTAAGGAATTGTGAAACGAACACATCATAAAGGCATAGTTAAATCATAGAATTCGTGCTATTAAAACTAACTTCTTCGTTTCCTAGATTAACCAAAATAACCGTTATGCTTTATCTTTTATTATCTTGTTTTGTTTTGCAAGCAGTTAAATGTCCGTTTTTCGTACTTTTCAAATGAATGTTTTTTCTGATAACTGTTCTCTTCTTATGATAACTGTTCTCTTCTTATGAATAAACCGAAATAGTCGTTATGGTTTATTAACTCATTTTCAGGTGTAAATCGCGTGAATTATGCAAAGGGTGTTTATAATGGCAGTCTTTGAATTTCACTGATTAACCGAAATTACCGTTATGGTTTATCTTTTGTTATTTTGTTTTGTTTTGTGAGTAGTTAAATCTTCAATCTGTAAAAACTTCAATCTGTTCTCCAATCTGTTACCAGTTCTCTTCTTAAAGATTAACCGAAATAACCGCTATGGCTTTCTTACTCATTTTCAGGTGTAATTCACGCGAATTGTACAAAGAACGTTTATTATGGCAGTTTTTTAGTTTCACAGATTAACCGAAATAACCGTTATGGTTTATCTATTGCTATTAGACTGAATGGTTCTTCAATCTGTTGACTCTTCTCTTCTTATGAATTAACCGAAATAACCATTGTGGCTTATTTACTCATTTTCAGGTGTAAGTGACGTGAATTATGCAAAGGACTTATGTATATTATGGCTTTCTTTTAATTCTATTAATTGATGCTGCACTTTCTTCACAGTCTAACCGAAACAACTAACTCTATTTTGTTTTGGGATATTTTCTCTATTTCGATTGGTTTCCTGCTTTCCCTTGGTGCCCCTGGCTAAACGATGGCTAAACAGCTTGACTTCATTCCACTCAAAACCAAATTCTATTCCCAACATCCCATTTGAACTTGAGTATGCAAAGGAATGCCCCTTCAATTGATTTAAAATCAATCGATCACAAAAAAAATATAAAAAAAAAAAACACATGTTATTCTCGTCCTTCGTCAAGTCAAACTCAATGTGTTGGCCTTTTGGCGTGTCAAAGTCTGCTGGCAGAAGAAGACAAAAAAGGTAAAAGTCAAACTAAATAATAAATGTTAGAGGAAAGCCTTAAACGATACGACTATATATATAAATATATGCTATGCATAATATGACATGTGGGAACTACTACAACAGCTGACGTAAAAGCAGCAACCAAGCAAAGGAAATGTCCTTATGTTAGTAAGAAGCAAGGACTTCTGAGATACCTATTAAACGGGTAAGAACAATTTCATTCAAAATGTGAAAGAATCCTATTACACACACACACACACACATACAATCCACGTATAATTTACTTTTAAATATCAAAGACATAAAATAGTTCTATATACCCCCCTTATACCCATCAATCTCTCTATGTGTGTGGAAAAGTCAAGGCGAGTTAAGGTCAGGGCAAGGATTCATTCTGTTTGCTGTTTGCATAATTGATAAAGTTTAAGTGCAAGGCGAACGGGGGAATGGAAGGTAGAAACAAATGAAAGCGGAAGTGTCCTTAGGGATAAGTCGACAGAAGAGCTAAAAACTAGTAAATAAATACTATTCAAAAATAGCCACACAAAAAACAAAACCAAAGCAATTTCAGTTTCAATCGAACATAGAAAAAGATTGTGAGAAATTTCGACATCTAAAAATGACATGACAGCCGCAGCAGCGAAAAAAAGAAAATGCGCAGAAAATCAACAGAAGAAAAACACATTTCCAATTTCTACAAAAACACAAATCTATACCCAAAAACCCAAAACAAAATACACAAAGAAAAAAAAAAACCAAGAAAAATGTTGGCCATTGGTATTCACATTTGTATTATTAATAACATATTAACACGCTCTGCTCCACACACCACAAGCCAGGCCAGCAGGCAAACAAATCTCCCAACCAATGAGCTATATTCTTCCTATTATAAAAGCTCTTTGGATGTGTCATTTAACAGAAGCAGCGCCAGCAACGGCAAACAACTGCCACTTGAAAGACGTGCGACGAACACGAATGTCTCATCCTCTTTCACCACCGCCTCCGCCTCTGCCTGCGCCCCCGCATCCCTTCTTTACCTTCTCCGAAAAACGAATGTTGGACAAAAAAGTGCAACAGCAAACACAAACATAGGCGCAGAGCAAAAGGGGGGAGAGCACAAACCTCGGCTGGACTACAAGAAGCGTGGATGAAACTTTACTGCGTTTGCCCAAGTCTAAGACAGGGTGAGCTGCACAAGCAAGTGGTGGACGCACATGAGAAGAATAGCTTTGTGTTAAGGGTGACGCTTAAGGATATTAAACACTATTAAAGGCATGGTGATGAAAACTAATTGAAGGCTGGAGAAATGCACTAACAATTGAGAGCCGCACAAGCAACCGATGGACGCTCAAGGAAAGTATAAATTTGTGATGAAACGAATCTTAGGTTGGATCCAAAAAAGCCTTATAAACCAATATCACTTCTCTATTCTCTTCAATCTTTTTAACCTCGTCCACTCAAACTACGAAAAAAATCTGAAAAAAAAGAAGCTTTGTGAGCCACTAAAAGTCGTTTTTGTCCCTCGACTGTTGACATTTCTTTCAATTTCACAAGTTTCGGTTTCTGTTTCGGTTTTGGTTTTGGCCTTTTGGAATTCAAAGACGCAAACGATAAAACGATATCAAGGTTATCTCTGATAGGAAATTCGAATTTTTGGGGACCCTTTTGCCACACCAACAAAAAATATTAACCATAGCCATGATGTCTAGAATATTTTATGGTATGGATAAACCAGCAAATGGGTTTTCCAATTTTCTATTCTGAAAGAACAAACTTATATCTATGGCTACGAGAGATTTAGATTTAAGTGGAGTGGAAAATATTTTTAGGTGATTTTTATATCGTTGTTGAAAATTTCAAGTATGCAATAGATTTTGCTAAATAGAAAGAAAAAAAACGGTGGAAACTTCTGTTAATTTATGTGGGTGAACAACAACATCAAAAAAAAAAAAAAAGAGATCAATGGGCCGAAAATCAAAAGAACACAACATAAGAACAAAGTAAAGTTGGCCGCGAAAAAACAAACGAAACGAAACGTAAAAGAAATACAGAAGAAATCACACTCGAAAAATCGTAATTGAACAGGAACAGAGAATCATAAAACAAATTAATGATGATAAGAATAAACAAAGAACAATCACCAATTGTATAAGATCTATACAATTGATAAAAGAAAAAAAAAAAAGAGTCTATCGTTCGCTCGTTCAATTCGTTCGCTGGTTCGATCGTATATCAGCTGTTGTATTGCTCTTCGCTCTAATGACTTGAACACAAACTGATAAGTCACTCACTCCTCTTCTCTTTGCAGTTACAACAAAACATAATTGAATTTTCATCTCATTTTGATTAAATTAGAGAAAAGACACAAGTAAACATTTCTCACTATTCCCACGATAGCTACCAACTCTCTAAGAGTTAACCACGACAAAACTGCTCAACTTCCTTCCTGAACCAGTCTTATTTTCGTCTTTAGAAATTGGATTGGATTGGATAGGATTACCTAAAAGCATTGGGCTGTAGAACGCAATAGAACATCTAGAAACATGATAAACCAATCGTGAGTCAGACATTGTCACGGTCTTAGATTGGCCTTTTGCCTTTTGTTTATTGTTTATTTGTCGTTTGATACACTGTAAAACGGTTTATTATCCCTGTCATTTATAATTGTTAATTATCAGTTCTTTTATTGCTCTTGCTAACTAGACTTTACGTTTCATGGAGAAGGTATTAGAGTGACGTCAAGAAGCTCGTTGTAAAGTGTTTCGAATACCGGTTATAAAACGGTTAAACGGTATTACTTATAGTCTTTACAAACTTAAGATGGCTAACAATTGTTTTCTTGACGTTTGCTGATAGTGCACCGATCGATAAAATTCAGTGGACGACGTTTTTTGTACTATATATAGATATAAAATAACTGTCTGATGACTTCATAGGTCAACCGAAATAACCGTTATTGCAAATTGAGTTTTAATAGGTATACTTTTCTGCTATTACCACAAAGAATAACCGTTTCGGAGGTTGGTAATAGCTTCGTTTAGTCATGCGTTAAGCACATGGAATAACCGTTTCAGACTTTGGTAATAGCTTCGTTTACTCATGCGTTTACCACATATAATAACCGTTTCAGAGTTTGGTAGTAGCTTCGTTTACTCTTTTTTTTAGGACTTTCATTTGAACTCATTGGTGTGGGAAATTCTTACTTTCCTACTTGAATTTTTGAGAATGGCAGAGGAGAGCACTTACTGTGATAGCTCGAAGCGAGCTAAATTAACGAAAAATAAGTAATTGTTTACTCAAAATGAGTAAATGAAAAGGTTTCACTTCAAGTGGGTTAGAAACTCAATCGATTATCATATAGCCTCCTAATGTAAATCAAGCAGACGAACCAACGTACAGACGGAAGGACATGGCTATACGAACTTGTCTCATGGTGCTGATCAAGAATATTTTGTACTCATTCGGCCGCAGATGCTTCCTTTTCTATGTGGTTTAAAAAACTGTCATAAATTCAATTTGATTTGGTACTTTTTCTTCTCTCTCTCTCTCTCATCTCTTTCTTTTACTCTTTCTTTTTTTGGTTATGTCTCACCTTTTAATTTTTTTGGCGTCCATTGAAAATTCCATAACATGAACTTGGCGCATAAATTTGCAAAATAATTACAATTTGATAAATGATAATCCTCCGATTTAGTGGGAATCACAATTAAGATTTAAGCGAACCAAACGGGAGACTTCAATGCCACGGGGAGGGGGGGAAGGCTCTGGCCCTGTGTGTGTGTCAGGTTTGTTTTGAGGGGATTGGGGGTGGGGTTGTGTGTTTATTTTTTACACACACACACACAGTTTAAGACAAATTAGAACAGATTATTAGAAATGACTTTGCGTTTGTGTAATTGTAATTGAAGGCACGTGATTATACACACACACACACAGAGAGGCACACACGAAGTTGAGTGTGTGTTTATTAGTTGTAATTTATTTTGGCACTTTTGTTGTTGTTGTTTGTGATAAGAGTCGAGTCTCTTCAATAAATGTGTCACTGGGCCGACTTTTTTATTAGAGATTAACCAAAGTCTAACAGAAAATAAAAAAAAAAAGAAAAAAAACGAAAACCGATTTTTGTTTAAACCTTTTTTGTTTTTATATTTTGCGCTCTTTTTGTATTTTGTTACTACCGATGTTTTTTTTTATGCTAATTAGTCAAAAGTAATGAGCTCAGCATTGGCCAAACAAGAACCAAAATGGGAGACGGGACGCGCGTTAAATGAGGCAATTCCGAAATTATTCCCAAACTACTCTCTATATTTATTTGTATGTATGTGCATATAAAGAGATATGTATATACAAATATATATATATAGATAGACAGATAGATAGATAGATAAATAGATATATAAGCAGCAGACACCGAAATCGAAATCGAGAAACACACAAAAATTCTCGAAAACAAAAACAGAAACAGAAAAAAAAAATCAACCAAAATTTCAAACGACTCGACGACGACAACGACGAATTTCAACTGCGGCAAAAATGAGAGGCCGAAAAAAACAAAAAACAAAAAAAAACAACAACAACAGCCAGCAAGCGGGCAGAGCAGCAGCAACAGCAACAACAACAGCAACAACAAATACGGCAATAAGTAATATTAATAAAACGAACGAACAAACGCAAAAAAAAAAAAAACACTAAGCAAAAGCAACTCGCGCACGCTCGCAAATTGAAAGCACAAAATCAAAACAAACGATTATTGTCTATTTAAAATTATGATTAACTATGTGAGAGAGTGAGAAAAGGAGAGATAGCGAGAGAGAAAGAGAGGGAGAGACACGCATGAGAGAGATAGAGAGAGCGCGCCGCACCGTTTATTTAAAAGCTCTAAAACAGCTGTTGCTTGTTCCCAGCGTATCAATAATCAGCTGATACACCACAACGGGCTCGTTCCTCATACGACATGTGAGCCAAGAAGATGAACGCTTGGTACAACATATTGCTCATACGACATGTTGACAGGAAATTCAGGATTGAATAGATAAAGGCTATCTCTCTTCTCCTTCTCCATCTCTCTCTATCTCTATTTCTCTCTCTCTCTCTCTCTCTTTGCAGGACTGCAAAGGGTATATCTATTTCGACGTATTCAACTTTTGCTTCTCTTAATGTTTTTTTTTTTTGTTGTTTTTGTACTCACACAATGTATTAGCGTAAATTAGTAAGCAAAACGCAAGGGGGAGAGGAAACGGTGTGGGCGGTATTCAATTGTAACCAGCATGTGTTAAATGAGTTTTGCGGGCACAAAAAACTTTCCATCCTTAGACAACATGTGGCGAAATGTATTGAAAAGGTTTGACAGAACTGTGCGACCTTTGACAGTTGAACGATACAGCGAGAGAGAAAGAGAAAGAGAGAGAGAGAGAGAGCGAAAGCGACCTTCTAGATAAAGTCATTTAAGGTATAGCAGGACCAACCAAATCTTTAAGCTTTAATACTAAGGGGGGGAAATCCCTTTAAATTCGTGTCTTTTTTTTCCTAATTTTCTCTTCAAATTACGTCCTTGATCCTTTATTTATAATTTATCATTTGTGTTTAAAATAAATATCAGGGGGTTAATTGGAGGGTAGGCTAAGAATTAACAATTTTGCTGCAATGCAATCAAAGAAAATAAACCTTTTGGTAGGGATCGTGAAGAAAGTTTTCTAGAGAGCGCTCAATTGCCTTCTGCCAGTCACATAAGGCTGATCCTTACAAAGATCGTTTCACACAATAAAGGACTATTGCTTTGAATGTTAATTAAACGTATTTAACTAAAGTAACTTTGCCGGTTTTTTCTTTTTTTTTTTTGTGTAAGCAATTTAATTTCTGGTTTTTGCAAAATTACAAAATCGAACAAATAAACAAGAAAACATAAAGCAAAAAGAAAAGAGAAAAGACCCAAGAAGCAAGCAAACACAAACGCAAAAAAAAAAGCCAGGGCCAGCTGCTGCTGCTGGCTGCTATACAAATCGAAAATCGAACTGGGGATATATATAATAACTGCCAACAATTTAAGTAAATATATCAGAAATTAGCACATGGTTGAGAAGACACCTTCTCCCGCCCCTTTTCCTCTCGCTCTCTGTGGTCCTCGAACAAAGCACTTTCCCATCGGCACAAATAAACAATATACTCAATGTATATTGGTTAGTAATATTAGTTAACTGCTTTTATGGCAAATTACATCACGCCCACGCCAAATAGATTGTGAGAGCGAGAGAGAGAGAGAGAGGGGCAAAGGGGGGTTGTGAAGACGAAGTGGGTTAGAAAATTATAGTAAAACACGCAAAGGCTAAAAAAACACGCCACCGGAACGCACTTTACACCCGCCAAAATGGGCGGGAGGGGGGTTGGAAGAGACCGACAAGGACTTGGATGAGGATGAGGATGAGGAAGAGTACTCGAAACACTTGAGAATGGAAACGCGACGCGACAATGCCGACTCGACGCACTGCAGTTCTTTCCTCGTCGTGAGTTACTTTTGTGTTTTGTGTTGTGTTGTGTTTTGTGTTTTGTGCTTTGTTTCCACCAACACTCGACGTCGCCGTCACCGTCGCCCGTCGTTCTTAGCGGTTTGAAGGCGCGCAAACAAATGAGCTTGTGCGACGGTTGTTTGGCTGGCCAAACTTATGCAATTTTGCACAGGTGACGACGACGACGACGGACGACGGACAACAACAATAACAACTATAATAGTACGACGACTCGACATTTGACTCTTTGGCAAGCAGTGAAATTTTCTAATTTTTGTGCCACACTGAGCTACAATCCGTTGGATAACTGCCAGGTTGTGCCCCCTCCAATCCATCCATCCACACATACACACACACACACACACACTGAGACACTGTAAAGCCAAACGTACAAGCAACGAACACAGAACACTACGAAATGAACCCCAAAAAAACCCCAACGCCTGACGCCAGAGACGACTATAGACGACGGAAGACAGAGAGACGGAGAGACAAAGAGACAGAGAGACGGTCAGACAGACAGGGAAAACGACCGACAGACAGACAGAAATGTTGAATGTCATTATCAAGGTTTATATATTTTTTGCGCGCGTGAGTTTTTTGTGAATGAATTTTGCTGTGCGAAAGAGAAAGGGTGTGAGCAAACTAGTGTGTGTGTGTGTGTGTGTGCGTGTGTATGTGAGATAGAGAAGCATGTGCCGCATGTCAAACGGTAAATCAATCTCTTTTAACAAATTCCTTTTGAAACAATAAATCTTGATAAATAAGAATTATGTAGGAAATTGTAAAATGTCTTTTCACATATGTCTGTATGTAAGACGAAATGAACGAAATATTTGGTGACCTCGAACAGTGCAGTGCGCCATTCTTAAACATCCTTTAGAAGCTGTGCCCTAGCCAAGGTGCAGCTAGTTGCTATGTGAACGTTGCTTTGCTCGGTCGTAGGGTCGGTCGGTGCCTAAAGAATGCTTTTTCTAAAAAGTAAACAAGTGAACTTTTAACCTATGTATGTAGGTATTCCATTTCAAGACCTACTTCTAAAGCAAATCTTCTCCCAAACTTCTCTATAATGGACCACCACCTTTAATACGGTGGAACCTTGCCGTTGAAATATCTTCTTTATACCCTTTGGTCTAGCTGTAGAAGGATATAGAATTTCATCCTGTAATCACACATTTGTATGTCATGGAGGGAGGGTGGATGGAATGAAGAGCGAGAGAGAGGGCTTCGGACGACTCACGACGATGGCACTAACAACTTAAGCCATAACTTTTTGGTTCTCCTTGATTAAATTTCAGTTAGTGTATATGACTTTTGTTTCTTAGTAAACTCTCAACACAAAACAATTCGATTTCAATGGGGAGGGGGGAATCGGTGGATGATTCTGCTTCTTCTTCTTGGTTTTTTGCTTTTGTAAATGCTGATGAGTTGGTCGTTTAAATTGAGGTGAATCATCCATACATTCCACTTAAGGCATAAGAAAAAAATTTAACTCGACCCGGAGGCCCAATAAACATGCCGACTTAAAGATACTCTCTGTCACCTTTTAGTCTACCGGCAAGAATAAAACTGAAATCGCGCTCTCTCTCTCTTTCTCTTTCATTGCCTGATATACCCTCTCTCTCAACGGACAACAATTTAAAGAGTAAACAAAAGCCAACGGGACTCGAACAGAAAAAGGAAGAAGCCGACAACTTTGTTGTTGTTGTTAAACGAAAAGGAAGGCAGATGAAGAGAGTGAGTGAGAGAGGGTGAAGCCGTAAAGGGAAAACACTTTGTAGGTGGGCGTAAACAATTAGCAACAATAAAAACAACAAAAACTGCTGCTGCTGCGCCCAGACAGACCACAAAGAAGATGATGACGATGAAGAAGAGGCAGAAGAGAGAAAAGAAGCAAACACAAAAATAAGTTTTTATTGGATTACAAAAATAGCAACATTTACATTATTCTGTAATTGTTGTTGTTTTGTTTTATCTGTTATCCCGGAACTCGACTCACCTGCACCTGCACCTGAGCCTGCCCCTGCTCCTCCTGTTCCTGCACCTGCTGTTGATGTTGCTGTTGCTGTTGCTGTAGTTGCGGCAGCACCTCCTCCCTCCGCAAACAAATCCTCTTGCAGCTCCAATTGGTCCATTGGACGTTTGCTGCTACGCGACGGCGGCTCTTTTTGATTAACAATGTTTCACTTGGTTCTTTGCGAATTCAGCCATTTTTCTTTTTCTAATTTGCTTTTTCCCTCTCTTTTTCGTTCTTGCACAAATTAAAATTATAAAAAAAATTAAATTATTTATTGGGAGAACGGGAGCACCAGCAATAGGAGAAACGGTCACCCTCTGAGAAACGTGAAAAACGGTCACCTTATGTGTAGACGGTAGACGAATGGTAACCCTTTGTCTAGTTGTGTTTTGCACTTTGTTTTTGCTAGTTTTTCTTTATTCTTGCACTTTATTTTAGTGTTTGTTCACTTGTTTTCGACTCTGCTAGTGTTCGGGTTCACTTGTTTTGCACTTTTGTTACCATTTTGTTCATTTCAACTTGCACTTAATTAACGCGACACAACAACACAATATTAGACCAGCTGTTTTTTGTTTGGTCTAATCTAGAGATGGACATGGACGGTCATTTTTCAGCCCGAGCCAATACGGCACGATAGTACAAATTTCTAACACGCACAAACACGACCCATCACGGTCCAGCACGAAATGTTAAAGAAATTTTGTTTAACTTTTATTTGCATTATAAACAAAACAAATTTAAGAAATGTTTAAATAGAAATAAGAATTTGTCAAGATTGCAGGCACGCCCATAGACAATATGCTAATTTTCAGCATGCACAAGCGGATGTCTCTCCAATCCATGCCCATCTCTAGTCCAAATAAAAAAATCGTTATCGAAAACTGACAGCTGCTGGCACTTTCGCTCTAGCTGATCAGAGATGCCCATACAGAATTTAGCTTGAGTCGAGTTAATATGACAACTCTAAGGAAGAGTGACGTCAGAAAGATAGCGGCAACAGCAGCAGCAGCGGGCAGCGGCAAGCATTTTGCGCTATCATTTTGGTTTTATCTATTAAATACGTGAATTAAAAGTAATCACAGTTGACCAAACAATAATGTGTGGTCTAACACAATGGCCCACACAGTGGCAGTGACCGTGAACAGCTAAACAAACAGGTGAGCATGCACAACAACTAATATATGTATGTATTTCGATTTCTAACAATAGATGATCCAATTTCAGTCAATTACCGTCACACACACACACACACAACAAAAAACAAACGCCTCAGCCATGGCCAGTGCCTCTAATCCCTCAAGGGAAGTGCCCGTTCATAGATTAAGCCATGATCCAACTGCTGCATGGCGCGATATCAGCAAGACACAGCGCGTCATCAAGGTGACCATGAAGCCACCGACCACCACAGTGGCGTCCAACAAGGCGCGCGTCGTGTGCATGTCGGATACGCACTCCCTAACCCCGTACATTAAATTTGATATACCCGATGGTGATATATTTATACACGCCGGCGACTTTACAAAATGTGGCCAATTGGAGGAAGTTGTGGAATTTAACAATTGGATTGGTGCCTTGCCGCACAAGCACAAGATTGTGATCGCTGGCAATCATGAGCTTAGCTTTGATAGCACATTCACACATCCCTTTCAAAATAAGCAGGGCAAAGGCCATAATGAGAGGTAAGTTATCCCTTCTAACTCGTCCAACTCAATTTAACTCCCTTTTTTTTGTTTTGTTGGTTTCCAGAACTAAACACACCGGCATGTCTGTATTGGATGATTTGCCCACGCTGGGTAATGCAAAGGAGAATCTGGAAAGTGCAGTACAAACTCAAAATATACGCCAAGTTCTTACAAATTGCCAGTACTTGGAGGATCAACTGCTCGAAGTCTGGGGTCTACGCATCTATGGCACACCCTGGCAACCGGAATTCTGTCGTTGGGCCTTCAATGTGCCACGCGGTGCGGCATGCCTGGACAAATGGAATCAAATACCAGAATCCATTGATATCTTACTTACCCACACGCCACCCGTGGGACATGGGGATCTCTGCTGTTCGGGCGTTAGGGCCGGTTGTGTGGAACTATTGTCGACGGTGCAGCAGCGTGTGCGGCCCAAATACCATGTCTTTGGACATGTACACGAGGGCTATGGCATTACCAGCGATGGACGCATCATCTATGTGAATGCCTCCACATGCGATATTAATTACCTACCCAATAATCCTCCAATTGTGTTCGATGTAACGCTGCCGCCTGGCATTAACAAGGACTAGTCGAACATGGCAATTGAAAATTATAGTTTCTTATTTTGGTTTAGTCACAACAAAAACTCAGAGAATTTATTTTTTATATATACTTTAAGAATTATTTTTTTAAAAAAGACACTCTTTTTTGTTATTATAGATTTTTGTTTTTAAAAATCGTTCAAATTACATACATATAAAACGCTCATGAGAAGCCCCAAAGAAAAAAAAAAATGATGTGAAATTTTTAAGATTTAAATTTTTTTTTTAAACTTCGCGCCCCCGCTTGGAGGCCCTTGTCAGAGGGGAATATGCAACTCTGCCTTGCCCAGTTTGACATTCCGCTTTGATCCAATTTGAACGGTACTTTTCCAATCGCTTGTTCTTTGTGGGAAGTTTTTCACCGCGCGGCGTGACTAGGAAGAAAAAAGATCAGGTCAACTGATCGCAAGGAAAAGGGATTAAATTGTTTAACTAAAGAAAAGTTTTAAATTGTTTAATATTAAAATTCGAATAGAAATTTAAATTACTCATCAAAAATGGTAAGTTTTAAAAATTCATTTAAAATACGCAGCGAATAGAGAAAGAAAGGAAAGGAGAATGAGGAAAGAGATTTTTAATGGCGTCTCTGTAAATCTGATTGCAGCGTGAAGTTATCTCCATACAAGTCGGACAGTGCGGCATTCAAATCGGCGATGCCTGCTGGGAACTCTATCTGCTGGAGCATGGCATCAATCGTGATGGCTCCCTAAAGACCAAGGAGGAGCTCACAGCCAGCGGGAGCAGTGCGAGCCAGGGTCACGATACGACGGCAAACGATGCACGAACCTTTTTTACTGAAACGGGAAATGGCAAACAAGTGCCTCGCACCATTTTTGTGGATCTGGAACCATCGGTTATTGACGGCTTACGCACTGGATCAATGAAGGATCTCTACCATCCGGAGCAATTGATATCGGGCAAAGAAGATGCAGCGAATAATTATGCTCGAGGACGTTACTCGATTGGCAAGGGGGTGGTGGATAATGTGACAACGCGGCTTGCCAAACTTGCCGAGCAATGTGATAGCTTGCAGGGATTCCTGATTTTCCATTCGCTGGGCGGTGGAACTGGCTCCGGTTTCACATCGCTGCTGGTGGAACGTCTGTCGACGGACTACAGCAAAAAGTGTAAGCTCGACTTTGCCGTGTATCCCTCACCGAAGGTGTCGACCGCCGTTGTAGAACCCTATAATGCCCTGCTAACCACCCATTCGACCATTGAGCACTCGGACTGTGTCTTTATGGTGGACAACGAGGCCATCTATGATATATGCAATAATAGCCTGAATGTCGATCGACCGGCCTATCTCAATTTGAATCGTCTAATTGCCCAGATAGTCAGCTCAACCACCGCCTCGTTGCGTTTCAGTGGCTCCATGAATGTCGATCTGAATGAGTTCCAAACGAATTTGGTGCCCTTTCCACGCATCCATTTCCCCCTTGTGGCCTATGCCCCCCTCATGTCCGCCGATCGTGCCGCCCACGAACAGCATGCCATTACCACCCTAACCAATGCCTGCTTCGAGGCCTCCAACATGATGGTCAAATGTGATCCTCGGGCCGGCAAATATATGGCCTGCTGTATGCTCTATCGCGGCGATGTTGTCCCCAAGGATGTAAATGCTGCCGTCTCGGCCATTAAATCGAAACGTCATATACAATTTGTCGACTGGTGTCCCACTGGCTTCAAGATCGGCATCAACTATGAGAAGCCCGCCTTTGTCCCGGATGGCGACCTGGCCCCCACATCGCGAGCCTGTTGCATGCTTTCGAACACCACTGCCATCAGTGTGGCCTTCTCGAATCTCTCCTATAAATTCGATTTGATGTTCAAGAAGCGGGCCTTTGTCCATTGGTATGTGGGCGAGGGCATGGAGGAGGGCGAATTCACCGAGGCCAGGGAAAATATTGCCGTTCTCGAGCGGGACTTTGAAGAAGTGGGCAATGACTTTGCAGACGGTGATGATGGCGAGGGCGATCTCGATGAATATTAGCCAGAAAGAAAATGTATTAACTTGTTGGTCAATAAAAAAAAAAAGAAAAAAGTTTTTCCTAAGACAAAAAAATCAACCGCCTGCAACCTGTGGCAGGTTCAGATTGGGTGTGGCCATGGGCGTAGCAAGGGTATCGAGGAGAAGCTTATGACGGGCAACTGCCCCCCTCCCAAATGAGAACTGTTTTCCTCTAAGTCAGTAAGCATCTCCCTGCCTCTCGAAATCCGGAACGTACTTGGGCTAGTCCATAAAAAACTTATTGTCAATTGATTCCGGCACATCTCTCTCTCCCCCTCTCTCTTTCCCTTCCTCACTTTTACTCTTTCTCTCCCTCACTCTCTTTGTCTGTACCAATCAAGGACTTGTTTATATTTATCAGTTTTCTGTATGTTTTTTTTTCTTTTTATTATTTTTTGTTTTTGTGTTGGTTTTTTGTTTAATTTTTGTTGTTTTTTTTCAACGCCTATTCGCTATGATCTTTCTTTTTTTTTTTTGTTTGTTTTACTTTCAATTTGTATTTTGTTTTTCTTTTCTTTTCTTGTTTTACTTAATTTAACTAAATTGTTTTTTTTTTTGTTTTTTGTTTTATTTTGAACTTTTGCAAGAAATTTGCGTTTTTCATTAAATTTCTTCTTATAGATTAAAGAATCATCAAAAAGATTGGTTGTTGTTGTTGTTGTTGCACTGTGTAAAATTACAATTCTTTGATGTGTGTATGTAAGTGTGTGTGTGTGTGTGTGAGTTCTACTATATATGATATATGTGTAAATTCCTAAAAATCTAATTTTTCTCTCTAAGAGCAGGCCAATGTTTTGTTTTTCGAAACCGAAAAGGACTCAAAAAAATAAAGTGGAAAAAAAACAATAAAAAGGATATACGTAGGTAGATAGGTAGATATTTATGCATATAGAAAGATAACTTTTTAGTTAACTTTCTTGATTCATCTTCTTTTTCTTCTGCTTCTTCTTCTTCTTGCTGTTCCTTCTTTTTTAAATGGTGTGTGTGTGTGTGTGTGTGTTGGTTGTTGTTGTTGTTGTTGTATTTAAAAACTATTTTTTAATATAATTACATAATGATGATTTTCTTTTCATTTTTTGTTTTTTTGTTTAGTTGTTTTCTTGGAAATTTGTGTTAAATTACAATAGTTCAACCATAAAAAATATATAACGATGAAAAAATGAATGTGAAAATGGCAAAAAAAAAAATATATAATAAAAAATAATAATAATAATTATATTTATAGAAATTGTTGCAAAACAGTTCTTGTTGTTGCTGCTGTAACACTTTTTTCTTATTTGCTTGTTGTTGTTGTTGTTGCTGGTGTTGCTTGTGGTGTTGCTGTTATAGTTGTTGTTGTTGTTTTTTAAAATTTTTTTTAGTTTTTGTTTAATATGGAACATTTGAGAAGAGATATGACACACTCTCGCCATTATGTGTCCTTCGGACCGCCTCGGCGAACATCATCGATACATCAATGCACTATAAGGAGAGAGAGAGAGAGGGGAAAAGAAGACACAATGGAATAAAGGTTCGGAGGAGTTTCGTTTTAGTAATTGAAGGCCGCTCACCTGTATCTTGGGACAATCACGCATATGCCCATCCTGTGGTATGGTATTGGTCACAACAACCGCCTCAAAGCAGGCGTTATTGATGCGCGAAATCGCCGGACCCGAGAATATGCCATGCGTCAATATGGCATAAACCTGAACAAGGAAACAAAGAACAAAGTTAGCAAAGGCAACTCGTTCTCATGGAGTAAAGTATAGGAAGCCCTTCTTGAACCGTTCTTTGAGATTGATCTTAAGCGATCGAGTTTAGGGTGTTCCTTGATTTACCTTAGTGGCGCCAGCCTCGACAAGACGATCGGCAGCATGGACAATAGTGCCGCAAGTATCGGCCATATCATCAACCAATATGGCAATTTTATCCTTAACATCACCAACCAGTACCATTGAGGCCACCTCATTGGCCTTCTTGCGCTCTTTGTGTATCAGAGCGAACTCCACATTCAAGCGATCGGCAATCGAAGTGACACTGAAATCGTATGAATATAAATCAATCAATTAATAAGGGCGGCCGGTCAAGAGAGAATGGGGGAACCGAAGATCCAAGGAATACCTACCGCTTGGCACCACCAGCATCGGGTGACACAATAATCGAGTTCTTCCATTCGTTAATATTCTCCTTTATCCATTTGAGTACCGCCGGTTCGGCATAGAGATTATCAACTGGTATATCAAAGAAACCCTAAATAACAAATAACAAAAACAAAATAACAAAAAATTTCAATTTGAGATTTAACAAAATTCGTTTTTCTGCCTTTCTTTTTTTTTTTGTTCTTTTAAATTTCGATTTTTCTTTTTGGCAACTGCTGAACTACTTAGAAAATGGCGTACGCTTGCCGCAATTTGAAGAGCTCCGAGAAGAAGGAGTTGGCCAAGTGGCTAAAGCTACAGAATATCAAATTGGATGGACGGACGCGTCGGGAGCTCACGGATGTGATGCCAGTGGCAAGAATATTTCAAAGAATCCATTTAAAACTAGTCAATTTGCATCATTATACGCATGCCGGAGGAGCAGGAACAGGAGCAGGAGCAGAAGAAGAAAATTACTTTGATGTGAAATTACAAAACTGGAAGACTTTCAATCGCAGAGTCTTAACTAAATTGGGTCTGGGCCACAACACTCTCGGTTTGGATCAGTTGACTAAGGGTCATGTTGGAGCCATAGAGTCACTGCTCTACGATCTCATATCAATGGGACGTTCCAGGCGACCTCTTGCTAAAGGGAAGAAACCTTCCGCTTCCGCTTCGGTGGCCAAGACTTGCTCCCTCAACCATATACCACGGCAGGCCCGCATCCTAAGGCGAACGCCCAATGTGTTAAGTGTGGATGTGGAACAGTTGATCAAGGGCAAGGTGATCAATGTGCCACGCAAGCTTGTTGCCTATCAAGACTATCTGGAGGCATTGCATGAGTGCCGCGAGAAGGAGTCTTGCCTCAACTCGGTGAGGCACAAAACGCAATATCTGGAAAGTCTTAACAAGGTCAAGGAAGAGAGAATCAAGGATTTGATGAAACAATTGGAACAACTAACGGTAAGTTAGGCCACCAATCGAACGTCCCCTAATGATCTAATATATTAACAGCTTGAGGATTTAGGACCGTCGTAGGATCAATGAAATGTTTTTTAACTACATTTTAAGCGCTTCACAAATGAAACTTTTGCTGGCCTGCCTTTATCATCAAAAAACCTGAAAACCAATAATATCTTAACTGAAATGAAATTTTGATTGACTTGGATTCCCAATTTATTGATTCGTGTGGCCAAATGTCTTTGTAATCTCTCAAAGAAAAGGCCAAAACAGGTCACACTGACCCGCACGATAGATGCAAAGTTGCCACAGTAATAAAAAAAAGGACTTTCTACACGTTGAATCACACGATAGATCTTTTTAATTACAGAGTTGCCAAAGTGTTTTCTTCCCGCCACAGTTAAAAAAAAAATGTCTACACGTGAAATCACACGATAGATCTTCTTTTAGGGACTTTTAGACTGGTTTCAAGAATATTTTTTATTACAGAGTTGCCACACTGTTTACACAAAAAGGCTTACCGCGGTAAATTGCGTTTTTACTCACCTGAATCTGTGAGGCATGCAGATCCATGGTTATTATATGATCTGCTCCGGCCACTGATAGCATATTAGCGACCAATTTCGCCGATATGGGCGCACGACTCTGCGCATTGGCCAGCGTAGGTGAAAAAGGTTGAGGGGGGAGAGTTAAAAGGTTTATAATTAGCGTAGTTAGTAAACCAAATGATCTTAGGACTAAGCCTTCTTCTAAAGTGAAAGTTAAACTAATAATAATACAATAATAATAACTAAATAAATAAATAAATAACACACTAATGAAAATCATAAAGAGAACATGGACAGAGAGACACACACAAGGTATACACACACATACATACAAAAAAAAACACCGTTCCGAATATTGTGATCAAGACACCCAAGAAAAAAAAAAAGGAGAGCGAGAGAGAAAGAGAAACAGAGCGTGGGTGAGCGTATGTATGTGAGTGCCATCAGGTGGAGGTGGAGATGGTGGTGGTGGTGTAGAGTCTGGGCGGGGGAAATGGATTTTTCAATTCAGGAAGAAAGTGCAAAGAAAAGTAAAAGATTTTCACCAATTTTTTTCTGATTTTAAGTTAGATTTTTGAATTGAGCAAACGAACGACAACACAACACAACGAGGAAGGCGGCATGCAACCAACCAACTTGATAAACAATTTCAATATACCCTCTCCAAAAGCAGGGTATCTCATTCATAGAGTGAGTGCGAGAGAGAGAGAGAGAGAGTGTGTTTGTGGGTGGATGGGTGGTGGATCATGTGGACCAGGTTGTGGTGGAAGGAGAAGAAGGCAAAGAAAAGTAAACTCAAAACGTTAACAAAACGCAGCAACAAAGCAAAATCGTAAGAAAATATACAAAAAATGTTTTATTTTTTTTGTTTAGTTTAGTTTTTCTTTGTCCGCGGGACGACCACAGCAGCCGAGAGACTCGACATTTCTCTTCTTCTACTCACAGTATATTGTTTGGCTGAAAACTCCTAATACACACACATTTTGGTTCGGAAATCGAAAGATTTGGTTTTGGTTTTTGGTTTTTTTATTTTAGTATTTGTTTTCGTTAGGTAGAGAGTATTCGTGTTCGGTTTGTTTTTTTTTTTTTTTTGAAGTTTGATTTGATTGTTTTTTCGTATATTTTTTTGTGTTGAAATCGATCGATCGAAAAAAGAAAAGAAAAAAGAATATGATGAAACAGAAAATGTTCAGAATAAAAGGTTTTTGGTAGTTTTTTTTTTACAATTTACAAAATAGAAAAAAAAAAGAAGCAAACGGTGTGTGAGGGGCGGACGGGGTGGGCAAAGAAGTATAGGTTTTTTTTTGTTTTGTTGTTGTTTGGGTTAGTGCCATAAAAAACATCATTTAGCTTGAATATTAATTGTGTAAATCAAAGCAACACGTGCTTAAAGCTATTTCCTTAAAACTTATGTGCAAAAATCCCTCGTTTCCGTTGACCAACACTGCTTATTAGTGTGACCAGAGCGCAGTAGGGAAGAAAACTAAAAGCAACCCTCATTGGTTTAAGGGAATGAATTAATTCTGTTAGAGAGACTAAGACTTGAAAGTTCAAGGAACTGCTAGGCTGAGGTGTGTGTATACACACACACACACACACACAGCAACGCTCAAGATTATTTGCATTTCACTTGACGATTTGTCTTGACTTGACTTGACTTGATTGACTGACGACAGACAGACAGACGGACAGATGGACTTGAATGTAAGTCAACAAACGCATTGGGAGTTCATTGCAATTGCACTTGTTTATAGATTACAGATTACAGAAATCGTTTGGGAAATAAACAACAATATATGTATGTATGTATATAACCCTCCTAGGGTCCCAAGCCCAGCCGGCAACTGACGTCAAGTGTGAGACTTTAAAATGTTTTTAATGGATTATCAATGGGAGAAGGAAAATAACAAAATAACAAATAATTATATAGAACTCTCTATAAATGAGTTTAATCTGATTAGAGATCATTATTTCACCCTTGAAAATGGAATGTACCTGTTGCTAAGGCAACACACACCCTCCAAAACTAGAAGGAAGGAGGCACAAACACACACACACACACACACACACATTGAGACTATATACTATGGAAGAAAAAGTGCAAAACAAAAAACAAACAACATCATTTTCATTATCATCCAACAACATTTTGACAGACACAAAAACAAAAACATAAAGCAACAAATAATAAATAAATAAATAAAAAAAAAAACATTTGAAAAATTAATATTGTTAATAATTTTGTTTTTTTGAAGCAACGCCAAAAACAAAAAACAAAAAAAAAACCCGAAAACAAACAAAAAAAAAATGTGGAAAATTTTGTAAACTTTTTTTGATTGAGTTCTTCTTGCTGGAGCCAGATTTTGCGTTTGTTTTCTATATATGTATATTCGATTAACTTAGTTAGTAATTAAGGACATGCAAATTTAAAAATTTATAAATATTTAATGAACATAAAAAGCTGTACAAATTTTAGTGTCTGAAGCCCGAAAAAAAAACGATTGAGTAACGGATTCCTTTTTGCATCGATTGGGTGGTGGTGGGGGGTCGGGGGGAGAAAATGAGTTTTTTATTGGAGAAATGAATTAGTTTTTTGGACCCCGATTTTTAGTTTTAAAAAAGAGCTGCAAAAGTCAACCACAAGTTTCGGTTAAAACGAGCAGAGCTAACGAGGGTTGCTCCATAAGTTTTTTAGAAGGCTTTTCAGAAGTTTTCCCTTCAAAAGGATAATGAGTTCGAATTTAGCATCGATTTAGGTGAGCAAAACTCTGATCTTACAGGGAAGCCCTCGTAGAACTCAATTCAACTCAAAGCCGTGGCTTTTCTTCTTCTTTTTTTTGCAGCCCTAGTTTGAGAGAGAGAGAGAGTGAGCGAGCGAGAGAGGGAGATTTTTGTGAGTGAAGTTAAACAAAGAGAAAAGTAAAATAAGAGAGAGAGAGAGAGAGAGAGAGGAAAGTAGACGCTGGTAAATACCCTAAATTTCCAATCGTAGTTTTTCTTGGCAAGCTTCTTAGCTTCAGCATTATCCTCACTGCCTGGTAACTATATCGTTGGAGGGTAAGGCGGGCGGGCGGGCGGTTGGTTGGTTGGGGGTCAGGAAGAGTTCAAGTTTCAATCGGTTGGTAGTAGTAGGAAAGAATATAGCAGAGAGAGAGAGAGAGAGAGAGAGCGTTATAGTAGTACATAGGAAGAGCAAAAGAGAATTGCAACCAAAAAAAAAAAAAAAAAAGAATTTTCAACAAATTTCCAACAATTTTTCATTTCATTTCGTTAATTACAAACAAAATTGTTTCACAAATTTTCCACATTTCTTTCAAATTAGAGCTTAGCTTCTTTTGCAAAACCAAAAAAAAATTAATGTAAAAATCAAAATTAAAAAAAAAAAAATTTGTTTCAAAATGCATAATATAAAAAACACTTAGAAAGAGAGAAAGAGATATATAGATATCAAAAAGGAAGAGAGAGAGAGAGTTATTATATATATATATGTATATATTTGGAAGGATTATTAACACAAGTTGGATTATAAAAAAAATACATATATGTATATATATAATTAATTAATTTTTTTGTTTTGTTTTTTTTTTGCTTTTTTCTTTGCACGTGCTAAAAACGAAGGATATAGAATATATATATATATAGAAACGATTCTCACAGGATTCTCAAACTAAAGGTGATATTTTGGGTTGGATATTGGAGTGTGTGTATAGTGGGGGTGGTGTAGGGGTAGGGGGAGGGGCATTTTTGTTATGTATGTTAGGCAAACCTACCTTATCTTTTTTATCTTGGCGGGCATATGGAAAGCAAGGAATCACAGCTGTAACACGAGATGCTGATGCTATTTTGCATGCATTTATCATAATGAGAAGTTCCATTAGGTTATCATTGATCTCTCCGGAACCGGATTGCACAATGTACACATCTTCGCCGCGCACTGATTCACCAATTTCCACACTGAAATTGAGAAAGAAGAAATTGAAAACCAGAGTGGAAAATATTCAGAGAAAAATATAAGTATATATAACTTGACGACAATTAACAAGAAATTGAGGCCACTCCCAGCCTCTACGCAAATACCTTCTCAAATTATGTTTATGGGAAATATATTTTGCAATAAATAACATTTGATACCTTTTCTCTATACACAATGGCGCGGTAAGACGACGCAGACGCATTTGGAGTGGGGGGGCGAGGAGGGGAGGTGGAGAGTTTGGGTTTGGAACAACTACTATCTTTCATTTAGAAGGACCCTTGTTAATATATCTCATCTCTGCTCTGCTCAGCCTAAGGCCATTGGGGCGTATGCGTAATAATTGAAATTGAGTTTGATTTCAGGTTAGAGATAAACACAAACACAAAAGACCACTTGATGTCCACTTGACTTTAAGTTGTTAGACCCCACAACAAGACCTATAACTGGATATAAAAGTTTCTAAGTAAATCCTTAAGTAAATCTTAAGGACCTTTCTAAAACTTGAAGTTTCCTTTAAATCCTTGAAACTCTTTGTGCTCTTAGTACGCTTAGTATTTAGCATAAAGTTTCTAAATTGGATTTAGTTTGCATTGAAAATTTATTTCTTACTAGCTGGCATCATTGTATATCAAGTATACGCCGTATATATCAAGTAGGCGCTTTAAGATCTAGCCGATGCGAAAGGCAGTCGAAAATGTTAGTTAAAAATAAAAGTGTCAACCGAATAAACAAATTGCTTATCATTGATGACTTTTGACATTCCCTTGCATACTTTTGGGGGTAAATTTTCTATCTATCTAGTTCCTTAAGCTATTCCAAACATCTGATTGAGTGAGTATAAAAGGTTTATCGTAATTATTTTCATTTTGTTTTTTACACTCTTGGGGCTCTTAATGGCCTTTGTGTTGTTGGTGTTGCGGTGGTGGTGGTCACGAGATATGATGGAGCTGCCATGGATCACAACAACAACAACAATCCTATTTGTCTTTCCGTCATAGTTTTTGTTTTTGTTGTTGTTGTGGTTTTTTTTTTGCCGTATTCAAGGTTAATTTAATTACAAATTGTGAGAATATCGATTGACACAGGTCTCCCCTCTTCTACTCTCTCTCTTTCTCTCTCTCTCTCTCTGTGTGTGACAATAGCCAAAACAACAACAAAAACAAATCATTATTAATTGTTACTATATACTATATCTAGTCTAGGAAATCGCCCATCGCCCATCGCCCATCACCAATCGCGTGCCATAATCGTGTAGTAAAAAAAAGGAAAAATATATGTATATTATAATAATAATATTACTAAAGCTTATCAAAGAAATAGTCATACTCATATTGACCGCATTGGGTTAAATCTTATCAGGCTAACCCAGCTATGGTAGGGCCCCCCCTCTTAGTCTGGCCTGGTCCCCATTTATTTTAAGGGGGTTGTCAGCTGTTTTTTGTTGTTATTTTTACCTGATCATCACTGGGTCCGGTTCGAAAAATGTGTTTGTGGACATTTTTTTTTTAGCGATTTCATCATTTCATTTCATTTGATTTGAAAGAAATGCATTTGGGTGTGAAATTGATGCATTTCTTTTTAAAGGCGCTTCTTTCATGATGATGCTAGGGGACATTGTTCGCATGCCGCAATGGTTAGGAGGGTCGGTTGGTCGGTTGGTTTCTTGGTTGGTCTAACAAATTGGCCTTAAGCCAGAATTTTTTAGCATTGTCAGCCAGCTGTTTTTCTCTGTTGTTGGCCGGCGTTTTCGTTTTCATTTTGTCGTTTACGTTTTATATATATTTTTTTTTTTCCTTTTTTTTTCTTATATACAGTATAAGTAGAATTTGCTTAGGTACTTTTGTTTTGTTGTACGACTAACTTGACTATATAGTGTATGTATATATATATTTTTATCTCTGGCAGACGACAAAACTTATAGTTATATAGAGCTAAAATCTATTCATGTGTTGCGGTTCTGTGTAAACTAAAAGTTTCCATGCCACTTTATCAATCAGAAGGAGATATTTCTCTTTTATGAGAGCATGAGGTCCATGCTCAGGCGCTCTCTCCATCTCAGGTTTTCTCTCTTATTCTCTTTAAAGTGATTTTTGGAGGAGGCTTATCTAAATCGCTTTCGCTTAGGTTTCATTGTATCTTATCATTTTTTTTTTGACTATAGACCCCAGACTCGGGCCTCTTTTAAAGCGACCTTTTCGTCGAGTTTGGTTTTCTTGCTCTTCTTCTTGGTTTTTATTCGTAAACACGCAAATTCCTTATCGATCAAACTTTTCAATATGAAAAATGGCTTAGTAATTGACATTTCAATGGGGGTGGGGTGGTTTGCGTGTCCAGGGACCTTCAAATTGTCGTAACCCAATTGCTTTTATGGGTTATTGAAAAATTGCATTTTGCCTACCTGTCCACCTGCCTGCCTGCCTGCCTGTCCACCTTGTCCATGTTGATGGTCGTGACTTTGGTTTGCCTTTACCACTGCTAAAGGTCATTTGTGGAATCATTTTTGGTGTTTTTAATGGGGTTGTCTTCTCTTCTATCTACCCGTTTTGAATAGTCAACGTGGTTTACCCCATGAGTCGGCAAAAAGTAAAAATAATGAAATCGACTCAATCTCAAGTCGCGGGCGCCTCTCTTTTTGCGAGATAAACTATATTACATTTGCTCAATAGTGATTAATCATTTAAAGTCTTTGCTCTATATTATACGATCTGCTTTTGAGTTGACCTACATAATATACATACATACATATGTAAATAGCTCTCTCTCTTTCTTTCATATAACCTTTTAACCTATGTATAACTGGGTGTAGAGAGTTAACGTAATACGTTTTAATGATGTCATTTAAAGTTTTGGCGCCCTTCAAGTCTAATCTGTTCTATAACTTGATCTCCGACCCAACAGAGACGTAGCAACAGCAACAGTCACAGCTGAAGCAGCAGAAACAACAACAACAACAAATCAATCAACGCTTGGAGAATGACCCGTTACAATAATAAAATATTAGTTGATACAAATAGAGAGAGAGAGAGTGAGAGAGAGAGAGGGGGGGACTGGGGGGAGGGATGGAAAAAGAGAGTGCCACTAGACACACGTGGGGGTCTCGAGAGTCAGCCAGAGACAGACAGTGAGAGGGAGCACGAGAGAGCGCAGTAAAGTGAAAATGCAAGAATATTCAAGAATACCTAGCACAAAGAGAGAGAGAGAGAGAGAGAGGGAGCGCGCGCTCCAACATATGTGTGTGGGGGCGTCGACGTTAGCGTTAACATGAACGTCTGTCAGTAGAGCGCCCGTTCTCTCTCTCGCGCTTACGCTCTTTCCGTTTCTCCTCCATCTCTTCTATATTCTTTTGCTTCGCATACTGAAAAACGTGACAGAGTCGTGATGTGTTATTGCTGCTGCTGCTGTTGCTGCTGCTTGGAGGTAATTTTTTTGTTTCCTCTTATTCTTTCCTTTGCCTTCTCATATACTGATTCTGGCGAGAGGTTACCTTTTTGTATGCGTAGCTTCCCCTACCGCTCCTCTTACCAGTCTACCCCCCCCCCCAACACCCCTCTTTGGAGCATAACAACAACACACGCTTACACACACACACGCATGCCCTATCATTTAAAAAAAAAAAAAGAAAAAAAAAAGCTTAGCGAGCATTATTACCTCTATTTCAATTTCTATCTATCGTTCGTTCGTCTGCTTCTTCAAGTTCTTCATTTCGCTTTGTCGTTTTCTTAATTGTTTGCTAATTCTGCCTTTTTTTTACGTTTTGTTTAATTTTATGCCAACAAAAATGTTTCTAGGTAAACTTTTTTTCTTGCTTTTTTTTTGTCTTTGATAAGGCCTATGGCTGTTGCTGTTGTTGTTGTTTTCAGAGCAGCAGCTGACTGTCTGAACGTATGTGTGTGTGTGCGCGTGTGTATGTGTGTGGGGAGAGCAGAGAGCCAAACGCACGAGAGCGGGAGACGACGCAGCGTAAGGTGAGGGAGGAGGACAGAGGGAGGGAGGGAGCATGCACAGGCAGGCGGCCGTCCACGTCCAGTCTAGACATTTCACACACAATATGCTAATTTAATTATGTATAGTTTAATAAAATAAAATTTACAAACCAACTAAAAGAATCTAACACAAACAAATAATTTAAATAAATTGAATTATTTTGATTTCTTTTACTAAAAAACATATTCAATTGCACGCGACATTGGCAAAGCTTGTTGGCATGGGCTCTATAACAGTGTGTGTGTGTGTGTGTATGAGTGAGTGTGTGGTGTGTAACTCACACACACACACACACACGGCGCACACACACACACACAACGACCACCGCAAAAGACGGTGTACAGTCCACTTGTTAAATCAATAAAAATTCAACAAAACAAAATACAAAATGAAAAAAAAAAACAACGGCAACTAATATAGAGTATACATTAGTTTCAAGAAAATCATTTTTAATGCATAATTAAAAAGAAAACTAAAGGTAAATTAGCTTTTTCACATACAAAAACGAACTGCCCTTGCCACAAGGCAACCTTCATTGAATGTCAAGGACCAAGCACCAAACACCAAGCACGAGAATGCAACCTTCGGGCAGGCAGGCAGTCAGGCAGCCCAGGCACATGGAACTCTCAGAAATATATCTTGTTATAGTCACTTATCCAGACACTCACACACTCACACACACACAGGACGACGCACTCAAAAAAAAAAAGAAGAAAAAACACACGCACACGGAGTAGAGTCCTTGATTATTCTTGGCCAGGACACTCGTTTTTTTTTTTTATTTTAAAAGCACTAGTTTGTCCGTTCCCGTTGGGAATTTTTTTAGATGGTATTAGGGGAGGCAGGCGTACTCACCATGTTTCCAAATTGCTAAATTTCTTGGTAACCACCTTGCCCAAATCAATGCCAAGGCGATCCACAATGCGTTGCGCCAAATCCGGATGCGACGTACCCGAAAACACTTTAATGTTCGGCATTCTGGAGTGTATTAAATTTAGACAACCAGCCTGTTTCTCCAAATTGTCTCGGATCAAACTTCTAGCGCGTATCGGATTAGCAGAACGTACTGGCATCACACAATCTACGAGTACAAGTTTTTATTATAAAAAAATTCGCTGCTCAGTCGCTGAGACGCTTCACTCTCTCGCTCTCTCTCTGTCTCTCTCCTGTGTGTGTGTGTGTGTGTGTGTGTGTGTGTGTATGTGGGGAGAGAGGGCGAGCACAGGAGAATGGCGGAGAGAGTGAGAGAATGAGAGTTTGTAAAGCTAAATATTCATTCATACATTGCAAGGCAGAGTAAAAGACATGGACAGATGCAGAGAGAAAGGCAGAGAGAGAAAGAGAGAGAGAGAGAGAGCTTATGACAAGTTTTATGGGTTGTATGTGTGTGTGTGTGTGCTTTGTGGGAGCGCTGCAGCAGCAGAAGCAGCAACAACAAAAACCACCACAAGCGCCAGCCATGTGATTTCGTTTTGACGTTTGTCAGTTGAAAGAGAGATAAAGCCAAAGAGAGAGAGAGAGAGAGAGGGGAGCCAGATCGCTTGCTTCAAATGGAAAACTTTTACATTTTACTAAGGATATGCTATAGTTTTGCTTAACAAAAAGCTCAAATGTGTTCAGGAGTGCGAAAGTAAGGGATTGCAAAGTCAAAACTGATATTCCTGCTTCCTTATAAGGTATCCTTTAGTTGACATCTGGCAACTCTAAAGGGTTTATGCTGCTCCCCTCAACATATAAACAGTTAGAGCCTTACTCTCTCACAGTATCTTTTGTTCGCTCTCTTTCTCTCGCTCTTTCTACATAAATCCAATATGCTGGCATGCAAACGGGCGCCAAAACACAAAACACGATGAATATGAAAGCTTTTGTGCACGAACAGCTGTTCGTCAAGTGTCCCGAAAATGGCCATGAAAATGAAACCCACAAACACACACACACACACACGCAGATTAAAATCTTAGATTTTTTTTTCTTCTCTTGTTGTCCAATAATAATTTTTCCAAAAACTGTTCTATTACGCACCATTTTGTTCGATCTCCGAGCATTTCTTATCTGGCATGCCTACTGAGTGGGAATCTTTGCAGAGGTTTTCGATTTGGTTGTTTTCTATTTTCTTTTTGATGCGACGACAGGCAGCCTGGCTCTGCTCAGGTGGTGGTTAGTCAGGTAAGCGGCAATTGACGACTGACTGACTGAGCGAAGGCGATTTTTGTTGTGGCACGCAAAAAATGAAACGCACACAGAAACGGGAAACGGTTAACGGGAAAAAAGGCAGAAAATCTCTCAGCTGTTGTTTTTTAGTGTTTTGTTAAGTTAGTGCAATTTGTCTAGTGTAGTATATGACAAGTGTCGGAGAAGATAAAGCAGCGCGGCGGCAGCGCCAGCAGCGAGCGAGCAAGCAAATTCAACTGAGAGCAGCAGAGCAAAGCCTCGGACAACATGGCGTATGCATTGCAAAAAAAAAAACACACATACGCAGCGCTGCACACGCACACACACACAGAGTCGCTGGGACGCGCACAGATGAAAAGGGTGCCTCAACGGAGCTTTTCAATTGCCGCAAAAAATAAAAAAAAACACAAAATTCACCTATAAGCTAATGCTCAGCTGTTTTTGCAGTCAAAAGCCTAAGCGCTCTCTCGCCCTCTCTCTCTCTCTCTCTCTCTCTCTCGCGTAAGGGGTGAGGAAGTACACATTGGAACTGCTATCAGGCAAAAGTATTTCAAATTCGTTGTAAACTATTTCTTAAAAAAAATATAGCTAAAACTTCTATTTGAAGTTAATTCTATGACAATTAAGATATAGCGGACAGTTTGGCTAATTTCCATATTTATATACATATATCAAAACTTTCGTACAAACAGGTGGTTGCACATTGGAGCGTCCTAAAAAACAGCTAGTAAGCAGTTCTAAAACTAATCACAGCAAAGACTAACTACAAAAAGAGTTTCTATTAGTTATAGGCAGCAAAATTTTTAATTGGCCATATCAAAGAACTGTTTCAAATGAACTAAAACTATTGATTCAATTTCGTATTTGGTGTACAGTCTGCGCCACCGGGTGGGGGCTCGTCTGTTTGTCTCACAGTGTGCCCTTTTTGTTGTTGTTGTTGTTGGCAACTGTACTTAAAGATGCTTAACGGAGAACAGCAAAACAACAAAAGGAAATGCCATTTATATTTGTCAAATTGTTTTTGCATTTAGCTAAATTTAAATGTACCAAAAGGCTACACAACAACAACATCAAATTGCTGACGAAAGCGAAAAGACGCAAATTGCGTTGAAACAACAAAACCACGTGCCACACAACGGACACACACGTTTTTCTCTCTATAGCCAGATAAGAACAACAACAACAACCAGACACACACACACACAGACACATACATATGTATGTATGTATGTATGAATGTACATTTAAATGTTAAGTTTAAGAAACTTACCTGAAACATGTGTTGCAAATAACTTGTTAACAAAATACAAATTAACACACAAGTTGAAAATTCGAATTCTTTTTGTTGTTTATTCGAAATTTTTTCTCAACTTTCAACTCGAATTGCAGCCGCTTTAATGAAACTGCAAAATCTGAATGAAAATGAAGGCGAACAAGTGTGAAGTTTGTTAAGAGCACGTGAGAGAGCAGAGTTCAAAATGAGAGCCAGAGAGACATAGAGAGTGAACAGCTAGAGAGACCGGCAAACTGTATTGTTCGTGAGTGTGCGGTAGAAGGTTGAGGGGGTAGAAGGAGGGGGAGCCAACACGTGTGCCCCAACAAACAATATCAACGGCAAATCTATAAACAACATAAAAATCGAATTGATAATATTTGACATACTTAGTTTTGCAATAACAACAACAACAACAAAATGGACTAAGCAAGTCAACGGCTAACCGTTAAACGCGTTGCCTAGTTTTAGGCAAAAAAAAAAAAAAAAGAACATTTTTAAAAGGACTTCCTGACATTGATTGCCTACGAAATGTTCATTGGGTGTCTTGTTACGAATGGGGAGCCAGCCTGATCTTAAAGCCCAAAACAAAGAGCAAGAACAAGAAAAAGAGAGAGGCCGAAACCCAGACAGACAGACAGAGCGAAAAAATAAGTGAGTGAGTGAGTGAGTTGCTATGTCGAAACTTCCACAACAGAAATTTTGGACACGTTTTGTTTTAATTGGCTTTGTTTCTGTTGTTTTCTTTTTTTCAATACCCTTTTGATAAGAGTATAATAACTTCGACAGGTTCTTTTTTAAACGAATGGCTAGGAAATTGAGTTTAATAAGAGAAGTTTCCGGAAAACCAAAATGGAAGGTCATGAGAATTTTTATCCGTTTTTAAAGAGTATAGAAACTACGCCACAAAACCAAAATCTTGTCTTGCTCTTGGTTTTGCCATTTTGCAAAAAACGTGAACTGAAAAAGCAATAAAATAGGAATCGTGCGTGTGCGTATAAATACATATGTAAATGTTCATATGTATATAGTTATCTGTATATATGTACATACATATGTATGTGTGTGTGTGTGTGTGTTTTGAAATGCCGCCCAGCAGCATAATTAACGAATCTATTTCATTATTTTCAAGCTGTTGCCAAGCAGCCAAACCAACCCACTCATATATGTATGTTAAGAGATCTCTTTCAATATTATTTATTATTTTATTTATTAACTGAAAACTAGTTTCAAATATCAGTCCCCTCCCTGCCATCCCTATCCCACCAATCACCCAATCCAAACAGACAAAACACAAATAAAACAAACCCAGAGACAGAGACCCAAACATTAAGGCGTAATAAGAACCACGTAACTAAGGTCGAAAGAAGTTCGACTGTTCTAGGGCCTCAAGATCAGAGTAGCAATGGAAAATAACCTTCAGTCTGTACCGTGTTTAGCCGACACAGTGGCTCATTTAAAGGTTCGTACCGGTACGAAATAGTTGGTTAGTTGGTTTAGTTTATAGAGCTTACATACTTGAAGATATAATCCAATTACATATCATGTAATGCCGATTCGCCATTAAATTTAGAATATATTGATTATATCTGTATATTGCGGCTTGATTGATTTGACATATAGGTATTTGGTTGGAGGTTTTCTGTCCAACAAGTTCAAATAGATCTGTATGTGGGCAATTGATATGCGTTTTGATGGCCACTTAAACAGATATATCAAGGAAACTCAATTTGGATTAGCAAATCAAATGAACTGCAAGTATACAACAAATCAACGGCTCCATTTGACTTCATAACATACATATATGCAATTAATTAATTTTCGTCATTTCTATCATGTAAAAAGATAACGGCCATATTTACCATTTTTGAAAAATTTAGTCAAAATTGGTATCGATATCGTTACCGATAACTTATCGCACATCGTAAGTAATAGAGTGAATTTTTCTTTATTTCCCACTTTTATTGCAATTTCCCATCTTAAGTGTATTTTCCCATTTTTTTTTTTTTTGCAATTTACCCAATTTCCAAATTTCAATGGTCTGGCCATACTTTTTCGTTTCGTATTTCATATCAGCTTACCTGTTCATTATTGAAATTTTTGTAAAAAAAAAACAATTGTTTCCATGTGTGAGAAATAAGAAGTAAGAAACAATACACAGACACACGCTCGCACAAACGCCTCTCCAACGTACAAACACAACACCTAAAGAGAACAGAAGAAAGAAGAATTTTACGCAACGCTGGGGGAAAGAAAGGCCAAGAAACTAACAAATAGGCAGGCACATCAGAAAACGGCGCAAAAATATCATAGAAAAGTAGAACACAGAATAGGAAGGACAAAACAAAACAACACAAAGGACAAAGAACATCATGGCGAATATGGCTGTTTCACGTATTAAGCGCGAATTCAAGGAAGTAATGCGCAGCGAAGAGGTACGTGTGTCCAGCTCGTTCAGAGAAGGTTGTGGCCCGGCCTACTCCCCACTAAATGGTATTTGTATATTCCAATTAGATAGTGCAATGTTCCATAAAGATTGAACTGGTCAATGATAGCTGGACAGAGCTGCGCGGCGAAATAGCGGGACCACCGGATACACCATACGAGGGAGGGAAATTTGTGTTGGAAATCAAAGTGCCGGAGACATATCCATTCAATCCACCAAAGGTATGGAGAGATTGATCACCTCAATCCCAAGTAAATAGTTGGCAAATTTATCAATTTTTAACCTCAATGTTTCATTGTTGTTGTGTTCGGGGGGCTACTGTAAACGGTTGTCGTTGTTGTTGTTGTTATTGATATTAATGTCTGTTACGTCCATAACGGTAATATTCACTTGGAATCAATTCAAAGCTCAAACGCCAAAAGCCTCTTACAAGCCGAAATGAATTGGAATCAATAAATTTTTGCTTTCTTTTTTACCCCCAAGGTTCGCTTTATAACCCGCATCTGGCATCCGAATATATCATCGGTCACCGGCGCCATTTGCTTGGATATACTCAAGGATAATTGGGCCGCCGCAATGACTTTGCGCACTGTGTTATTATCCCTGCAGGCATTGCTGGCCGCTGCCGAACCAGATGATCCACAGGACGCTGTGGTGGCCCATCAATTCAAGGATAAGCATGATTTCTTTTTGTTAACTGCCAAACACTGGACAAATGCCTATGCCGGCGGTCCGCATACATTTCCCGATTGTGATTCAAAAATTCAACGTCTAAAGGATATGGGCATCGATGAGCACGATGCCAGAGCCATTCTATCCAAAGAGAACTGGAATTTGGAGAAGGCCACAGAGTGCCTGTTTAGTTAGCTTGCTTAACAACAAAACACAACTACAAAAACAATCAACCAAGAAACAAAAAAAAAACAAAAACAAAAAAAAACCACAACAACAAAAGAAAATAGTAACTCACACACCACACACATACACACACACACCCACACACACACACACACACACACACACACACACACACCCACACCCACACCCACACAGATCAGATCATCAAGGAAATCAGTCTCAATCATCAACAACAACAGCAGTAGCCACCAAGAAAAAAAATTGTCAAATATTGGGGTGAAGAAAGAAAAGAAAAATTAATATTATAACTCGAGTGTGAGACTGAGCGAGAAAGACAGAGATATCTAGAGCAGAGAGTGAGAGAGTAAGCCTCCCCTGCCTTCTGCCTGCCCGCCCCCAACAGATCACAGCAGAGTGAGTGAGTGTGAGTGTGAGTGTGTGTGTGTGTGAGAGAGAGAGAGAGAGAGCGAGAGTTACATATTTAGACGGAAACGCAGCCATTTCTCCTGTTGCTTCTCCATCCCCCCCCACTCCCCGCTCACTTTTGCTTCTTTCGTTTTCGTTAAAAAAAAAAAAAAAACAAAGAAATGTGTATTATTTGTTTATACAAATGTGTTTCGTTTTTTTCTGTTAAATTTTTCGTTCTTTATAAATAAGCAAAAACAACAAATTTACTTTAATTTCCTGCTACAGGTTGAGCCCAAGGCCTTTTTTTCTTTTTTAATTCAATCAATCGATCAATCAATCAATCTTCGATGAGTGCAAAAGAATCCTCAGGGTTCTCTCGCTCTCTCTTCATTTTAAATATATATATATACTTTTTTTTTTTAACGTCAATTGCATTTCAGTTCAGAAAAAAAGTTAAGAGAAAGAAAAAAAAAAGAAAAAATTTGCAAAAAATGATTTGTCAAATAATAATTAAATAAATAAATTTAATAAACTCTTTGTAAATTGCGTTAAGTTAACACATAATATTTAAATACAAAACAAAAAAAAAAAACAAAAAGAAAACAATGAAAAAAAAGACAAAAACAAAAAAGAAACAAAAAAAAAAATAAGAAAGTGCATAATAAAATAATAATGAAAATGATTCCCCATTCCCATTTAAACTTTTGGGGGAGCGGGGTGGTTTTTTTTTTTAGTTTGTATATTAAATTTGACTAGAACATTTGACTAAAAATTTGTGCCTACAAACATTTTCTTTGTGTTTTTTTTTTAGCTAGATTCTACGGATGAAATTCCTTCTACTTGTGCTTTTGCTTAGACATCAAAGGGGCATTAGGGCCAAGGGTGGTGGTGGTGCCGCTGCCGCCACCACTACCCATTCCAGCCATGGGCATGGAGCCGCCGCCTATTAGGGTATTACTGCTGCTACTTAAAATGCTGCTGGCATTGCCGCCCCCACCGCCGCCATTTCCTCCTCCTACACCGCCGCCGCCTCCTCCTCCTGCACCCCCGCCGCCACCGCCAGTTGGATTATTGGGCATATTGTGATTACTATGACGCTGCTTGAGCATCTCCTTCCACTCGGTCTCGAGACGAACATATGTGCCGCCCAAGGGTTTGGCATTCTGATTGACCAGAGACTGATCAGAACCAGTTTTCTTGGTCACATAGCTGGCAACTTGTTTCATTATCTTCTCCTCAAAATCCCGCTGATGATCCTGATTGCTACGTGCCGATAATTCACCCGACCAAAATCTACCCGAGACTTCAGTGGGCCGTTTGCTGCGACCCTTTTTGCCGCGTCCCGTTTTTCGCGGCGGCGGCGGACGATGATGCTCCGATTCGCAGCCATCACTTGAATCACTCGAATCATCATCGTCATGATGATTCATGGCATTGCGCATTCTGGGACGCAGCGAACGGGCATCATCCTCGCTTGTTGAGGTGGTCTCCGAATCGGTGCTTGTATCAATTTGATAGCGGGAACCACGCATTCTACGGCTCACCCTGTGATTGGTCACTGAAAAAGGGGCAGAAGAAACATTATATATATATATATATCTTGGCTACAACATATTAGTCTGTCTCATTGTGTTCATTCAAACCCACTGTCCATGCAGAGTTGCGGCAGTAGACCTTGCCGGCAACGTTGAGGCGTCAGTGAGATGCCCTGCCAACTGGGATTTATCTCACCGGCAGCAGCCAACTCCTGGATACGCAACGGTGGCAATTCACACAATGCAAAATTCTCAGCCACCAGCTGAGCAATGGCCAATATGGCGCGCTCTCGATCGGTCTCCACTAGAACACTATGCTCCCGGAATTGGCAACCCTTTGAGGAGAGAGAGAAAGCATTAGTTAAGACAAAGTTTCGGATTTCTCTTCTTTTTCTCGTACATTTGGTCCCGGCAAAGTCTCATAGCGAAATGCCTGCTGGCCACAACAGGCATAGCGTCCCGCCGGGCCGGCATTGCCCACGGGTCCCAAGAAATTCGGTGTTTCCGGATGATAGCGACACCAGTTCATCTGGTATACGGGAAAGTGAGCCTCACAGGTGCAACAATAGAGATAATGACAGTGTCCCCAGAGTTTCCAATAGACTTTACGCCACGATTTCAATTCCTTGAACAATTGCATTATATAGATATTCAAATCCCAATTGGGATCACGTACATGACCTGTAAGAATAAATTGCAACGATGGCAACGATTTTTAAAAAGGTTTTTAGATTCATTTCGGTGACCCCATAACCCGTACCACTCATCAGTTGACCCCAGCGATTTAAGCGTATGTTGCTTGGCGTACAATTCATATAGGATTTCATGGTATTGGTCACACAACTAAAGCACCGAATGCAACGAAACAAGCCGGACATGCTGTAGAAATGACCCCTGAGAGCCTCCGGCTCCGGCTCACTAAGACTTTGTATCAATTTGGTCCAGAGACGCGGCGTTACCCTCTCCTTCTTGTCGCGCACTATTTCCAATTCCAGATTGGTGAACATGGCAGCCAAACGGGTAACGAGGGCATCATTCAAGCACGATAGATTTGTCGAGGTGCGCACCACCTCGCTGAGATGGGCATGACAGAAGGCAAGACATTCGAGCAGCAGGGGCTCCATTTGCAGAAAGCTCGCAGAGACCAATATGGGTACAACATTATTGCCATCCAATTGGGGCCCGGCTGAGGCGTTTTGTGTCTGACTGGGATTGGGTAGCTCCTGACTTTGGGCACTGTGCTTGATCCATTTCATAAGCCAGTCAAAAATTAAAATGTCACAATGAACCGATATGTCCATCTCCTCGAGACGCTGGCCAGCGGTGACATCGGCAAAGTAACCCATTTTGCTGACCAACAGACTCTGGGGGCAGGTAAAGTCACGTGAGGTGTTCTTTACCTCATCGCAGACATGGATTACCACCTCGGGCCTACAATTCAAAGATGATTGGTGAGAGGCATTAGAGGAATGTCCAAAAACTCAAACAATTACCACTTACTCTCGCTTCTCCTGACGCGAATGTTTGCTATCCTTAATCAATAGCAGGGATTTACGGCGTCCTGTCGTATTAATGGATCCCCCCTTCGTGCTCGGCTCTTTGACCATGGCGCGCATTAAATTGCTGCTGGAGGAGGAAGCTGCTCCTCCACCAGTGCTATCCATCATTTCAGTAACCTGCTGCTGGAGAGCTGGAGCCGACGGTGTTGCGGGTAAAGGTGAATGGCAATAAGAAGACATTTCGGTCATCGATTTGGCTGCACCTAAAGCACCTGAACCTGGAGCTGGATTACTGGGCAGTGTCAATATTTCCTTTGCCGCTGGCATGGGCGGCTGTTGCTGCTGCTGCTGTTGCTGCTGTTTAGGTTTATTTCGACTATTGGTGGCCAATGGCACAGGCACGGGTACTGGACAAATGAACGACAAAACAGAATCGAGAACTCCCTCATTAATGACAGCATCCAATTGTTCACTCAATTTGGGATGTAGGCCCCTATAGGTGGCCAACGAATCGTGACGACCACCGCCGCTGCGTCCTCCTCCATGCACATGACCAGGTCCAGAACGAATCGATTTCGTTTCATTGCCACCCAATAAATTGGTTCTGCTCTCTTCACGACTAGAGCTGGTGGCGGCGGCGACGGCAGTGGTGTTGCTGTTGGTGGTGGTGCTGCTGGTGGTGGTATTCATTGTGCTGGTGGTGCTAATGCTGGAATGATGGCGGTGATGCTTAAGTCTCTTGAGGCCCAACAGCTCATTGACCAAATGATTCTCGGCCAATGTATCAAAATCAAATTCTTCGCGCTTGGTCTGACGTTTGGCCTGATTAGCACCACCACCACCACCACCGCCGCCGCCAGCTCCTCCCTCCATGGGTGGTATTGGCTCTCTTGTGTGTGATTTGCCCATATCTGCCTTGGCTATCATATCGTTAACATGACAAGAAAGTTTCAAAAATTCTAGAAATTCATTTAAATTGATTTGAAAATCAGGGCCAGAGTTGGTGGCATCGATCGAGCATTTCATCTGATCATCGTTCGATATTTGTCTATTGTTAGTGTTTGTAGTTCCAGCGCCAGTGCCAGCAGCAGCAGCAGCAGCAGCTCCATCTTCGTTCTTTTGCATGTTCCACTTTCCAAATCGATTTCCATTGTTTTTTATTTATTGATTTCCACGCAATTTGGTTGCGAATGACAACCAGATCTCCTGGCTCTCGACTCCCGCATTCCGCCTGCCGCTAATTTTGAATTTGTATCGCCCAAAATGACATCACTGAAAAGCGCAAGTTAGGATCGGGAATCCACACAGACGGCAGCCGAGCAGTCGCCGAAGCAATGGACTATCTCCTGATCTTCGAAATGGGTAAGCGCTCTCTTAAAATTGAGTTACTAAGAGCGCGTTGAGAGTGCCTAATGTTAATTAACAGACTCTCAAATGATTATGTTAACAACGATAAGCGATGATGCTGTTAAGTTTAACAGTGATTATCGATTGTTTCGATTTTTGCCATCACTAGTTGTTTTGCCATCACTAGTTCTTTTTCCGTGGAGCGTTGTCCCGACACGTTGTTTTTCGCTGTGCTGCTTTAATTTTTCATTGAAATTAAAGTGTAATTTAATTGAAAATGGTAAGCAGTGACCGTAAACATTACAAAATCACCTAACTGGTAAATAGAAACGTCTAGTATCTGCGGTTTCCATTGAAGTTCAAGAGTGTTTTGTCTCAACCTAACCTCAATGTCCAGTTGGAGTGTTCATTCGCATGGCAATGCACATTTTTTTTTTTAATATTAGTTGTTTAACTAATCAGTGGAAATCCATTGTTATTTACAGGGTCGCGTCAGAACCAAGACAGTGAAGAAGGCCGCCAAGGTCATCATTGAGAAGTACTACACACGCCTGACGTTGGATTTCCATACCAACAAGCGCATCTGCGAGGAGGTTGCCATCATTCCCACCAAGCCCCTGCGCAACAAGATTGCCGGGTAAGTTTCTCGTCATTGTGTGTGTGAGAGACAAAGTTACTATTTACACTTCTCCTTCTCCCCTTTCCAGCTATGTTACCCATTTGATGGGCCGTCTGCGTCACTCCCAGGTGCGTGGTATTTCCATCAAACTGCAGGAGGAGGAGCGTGAGCGTCGTGATAACTACGTGCCCGCCGTTTCCGCTCTGGAGCAAGACATCATCGAGGTTGATCCCGACACCAAGGAGATGTTGAAGCTGTTGGACTTCCACAACATTCGTGGACTCCAATTGACCCAGCCCAACACCAACAACTTTGGACGTCGCAATTAAAATCCTCCTCGAACAAGTGAAGTGTGGTGGAAATGATGTCGTCTCTTGTAAAATCTAATTTTTTTTTTATTTGTTTTTGCCTGGAATCACAATAAAGAACATGTGTGTGTGAAAGTGCAAACGAAATGTCCAAGAGATCATGTGCTTTTTTTTTTGTTGTTAAACTCAAGGTGGAGAGATGAGTTCTCTAAGAGATCATTCTATGTAGTGTGTCTAAAACGAGTAGGCTATATCTATAGGTGCTGGACCGATATTGGTCAGAATCAGCATGGGGAAAAATTACGCTGTCATTTTTTCTTTTTGATGAAGCATTATAAGTTGGCTAACATCATTTGTTATAATGTCAAAATGTTTTGAAATGGAGTCGGCAAGGAGTTATTTGAATGGTTGTTTATCCTTTGTTAGCACCCAAATTTATGCCTACAGAATTTGGTTTTGCTAAAATAATTGATTGTTAAGCCTTGAAAATAACTCGATTATAGCTAAATTTATCACGTTTGCCATGTACTCACTTATTGAACGAGGTTGTAGGTTTTAGGTTTTTTCACTTCGGATTGTAATCCTTTCAAGCGTTAACTTGTAATTTCACTTTTCCAGGATTTGCTGAGCCCTAAAAGTGTTTGCCTCTTAAATCGAATTGAAAGGAGTTAAAAGTATTATTCCTTTATTTCTATACATACATAATTATTAATTGTTTTTTAGGGATTTTATTCTTTTTGTTTTTTGTATACGTTTTATTTTCATTCGAATGAAAAATACTGTAGACACATGCAAATATATATAGTATATGTATAAATAAATATTTTTTTGTTTGTGTGTGTGTATGTTTGTGTGTGTGTGTGTGTGTGTGTGGTACGACGATATATAAAAGATATTCTCTAAGAGTGTGCAGCACATTAGAATCTAATAGAATGTGTGTACACAAATACAGTTATGTATTAAATATATATATATATATATGTATGTATATAGATGTATGTATATAGATTTATTGTAATGTATGTATATGAAGAACTCTTTGTGTTTCTGTGTGTGGTGTGTGTGTGTTTGTGAACTCGGTGAGAAGGATTCTCGATCGATAGGATACTTAAAACTAATCCCAGCGTTCATGATTTTAATTCGTCTTATTCTCATTCTCTCTCGCTTGCTCGCTTGATGTCTCTGTCTCCTTCTAACCGAGTTTCTGTTCCTATGTTAATTCCATTTTAGGTTGCAACTGCTTGATGTTGTTGTTGTTGTGGTTTTTGTTGGGGCTGCTGCTGCTGATCCTGTTGCTGCTGCTGGGGCCGACGCACTGGATTACGTAAGACCAGCTCCGAATCCTCTGATATGATGGGCAAAGCATGAGCATAATGATAATTGATCAAATGGCTAATGCTATCGAAAATGCGATCTTTGGTACGGACAACACCCTCGGGATCGATGAGAAGCAAATGTTTTGGGGTCTTCCCCTCGAGGCCAGTTAGAACATATTGGCCACGTTTGCCCTGCGATTCGCGGACCAAGAAATCCCCGTCCTGCTGCAAACGTCTCTCAGCTATGGGTCGTGATATGGAGGCATGGAACCATATTTCGGCAGTTAATGGACATTGTGGTCCATCGAAGACATCACGTACGGTGGAGAGAGCCGCAGCCGATGATGTGGATGTGGCGGTGGCTGTGGCTGTGCCTGTAGCTGTCATGGAGGAGCAATTGGCTGTTGCAGTTGTCTGCTGCTGCTGCTGCAAGGGATCAAAGTTGCCCAGATTAAGTTTATTGGATGTTTGATCGGGAGGCGGAGAGTTTAAGTCAATGAGATTACTGCTCAAACGATCGCGTGGCTTCTTTAGATTCAATTGGGCCACACGCGGGGCATGTGGATGCAGTGGCTGCTGTTGCTGCTGCTGTGATTCTTGCTGACTGCTGGGGGGCACTTCCGGTGGCAGTTTGTTGGGTAAATCATTATAATACTCTTTAACATTCTCCTTGCAGCTCTGATTGATCTGATTATCGGCGGCCCCCGTTGAGTCATTGAGACGACTCAAGGCATTGAAACGCAAGACGAAAGCCTTTCCAATGGTCACTATTAGATCCTCACTCTGGCCACCGGCACATTCGAGGACATAGCAGGCCCGCCACTCATCCTCATTTTTGGCTATGTAGGCCAGAAAATCGAGTGTATCATTATCGCCGCCTGATGCAAAACTAATCCTGGGCATATTGTGATTGGCAATGACCTCACCCGTCTCCACATTACTCAGCGTTAGGGCGCGGCTGGAGACATTGATGATGATGTTGGTGCCAGCGTGTTTCATGCTGGGACGTTCCGATATGAAGGTACATAACTTTTTGTCCAATCGCCGTTTGCTGGCTGATTTGAGTCCAGCAGCCTCGCATACCCGATTGATGCATTCGCTGGAAGAAGAATGAGTAAGAGCAAAGATTACAAACCAGAGATAGAGAGGTAGAGGGGACAAATGGGGGACTTACCGTGCCAGCATTGTGCGCGTCTCAAAGTCCAGCGATTTCATCGAAGTCTTGACCTCAACGCAGCCTGTATAGCGCACATTGAATGCAACTCCCACGCCCATAATTTCGCTATCCGGATAAATACATCCATCGCTGCTGGTGCTGGCTGCGGCACCGCCACCACCCCCCACATTGCCGGTGTCGGCATTCCTTGGCATTGTCTGTGCGTGTGTGTGTGTAAAACGTCTGTGTGAATTTTAATGATCCTCTCGAGTCCTTGTCTTTGTTGGTGTTGGTTGTTAGTCAGTGTTTTTGGTGCTACCTGATACCAAAACTTTGCCAGCATCTGGCAACACTGCCAGCTTCAAGTGGCTACAGTGCTGCCAGGTGTTCAGTAGTCTAGTCTAGTGTTGTCAAACGTTTTAAGCGCCAAATTACCGTTCATTCAAAGCTTAAAGTGTGTCGGCGATTTTTTGGTGTGAAAATGTTTGTGAAAATCAAATTGGAGCCCGGCAGTGGCAAGGTAAATCATTATTTGGAAAAACAAACTATCCCACTTGACTTCACACCTAATTAACAATTTAATTGTAAGCCAAATATATTCTCATTGGATGATAATGCCACTATACATGACCTGAAAATCAAAATGGAGTCCATCATTGATATTCCCGCGGATTGCCAGGAGATTCACACTCTGTCCACATCCCTGGCCAATGGAGTTGTCCTGGCCAGCATGGTGCAGCAAAATAATGTCACCCTGAATGACAGTGGCTTGGGAATAAATGGAGCCGCTATATCCCTTTATAGTAACCAGAAATTCATTTGCTTTCTGCAATTCTACAATGAGATCGAAGGTGATATTCAGGGAAATTTCTTCGATCAGGCAGGAGATGAGACACGCAAATTGCTACCCATTGATCAGGTGCCGCAATACTATGAAACTGTCGACACTGAAGATTCCTGTACATCATCATCAAGTTCAAGTAGGTACTCTGGTGACTCTGATAGTTCCGATTCCGTGGAAGGAACTGGCAGTGAGGCAGAGAATGAATCATCGAGGGTCTCAGTAATGCGTAAGCGAAAGTCTACCGACGCTGCGAAAACATCCAAAAGGTGACTTTCCATTCCTTCCAAATATTTAAATTTTATTTAATTTTATTTACTCCACCCAGGATATGTACTGGCTTAACGGAAGAGACTAAGCCACAAAGTCAGACAACGACGTTGTCGGAATGTCCTAAGAAGTCGTCACCAGCGAAATGTTCCAAAGACTCAGCATCGACGCCACCGCCGCCGTCGCCAAAATGTTCCAAGGACTCAGCATCGCCGCCGCCTAAATGTTCCAGGAACTCAGCATCGCCGCTGCCGTCGCCTAATTGTTCCAAGGACTCAGCGTCGCCATCGCAAACTCCCCCTTATGCTTACGTCTGTCCAGAGCAACGTCAGTTCATGCTGGCCATAAGCTCAGATTCACCCAATAACGATTTCAGTGGACTTCTATGTCATTTCTATGATCTGTTCGAGTCCTCGCAGAACTGTACTCACTTTCAGTTCAGTGAGAAACATTCGGTGGCCAAATTTGATAATAAACTGTGGTTAACCTGTGCCAACAAGGACACCTACGAATGGATTAACCGCAGTCTAAGTCCTTTAAACGGCTACAAATCCTCCACCCTTTTCGAGGATTTTCATCTCGTCGAGTGCTCGTTTATCCTGCCAAAGGTGGTGCAAAATAAGGCATTGGCCAGTGTCCTTCAACTGATGGAGATTCAGAATTCTGGCCTCCACACGGACAAATGGTGTGTGGTTGAACAAAAGACTCTGTTAGCCACTTCCGAGGACTATAGCCAGAGGGCAATCACCCACATTTGCGACAATGAAGAGGTTAAGCTCTGGATTGATCCGGAATCTGTCGAACTGCTCAGGGAAAAGGAATTCAAGTTGAAATATTGCTTTTGGACACTCTTGTTTCTAGTTCATTGTTAGCTTTTCTCGGCTACAAGTTGTTAACCAAAATGAATTTTTTATTAAAAATGAATCAAAAAAAAACAAAAAACGTTTCTTTAAGAATACTTAGACGCACCTAGCGGCCAACTCTGCTTTTATAAACATAGTGAACAAGATTCTAATTCTCTCCATTCATCCCGTTTTGGGTGCATGGTATAATGATTTTTTCAGGAAATGATTATGAAAATTGCGGATAATACCTTCTTTATGAGGCCTCATTGGCCCCGCCTGCACTTCACTTAATTCGACCCTGATAGCAGTTTATCGCTTTACTTGTCGCTCCCCCACCACTCCCCCAGGCACTAGAAATTAACAAAAAAAAAAAAAGATAAGGGAGTTTCACATGGAAGGTTTTAAAATTGCATTTTATTCAGATAATACAATTATATATATATTTCTAGATATATATATATATATGATATATGTATATGTGGTATATATATTTCTATGCCTCTCTCTGTATGGCATTTGGCCAAACTTGCGTCTTACAAAACTAATAAAAAAATAATAAAAATACATTCAGGCGCTAACGCTGACTAAGATTTATATATATATATATACTTAGATATATATATGCATGTGTAAAGCATTTTGAAACTGTACAAGGACTTTAAAAGAGGAATTATGAGGAGTGGGAGGGGGAAAATTGGGGGAATGTGTGTGTGTGTGTATTTTGTTGTAGTCAATCTTCTCTTAGCGTCCATTCCAATAGCCCACACGTCCATTCTCGAATGCCAAATTGATGCGTGGATGTGGCAGGGGTCGAGCCGCTTGCAGTGGCTCACTCTGGCCCACTGGCATAGCGGGATCGTTCTCAAAGTACAGACACTGACGCACAAACTCGAGGAACAGCATTTGCGTCTGTTGGGCGGCATGAATGAGAATCTCCAGATTGCTATCCGTGGACAAGTCACGTACCAAATGCTCACAGATTCGTGTGTTTGTATCCACATCGAACAAAGGAACACCAAAGCTTACATCGAGCAAGGTCCACTCCTCGGCAGTCTCCTCCTCCGCGTCCGTAGAGTCCTCCTCTAGCAATGGACTGGGTCTGGCTAGAGGAATTTCGACGGAACTCTGGGATACCAAGTCACCGGTGCGACTGCATTTGGCCAATTCGCTGGCCAACACTTGATTACAATCGTCCGAGGTGTACTCATTGGCAGGACCATGATCTGGCGTTGTGGCAAAATGATTCTCATCGGGACTCTTGAGTCCCTGCCCCTGCCCCTGTCCCTGTCCCTGTCCTAGTCCCTGTCCCTTCTCTTGATTTGGCACATGATTCGATGATTTGCTGACTTGTGGTTGTTGTTTTTGCTTTTTGCCGCCCTGCGGCAACTTTAAATGCACTTCCAGCTCATAGTCCTCGCATCCAAGATCAGCCACGCCCGTATTAAGGAATGTTATATAACCGCATTGATGACGCAAATCAATCAATTCCGAGAGCTTCTGCACGGCCCTATGACTCGTCCATTTTGCCTGACGACACTCAGCCGAGCCATGCGAGCCAAACGGAAACGATTCGTATTGCAATTGGCCAGGCGAACGTATCCCATAGCCCTGAAGCAAGATGCAACCATTTTTCAGCTGATCATTCAGATTGCGAAAGTTTTCCGAATTGAGTATATATGCATCGGAATGTAAAATATTAACCAACAGCTTGCCATAGCCAAGAAAGAGGCGTGGCAATGACTTTAGAACAGTTCCACGGCACAACAACAAACTGGGTGGACCATAGCCTGGCAAATGAGGAGGGAGTGAGAGTGTAAGAGAGATGGCGAGAGATGGGAAAGAGCGGAATACTCACCCGTGATATGATTAAAGAAGAGTTTATTCCACATGGGCGCCACATCGGAACTGCGTAGGAATTGTCCAAAAAATGGAATGCTAAATGTATTACTCAATTGCGCTGTTAGCGGTGAGGCGGAAATTATGAACTTATATTTCTTCTCGAGTACCCGATCTCTGGTCTGTCTATCCAAGCCTTCGAGGCACTCCAAACGCAGGAGGTCGAGGCCACCAGTTAGTATGTGACGCAAAGAGCAAATGGTGGATCTCAGGATGACAGCATGGGCAAAATAACGTGACACATCGCCCTCGCCCTCGGCATCCAGCAGGGAAACCTGCTCCAATTCGGCCAAAAAGCTATCCATGCTCTCCTCACACAATTTACCCACCTCGAACATGGTTACAGCATGATTTTTTAGACCCGGCGAGAGATTGCCCATCATAAGGAATGCAGTGAGAGTGGAATCGAATAAAAATCCCACGCGTTTGCCACTTTTGGGAGCCACTGGGGCAACTGGGACTGGAACTGACACTGGCGCTGCCACTGGCACTGGCACCTCAACAAGTTCCTCTTGATCATCACTGTTCTGGGGATGATGGGGAGGCGTGACATTCATGTGGGCAAAACTAAAGTCACTCGTATTGCCATCTGAGGAGAGATAGCCAATGGAACTGCTATCTTTATCCCGCTCCTTTTCGCTACCCTTCTGAGGGGTCTTGGGACTGGGACTTGGTTGTTCGAAATCGAAATTATTATAATTTAATGGCGTTATCTGTGGCGTCTCCGGCACCTGTTGCCGCTTATAGTCAGCCCAACTTGCATGATCCTGTTGCTGCGGCGGCTGCCCAACTAGTTCGTCCTTGCGTTGGGCAAATCCCAGACGACATATGAAGGACACAGCCTGCTTAACCATATCCAGCTCTAGCTGCAGCATTTGAGCCAATTCGGCTATGGTCATGTGCTCATCGGCACTCACAAAAATCTTGTAGAGCAAATTCTCAAAATAATCACCGCTGACACGATTCATTACGAAATTCCTCAAGGGTGGTATGCAAATGCGATCCTCTCCCGAAATGGGTACATCCAAATAGATTAAACCCTTGCGATAGAGACTCTGGACTACTTGATAGTCACATTTCCCGGCGGGTTGGGCGCCAAAATCAATTAAATCATCAATCAAACTGCGCTCAGCGGGCAAGAGGTAACGTATATCCGTCTCAAGGACATAACCAATGTCCAGACGCCACCAGGGTTCAATGTGCACATGAACGGGAAAGCGTGGCAGAAAATCCAATGGATTTGGCTTGGCACTGAACAGAATGGAGCGTGTGGTATGGGTCTTTAGATCACTTATCAGCGCTAGATATTCATTCCGACCAATGCCCAGGACACGAAGACAATCGGCGGCCGTAAAATTGGGCAACGTGTCGTAGCTTTTGTCGCTGCGGAGCAACTGGCTGAGCACATCCAAATAGTAGTTAAAAGGGGTCACCCTCAAGCCCTTGGTCACTATATCCGCCAGATGATAGGGAAAGACACCCAAGCCATTGATATTCTTCTGGATGAGAAGCTCGTAATAGCGCTGCTCCTGCCGGAACACCTTCGATGCCAAATTGCCACGAAAGCGCAGCTGGTTCTTCAAACTATAGTTGAACACATATTTCTCATAGTCGCGCTGGTTGTTGTTCAGCATGGAACGCAAATGGACGGGCAGCTGTTGCCAGCTCACATTTCCACGAATGCACTGCTGCAGCTGCACCTCCACCTTTTCCTTCTCCTTTTCTGTCATTGCGATTGCACTTTTTACATATATTGGGATAAGATGTGTGGGTAACGGGTGCGCACTTCACCTAGCTCACTCCATGTTGAACTCCAAGGCGACCCCTCTTGATTCTACGCCTCTGACTTGTCAAATTTCTGCCAGCCTTTCCAAAAGCACAGTTTATTTTAACGCTAGCACGGATTTTTTGCTCCTCGTAGCACAGTCCCGACAATTAACTAGCACACTCGTTAATTTGTTGTGTAGAAGTGCGGGTTTGTTTTCTTTCTATTTTGGCAGGAAAAGTGAAAAATGCGACGACAGCTGATAAGACGGTCGTCTGACCTATCGATAAGTGTGTGACTAAAAAACTAAAACACTTTTGCAGCACTTACAAAAAAGCACAAAATGCACTGAGCGAAAAGGTTTTTGATAAACTTTTCTTGAAAATGGCCTGTTCTAACCAAACCAATATGTACAGGGAAATGGGAGTAAAATTACTAAATTGCTACTTCATGATAATAACTTTACAAAGCAAATATCCCCAGTTTGTTGTTCATTAATTTTCTTTCTATATAAAAGATAATACGAAATGATATAATGCCAGAGCAAATTTAAGTCGACTTATTCATTTTTGAATTTATTTAGGTATTTACTCAAATTGTAATTTGTTTATACATTTCCTATAAATATACAACATAGGTTTAACAAAAATTGTTTAGGCAAAATTGAAAAACAAATCATAATTCCACTTTGCCCAAACAATTTCCTAAATATATTTTAAACTGCATAAAAATAATTATAACCGAAAAGATGAAGTAGTATATTAGTTTTAATCAAATATTGCAATAAAACTAATAAAAGAAAAACTAGAAATTATCAAAAGTTAGAAAAAAATTAACAGTTTTTAATGCAAGATGTGTAAAAACAATTAATTTTTTTTTTTTTTTTTTGGTGCCAGTGAAGTAAGCGTTAAAAGTCGATGTGATTTTCTATCGATTACCGATTTTGCAACGACTAGAGGTGAGAAACCATATATATCGTCTATATGTGTCGTTATAGTGAAACCAATGGCCAAGTCATCGAGGAAGTCGCTGCCCTAATCAAGGAACTATTTGATAAACAACACTTTTGTGTTTTTCAACTCAAATCAAATACAAATTTTTGTTATGAATCGTTTGCATAAATAGAGTCAAAAAATCAAAGTTAAGAAACAGTACGAGCCAACGACACAAGACAAATTCAAATGAGCGAAAAGCAAACGACAAAGCCAAAGACAAGCTAAAACCTCCAAGGCAAGACAAGGAAAGGAAAGGAAGGAGCAGCAGCTGTGTGTGTGTGGGGAGAGATAGTAAGCGAGAGAGGGGAGAGAGAGAACATTGAACATCGATTTTTTGCACCCTTTTTTCGTTTCGCCACGCATATTTTGGCACAACAAAGGAAACTTGACATCTCATCGGCGAAGCACTAGAAAAAAGTGGCAGAGGCCAAACACCGAAGCCAGCAACGAGAAGGTTTTCATTTATTTGGTGGCAATTTGGAACAGGTACCAAATGAGCGGTGGAGGGGATGAAGAACAGAAGGCGCCGTCGCCTGGCGTCTCAAGGTGAGATTTCGATGAGCGCAAAAATTCATTTAAATAAATATGTATCTCTCTCTCTCTCTCTCTCAGCAGCGCCTCGACATCATCATCGTCGTCCGTGATTGTTGTGGGTGGGCGAGCCACACCCGAAATGAAACGATCAGCGGTACGCAGCCTTATACATCGTTATTTCCATCAATTGCAATCTGGATGCGGTAATGCACATTGCACGAATGCCAATTGCGCTTCCAGCGGCAAGGTAGCCCCAATGACGCCCAATGAGGTGGCCGCCAGAGCATTGCAGCTGTTCTCCCAGGATGCCCAGCTTTGTGACATCTCCACTCAATCCTCACCAGTCACCACCAGCAGCACCACCACCAGCAGCACCACCACCACCAGCAGCAGCAGCAGCAGTAGCAGTGCAAGCGATCCCACTAACAGGTGAGTTCAAAGTAAACCAACTGTGAAAGTACCTCAATGAATTCCTACTTTCCTACACCTTACAGTCCGCAGCTACAGGATGTAGACATGTTGTCACCGAATGATAGCAGCAACAGCAGCAGCAGCAGCAGTAGCAGCAATAGCACCAGTAGTAGTCGTAGTTCCACCACCACAATCACCTCCGCCAGTTCCACCAGCATTCAGTCTCAGCGTGCTCTGCCACTATTAGCAACATCTACAGCGGAAGGAGCGTCGTCGGCGAGTGCGGCACAGGCGCCCTCGTCTAGTTCAAGCTCAGAGACACCCACATTGGCTCCCTTGGAATCGCTAACTGCTCATGTACTAGAAATGTTGTATATGAAAGGCTTAGATGCCGATAACTATGATCGTCTACACCAGGCGATCAGTGATATCTTCTCCAGCATAGAGAAATTAAGCCAAAGCTTTATAAAACCCATTGAGGAGGTAAGGGAGGAGCCCGTCCGATCTCTGCCCGCAGCTGAAGCTGCTGGTGCTACATCGTCAACAGCGTCAAAAGAATTGCAAAAGCTTCTGGCCCAAACCCCAGGAGCCCTGAACAAAGAACAATTGCGGACTCTGGAGGGCGAGCATGACAAAGATGAGGATAGCACACAGCAGGAGCATCAGGAGGAGGAGGATGAGGTGGAGGAGGAGGAGCACGGCCTAACAACTACAGAAACGACGACGACAACTCCAGGAGAACAGAGAGGAACCGAAGAACCGAATTTAGATGAAGATGAGCCCATGCTTAAGCAAGACGAAGAGACTGCGACAACGGTAGAGAATCAGGAGCAGCAGCAGCAGCAGCAGCCAAAGCCAAAGCCAATGGAGCTAACAACAATTTCTGATGAAACTCAGGTCGACTTTGAAGGATTGCGACGTGTACAGCGAATAATTTTCTCAGCTCCATGCCGTTCATTGGCCGAACAACTAACGATCAGTGTTATCAAATTGGCCGATTGTATGCGCTATTTGCGTCACTATGGTCCCGATTGGGAGCAAGTCCTACATTGTCTGGTTATCTGCTTCGATATGGCCACTAACAGTGAGTAGGCTACCAAATCACCCAATCTAATTGAGATTTTTGGCTAATCCCATCCTATTTTTTTTAGCTAAGAACAGTGTCACCGACATGGAGTACTTGGATCGTGTCCTGCCCAAGTTATGTCATGCAGCTGCCGTTATGCCTGTCCGTTCCCAGGCGCGTCTGGCACGCATTTGGGCCACACATTGTGCGGATCAGCTGAAGGCTCTGGTGGCAGCGTGTCAGCAACAGATAACCCTGCAGGTTCTCCTCGATGAGGAGGCAGTGCGAGAGAATGAGCATATTATCAGTGTGACCAAAGTGCTCAAGGTAAGAAGGAAGACAAAACCAAAATCTCATTGTGGTAACCTAATCGTCGCCCCTTCCTTTTCATAAAGATTGTTTTCTATGCCAACATATTGGCCAGTGAATTGGAAACGCCATCTTGCCGCTTACCTCTCGAACTGGAGCCGGGGGAGGTTCAGGCTCAGGGTCAGGAGCAGAGTAGTGGAGTTTCTGGCGTCTCTGCGTCATCTGCTGCTGCCTCGCTCATTGAGGATGATTTTTTTATGTATAGCTCACATTTGAATCCACATATGCCGAAATTTGCCGAAGATCAACTGGAAAAGGCATTGCAAGTCTCATGCATAGATTGCCGGAATCCTCTGGTGCCATTGGAGGAATTCTACAATGATGCATTAAGCGATGGCATACAAATGCATCATGACTATCTCTCCTATAAGACTCTAGCCATGGAAAGCGAACTGGGGACGACACATAGCAACTATTTCTCATTTATGCTTTACGCTTTCATCCTGACGCCGGCCACCAAAGTGGATGCCCTCTACTATGACAGTCGCATGAGAATGTATAGCGAGCGATATTCATCGCTTTACTCAATACTCCATAATCTAAATCACGATGGCGATCAGGATGTGGCCCCACCGCGGCCAGATCTCAAACTTAATGTGCGTCGAGATCAATTGATCAATGATGCTCTCGTTGGGGTAAGTCAGAGATGGAGAGAGAGAGAGAAAACCCTCTGGGAACCGTCTAGAGATTATTGTTCTATTTGATCTTTCTCTTTTAGCTGGAATTGGTGGCCATGAGTAATCCAAAGGATTTAAAAAAACAATTGGTGGTGGAATTTGTCGGGGAGCAGGGTATCGATGAAGGCGGCGTATCCAAAGAATTTTTTCAATTAATTGTCGAAGAGATATTTAATCCGGCATTTGGCATGTTTGTCCAACAGGAGGAGACCAATAATATGTGGTATGTAAAGGATTTAAATCCACATAGTTTCACCTGATTGAATCTTGTCTTAATCTTCTAATTTTAGGTTCAATGCCACACCATTTGAGAATGGTGCACAATTTACTTTAATTGGCATTATCATCGGATTGGCCATCTATAATAATGTGATTCTGGCTGTGAATTTTCCCATGGTCGTCTATCGTAAGCTAATGGGCTATCGTGGTACATTCTACGATCTGAGCGATTGGAGTCCCACGTTATATAAGAGTCTAAAGTCCATGCTGGACTATCAGGGTCAGGATATGGAGGAGGTATTCGATCAGACTTTTCGCATTAGCTATAGCAATGTGTTTGGTGAAATGGTGGAACACGAGCTGCTGCCCAATGGCAAGGAAATGTTGGTGGGACAGCACAATAAGAAACTCTTTGTCAATCTATATGCAGATTTTCTTCTAAATACGAATATTAAGCAACAGTTTAATGCGTTTCGTAAAGGTTTCGAAATGGTCACGGATGAGTCGCCGTTGAAATTACTCTTTCGGCCGGAGGAAATTGAAATGCTGGTCTGTGGGAGTCGGGTAAGTCACACCCCCCCCCCCCCCCCCCACCGACCCCTTCTTAACTCTCTACCAATTCATGTCAAATGTTTTTTGTTTTTTTTTTTCTTTTCAAGGAATTTGATTTCGTTGAGCTGGAGCACTCGACTGAATATGAGGGTGGTTACACAAAGGAGACGCAAATTATTCAGGATTTCTGGAGCATTGTGCATGCTATGCCGCATGAATCGAAACGCAAGTTGCTGGAATTTACAACAGGATCGGCGCGTGTTCCTGTGGGGGGCTTGAAATGTTTGCGTCTATTGATCACACGACATGGACCAGACAGCGATCGATTGCCCACTTCGCACACTTGCTTTAATGTCCTGCTACTACCCGAATATAGTAGCAAAGAGAAGCTAGAGGAGCGTCTGCTCAAGGCCATTAACTACTCCAAGGGCTTTGGCATGCTGTAAGTCGGTGGCTACCGCCACTGCTGCTGCTGCTGCTGTTGCTGTGTCCTGCATCCTGCATCGTAACTGATACCACCTCTCTCTAAGAATGAATGAAGAATAATGACTTTCAGTTTGTTTTTAAGTTTCGCCATTTATTTTTGATATAACCTTGTTCAAAGTAAGACAATATACAAGATTTATATGGGAGTACACATAAGTCTGGGCTCAAATATAATCTAGTATTTAGTTGATACATTGAAATTCAAGTTTTTTTTGCTGATCTGATAAACAGCAGGGGTAAAAAAACAGAACAGTTTAAATATCGATAAGCCGCCATTCCAGAGGGTCTCCAAAAACGTATATCGTTATCGATTATTTACTGTGGCTAATATCGATTAATATTATGCCCATCTCTACCATGTAGTAATAGAAACAAACAAATAAGAATTTAGAATCGTTGCCGGTTTATTGTTAAAAGAAAAGTAGTAAGCTCGCAGAGGAGTAGTTTGCCAGCATGGATATCATTTTGCCTGTAAACCTGCTGGATGAGCAAAAGTTTCTCCTGTGCTCCTCTCAGCTGAACTATGATGTATTCTCAGCGGTAAGATGACCTTGATTTTGTTTAATTTCATCAGCTTAAAACGAAATCCTTTTTTTCAGAAAATGTTTATCTTCTTCAATGGCAACTGCGACGTGGATGTGTATGAGCTAATGGGTAATAATCGACTCCTGCAATTGATATACGGCTGGGAAGTGTGCCATCTGCAAAGTCAAAAGCAGCAAATGAACGAGGAGGCACTGCGTCATGTGGTAAAAGTTTTGGCCCATTATTCATTGCAATTGCTTTTTAGCCAGGAATGGACCAGCTGCTCGAAAAGTCTTAAGCAAATGTTGGTATACTATCTAAATGTGGCCCGTCTGAATTATGTGGACATTGCCATGCTAAAAGAGATCGATTGGCCATATATATTGAATTTTCATGCAAAACCATGGAATTTGCCATATTTGCAACAACTGTTCGCAAATCTAAGGATAAACAAACATCAGTCCATAGAGCATGCAGTGCCAGCAGGCACAGCAGAAGGTAGGCAATGCAGTGGACATACTCAAAATCAAACAAGAATCTTTAACAATTTCCCCCTCTCTCTCTCTCTTTCTTGTAGATATAACCTTTTATAAACAAGAGGGTCTTCATTTGATATTGCTGCGTCTGGTGCAGCTTTTTAATGCTGGCAATTGGGAGGCTGTTAAACAATTATCCTTACGTATGATGGCCGCTTGGCTTAAGGCCCAGGCCAAGTCTAGTTTTGAGTCACTGCAAAGGGATCAAAAGGCCATAGCCTTGATAGGACACCTCTATCTCCTGACTGTTTTTGTGGCGGATGATAACCGTGGCTATTTCATAGATAATATGGTAAGGGATTCGAAATTATTTCGATGGGTAAAGCCCATTTCAACCGCTTTCCATTTGTAGATGTTCAACATTGGCTTCTATGCCCAAAGCATGAAGGATGCTCCCGTGACCTATGACATTATCTTTACGCCAGCTCGTCTCATTGCCCAAATTTGTGTGCTCTTACGCCTGAACAAAAGTGACTTCTTCAAGGAGATTGTATTCAAACAATTCAATCTGAATATGGTCACCTCATTCGCTGTTATGTTGGAGGCCTACACAAGCTACTTGCTGGGCAATCAGTTGTTAGAATTGATGGCTCTAAATGAGACTGATTTCCTTGCCCAATTACCGCAATTCAAAATCCTTATGCATCGTTATGTGGAGGAGCGGGAGAACAGCGAGAAATTCATGCTTAATGAATTACAAAAATTTGATTCACAAAACAAAAGCCACGCCCTGCCGCATACGGTCGACTTGAATCTGAACTATCAGCAACAGATCTGCAAGGGGAATCGAGCTAGCAATATTGGCAACTACAAGAACTACGATGATGACGAGAAGAAGCCATCGCTGCCAGATTTGGATGACGAAATGGATAGACAAAGTGATCCTGTCTTTCAGAATGTTCCCAACAATGAAGAAGTCTTGAAATTTGTCTATCAGCTATTGGCTCAACGGGTAGGTGTTCCTTCTCTTGCTTTCCCACTTCAGATTGAACTGATTCTCACTCTCTCTCTATGTTTCTGTTATTGTAGAAATTTCGTGGCTGGCAGTTTGCTAAAATAGTTTTACTTTTGAAAATAATTGGTCAGCAACTGAATGCCATTGAAATCTGGCGCTATCATCCAGGACTTACCATAGATTTCATGTTAAATTTGGAGCACAGTTTGTCGGACAATTATGCAGCTTTGGCCAAAGAATTCAATGAGCACGGCTTCATGGAGGCCGAATTCTGGCTAACTGCCTTCTATTTGCATCCCATTGCCAGCTATTATAATGAGGTAAAACGCTGTTCCCGCATCAAGAAGAAGCGACGCGAAGACGAGGACTTAAGTAGAGCGACAGCAACGATGACGACAGCGACAGCGACAGCTTACAATGTCAAATACGAGTTACTTAGCTCCACCATCGATGTGGATGAGATTGTGACCATAACGAATCACGATGCTCCTGTCGGAGACTATGATCCCATCTATCAGGCTCTGTTGGCTTTGCGTTTGCCGCGTAGCGTTATCAAAGATCTCTTAACTGTGGCGTTTCAGCCGCGTAATAAACGCTACTCTTGGGCACTGGACTGGCAAATCTTGCACGAGCGTTGCAGTGCCCTGCTAAAGAGCAAGGATTTGAAAAATAAATTTGTGGCCCTTAATATGGCCGAGGCGAATGATAAGTTGCAATTTCTACACATTGACTATGACAAGTACAAGAATCGTCCACAATTGGACTACGGCAGCATTGAGGAGGGCTATGAGAATGCTGCCAATTTGGCAGAGGCTGATAATGAAGTTAGTGCCGATGAGGAAGAAGCCGAAGTGGAAAAGCCTCCACCACCACCAGCCAAACGAAGACATACACGAAAATTCTGGGATGAAGGTAGGAAAAGAGTTCTTTTTCTTTAAAAATTTCGCTTTAATTTAAAATTTCTTCCTGTCTTCTCTCTCTCTCTCTTGGCAGTTGTTTTCGAGGATGAAGAGGAGGAAGAACCGGCCTCAGATGAAGGCGATGAAAATTTCACTTTGAGCACTGGACGGCGTACACGCAAACGTGCTGCTGCCATGGTTGCCAATGCCATGATCTCTGATATGGATAGAAGTTTGCGCAGTGGTCGCAGATCATCACCTCTTGCCGATTCTGCAGCGGATACCATTGCCCCTGTCTTGGGTTCGGAAGTAAAGCAAGAGAAATTATCTCGACCGCCTTCACCAGCTGCAGGAGCAGCAGCAACAGCATTCGTAGACCAAGTGAAGCAACTAGATTTACCCCAACCCACAAAACGTTCCTTTGTTGAACTACTCGATGCTAGAACCAAATTTAGCAATGAGACGAGCGGTTTTAAGGCTTTCGCTGATATCTGGACCTTTGAGTCGAATGAACTTCAGAGTGTGGAGAATGACGGCAAAGAGATTCCCATCCTAATGGAAAGCAGTTCAGTGTTAAGTAAATTTAAAAGTCTGCAAAAACTAAAGCAAATCACAAAGGCCAAAGCGTCGGTGCCAGCGACGGCCCAGCCGCCAGCTTCAGCTTCAGCTCCAGTTTCAGTTCCAGTTCCAGACCCCCCTGTCCTGGTTGTTGTGAAACAGGAACGTCGAGATTCTTCTAGCATTTCCGATTCAGATCTGAGTGGTCAATTGTTTACGAGTGAGTCGTCCAACGAGAGAACTGAAAAAGACCAAACCATGGACGAGCCTATAATTATGCATCCAATTAAAGTGGAACCAGTCGACCAAGTGGAAATTGATAGGCCAAAGGAGCCTGCTGAAACTGCTGAGGATGCTCTGCATAGGCGATTTGTCCAAGAGTGCCTCACCCGTCAAGTAGTGATTCGTTTAAATCGTCTCACTGCCAACGATATACAAAATTTGCGAGACTTTCGAGTGTGCATCAAGCGTCTCAATATGGATGACATTCAGAAGCAGTCGCTTTCCAAGCGCAAACACAGTCACAGTCCCTCCAATGATAGCCATTCCTCGACGAGCAATTCATCGGATCAATCTGGGCCAAGACGCAAGAGATTCGTTCATATAACATCCGATTCGCCTGGTTGCTCGATGCGTGGCAAGTTGGCTAGGCCAAATTTTAAGCATATTACTTCGGATTCCTCAACGGATATGGAGGATTCACCTCGAGGAGGAGGAGGAGGCTATAGCACAGCACGCGGCATGCGTGGAATACGAGGTGGTGGTCGTAATGGCAATCGTGGACGTGGAGGACGTGGTGGCGTACGAAGTGGACGCAGCGGTGGTGGACGTAGTTTACGTGGAGGACGCGGTGCAAGTCGTAGCGGTGGCGGTGGCAATGGACGTGCTCGAGCAATACCTGAGCCGGGATCGGGCAATTCTGACAACTCTGGCAACTCTCCAGATGTCATTGAATTATCCTCTGATTCGTCCTTATCACAATTTAATACTCAGGTGATCGAATTTGATCCGCTATATGAAGAGGAAATTGTTCCCTTTTGAAGATGCATTGCCTTAGGGCAACGTTCCCCCCGCTCCCCGCCCTCCCACCTACTCTTCGTCTCTCTCTCTCTCTCTCCCTCTCTATCTACGTGGCCGAAACGAAAGGAAGCAGTCGGGGGTTGGTGATGAGAGAATGAGAGAGAGTGAAAGAGTGGAACAAAATTGAATTTACTCCGGTTGTTAGAATGCAATTAGCCCAAGGCACACACTCGCACACACACACACGCACACGCACACGCACACACATTTAATATTTACTTTGGTTCACAATACTCATGGAAATCATATAAATTCATCCTCATCCGTGTGTCTGTGTGTACATCTGTTTAGCCCAGGAACAAGATTTTTACGCCTAAAGGCCACTAAAAAGCAAAAAAAAAAAAAACATAAAAACTCTTTAGAAATTGGCTTGACATTGGGTCCAACCACTTCTTAATTAACTATATAATTGATATGCATTATCGGAACCAGCAGCAGCCAACAACTGGCAATTGGTCACACGTGTCGGATGAGCAGCACTTGAAATGGCTAAGGCCAACAACAAACACGTGGCGGCTCCTCTGACAAGGATAATTGGTGATTGGTGGTGGTGGACGGTTTTGAATGGATTTACTTCTAGGTAAGTTAAATCCATTTGTTCGGCTAGCCTTTGAGCTATGTACATACATATATACATACATCTATCTACTATATTCTGCTCTTCAAAAAGTTCTCTTACAATTAATTTCAAAGACTTGGCTTAAAACGCTTAAAACGCAATTTCACGTCTAAACTTAAATCTATAATAAGTAATTTAAAGCAAACTTACTATATAATATAGTTCAGGTTTAAGCCAAAAACACTTCTCAAATAAGCTCATTTAAATTGTAAATCTTTAATAAATTAACTATGCAATGAAAGGAAGTCGTTCAAGTGACTTGTTTAGGTTAACTTTTTCCCTCTAACATCACTGATTGAGGCTATATAGTCTATATAGTAGTCCGATTGTAAGTTTTTGACAAAAGGCGAGAATTTCTCTGGAAGAAGTCGCTGGCTGGGGGCCTCTACAAAAGACATTTGAGGACCAAAAGTGAAAGTTTTCCGTTAGAGCCTTAAACATTCTAAATTAACAAAAAGCTCTTATACGAAACAAGTTCTGTTCAAATAGTTTAAATTCTCAACACTTTTTATGTTGTTTTATGAAATTGTAACGAATTGAAAGTAGCCCACTTGGGGACAAATATTTTGTCCACGAACCTGGCTAAGACTTATTATCGCTTCATAAGTTATGGCCGCTGTGAAGAGTAAAATTGATTTTTAAAAAATAACGTTCTTAATTCAAAAATAATGTGAAATATGAAACTAGGAACTAGGAATTTTATTCGGTGTGCAAAATATCTAAAACTTAAATCAAAGTCGAATATGTGATTGTTTGTTTAAAATGTTTTTGAGTTTTGGAATATAAAATTATAATTACGACTTAAAAAAAACTACGAAAACTGTAAACGTCCATTAAAAAAGCCGATAAGATAATGCAATTTCATGGCTAATAAGTGCAGCTGAGAGATCCCACACACACACACACACACACACACACACACACCAGCAATAACTCAATTAGTATCCTTGACACTCTCGCAAAGTGTCGCTGGCTCGTGCCACATAATTTGCTCACAATTGCCACCTATCATAACAAATCTGCACGCGTTCCCGTGCTATCACATTATGAATGTGAATCGAATCCTCCTTGCCCATCTTTGGCACACTTAACCACTTGAGCAGCCGGTAAGCTATGGCTGGAAGTCACGTGGCCACGTTGCAATGCCGCCAAAAGCCTGGGAAGTGGAAATGGAAATGGCAATGGCAATGGTTGTGGTAGTCCTACACATGTTGCGTTTTGGGAAGTGTTTTGTTGGTCCGTCTGCTCGTCTGCTCGGTTGGCCACGTGGCAATAATTCGCTTAGTGACAGGCGTAAGCCCTAAACGATTATTGCGGTTTATGGGCAAAACAAAAAAAAAAAAAGAGTTGCGGGTAATTGAGAAACCTCTTCACTTGCGCCGCCGCCACTCACTCCCACTTCACCCAACCCATTTCAATTCTTAGCGCCGTTTTGGTTGGCAAATTTTAAATGTTTTCATAACAATTTTGAAAATATCTCAAGGGAAATGGTAATATAAGCTAAACTTGGTCCTAGATAAAGATTAAAGTGTATGCTCCAAAGGGGAAATTGATTTTCTTTGGATACCTAAGCCATCTAAGTGGTATTCAGAGAGGCTGAATATATTTTACCACATTCTAGGGATCTTAGAATATCGTCGCAATCCGAGAGGTATTTTTAGAGAAACGGGAGATGAAATATAAAAACATATTTTACCACTTTCTATGGATCTTAAAAGATCTACGCCATCCGAGAGGTATTCAGAGAGACTGAAGATGATATATAGAAACATATTTTACCACTTTCTATGGATCTTAAAAGATCTACGCCATATGAGAGGTATTCAGAGAGGTGGGAGGTGGTGTTTACCAAATTCTAGAGGTCTTAAGAGATCTACGCAATCCGAAAGGTATTCATAGTGACCAAAGATGATATAACTAACAGAATTTTAAAAGCAAAATTTGAAAATTTTGACCTTAGGTCATCGAAAAAGAATTAGGAGAGGTTCTCAGGTGACTAAAGATGATATTGTGAAGGCTTTAGGAACACTTGATTTCAAGTTAGCATTTCAATCTAGAGAGCATTTGGAATATCATGGGTTATATTCTGTAGTAGCTTTCCTTTTCGCCCACTTTTTATGTCATATCCACATGAATTGCTTTGAAGACTGCCGAAAAAAAAAAATGATAGGCCCGGACGAACATTGGCGTCATTACTGATCCTCGACAGACAACGACAACGACAACAACAACGGCAACGACGAGGCGGCGACACAGACATCTTTCCGATTGGCTTAGAGCTTAGAGGCCTTCAGTAAAGCGTAAAAAATGCTCGTATTTTAACTGGTAGCGTTGGCTGGTTGGAACGAATCTGTTTACCATGTGTGTGCGAGTGTGTTTGTGTGTGTGTGTTTGTGTGGGTAAAATCAACCCCCTGGCGACAATCACAGCGCGCATATCTTTTGGGATTTGTGTGCCATGGCGCCGTCACGACCGACGACAATGCGTCGAGGGTTGTTACCCGTTGCTGCTGCTGCTGCTGCTGTTACTAAATCAGCGGGCTTACTCCGGTATGAATCTAATGGCTGGGCGCATAAAACCGGTGCGCACTCCTTGCTAGCTTTTAGTTGGTGCGGGCACGCGAAACCCAAACGAAACAGAGAGCCGAGCTGAGCCGAGCCAAACCAAGCCAAGACGAAACGAGACGCAGAGAAACACCCAGCGATATTTTTTTTATTTTTTTGGTACTGAACGAAAAATGCGCGTTTGGAGTTGAGTGGAAACAAAGAAGACGAAGAAGAAGAAGACACCCAATTCGAGATCAAGTTTTCTTAACCATGGCCGCCTGCTACAATCCTTATGGGGCTCCAACTCAAGCCTTTGAGTTCGATGACGATGATGATGATGCTTCATTTGATAGCGGCTATGAGAAGAGTTTCGAAACTTCGGAGATGGCAGCCAATGTAAGCTCGTCGAGTTCAAGGCGTCGCTTGGATTTCGATGCAGTTGCTCCGGCAGCAGCCTACGCTGGCAATTGGGAGGCAGCAGGGGGAACCACAATGAACTCACCGCCACCAGGATTTGTGGGTCTTTTGGATACTAGCAGCAATCACAGCACGCGCAGTGGCCGAACTTTGGTGGAGCATCTTAATAGCCGTGCGGCAAGTTCAAGTGGCTTTGAGCCGCAATTGACCAGCACACCGGTAAAGTCGCCATCGCCCGGAGAGGATCCGGATGCACCACGCCAGAAGCGCAAATATGCCGTCGGCAAGAACAGAGTCACCCGATCACGTAGTCCCACCCAGGTGGTGCGCATCAAGAAGTTTCGACGCATGAAGGCCAACGATCGGGAACGCAATCGCATGCATACTCTGAACGATGCCCTGGAAAAGCTGCGCGTGACTCTACCCTCGCTGCCCGAGGAGACGAAACTCACCAAAATTGAGATTCTGCGTTTTGCTCACAATTATATATTCGCCTTGGAGCAGGTTCTCGAAAGTGGTGGCACCATCAATTTGGATCTGGAGAAGTTGCAAAATTTCACTTTAAGTGGCGAACGGATTACCAAAGAGTTGTTCGATGCACTTTTCGTGAATCCCCAACCGTTTCCCATGTTTGGTTGTGGACGCATGTTTCCCTATGGTCCGGCAACATCTCCACACCATCATGGCCATCAGCATCAGCACCAGCAGCAGCAGATGATGCCACCAGCATATCAGCATAATTTGGACTATCAGCCGCAGTCTCAGACCCAGCACCAGCCCCAGACTCAGAGTCAGTTACAGCAACCACCTGGTTTTGATTTTGCCAGCAGCATGCGTTTCTATCAGCAGGATCATCAACAGATGTCGTCTCCAACACCAACACCAGCAACGACTCAATCTCATTTCTCGCAAGAGAAATATGATCTCTTTCGTGGCAGCTTTGAGGCTGCTGCCAATCTTCAGCATGGAGCAGCCAATACGACGGAGTCATCGGGTCTGCATCAGCAGAGTAGTTTCTATACACAGACGCCGCCATGGAAGGATTATCCCGAAGAGCATCAGCCATCATCGGCCACATATAAAGCATTTCCCCATCAGGTATAGCATAGTTTTGGGGGCACAATTTGCCAGGTTTCCTTCTTTATTTTTTTTTTTTTTTTGTTGTAGCTATTTTGTGTGATACACCGAGCCATAATTGAGAATTTCGTAGAAGAAATCCGATTTAGGGAATCCAAAGTGAATCCCTTCGAACCTTTGAATCCATTTCACAATTCCTAAATCGCTTTTCTTCTTAAAAATTATAAACAATCAGTTGAATATATATAGGAGCTAAACCAGAGACCAAAACATTTTCAACATTTTAAATATATGTATTTAGCTTATATATCTTTAAGAATAACCTGTCAAAATTTTAGTCTTCTCAATGTGTTTAGAATATTTTCCAGCTTTTGAAAATTGACGAAAAGAGTTCCCCATACCCATTTTGTCATTTTTCAAAGATCCTTAACTATCTTATGAAGCCATGGGCGTAGTCAGGCGAGGGCAGAGTAGAAGGAAGAGCAACTGCACTCGTAATCTCTCTAGTTAGGATCTGCCCCACCGAAGTGTGATCCTGTCTACGTCCTTGCCTTAAATTTAGATTGTAGAACTTTTTTTTTTTGGTAGAAAATTCTTTGGTTTAGCTCCTGAAATTCAAATCAATTTTATTTCTGAATTTAGCTTTTGCTCTAAATTAAAGCTAAATTTATTAATAAATTTGTGTAAAGATTTGCAAATCGTTAACCCATTTGGGTTAACCTTTTCCAAAAGACAAACTTGCTCTCGTTTATAATTTAGCCAAATTGTAAACCAGATCCAGTTGTATCTCTCTTGTTGTTAGAGAGATTTCCCTCTACTTTGTGCCTGTAGTAGGGGGCCTTATTAGAGGGGGGGAAAAACGATTGTTCCATAGAGCTTAAGTCAGAGATTCTACTCTATGTACCTTTTTTTGTAAGTTCTAGGCAGTAGCTAAATATTGAAGAGAACGAGAGAGAGAGAGAGAGAGAGAGATCTATATCTATATATTTATTCATATACAAAAAGTTATTGCCATTGCAAGTGCAAGAAAAGCCAGCTAGTCAGCAGAGAATCAGGGTCTATATTCTTATATCTACCTTAAGGTGATAAGTTAAATTTTCAATGTAACAATTATTTTGCTAAATAAAGTTGATGGAAAAACCAAAACCAAAACAAAAACAAAAACAAAAACTATTTTTTTTTTTGTGTTCTCGACTAAGAAGAGAAGTCAAGGCACAAGCACAAGTAAGTAGTAGCCAAAGCAAACAACCCTAAGCTGGGTCTGGATCGGGGTCGGGGTCGGACTCTGGCTCTCTGTGCGCGGATTTCAGATTTCCGATTTCCAAACAAAAGACTTAAATTCAAATAAATATTGTATATTGCAGTGCACATTAAATGAATGACTGGTGTGTGTGAGTGTGTGTGTGTGTCTGTGTGTGTGTGTGTATTGCAGCTTGTTTTTATTGTAGGGGGCATTTTTGCGCCCTTACAATTCGATATGGGGTGAGTTCGAGGTCGGAACAATGGAAGATTGCCCGTCACCTGCCACAGAATTACAAAACGAATGTACCAAACGGAGAGGCAGCAGCTCAGCTCAGGATCGTAGTTCCGTAGTACCAACATGAAACATGAGACCAGCCAGTCAGTCAGCCAGTCAGCCAGCCAGTGGACCTGCATGAATGGCACTCAAATTATTTAGTTGAATGAACCGGCAAGAGTCGAGACTCAGTGGCTGACTGACTGGCAGACATTTTCCGTTACCCATTTACCTAGAGAGAGAGAAAGAGAGAACTACGAGAAAGGGTGGCGAACTTAAGATGCCAAATGCATAACAAAGTTGTGATTATTTCTCTAGGTAAGCCCTTAACACAGCTGCGCGTCTTTTCACTTGGCGTTTGTCATTTGGCCAGCTTTGTTGAAGGTGTCGGGATTTATCTTAACAATAATCATTATTATATCTCTCTCTCTCTCTCGCTGGCTCGCCATTCTCTATTCTTCATTCTCTATTCTCTTCATTGTTGTCCCTGTCGCAAATACGCAGCGGGCGAGCTAAGCTGCATTCAATCTATTTTTCTTTTGAAAGAATGTCAACCAGAATGAGTGAGGAGGGATGCAACAAGGTCCCGCGTGGTGGGTGGGGAAGGGGGGGAGGGGTGGGGCGCATCATTAGTGTGGCAATGCCATGGGGTAGCTAGGCTATATTTCTATAGATGGCTATCTTCGGATCAATGACGGCATTACGCTCTGTCTCTCTCCCTCGTCCTTCATCTGACTGACTGACTGACTATGCTAATGCTGGCAAAAAAAAAAAACAAAAAAAAAAAGGAAGCGATTTCCCTAAGTAGATAAGGAAACCAAAATGGAAACAAATTTGTAGTCGATATGCTACAAGGAGCAACTACAATGCCCCATCCCATCCCCTCCCCGATCCACCCTTTAACAGGCAAAAGCTGCGACAAGTGCAGGACAACAGAAGTCGTCCTTGGGGTGCGCTTGAAATCCTGCGGTTATTGAAAAGATTTTCTCAAATTTGTAGTAGATGCCTTTTGCAGATTAACCGAAACAATTACGCACAATTCATAACTGTAAACCACATGCGATGATCTCTTATCGGTAATACCTTTATATCAAAGTAAGAACACTTAAGTAACCGTTACAAAAACTTACCATCGGTAATCGAAAGCCAATCATACGCACATGTTCTTTTCCTAAACGTGCGCTGAAGTTATGCTCTAGCCAAGAGCTAGAGCAGTTTGTAGTTAATCGATTGTCTCAAAATTTGGTATACAGAATCTATAGCCTTAAGCAAACAAACTGACGTTGAAGATTTTTAGCACATGTTCTTTTTTTCAAAAAGTGCGCTGAAGTACGCTCATGTTCTAGCCAAGAGTTAGAGCGGTTTGTACTTAACCGATTCACTCGAAATTCGGTATAAAGCATATATAGCCTTAATTCAACAAATTGACGTTGAAGATTTTTAGCACATGTTCTTTTTTAAAAAGCGTGCTGAAGTCATATTCTAGCCAAGAGCTAGAGCAGTTTGTAGTTAACCGATTGACTCAAAATTTGGTATACAGAATCTTTAGTTTTAAGCAAACAAATTGACGTTGAGGTTTTTCTAAAATTTGAATCGTGCTTCCACTGATATAAGGGTTAAGTTTGATTAGAAATTTCAACCGGTAATAAAAAATTTCCTTCATAATGTGCATAAAATGTTGCTTCATGTCATATATCATCAAATCGTGCCAATAAGGCCATTTCGCAGATCGAATTTTATTTGCCGAATTGATTGTTTTACGCCTTTTTAGCGAAATAGTTGACACACATTTTCATTTCCATTTCCATTCGCAGTGCATCCGTATCGATTCAACCCTTTTGCGTGAACCACGTGCAAATCCATTCTAAAGGTTTACCCCTTTTACTTTTTGTTGTTTTTCTTTTGCCTTTGCCTTTCCCTTTTTGTGTGTGTTTTTTTTTTTTTTTGCTTTTCTGTTGGCAGAGATTCGTTTTGGTGTTGTATGAGCAAGTTGCTCGACCTTTTTACCAATTCATTGCCCTGCTCGAATTGGTTTATCTGTGAAATCTGTGACGTTGTGTTGTGTTGTGTTGTTTGTGTTGCAGGCAGGGATAAGGGAAGGGGCAGCTTCACTGCGCCCATACCCATACCCGTACCCGTAGCCGTACCCGTACCCTACCTTACTCGTTTTTGAGTTCTGTGTGCTCATCTAACCGAAAAACATTGGATAAACAAACAGCCGTTCGAGTATTTTGTTACATTTACTCTGCAACCAGTCAGATGGACCGAGAGACCGACAGACCTATGTATTTATTTCTCAATAAGTTCCCTCTGAATCGAGTTGAACCGAACATCGAGGCCAATCTGTCGCATTTGTGTGCATGAGGATAATCATCCTTCCTCCTTCTCTTGCCCGGCATTTGAAACTGTAAAACTGTAAAAATGTTATGCAAGTTTTGATTGCTAATCCGATCACAGCGGTTTTAGTCAAATTTAAGCAGATTTATGTCACATAAAAAAGTGTGCCACATCATCTCAAAGGGTAATGTAAACACATGTAAATCAAAAATCAGTTAAGAATATCGATAGAGCTTAAGATGCGGTTCAAAATGGTTAATAGTTGTGGCTCTTAAAGGGAAGACAAAAAAAAAAAAAAAACTCCCCAAAATAACTCAACTGGCCGAAATTTTAACTAATCTAATATTTTCTGGAAATCTTAAAACGGCCATCAAAATTTGAAAAACTATTTATAAGACGTTTCTCGTTAATTTTCCAAGTTTCTAGTGGGAATCGATTTGAGCCCGTAACTAAATGAGCCTTTAAAATATTTCCACTAAAATTATAGTAAATCATTTTCAAAGCACTAATAGATGGAATAAGAAAAATAAGGCAATCTTTGGTGCCATCAGATTCATTAGAATTTCCTACAAAGTTTTACACTTTTTATAACCTTGCAAAAAGGGTAGATAAATTTCGGTGAGAAGTGTGCAACGCATAGAAGAAAGCATCTCCGACCATATAAAGTATATATATAGTCTTGATCAGCACAACGAGACGAGTTATATAGCCATGTCCATCCGTCTGTCTGGATCAGCGCGAACTCCTCCTAGACCACTAAAGCTACAGTGCTGAAATTTTATCTTCTATATACTGCAGTCATTGTACATCTCGGATTTAGACCGATCGAACCACTGTATTACATAGCTTCCATAGGAAAGATCGGTCGAAAACAAAGTTTTAGATCAATAACTCTGTTGTTTTCAATGGGATATTATACAAAATATACATCTCTCAGTTTGTATTATATTCAAACGTCTATGCCAAATTTCAACAAGATCGAACTACTGTAACATATAGCTGCCATGGTAAAGATCGGTCGAAAATTTAATTTTAGACCAATAATTCTCTTATTTTTTAAGCGATTGTTTTTAAAATAAATATTTGTTAGTTCAATATACTCATTGATATCAGTGCCAAATTTAATTAAGATCGGACAACTATATCACATAGCTCGCATAGGAACAATCGACCCGAAAACCAAGAGGAACAGAAGCTACAGCAAATGCGTCAGCTTTTTTGACTTTTTACATAAAAGGTTATAAATAAAAAGGGAAAACAAAAAACTTGTAAGGGTATACAAACTTCGGCACAGTCGAAGTTAGCCCAACCATCTGGATTTGGCAATGCGAAAATAAGTTTAGTATTTAATCTCGAAAGATAAAATGCAAAGCGGGAAGTAAGAGTTACTAAGAGAAATAAGAAGTCACGTAGAGAAAGTGAAATGCGTATAGGGGAATAGAGTGAGAAGAGAGAGAGAGAGAGAGAGAGGCAAAATAAAAGCTTAAAAAGTGCTTAAATTTGATTACAACTTTCGCCACATCATTTAAATTGAATAATGAATTTGCGTAGAAGAATTAGTTTTGTCTTTTCTTTTGCGTTTTGGATTCCACCCCAGATAATAAATATTTTCGATTTCATATTTCGACAGGGAGTTCTCATTCCTCCTTCTGTCTGTTTCCAAATGAATAAACTGTTAGACAAACAATACATTAAACTTTACAACTTCACACCCGCCGAATGGAAGATGGAAAACCATTACGAGTTTTTGGTGCCAACCCCTTGGGTAGCCTCAGTGCCTCATTGCCTCGGTAGCTAGAATGGAATGCTCCATGGCACTGCCACAAAACGATGAGTTGATTGTTATGCAAATGAGCACAGAACCAGGACGAAAGTGAATGCACATCCCCCTGACTGACTGCTGACTGCTGCCTGCTGCAGTTCATCAAGTGGTCATAAATATATATATATGTATATATAGTGAGAGAGAGAGAGATAGAGAGAGAGAGAGAGAGAGAGAGAGAGAGGAGTAGCTTCTCTGGAAGCAGCCTAATTACTATGCAGCGTCATGTGCATAATGAATGTGACATTTGTAATTTATGGTTGATATTTGTTAATTCAGTTTTTTTCTCTCTTTCTCTCTCTCTCTCTCTCTTTTGAATCTCTGCAAAAGGTTAGCCCTAAATTGTAGACAAAACAACGGTTTCATGCCCAGTTATGGCTCAATGTAAACATTCTATACAAAAAGCCTTTTGGAATAGAACACTCTGGATGGGGTGAGGGAGAGGGGGAGGGGTACAAAGGGGCTTTAGCTAAGCTAGTTCCTTCACGAACAGCTTCCACTTCCGGCTTAGCGAAAAAAAAGAGAAAAAAATCGCGCGAAAATCCGGCGATTAATTGCAAAAAATTCGGGCAAAAATTCGCAAAAAATTACCCCAAAAAAGAAACGAAATTTTTGGCCTAACAAGTAGTTAACTACAATTACTCTGGGTGCTGGGTGCAAATGCTCTGCAGGGTGCGTTTTTGGTCCTAAGTCCTTTATTTCTTTTTTATGAGCACCTAGGTAAAAGCGACCGTTATGATTTTATACCCTTTCCAAAACTACAGAGTCCATTTGTTGGGCATTAATCACGCTTTGGACAAAAGAGACAGCAAACTTTTCTTAAGATTACGCCAGAAAAGCTTCAAAGTGGATTGAATTTGATCCAATACCATTTGTGCTTGGATAGTAAGATAGGTGAACACTTTTTGGAGAAGGAAACTAAAACAGAATTATCCGGAATTAAAGAACCATCAGACCAAAAGACTATGATATGATCTGATCCTAATATTTAAGATGTACGATAAACCCTTAAAAAAAGGGAACAAAAATTCTCTAAATAATAATAAGAGAATAATAATTCTCTCATTCCATTTGGAATTGAAGGAATATATCGTTAGGTTCCATTAGATCTACATAAAGACTATAAAAGGGGGACAAAATAATCTCTAAATATATTCATATCGTATAGAATCATATCCTTCCATTTGGAATTGAAGGAATATATTATTATGATCTATTAGATCTATATAATGACTATATAATTGGAAACCCTTTAAAAAGGGGAAGAAATAATCTCTAGATATATCCATATCATATAGAATTATATAGAAGTAAATACTATGACAAATCTAATTGAAATACTTGAAAATTAAAGAAACTTATTCATTCTACAATGAGTGGAAAGGGAAAACATGTAATAGAAGGCTGACTAAATAAAGCATTTGGAAGAGTATAAAACCATCGGGTAGTCAAAAATTTCCATTTGGTTAGTGTCTAAATATGCACGCGAGGTTTTTGGTTAACAATTTGTTGCTCTCTATCGGAAGGGAAATGGGAATGGAAATGGAATGGGCGCTCAGTCGCTCAGTCATTAATTGTTTGCATTGTTTGTCAGTTAGGACATCTGGCCTGAACTGGCCCCTGCCCCTCACCGCCACACTGAGTGACTGACTGACTAACTGTCATGAAATTGAATCTAGGGTAAAAAGTTGATTTAGGACACCTGCAGAGTAAATGGGAATTTGGTAGTAGTTGTTACTTGGTTTTTATGACATTTTTTTTAGTTATAGTTTTAGTTAGTCTCTTGCTCTCTCTCTTTATTCTGTTAGGGTATTAATAGGTGATCAATGTTTATTTGCCGCTCTTTTTGTCAGAGCTTTGACAATTTGAAGAGTGATTTATGAGGATGACATTGCCATTGAGTCCAATCATCAATCAATGTTCAAGTGGGGAAAGTGAATTGGCGAAAGTCGTTAGACAATGTAGTTTGAATTTTATGCTAATTGTAATCAAGAGAAAGACAGACAGACAGAGAGTCCCCCCCCCCCCCCCCCCAACACAACCCTTAGATGACCCGTACACAACACTTGATTTGACGATGTTGTTCCTGTTTTCCTGTTGATGTTGTTTCATTTTAAAAAGTTATAAAAACAACAGTTTCAACTTTGCCTAGTTAACTACCAGCATGAGCAACCCTCACTTGGCAGAGCACATCTTTGGCACCCTTTCAGATGCATTGATGTGTGTGTGTGTGTGTGTGTGTGTGTGTGTGTGTGCGAGTGTAACCAGCATCATCCCTTAGCCTTGTCAGTCTCGTTGCCAGGGGCTAATGAGCGCCGCACATTAGTTTTAACAACATTTATTATTTATGGGTTTTTCTTTTTTTTTTTTTCCTATTCGTTATTTCTTTGTGTATGTGTGTGTGTGTGTGTGTGCACTTTAGACGTTACATTTACATGCATAGTGTATGTATGTAGGTCTCGTTCTTTTTATTTTTTTCGCAATTATTTTGAGCTCACAAATTTTAATTGGAAATGACCAAGCAAGACTTGGGCAACAATTTGAATTACACTTGAAAGTATTTAAAATAAGAATAGGCAAAAATTTCAATTACACTTGAAAGTATTTAAAATAAGCATAGATATCAGATCAGCAAAAAGGGCTGAAAATAGTTACCCCGCAACACTTACAATTAGTTGCCCTCTTTAAGCAGTGTTTTGAGGCAGTTCTTTCCTTGGTTGTGCCAAATTAATAGATGCTTCTAAGCATCAGTGTTTATCATATTTATAACCCACTTTTAAACGATAAAAACAAGTTGGCTGCAAATTTCAATCCCTCAAAATCTTGAAAAATGAGTTGCTCAATATTTGAATTATGAGTGAAAAATAACTTTTTCAACTCAAATTAACGATTTAATAACGATTTCTTAAAAATAAGTAAAAACCATGAAAAATAATCCCCCATTTATTATAAATCCGAAAACGTGGGTTACAAATATATAAGCAGGCCAACTTTGTATAGCAATATCTTTCCTTATTTGCTTAAGGATAAGACCTACAAGTCAAAATTGCAAATTACTTTTGCAAGGGTTTACTCAGAGCCGATCTCTAGAAAACTTTAAGTCACAATTGAGTTTGTAGTCCGTTTTGTGGACACTTCCCAGTATTTGCCTTCTCCTAGATGCGTCCTTTTTACAGATTTACAGCTTTTATTGAGTCTTGATTATAGATATATTACTTTTCATGCTATAAAATCAAGTTATAGATACTTTAATCTTGATGTTTTATGCAGCAGCCTAGCGGGTTTTCCTATTTAAAGGGTTTTCCTACCATCATCATTCACTCCATTTCGTACTTTAGCATGAGTTTTGTTTACTGCATTTCTAAACTATTTCTATGTTTATTGTAATATATTGTTTATTGTTGTTGTTTTTTTTTTTTTTTTTTTTTGGTTTGTTTGGCAAGCCATTTGCACTATCATTTCACTCGAATACATGTACGAATAGGCAAATCCCATGGAAAAAGTTGACTAGAGGTCGCTGCGCCGGGCTTTTCACTTAGTCGCGTTTTGGTTGGTTTTGTTTTTTTTGTTTTTTATTTGTAGCTAGTACACATTTATTTGCACACATGTTCACATTATTAATAACAAACTACTTACTCTCGGTAATATTTCTATATATATATATATATATATGTATATATGTATATTTACTTAATAGCAGAGGGAAATATGTGTAGGATTGGGTTTCATTTTTTTTTTTATTTTTTTAGGCAACACGCGAACTAAAGTTAGCCTCTGAGCTCGCTGGATGGAGGATAAAAATTGAGTAAAATATATTCTTTTTTAGGTAATATTTATTTTGCACTTGTTCGACATGCTAAAGGCAAATAAATATGGAACGATAAGATAAATACATATTATAAAAAAATATTCGAAAAAAAAACACACACAATTTTTTTTCAGTAAATGCAAATTGCTTGGTCTAACTACTCGAACACGAATGACACAAACGAAATGACTCGAAGACTATATACACAATCCTAAACTAGATCACGATAACTTATATATGGACTTGTTTGGCTTGATCTAAACCTATCTATCTATCTATCTATCTATCTAATTGTGCAGAATATGAGCTGCGGCTACAATGGACCATAGATGGGCTCCGAGTAGAGGACAGCCGGCATGGTGTAGCTATAGGATGTGGGCGTGTGCTCTGTAGGTGTACGCAAACTGGCCTGCAAACTGCGTTTGCTATGCCTTTTGAATCTGCAATTAAAAAGAGAGAGAGAGAGAGAGCCTATTAATCGATCGATTGGGAGAGAAGACTCTCAATTTCACTCACTTTTTCTTGAGACAGCAGGCCGTGCAAAGGGAGACGAGGGCGGCCAGACCTATGAGGGCCGCCAATATGACTAGCCAGGCACCGGCTGAGGTAAGCATTCCCGCAAATATGGCTGCCGTATGTGTCCTACGTATCGAGCATGACTCCACCTCACTGACCCCATAGGCAGCATAGATATCAATCAATTCCTGTCGCAATTGCTGCGAATTCATCAGACGTTGCATTTCATTCAATGACAGCGCTGCCCCATTGCTAAACATTTGGAAGCATGAGCTAGTCGATGTGAAATCCAGACTCATGTCGGGTCGTGTGAACACCTGCGTGTCCAGCACATGCAGCTCGAGGCCCAGAGGCTTCAGTTTCTTTTGCAATTGCTCCTGGAAGGGTCGTATATTGTGTTGTATCTCATTCGGCGGACGGGCAAAAACAAATTTCAGTAGAGATTTATCCCTGATGACAAAGATCTTCAAATTGCTAAAGGCCTGGCGTTTCGGTTTCATCGAATTGTTGGCCCTCACTTGCATCAGGAAATAACCATCCACATAGTCGGCAAATGAGCCGCCAGTGCGTAGCTCTCCCGTGTGATTGTTGAGCGTGAAGAGACTTTGAAGATTTCCCGTGGCCAGTTGGCGACTACGTTTATAGAATTGCGGAACGAAGGTCACATTCTCAATGGTCAGTGATATGGGCGGAGCTTCGGCATCTGCATCGCGGGCTCGCAGTGTGGTGACCACCGTATCGATGGGCACATTTATGCGTATGCCCACTGTGGGATCTTTCTGCTCAAATTCCGGCAGATTGTCGTCGATATCAAGAACTTTAATGGTCAAACGAAGATGCGATGGATCGTGACGATCATAGGCATCGCCAATGAACTTATAGCCAGGTTCACCCAGTTTCAGGCATTTGATAGTCAAGGCATATGACTCGATTAGCTCACGATCAATGGGTTGGTTGGTCTTCAATATGGCCAGACTTTCATTGGTTCTTTCAATGGTGAAAATTTGCTCATTATTGCCCTCAATGATCACATAATCAATGGCCGCATTCTCGCCCATGTCCTCGTCAATGGCGCTGAAATTGCCAACTATAAAGCAAGCTGGTTCCTCTTCCCTTACCGACATGACCAAGGGACCCTCATCCTAAAGAGCAGAGTATTCGAAATTAATAATTATCTAAAGCAGAGGCTTATCATCTAATTTACCCTCTTAAGTAGGCAATAGAAATTTACAATTTTTTTTATTGCATACTTAAGGGGTAAATTTCCGCCCCCCACAAAAAAACCCTCTCTCACTTACAATCTCTCTGGCAAATCGCGGCTCATGATCATCCATATCGAGAACGACAATTTGAAGAACTCGTGTAACCGACTGCTTTGGCTGCCCATTATCACTGACCTCGAGCAGAATTTTGTACATGCTCTTCTGTTCGCGATCCAAAATTTGTCTGGTGGTTATTAGACCCGTATGGGCGTCTATGGCAAATGCCTCAGCATCTGGTGTATCCGGCAATATGCGATAGGTTATGCTGCCCGACGGTGTATTCTCATCATCCGGATCACGGGCAATCACTTGGAATACGGGAGCACCACTGGCAGCGTTCTAAGAAGGAAAAGGCAAACTTTTAAAGCCCACTCGGAATGGGGATTCATTCGGATATTCTACTTACCTCTGATACATTGGCCATTTGACCGACACGCGGAGCCACAAAATAGGGCACACCATCGTTGGCACTCACATCGCCAATGAAAATGATGACATCAATGTCTGTGGAGAGTGTCGGTTGCTTGGGCACTTGACTGCCATTATCCTGGGCTCGCACAATCAGCACATACGGTTCGGCCCGTCCTTTGCCCGTCAGATTGCGACGTGTTGAGAGTAAACCGCTCTGCGGATTGATCTTAAACAGGCCATTGGCCTCACCCTCGTTAACCAGCTCGTAGCGCACTTCGCCGCCGGGTCCCTCGTCGGCATCCAGGGCCTCCAGTTGCAGGACAAAGGCATCTATGGGAGCATTCTCTGGTATGACTGTGCTATATTTTTTCTGTACAAATTCCGGAGCATTGTCATTGATGTCCAGCACATCGATCAGCAATTCGATCACACTTTGCTTGGCATCTGTCGGCTTGCCAGGCGAATCCTCGGCCTTGACCTGGAGTCGTATGTGCGGAGTGCGTTCCCGATCGATCTGTTGATGGCGGGCCACAATCACTTCGCCGCTGGAATTATTGATTTCGAAGAGGGCAGCGTATTCCCCTTGCAGCGAATAGATGATCTTGTGATAGCCGAGACGTTCGTCACGAGCTGTGAGCACAGCATCCTTATCCCTGGCCCTGACACGCACAACACGCTCCGGATGTGATCTGTTCTCAACGATGGTGGCATGATAGGAATTCTGATCGAACAGCGGACTATTGTCATTTACATTCTCTACGGTTATATTAATCCGACTGATCGTTGAGCGCTGACGATCCGCACTATTGGCACGAACTTGAAGCTCGAATTCCGGCCCCATTCCCGACTCGGCCAGAGCCTCGTAGTCTAGGCGCTTCTTTAGAATAACCTCACCAGTGCGCTCGGAAATTTGGAAATATTCCACTTCTTTGGGTTCAATCAACTCGAAACTGGTTATGGGTTGCCGGGTAACCGGATCCTCGGCTTGCAAAATGAACAGAGCGCTATCAATGGGCATTTCCTCTTTGATCTTGATATCGACAACAGGTCGGGAGCTACTCCAGCCGGGATTCTTGAACACTGGATTGGTATCCTGGAACGATTGCACATAGACAGTAACCTCGGTGGTATCCACCTGACCCTCTGGATCCACTTCGGCATTCAGATCCCTTACAGCCACCGTAAAGATTATAATGGCAGCCACATCATGACGCAGTGAGCTGTTCACAAAGATCTCACCACTCTCATGATCGATGCGGAAGGCTTCCTGTACGCGATAGTTGCTACGATTCGCTATGCTAACGCCCGCCTTGGTGGTGGCCTTGACCACACCCTGCAGGCTGTATTCGAGGCGGGAATTCAAATCCTTATCGATGGCCTTGACACGCAAAACACTCTCACCAATGGCCGTCCGTTCGGAGACATATGCCGCATAGTTGGCCTGCTCAAATTTGGGTTTCTCATCATTGATGTCCTTGACGTTCACATAAACCGTTGTCGTGGCTGTCTCTGGTATGGGAATTCCGGAATCGACAGCATTCACAATTATCTCAAAACTATTCATATTCGAGTCACGATCAATTCGAGCCTGTGGTGACACAGTGATCAAGCCGGATCTAATAAGGGAGAGAGAGAGAGAGAGAGAGAGAGAGATGAGGAGTAAATTCAACTCAAAAGAAAACTCAATGAAAAGGACTTGGACTTACAGTTCATTAATTTGGAAATTATCATTGGCTCCGACAATGCGATAACGCAATAGACTATCGAGACCATCGGGATCATGAGCTGAGACAGTGGTCACATTGAATCCAGATGGTGCATTCTCTGGTATGGAAACGCGATAGCTTGGCGGTCCAATGATGGGTAAATTCTCAACGTTTTGGAAATGACCCTTAAAAATTGGACGCTGGTTGCCCGATATGCCAACGCGTACAAGAACCCGCGTCGAATTAGTTAGCGGGGGAATGCCTAAAAGACAGAATCAAAGAAGTTCAATCTTTCGCTTGCGTTTCCACTCCTCGTTTAGTTTGACTTACCAAAGTCCGTGGCCGAAACCACAATCTCGTATTCACCGCGCTCTGTGTCCATCGATCTGGCTGCTTTTTGTAACATTATCTCACCCGTAGCTGGCTCAATGCGAAACACATTGCCGGCAATGCTATTCTCGGAAACAATGTCATATTTGACCCTTCCGTTACCCTGCGAGGGGCCATCTGCATCGCGGGCACGCACAAAGAACTGCGGCTCAAAGATCGAGGCGCCCTCCCGTATGGTGCGACTGTACTCGTTGCTCTCGAAATTGGGGTAATTATCATTTACATCGTTGACATCGATAAAGAGATTGGCATTCGACTCACGTCCACCGCCATCGATGGCCACCACAGTCAGACTATAACTGCTTTGTTTCTCATAGTCCAGGGTCTTGTGCAGATAAAGGCCCCCGGTAACAGGATCCACATAGAAATTGTCGGCCCCAAAGCCCTTGAGTACATAATGGACATGTCCGAAGTCACCATCATCGGCATCCGAAGCACTTACATGACCAATTATAGCATCCACTGGCAAATTCTCTGAGGCATTGAAGCGATACGTGGGCTTAGCAAACACCGGAGCATTGTCATTGGCATCGAGTAAATGGATTTCCACACGAGCCTTTGCCTTCTCCACACCACGCACGAGAGCCACAAGATCGAACTCGAATTTGCGTTGATCTGGATCGGAGACATCATAGTCCAGGCGACTGGAATTCAAAACTCTTACCACCACGGGCGTGCGACCTTGAGCCTCAGTGGGTGAAATGCCAAAGACTCCTGCCGAATTGGAGACATCGCGTAGGGCCAACTGGTAACGGCTATTCTCGCCCATGTCACGATCATCTACAAATATGGAGAGTCCTGGCAAGGGCATGCCATTTGCCAGATTCTCTGTGATCGAGACATTAAAGTGGGAGGCACTAAACGTGGGATCGTGATCATCCACATCGGTAACCACTATTGTTACCCGGGTTATTGTGTGCTCAGCTGGAATGGCGCCATCAATCAGCTCTGTGGCTCGTATGGAGAAGACATAGACACCTCCGTTTTGGAGTATCTCAGGATTTTCACGATCCAGCGGCTCGCCAGTGGTTTGGAGTATGGCTGTACCTTCTTTGGGATCGCCAAACGGCACCAATTCAAAGTGTCCGAATGGTTCATCCTCCAACGAGAGGAAAATATCTCTGGGTATGGCCACATCGCCATCAATGGCCTTCACCGTGAGTATACTAATTCCCGCAGGCGTGTTCTCCGGCACTGTGGCCGAGTAGGGGGCGTTGGTGAAGACCGGCGGCTGATCTTGTATATCAATTACATTGATCGAAACAGTTGCAAACGATGTCAAACGATTCTCAAGGGCACTGTCCGAGGCGGAGATGGTCATTATATAGGAGGGACGGCTCTCGAAATCCAGCGGCTTCTTCAGAGCCACCCGTGCCGTGTAGTTACCTTGGGCTAGTTTCACTGCACGCACTTCAAAGATATCGCAAATATCGTTTTCCTGCAAAACAAAATCCTAAGCAAATCGGCAATCTCAGGAATCTTCGAAGAAGGAAACTCTTACCTCAACACATCTCATTTGGATTTCGGCATTGATGCCATCATCCCGATCGATAACAATTATGGGCGGCTCAATGGTCAAATCGGAGCCCACGGGCAGGGATTCGCTAACCTGAACCGTATAGGGCCGACCAAAGAACGTCGGCTGATTGTCATTGTAGTCACGAACGGGAATCTCACGACGTTGAGAGACGGTATTCGGTTCTGTGCCATAGACACCTTCATCGGTAATGCTGATAATCACCTCGATAGTGTCTTGCGATTCGCGATCCAATTCCTGACGCAAACGCACCACACCCGTCTCCCGATCCACTGAAAATACTGGCCCAGATATGCTATACTTGAGACGGCCTCCCTCTGGGTCTATGCCTTTATAGAGAGAGAGAGGTGTGAGAATAAAGATAAAAACAAAAACAAGAAAAATGTATAACAAATTAGTTGTCGACTTAAAGCGGTTTGTCGGTTTGTTGGTTTCACGACGGACCGACCGACCGACGGACCGACCCACTCTACCCTCCCCTGCCTTACCCATTCCATGCACGGCGACACGCTTACTGCTTTAATTACGAGTAATCTCACTCAAGTTAACGTCATAGGCGGCTGTCACTTTAGTGTGGAAGCGTGTGAAAAATGCTAATGAAGTTCCCACAACCTACTACATACTACCTACTCCCTCCCACTCCCTCCTAGTCTTTGGCTTAGTTTTTATTTTTAGTTGGGCCGTGGAAAGTAGAGCTCTGCGGGTGCAACTAAGTGGATTGTGTCATTCCCGGCAAAAAGAAAAAGAAAAGAAAAGAAAACACAGAGGCATAGAAATTTCTCTTTCTCTTTTTTTGCTTTTTGTCTTTTTTTTTTTTTGTTTTTTTTGGGTGTACTCCAACTAATAATAACAGGAAATCTATTTAACCCAAAACAGAAGAAAACAAAGCAAAAGAAATACATAACAAAATTCCAGCTTGAGGGCCAAGAAAAACCAACAATAAAAAATATTAGAAATAGAAATTCTACAAAAACAAAGAAAGCTAACCAAAAACTTACAATAAAGTGCAGTGAAAACTCGTCTCTGCAACGCTCTTGGAAGGATCAAAACAAAGCGACTGTCGCTGTTCGCTCAATGGGGGTGATTACTGTAACTGTAACCAGACAAGATTTTTCAAGTTTGGTCTAACCGTTTATCGAGCAAAAGGGGAACGGGAACGGCAGGGGAAATGGATATGGAGAATCGGAACGGGGGAACGGCGGATGGGGAACAACAATTGCAGCACGACCAGACAAAAAAAAAAAAAAAACTACAACCGGGAAGCAAACAACAGCAACACGTTCCCTCTAACTTACCGCTTACCAATTGCGGTCACCAACCCAAGCCCAAAACCCAACCTCAAACCCGAAACCCGGCTAGGCCCCCATCAAACCACCTCCTCACCAATCTGCCCACCTCTCTGCCCTCTTCCACTCTATCCCACTCTCTTGCTCTTGGCGCGAGAGTGGCCGTTTCCACATTTTTCTTTTTTCTGCTTTGTCTAGTCTTTTTTTTTCTTTCGTTTTTTTTTTTTTTAATGTACACAATCATTTCTTATTTCGGGTTTACACACATCTTTTTGTATGCTGTTTGGTTATGATTTCTTATACATACATAAGTACATACATCCATATGTACATATATATAAATGATATTGCGTGTGGTGGGGGGAGGGGCGGGGGAGTACAAGTACTGCGATGAAAAGCTTTTCTACTTTTCACTTTACCCCATAATTGCCGACTCCGAGGAGGAGGATGTTTTTTTTTTCTATTTTTCTTATGATTTCATGCTCCATGAAGCATATTTGTTAATATTTTGCTAGTTATTACACACACATGCATTAATTGGGGGGAGGGGAGTGGAATGTGTGGCAATGTTAGACCAATTATTCGTTTATTTTATTCCATATTCATATTTACTCACAATTGAACCGCAATTATTCATAATTTCAATTTCAATAGTGAATGTCTTCAAAAGGGAGATGAAAAGATAAGTAAAGGACAAGTTCTAATTCAATTGTTCCTGCAGCCTTCCCACTCCCACCATTCTTCTTCAGTTCTAATTAGTTTGTTGCTGCGTTCGGTTGCACAAATGTGAATTCGTTTTTTTTTGCCGCTTTTTATTTGCATACAAATCGGTTAGTGTCGACTATATAAATATGACATTGGTGAAGTGCTTTGTAGGGGTGTTATGTTAGTTTTTACAAAATTGAAATCCGTTCAGTGCTTCTTGAGTTATTTGCATTTAAAGATTAAAAATTTTCCTTTATTTTTTTCCCGCTTTTTTCCCGTTTTATTTTGTGCGTGTGTGTGAAGCTCCATGAAACATATGTATTTGTACGTATTTTGCTAGTTATTACACACACACACACACACACACATACACAAATAAAGGGGAGGGGAGTAGAATGTATAGCAATGTTAGGCCAAATATCCGTTTATTTTAACGGCAATTATTAATAATTTCAATTTCAATTTTGCCTGCTTTTGGGCCAAAACAGTGAATGTCTTCAAAAGAGAGATGAAAAGATAAGCAAAGCACAAGTTCTAATTCAATTGTTCCTGCAGCCTTCCCACTCCCACCATTCTTCTTCAGTTCTAATTAGTTTGTTGCTGCGTTCGGTTGCTAAAATGTGCATTCGAATTTTTTTTTCTTGCCATTTTTTATTCGCATACAAAATCGGTTAGTGTCGACTATATAAATATGACATCGGTGAAGTGCTTTGTATGTGTGTTATGTTAGTTTTTACAAAATTGAAATCCGTTCAGTGCATCTTGAGTTATTTGCATTTAAAGATTGAACATTTTTCTTCATTTTTTTCCCGCTTTTTTTTCCCCCGTTTTATTTTGTGCGTGTGTGTGTGTGTGAAGCTCCATAAAGCATACATATGTATTTGTACGTATTTTGGTAGTTATTATACACATACACAAATAAAGGGGAGGGGAGTGAAATGTTTAGCAATGTTAGGCCAATTATTCGTTTATTTTAACGGCAATTATTAATAATTTCAATTTCAACTATGCCTGCTTTTGGGCCAAATTAGTGAATGTCTTCAAAAGAAAGATGAAAAGATAAGCAAAGAGCAAGTTCTAATTCAATTGTTCCTGCAGACTTCCCACTCCCACCATTCCTCTTTAGTTCTAATTAGTTTGTTGCTGCGTTCGGTTGCTAAAATGTGCATTCGATTTTTTTTTTTTTTGCCACTTTTCATTCGCATACAAAATCGGTTAGTGTCGACTATATAAATATGGCAACGGTGAAGTGCTTTGCATGTGTGTTTTGTTAGTTTTTACAAAATTGAAATCCGTTCAGTGCATCTTGAGTTAATTGCATTTTAAAATAGCAAATTTTTCTTCATTTTTTTCCCGTTCTTTTTTTTTTGTTTTTTTTTTTTGTGTGTGTGGTGAATTTGATGAGCGCGACGTCGCGGTTGCGTCGACGTCAACAAAGCTTAGGCTAAAGGCGCAATCTGCTCAGCTGATTTGAGTTGATGAATTTATGTGTGTGTGTGTGTGCGTGTGCCTTGAGGAAGTGAATGGGATAAATATGCAAGAAGTTACGCTTGCTGCGTGAAAGAGAGAGGCATATGCAGAAATGGAATTCTAGGCAAATTGAGAGCGGCAAGGTAAGAAAAATAAACTGTTATTTATTGATTCGTTTATTTGGCAAGTTAAATTGACATATACATAAATAATTGGGAATTTAACTAAAACGATGTAAATGTCTTAAATACATATGTATGTATGTATATTAGAACCTTTTGCCAAAATGTTCTTACGACTAAACAAAGAGAATATCTTGTGAATATTCTGCTGATAAGCGATTCTTTAAAATGTGTTTTGGATGTCAATGCATATAAACAATGTTTCATTCCAACTTAATGAGAATTTTATAAGATAAAGATTGTTATAAATATTTCAAAGAATGTCTGGTTTCTCTTAGATAAGAATCGAATATCGCATAAAAGTTGATATTGATATTATCATTGTTATGTGCATCAAATATTTTATAATTGAAAACAATTTATGCAAATTATTTGTCTGTGATTATGGAAAAAATTCGCAATAAGCGAAATTATGGACCGAATTCACATGGAAAAATAACAATTTTGTTGTTGAGGTTTTTTGGGGCAATATTTTCGATTGCTTCCTGACTAACAGTTTAGGCCAAGCAATTTAGACGTTTTTCATTCAATTTGTTTTTTTTTTTTATTTTGTTGTTGTTGTTCATGCCACTTTTGATTTCAGTTTGAGAAACGGTAAACGTGTTTTGTATCTCACGGATGCAGCTTGCAAAAGCAGCCAAAACGAACGAACTAACTCAACTCGCTGAGAGGCCGCTCACCCAGTTAGACATGGTAGCAGACGCAGACACATGGCCAAGTCATTGAGCATCCACATCCACATGGCAATTTGGCACACGTTCGCTCGACTTGTACAAACGCCACCCCATCACCCCACCAACCCACCACTTCTCCACCTTGCCCCTGCCTCACTCCACTCTCTGCGCCCGCCTGGCAGCACCTGCTAATCCACGAAGCGCGCTTAAGACAATGCTGCTATATAAAGTCTTATTTATGAAGTTGTCTTCTGCTGCTGCTGATGAAGTTACAGTGTGGCATCAAATTGCATGCTGCCGACTTGCAACTTGCAACTGGGCCGCTATGTTAAGGTGTCAAGTAGATCTGTGTTTGTGTGTGTGTGTGTGTGCTTGTGTGTGTCTGTGTGTGTGTGTGTGGGTAGGTGCATAAATCCATCTATGTATGTATGTATCTATCAAGTGAATGGCCTGTCTTGTGTCTTGTTAAATAATCAAATTCAAGTACAATTGTCAATTAGATTGCCAACTTTCGTTTGATTGTCGTCAATGCAAAGTAAAAGTTTCTGACATTCTAAACAAAAGCGAAACGAATTGCCACTGATTACATAATTACTAAGCATTTAGCATTATTTATTGACTAGTTAGTTAGTTTATCGCCACATACAGTCTTTTAGCCAGCATCGCTTATCTTGCCAAGTGCTACGCACAAACGTGTTCAAATGCATTTCCGCACAATTAAGCACTCTGTGAGATACATTTGTTGATACTTTTGGTTTTTTTGTGTGTTTGCTTACGATTGATTACGATTACATTTTGCCCCCCTCCCCCCACCACACTTCCCACGTTCCTACCAAAAACCGTGCATTCTTGTGCATGCTGAAACCAAGGGTCAGCTAAGAAAACAAAAAAAAAAAAACTCTCATTAACAAAAACCACCCAAAAACGCAACCGAAAACCAACAAAAAAAATTACATTGCATTGTAAAATTCTTGCATATCTTATGTAATCAACAAAAGATACAAATGTATCAGCATGCCAACCATCCATATACCTACAACATGCCTATGTATGTATGTATGTATGTACATACGTTGAGCCACGCCAACAACCAACAAAAACAAAACACAGCACAACGAAAAGAAAAAAAAAAACAAAAAAAAAAAAACAACTCAATACCCCGCCCAAGGTTAGGCCAAAAGTAGGTGGCTTTGTGGCCAGAGCCAATCCAATATGAAAGTCAGCAAAGGTAATTTGAAACTTAAAACGAACATAATTACAAAATTATTAAACTATTGAATAGCCAAAATACATAGTTGATTTTACAGTCAAATACACTTAAAAATAAAACTGTACACAAATAAATGAACTCTTTGTGGGAAAGACGGTGAAAGGTCAACAGCAAGCCAGTTGTGCTTTAAGCAATATCGAAGAAGTTAATCAAAACTTGTCAAGGATTAAGAACAGAAATAGCCTAAGTTCTGTTCAAATCAGTTCCACTCTCCGCTTGAGATACTGCAAATGGTCAAAACAAGTTTTGACACACACAAACTTAGTTTAAGCAATCAGCTCTCAGAAATGCTAAGAATTTGCCAAAAAAAAAAAAAAAAAAAACAAGAGACAAGCTCTAATATAAATTTTGAATTAGTCAATTTCATTAGGATACTAGCCGTCTAGTAAATGGGATTCTGGCTACGCCCTTGCACTAGGGAAAGAAGCAGCAAACATTTAAATACAGATCTCCTTCTCTTCTCTTACATATCTCTCCCTTTCTCTCTGGTCTAGCTAACAAATTGCTTGCAAGTGAAAGGCATTTTGCGTGGGAACTGGGCTATTGTTTTACATTGTTTTCCCAACTCCTCCCCCTCCAGTGTGGCAATGTTTTTATATGTTATGAAATGCTTACTCCTCTCTTTCTTCCCAACGTCTTCACTTACCTTTCAACTGATAGACGGGACTTCCAACTGGTGTATGCTCCGAGAGGCTGAACCGCGACATGTCTCCAGTGCCGGGCACAAATTGTGGCGGATGATTCAACAATTGTGCCATGGTCAAGCGCAGCAGCATCGCCATTGTCGTCGTCATCACCAGCATCACTAGCGACGGCAGCAACATTTTGTTGCCGTTGCTAATTTTCAATACCGTTATTTTCTTCTACCGTTTGAACGAAAATTTTTCGTGAGTTATTTTCTTAAGTATTTAGCGCAACGAACATGAACACGAACCACGAACCACAATTTCAATTTAACTTCTTTGAATGTTTGAATTATTGGCTTCTTTTTTGTCGCTGTTGAAGGTGAAAAATCAAAATACACACAGAGAACAATGAAAGAATGAATTTTCAATGTTAGCTTCAAGCTCCAAGCTGCAGCACCCTCAACCGCCCACTTAACCTTGCCTCTCCTCAGTTAGAGAAACAAAAATTGGCGAATGCAGCAAAAATTTTAGTTTAAACGTTTAGTTTGCATTTCGTTTTGTGTTGTTGCTAGCATAATTAAATATACAATTTGCTAATGATCATGATGATGATGATGATAGAGAAGAGATTTCGCGAAGCAAACAAACTTTAAAATTTCACTTTATGCACATGTGAAAAGTGGCACATGATGATGAGGCGGCAGCAGCAGCAGCAGCCACTGATCTGAGTCTGTGTCTGTGTCTGGGAGTTCCAATCATTGGGCTCTTCTTGGCGATTGGCAAATGTTGCTTTCACATACAACAGATACGAGACACAGGAGAATGGACGGTGGGACGAGTGGCTGGCAGAGAGACGGAGACGCACAAGACTAAAAGAGTGTGAGTGAGAGGGATGAAGAGAGAGATAGAGGGAGAGAGAGAGAGAGAGGTAGGTAAAGAAAGCAAGCAAACAAACAGGCAGAAGCAGACTAAAGACCAAAAAAAAAAAACAACAAAAAAAACTGTGCAAAAGCAGCTAAAATAAATAAAAAAGCAGAACTGGTTGAGTCCATGTAGGTATCTATGAGATACACATAGCTTGGGCTCGGTATCGGTCTCCGTCTCCGTTTTGGAATTGGGGGGGATGAGGAGGGCTCTAGGAAGTGGCAAATTTTTATATCGATGCTAACCCAATTCTGAAATTTTCGTTGTAGTCCTTTTGTTAATGTTCTTTTCTTCGTCTTTTCATTTGCTTCACGTTTTTTTTTTTTTGGTTTTATTGAATATTACACACGCAAATCAAAACAACAACAAAAAAAAAAAAGTAAAAAATTACTTTAAGATGACGCTTAGTTAGGGTCCGCACCGAAACTTGATCTTGCCAATCGCCGCCGCGTTCTTTTTTTTCTACTTCTTTTTGGCGTTTTTTGTTTTTCTTCTTTTTTTTTTTTTGTATTTTTCCTCGAATTCGTTTTCTCTGTGTTGGGCGCGCACCACGACTGATCGGAGCAACGCTTGCTCACCTTCTGGCGGCCAGTTGATGATCGCTCTACCTGTTCGGTCGCGGCTCAGCTGGGAATACTGGTTTTTGGTCTCTTTCTTGGTCTTTCTTAGTCTCTTTTGTTGCCGGTTTTGTTTTGACTACATATTTCGCGCATGCGCAAAATCCCACACAAGTCACAATCAAATAAAACGCATAGTATACTTTTAGGCTTTTACGCATTACATATAAAAATTTTCTTTAATATACTAACGAAAAAAAAAAAAATTAAATGAGGAAATGAGTAATGGAGGGAGGAGGGAGGAGGATGTTAACTCTTCAGAGAGCATCGTCTACCTGAAATTGTATTAGATCCTCAACGGGAAAACGAAAAAGTGAGGCTGTTTGAGCCTCAGCTGCCAATTGATCTATATTTGCGCTTTTAGCGTAGCGATGACCCATGCTTCCCATGGCGACGCCCACGCCCACAAGTGGAGCCGGTTGTGGCAACTCTGGCACATCGGCGGCCACAATGGGATGCTCGAAATCGATAAGAGACAAATGATCGCTGCGTGATATGGAGCTAGAACGATTGATTGTCGATTGATTGGTTGATTGATTGGTTGATTGATTGTGATTCATGTTCGGGTTTTGTATCAAAGCCGTTCCATTAATAGCTTGACGCGGTTCTATGGGATTCGGTGGAAGCGGAAGATCATTGTTATTGTTGGAATTGCCATTGGAATGAATGGAGTTACGTTGAAAATTATTATTAAATGGATTCGTAGAGGCTCTTATAGACGCAGTAGCCGTTGCTGTGCCCACAGATCCTCCTGCCGCAGTTGTTATGGGTTTCTGTTTGGGAAACACATTCAAATGGAGCATTATTTGATTGGCTTGGGCATCGGTAACAGGACCATTTGGTTGTGCCCCATAGATGCAATCATCCTGTGGCTGGCCAAGTGATGGAGATGGTGGAAACTTATGTTGTTGATGATGTTGATGATGATGATGAGGATGAAGATGACTGAAACGTGTGGCCTGGTCGGGAAAAGTCATAGACTGTATGGACGGTAATGGAGGTGGTTGGGTGGGAAACTTGAAGGGGGTCTGCTGATAGATTCCAATACCGCCACTACCACCACCACCACCACCAGCAGCCACTGCTGTGGGTAAAGCGGCATATTCCGTGCTCTGGAAGGGATGACGCATCACGGACATGGGACGCGATGGCGGCAAGACGGGATAAATATCCAGATTCACCTTAAAAGGCACACGCTTCAATTGGGGCTGACGCGTGGTGGCATTTAGAGTGATGATGGGTGGAAATGGATGATAGGGATCGCTGACAAAATGTTGCTGCTGCTGACTTCCATGTTCCAACAGTAGATTTTGATTGCTTTGTTGTTGCTGCTTTTGTTTTTTCTTCTTCTGCTTTTTGGAAACCTGCTTATGCTGTGGCATTGGTTGCATGGCCAACAGATTGATATCCTGGGGGGAACGTGGCTTATAAGGATACAATTGCTCAATGGCCACTCGCTGATGTGGACCTGAGCCATACAGTTGCATGGGCATGGACATTGGCATCGACATCGGCATTATTATGGGCGGCGGCATGCCCATGTGACCCAATGCCATGGGCAATGGGATGCTGAATTGCATCTGTTTCTTTTGCCGTTTTCCGCGAAAGAAGTTACCTATACCGCTGGATTTGAAATTCTTGAAGCTGCCCGCAATGTGTAGACCCGTAGGCATCATCATCATGGGAGGCATCTTACCCCCAGTCGCCCCATTTAAGTGCAAATGATGCAGTATATCCTGAATGTTGTTCAACTCTGGTCGTTCGGCTTCGGCCGTATGATGTCCTTTGTGGAATTGTTCGGGCAAGGGGCCATCGTAGGGAAAATGAAATGGTTTCGGCTTAAAACCCTCATCACGCTGGGCCAGAGTTCCCGGCGTCTCGGAATACTGGCGTCGCAGCAATGCTGTCGAGGGAGCAATGCCGCTTGCTGGCATTTGCGTGGCCAGGCGTGGCGGGCGTGGCATCTGATCGCGTAGAACACCTTTCAAAGGAGTCATGGTGGCCGATCGTTTGGGTAGGCGCTCATAGAGATGATTATCGTCCACTTCGTTGAGCGAGATAGCGTGCGGCGGCAGCAAGGGTCGTCTCGCTTTCGTGCGCCAAGTGCCATAAATCGGTGCAGGCGGCGCAATGTCGTCGGCACGCTCCAATAAGTAGGCATTTTCCCCACCTCCACCGTCAGCGCCGCCGACACCGACGCCGCCGCCATTAGCCACCACTTGTTGCATCTGTTGCAGATGTAGCTGCATTTGTTGCTGCTGTTGTTGTCGATATTGTTGCTGCTGTTCGAGTTGCAATTGCTGCAACTTGGCACGCATTTTCTCAATGTCGCTATTACTTTCGGTACTAGGCGTTGTCCCTGTCCCTATCCCTGTCCCTGTCTCTTGCTGCGTCTGGCTCCTCTTCTCACTTTGTAAAGACTCAATGTGGTTGTATAATTCCTCCTGTTGTTGTTGTTGCTGATACAATGCTGCTGTTGACGCGACCTTGACTACCATAAGAGACATCTGCAAAAACAATGAGGGGAAAAAACCGCTTGTCACCTCTACCTAATCTCTGTCTCTCTCTCTCTCTCTCTCTCTCTTGCTCTTACAATTGTGTACACAAATAGAAGGCCCATAATCCAATCCGGGCGTCTCCTGGCGACTCCTGAATCCACTTCTCGATAACGATAATAACTGACTAATTCTCGTTCTAGTGCTGCTGCTGCTGTTGATTTCGGCTGCTCCATGAACATCTTTATTAGTTAAATTCAGTTGGCACCTGGTGCGACTTCTGCTTCATTGCGAATCGCAATGATGACTGCATGGAGTTTTTCACTGGCAGCGCCTAAAAAAGGTAGTTATATGTATCTCCTTTCCTCCTCCAAATGCGGCTAATGCGACCGCTTAATTAGAAAGTTTAATCGAGTTTGGGTAACGAAAGCAACAAAACATACAAATAAATTAATTGCTCAAATGATTTTCGTGTTGCCGGCAAGTGGAAAAGAAAGAGATATGAAAAACGCATCGACCATGAAAAAAACCAAAGAGCAAAAAAAATAACAAAAACCTAAACTTTACATAGTAGTAAGAAAGCAAAAACGCAAAAAAATTTTGTTCAGTATGTGTGGAAATGCCTTCAATCGAAACAAATTCCCCATTCTTCAAATTTTAAATCAATTCTAATAAAACCTACAAAATAACTAAAAAAAAAGGCTATTAAGAATTTATCAGAATTCGAAAGTAAGTAGAATGTAAAAAAGATGTTTTCGCTTTCATTGGTTCCCTTTGCTTGGACTCATATTCATAATGACTAAAAAGTCTAGGCTCTAGAAATCTTCAAATTCCATTCAGTAAAGTGGGAATTTTGTATCCACGTTGGCTTATGCTTTCCCTTTCTCGAGCTCAGCAGCTCAAAAAGTGGAGATCATACAGAATAGGGAGAGCAATACAGGAGAGGAACATCTTGTAAGTAATTTGGTTCTGCATCAAGATATATTCTTCCCGTCTAGTCTCTGGATCCATGATGATGATGGTGGGCCCTTCTACCCAGGAACCCCTGCCACCTGTCGGCGTACAGGCGACTTGAGCTCTCTCTGTGAGCAGATCGAACTTAAAAGTGACCAAGAAAGAGTATGCAATCGCATGATAGACGATAGGGTATTCTGATGTCGGCGTCTCCGATTCGCTTGTTTGGCAAAGGCAATGGCAAAGACACGTCAGATGTCGGCAAAATGATTTCCGCTGATTGTTAGCTGTGAAATTTACTTCCCCCTTAACGAATTCTTTAATGGAAACACACGCAGACACATTCGAAAAACTTAATTTATTTGATCAGGTTTCAGCAATTCGAAAAAAAAGGTTTTTTTTTTGTTGTTGTTGTTGTTTATCGTAATATATAGAGCTACATAGTCTTGAGGCACACTAAGCGCTGAGGAGACAAATAATAATAGAACATTTGAACAAGATTTGCGATAGTTATAGATAGATATACATATAGATAGATAGATCGATAGAGAGATAGGTGTAGGGAATAGGAATTGGATATAATTGGGTTTAGGGATAGTGTTTTAGACTTTCAGTTGTACAACAGCGGGTACATCGGTGTACTGCGACCCTAATGATCCCTAATTGTATGAGTATGCGTTTCGATTAATTCATAAAAACAAACAAATTGAATTCTTGCTGACGCTTCGCAGTGGCTTCGTGTCCCTTAGCACCATTGTGAAACGTTGAAAAATCATTTTTTTTTTTTTTTTTTTAGACTGTATTGACTAGATCTATCTAGCCCTAGACATATGGTTGGTATTGCGTTGCTAGATATAAAGCATCAGATTCTCATATGCTGCATCCCGATTCTAAGATTGCTTTTACAACATTCATTTCAATTGAAATGAATTTAAGCGTCACTCAATTGCGCTGTGTTGATTGCGCTGAGCGATTTCTGAATAGATAGCTTAAAAATCGAAGGGAATGTTGGGCCTAGGGTATTGGTAACCCTGATGCTTAGTCGGTGCTGGTGGCACGTAGACGGTGGTTCTGCGTGTCACGGGCTGGGTTGGTGGTGGCACGTAGATGGTGGTCCTGCGTGTCACGGGCTGAGTTGGTGGTGGCACGTAGACGGTGGTCTTGCGGGTTGGGGGAGGGGTTGGGCGACGAGTTGTTGGAGTTGCGGGAGGCAGATATGTTGGTGGAGGAGTGCGTGGAGGTGGTGGACGGGTCGTTGGTGGACGGGTAGTTGGTGGACGAGTGGGTGGACGAGTGGGTGGACGGGTGGGTGGACGGGTCGTTACTGGTGGAGCTGGCTTGTTGGTGGGTGGCAAGTAAGTGGGAGCTGGGGTTGTGCGTGGTGGGGGTGGACGAGTCGCAGCTGTGGTGCGTGGTGGGGGTGGACGAGTGGGAATTGTGGTGCGTGGTGGGGGTGGACGAGTGGTTGGTGGCAGGTATGTGGGTGTGGGACGTGGTGGTGGTGGTGGTGGGCGCGTTGTCCTTGGGGTTGGTGGCTGAGTTGCCCTGGTGGTGCGAACGGTGGCACGAGTTGTTACTGGAGGAGCTGGCTTGTTGGTGGGTGGCAAGTAAGTTGGAGCTGGTGTGCTACGCACTGGTGGACGAGTCGTGGGTGGACGAGTCGTGGGTGGACGGGTCGTGGGTGGACGGGTCGTTGGTGGACGAGTAGCTAGGGTAGTACGGATCGTTACTGGAGGAGCTGGCTTGTTGGTGGGTGGCAAGTAAGTGGGAGCTGGAGTGCGTGGTGGGGGTGGGCGAGTGGCAGCTGTGGTGCGTGGTGGGGGTGGACGAGTGGCAGCTGTGGTGCGTGGTGGTGGTGGACGAGTGGGAATCGTGGTGCGTGGTGGGGGTGGACGAGTGGTTGGTGGCAGGTATGTGGGTGTGGGACGTGGTGGTGGTGGTGGTGGGCGCGTTGTCCTTAGAGTTGGTGGCTGAGTTGCCCTGGTGGTGCGAACGGTGGCACGAGTTGTTACTGGAGGAGCTGGCTTGTTGGTGGGTGGCAAGTAGGTTGGAGCTGGTGTGCTACGCACTGGTGGACGAGTTGTGGGTGGACGAGTCGTTGGTGGTGGTGGACGACGGGTGGTGGTTGGTGGTGGTGGTGGACGACGAGTGGTTGTTGGTGGTGGTGGTGGCAAGTAAGTTGTTGGTGGTCGGGTTGATGCACGGGTTGGTGGGCGGGTAGTGATCCTCACAGTTGTTTTTGGTGGTGGTGGAGGTGGTGGACGAGTGGCACGAGTTGTCACTGGAGGAGCTGGCTTGTTGGTGGGTGGCAAGTAAGTTGGAGCTGGTGTGCTACGCACAGTTGGTGGTGGTGGTGGTGGTGGGGGACGAGTCGTTGGTGGTGGTGGACGACGGGTGGTGGTTGGTGGTGGTGGTGGACGACGAGTGGTTGTCGGTGGTGGGGGTGGCAAGTAAGTTGTTGGTGGTCGGGTTGATGCACGGGTTGGTGGGCGGGTAGTGATCCTCACAGTTGTTTTTGGTGGTGGTGGAGGTGGTGGACGAGTGGCACGAGTTGTCACTGGAGGAGCTGGCTTGTTGGTGGGTGGCAAGTAAGTTGGAGCTGGTGTGCTACGCACAGTTGGTGGTGGTGGTGGTGGTGGGGGACGAGTCGTTGGTGGTGGTGGACGACGGGTGGTGGTTGGTGGTGGTGGTGGACGACGAGTGGTTGTCGGTGGTGGGGGTGGCAAGTAAGTTGTTGGTGGCCGGGTTGATGGACGGGTTGGTGGACGAGTAGTGATCCTCACAGTTGGTGGTGGCACACGACGAGTTGTCACTGGGGGCGCTGGCTTGTTGGTGGGTGGCAAGTAAGTTGCTGGTGGCCTAGTCGTTGGTGGCCTGGTGGTTGGTGGACGGGTTGGTGGGCGAGTAGTGATCTTCACAGTTGGTGGTGGGACACGACGAGTTGTCACTGGTGGCGCTGGCTTGTTAGTGGGTGGCAAGTATGTAGCTGGAGGCCTTGTTGTCGGGGGACGAGTTGGTGGCCTCGTTGGTGGTGGAGTAGCACGGGTCGGTGGCCGAGTGGCAGGTGGCTGAGTTGTTCGTGGTGGCAAATCGAATGGCACCTTTGGTGTCGGGTAGAAATAGCCATCATCAGCTGCGCGAACCTTGCGCTAAAAATGTACAAGAATCACATTTCACAATTGTAGGGACACCAAGTTGCCAGTTGTCAAATACTAGACAACGGTTCAACGGATGCTTACCTCATGGTTATCGGCAGATGCGGTGGCAACGGCCACAGCGCAAAGCGCCAAGACAAAAAGTGCACTTCTCTGTGAAAGAAAAGGAATGAATGCAAAAGAGAGACAATTAGAATTAGCCAAGATACAAGAAAATGCAAGGTTGAGGGAGGTAGACAGAGTGAAGACGTTTGCCTGAGAATGCAACCAAATTGCCTGATTAAATTATCAGCTAATGCCAATCACTTTTTCACGCTCAGTTCAATGCATTCATCCTTAAAGATCATTCCGAAAAAAAAAAACATTGTCAACGACTGCGCATAAATGTCTATTGTATAGTTTGGTTCGCATTTGTTTTAAGAAGGCATTCAACTTTGACAGCATGTCTAGGTCACGGTTCGAGTTGTAGGTTGCTGATTTTACCCACGGGCTCTAATTAAAACATATCGCAAACCGACCCCAAGACAACGGACAACAGACAACATGTCATAAATAACCTGCTGGGGCCAACGAAGGAAGCCCACCAACTCATTCATATATGTAGAGTTATGTCTTCCGCTCGCTTTGTGAGCTTGTCAACGAAAATTGTATTTTTTTTTGTTCGTCGTTGCTCTTTTATCCCATTTGCATTTTGCATTTGCATTTTGATTATTTTAATTTCGGCAAGGTCAAATCAGCTCACTCACTCGGCCTGTCAACGTCAATGAAAGTGGTCGATCGACTAGTTAAATGGTTAAGCGCAATTAATTAGCTAAGCATAGAATTTTTGAAAATCTTTCGTTTAATAATTTATGATAAAAATAGATGATTATGCAAGAAACCGGCTGTGGCCAAAACTTCTCTATTTGACTAGTTCTATCGAGTCAGCCTCCTGTCTCCATCCACCAAGATATTATATAATAATCAGCTCTCAGCTCTCAGAAGTGAGAAAATCTAAGAGAAGTCAAATTCGAAGTCAAAGTCTTGGTCGTTGTCTTAAAATTAGCATACGCACTAACGAATTATCATTTGGCAGTCGTAAAAACGCCTCTGGTGCCATTTATAACCAAATTTGTTTGATTATAGCATACACACAGACACACACACACATCGAAAATGTATGTGGTATTGTTTAGGGGGTTCTGTCTGAAACGTTTATTTTTTGTTTTTTTGTCTTTTTGCTAAATTCAATCAACTTTTGTATGTAAATTGAAATGATATACTATAATTTATGTTAATGAATTTGAATATTTTCAATGATCTAACTTGTTTGAGAGCTCAAAACTTGATATCGGACTCGACCTTTTTTTACTTGCTAGAACTTGAGCTGATGATCTTTAGGAAGATCAAAATTCTGGTCTTCGGTCAGTGGTCGATTGCGAAAGTGAAAGGATGATGTTGGTTTGGTTTCAAGTTCCGCAAACAACAAATTTGAATAGCTTAGTTATTAGTTGTTTCAGTTTTGGGCTTAACGATTTATAGCATGTTTAGTATGTACATACATATGTAGCTTGTATGTATGTATGTATTTTTGTATGTTTGTATATGGAGCAGAGACCTTACACCCAGAGGCCCCCTTGATCTTGAGATCAGCAGCCATTATGCTAATGTATGGCTAATTAATCTGTTTCACACCGAATCGAAGAGCAAATGAGGCCTTGCATTCGCATCGGACGGAAGATTCAATGACGATCGCTCATTTGGGTCAAGACACATATTATTAAGATAATTAAATGAATCGAAAACAAATGTAAGTTAATAATGTCCATAATGATTATACTTATATCTGGGCGTGTCGTTTTTTTTTTTTTTTTTTTTTTTTTTTTTTTTTTATAATATTTTGCGTTTTTTACAACTAAAAAACAAATACGAAAATGTGGCCAAATTTTTAGATTTATCTTCCCAGATTGCTCTCCCCTCTGCCTCTTCTTTAGTTGATTTCAACTTCATCCTAGTCCCTCATCGACCATTAAACTACTATTAAGCTAATTTTGTTTTTTTTTTTATCTTTCGTTCATGTTCGAGATGTCACGAACATTTTTTGTGAGTTTTTCCTGAGCGGAAACAAATTTTTTAGATGACTTTGAATTTTCCCGTTTTTCCCATGATTTTCCCCAGTGCGCAAGAGAGGTCAATTTGTTTTGTTGCTGTTGTTGTTCTTCTTGGAACGAAACGAAAGACTTAGGCAACAAACTTGGGAGAGCTTGATAGAACGAAACGAAAGACTTAGGCAACAAACTTGCCGCCTACTTGTGTTTTTTTTTTTTTTTTTTGTTAAATTATAGCCTTTAGGCGAATAAGCATGGTCATTGCAAAGCATTTAGTGCTAATAATATAAAATGTCAAGTGCCCCCAAACCCCCCACAAGGAAGGTGCAAGGGGAGTGCAAACAAGTTTCATCTTCCATCTGCATCTGCATCTCATCAGACCGATCAATGCTGACATAGAAAAACAGCAGCCCAAGAGCAAGAAATGACTTAATATGCAGATAGATATGCAGAAAATGGCAGAAGATGCTCGCTTGCTGCATGGATGGATCCGAGCGTTCCGAGCGTTGAACGTTGTGAGCGTGTGGGCGCTCATGTCGTATGCGTAATATGATCAACTTGCACTCGTTTGCTAGCTAGCTAGCCTCTCTCTCTCTCTCGCTCGCCATGCCTCTTAGCCTCCTCTTAAGCCTATTTGCACTTGCACAATTCAAACTACGAGACCAAAACTATTTGCGGTTTAAATGTCACTGGGCAATCTAGCTGCGGCCGTTTAGAGATTGTTTAAACCAAAACAAAAAACAAAAACCAAAAAAAAAAAAAAGGTTTTTTCGACAAAAAAAAAAAAACAAAAAATTAAGAAAAAAGTAACAAAATTTGTTTCGCGTTTAAATCAAAAAAAAAATAAAAATAAAAAAAATACCCAAAAATTGTGAAACAATTCTTTTGGCAACACTCTTCTTGGCACTTTTCTTTTTTTTTTGCGGACACTTTCGGCTTTTTTATGTTTTGCTTGTTTTGTTTACCATTTTGAGCACTTTTGTTGAGGAGTAGGAATTGTTTGTGTTGCTGAAATTAATCCTGATCTTTTTTCTTTTGATAAGTAGCGTATATAATCCTTGGTGTAATCCTTGCGCGACGACGTTTATTCGACCGATCGTATCAAAATTCAATGGTCAAATTGAATTTGATCGATGCCCAAGCTTTTGTTGGTTGGTTTATTTAAACTTCTAGGTCGAGTGTGGGATACCAACTAAAGCATCAAAACTTGTAGATTTTCTATATATACTACCTCTCGGACCATCTGCCGACGATGACAGCGACATCAGCAGCAGCAGCAGCAGCAGCCGTAGCGGCAGCGGCAGCGGACTTTGCGGCAACTTGGCAACTTTTTGGGCGACAGCTGTTAACCACTTGGACTCGGCTTGGACTTGGCCGAAAGCCGCTTTTTTGTTATTGCTTTTTTTTGTATTTTTTTTTTTTGGGCAATGAGATGAAGATGCTGCTGCTGTTGCTGTTGCTTCTCTGTCGACGACGACGTCGACGACGACAACGCATGGCTGTTGGTTGTCGCTGACCAACCAGTCTGAGATTTAAGATTGAGTTTGATATTCAGATTGAGATTCACTTGCTGCTCTTGATGTTCATTGTTGTCATTGTTATTGCTGTTTGATGTTTGCCACTTAACACAAACGCATAACATGAAACATAAATAAAAACAAAAACAAAAGAAAAAAAGGCACACGCACAAAATAAAAAAAAGTCCCCTCAAACAAATAAGTCTGCTTAGCCGTGGATCTATGGCGACCTTAAAGGACTAAGCATTAGGCCCTCAGAATGACTATTCACTCGGGAACCAGTCTTAAATCAAGCTTGTTAAATGAAGAAGTGAGATTACTTTTTAAGGTTCACAATTCCTTTACCGTAGGGGAAAAACCCCACACTTACTTTTTAATAGAGTGTAAAATCCTTGTGATTTCGAGTGAATGCGTTTTATAGTTGGCGCCTCAGGCAACGAAGGATTATCATCGCTTAAATATCTATAATCTCAGCGAATTTCGTTGATCACAATAGAAACTTTAAATGAGTTATGAGATTATGTTATCTTTTTTTCTTCAAATGGGTTAAGAAATCATTTGTAAGTATTTCTCAGAATGAAGTAAATAAATGAATGATTGAATGGAATGCATTTCCCAGGGCGCCAGTCAAGGTAAGCTTGGAATTGTTTAGACCTCTTTCATTCACAAATTCCACTTATGTATGTATGAATGTTCGTTGGAACCTTTGTATATTGAATGAACAACTAAAGAGTATTATTATGTTCAGTAAGCCTCTAAAATATATACCTAAAGGCTACGAATTTTAATCTGTGTATGTATACTTATAGCTGGTCTAAAAGTCGATTATATCCCTAATTGTTAAAGGGTAAATCGATGTCAATAACTCCTCTAGTTATTAGAAATTTTTTGCTCTTTATTTTAGTTTTTGCTTTTGCTTTTGCTATTGGTATTTCTATTTAGCTAGTTTTATTGCCCAGCTACAACTACACAAAGTATGCAAAAAACAACGTGAATTGAGCAGAGAGACAGCAGCAGCTTCTTCTCTCGGGGTGTTAAATATTTTGTCATGCAGCAGCAGCAGCAGCTAACCAATTTTGAAATAAGATTTGGACCTTAGGGTTAGAGAGAAAAAGCAATAATTTCTTCAATAAGTAGTCAAGGCTTTCAATAGTGCCCATCAAGGCAAATATATGCGATGCGATGCGATGCGATGCGTAGATGGATGAGTTTGTATGGCAAAGAAATGCCAATTGACTGACGATTACCTCATGGCAATTACATTAAGACAGGTGGCAAAAGATTATTATATTTCGTGGTAGACAAAACTGAATGCAGTTTAAGATGACGATGATGATGATGATGATGATGATGATGGTGGGAATGATGAACATGAACCGGTTGGCCATAACAGTGCGTAAGCCTGGGTCAGCATAGCAACATCATATTGAGCATTTTGGGAGCATTTAACCTAACCACCCCACTTCGCTCCCCCTTTTTCGGAGTATGTAGCTCATCATGATCATCTCATCTCCCAGCGTCATCATCATCGTTGAAATTAGTAGACACCCATAGCTGAATGACCTTTAAACGCACACGATTGCCGAGAGATCGCCCATACAAGCAGCACCTATTATGTGTGGTTGAAAACTGAAATTAAGAAGCTGCAATGTGCAGGCAGGCAGCAGGCAGAAGGCAGTCAGCTAGCTGCTGAAACTCGTTTCAACTTTGTGTGTGTTTTTTGTTGTGTTTGTCATTTCTTGTCAATTGCATTTGAATTTATTAATATAAAATTTTTGTACGTCAGTCACGCCAGAATGTCGATATATTCTTAACGAATATATATGTCTGTGTGTGTGCGTGTGTGTGCATGTGTGTGTGTGTGTGTGTGTGTCTACCCTTAAAAAGCAACTAATAATCAGCCGCCGCCCCCACAAAACAAAATCATACTGTAAATGGTATTGATCAAAAAGTTTTTCGAACTTTAAATTAAAATTTCCATTTCCATTTCCATTTGCACAAAAAAGCACTCAAAAGATTTTAGCTCATGGCTTTGAACTCTTGTTAAAAAGCATGTTCCTTTGCTTTGCTTTGCTTTGGTCTGTCTGTCAGTCGGTCGGTCGGTCGGTCGGTCATTAATGATATAATTATAAAACTAGTTATGTACTAATTGTAAAACTAGTTAGAGTGTTGGCACTTTGACTTTCAGTTCAACTTCAATTCCAACTACAAATTGCAACTCCAACAATAAAGGAAGGAAGTCAGTCTCACCCAAAACCAAAAACGTTTTTGTTGTTAAGTGACCGCCAACTAATAATTGTTCTTTTTATTGCACAATTTGTTTTTTCCAACAATACCCTGGCACAACGAGCATATTTGCTCTGCAGCTAAAGTCAGTCATGTTGGCTGGCCCCAAGTTCAAGTGAAGAGCCACATCTTTCCGCAATCTTTTTTTGCTAAACATAAACCGTTAAAAAAATATCTTCAATGCGTAGTCATTTTTTACGCCCTGCCTATGCTCAGCTCAGCTCAGCACATTCTCATCCTCATCTCAACAAGGTGGGAAAATACTTCGTAAATGGCTTGAGTTAGGTGCTGAGAAGGAAGAACTTTGCAATCAAAGACCATAGCGAAAATTGTGTCATATTGAGCGACTCGGAATTGAAAACTCTTTGGGAAACTGCTCTTGTTTTGCTTTTTGATCTATGATCATTCCGGAAGAGTATACAGATTTTGAGATTGATGCTGAATTCGGGTCAAAAACTGCTTTGAGCCATCACCTCACCATCATCATCATCATCATCGTTTTTCGGTGATGATGTGCAAAAGAAGGAGGAGACAATGACACTTGTCGCCGTCTGTTGACATTTTAAACACACAAATTTTTTGTCATTGTGGAGGGAATGTGTTGTATTTGGTTTGCCAGCAACTTTTTGGCTATAGGAAAAGGATGCTTTTCTGTCTCATCATTCAGAGATATTACAACATGCGATTATTTAATTCTTCATTTAAGTAAAAATGCAAAAAAAAATCATTTACCAAAAAAAAAAAAAACACATTTTATAGACTATGGCGAAGGACGGTGAGGAGTGAGGGGCCGTGCAAAGGGAAAGGGAAAAATACAGCCCGCAAAGGTGTTCGAAGAGGGGGCGAGAGGAGGTTAGATGAGCATAAAAATTGATTAAAATTAATTGAGAAACTGGCTTGTCAAATTAACGCACACACTCGATGTCCATGACATGAGACGGACACGACGGCAACAGCGACGTCAGCAGCGACGGCAGCAGCAGTAGCAGCAGAATCGGCGGCAAAATTAGAAAAGAAGAAGAACAATTTTGAGCCCCAGTAGTATAACCAGAATATCTATCATCAACTGAATGCTAAACAAAACTAACTAAAAACCCAAAACCCCAAAAAGCATGATTATGATTTAATTTTTCCACTCAGCAATATTCCATTTCCGAAAACTTTTGTCTGCAGCGTGCGGAAATGATTTCAAACTAGTAAATGAAACAATGCAGAATATCGAAAAAACAATGGCATATATGTATGTATGTATGTACAAGTATATCTATATAGAATTTGTCATATTTATCTGCTCTCAAGAGGTCAAGAGCTACCTGAAAAGTTGTTATCTTATCCCGTCTCTAATTAAATATTTCCACGCACAAACCATTAAAATTGAAATCAAACTTCAAATCTTCCATCCCATTCAAAGACTCTTGCTGAATATTTATAAGGCATCGTCTCACTATCACCCTCTTCCCCCACCTCTACCCCACCTACCTAGCTAACTCCGGTTCTCTCTGCTGGCAACCAAAAACCCAACCCAGAAATGTGCGTATATTTAAATTTTGCGGATCTAACTATACTACTAGAAGCTAAAATTTATTAAAAACCACACACAAAACCACAAAAAACTCGAAACTTGAAATACTCTTTCCAGTTTCTATTGATGGGGAAAAAAAAGATTTTGTTTATGCCTTTTGATTTAGGGTATTCGAAAAAAACCTCCAAAAGAAGCGAAATACATTTTTGAAGTCAAATGTCACGTCACCTGCGTCAGCAGCAGCAGCAGCAGCAGCAGTAGAAGCAAAAGAATACAGAGAAATACATAAATATATTTATTTCTGCCTTTTTTGTTGTTGTTGTTTCATTTCGGACATTGTTAATTGTGCTTATGATTTATGCAAATTAATCCTTTAGACAAACATAGATACATAGATACTCGGATAGTCTTCATAACGCATTTGTCTGTGTCTTTGACGTCGTCGTCGACCACTTTTTTGCCTTTTGTTACTTTTGGTCGAGCTGTTTTAGATTGAGTTTTGTAGATTTATGTAAATCTATATAGCAACTGGACTAACTAGTTCGGAATTTCGTCTATATTTGGATTCTCGATTATAGGAAGTCTCACTTGGCTTAATGAAGAAGAAGCTTCTAGTTGATATTACAAAAAACAAGTCAAGTTCTTCCTGCTGGCCTCCACAACATGGCAGACATTTGGTGTTTTGTAAAACAAAGTTTTAACCTTTAAGAGACTTGGAATTTCATAATCTCCCTTTTACAATCACGAAAAGCTCAAAAATAATCTTCCTAAGGACATCTCGTTCAAAAAAATGCCTTAAATTCATCCTTAACCTTATCTTTACAATACAAAACCAGGAGAAGGGGTAAACTTTAGCTATGCTGACGTTTTTATACCCTTGCAAACTCTTGTTTTATGTTGCTAAATTGTAGTAAAGCTAGAAACAATAATTCAACTCTAACTGCAATTAAAATCCTTTGAATTTGATTGTAATGCAAAAATATTTACTTTATTTTATGAAAATTGGCGGAAGAAAGAACTCACCTACTTATCTCGGTGTTAACCTAAATTGTGCTAAGTTAATTATTGCAAAATTAAGCAAATGTTTAGTTAAATTAGAGTGAGCAAGTCGCCTCACCGACTTGGTTATACCCTGTACCAATGCGCCCTTTATTTACTCTGGTTTGACTATTCCTTCCTTCTGCCTGTTACATATATTTTGGCGACTTTAATATACCTTTTTACCCTTTCTATAAAAAATGAATACAAATTGAGAAGCCTCCTTCCCCAAGCTCTTTAAACTAATTCTGTTAATTAGCCATAAAAAAAGATAAACAAATTTTTCTAACTACCGATCGTTCTTCGATCATAATCATAATTGGTACTGACATTTATGTATATATACGAGATTAATGGCAAATATTTCATTACATTTCAAAGTAATTGAGTTATAAATTCACATGCACATAAACATGTCTTATTATGCTGATCAAGAATATATATACTGGATAAAGTTGGAGATGCTTTTAAACAAAATTAAAGTATTTTCCTTTATCAAAAGGTTTTTTCTTTTAAAGATGATAAAACGGATTCTAATTTTTTTTCTTTCTTTTTAGTAAGCAAAATTCTTGGACAAACTTAATGCTCTCTGGGTAAGTGCGATTATTTAATAATTACTTTATTTAATTACTTTGAACCCATACCGTTGGATTTAATTGGGAGCAAGTTAGTTATCCCAATTGTTATTTAGTCATCATTTATTTATATGGCTATTATGAAACAGACAAAACTTGTACTTCATTTTATGGCTCATTTTATGGCTTATTGATTATTGGCAAGCAACGAAAAATCAACAAAATTTTATACTAAGACTAAGACGGCGGCATTCCGTTAAATGGCAATATTAAATAGAAGAAATTAATTGCATTTTAAATTCCATATAATAATATTATTATTAATAATAATAATAATATCTGTGAAATTTGCGTAAAACACAAAACGAAAACCTGAACATTGTCTCAATTTTTCGGCAAAAATCAAAAATTCACAGCGAACAAATCAACAACAACAACAACAATACGAAATTGTTAAAGGTGATCCATGAAACGTGTTTTTCCCCCTCTTGAACGAACGAACGAACGAACGAACGAATCAACCAACGAATATATTAATAAGCCTTATCAAGGACACAGCGAATGGTCCAATCCAACCAGTTTCGAATTGGAAACAATTTACGGCCGGCAATTGCAGGCCATTGCCATTGGAATCCTTGTAGCCAGATTGGCTGGTCGGAGGCATCCGAAAAGCAAGCACAAATATTTTGAGGGTCACAGTGTAAGAAAGACTAGAGTGAGTGAGACCGGTTTACCCAGAATCCCCCATCCCCATTATGTAATAGCTGGAAAGGGGTAGGAGAGGAGGGGGGGGGGGCTCTACGTGGTGTCGTGTGACCCTTGAAAGTTTAATAAACTTGTTTGGCCTTTTAAAGCGAAAGTTTCTGGTGTTTTTTTTTTTTTTGTTTTACAAAGAATTTTACAACAAATCGTACAGACGAACATACGAACATACGAACATACAAACAGATGGAATTTACCATACATAAATCAAATTTTGGCGCTCGCTGCCCCAGCAGCAGCAGCAACAGCTAAAGATCAAGAACGAAATTGAGCTAATTGTTGAAACACTTTAGTTTCAAGAGCACAAACACTTCATCTTCATCTCCATCTCCATCCATGTGTGGGTCAAAACGGAAGGTGTACCTCTCAGAGATTTGGAGACTCGGAGACTCTCAAGCTGATCTTATAAACTTTGATTAATGGCCATGCGAGAGTGCACTTTACCTCACCTCTGCGCCTCTGCGCTTCGAGCCGACTTGTAAATTAGCCCACTTAACCAACGATAATGAAAACGAAACTTAATGAAATATATACCTAGATTTGTGTTTTTTTTTTTGTATTTGTTTTTGTTTCTGAGTGGCAAAATTAGAGCAACTTGGCTCACACGCGTCGTCGCTGGGCCAAGTCAAGCCAAGCCAAGGCAAAGCAAGGCTGTTAACCAAAAAAAAAAAAAAAAAACAAGACAAAACAAAAGTTTTAAACAAATTAGATATAAAATATTGTATACATTTGGAAATGAAGTTCAAGAGGAGGCATATAAATTCTATATAAAATTAATTTCAAATCAAACTGGTTATATTTCTTTTCGCCTTTTCTCAATTCAATATCATATTCAATTTTTAAATCTAACTGGTTCGGCTTCGGCCATATATATATGTACATATATAATATATATAGCCATCATTTACTTATGTCTCTTGTAGGCAGTCATTGACGGCATTTGGTATTCTGCCAGCCCAAAAATACATTTATTTAAAAGTCAAACATGCAAATTTCATTTCATTTTTTTATACACAATTTATTTTCCTTCTAAATAAAGGTTTAAACACTTTAAGCAAAATCGAGAACACTTTTCTTTTTATCAGCTAACTTTTAGAAACTTTAAATATTTGAGAGATTTGGAGAGAGCATTAGAAAGTCGACTTGTTTGAACTGTTTTTCTGGAGACAAATGCCATATAAGAACACGCATGCTAAGGCATATCACCATCATAAAGAATCGTATAATATTTATTGATGTCTACTGCTTTTGGGCGGGAAAGGGGATGGGGGATTGAAAACAACAAAAGCAAAGCTTAACTTAATGACATCTTCTGCTGATGGCTGATGGCTGCTTAGGCGGGGTTAAAAGTCGTCGACGCCATCAAAAAAGTGTGGAATCCATCAGAAAGCCAGCCAACGGAAGAAGAAGAGTTTATCTCAAAGAGATAAATAATAACTGTCAGCAATTAATTTAGTTGTTCGTTAGGCGTTTCTATTTGGTGATTTGTTGGCCATTTGATGGTGTGGTTCATGATCATCACACATAAAATCCATCCTAAATTCCACATAAATCCCAGCCATAATAAGCAACGGCTTCCGCATCAGCTCATCATCATTATTATCATCATCATTGTGATTATGATCATTAAACAGGTGACTCCTAAGAGTATGCTATGAAAAAAACTAAGCAAAATAATCATCCTGGCCAATTTTCGATTTGCCATCACATTTCATGCATTTAACGCCATTATAATTGGATTATGCAACTTAAGACGTCAATCTCAATCTATTTAAGAGCTCACTCACTCACCCCCTCATCCTCCGACGGTCTTCAGCATCTCAGCCCCTCCCCCGGCCCCTTCCATCTGCAGCATCTTCAACAATTTGAAGGTTAGTTAGGCAAGTTTTCAGCTTTTCTGTTCAAATTAAAATAAATTTAAGATAAAGTTTTAAAAAAAAAATAGCTAGTTTTATTTCGTTTTTAAGCAAACACACAACAACAACAACGAAAAAAAAAAAACAGCGCCTAAGTATTTATTAGCTTTAATTTGAATTTTTTTTTTGTTTTTCTCATTTTCTGCGAACAAAACTTGTAGATCTGCTTCTGGCATGGATACATTTGATTTACACATAGTTGGATAGATGCCTTCTATGCGAAGAAGATAGATAAAGAAACAACAACAACAACAGCAACACCAAAATGAAATCAAGTTCACCTCGAGTGTATCAAATTTGTATAAAATTCATCAGTCAACAAATACGTCAGCTGGAAATACAAGCTCCTAGAGAGACCCCCCTATACCCCGCCCTGCCTCTGCCCCTGCCACCCCATAAATTGTTGCTATTTTTTTTGTGGTTTTTCGGTTATGCAAAACAGAGGAAACAGAGCGGTCAACTTCAGATAGATACATAGACATGGACGTAGTCAGTAAAAAAGAAGCACTATAACTTCTATGTGTCAACTGTACTTTAGCAAAATATTTGAAATACCATGAACAAAAAAATATCTAAGAACTTGATAAATTAAGCAAAAAGAAGTCGATTAAAACAGAATGAAGACTATCTTGAGATTTGAATAGCTTTGTTTTACTTTAGAGTAAAGTTTTAGAAAGAATGTGACTTGACTTAATCTCTCTTTATCATTATTTCTCTATCTGCTTCCCCTTACTGGGAAGGGGGTTAAATTCTAGCTATGCCACTGTTTATATCTCTCACAAACACGTTGAGCATCGTTGAGCATCGATTAGCATTAATGATCTTAAGAGCCATGTAAATGTGAATTTTCTCAATGCACTTCTTCTTCTTCATCATCATCATCATCATCATCAGCATCTTCTTCAACATGATCGGCTACTTGTTTGAATCAAACTATATATTTTATGAGCACCATTAAAAGTTCAGACACATCTCACACGCTTTGTTAATGCATTCGATCTGTGCCCGGATTTCAAGGCCAAATGCATACATACATACATAGAAACAGGTCTCACACACTCTAAAATCGAAATTCGAAATTGAAAGCGAATCACACACATTATCTAATATCAACCTAATCCACCAGCAGAACCCCTTTTTTGTTTTGCGTAACTGTTAATCTTCTTTCAAGAACGGCAACATCATCATCATTATCCATATGAATATACATATATAAAATTTATATAGTCGTTCTTGTTTCTCAGATGTTTGCTTTATAATTAGTTTCATTTCGGTTTTTATTTCAGGTAGTTTTGTTGTGCTGAAATTCCATCGCTTTCAACTTGATCTACTTGTTTTTGTGCGTATTAATTCTTCTAGTTGCCATCTTAAAAAAAAAAACAGAAAGTTCACTTGTTTCAATAAACTTACTGACGTCCGTTGTCTGATCCAAACAAATTTGCACAATTTGTTGCTTTTTAATTTATAGCATAGCAAAAATTGTGCAAAAATAAACAAAAAAAAAAACAAAAATAAAAAAACCAATCCAATCTTCTGAACATCAACGTAGTTAGGAGAAGGAATTGATGTAGCTACCTACCTACACCTACACCTACATGAAAAAAGTGTCTTTGTATTTGTAAATTTCCTGTCTCCCCACATGTTTGACATGAATGTTAAACAAATTCTGGTTATTTCATTAAACAAATTTAACTTAGTTTTAATCTTTGGCAAAATCAATGATCGGTTGCATCATATTTTTGGGTTGGGCAGCGAGTTTAATTTAAAGGCAATTTCATTTAAGAATTATCTATAAAGAAAGTGCAGCCATGGTGAGGGAAGTAGAGTAGAGGAGCACAGGGTGCTTCTCTTGACTTGGAGATACCTATTTATGGGCTAAAGGACTCTTTGTAAGTTTTTTCATCTCATCCTAGGAGGGCTCGCCTTAGATCTTTAGACTTCCATATTTGATGATGATATCATTAAGCACATCCGAAGGCCGGTCACCCCAAAGCGACTTACAATTGTCTCATGGGCATTTCAATGGGCTACTAGGTGAGCCCTACGACCCTACGACCAGTTCAAAATGTGAGTTCAAATCTTGTCATGAACCGAAGCTTTTCATTTGTAGGGCCTACAGATTTGGGCTTTGGACAAATTTTAGTCGGGCGTTTTTTAATTGTAAAGATTGTAAAGAAGAATTTCCCCATATATCAATCTTTCGAAAGGTCCCAAGGTTATTTATTTATTGAGACAAAACAAAGATGAGCAGGTTATTTTTAAAGCGCTATTTCAAAAATTACATATGTAAGTGGACAAAATTATTTTGACATTAGAAAAACAAATAGATTCTTTTTGCTATTTCTCATGATTTATTGAGATATTAACTTTGAACAACTTTACATAATATATTTAGTTAAAATTGTATATTAATTAATACTCTTTAAATGCCAAAAAAGAAATATGTAAAAAGTCGTTTGTTGACTTCAATTGAAGCTGCTTGTTTTTGGTGTATCTGTCAAGCTCTCTCATTAGCAAACTTCGTGAAGTATTTTATAATTATGAGGCTACTACTTGAATGCTAAAACTTGTTGAGAATCAAAACTAGATGAAACGAGAAACAATTCTCTAGAGAAAATTTTTAAAGTTCTGTAGCCCAAAAAGTGTCTCTCGTTGCTGAAAAACTTAGTAAATTATAGCCAATTCTTTGAAAACAAAGTTTTAATCTTTTCTATTGCATACTTTAGAAAGTAAATTTGCCCCTGTTGATCCTTACTATAAGTTAAGCCTATCTTAACTAATCTATAGTTTTCTATACACTGCAGGCATTGTATATCTCGGATTCAGACAGATCGGACCACTATATCATACAACTCACATAGGAACGAACGATTCTTTGAAAACAGAGTTTTGGATCAATAACTCTGTTGTTTTCTACGGGATTTTAGAAAAAATCTTTAAATCTTAATTAACTTTATATCCAAACGTCGTCCCTACCGAATTTCATTAAAATCGAACTACTATATCATACAGCTCTAATAGGAACGATCGGCCCAAATACCAAAAAACAGAAAAATAGCCCATTTAATTGTCGACCTTTTACATAAAAGATTTCTTTTACTAAGACACCTTTGCGTAAGGAAAGTGCAAAAAAAATTTTTGCAAGGGTATACAAACTTCGGCATGGCAGAAGTTAGCACGGCCTTCTGGTTTGGGGTAAAAAAAAAATAACTCAGTTCAAATTATAATTTACTAATCGTTACTACATTTATTCCATTGGATCGTTTTTCGTAATCGTTGTGTTTTTTTTTTAATTCAGAGTTTACAATGTTTTTTTTTTTTACCTTAGGACAATGTCAAAAACTAAAGTGTAAATTGTATTCTTACATTTATAATCATCATATCGCAGGCACTCAGATACATTTCTTATCATTCACACAATCTAATCACAAGCATACAAAAAAAAAAAAAAAAAACGAAAAAAAATTCGATACATTTTAAAGTCGTAAAGTTATATTTTATAGATACTTATATGATAGATAAGTAGGCCAGATTAGATGATTTCCAGATGACAACGGAATTTTACTCGAATCTCGAGGACTTATAGACTAAAAAAAAAACGAACTAGATATAAGCTATCAGCTACTATATTATTGTATGTAGATGCTAGTTGTCCTATTTATCGTAATCCTATACTCATTCTATATACAGATCGAAACTAGAAGATACACTTTGCATATAGGTAATATATGTATATATGGGCATGATTCGTAATTTGTGTTTGGCTTATGGATAAGTGAACAATACGTTTTGTTTTTTGTGTTTTGGATGCAACAAGTCTTGTGTGTTGAATGCGCGCTTCACAGCTCTGTGGAGTACTCCTCGGGATTGACATTGAATTTGCGCCAGCAGATGTGATCCCCGGCCGCCGCCGAGGTGGGCGGTGGCAATTTGTGAGAGTTAACATTGACCACGGAGCTGGCGGAGCGCTTGATGTGGACACTGGGTGGAGGGGGATGCACAGGTCCCGCCAGACAGCCGGTGGAACGACCCAAAGGATTTCGAGACATGGCAGTAGTGGATGTGGAATGGGAATGGGATGGGATGGCCTTTCCATTGCCGTAGGTAATGGACTCATTTGAGGGTGAAATTTCAATGCGAGTGGCATGGTTGCCATTGACGATATTTCCCCCTCCTCCTCCTCCTCCGTCGGAGAGTCGTCTTATGTAGACCACTTCCCGGTGATGCTTCTCGGTGGGCGGTGCCGGGGGCGGCAGACGGTTTAGAGTCTGAGGTTGGGCCGTCTGTCGCTGACGCTGAGAATATCTAAGTGGAGGCTTGCCATCACTATTGGACTGAAATGGCACGTACTGATGATGATGCGAATGCGAATGAGGATGCGAATGCTGATGATGCTGTTGCGTGATGCCTGGAAACTTGTCCACACTAATGTCCTCCTCGATGGCCGAGTCACCGAACATCGAGCCACTGTAATTGGGGGAACTATTGCCAGGGGTTGAGGATTTCCAATGGGTTTGATGGAGATGATGTTGCTGGTTCTGCTGCTGCAGCTGTGTCTGTCCACCATTGCTTGTTGCATACTTTTGGGCGCTGGAGTATTGACCCTTTTTAATGGAATGCGTGTAATCACGAGTGCCACGGCGACGAAGAGTGAAATCCCGTCGTCCCGTATCTTGACAAACCGAACGCCATTGCTTCCAGGAGTGACGGGCCAACGGATCAGCCGGCCCCCATTCCTTAGCTGGCTTGGAGGCCTCACAGATCATGCCAAAGAAATTATATTCCACCTGACGGAAGATCTGCACGCAGGCTATAATCAGGATAACCGCCAGGACGAACAATATGGGAGCCCAACGGGGTAAATATTCAGCCAGCAGATCGTATTGATCGTCATCGGCACACCACCAAACCAAAATGCCAGTAAGAATGGCCGGACAGCTGACCCACAACCACATCCAGCCCTTGAAAATGGGTCGTCCTATCGAGAATTCCAGATCCGTGTAGATGTTCTTGGCCCCATAGATCCATGTGATGGCAATCAATTCAAAGACCAGAGCCGTCACAATCATTGTGCCCACCAGACGCGAGTCCAGTACCCGGGCAATCAGGAATTTGGGTGCCGCAAACGATATAACAGCCACAACCAGAGCAATTAGACAGACCACATAGTTGGGACGACGTGGCACCAGCCTCGTCGATGTGTAGACGGCCACAGTGATTGAGACCAAAGATGATAAAATGATTAGGGCATAGATCAAAGCGGGCACAAGATGCTGTATCAGCGACCCAGTTCCAGTTCCAATTCCAGTTCCCGTCTCTTCAGCCGCAACATCCATGGCTCGATCGTAGATGGCAGTCAGCGGTTTTAGCTCATCCATTAATTGGGCACTATTCCTTGAGAGATCAAATTGTACCATGAACAGGGTCACAGCAATGGCATTGATCAGCAGATTAAAGCAGAGATAAACCACGGAAGTTCTCACAGCATCGCCCTTGTATAGAAATTTGCCAGTTAACATGGGCAAAGAGCCGAAACCGCAATTCACCGAGAATAGGACCTGCATGAGGGCATTGAACCAGATGTTACTCTCGGCCAGCAGTGAGCCATCGAAACGCCAGAGTTCGGGAAAGTAGTGACGGCTAAAAGAGTTGCGTACCTCCCAACCAGTGAGGGCACACAGCAGCAGTAAACCCGAGAGGCCATAGACAAAGAGACTGCGTCGCAGGATTTTGCCATTGTGGGTGCTAGTGGGATAAAAAAAAAAAAAAAAAACCATTTAATTAACTTAATTAAAAATAAGAGAAAATTGGCCCCCTTAAGTATGCAATAATTTTAAAGATTTCAACGAAATGTAAGCTCATTGCTACAAAGACCATTTAAAGCTACAAAATATACAAAAATTCTTACAAAGTTTTGAAATAACAATGTTTTTCGAATGTCTATTGCATACTTAAGGGGGCAAATTGCTTTCATTTCACCTGCGATCACTTACCACAGCATTACCACTATCCAGAGACCAATCAGGCCAGCTGCCAATAGACCAAAGTATAAAGGATTCCGCCAGAATGGCGTCAGAAATGTCTGTTGAAGACACTCTTGTCCACTATTCGCCGTCACTGTATAGCCATTCTGTGGTTTATAATTGGATTACATATGAATGAGTTAATCGAGTCAAATCACAAGAATGTCTTACCACATTCAACTTCAAATTGCCTACGCATTCGCGAAAGGGCAGCGAGTTCGAGGCAAACATCCCAATGTAGGCCAACGCCAGAACTGCCTGCAATGACACCCAAATGGCCGACACCCACGAGGCGAAGCGACTGATGATGCAGGCCCCTGTAAATATTGAACGAGCCAATATGTAAATCAAAATCAATAAAATCCAACGGCCCAAACATCAAGACCACATTGAAAAGATACAAGTTTAAGAGTTCATTCATTTGATTTGGGTATTCAATAGATTTTTATGACCAATTAACTAGTTGTGTTTCTTCTTCTAAGAATGTTCAATGTCTATTTCCTGTCGTTTTAACCTCACTAAAAAGTGTCGTTTCTACACGTTTGATCTTCACAAAAGATATACGAAGAAGAAGAAGAGGGATTCCATTGTGGAGGGGAAAGCTGAAGATTTTCTATGCTAGATTAGGTATCACACTAAGGACTAAGTTGAGGATGGCTTGGCCTGAGCTACGCTTTACGTCGTTGGAGTAACAAAAGAGAAAGGCCATGAAACTGAAAAGGATTAAGGATTTAGTTTACATGGAAATCAATGCCAATGAGGATGGCTAGAAGAGAGACCAGATCGAGGAAGATCGAGAGCGAGAGAGAGAGAGAACAAATGAGAGACGAATTGGAGCGATTGTCTGTAAAAGTTGTTTGAAAGCAAATAAAGTGGAGTTCCTTCTGCCGACTCTCTTTAAGGGGGAAGTAAGGAGGTCAAAAAAACAAAAAAAGGGGCGATACAGACAGACACTGGTGGTATCTGACACATTCCATTGCAGCCTCCAACCAAAGCGCATTTTAACGTGTTGTATTATTTTTACTGAGGTCTTGTTTTTTTTTTTTTCGAAGGTGTTGTGTCGTAATTTGCAGTTGTCGTTTTTTGCTTGCGTTTTGCTTTTTGCCTTTTATAGATTTTTGTTGGTTTTCCCATTTTGTTTTTTTTGTATTTTAGTATAGTTGTTCTTGTTCTTGTTGTTGCTTTTTGCTCATCCATATATATTGCTCATTTTAGAATTCGTTTTTGTTGTTGTTGTTTCTCGTGTTACAATTTGTTGTTGTTTTGTTTTGTTTGTTTTTGTTTTTTGGTTTATACTTTTTTTTGGTTTTTGTTTTTCATTTAGAATATTTTTGCCTTAAACGTCTCTATGGTTATTTTTTGGTAGACGCGCCGGCACCCTATCGAGAGACAGAAGGATCCACAGGGTATATGGTTTGGCTTGGTCTTTTTGTTGCTCTGGTTTGGCGTGATGTATGTTTCTATATGTGTATATATACATACATATATATATATATATATAGAGAGAGAGAGGTTTGTGTGTTCAGTTCGGTGTTTCGGGTGCTGTGTGTGTTGCTGCTGCTGCTCGTACGTGCGTGTTTGTGTGTGGTGTGTGTGGTGTGTGTGTGTGTGTGTGTGTGGTGGTGTCTCTGCTGTTGCGCCATCATCATCATCATCATTCCTTCAACTCCAACAGCAGCCACCACCATCCATCCCACACAGTACACCACCACCACCACCACCAACCAACTAGCACCACGACGACGACGACGCCGACGACAACGACGACGACTCTCTGGTCACCAGGTAGAGCACCACCTACCGTCTGATATATATATACATACATATATATAGATATATATAACATTCATTCCGCCTCCATCTCTAGGAGAACCACCATCAACCGTCCACTGAGATTTCTGTTGCCGCCCGGGAGGGGGGAGTGGGGCGCGGGATTAGGCGCGCCAAGTGATTTACACGAACGGGGACACACACACCAATGCATTTTGCTGTTTTTTAAGTATTTTTTTGGTAAGATTTTTTTCAGAGTTTTTTTTGTTTGTTTTCTTCTTTTTTTTTGTTGTTGTTGTTGTCCTGATAACACGATGATGATCATTATCTTCTACTAGGTCACATTTAAGTTTAGTTCATTTTTTTTTAAGTGTATTTTTATGTGTTCTTTTTTTTAAGTTTTTTGTTTGTTTCTTTTTGTTTTGTGTTTTTTTTTTTTGGTTTGCATTGATATACTTTTGGTCTGATATTTTTTGCTTTTGTCTCTTTTCGTTTTTTTTTTTTGTTTGTTTGTTTGTTATCGTTTTTTTTACGTTTCGTGATGTTTTTTGTTCTTCTTCTTCTCATATATATGTTTTGTTTAGCGTTTTTGCTGTATATTTTTGTTGTTGTTTTTATATTTTGTTCATTTAGAGATTTGGCTCTTTGGTGCTTTTCGGCAATTGCAGTTGCGGGCGCCTGGGGAGGAGAAAGGGGGCGGCGGAAACACTGCCCCCCAAACACCGCCGCCAGATGCACGCTTCTGCATTTGTTTTCTGGCCCTTGAAGAGAGATGACGAAAGTTTGCAATTATAATTCGTAACTTTTGCTTTCTGCTGCTGCTGCTGCTGCTGCTACCAACGCGGGACACAATTCGAGAGAGAGAGAGTGTGTGGGATAGACGGGATGTGTCCAACCGTCATTGCTGCGGAATGCTCGACCACCCCGAGAGTATGGCAAAAGGATATGCTATTTAAACGATGCCTTCAGAAATTGCAACTTGTGAATTATAAGGACCCATGACAAGTGCAGCAGCCGCAGCAGCAATAATCCTGGCGTAGCTTTTGTAGTGCAAAAAAAGCTTTTGATTGCAGAAAATTTTTGCAATGCATTGTCCTGCGCAATTGCAACTTGTGAATTATAAGCGGCGACGACAAGTGCAGTGGCAGCAGCAGCTTTTTGGTCCTGTTAGAAAGCTAGCTGAATGAGCTTTCATTGAGTGAGTGACACCTGTTGCCGCCTAGAAGTATGCAACACTTGTTGCTATTCGCCTTACCTTTAAATATGGGCGATGCGCGCCATGTGTGAGCCGCACCCTGACCCAGAAACTGTCCCACCGATATCTCCAGCAGTATCATTGGCAGTCCGACTAGAAATAACAGTATTACATAGGGCAGCAGATAGGCCGACCCATAGCGATCCAGTTCGCGGGGAAAGCGCACAACATTCGCATAGCTAACATTTAGGCAAATGCAGAGCACAAGACCACGAAAAACGGAGCATTTTGTCTGAAAGTAAAATAAAAACACATATAAAATTGAGTTGAAGTTTTCAAGAAACTGCAAATACTTGCAAAGCCCAGACCCCCGATAAGCACTCAGTAATCAGAAGGGGGAAAAAAAATATATCGAATGACAAGTGCAAACAAAAGTGTGACTTGAGCAAAGCAAAGCATCCGGAGTTCGGACAAACAGACAAAAGATACACCTACTAAACACATTGTCATTTCCGCCACTTCCGCTTTCGACTTGTATAATTTTTCATTTTTTTTTTCTCATTTTGCTTTCGTTTTGCTTTATTTTTGTTTTCATTAATTACACAATTTTGCTTTCTGTTTATTTGTCTTACGATTCATAATGTCTCGCTACCCCTACCCCTGTCATTCCCCCCCCCCTTTCTCTCCCTCTCTCTCTCTCCACACTCTCTATGCTCTGCCATTTCCTTTAACTTGAGGTCTAATCTGGTTCTGATGTTTATTTATCACCGCACACACACACACACACAATGAGCAGGGAGTAACACAAAAGAAAGTGGCCATTATGAGAGTTAGGCGAGGTTCGTTCATGGCTCTAATAATAAGTCGTTTGCAAAAAAGAAAGAAAGAAGAAATATATAAAAAATAAAAAAATTGTACAGCACAAGCCCATTAGATGCGCAAAAAGGGTCGCATCATCTTGGATTGAGGCGACCATCTTACACCCTTACAAAGAGGCAAAAAACTTAACCAATTTTAAAATTTAAATGGGAACTTAAGGTCAAAGTATTGTCAATTCTTAAAGCTGACTGAGCAGGATTTAAGTGTAAGCCTTAAGAACTTTCAATGTCCTTCGATTAATGTCCTTAAATAAGGCTTGAAATGCATTTAGAATGGGTAAAAGCAGATGACCTTCACTAAGGAGAGTGTATTTAACGCCAGCACTAAACCACAAGCAACTAAAATTGGCTTGCCAGTGGAACGCTAGCTATTAAGTGAAATTCATTCACGACAGCGCGAACAGTAAAGCTCAGCAGCAACAACAACAACAATAACAACAACAATAATGTGACGCCCAAGTAAACGCAGTTAATAAAGCGAAAACCGCGCATAGTGAAAATGTAAACAAGAGCTAAAGCGGCATTTGTAGTTGATGAGCATCATGCAACATTCATACACACACACACACACATACACACACAAAGAAACACACCTATAGCGATCTCGAACCTATAATATATCGTGTGTAACTATAATCATTTCATGCCACATGATAATATCAGTATCAAGTGGTTGATTATCCAGTCAGAGATCAGAGATCTTTGCAAAGCAAACTTTTTCCCCGAATGGTTCAATGCATTGCATCTGACATACGTCACAAAGTTCATTACGTCACACACACAAAATTAACTAACCTCACTCGTGTCAGTTACGCATAGGTTCTAAACTTGCTCATTAACTATATACACGAATAGGAGAATTAGGCACTAAGAAGAAATACATACGTAGAATGAAGAAAACGCTCAAAGTAAGCTGAGTAATATTTTTTAAAATAGTACAAAAAAATGCCAATTTTTTGTTGATTTTAATTTTATAAATAATATCTAACTATTTTCGGTTCCCGAAAAAATAATAGTTATAGGCCTGAAATGTGTTGAACATAAAAGTGTCCGTTTATGAAATTTTTGAAAAATTTTGCTGCCCAACTGAAAGGCACCGTAACGCTTTTCTGCACACCTCCTTCATTCCAAAAAATCAAAAATATGTTTGTTTTTGATTTTTTGTTTTCATTTTTGTTTCATAAAATTAAGATTCACAAATATTCTAAAAAAGTTGCACCTCAAAAAACAAGGCTACATTTTACAGGACCGCCTCCCATTATTTATGCGTTACGCCATACTTAATCCAATTATTTTACATAGAAACGTCCATGACTTTAGTTCCTAGCACTAGCAGAGACTATTCCAGGCTAGATCCACAAAATGAGAAGCTCTTTAGGAATCGTTAAATAGGATAGGATGCTTTATTGCTCTGCCAAAAAAAAAACTGAGCTAACGATTTAGTAAAAATGAAGAAACTTTTCTAAATCAACAATCACTAATAACAAAGAACAAAGCTAATGTTAATCAATTTGTTATGACTAGTCATAAACTTGGTGTCATAAATTGTATTTATGATGTCACTTCCCCCCCCCCCCCCCCCCTCTCTTTCTCCAATAGATATGTTTATTTCAATTGTTGTTGTTTTTTTTTTATGTTTTTGATCAAACTTACTTTGCGATAATATCGAAAGGGCACATCTTCATGCACTACGTAGAGATAATCGGCTAAATATTTAGTTGTTGGTATTTCCATCTTTGGACAGATTTTATATTGTTTATAAGTACAAAAGAATTTGTCATTTTCTTGCATTTGATTTCAAATTGTTAACGTTATCTATGATAAATTGATTATATCGAGAATATTTTGTGTGAGTGTGTGTGTCTGCTAGTGAAAGAAATACATATGTATAAAAAATTTTTAGTTTTCAAACATTTAGATCATTTTAATTGACCGAATTTAAAATCAATTCTCGTTAAATATATTTGGTTTCACTTTTTGTATTTCGAAAAAAAACTAAAACCATTAACTTTTATGAATTTCATGCAAATTATTGAGCGGGGGAACCTCGACTTTTAGCATTTTGAATTTTTATCATTTTGTTTCGGTTGTTTTTTTTTGGTTATTTATATGTGGAACAAGTTATCACGTGACAAAAAACGAGAAAAAATCAAAAAAAAAAAAAAAAAATAAAATAAGAAGAAATAACCAATTCAGAAATTGGCAAACACCTTCATTGGCATAACCCTGAGCCGCTTATTGAATGTCTCGAATGTTTTTTTTTGTTTTTGTTTTTGGGGTTTTGTTCAATATATTTTATTTATGTTGATTTGTTTTTGCTTTTAGTCGTTTATCGTTTTGTTTGGTTTTTGTTTCTTTTATTTATTTTATTGTTTTCCTGAGAAAAGTGACACCAATTTTGCGTATTGATTTGGTTAGTTCAGTTATTCAATTATATATATACACACACACACACACATAGGCAAAAAGAGAGGAGATGAGAGAATCGATTTGCGATTTGCTATTAGCAATTGGAAATTGGCGATGGTGATTGGCGATTTGCAGCAGGCACGCGATCTATTTTTCACACTATTCCATATTCCATTCCGTCGATGTGTGTAGCGATTTTCCCTGTTGCGCTGCTGATGGATGCACTCATCACCGAAGCAGCGCCGACATGCGACTGCGCAGACGACGAATTTGATTGGGAAAATCGTACACAAATATGGAGATACATATGTATACATAGAGAGAAATGAGGAGACCAAAAACAAGTTTTCATTAATAAGTGCTCTGTTTTGGATAACTCTCCCACTCTCCCAATCTCTTTCTCTCTCTCTATATATCTCTCGCGGGCGCTCAAGCTGACTTTTCTTCTGGGCCAGGCAAGTTTTCATTTGGTGCACACACACACACACACACACACACACTCACAAAAGTTGGGGCTTATTTTTGTTGTTGTTTTTGGGTAGGAGGCGACCACACGAAGCGTGCGACGAGCGTGTACCTAACTGCTCTCTCATTAATGCAGAACTGACTGACTGACTGACTGGGCGGCCCAGTCACAGTCAGCGTCAGCGTCAGAGTCGACGGCGTCGACGACGGCGGTGAGCCGGCTCCAAAGCGTGGCTTTCTATACACACTGCCTGCTTAAAGTTAGCTTACCAAGACGAAAACCCAAACCCAAACCAAACTCTTGGCCGTCAACAGTGCTTGTCATAAAATCATTTTCAGTCAGGCATCAGTGAATTTTTTGTTAGCATACCCTTTGGATACCCTTTCCTATTTTTATATGGGAAGCAGTTGTTAGCCCTTAAAGTATACATTGATCTAGGCAAGTGTTTGTGATAGAGGAGGAACGAATTTGTTGACCTGAAGCGGCGCCAGAAGTTTACGGGGTAAAAATGGGTGATAGGGTATCATTCAGTCGGCTACTTAAGGCTCTCTAGTACCAATCAAAATGGTTTTAAAATGTTGATGCGCCCACACAAAACTAATTGAATGGTTCTGAAGACATGTGCTCTGGCTTTCTGAGGAGGCTGCCCTTAGGACAGGTTCCCATCTCATGTCTAGAATAGACACATAACTTCTATATAGTACATACATATATATCGAATGTATTCTGTATATATCTTTACATAATTAACTTGTATGTCTCACAGCAGGAAGTGGGTAACAAAGAGAAAACCGTCTATTAGTCTTGACAGTTGGCTCCAGCTCCAACTTCAGGTTCAGAGAGTTTCTCATAGTTAAATTAAATTTCATTTTAACACGTTCTAATCTAAGAACAAGCAGAAACGAAAGAACATGAAGATGAAGAAGATGAAGAAGACGAAGAAAACGAAGAAGAAGTCACTTATAATTTCATAATTATTATATAAGCATGCAAGTCAGAGCAAAAGAAAAAGAAAAAGAAATTGGCGCTCACACAGAAATAGAGAGAAAGAGAGAGAGAGAGAAAGAGGCAGCAGATAATTATTAGCACTCACTATGCCAGTTAAAAGCAAACTAAGTACATTAATATTGAGCGTTAATAGATAATAAAAATATTATTTTTTTACGCATTAAAAAAGCATAAGAAAATGAAACAAAAATTTTGACTACCCTAAACGATGCCCTAACTTCTAGCTATATATATAAATTTTTATTAGATCTCAACTTCTCAAATAGGACTTTGACTTTGCCCAAAGTCGACGACAAACTTCTCCTTCCCCTCGCCAAATTGGTTCTATACTTGGCTACATTTTGTTAGCGGAAATATTGAAATTTTTTTTTCATATTTGATTTGAAATGAAGAAAAAAAAAACGTCAAGAATTGAAACCGAAGCGTTTAGCATAAATAATTGCTTAATATTTTCATCAAATTTTGGTTATGCCAGTTTCAACCCATTCCTCCCCCCCCCCCCCCCTCCAACTCTTTTTTTTTGTGGTTTGTTTGTGCTTCGAATTGTTAATAAGCCAAGTTATACGTTAACGAGGGGAGCCAAAAGCCAAAAAGTAAAAGCCAATGAGCGCGATCTCCTTCTTCCACCGCCGCTGCCGTTAACCCCCCTCCCCACCCATTACAAAGGCAATTAAAGAGAGTATAAAATTTAGTGTGCTGATGGCCTATAAATAGTTGGCCATAAAAATGATTACTATAGAATGAGCATTATTATTCTCAGAATTCCATTTACAATGACAACAAAAAAAAAAAAAAACAAAAATTTTACAATACGAAACTTTTCCATGTTCTTTTGCGAAATTTCGGATACCATTTCACATTGAAAATTAGAGTGTGAAAATGTGTGACAAAAGAAGTGATATTCCTTTTGTTGAAGGCTTTGGACTTTTGGCTTTTGGAAGACAATCTCTCTTTGACAAAAACACGAGACAGAGGAGCCACGAGCCACTGGACCATGGACTGGACTATTGTTTTACAACTTTACGCCTTCTCTGCTTCCGTCTGCCTTTGTCTCTCCATCTCCATTACGTCTGGCTGGGGCACTCTAATCAGCTACTTCACTCTAGTAGCAAGTGAAAGGAGAAGTCATGAAGCCATGCAGCAGCGGCAGCTGTAGTAACTGTGATATCGTTAACTAGTCAAATTGTGTCTCCTCTCCATCTCTTCGTCTCTCCGTCTTTCCGTCTCTCGTCTCTTTCCTGACTCCCAGTTACAGTTACACCCAAAACCCGGTAGCGCATTGTACCGTAGCCATATACATATAAAAAGGAGGAGTAGCAGCTATGGCAGAGATTGGGTTTCGCTTGGCCAACTGGTAACTGGTGACTGGTGAATTGATGTCACTTCTTCTCCTTCTTCTTCGCCTCCTTCTCCTCCTCAGTCATATTCTGATCGCACTTTCACTACTTGCTCCATGCAATTCTAATAATTGTTTGCCAATTGCTAGAGCCGAGCCTATAAGCCGGTTTCTTGCCAATGACGTCATCGAACATTATTGTTGTTATTGTTATTGTTTTTAACGCACAAAACGTGCGACTTGCCACTGCCGAATTCGCACTGAAAGTAGCGCTGCTGCTGCACAATTTTTGTTGGTTTTGTTTTCGGTTTTTTTTTTTTGTTTTTGTTGAACTTGTTAATCAGCGAATTGGAAACATAAGAGATGAAGTAACTGAGGCGAGAGTACATGCAGACAGACAGACAAACAGAGAGACAGACAGAGAGACATGCATATAAGCAATGTACTTACATATTTGTATATGCCACACACACACACACACACAAACACATACACACTGACTGGCTGACTGCCTGACTGCCTGGCTGCCTGCCTGCCACATGTGCAACACACAATGACTAACCAACCAACCAACAAAGGGGCGTCCGTCTGTCTGACTGTGGTAAGCAAATTGCCAATTTACAACAAATATTTTACATATATGTATTGAAATAATTATTGAATTGCTTAAAATGTTTAGCGAAGGAAACCAATGCAAAAATCATTTTGTAATTGTTTGCAAATCGAAATATTAATAGAATGTATTAAAATGATAAACAATTTTTGGAATACAATAAGTGTAAAAAAAAACGAGGGCCCAAACAGGGAACTCCCTTGGCGGTTAAAATTCTTGCATCAAATGAGGTTAATAATGGTCAAAGTTTCAGGTTTTCATGGGTTTATGTTCTCGATTTCATTGTGAAACTTTTGCATAAATTCCAAAGCGTAAAACTTTCTCAAACATTTGTGAAATTATAAGTGTTAATAAGAGTTGCCTAACGGGTCACAATTACACAAGGAACGTGTCGCAAAGAATTAAGAGCAAATCTAGAGAGTGACCTCTTCTAACAAGGCCAAAGCTTGGGAGAGGAAAGGAAATCGTCCTTTGAAAACAGCTATTAACCCAACCTTGTCTTCGAATATTAATCAAAAAGTTGAATTTTTATATTGACAAAACAAAAGACTTAAGCAAAGAACTTGCTACGCCCTGGGCGTATGCTACACTTTTTAGCAAATGCTTAGAGCATACAAATATAAAGCATACTTTCGGGCAGTTTTGATGTACGTACATACGTAATGAATTCGAACTCGAAACAGGTAAATCAATCAATTTTTAACTCGTATCAATAAAAGAATAATGAGAACAGTCAAAAGCTTATCAAATTAGTCTCTGAAATTCACAAAAATTTTCTCAATTGCGACTAATGAGGAAAATTTGCTAATCTAATTAAAAGCAATTAACATTTGTTGTTTGCAGTTCTTGCACTTTGCACTTTGCATCACACATAACATGGGGATAAAAAAAATTCATATGCAAATTTCAAATGCGAATGCAATTATCGGGGCAAAAACACAATTGGAACAGAAAGTTAGTTGATGATGCCTTTGGGCAGGGTCAGAGCTGACAAGCCCATGCCCATGCCTTACTAACCCAAATAAAAAGACAAACAGCTTGCTAATGCCGAAACTAGTTTTTTTTAATTGTTGTTGTCGTTGTCGTTGTTGTGACGTTGTCTCTCTTTACGATCTTGTCAATGTGGAGTCCTATAAACAAAGCGCATTAAACTAACCCATTTTGTGTGAGGAGTGCGAGCGAAGGAGGAGAAGATGTCATCAAGGTTGCCCACCGCCAGCGAGACGTACACCTCATTCCATAGCCTGGCTCCAAAACCCACCCTGAACCCGTTTAGCTGGCCTCCATAGAAATTTGTGTGCAATCGCATAGACCCAAAACAAATTATAAGGAAAAACAAACAAAACGCGCCAAAAATTAACACAAACAATGTTGATGATGATGATGACGATGATGATGATAATGAAGAAGAAGTTAAAAAAGTCGCGTAGTGGTAGTGGTTTTATTTTCGGGTTTCCGCTTAACCATTCCACACGAAATGTTTAATCTATTCAATGAATCTTAGACAATCGATCGATTTCGCTCACTACTGCTGCGACAAAAACGACAAAAAATGCACATTCTGAATTGAGTAACTCGAAACTCGAAAGGCACGTACAGAACGTGAACTCATTGCGCATTTTTTACACTCAGAGACTCGTGTGAGTAATTGATGAACGGGCACGACATTCAACCATTCATAACCCCAAAAACCAAGAAGACATAACACAATTGATGATAAAACCAGCAAAACGAAGATAGAGAGCTATATACATACATATATGTATTGTCTATGATTCTTCATTCAGTGTCCATTTGCCGTTTATGTTTATGGAAGTATGTAGATTAATTTTATTAGATTTGAAACAAGACTTTAATAACTGGTATAACAGCTAGCCAATTAAATGTTGATCAAATCAATTGGCCATATAGCCAGACGGAATAGAGACGAGTTTTTTTTTTTTTTTTTAACTGACAAGATTAAATATCCGCTATCCGCTATTCACAATTCGTAATTTTAAAGTTCATAGATCAAGATCCAAGAGTTATTAGGCATTTGTTTATGGAATATTTAACCAAAACTCATTCGCTGATTAGCTGTTAATGCACTCGTTAATCAACACTAATCACGAATACGAGCTAAGGTGAGGCAAGGCAAAGACACTAGATTAGGAAAGAGGGATGCTCACCTGTTTGTTGGCTTCATCTTCGACTGCTGGCAGCAATTTGGCATTGCTTGCTGTTGTTATATTGTGCGTTGAGTTTGCCGAAGCCGATACTGAATAGTTTTTAGAGATCGTGCCATCGTGCAGATCATGCAAATTATCGTGATGATCCTGATAGCCGCCATGTATTTCGCTCAGGGTATTATTGCTGCCGCTTAAAGTGATGACGCCACTAGAACTGATGCGACCCGAGGTGGCGGTGGTCCGCCCACCGCCGCTATCGACCACACTGGAAACTGTCGAAATGCAACTGCGTGTGGTCTGTGGTGATGGCGTAATGGCAGCCAGTTCGGCATCGGCCTTGGCCCTGCGCATATTCAGCCAGGACATGCGTTGCGGTTGACGGCGATCCAAGGTGACGGCACCGATTCCACCGTTTGCTGTCGCTCCACCAATATAGACGCATGTGGAACGTTGATCTGCGCTCGTGTCGCCGCGCGGTTCATTTCGCGGTAAGGTGGCCATGCCCCCAGAGATTTGACGATAGATGGGCGTAACACTTCCTCCTGTATGGCTTCTGCGTGGCAGACTGAGCTGCTCGGCGAGGGCCTCGTCACTGCTGCGTGGCTTGTAGCTGCTGGTCATCGATTAGATCTGACGAAGGGAGACGCAGAGAGACAAAAGTGAGATGAAGGGAAAGGTGACTAAGATTCATGGAAATTTACGATGCTTATTAATAAGTTCAAATCTCAACCGGCTTGAGTTCACACGAAACCCCCTCCAGAAAAAAAAGAAAAAAAATAATAATTCGCTTTATAACTTTGTTTTTTTTTTCAAACGAAATGATTCACATGAGAGATTTTTGGTAGAGTTTTGTTTTTTGTTTTTTTTTTTTTTGTGAATTTGTGATATCCGATTTGCATGCGAATTAATATAGCTTTGGGCACAGAACAATGTGAGTTGTGATTCCGTTCAACGAAAGTGAACTAATGTGAAAGTGAAAGCCTCTAGGCCATTCTAAAGTGACCCCCCTTGAGCCCCTTAGGAGAGAGGCAGGCTAGGGATTATGAAATTATCAATTTGATCGACTTTCTTTAGGTTCTGTCTGTCAATCGCTGAATTTTATTATGAAATACAATACTAGAAATTGTAGCATAAATTTCGCTCAACTTCTCATTCACTCAGTTATTGCCGTCGAACGAGAAACAGAAGAAAGAAAGTTAATGAAAAGTTGACAAGAAAACACAATAAAATCATATGAAAAAAAAAAAATATACAACGAAACGAATACGAATGAAACACAAAAAAACAACTGTTTAAATATTATAACGAGCGCGCAAAAGACAAATAAGAAACAACAACGACAACAATACAATACAATACAAGTTATTTTTATAATTGACCCAAAATATTATGCGCAATATAATGAATATCGTATCCAGTCACTCACACAATCACACTTTGTTAACCCGTCATGAACTCTCAGAAAAGAAGTTTAGAATAAGGCTCGTGGTCATTTAAGCTCAATTCTGAAACTAGTTGAGAATCACAACAACACAAAGTAAATCTTATTCTTCTATAATTCTTCTATATAACATATAAAGACAGTAGACGAAAGATTGGGTGCAAGAGGAAAGGGAAAATAGACTCAGATGGGCGTCACCGCCTCCGAAATGGAGATTCTTACAGTCGTTTTATTTTAAGGTTTGGATTACAGAATTAACTGCTAAAAAGTTGACTTGTTTTTAATACATTTATACAAGTTTTCAATGGGTTAAAGTCAACACTTATTCTCCACTGTCGTAGACAATTGAACAAGTATTTAAACAACAAAACAGCAAAAAGAAAAAAAAACGTATTAATTAAGTCAAGTGCGTGTGCTGACGGCTGTTGGCTGTTGCCTGGATGACTCAATTTGGCCATTTTGTTTATTAAAGTTGTTTGTCATTATATTAATGAGTCGAAGTTTTGAACATCTTATCATCGGCGGCAGCGGCAGCGGCTGCGGGCACATCTTATCACAATCTCTTGAAATGCATATTAACAAATAATTATGCACGCTTGCATCAAAAACTGAATGAATAAGCCAACAACAGAGCGAAGAAGACATGCGATTGAAGGGGAGTTGGAGTTGGAGTCGGTGTTGATGTTGAGTTCGCTGACCACAAAATGGGCTTCACCATGTTTATGGGATCGTCTTCAGTTTCCAGTCTCCATTCTCCAGTGGCCACTCAAGTGTTTGCAAAGATCTTTGTCCAGCAAAGTGGTTTGGCTTCGGTTGGCGCCGTAATGCCACAGATTTGCATTTATTGGTAAAAACAAAAAAAGATGCAGACACACAAAGATACAGATACAGGTGCAGATGCCGATATAGAGTGTAAGTGTTAGTGCGAGTCCGAGACTTAAGTGTGAACACAGAGAATGAGATATGTACAAACGTATGTATATACATAGATAGATAGGGCGACGTCGGCTCAGTCGACCATTGTCGAGAAGGAGGCACTTGGAACTTGAAAAAATCAGTGAGTCGTAGCCTCCGACGAGGTGGGATCGGTCTGCATCAAGTTACAAGTTATTAACAGGTAAAAGAAAGTATGAAAAATGTAGCTATCTCTCTCTCTCTTTTGTAGCCCACCCTCGCATTCATTACTTTTCTTTGTGCACTCAAATTGAACGGCGACAACAACAACAACAACATAAACAATTGAAAGAATAATAAAAAAAAAAGAACTATGACAAGTCTTGATAAAGGTTCTGGATGAGGGCAACCAAATACATTAATGCCGCCGTCTGTGCTGCCCCCTGACAATGACTTCAACTACTGCCAAAGGCAACCGCGCGTAACCACAAAAAGTCAAGTTGTACATTAACATGCCATTTAAGTGAGTGCTGCCTGCACCTCTCTACCTCCCTATCTCCCTCTATCTACCTGTCTACCCCGTTCCCAAGAGGTGTGTGTGTGTGTGTGTCTGTTAGGTGAGGTGAGGTGAGCCAGCTGGATAGGAGGTGGGCATGGGCTATAAAGCGCTTCATTTTTAAGGTGTTTAAAAGGGTTCAGTTCCTAGAAATCAACTACCGAAACTGATCAAAGAAACTTTGATTTAACCTTCGAAACGTTAAGTAGATAATGGAAAATTCTTTAGGAACATTTTTAATATATGTTTTCATCTATTAAAAGTAAATGCCAGAAGCTAGAAGAGCCGACGAGAAGCTGAAGTATGCCATCCCGCTTACTCGTAGCAGTACCCCCCAGGCGCACCTATCGGCCGCATTTGGCTATTTCTTATTTGGTATTATATCTCCTACAAACTAAGCGAGTCCACATACCAAATTAGAGACTTTTAGCGCTTATAGATCCCGAGATCCTTAATTGTTTGAAACGACCAATTTTATCGCAAGAATTAGAATGTTCCAAAAGCCACTTAATACATACAAAATGCCAAAATCTAAACTGCAAAGTCCAAGTGGCTAATTATGTTTGAACTTTAGGCCAAAAGGCGGAACTATGTACTTATGGAATAGTTCATAGCAAAACATTCGTTTAATAAATGTCGCAGAAAACAATTTTCATTTCCACTTTGGGCGGGGGGAGGGGATGGAAGCAAAATTTAGTTATAACTCGAACAAATTCCGCTAATATAATAGCCAACTGTGTGTCTAATTAAATGATAGAAGAAAAGAGAGAAAAGCGTAACCAAAAAGAATAACCGAAACGAAACAAAAATTTGCTGCGAATTTTTCATTTAATCAACAGAGAGAGAGAGACTAAGAGACAGAGAGAGAGGAAGCGAAAGAGATGAAAATCCATGCTAAGACTAAGCGGAAACCTTGGAAATTGCAATGACACGGCCAAAAGAGACTAGAGACTAAGCAACAGACACTCTCATTTATGGTCATGTAGCTAGCTTCCCGTAAATGTGTCTGTATCTCAGTGTCTGTATCTGTATCTGCATCGTTATAATTGAAAGTCGGCTAAAAGAAAGGAAAGTAAGTAACAAACTAGATGAGTTTGTTTTGTTGTTTGTTTGTTTTGTTGTTTGTTTATAGTTGTTCAGCTCCAGCTGAGCAGAGCTGAGACAGAGGCTCGCCTAGGCTCGCTGAATGAAAGTAAAACTAACAAACAACTGACAAAACATGTTGAGCATAATTGTGCATAATATGATTAGATTGCCGCCTCGTCTATCTGTAAATGTATCTGTATCTGTAGCTCAGTAGTGTGTATCTAGCGGGTATTTCTGACACAGTTTTTCCTCATCGATTATGTAAAACGGTGTCTAAAAATTATAAATTGAAAACACTCTGCGTTGACTAGTAAAAGTAATTTTCAGTTTGCATTGATTGCTATTTATTGATTGTTCAATCGAATGTAATTAATGCTGTCCGCTATGGGGTCCGCCTTTCCATCCCTCCTCACCCCGTCTCTGTCTCTGTCTTCCTCTCCACTTGGACACTCGGAACTCGACACGCCCGTAACGAGGCACAGCAGATAATAAAAGAAATCAAATCAAAAACTGGAAGCAATGAAGCGTTCCATTTGCAAACTGAAAATTTTGTTTCAATTGAACGTTTTTGCATGTGGCAATTTTTTTTTTTTTTTTGGTTAGGAATACTCTGTCGCATATAATCATCGGGTATATGGAAATTCAATCTATAATTTGGTTGATCTCCGCTCAAAGTTGAAAATCTTTTAAAAAAACTTACTTGAACTTTTAAGAAACGCAGAGGAAAGGACTTAACATATTCAATTTATTTATTCTACGCTAAATCAGCCAATTTTTAGTAATCATTTATACATTTTGACTCAGCAGGTGAGAGCTCTCCTCTTGGATTCTCATAAAGTTGAAGTAAGTTAGCTTAAGTAAATATCTTTTTCATTTCGTATCCTAAAATTACTTTCTTTTCTTTGGCAATGGAAGAATTAGTTGAGGAACAAAGCCATTCAAAGCTAAGGGCAGGAATCGACTGTATGGATGATTAGAGGAGAATTTCGTTTTTTAAAGAAGAAGCTCTATTCCTACTTGGATTAAAGTTAGAGTATAGAAATTGTCGCATTAAGTTTTTAGAGTAATTGCAGGCCCTCTATATAATCAACAGATTGTCACATGGCATAGATTTCATTTCATTTTGCTCCACAATTTAGTGGGGCACACACACAAACAGAGTGAGAGAAGGCAAGAGAAAGATGGAGAGGGAGAGGAATACGATACGATGTGAGATCTTCTCGTCCAGCAATTAAACCATTGCAAATTACATTAAGCTTCACGTAATTACAAATTTCCAAAAAGACAAAAATACAAAAAAAAAAAAAAATGAGATCTACAGCTAAAACGTTTTTTTTTTTTATTGAACCAGTTTATTTAGTTATTTCTTGTTGTTGTTGTTGTTGGTTTTGCATTGCGTTAGCCATTCAGGCGTTAAGTCAAGTAAGTTAAAGAAAAACTTGTCTCTTGCACATTTGCCACTTTGACACTTGCCACTGGGTCAAGAGCATCAAGAGCGAAAAACCGCAACCAAAAGTCAATTGAATAATTATTATTATTATGACTCCAAGTCGAACTCCTTTCCCGCTGCCTGCCATGAGTTTGCATAAACAATTTGAGATCCGACTTGGTTGGGTCTTGACTTGGTCTTGAGGCTGCCAATCATAACTAGGCAAAGGCCCAGACACTCGACACTCGATTCGCTTGAATCGCGGATCTCCTCTATTGAATTGCCAGCGATTATCCAACAACAACAACAACAACGGCAACAACATTCGCACAATGGCAATTATCAGAATCATTAGGAATCCTCCCTTCAGTCTCCTACTTCTCCTTCCCTCTCACGGCAGTCAAATTGACATTAGATTTAGCTATTTTTGTAAGCGAATTGAACAAACAAACACAACAAAACAAAACAGACATCAAAAATGCTTAAAAGGCAAACAATAAGTAAGCAAATGCGAAAGCGAATGAAGCGATTGGTCGATTGGGCGATGAGGTGGAGATGAGTAGTAGTAGATAAAGCCAAATTGTTGGCTTATAATGAAAATGTCTAATAAACAAACGTCGTAAGCACTATGACAAATAAGTCTTAGAATATTTCAAGGAATACCTCTCTCTCTCTCTCTCTCTCTAGATTAAAATGAACCAATTCAGTTCTTAAAAACCTTGAAAAATTGTGGAGAAATGTCCTGTGGTCAATGAGGAAAATAGCTGAGTACTAATTAAACTGGTTCTCTATCTTAAGAATGAAGCTAGGATTCTTGTCTGGTGCCTTGTCTTGGTTACTGAAAGCCCTTCAAATCAATACAATCTTCTCTAAAGCAGGGCTTCTTAAACTGTGGGTCGCGACCCCCCCTGGGGAAGGAGGTCGTTTAAAATTTCCTAAGCTTGAAGGGGGTCGCTATATAAAAATGTTTAAGAAGCCCTGCTCTAAAGTATTGCCATATTATAAATAATATATTCTTACATTTAGTTGAACGATGATGAGTTTTAAACTTTACATTCACATTACACACAGCCACAAGATCATCATCATTATGATGAAGTATTCAATTCCTCTGCGATTGTTTTTTTTTTTTGTTGCTCTATATAAAACACATTTGAATACACTAACACTAACTAACTATTGCCTCAGCACATAGAAATGAAAATCAATTACAATGAATTTCTGTAAAGTAACGATAAGTCAAAACGCCGACTATCTATGACGATATATAGTATAGAAAGAGGGAGAGGGAGAGAGAGAGAGAGAGAGATTTTTCTCACAAGCACAAAATATAAAATACACAAACAGAAAGAAGACACTGAAATTGAACGCGTAACGCGATGACGACGACAGGTTCGGCAAGACTGAACACACATACGAAGAGTAGGAACTAAGCTGAACGGAGCTGTTACCTGCCAGGTATTCAGTCAGCCAGTCAGCTGATGGCCAAAACGTTGAGGGGCGGGGTGGAGAAGGGAGGAGGGAATCAGTTTACAAGCGAACGCAACTATCGAAACTAGCTCTAGAAACACGTGTAACAGGCACCAAAAGAAAAAAAAAATGCAACTATGTATCTATCTGATCAAGCGTCTGGTAATTACATTAATATCAGTAAAACACGCAAACCATTTAAAGACATGGCGTCTCTCTATCTCTCTCTCTCTCTCTTGTCCTCTCTTGTCCTCTCTTGCCCTAACTCTCGCTGTTTTTTTTTTTCTGTTTAACCTTAAGACCCGCTTGGTTCCTGGATTCTTACTTGGATTGTGGAATTGGGTTTTTGGATATTTCGCATTGAAAGAAAAGAAGCCGCACAACAACAGCTAAGAACAAACTAAAAAGAGGAAGAAGAAGAAGAAAAAGGGCAAAATGAGCGCTGCTCATAAACAGGAAATTAATCATTCAAGTGTGCCGTCTTCTTCCTCATTCACTCACTCACTCACCTAGCCAGAGCCAGAGCCAGAGCCAGGTAAACTAACTACCTGAGTGAGGTGAGCGATGTGAAACAAACCCCGTACAAGAAGAGGGAAACACCATTTTGGGTAGATTTTTAGGTAGATTCCATTTCTCTTTGCCTTTGCCTTTGCCTCGCGTTTCTTCAAGGTCAAAATATTTTACAACTTCATTGCGTTCTTTCATTCGTTCATTTGTTCATTCGTTCGTTTTGGCGTGTAATTGAATTCTGTTTATTTTGACTTTTCGATTTTTCACACAATGCAAATTCTCAGTTAATGCTAATGAGTTCCTAGTTTCTTCTCTACTACTACTACTACCAGTTTATAAATAGTTTTATAATGAATGATTCAATGCGCGATGTCAGAAAGATAGATTCTCTGATGCCCATAATAACTAATTACAATTGGTATAATCTGATGGAGAAGAAAAAAAAAATAGGAGAACGCGAAGAAGATGCCAGGGCTAAGAGAGTTACCGGTTTCCGGCTCACTTCTAATTTTAAATCAGACAAAAACAATCATTATTATTATTAATAATAATTTAGCATGCATTAAACATATATTTCATGACGATAGAACATAAGAATTATTGATGATGATGATGATGATGAAGAGCTGGCTGGGGTTGGGGATGGGAGTTGCTTCCCCTCTTTCTTTGGACTTTCCATATTAATCTACCATAATAATAATTAGTCGCTTAATCTTAATGTTGTGCTTCTGGTTTACAAGAATCCAGCAAAATGAATACACAAACCGGGCGGCCGGCCGGCCCCCCCATCAAAATGAGTCAACCAACTGGTCCAACTTTTTGGATCATGGTGAAAATCAAACCAAACCAGACATGGACACAGCCAAACGAGATTCCTTTGAGACGAGATTCCACAGTGGGCCAAAGTCGAAGATTGAAGATTTAGTAGTCGAGATTTGCCTTTCTGACTTTCTTTTGATATACATACTTTTAAGATATTTTTAAAAATCAAGTTGTTTTCAATTTTTATTAACATTTGAACCACTGTTTGGGCCCGGCTGGCTGGTTGGCTGGCTGGCTGGCTGGCTGGCTGGCTGGATGACTGGCTGGAGCTGTTGTCAGTTACCAAAATGAGTGCAGAGCCATTTACTTTGTTTTTTTGCCATATTCTTTTCTTCCGTCTCGCTCTTTCTCTCTCTCTCTCTCTCTCTCTCTCTCTTTGGCTCCAATGGCCACTTTCTAGCTAACAGGCGGAGTCTGGGCCAAGAAAATTGCACCACTTTCAGCCATTCTATGTATATTCCATTCGTTTGGGGCTTGGGTTTTGGTTCGGTTCGGTTCTGGTGCTTGGTGCTTGGTGCTGGGGCATCATTACTTGCTGCAGTGTACCTTACTGACACCATAAATGGCCATTTGCCCATTCCAGGTATCTAGTTCTAGTTCTCGTTCTGGTTCTCTTTCTCTTTCCCCTCTACCATTTATTATGCTGGCTTCTTTTCGATGTGAAGGGCCTCTCTCTCTCTAGTCTGAAAGAGGTTATAAAGGTCGCCCAACCGTTTTAGATCATTTCTACTTGTTATATCATTTTCTCTCTCTCTCTCTCTCTTTCTCTCTCTCTCTTGTGTCAAATTGTATATAATTTGCAACCAATTCCAAAATCATGTAATTATATAATTTGCCAAATATTTAGTTCCACAAGAGTCCGCCCGACTAACACCCAACCAAACCAAAGTGGGGTAACGTCTCACTTATACCCTTGCAGAAGGGTTCATTAAGTTTTAATTTTGATGGGTTCAAGTGACAAAGTGAGTGAACAAGTGAACAGGTGAATAAGTGAGTTGAAAAATTGAACGAAGTAAATAGTAAATGAACTCTTGTTTATGAAATGTAAGCAGTTTGATTCCTTTCTACTAATCGTTAATCGGATCTATTGAATATATCAATTTAATCAGATCCCTTGGATAAGGGTGAATAAGGGTATATAGTAGTTGATTCAACTACAAAGTGTATAGTAATTTTTCTGTGATTACTGTTGATCTTTGAGTTGAACGTGTTAGTTTATTGTTGTTTGTGACGACCGTCGACGACAATGGTTCACACAGTTCCCATGGAGATCGCCGTTGAGAACACAATAAGATTCACTGCTTGCCTGCTTTTGGCACCTCTCTCTCTCTCTCTGGCCAGATCGGGGCAGACAGTGAAGTTATACTATATGCATTATGCAGTGGAATATATATTTAGTTAGCACTTGTAACATTTTTTTCGCTTTTATTTAATCTCTTCATTTGTTTTGGTCGAGAGTGTGACTTCATTTTCTCAGCCTCAGAGTGGCGAGTGGATGACATGCAATCCACCAACGCCGGCAGTAGCAGCAGCAGCAGCAGCAGCGGCAGCGACAACACCTGACAACGCTTTTATTTCTATTATCGTATAAGGTTCCATTGTTCGTATTGTGTGTGTGGAGTTTTTTTTTTTTTTTCCAACTGCAACTGCATTATAAAACATATATATATATGTACATATATATTGTCGTTGTTGTTGGTATTACCAAACCCTCAAAAAAAAAAAACAGAAACAAACTCAGTGTGGAAGCAGCACGTAAATATAAAAATTGCAGCTGTTGGCTTCTGGCCTGGCCAGAATTGTGATTAGAAGCCAAGTACATGGGCAAGAGCAGCGAAAATTATTTTAATTAGTTTAGAGTCTAGACTCTCTAGGCTAGGTTGTGGAAATAACGGAGAAAGAATGCGCACAAGAAAAAGATGGAAAGAAAAGCTAGAAAATTTGCTGGCGGGCAGAGAGATAGGGAGAGAGAGAAAGAGAGAGAGAGAGAGAGAGAGAGAGAGTGAGAACAGGGCTAACCTTAAGTAAACTTAACTGGCTGTGTTCAGGCTAAAGAAAAGCTCATGACTCAGTCACGACGAAAACGACGTTAATGGCCTCAAAAGAACAAAAACAAGAACAACAAACAAACAAAAAACTACGCTGAGATGGGCAATGGCCACTTGGTCGATGATGTGGAGGCTCCCCAAGGGCGGAGAATGAAAATTATGACAATTCCAAAGATAAGAACCAAGTGTAAATAAATGTGTACAATGTGCACTCTATGCGGGGGTGTGTAACAACAAGAGAGTGCCATTTTTATTGCAGTAAACAAATATTTAACAATGTTTCATATAGCTCTTACTTGACAACAAATTTCTTTAGAGATCTTCTGCTTTCCTTTGCGCTAAAGTAATACATTTGCATTCCCAGGCCTTAATGTAAGAAAACTTTAAAAAAAAAAACATTTTAAAGCTTTCAAGTCGCTTTTAATTCCCAAACAGATGTGGTATTAGCCGTAATCATAGACTTAGTGAGAATGGATTCCCCCTAGCAATACTGTCTCAAAAGATCTAATATTAAGCATATCCTACTAACCTCCTGGCACCCTGTATAATAAGCTTTTGCAACGGATATTGCAAAGAGATATAGCATTTCCGTTAAGAAGGTTTTACAGCAGAAAATGTGGTGCCGCATTAAGTAAATAAACACCTGAGAAATTGGTATGAAAACAAAAGTTAATACTTAAAAGGAATACCAATAAACTTATCTCTCTTGCACAATATGAAATATAAACAATGACAGAGAACACACAGAGAGACAAAATAAAACAGAAATTATACAAATAAATGGCAATACGAGTGGAGTGACGCCAGCAGCAGCAGCAGCAGCGAAACGAAAACGAGTCCAAATAGATAAACACACACACACACGAACATATTGAGAATTGATATTCAATTTTTTGGAAACGGAAATCGGAAGACGTTAAGAACCATATTTATTTGTGATGATCATATGATATGGAAAATGAATCGAGAATGAATTGCGAGAGAAATAGAACTGACCTAGAGGTTGAGCCAACTGAGAGTTTCAGACTAGGGCTTTTGGTTAGGGGGCACAGAGAGGGCCTCTCTGTCCTCTAGTAACTTTAACTAACTTATTTAGCTTTGTATGTACATGGAAAATTTCATCTAGCTAACGAGAACTTGTTATGAAGTAATTTGATGGTAATAAAACTGTCTAAATTTGGGTTGTAGCTCTACTTTAGCTCTTACTCATTTGTTTCTTCTCCTCTTTCTCTCTAATTGTTGTTGTTGTTAGTTAGAGCAGTTATTTTGGAGTTGTTTTTGTAGTTTAATTCATATCTCATTTTCTCAAGATCGCAAGATATCATAAGCTTTTTAATTGTTTGCTCATCAAATAGTGTTAATGAGCTTCAAACAGTGTAAGATAACACTTGCACTTAGACACACACACACACACACATACACAAATACATACATCTACAATTGTTCAAGAACATTTTACAGTTTTGAATACGAGAATTCATTGTTGTTTTTGTATATATGTACTTATAAAGTTTAAAGCATTTTATTCGGCGGGCACTTGGTACCTCAGGCGCATAGCGGAAGTTTCAAATTGCATTGAACTTGCGCCAAGCGACGACGAAAAAACAACAACAAAAACACTGACTTATCAAGGTAGGCCAGCTTGAAAAGAAAAAAAAAAAAACTTCGTTAAAATACGCCGACGGCGACGACCGCCAAGAACCAAACGAAGCGTAGACAAACGTACAGAGGGACAAACGGACAAAGTGGAGGAGCAGCATAAGGTATAAGGTATAGGTGCATAAGGAGATGGGCGCAGCGAGGGGGTTGGGTAGAAGAAAGCTAGCAGCTGCTGCCCCGCACTGCCCCCCCCCCCCCTTTGATTTGCGTAACTAAGAACTAAAAATTTGATATCATGCAAATTTGCCCCCTAAGTAAGATCCTGGCTACGCCCTTGCATAAGGAATTGTGTGTGTGTGTGTGAAGAAAAAGAACAGGGGGGGAGACAAAAAAAAAAAAAAAAATAACCAAGAACTGGTCGAACCAGGTCTAACTGGTAGGTTTTAGCTTTTTCGGAGGGAACTCTGCGCCTGCGCGCAGACAGGAAGAGGACTGCGGCTAAGTCAACCGACAACCGACGACAGACGGCGACGACGACTGCGTGACTGTAGGCCAACAGGGCGGGAGTTTAAATTGCAGTTGTTGTTCTTTATTTTCTTTTTTTTTTGTGCACTCCAAATTTAAATGCATTCGTTGCGTTTTTTCTACTTCTTTTCTTGCTTTCTTCCTTTTTTTTTTTTGTTTTGCATTTGCATTTACCATTTGCATTTATCACATACACAGAAACACACACACTCACTCACACACACACACACTTGGACTGTGGCGCTCGTTTGACGTTGTTTATTAAAACACGTGAAAAAGAACAATTTTTTAAAATATATGCACAAAACAAAATTAAAATAAAAACGGAAAATTTAAATCAAAGAGTGAGGAGAGCCAGCCGACAGACAACTCGCGCAACTTCTCAATTTGAAAGCAAAAACAACACTAAAAATAAACTTTGAAATTGCTTTTCCGTTTCAATGTTAAGACGTGCATGTTAATTAACAGAGGAATGTTAAATAGGAATTTTTAGCGCCAAAAGCAATTTGAAATTTTCTATGGAACGAGTGGGGAGTGAAACGCCGCTCCGAAAAATCGAGAAAAACATTTCTTTAGAAATTATTTCCTTTAAAGAATAATTTTTATTTATGATCCAACGTTTCAAGTGTTTTCCTATTCGCTTTTTACCCAATACCACAATCAAAAGAAAATACTCAATATAAACAGGACATATTTTAGATACTATTGCACTTAAAAGATACATTTTTAATTGTGTTTTTCGGTTATTGTTGAGTTTCTTAATGTGATCTCGCTATGTCCGAGAAGAAGGCTAAAATATCCTGTATATTAAATTCCAAATTGATCATGGCTCCTGCATAGCATTTTTGTATGCGCTCCTCGAGATAATTGTACTGGGCAATGAACTCCTCCTGCATGGCATGCCAGACGACTTGCAATAGGTTCTCCTCATCGGACAAATGTTTCTCCACCTTCTTGTAAAGGTTCTCCAGTCCCTTTTTGACCTCTCGTGCCGGATATTGGCTAATGACCTTGCGCAATTCCTGCTTGGAGAAGGCCATTTGATAGCTAATCTCTGTTTCCTTCACCCCTTGAGCCACCTTTTGTTGCACGCCCTCGAAAAAGAGCTGGTGCATTGAATTAAAGAGGATTAATTTAAGGTAGGTTGCTCTGTCTCTGTCTCTGTCTATACTTACATTTAGCTTATCCAAGGGTCTGCCGAAATACTGTGTCACATACGCCTTAAGGGCATCATTGTAACGTAATTTGGCCTCCTTTTTGAGGGCATCGAGACCAGGGACTTTGAGTTGGGCCAATAGGGCATACATATGATGATAGTTCTCCATGCGGACCACTTGCGACGGCGTTTTTGGATGCTCCTGCGAATGGAGGCTTATTCCCTCGAAGATGGCATTAACCAGTTGCAGATACCACTTCTCCATGTCAGTGCGTCGATCCGATTTACGAAAGATACCCTCGGCCGTTTGGGCAAAGTTCTCGAAGTTCTCCACATACGGCAGAATGGCCTTGGAACGTTTGTGCAATTTGGCCTCCTTAATGGACTGCAGTTGCTGGGTCATGAAACGATCGAAATTCCTCTTGACCTGAACCAAAGCTGAGGCAAATGTCATGCTTAGGAAGGAATGTGTATCCTGGGCAGACATGACATGCTGGGTCAGTCGAACCAGTACATAGAGGGAGTAGCTAAGGGAGGGCAAATGAAGGGCAAAATGTGGGGACAATTAATTTCCGCTTCTTTAGAGGATTGGCATGGCTCTTCTACTTACAAACTGTCCACCCTTTCAAAGCTTTGTATGAAGCTAACCAACTCCGGTTCCAGGCAACCAAAAAGACCCATCATTAGTTTTCTTACATCCTCATTGATCTGTCGATCGATTCTCTTCTGGGGCACCCCTTCTACAGTGGGTGAAGGTGAAGCTGCGGTAGCACCCGCTCCTCCTCCAGTCAGCGATTGGGACATGTCTACTGCCTTCTCCATTTCCAATGTGGTTTGGGTGTTCTTTGTGGTTGGACTTATCACATCCATTTGAAAGAAATTAATGCAGAAAAGCTGCTCCTGCAGGGCAATGGGTTCCAATTCGGCCAAGACCTTCTCCAACAAAGCGTCGAAACGTACTCGATCGGCAGTGTCCACACCGGGACCCCATTGATCCCGATTAATTCCAAGAGTGCCGTATGGTATAGTGGATAGAGTGGATTTCCGAGATGATGTGGACATGTCGAGATCTTCGCGTGAATTTCGTAGCTTCTCCGATACCTGAAGTTTTGCCTGCCAACAGAAAGAGAAAGCACATGACAGGGAATCCTCAAACTACTCACTCGTCCTTCTTCTCCTCCTCCTGCTTACCAGATTGAAAAAGTTTCTCACATCCCTGTCATAGATCTTGCTCAGCGAGGTCGTATAGACCTTCATCAGTCCATCGTAGGTCTTGCGATCCATGGCCTTGCACCAGTGCATTAGCTCCGTGTATGGCGTAAGCTCTCGATGGACATTCGAGTGATTGGGCAGGGTTAGTTCCGTACTGGTTAGTGGCATGTCACCAATTTCATTGCCCAAATGGATGAAGAGATTGTTCATGAAGCGACTAACCGTTGCCGAGAACTTTTGTTTCCACTTCTCGAAACGTTTCCTTTGATCCTGCACCGCCTCCAGCCGGAGCAGGGCAGGATCTATATCACTATTCATTGCCTGCTGCAGACATTGGGCAGCAGCTATGGCAGCCTTCCGACCGGCCACTGTCTTCAGGTCTGGCTCATCTAGAGCATTTTGCTGGCTAAGCGGTAAGTCCAATTGGCTCTAGAATGGAAATGTTTTTGTGGATTAAAGAAGGATTAGAGGGTGATTGTCTCACTGCAACTTACAATAACTTTATTGAGCTCCTTCATCAATTTAATATTATTATTGTTGGCTATCTCAATCATGGCATTCTTGCCACCTATTTTCTCCATGGTCTCCTTGACGTGACCTAATATATCCTCATACGAATCCAGACGAGTTTCAAACCCATCCGCCTCCGATATGGCCTTATCAATATGTTCCATCATTTTCAAGACCTTTTGCTCTGAAGCCAGCACACTTTGTATATTGGCCTAGTGAAAGAGTAGGAGCCAGATTAGTAATCCTCTAGAGATCAGTGTATGCTTACCCCATCCAGGTCATGCAGTTCTTTGGACAACTGTTCTATGAATTGTTCCGCATCTTTAATGGCAAAATCACATTCAGAGAATAGTTTGCCCAGCTCATTTGCCTCCTTGTCAGTTAGCGCCGTAAATTCTTGGGCCTCCTCCTCCTCCCCGTCATCGTCGTCTTCATCGGAATGCTGATTGGTCTTTTGGTTTGTGGTATTCCTGCTTCCTACGGCAATTTTCTCGGGGGATTTCTCCGATAACCAGGCCAGGGGCACATTCCGGAACTCGGCACGCTGCCCTCGCACATATTTCTGGATTTGCCTATTTAACACGGCCAGAAAGTTCTGTCTCTCGTGCAGATTGAGGGCGTACCATTTGTATAGCTTCTCCAATTGTATATCGAATTCGTGGGTCTCGAACTGCTCGTTCCGGCCATCGATCCATTTGATCTCATCCAATTGCCAGCTGCGTTTCCTTTTGTATTCGTTTTCCCGCTCACGCTCCGACTGTTTGACCAGCAGCAAGGTGACCACCGGAATGGGTGGAGCTGTTGTCACCACACAGAGATAGCAGGCCCGTTTATCCTTCTTCTTGACCACTGTGACTACAGAAAGGAGTCGCTCGCCGCTGGCCAGAAACAGTTCCTTTTGCAGGATGTGCTTGATGTTGGCCAAAGTGCCAATGGAGAGCATGTCTGTGGTGGGGAATGTTTCGAGCAATTTGCGGGGCCAATTTTATGACTATTATTCGCCAAAATAAAAAACGCCTCTGCTTAGTGTTGGCATTTTAGCTGTTTTGAAGCTTGAAAGCCAGCAAATTCTTTCAGTGCATTTAGCTTTTTTATGTACACCAAGTTGGCAGTTCTAGTTTAAACAGCTGTTCGATATATTTGGTATTCGATAATTTGCTTTAGTTTTGGTCACACTGTATTATCAAATCTTTGGGTGAGTTTTGCTCTGCGCGAAAATTTTTCTTGTAGAAAATTACAAAACTAAATTATTTACAGCAAAATCTTAAGCAATTATGTTGGTCAAGCACATTGTCAAGCAAGGGCTCCTGCTCAGAAATGGTGAGTTTTCGGCCCAAAACAAACCCTTCTCGCTTAACCCTAAACGAAAAATTACATAACAAGAACGTAAGAGAGCGAGAAGGGTACACGGAGGGGGTCGGAATCGGGATGAAGGAATTCAATTTTTAACTGCTTTTCGTTTTGATTCTATTCTGTTTTGTTTTGGTAGCTGGTGCCATGTCTCGCGCCGCATATCACGGTGGCCACCACCAGCATTCCACCATGAATGACTTGCCCGTGCCAGCTGGTGACTGGAAGGAGCAGCACAGCCAGCAGAATGCCAAATACAATGCGATTCTTGCCGCTGGTGTTCTCATTCTGGCTGGCACCATTGGCTTTGTGAGTTGTCTTTTCTTCGAGAGCCACTTAATTGATTCCTCCTAATCGTTGACTTATTGATTTATATTTTAGGTTAAAGCCTCTGGCGTAGTCCACTTCAACTACAGCCCCCCCAGCAACTTGGATTAAGTCATTGAGAGAGAATCCCCGTCAACATACATTTTTCTGTACCATGATAAACAAATTATGTGTTAAATAAGCTTAAAGTGGCATTATTATGTAGTAAAAATCCACAGATCCAAACACGAAAATTTAAGCATTTTGTGTTTAATTGCCCCATGAGATTCCACTTGGCTTTAGTTGCCTGAAGGAAGCTCCTTCTGCTGCGTAAAGAAGTTGACACCAAATTGTAAAATTTTGTTTGGTTTGTTTTTTATTCACTAATCCCTCAGTAGACGGGACCATCGTCTAGATTGTCCTCGTCCTCGTTGTAGGCTTCACCATTATCGAAATAGCTATTGCCATAGTCATTCTCCTCATCCATTTCATCATCGAGAGCCGCTTCGGGATCTTGTTCGTTGTCATCCTCGTGCTCGGAGTCTGATTCCTTTTTGACCTCATCGTTGTCATTGTCGCCGCCGCCGGATTTGAGTTCCTTTTGTTCAAGCAGTTTCAGTTTATCCTCAATGTTGGTCTTCTTCTTGGCCACCAGTTTGGTTCGGTTATCGGCCGCCGCGTGTCGTTTGCGACTCGATATATTTAGCTCGCGGGGCATGAATCTGTAATTGAATTCGGGTTCCTTTTTCGGTTTCATTCCCTCCAGCGCTCGTTCACGCCAATCCTTGATCTCAGTCTTGGGTTTCTCGTGGCCGGTGGCCGAGACTATGTAATAGGGGGAGTCGCGCATGCGATTCAGGAACTTTTCCTTCCACTGCAGCTGGTAGCTCTCTGCATCCGTGGTCTCCAGGGCGATAGGTTTGTTGAGTACGGGTGGAAATGTGGGCGGCGGGGCGGACTGCACGGGTAAGTCCTTGCTGCAGCCGAGCATGGCCAATTGCTCGGCTGTGAAGGTTCCAGTTTTTCCACCACGTCCTCGTCCAGCCATTATTTTAACTTTGTGCTTTTCTTTATTTTTTTTTTTTGTTTATTTCAATTGAAATTGTAAAGATTTTTATAGTTTATTTACAAAATTAGCGCATGTTTTGGAACTGCGACGTTGCCACCTTGTTCCTTCTGTATGCATTTACCAGCACTGGCGAGACTTTCGTTACAAAAAATATTCTTATAGGACAAATCTTAATATTGGAATCGCGCAATGATCATGAATAGGAAAGAGAGAGGGGCAGATCTAGCGAAAAATAGATTTAGCATATTCCTCCAAATTAAACAAATTTAAATTGATTTTCCTTATGTTACACAACATTTACACATAATTTATTGCAATTTGCACTTTTTTAGTTGGGATTTTTGTTTTTAAACTTACAATCTATGAACATATTTTTGTTTAATACTAAAAGCTGATAGCTAGCTAGAGATACAATATCAAATGAAAGTATATATATGTATGTATATTTGAGCCCCTCTTGAAATTCATTAAATTCGTTAAGTTGCCGGTCCAGTTGGCTGCCCATCTGGTTGGTCATCCGCTGCAGCAGGCTCATCCGTTGGCGCCAGGCCCACTTTTTGCATAAGTTCCGTTAATTTCTGCGCCTTGCGATCCTCATTGTGGGCAATTACCGTACAAAGATGCTCTGTAAGTAATTCCTTCTTCTCTGCTGCATTATGCAGATCCATTTTAGCCTTAAGAAACTGTGCCTCGATCTTCACATAATGTTTCCTGACGAAAGATAAAGAGAGGTGTGGTTAATGGTTACCCCTAGATTGGATAGGATCCGATACGATCCCTCACTTACTCAATATTGGCAAAGTTTATGCAAGCATTGTCAATCTGTTTTCTTAGCAGGGCCACATCCACGGCCAGATCACTCTCCAGTTTGGATAGTTCGTGGCGTATTTCCTCAATTTTACGAGATTCGGCTGCAGTTTTCTGTGTATGTTGCTCAATGGCTTGATAGAGCATTTGTTTCTTTTGTTTATTTTGCTCTTCAATCATTTTACGATGCTGCTCGAAATCCTTAAGGGAAATGCCCTTAAAGGGTGAATCTGTGTTGAGATGTGGCGAGGCGCTGCCGCCTCGCGTCGTGCTGCTGGGCAAGATGCTGGCATTGTCATCCGTGTCAGTGGTGGTGGTGGTGGTGTTGGTGTTGTTGCTTATCTTTAGAATTGAACTGTCATCGATGGTCGTCTCACTGCCAGAGGCAGACGCCAACGTGGCACTGCCATTCGTGGCCTGTTTGGTTTGCTGTTGTCCAAAGTAGAGAGCTTCTACCAGAGAGTCGCTAATGCCCCGCTCCAAATTCAACGACTCATCTGCCTTGACATCAACATTAGCTGCTTGGGATGTGGGCGTTGGTGTGAGTGTGGGAGTGGTGGTGGCCAGTTTGGGCAATTTCTTGTCGGCGGCGGCAGTTTCAGTTTCTTTTTGCTTCTGTTTGGCCACTTGATTTTGCTGTTGTTTCCGTAGCTGATCTGCCTGACGGAACATCTTATCGGTCATACGCCGGATGCCGGGTTGGCTACGAAGAGCTACACACACACACACACGTAGATATAAGTAATTGTTATTATTGTTTACGTCTTTTGTGTTTGGAAACAAGAAATTCGTTTTTTACCTGCTTCCAAATGGGTTTTGGTGGTCACAGGCTTTACGCCCGTGATCTTCATGATCTCGTCGTGGCTGAAGCCATTAAATTTTTCACCCATAATGCAATTATAAACTAATTATCTATAGTTTCATCTTACATTAACAAATTCTCCCGTCGAATGTTGCGAGACGGCGAGTGTTGAAAAGTGTTTGTGGCTAGATCGATGACGTAGAAAAAAGTGCTGCCACAACACTCAAACGATGATATATCCAAACCCACTTAAATGGGAAATTTATCGATATTTGTCTATCGAACCTCACATTTTGTAACATATTTTTTTTTTTAAATTTTCAATTTTTATTTCAACAATTTTACACCTAATTCAGCACGTAAATCATTAACATTCTGCTCCCAACGCTGCTCCCAGTAAACTGGCATCAATGGCTTCATACGCTTGCCATTATCAATGGCCCAAGGCAAGTAGCGTTTCAAGTACTCACGACGTTGCCTACAATGAGTTGAGTTTGCGAGAGATCAAATGAGAAATAGACAGAGACAGAGAGAGAGAGAGAAAGAGCATTGAACTCACTTGGGCCTGAGACGTACAGCACCAAAAACTGCTCCGCCATAGCACATAGGCAGATCCGTATTGAGTGCCTCCACCCACTTGACAGCCACCTCGCCCAGCATATTCGTTGGCATATCCAACAGAGTGTGAATCAGGTCATGGCATTCCCGATAACGAGTCATCAAGTAGGCCAATTTTGGATCCTCCAAGAAACGCACTGACATACGACTATCGGGAGTTACTTGCTGCAAAATTTTGGGTATCAATTAGAGGCAGAGGCAAAGAAGAAGTCCTTACCACACACTTACATTATCCTTTAGAAACTTGACATAGGCCGCTCCAAATGTATCTGGAGGCAGTGTCTCCAGTCGTTTAAAGTCTATGGTGGATGTGTGTATGCGTGGCTTATCGGCCAAAATGCGTTGCCCCTCCTTGCTGGCCTCCATCGAGTCGAGTATGTTCCAAAGAGCTGCCTCTCCAGTTGTCTCGCCCAGACAGGCGATCATATCGTGGCTGGAAAACACCAAAAGAAAAAATCACTTTCTTTCACGTGAAGTTCTCTTAAAAAATTGAAAAAACAAACTGATTCTTACCGCCTTGGATCTAGTATGGCAGCCACCGAGGATCCTGCTCCCAAGAGCATTCTCTGAAAAGGTGTGATCTCTATGCGTTGCTTTAGATACTCCCGCTCGAAGGCATCGAGAGGCTCCTCCTCCTCCTTCTCCTCGGGGACAACTGTTTGCCTTCTCACCGCACTTGAGGCCAATCCGCGACGAGCGACTAAGCCCAAACGCTGTATCATTCTCTGTGAATAAACAACATGACGTAGTCTTTCGGATTGACCTCACTAGGCACCATCATCATCATCCATGTCATTGTCATCATTGTCGAATTGACCCTGACTGACTACCTGTCCCCCTTCCCCTCCCCCATTCATTCCCATCCATCTATCTCTCGTTTCTCCAACTTGAACGTGCTCCGCACAAAATTTTAAGTAAACAATTTGTCCATAATTGTTATTTGTGTAAGAAAAATGAGCGCCCAACGGTTAACAAATCTGCAAAACCTGTTTCTTAACCGATCTTTGTTTCCCTCCTCCTCTTCATTAACATGTGTACAAGTCCCAAAAAATTACTACTCTGCAGGGCAGTGCCTTCACCTTCACCTCCACTCCAGTGACACATCTAGAAACTCTCTGTGCATAATGTTTTCCACTTATTATCTGATCTTTGTTTGGGTTTCGGGCTCATTCACATATTTGTTGGAACGAATGCCTCCTAATTCATTGGTTTCGCTTTTGAAAACAAACTAAATTGTTGCCGGCACGCGAGTTAATCACAACTTGTTTAATCTCTATAGTTCGCCTATTATAGTAAGTTCTTCTGATAATGCACAATAATTTCATTTTCGAAAGCGAAACACAAAATAATCTATAAAAAACCCAAACTCAAACAATAGTTTAAAGAGGTTTATCTTTTGTTTGTTATAATCTAGACTTTATTTTTTTTTTTAAATTTCTCTAGCATTAATTTTCAATTGGGAATCTTTTAGATTCTATGCTTAATCTCTCAATTCTCTGTCCCTTGGGTCTTAGTGTCTTTCTATCTCGAACATTTCTAAAGAAATAAAACATTGACTAACATTTCGATTTGATGGTTCAATTAAAAAATTTATGGATTAAATTGAAAACTTGTTTGCAGAGAGCAAGCACATTTCGTTGTTGACCTTTTAAGCTATTTGCGATGAGTAATTATCGCCAGCTACAACGCGCACTTGCACCTGAACCCCAACCCAACCCAGAGATAAAGAAATAGAGAAAGAGAGAGCGAAAGAGGGAGTAGGAAGTTTAGCTAAAAACCCAAGATAAGCCCCGCTCCCCCTTCCAATTCACGATCCACGCATTCCATCAGCGAATGGGAAAATCAATTACTTTCGACCGACGTCAAATCAAAATAGAGAATCTTTTATTTTATTTTTCGTGTTTTGTGTTTCCTACAAAGGGAACACCAACAACACGTGGCAAAGAGTTCTACAAGAAGACACTGCGGCTGGTTGTTTGGTTGGTTGGTTAATGGTTTGTGTTTTGCAAATAAGGAAATATGTATAAAAAAAAAAAACAAAAAAAAACACTACTGCAGTAGCCCCACTCAAAAACAAAGGAGCTAGCAATTAAAAGAGGCGGCGGTAGGTGGGTGTAAGGGTGTAACAGTTCTCTTATCGGGAGCAATCTTATCAAGCCAAAGACAAAAGTAAAACAGAAACTATACTTAGATACATACATATATAATTATCAGTTCACTCCCCTTGGCTGCGCCCCCCTTTCTGACATGGTAGTAGGAAAAGGGTTACCATTTCGGATAATGGAGTACAACGAACAAGTCTTTAAGATTGACATTTTTCCCATCATTTATTCATATTAGAGGACTTCCCCTTGTTGATGAGTATAAAAAAAAAACAAAAGGGGAAAATCCCGACCCCTCTTTAGCTACTTCCATGTTCCTCATTGGGTGTGTGTTTATGACACTTGTGTGTGTGTGTGTGTGTTGTGAGTGTGTGGTGTTTTTTTAATCGTTTTGTTTGCAATACAAAAAGTCAATTAAAATTACATAATTGCTAATTTAGTAATTACATACTAAAAATACATAACTTTTTGCTTAGTTTGTTGTTGTTGTTGTTCTATGTACAGAGAGAATTTTATGTGAAATAAAATACAATTACGATACGATATACGACAATATACGATATACACAATAGTCGAATAGAATTACATACATACATATATATATATATATATATTATGGCTTTGGCTTGAGTTTAGACACTTTGGGTGCGTGGTGGCTGCTGTAGCTGCTGTAACTTATCGGGAGCCTGTTTCCTCCGGAAAGTGACATATGTGTAGAGTAAACTAGCCAACACACTGATATTGATGCCGATGCAGTTAAGCCACGAGAAGACATAGTCGCCGCCAATGAACATGCCCAGATAGGTGACACAAATGTTCTTCAGACAACCGACTATGGTGGTCGTTAAGGCGGAATTGAACTGGGTACATAGAATGGTGCTGTAGGAGAGTATAAAGCCCATGACACAGCTAAGCAGAAACTGGGCAAAGAATGCCGGATTATTCCAACTGGCAAAATTGATGGCCTTCTCAAGATCTCCGGTGGCATAATTCAATGCCAAGGCAGGCACAAACATGAATAACGAATTGTAGAACATTAATCCGTATTTGCCAATCTCCGAGGTGTCCAGTTTCTTCTTTACATACACACCATTCGAGGCTGTGAGGGCATTGGTGATCATCACATAGACATAGCCCTGCAGATTGAAGGACAGATCATCGGAGGCGGCCACTAGAGCGCCGCCAATCATACAATAGACACTGATCTGTACGGCTGTGGTGGGTCTCACGCCAAGAATTTTCAGCTCCAGCAGCATGGTCATCAATATGGAGAATCTACGCAGGGCGGCAAACATGGGCAGACTCAGGGCCTTTGTTCCTCCAAGGCCGAACATCATGTTGCCCAGGAATATCAATGGCAGGGGAAAAATCTTGAAGAATGTGTTCCGTTGCAGAGGCGGATAGGACACGAGCTTCAAGCGTTTGCCCACTCCCAGCACCACAATGCTCGCCGTCAGTTGGCCCAGACTTAGGAATAGGAACGATGGAAATTGATAGTATGTTAGCACGGTTTTGTTCACCACCGTGATCATGAAGGATGAGATGCCATAGAAGAAGGCACTGCCGATTTTCTTTAAAAACAATTTGGAGTCCTCACGCTCTCGTTCCCGCTCCCTTAATCCGCTGCCGCCGCCGCCGCCGCTATGTCCTCTCAGCTCCTTGGAAGCGGATCCGTTCAGAATGGAGGCTTCAACATCTTTATCGTTCGGTCGGCTATCTCTCTCGTCGGTCAGCAGCAGCGGTTCCAAATCATCCGGCTTTTGGTTACCGCCACGCGAGACACTCATTGCTTTGTTGATTGCTTTGTACACTTTGCTGTGATTCGTTTTCGTTTTTTTTTTTTTGCGTTGCTTCGCTCCTCGTATATTGTTTTCTCACTTCCGCTGGCCCGCCGCTCTCTTTCTCTCTCTCTCTCTCTCTCTATCTCTCTGTTTCGCTCAGCCGGAGTGGGACTGAATTTTTTTAGATAAATATCCACGGCACGGATAAACTTATCTATTGTCGCATCATGTTGCATTTAGTGGGCTCGCACTTAACTTTATTTCAAATCTCAAAACATCATGTAGGCAATGTGCCTACACTCGTCGTCTTCTGCCTTTGCATTAATATTTTCTACTACTATTTTTACACACTGCTCCGCTCCTTCACTCTCTCGCTCGCTCTAGCATTCTGCGAACATATGGGTGAGCTAGAGATGTGAGAGCCAAACCAAACCAAAACAAGCCAACTCGATAAAAAGCCAAAAAAAAAAAAAAAAAACACTAACTGTAATTGTCAACTAAATAAATTGGGGGGTAAACAATCGCAAAGAAGTTTTAGTTCTTTGATTATCACTTAATGCCAACTTAACACACATATGAATATTTGAGTAAATGATATTTAAACAAAAACTATTGTGTAAGTCACATTTTGACAACCCGCTAGAGTCGCTAGCACTACTAAAGTCGGCGCGGTTACTAACAATAAATACCACTTAATTGACTGCAAAGTCAAGTGAAATATCTTTTACTTACTGTGCAATGTGTAATAAGTGAATTAAATCAATTTAATAAGACCACAACAACAAAATTAATTTATTTTGACGGAGAAGACAACGACCAGCTGCAACAGCTGTGTTCCGAAACCGATAAACAAGTTTAAACGCATGGCAGTGTTGATTAACGTGTGGCAGCAGCAGCAGCTGACTGTTAGTGTTGCCAGACGGAAGCCAAGATAATAAATAAATGTTTTGAATATAATATTAAATGCAAAAATGAGCAGCTCAAAGAAGTCGAAAAAAGGCAGCGACCAGATTCCTAAGCCCATTGGCATTAAAAAAGAGAAACTGGAAGAGGATCGCCAGCTGCATCACATCTCTCACTACATTGACGACCGCTTGGAGCTGGTGAAACAAATTTTTGCCACACTGAAGCCAAAGACCATTATTAATCTGGCCCCGGAGTTCCTTAAGGTAAAGCCCAAAAAAAAACCTCTCGTTGAGACTTTTATCAAATATTAATTGAGCAGAAAGCACCTTTGGAGGAAATTGAGGAGCGCTGCCTGGATGAACTGCTGTGCATATCCACCAAGCGCTTGAAGTCCATCATTGAGGACAAACCTTGTCCCTCGGACACAGAGAGCTCTGAGGATTCAGATGTCCAACAAAAAGAGGGTGAGTGGGGAGGGGAAACTGGTTCCAGCGAATCTCATGGCTTTGACTTTTATCTCTGTAGAACACATATCCCTGGAGGAGATTTCATCAGACAGTGACATAGGTGGCCAGGACACGCGTAGAGGTTAGTAAAAATTGATGATGATTTATTACAAATAATTTTGGCTGAATATCTTGGAAATACAACTGCACACACAACCCACAAAACCAGTCAAAGACTTGTCTAAGTGCCATGCTGGAACTTCTCATAGGGTAACTGAGGAGCTACATAGAAAGCCCTCAAGATCCATACATCCTCGCCTACGCCCAGGGCTACATTCTCGTCATCTTCCTTGCCCACCTCCAGGGTGACCACAAAATCGCCCACATCCAGGCAACCCTTACGCCTCATATAATCCACACCAAATTCTATGGGACCCAAATTACGCTCATTGAGGTCTTTTGTATAGAGCACCGGATGCATATTCCTTCGCAGATGCAGGGCCCGTGCCAAATTTAATTTGCACTTGATGGTCTCCTCATCATCGTTGTCACTGTCGACGCCTTGACCTTCGCCTTCAAGAGGCATCATCATATAGACGGGACAATAGATTTCGGTACGAGCCAGAGCCACGCTAGCATTCTCGCACTTTGTATAGATAAATATGGCCTGACACTCGATGGAACTGATGGTTCTGATAATGAAATTCACAATTGTCTGATACGAAGTTAGTATACTCTTGACCATTAACTGTGATTGGGCCACGCCCACTCGATAGTCACGGACGGGCATTAGTTTCTTCACAATCAATGGATATTTATTGCACCACGAGCTCTTCTGTATGTGAATGGCATCGATTTTCCAAAGGAACTCATGCAGTTCATAGCGCTTGAAGTCGCTGCAACGTTCCAGTGGGACAGTGCCAATCACTGGCTTTTTCTGGCATTGCGATATGGGCAGAACATCTTCCATAATGTAGTTATAGACACAGCAATTGACATTGAACATATCGGGTATCCATATATAGTCCACCAGTTTAATAATGCCCAATAGATCCAACATGTTATTCCTTACATACTCGAAATCAATCATGCCGATCAATTTTAAGCCATCGAATTCCTCATTTAAGGCCTGGCGAACCGAACGCAAAAAGCTTTTGCATCTAATCTTGGGCAGCACCACATAGTTGGCCTTCAGGGACTCGACCATCTTGAGATCGGACATAAAGAGCTCCTGATAGACTTCAGATTTCAGGCTATAACATTGCCGCGGCAATTCAATGAAATCATACGAGGCCAAGAGTCCAGCATCGATGACCATTACGGCTATGGCTTCACGTAGGGTCTTCAGTACACGACAACGCACCTCGCGTCCAATGTAGAGTATGTCGCCCAGCTTTAGCGAACTCAAGTAGGCCTTCAAATTGATCACATAGACAATTTCCTTGAATCCCGCATAGCGATAGGCATCATTGGTGGTCAGAGTGACCACAGAGCCGCGGGCAAGCATCACAGTGCAATTATTCCTTAGACGACCAATGCGACAGCATTCACCATTGATCTCTAGGGCAAGTCCTGTGGCCAGCTTGAGATCCCTTTCCGCAATGCTGGCCGAAATGGCTATATTCATGGTCTCCAAAATGCTGGTCAGTTCATTTGGCTTATTGGCCACCGTGTCCACGTGGAATGTGTATGTGCCATTCTCCAACATGCGACGCAGTTCATCGTGTGTGGTCTCCGTCACCAGTTTGGCCACCAGACCCATGTGATAGTAGCTTCGCCTTCGTCGCTTACGGGTATGCTTCTCGTGGGCATCGCATGCGGCCTTGAATTCACGTAAACGCAGCTCCAAATCCTGTTGACCATTTAGCTTCACCCTGAATTGATCCATGTGATTGTTGTCATCGCTATCCACTAACACCTCCCTTCCCGCTGGCTTGCTCATCTGACTGCTAATCCCACTTTCGCTATCCATCTTCTTATCCTGTCCTGTTCTGTCCCGTCCTGTCCTGTCCTGTCCTATCCCCGGGTGTGCGCAGTTTAATTTTCAATAATAAGCAATTACTTTTTACCAACAATTTTTAAAGTGTTTGTGTGTTTTTTTTTCTTTTTGTCTCTTCAAAATTTTTTTAGCTAAGAAAAAGAAACAACTGGCTAATAGCAAAAAATCTATCAAAAAAGAACAAAACGAAGAACGTAAGTTAATCCGTGTGTGTATTTTGAGTGAGAGAGAGAAAGAGTGTGTGGAGGGGCGGGGGAGAGAAACTAAATACTAAACGAAATGATGGCTAAAGAATGCCTACTAAAAATCTGAGATTATTGAACTCGAGAAAGGTTCATAAATTTAACAGTCTACTTGGATATCCTCACTTGTGCAGCCCTAAGTTGCTTGTGCGCGTCCCTCAACCCACAAACATTTGCAGACAAAGCGAATCAGAGTGATATCCAAATATCTATTTGTCTTTGTCTAGTTCATGCGTAATTGCATCTTTCCAATGGTTCATCCAGGATTTAGATAGTTTCATCTTTGACAATCATTTAGTTATTTTTTTGAAATTTTGTAGCCGATGGCCAAATCAGTGTGCTGGAACTTTTGGAACTTCAGGCTCGTGCCAGGGCCATACGCTCCCAATTGGCCATGGAGCCGATAACCAAAATCGAAGTTAAATCGGATGATGACGATGAGGCGGATGATGATGCTGCTGCTGCTGCTGCTTCTGACTCGAGTAGACAGAAGCAAACGGAAAAAACGAAAAGTAAACCATCAAAAAGCAACAGCAAAGGTCGCGAGAGAACCGAATCTCAACGGAAACGTAAATCCAGTGAGCAGCAACTTGTCCAAATAAATGATGACAGTCGAGAGTCGAGTCGAGAGGGAGCAGCCAAGAAGATAAGGATCAAGCGTAACTATCGCCAGGCCAACAAGACGCCAGAGAGGCAAACTGGAAAGGATATTGCAGAAGTGACAATAAGAGATTCCCCTCCAACGAAAGATCGTTCCCGTTCAGCCTCGCCAGATGTAATACCCATACAAACAGAGACTGAAACCTTGCTAATAAGCGACAGCACAGATGAGGATGAGCAGGTGAAGGGACAAAAACAGGAGTTAGTAGTGGTAGAGCCGCCTCCGTCCCAGCCATCTGAGCCAATTGTGGAAAGTGAGCCAGAGGAGGGCGAGGTGAGAGATGAAGTGGAGACTGAAGCAAAGTCCAGCGAGAATATAGAGACAACTTCCGACGCCAAAGAGGAGGAAAAGGAAACCACTGCTGATGTCAAGGAGTTAGCACCAGAACCAGCAGAAGAATTTCCCAATGTCCCGCCAAGTGCTGCAGGCGAGGAGAACTCCAATTGTAGCCAACAGAGTCAAGTGGTTAGCAGTGTTGGTGGAGGAGAAGCAGCAGCTTTGTCTCTAATTGAGGATGAGGATCAAAACGACGATGTCATCTCTATAGGAGGCGATTTGGAGAATGAAATGATTGAGCAATTGGCTAAGGAAGAACCAACGCCAAGTCAAGTCAAATCGGAGAAAACATCAAACGATAGCCAGGAAGATGAAATGGACAACGATGTTATATCCCTGGATACCAGTGAAGATGATCACGACAAGCTACAGCCGGAGAATTCAGAGGTGAGACTATCATGAAATTTCCCCCAAAATCTCGCAAACGATTAAACGAATTGCTCTCTCTCTCTCTCTCTCTCGCGTTTTAGTCCTGGCGCACACGCTACCTAAAGAGCTCCAAGGTCAGTCAGGTACTTGCTGAATCGCGATTAGGTAAACGCGTGCGTGATAAAATCAAGAAATCGAAGCGTGCCCAAAAACATGATAAAGACGGTAAAGACGCCTCCACCTGCGCCTCCTCCTCCTCTTCCGCAGGCGCCGCAGCCATAGCCAACGATGAGCTGAAATCAAAGGCTGGTGGCGACCAACAGTTCGCCTCCAAGCATGAGGATGGCTCCATAGAGCAATATCAAGAACTTTTACAGCACCATCGACAGCGTAAAAGTTCCAACAACAGCAGCAAAAGCGATAAATGAGACTCGCACAACAACAACAACAATAACAAAAACAGGAATTACACTCTGCTATACCCTGTAATGTTGAAATAAATTCATTAAACAAAACAAACAAGAACGAAACTTGAAATGGAGAAAGAGAGAAGAATAAACAGAGAGTGAAACTGTTTAAGTTAATGCTAAGAGCATGTGAAATCCTTTATAATCTCTTTTTTTGTTCTGATATAATTTTCATATTGGGTAGATCTTTAACACATCCGTTTATCACTTTCAAAAATTCGTATATATCCATCTCATACAGGGTATGAGAAAGAAACAACAACAACAAATTTGTTATTGAAAAGTCTCATAGACCGACTCCGACCTCTCTTTAGTCCTACTTAAAGCGGGTGGAGTTGGCTCACATTATATGGCATATAAAATTGGGGAATATAAAAAAAAACAAAAAAACACCAAAAAAGGGAACGAAAAAATTTGAATATTTCGTGCTAAAGGCATATTTGATTTCCCATTCGTCTTTTCGTTTTCGTTTTTTTGTTTTCAGTTTTGTTTGTAATTTAAAAAAAGAAATGCGAAAACTATGCCTTGTCATTTCCGGTGATATTTGGGTGAAATGTGGATAGGGGGTTGGGGTTTGGGGTTTGGGGGTTGGGGTTGGGGTAAGGGGGTGGTGAAATTAACGAGTCGCACGCAGGTTACGCCTTTGCAATGATATTTCTCTTTTTGTTTGCCATAAAAAAACTTGCTCAAAAATCATTAACAAGAAAACAAAAATTGAAGTTAACCCACTTTCTTCTCCTTCTGCTCCATCCTCCTCCAGCATATTACTGGCAATTTCAATCATGTGGTTTAGCGGTACATGGTTCCACTCATCCCCCTGCTGCGCTGCTGGACTATATCTCAATTATGTTATGCGGTGGGTGGGGGGAGCGGTAGGGTAGGCCAGGCCAGAAGGGAGCGTGTTGCACCATAAACGATGATTGTTTTATCAGAGACTTGGCCGATAAAGTGTATTAAAAAAAAAAAAAAACACTAACACACAAAATTCTCTGTAAATTCTCTCTCTCTCTCTCTTTCTCTTCCCTCTCTCGCTCGACTACGCATGTCCTGTGAGTCGAGGGTTTGTGTGTGTGTGTGTTGGCGAATCCATCAAGTGGGCGCGCTGTATACATATAATTATGGCAAATATTTTAAAATTTATAAAACAAAAAAAAAAGTTAAGCAATTTTTCACATTTTTTGCCTAAAAGTAGGCAACATTAAATATAGGAGACATAATTTCATGTTAAGGATATGGAAGGAATAAAGATTTAATACATGTACATACAACCCTGCCCGCTAACCGCTGCCTACCTCCACCGCCCCTCTACTCCCCTCTAACACCACCGCTTCGGAAAGTAAACAAAATAGCAACAGAGCGTCGTCCTCTGTACATTTTCTGTTGTTGATATTTGGGGGTAGGATGGGGTTGGTTTGGTGGTGGCTTTCTGGTTGGTTGGTGGCTCTCTTCTGCTCTCAACCTGCGAGTAAATGTGTGTGTGTGTGTGTGCGTGCGTGTGGGTGAGTCTATGTGTGGGTGTGCATCCTTTAGAGTTTTGTGAGTCTGAAAAAAAACTCAGAATCAGTCTACAGAAAACGCGTACGTGGTGCAGAAGTAGCCGCGCGTGGCTACCACAACGTCGTGCTAGACTTTCGGTCGGTATGATAAATAAGTGAAACGCCCTGTACAAGTTCTGTAAGTTCTGTTTTTTGTCAAACAAACAACAAATCGCAAAAAAAAAGCAACAACAAAAATCCACAAAATAAAATCCAATTCCAATGTGTTTTCTGCTGTTTTTTCTGTGTGTTTTTTGTAAACGAAGTGAATGAAATAAGAGAGAATATCAAGGATTTGAAATGATGAAACTCCACGCAGGATGCAAAATTAAAATCAAAATCAAGTGTTGGCAAAATCTATGCAAAATGCAAATTATTGAAAAATTTACCAAAACGCTGTGCTAAAATAAAATCACATTATACATATACACAAACAAACAAACACATACATACATATATATATATATATATATATACATATATATGTACAATGAAATGAAGTGCTTTAAATGTTAACATAATATATATATATATATATATCTGTATATATCTAATGAGAGAGAACTTCTTTGATAATTTTGATACTAGCCAAATAAAAAACCAAACAAACAAAGCCATAAACAATTTATAATAACTGAATAATTATTATAATAATAATGATAATCAACTTAATAATAATAATACTATGCACAATCAAACGAATTTATGTTCATGCTTAATCAAAATCGAAATCGAAATGAAAATGTTGCGCGTTTATTTTCATATCAAGTTTTATATAGGTTTATTTAAGATGATGATCTCTCTGGCCAGAGACATTGTGAGTGAGCCAAGCAATCCCCCCAAAAAATATCTAAATAAATATATATATATATATATAGCTAGATATCAAACGTACTTATAATTATTTGCTTGCAAAAAAAAAAAAAACTCCAAACTGAAATTGGCTTAAAAAAAACAAAAACAATAACAAAAAACTAAAATTGGCTAACAAAAAACAATTCAATTCAATTGGCAACATGCTTGAAATGCTTCTTCTTATTCAATTGCTTCTTAATAGACGTTAATTTCCAGCTAAATAAAAAAAAAAAATGGAAATCGATTCTGAAACTGAAAAATTGGCTTAAAATTTTTAAAAAACAAACAAACAGAAATGCAGAAATTAACGGATACAAAACTATTTTTATATAGAGTGTAGTCCTTAGCTCAATTACCAGTATGATCTCCGAATCACTTAAACCCACTCCCCCCCCAACTGAAATGCATGTATATAGGGTAAGAAACAAGATCCTATATGTGCCTAAGATAGTAATTTTTTAATAAGTGTTAGCTAGGATACATTGAAATGGGTTTACCATATAAGAAGTCATCTATTTCCTTGAATAGCAGCTGTCTCGAGGGGCGTTTCATTATATTGTAGTTCCCTTCTGGGAAGGACCACATTTTGGAGAGGACTTTTTCCTTCATTCAATGTCAAGACCTTTTCTTTTTAAACCAAATCGTGATATTTTAGAAACTGCTTTGAAACCAGCTTGATAACTTCTTGTTATCTTTCTTAAATGACTTAGAGATTAAAGCTTTGTCTTATACCCGATCTAGGATCTAATACAAATAAACTCTCTTAATTAGCTGTCGAAAAAAAGTGATTTATTTCATGAAATTAAGATTTAAAGACAATTTTGATAAGACAATTGAGATGTGGAAAACTTAAGCACAGACGAGAATCTTAAGAGAGATCTCCAAAGGGAGATCTTTGGAATTCGCCCCCTTAGATATGCAATAGACGAAGAATAGAAGTTGTAAGGACTCCTTTGAATTGATTTTGGCATTCAATGACATCTTTTAGATGCAGTAGGCAAATTGTTTCTCTTACTACTCCGAACAGGGTCCCACTTAGATCTGGAGGAGTGAAAAAGAGACTCGTCTCCTCTCCTTTGGAACTTGAGCCAGCAAAACAAGGTCTGATACAATTCAAAAAGATCGCCAAAACCAGAAATAAATCTCCTCAGAATATTTCCACGGGCCTCAGCTTAAGTTTAATTTGTTCTAGTTAAATGTCAATCATTTATCACAAGATATATGTACATATGTGACATGTTTTCTGGATTTTCTATATGTATATAATATGTGTTTTTTTTTTTTCGTTTTTTACTGATTTCGATGAATGAATTTTGATGGTCGATATGAAAGGTTTTATTTTTGTCGCTATCTACTTAAATTTCAGATTTTTTGAGTACCCAAGGCCACAAAGTCCGAAATGATAATGTGCACTTTGATACTGTTATGACGCATACAAGCGCACATACACACACACACGCACACAGACACACACACACACACTTGCACATACACAAATTAACTTATGAAATTTAATTGGAATAATAAATTCTGTGTGCTTTTCTTTTTTATTAAACAAAATACACACACACACACACACAGATAGAAAGAGAGAAGCGGAAAGGGAGAGTGGAAGGGGCAAGGGGCAAGGGGGGGGGGGAACGTAGAGATACATGTCTGATATATATTGTCATAAACTTTTATTAATAATGAAAACTGTACTAAAAATGGACGGGGCAATTTATTAAAAAGTCTCATTAGCCTTCTCTGACACTCATACCAAAGCGATATCTATGTGTGTGTGTGTGAGTTTTATCACACAATACGCATACGCCACGAGATCCCTACGGGTGCTAATAACGTGGAAAAAATAATGGTTGGAAAAACTGCGATAAAGTAAAAAATTTTTGATATCGACAGAAAACAAAGTGAACGAGGGGATGGTGGATGGGGAAGGGGAGGGGGGGGGGCACTTTTATGACCAGGGTAGGCTTCAGAGCCAGTAGGCAGATGTCTCTCTCTCTCTCTCTCTGTGTGAGTGTGTTTTTAGTGCCATTGGAGATTAAGTATTTTTAATGCGAACTGCGACTCTGACAATAAAAAAATATATATATATAAATATATATACATACATGCATATATCTGTTATGTATCAAAAATTTCAGTCAGCAATATCAATTTCCATATGTGCTGGCTGGTTGGCTGGATGGCTAAATGGCTGGTGCATCCTAACACTTGGAGAAACTTTCAATGGGTTTTGATTTGATTTCGCTTGTCTTTCTCAAGAAATTTCCTGCCATGTGAGTGAGAGTTTTGTAGAAGGAGAAAGGAGAAGGCAGGCAAGGCAGGCAGGAAGGCAGACAGGGGTCCCAGTGTTTCTCTCAGTGTAAGTTCATTTGCCATGTGCTGTGCTGTTTGAACAATATTTATTCGCTTTTGCATGAAAATCAATAAATTCTCCACAATTTTTTCTCATTTTCTTCTCTATGTGCGCTGGCGCTGGAGGGGCGCTGAGGGGGGGGGCGGGGACCGGAGGATGGTGGCGGGAGGAGTACTCCTAGGTCATTATTAATATTTCCTCTTTTCTTTTTTTTTTTTACAGCCAGCCAAACGTGCATAAGGGGAGGGTAGGGGCTGCTTAAGTGTTTCTCTATTAGGTCTAACCCCGTCTTTAGCTTCATTCTCATTGCCTATTCCTCCTTCTACTTAAGCATTCAGCCCAATATTATATTTGCTTTTAAATATTTTGATACACACAGAGACGAAGAGGTTACACACACACACACACACACACACACACACATACACACACACACACACACACACAGAGAAAAGCAGGAGGCATTTTCTCATAAAAATTTCGTTGCCAAATAAGACGAAGTAGCTCCAAGAGCAAACGACAGAGTGTGGTGGAGCTTAGGGGGGTGGATGGGTGGGTGGGCAAAAGTAACCCGCAGGCATATCACAAAACTTTGTGCCCAGAAAAAAAAGAAAAATAACGTAAAGTAAAGGATGTGCGCCATGACGACCAAAAGACCCAAGACCCAAGGAACCAAGACCCAACGACCTGACTGTAACTGGAAAATAATATTTCTTTCTTTTTTTCTCTTTTTTTTTTTTTGCCTTGCCTTCGTTTTCGTCTTCCTTCTGTTTGCTGTTGTTGTTGTTGCTCTGTCTTACTTTTGCGTTTTTCTTTTGAGTGTCAGAAATGGAAAAGAAAATAATTTGATGGTTTCATAAAGTTCCTTTGGCTCTGTGTGTGTGTGTGTGTGATAAAATTGCAAACTTCCCCCTCAACAAAGCCCGAGTATGTGTGTATGTATGTATGTATGTATGTATGTATGTATCTGTGTGTTGTGTCTCTCTCTCCCTCTCTCTCTCCCTCTCTCTCTCTCACTCTCTCTCTCTTTCTCTGTGTGTGCAGGAGACGAAAGCATAGAAGCAAAAAATTTATGGAATTTTTTGTTTTGTGTGCGTTTCTTGTGAAAATTTTCTTCTATAGATTTCTTGAAAATATTGCTGCATACTTTTTGGGGTGGCTGGCCAAAGTCAAAGCGAAGCCACAAGAGCAAGAAAAAGGCAAGAGAATAGGCGGAGAGGGCCAACCCAGACGACAGAAGAGATGCTCGTATCTAGATAAGATTGGGACACTGCGACTTGGGACTTGGAGACGAACGATAATTATTATAATGCCGATAATGAGAATGCGAATGCGAATGCGAATGCGAATGATGACGATAATGATGATTATATAGAGAGGAGTAAAGGATAGAAAACGAAAAAGGAGAGGAGTAGAAGGAAAATAGCCCTCGCAAGTTTGGCATTACGCAAAAACTTTGCCTCAAATACACTTGCATTATTATAAAAATGATTATTATTTCCATCTCCCTCGACTCCCTTTCTCCCTCTCTCTCTCTCTCTCTCTCTCTCGCTCTCTCTCACTCGCTCACATAGAAGAAAAAAAAATAGCTTGGCTTATGTATGTATGTATGTATGTATATATGGCATTTGTCCTTGTGTCTGTGTGTGTTTGTGTGCTTCATTATTAATTTTTCTTGTATTTTTTTTTTTTCATATTTTTCGTATTTTTATTTTATCATGCCCTCACACACACATACACACACACACACACACACATGAGCATTGGGGGTGGAACTCGCACACACACACACACACACATACACTTACTCATTTTAGTTTATTGTACAAATAATATTTGATAGAAAAGAAAAATTTTACTGCACGTAAGGGAGAGAGAGAGAGATGGAAATACTAGTTGAGTTGGCTTCTTTTTTTTTCGGTTGTTGTTGGCTTTTGCCTTTGGCTTTTATATGTGAGGAAGAAGGGGGGGATTGGGGTGGGGAGAAAAGAAGGATGAGGGGGGGAAATTAATTTTTCACTTCATTCGCCATGCGCCAAAGAGATGTGAAAGTGAAAATGAGAAACAACCAGAAAAAAAAACCAAAAAAAAAAAACAAAACTATATACATCGTATATAGTATATATGTATATATATATACATATGTATGTATATAAAATTAAACTGAAAGGCAAATCGAATATGAGTATGGGTAGTGCTCATTAGAGGACTAGAGAATGCATGTGTGTGTGTGTGTGTTTGTCTCTGCAAATGTATGTGTGAGTGGGTGCTCGGTTTCTGTGCGCGTTCATTGGTTTCTAATGAGATTTCTTACTAATGAGCATTGTACATAGAAATTGGAAATGTTTTTTTCTTCACTTTTTTTTTTTTAATGTGAAACAAACGCCAAGAGAAGAGGGTTGTGGTGGGGGGTGGGGTGGTTGCAAAACTTCTCTGAATCTGATTTTAAGTCTAATTTTACTTGTATGGGGTGAAATTGGAAATAATTACCCCTTCATTAATTATGCAATAAAAGGTTAAGAAATTTAGTTGGGAAGATGATCTTTGAAAATATCTTAATGCTCTGTCTGAAGACAATAAGAAACTTTTATACAGAGATTGGCTTAACTAGCTTAAAAACTGAGCGACTAATTTGCATGGAAACAGATAGTCAGCGACCCAAACTAATCTCCGGAAAAGGGTATTGTTCTCTAGTTTACTCTGGATTCCATTCTCTACTCTCATACTTTTTTTTGGAGCTTGTTTCAGCAAACAGAATCATTTTGCTCTCGTTGAATCACAAATGAAAGGAAAATAATTGTAAAAAGAGAAGATATAGCAGATTTGTAGCTAGAATCTTTTTAATGTCAGAATCCTAGGTTTAAAGGAGACTTTTAGGAGATCTATACTATAAACCTATCAAAATCAACAGAAGCGTTTTCTTTTCCAATCTACCTTGCATTTGATTTAACATCAAAAATTACGATTTTCAAATTAGAAATCTGTTTTTGTTTCCTTAAACTTTACATCTTTTTTTTTGTAAAGAAAACAAAAAATTACAAAAAACATTTCAACGAAATTTGAAAAAATTCGAATGTAAGTAGAAAGTGATCAATACTTAAACTAGGGACCAAGTAGAGTAGAGAGGGTAAATTAGAAGGAAAAGTAATAGTGAGGAGGAAAAAAAGTAAAGGGGAAAAAGTAATCCATCAAGCATTTTGATTGTAATACGAAATACGAAAAATATATAAATACGTTTAACAAATAAAACCTCACGAAATTTGGTTAGTTCTTAAAATCAATTTGTCGCACACATTCGCCCCCGCCCCCGCATACCGCACACCGCACACCACACACTGGACTCCGCCCTCGCCACATTATGTTAGAGGGGGTTGATTTTAGAGTTTGATGGTTCGTTGATTATTCCCCTTCCCCTTTTCTCTTTGTCCATTTGCCCCTTCCCGTTCTGCCCTTTGAATTTTTGAGCCAAATGCATAATTTCAATTTGATTTTCAATGACAAAAATATTAATTGCAACGCAAAAGTGTGGCATATGGGCGCGGTATATCAATCATAACTTCTATATAATTATTCTACAGAGAGTGAGTGGTGGTGGTGGTTGGTGGAGAGGTGTGAGAGAGGGGGTTAAGGCCATTTGCATGTCTGAGGCGCCGCATTGCGTGTTTACGAGCAGGCGATCAAAATGGGCGGTAGATTGTTTTCTTTAAATTTGATAATGATTATTTTTACAGGGCGTCTGCGAGAGAGGGAGACAGAGAGAGAGAGAGAGAGAGAGAGAGAGAGAGAAAGAGAGAACGAGTGAGTGAGTGAGAGAGAGGGAAGCCAAGGAGGGCAAAGAGTTATAAGCATTTTGTGGGTTTTTGTTTACGTTTTCGAGTGCACACACGTGTGCGGATGAAGGACATGCGCCTACAATTGGGGCGGAGAGGGCACACACTATACATGTGTGTGTGTGGTGTGTGTGTTGTGTGTGTGTCGGTGTGTGCGTGTGTGTGTGAAAGTGAAAGTGCCGGCACCGTCGTGTAGTCCTCGTCACACTGGACATGCCGACATGTGAAAGTGAAAGTCAATAGCAAACCTTGACCACTAGACGTGCCACACACACACACACCCACCGACACACACACACACAGTCACTCAGAGAGACACAACATTCGAATCCCGAACAGAACAGAACAGAACAGAACTTCCGACCAATGAGTTTCAAATGTTGCTGCTGGCACATTTTGTTCGCCTGGTCGTTCGTTCAACCGGCGATTTCGACACACGCACACTCATACGCATACACACACACACACACACACACATGGAGCTTAAGACCTCACATATGACACTGCTAAATTTGCTCTCTCTCTCTGGAATTGCCGGTTTCTTGTGCTTCTCGTGAGAGATAATGTAGGCCAAAATGCGCAGACTCAAAACGCAACTGGACGCTATGCGTAGGGCAGGACAAACGGGCAACAGGACAGACATCCTAGGGAGACATCAGCACAACTTCTTGCCAAGTCACTTTCACTTTTTTCCCCTCCCAAACCCCCCATTCGAGTGGAACAAGTGTAGCTTGTAGAGGATAGGAAGGAGGCTGCTGCTTCTAGCATCCTGTAAAGTCAAAATCAATCTGTCAATCTGTGAAAATAAACACTTTTGTTTGCTGCTGCTGCTGCTGCTGCTGTTGTTGTTGGTTCACCCATTTCCCCGGGGAAGAATTTAGATACAAAGAGATGGAATAGATGAAAAAAAAGATAGAGAGATTGGCTTAGTCATCATCTGCCTAGAAATGTCAACCCATTAACCCAGTTAAAGATGTCTTTAATGACCATGATTCAAGGTGTTTTCCTACTGGCAGTTCCTCCTAACGATCATTCGCATCAGGTGACTATAGACTATATACTGAATAGAAAAATCAGGCATTAATTCATTATCAAATCCTCTGAAATAAGCCGGAATAAAATAAAATAGGAAGGAATTTTTTTAAAAATTCTCGAAAATTTCATTAGATTGCTTCTTCGAATCTGTTACTAGGTCAAGATTTTCAAAAATTCATATCTCTTTTAGCTCTTTCAATTGGCAGTCGAAAAGAAAAAGAAGACCCTTGGTAGCTATTCAACCTGTAATTTGTAAAAAAGTATAGCCCAATCTTTTAACGAAGTCGACTGAAATGATTTTGAAATATTATATTTATTATCAGAGTTTTTTTATTAGCAAAAGAAGAAGAAGAATAAGTGCTTTCAATATGGAAAAGAAAAGAAAAGAAAAATTTGACAGAAGTTTCCCTACGCAACATTTAAGGGACTTTCCTTATAAATAGTTTGCCTCGAAATAGCAACAAGTAAAAAAAGTCCTTAATAAAAAAAACAACATCGACATTGTCCCTGTTGCTAATCTGATCAGTTTCCATTCAAAGTCAATTACGTTCTTAGTCTCTTACATGACGAGCCTCTTCGCTCCCTCTTGGTAAATTTTCGGCAAGATCTTAGAAGAGATGAGAGATGATGAAGAGATTGAGACCAAGACCAAGGCCGAGAGTGGAGTGTAAATGAGAAGATGAAGATGAGGGTTGTGGCTTGTCAAACGAGACCGACGGACCGACCGACCGACCGATTGGGAAGAGAAGTTCATCTAACATTCAAAAATTATAATAATAAAAATATAACTATTTGACGATGCGACGTTCCTTCTTTCTCCTTAGCCAGCAGCAGCAACCTCAACAACAACAACAACTGAAACTGCTCTCTCTCTCTCTCTCTCTCTCTCTGGGAAGAGGAGGGAAGGAACAGGGGGAGGAGACAGAAAGAAAAACGAAAAAAAAAAGAAAAAAACAAATTGAAAAACTATCGAACAATGATAAATTGGCACGAGAGGCCAGGAAAAAGTCGACATCGAAGTTGTCGCTACGAATGTTTGGTGTGTTGGTTGGTGTGTCTGTGTGTGTGTGGTGGTTACTGAAAATTTGAAAAAAGGGGCGGAGCAATAATGGTTTTCCGAGCAGAGCGTTGCTCAGTTGTCGCGTTTGCTTGCTGCTTTCCTCTATTGTATTTGATTTTCCTCTTTTCTCTTTGTTGTTGTTGTTGCTGCTGCTGCTGCTGTTTTTTTTTTAAGGGAAATTCTATGATTTTTGATATTTTGGGGTGTTTTATTGAGGTTTTTTTTATCATGATATGGGTAACGTGTGTCTGTGTGTGTGTGTGTGTGTGTGTGTGTGTCTATTGATGGAAAAACTATTAAATGTTCAGTCTAGAGGGGGTAGCTGTGTGTGTGTGTGTGTGTGTGTGTGTGATTTTAGTATCAATGTTATTACTGTGTTTTGATTTTGCGCTCGTCGTAACTGTTTCCATTTCCATTTGTGGGGATTTTACAGTTGTTGTTTTTTTTTTCTCAGTTTTTACGCTGCGTCATTTGCGACAGTTGACAACGAACTAGCCACTTGGCAGGACACAGATCGGAAGGCAATTGTGCGCATGTGCCGATCACTCGAGGACACGCGCGATTTACGAAAGAAAGAACTCGCGAAACAAGAAAAAGTGTTTGAACAAAAATTTAATGAGTATGTTTTTAATTTGTTAAAGAGTCCTTTTCTTTTTTTTTTTTTCTTCGGTGCTTAACAAAATCAGTGTGAGATCAAGGAGATCAAATTACAATTACAATTTAATTACACAATTGATTTAAAAGATTCAAAGGGCGAATGTGACTATGTGACTTGAATGAGAAGTGAATGCAAATGTTTTCAAAGGTTTTGTACCGAAATGGATTAGCTTGCCTAGCTGTGTCCTACTTGATAAGATCGTTAGAAACTTAGGCTGGGATTTGTTATTTAAAAAGAAGTCTCTCTAAGAAGTAGAAGGTAATGTCAGAACTATTCTAGGGAAAATGTCAAAGAACGCTAAGAAAAAGAATGAATGATCTCTTAGGGAATGAAAACTTCTGGATTGATTTTTAGTCTTTCGAAATATTTATTATATGTCTGATTGGATTGAAGAAACAAAATAATTAGTTTCAAGACCTGTAAAGATGGTTGGTCCTGTGTACCTAGGTCTTGTGTATGTCTTTGTGTGTGTGTGTGTGTGTGTGTGTGTGCGTGTGTATATCAAGGATGTAGGTAGGTAGAGGCACATGGTTTGCCTGTTTACACTCTGTTGCCATTTTCATTTAGAACATTTTTCTTTTACATGCAACACACTGAAATAAAACCCCCGCCCTCCCCCTTAGAGACACACACTCACACACACACACACACACACACACACACACACGCACACACACACACACAAACGTACTCAAAGACAAGTAGTAGGCAAGTAGAGGGAAAGGAAAAAATCAAATAAAATAACATCAAACTACCTTAGGCTTTATAAAAATCCCAACCAAATACAGCAACCAGACCACCCACATCCCATTCCTCCTACTCCCCCCCCCCCCCCCAACACACACACACACACAGATACATTGAATGAGAAATGCGCACATCCTGGCAGGCATTTTTGCTTAACTCCTCCAAAAAAAAAAAAAAAAAAAAAAAGTACAAGAACCAAAAGCAGGCAAAGACAGGGAAGGACAGAGAGGACAGGAGGGGGGGACTGCAGAAATTGGTATAAAAGGAAAGTCAACAGCAACAAGAGGAGGAAAATCTACGAGAACCAATTTCCAACCATGGAAACTTAATTTATGTCTGCAGCATAGTTGAGAATATTTTTCTTTTCTGTTTTTCGAGAAAAATAGGAAAAAAAAAGAGAAGAAAATTTCGGTTTATTTCGACATTTTTTTTTTTTTCTTTTTTTTGTTGGCTTGCCTCACGGCCGTTGCCTGGTTGCTTGGCAGCCCCCCAATCCCACTCCCAACCCAACCCCTCCCCTCCCTGCGCTCCACTATGGCTTGTCGCCCTTCCATTTGTCGTACCACCGCCGCGCTCCCTGCCCCTTTCACCCTTGGTTTTCTTTTACTATATTGGCTTTCCTTCCTTTTTTTTTTTGCTGTTTTCTTGAGAATCAAATTTATTTTACCAAGTCATGTTGAAGAAAATTTTTATAAGTTTTATGCTCAGGCTCAAGTGAGGAAAGGAGAGGAGAGAGAGAGAGAGAGCGAGCGAGAGAGAGAGAGAGTCACAGAGGGGGGCACAACTGGTAAATATTACAGTGGGCGGTTTTCAGGATATATGTATATATATATATTCTCTCTCCCTCTCTCCCTCTCTCCCCTTCTTGCTTGCCTGTGTGAGGCGCAAAAAGTTTGTGTGTGCCACACACACAAAATAAGCAAAATTTGTATTCCTTAAATCGGATGACTTTGTATAAATTTTCGTGTGCGGCGCCCTGGCAATGGGGTTGTAAGTGGGTGTGGGTGTGTGTGTGTGTGTGTTGTGGTGTGGGTGGCAGATTGGGTGTGTGTGTGTGTGGCAGCTGGGCGCATAGCAAACAAAAAGTTTTTTTTTCTATATGTTGGACACACACACACACTGACAGATATACATATATATATATGTATGTGTGTATTTGTGTATATAATGGAAAAATTTTTCATAGAATTTGCACAAAAATGAAAAAGTGTAGCTAGAAGAAGAAGAGGAAGCAGGGGGGAAAGAAGGAGGCAAGGCAATGATGGAAAAGCAGCAGAGAGAAATGAAATTAAGCTCATAAGGAAATGAGACACAAATGCTATAAGTGTGTGTGTGTGTGTGTGTGTGTGTGTGTGTAGTGTGTGCTGGTTGGAGGAAAACACATTTCTCGCAGGATTCTTCTTTAAGGGTCTCTGGCCAAATAAAATTGAATGGAATTTGGCAAGCTTTTTTCTCATTTTACTTTTTTCGTTTTCTGTTCTTGTTCTTCTTCATCTGGTACATACTTGTTTTTGTATATTACACATAATACAATTTAAGCCTCAAGCTATATATTAGTTACACTGAAAGAAAAAAAAAGTGGACTAAAGCTAGAGAACCAAATTGTTGAAAGTTGGAGTTAATATATTGGCGCTAATTGCAAATGTTATCTCTATAACTAATTTTGGAAGCCCATTTTCCTTTTTTGAATCTCTTCTCCTTTCTTTATTATCCATTTGTTGCTTCTCGTTCGTCCCTTTGTCTCATATTAACTTCTCAATTTATCTCAGGTGAACTTAAGGCTTTTTTGGCTTAATTGTCATTGTAATTCCCAACTAGTTTTAGGTCTCCTTAACTCAATAGAGTACAGATACACAGGAGGTATGGATAAGTAAGGGGTACGAATAGGTCGAAGGTATTGATAGGTCTTTAGGAACTTTAGGAAGGTTAAAGGAAACTTACTCTATATACATGCATTTTGTTAATGTGGCACACAATTTAATTTAGTTATGCTTAGCATGGTCCCAAATTGAAGTGAAGAGAGAAGTGAAACCCTTTGGGGCTTCCCTTTTTTTTTCCCCATTAGAAAGTGCATTGTCATTGATTTGTTTTCGTTTCTATTTCTCTCTCCCTCCCCCTATCCCCATCTCTCTATCTCTCTGTCTCTCTCTCTCCCTTTCTATTTATATATATATAGTAATATCATCCAAAATGGCTGCTTCTATATATGCCACCCCACCGCCAGATCTGAGCAGCGAGGACACTGCTCTCTCCGATGTTTCCAATTCATCGACACTTAACACAAATCGTGGCAGCAGCAATAGCAACAACAACAACAACAACAACAACACGACGACGACGACACAGGAAGCCACAGCAACAACAACGACAGCAACAGCAACAAACACAGGAGCGAGGGGAGCCGGCGGAGGAGGAAGAGGAGCAAGAGAAGACTCTAAAACAGAAGACGAAGGAGGAGACGACAGCGGAGCCATGTCGCCCAATCAACAATTGGACAAAGAGACGGAAACCGAGCTGGAAGAGTCAAAAGTCACAGCGGGAAGCAACACAAATGAATCGATGGACGATGGCGACAATGAAACGGGAATAGGAGTGGGTGTGGGAGTGGGAACAGGAACAGAAGCAGGAGCAGGAGCAGGAGCTCGAGCTGAAGCTGAAGCTGGTCAGCAGGAGGCCAATGCCATGGCGGCAATGGCTGTGGCAGCAAATGCAGCAGCAGCCATGCAGCTGCTGGAAGCCCTCAATGATGCGGCCAAAAAGCGACGCAAACAACACAATCCGAGTCGTCTAGATGCCCTGAATTTGAGTGGTGGAGGTGTAGAGGCCACCAGCATGGATGTGGACGATGGGGTCGATGATGCGGATGCTGTGGAGACGGAAGCTGGCGAGGATTATGAAGAGAAGCTATCGAAAATGTTTTTGCCCAAGTCCATAGAACAGCTTAAAGAGACATTTGAATTGTTGCAACATCAGCAAAAGCAAAGGCAGTCCGACGAGGAGCAGGAGCAGGAGCAGGAACAGGAGCAAGACCAAGGCCAAGACCAGGACATATCACAAACTCAGTCAGAGGGCAAAAAGGAACTTCAGAACTCTGCCATCAGGCAGAATCCCTATCAGACATTCTGTAAACAATGTGGCGAGAATTTTGAAACAGAATTCAAGCTGAGTCTACACATGCTGCAGGATCATGGCAATCAGGATCAGGAGGGGGGCGAAATGATTGAACCCATGGATTTCTTGGCCTCGATCAAAGTGAAGCTGGAACGGGAAACAGACAGTCCGCAGCCACAGACAGTTTCCCATCAACAAGAGCAACAGTCGCAGCATCAGTCACAACAGCAACATCTGTCGCATCACCAGCAACACCAGCAGCAGCTACATCCTTCGGATTTGACGAATGGTCACGCCAAGGAGCAGGAGCTCTGGTTCAATGCCATGTCTCAGCAGCAGGCAGGACATCCGGGCTTTCCCTTTCCCCCTGAGGCAGCTGCTGCTGCCGCCTTGGGCGTGGGTCATGGCGGCTATCTTCCCCTATTGGGCATGCCCGGTTTTCCCGGCGTGGATGGCCTGAATCGTCCACCATTGCGCATCTTCAATCCCGAGGCCTACTGCGAGCTCTGCAACAAGGAGTTCTGCAACAAGTACTTCCTCAAAACCCACAAGGCCAACAAGCACGGCATCTTTGATCCCGTTGGCGATGCCATCTCCTCCTCCACTCCCAACAACAACAACAACAACCCGAACAACCCAAGCAACAACATCAACAACAATAATAATAATAGTACAAATACCATCAATAATAATAGTGGAAATGCCTCCGCTTTGATGTTTCAAATGCCACCACGTGAGCTAGGAGCTTCCGCTCCTACCCTACCCAAGCCAGAGCAACAACAGGCTCCAGGATCGGTGACAGGATCTGGGGCTACAGCCCCACCGCCAGCTTCGGTTCACTGCGATATCTGTTCAAAGCGTTTCACCAATGTCTTTGCCATGCGACGTCATCGGGCGAAGCAGCACGATCAGCAGCAGCAGCAGCAGCAGCCCCCAGCAGACTCGACCGGAGGACCAGCTACAGCAGCGTCGCAAACCCCACTGCCATCCCAGCAAGGCAGCGATAGCCCCAATGAATCGGGACCGCTCATAAAGCAGGAGGAGATGTCCGAGATGAAACCTTTGAAATTGCCCGATGGCTTTCGCGAGGACTTCACTCTGGAGCAGGAGGACATGAGTTTCGCTCCGGCGCCAAGGAAGATGTCATCGCATCTGCATCAGCAGGCAAGAGAGGCCAACTTTAGTCCGGATAAACTGCGTCGCTTGGGTGTCCAGTATCCCGAGTTCTTTTGCGAGATATGCTTCAAGGAGTATGCCAATCGCTACTTTCTGCGTACCCACAAATGGAAGCGTCATGGGATATTTGTGCCACCGGAGGAGGCGGCAGCTACTCCGACTAGCGGCAAAGATGTGGAGGTGCCGCCACCGCAAATCAATTCCTGGCCCTTTATGCCGCTCAATTTAATGCTGGCCAAGGCAGCAGCAGCAGCCAGCATGGAGCAAAACGACATGGAGCAGCAACAGCAACAGCAACAGGATGGCAAGGATCAACTGGAGCCGGATCAACAGCAGCCGAGCAAGCGCATCAAATTGGAGCCACTTAACGATAGCTACGACGAGGAGAAGCCAAACGGAGGGGTAGCACCTGCAGGAGCCACCTCTGTGGTGGGACTACAGAATCTACAAAAGCTGCAGTCAATGCTGCAGCAGCTTAACGAATTCAACGGCAAGCGTCCTCTGCCCTGCCATCTCTGTGGCCGGGAGCTGGAGCATCAGTATGCCCTGAGGGCCCATCTGATGACCGAGCATGCCGGGCAAATGCAACTGCCCCTGCCCCTGGGTCAAATGCCGCTAATGGCTGGTGGAGAGCCACCCCATCCACTGGCCATGTATGGCCAGACACTGCCAAAGCTATCGCCAGGTGGATCGGGCCCCGATCTGGGTGGCATACCACCTATCGGCGGCCCATCGCCCACCAATGAGCTGCGCTGTCAGCCCTGCGAGAGGGACTTCTCCAGTCCACAGGAATTCAAGCAACATATCGCCGAAATGCATTTGACTCGCTCCGGTTCGTTGATGACCGGCAGCGGCGGCGTCGGCGAGGGTTTCTTCACGCCCGCCGACACCCGTCAAGCCCTACCCCCGGCCGGGGTGGTCCCAGCGACGCCAACGAATCGTCCAGCCTACACCATTACGCCGACCAGCAGTTACTGCGAGATCTGCAACAAGGAGCTGTGCAACAAGTACTTCATGAAGACCCACATGCAGCGCATGCATGGCATAGAGATCGAGAATGGGGCCCAGATCGGTGGCGTCGTCTGCAACATATGCAACAAGGAGCTATGCAGCAAGTACTTCCTTCGTGTACACAAGCACAATACCCACGGCATAGTCGAGGAGGGGTCGCCCTTGCCCCAGCCACGTGGACAAAATGGAGTTAAGTTGGAGGCAGCAGCAGCAGCAGCAGCAGCCCAGCAACAGCAGCAGCAACAGCAACAACAGCAGCAGCAGCAGCAGCAACAACTCTTGGAGCAGGAACTCAATCTGTCACCACCGACCACAGGCACCGGGGGCGATGGACCCGGTGAGGTTTGCCCTCTATGTGCACGACAATTCCGTAGCTTTAAATGGCTACGCTCTCATCTGATGAACGAACACGGTCCGGCTGGCTTGGAAAAGCTCAGGGATTTGGAGCCATCGTCTCTGGCCTCTGGCCTGTCGTCGGCCTCCAATAATTCCAATAACTCCAGCAAGCCAAATAGCCCAACGCTCAAGATACCCAACGGTCATGCGGCCCAGGTTCAGGCGGTCACACCTGCAGCAGGAGCAGGAGCCGGAGGTGCACCCAATTTGGCCCAGGCCCTGCAGAATCTAAATGCCCAGCATCTGTTTGGCCAAATGCAGCAACAGTTGCCCAAGGGTTTGCCCCTGCCCGGTCTGCCGGCAATGTTCGGTGGTGGGGAGCAGCCAACACAGCGTTTTAAAGAATACCAATGCTCCCTCTGTCCCTTCACCACCCCCTACTATGCTTTCCTCTTCATCCACGAGCGTTCGCACGCCTTGCTCAACAATGGCGGGGGATCTGAAACGGCTGAGAATAATCCCCCACCGGCACCAGCCCCACAAGGAGCAGCAACAGCAGCAGCAGCAGCAGCACCGGATCTTCCCCCAATCGGATCGAAGTCATCATCGAATGCCACAAAGTCCAGAAGTAAATCAAGTAAATCAGCTTCAAACAATGATACAATGATGATAATGGATCATGGGGCAGATGTGCCTACCAATCTGAGCATCAACTCACATTCCCAGAAGGTATCCTCGCCCATAGAATCGCCCAAAGCCCACTCCAGATCCCCCAAGAACCGTTCCACCTCATCCTCGTCGCCGAACTCACCGCCCAAAGGCAACACCCCCAACGGCCTGGTCCTAGCGGCAGCGGCGGCATCGCTAGCGAACCTCCAACAGCGTTCGGCGGCCACCTCACCCTTCGAAGATTGCAGTCAGCTGGCTAACGGCAGCGGCAAACCGGTGTCCTATGCCCAGCCCGAGAAGACAGAGGAAGCATATCAAATGCAGGCCTTTCATCTGCAACCAGTCGACGCCGAAGCCGAGATTCGTTTTGCCCCAGCTCTGGTCTATTTACCAGTGCGCGGCGGAGCTCGTCCAACAGAATCGTCAGCCATCATAAGCTTTAGGCTAACGCCGGCCTAAACACTCCCTACGACCATTCCCCCATAAACGAAAACGAAAACGAGACGAAAGCAACCCCGTACAGTGTTGCCAGCGTAAGTGAACCCAACCCAACCCGATCCCATCTCTCAAGAAATTCCTCCATTAACAAGGTAAATTCATTGAGAACACCGTAAGAAATAGTGGAACTACAAAAGACTGAGTGCGCATATTAGTTGAGCTCATTATAAAAACGAAAAACGAAAAACTAAAAATCAAAAACCAAAAATTATATATACTAAAAAATCAAACAAATAATAAAACAAAACCAAAACATAACACAAAACTAAAATCTGAATCTGGTTTTATGTCCAACATAAAACCAAAAAAACCAACCAAAAAAAAAAAAAAAAAAACCAAACTATTATAACCGAACAAGAACAAGTCCGTTTTAGCTGGCAACACTGGCAAATACCACAAAATCCCTCGAAACCCCAACCACAGCTCCTCCCCGCCACTTCCCCTCCCCCAAAACACTCCAAACGTCCCACAAAAAAAAAAAAAAATTTTTTTTTTTTCATAAACATAAACACAACAAAAATCATAAAAAATCATAAAGAAACATGAAAAAAAGAAAACAAAATGAATCAAAAAAAGAACAAATATATATATAACATACATATATCTCTCTAGTGATTAAATATCAAAGTTCCTATGCGTAATGGTAAATATATCGTAAAAAAAAGCGAAGAACAGAACAAGTCGAGAAAAATAAGTAGAAGAGGAAAAGCGGGGAAAATGGAAAATTAAATACGTACATTACATTTTTAAGGCAAAAGGCAGACGCCGATGAAGTAGAGGACGATACGATGGACAGGGCTAGAAAAAAAGAGAAGAAGAAGCAGGGGAGATATACTAACCTACATAAAAATAATAGCTCTCTCTTCTTCTCTCTTTCTCTCGTGTAGTAGCAGCAGCAGCTTAAAATCAAAATTACAATTATACAATACAATTTATACATATAACCTATATATATACACACACACACACACACACACATACACACACACACACAAACAAACTATATAGGATAATCTAATCGGGAAAGATATATATATATATATATACATATGGCTGGGTTTTCGTGTGCTTTTAGGTTAGAACTTTCAATTTCGGTTTTTGGTAGGTCGCACAAAAAAAAAAAACAAAAACTTCTAAATTTTGCTCAAAATCAAGATAGAAACGAAAGCCCCTTAGAAAACCAACCCCCCATCCCCACACCACCACCCTCCAAGCAGACAATTGTATATAGTATAGATCGAACGAGAGAGGAATATATAGAGTAAAGTGGGCGCCAGCAAAGTTTTTTCTATGAAACAAAAAAAAAAAAACCAAGAAGAAAATCTAAACGCAACTCAGGGCAAAAGTACAATGACCATTAAGTACTTTTACTTTTATAAATGAAAAACCAATTGAAATAGCTAAAATATAATTGCATAAATAATTACAAAATGTTAAACGAATATAATAATAACTAGAAAACCAAAAAACAAAAACAAAAACACACACACAAATTGCTACCTCAGACGGACTTGAAAACAATAATTTAAATAAATGAATTTATCAATGAAAAAATATAACAAAAAAGAAAAAAAAAACAAAAAATAATCAAAAATGAAAGTAAATGAAATTTTTTTTAGAAAATTTACCGCACACAAAAAAGAGAAACGAAAACCAAAAACGAAAAACACAAAAAAAAAAATAACTAAAAGAAAGCACAAGGAAAAATAATTATAATTCCATTCCATTTAGTTTAATATAAAAATATTCTTTTTTTTTTTGTTTCTTGCCTAATTTAAGTAACCATAAAAAAACACATTCCCCACACCTCACCAAAGATCAGGGAGAAAGAGCAATAGCTCTTTGACCTGACCGAGACCAGAAGCTAGTCCTCCCACACACAAAATTCTAGTCAAAAAAAAAACAAAACAAAACAAAGAGAAGAAAATTAAAATCTGGTTGCCAGATTTTTAAATTCAACAATAATTTCCTTCGACAGCATACAGCGACGATTTATTTGCTATAATTTAAATTTTTTTTAAAAACGTGTGTTTTTTAAAATGCTGCGTGCCTTTTAGCAAATGCGTCGCTGTTTATTGTGCGATTAGCAAGCAAAACCGATTTTTAGCATATAATTTGATTTTCATATTTCTTAGTTAATATAATTTAAAATTTTTTTTTTTTTTCTATGTACGACGACACAAAAAAATAAAAAAATTGCAAAAAATTCATTTTGTTTTACTTTAACATTTTGTTTGTTTTTTTTTTTTGATTTATTTTCCTTTACGTTGTTGCTCGAGGCGAAAGCGTGCCAGACAGAGCCCAGCCCAGTCCCCTCCTCCCCTCAGCTCTCAGGCCAACCACAAATTGACTTGACACTTTCCAATAATCTTATCGCCCCTTAAAGTGTCATTGATTATTGAAAATTGCCCAGACACACACTCTCTCTCTCTCATCAGACACAAGACCTTTTCTTTTTTTTAGGTACGTTTTTTGTTTGGAGTTTACAATTTTCCATTTTTCATAGGGGTCGTTCGTTCGTTCATCGTCTTATGCTGGGCCCTTTCGATAAGAAAACACGACCTTACTTGTTCCTTCATTTAGAGGGAATCTCGTGCTCGTTGGGAGTGAGAGAATCAATTATTAAATTGATTTTTGATTGAAGTTTTCAATACAATTTGAACAATTTGTCATGTCTTACTCTCATTTGGGTTTTTTTTTTTGTATTTTTTTAAATCAAGAGTAAAGCCCGAGGCAGCTGCACCCTCATAAAAAATGAAAATACTTCCGGTTTTGACCAACAAAAAATTACACCCCACCTCTTCCCATCAGAGGTTGGTCCGATAACACACACACACTGACACACACACCGACACACAAAAACCCAGCATGGTCAAATGCATTTTCCTTATTCCTGTGCCTCGCGAGGGTCAAGCCCTTGGAAAATTCAAATTGTGCAGCAGCAGCAGCAGCAGCTGCTGGTAGCCGTTAAAAAAAAAAAAATGGAAAATTCAAAAAGAAAAGAACCCCCCTTCCTCCTCTTACCATATCTATTGATTAAAAATGCGCACTGACCCTCCACACACACACACACATTTTGAGTTTTAGCTACAGATTCACATTAATATTCAGATATATATATATATATATATATATGTATACATATATAGTCAGTCCGTCAGTCACCCCGACTTGGCACATTTAATTATTTGTCACGTGTCCATGCAAATTTCTCATCTCATTGATTGGTTATTCGATACATTTCGACTCGGCGCAGTTGGCGCAATTAAGTCGAACAAAAAATCCCATTCCCAACCTACCTCCCCACCCCCACCCCCTGAGAAATGTGTTTTTCTTTTTTGGGGTGGAATGCAAATTGCAAATATTTTCTATGGATTTTCTATTGAATTTTTGGTTTCTTTTTTTTTTTTTTTTTTTTTGTTGGCAATTGCAATTGTTGTTAGGCACCCTGCCAAAAACTAGAAGACCAGGGTGGAGGGGGGGAGCAGCAGCAGAGTGGTGGGAGAGGGATGTTTCGTTGCAAATATTTGCATGTTTAAAAATACAAAGAAAAATGCTGAAAAATTTTTGGCTTTTTGGCAAATGCTTCTTTTAAGGGTGCCAAGCCACCCCCTTTAGAAACCGTACCGATCTTTTCTCCGCTCCCCGCTCCACCTCTCGAAATGCTAATTTTTAGAGCGTGAACCGGCCATAAAAGTGAAATGAAATGACATTATTAATCGAGGGATGCAAATTGTCAATTGCAATTGCACCAGAATAGACCCAAAAGAGAACGAGGAGAACGAGGAGGACGAGGAAGCGAAGAAGGAGAGGAGGGCTGAGGTCTGAGATCCACTATTCACTGACATTTGTGACATTGAAATTTAACTTTATTTGTGTTTTTGTTTCCTTTTTTGGTTTTTTGGTATTTTTGTTGTTTTTCATTTATTGTTGTTTCAGCAAGCACAAAAAACAAAACAAAAAAAATGAACAAAAACCACTAAATAAATAAGTAAACAATTTTACAAACAAAACAAAATGAGAAAAGTTATAACACTTGCAACGTACCTTTTAATGAGCATAAATCAAAAATTTTTTGGCCCATTGAGTAGGATCACAACAAAAAAAAAATGGGCTAGCAAAATGAGAAAGAATCAAAAGAGAACATCAAAAAAAAAAAAACAACAAACAAAACCAAACCAAAACATTTTATTAGAACTAAGACAAAACAAAAACAAAAAACACAAAAAAAACATTTAATAAATATTTAGTTAATAAGCTTTGGACAAACAACAACAAAAAAACGAGTATAAGAAAATTAAAAAAAAAAAAAAATGTTGATGAAAACGAAAAGAAAAGACGAGCGCAAAAATCAAAAATTCGGAAACGAAAAACACAAAATTATTTCTAATTGGCAAAACACAAATCTATTGGATATATATACATATATATTTAACATTTTACTTTGTTAACTTAAACAAAACAAGAAAAATTTAAAAACCAAAAAAAAAAATTATATATATTGATATATATGTATATGTAAAATTGTAACAAAAACTAACAAAAAAAAAAAAAAAACACCACACAAAAAATTATTGTCGAAAAACGAGCAAAAATCAAAAATGCGTAACACGTAAAAACAAAAACCAAAACCCAAAAGTAACAGCCCCTTTTTTCATTTTATTGTAAGCGAGCATTTATCAAAAATTGTATGTGTTTTAATGATATATATATATATACAAAACCAATATATATTGTATGAATTTAAACCATTAAATATAAAAAAAAAAAAAAAAAAAAAACAACAAAAAGAAAAACAACAGACAATTTTTTTTTTAATTTCTTAGACTTTTCGATATCTTGAAAGTGCAAGGACATTATCCTTGAAAACACGTGCTACCTACGGAAACGTACAGTGCTATCATATTTATAACCCAATTTTAAACGAAAATACCAATTTGGCTGCAAACTTTTTCCCTCAAAATCTTGAAAAATTTGTAGATCAATGTTTGAATTATAAATGAAAAACAACTTTTTCATTAAATAAACGATTTAATAACGATTTCTTTAAAAGAAGTATAAACAAAAAAACTCCCATTTGCTGTATCAAAAAAATCCGAAACCGTTGGGGAATGGTGGAGAAACGAATATTAATATTTAGTGCGGCCTCCATTTGCCTTAGTTAACTCAAAAATTCTCTTCCTCATTGAAGCCATTTCTCCAAATACTCTTTTGTACATCTGCTCACATGGATTCTGGCATTATTCTGTTGGAAAACCACTGGATTCTCACGAAATTTTCTTAAAAATGGAAGAAATGAGACTACTATCAAGAGTCTGAACATACTCGTTACTTTTTTTTCGGCTCGTTACAAACTTCAATTCCATGAAACCAACTGAACAAAATGCTCCCCAAATCATGACGGAGCCATTTCCAAAGTTTCTCCTTGAAAAACACTTGGGATTCTTTCTGAAATCATGCCAATAAGAATGAGGAATCAAAAAATATATATCTCAGATCTTTCAAGAATGAAGGAGAGTACTTTTGTCCCCAAAAATTGATTCCATTCCACGTCTAAAAGAGTATTTAGACTTGAGTTCCAAATGAATAACAGGTAAGACAAAGAATCATGGCTTATATAAGGCTCACATGGTGAGGCTGGATGGGAGTGGCTGATGTTCCACATTTATCAGTGCATAGGGCAAGGGGCTGGTGGACCGGCAGCAGCAGGTAAGCGTGTCATCAGCTTTCTACTGACTTGCTGAGATTCTTGGTGGTAGGGGGGGGAGTTATCTAAGCTGATTGTGCGACCCTTGAGACACACGGGGAGACCTGTGCTCAGTCAATATCCTGCCCCCCCCTCCTTCTCCTCTTTCTCATACTTGGCATTTTGTTTCTCTTACCTAACATTAAGAAAAACTAAATTCAACTTTTTCGAGTTTTGACATTCGGCTTTTCCACCACCAAATCACATACACTCACACACCCCTCCCTCCACCCGCCACTCTTCCCGTCTCACCACCAATGTAGAGCCCTTAGAGCGTTGAGTCCTTCCTTCGTCCTTGTAGCCCCGAGCCCTTTGCCAAATCAAAGTATGTCAATATTTGTATTACATGAGCAGGACACAAAGCCTGTGAAATGTCTTATCAATAATTTCTATAAAGAATAAAGACACACACACACACACACACACACACTCAGAGAGAGAGAGAGGGAGAGAGAGACAAAGAAGAAGCTGCAAACACATTTTGTAATTTTTTTTCCCCTTCTTCCTTTTTCTTTTTGATTCTTTTTTTTTTTTTTTTGGGGTGGCGCATTCCTGGCGCGTGTTCCTGACAGCTCTACAATGCGTTCCTATATATGGATGGGTACTTCCTGGGCTCTGCTCTCTCCATGTGAGTGCCATAAACTTCTAAAGGAGGAGAAACTAATGTTAATAGATTTCCACATCAAAAGATCGATGATAATGGGAATGAAAAGGGGAAGGGGAATGCCAATGGATAGAAAAGAGACCAGAAAATTAACCTCAGTTCTGTCTGTACCAAAGTTATGGCCTAAACTACTTCAGCTATACACTAATCTGAGATCTGAATCACAAGAAATTCTTCCAAGATCACGCTTAATAATTATCAAAGAAACTAGCCTTAATTGTGTCGTCTATTTTGCATCTATGAAAAGATTTTTTTTTTTTTTTTAACCTAGCTATAGTAGTCCGTTTAAGCCGGCTCTAATAAATGTTTTTCCTGTAATAATAGGAAGCTTGAATAGCAATTTTGGCTAAACTATCTTAAAAATTGCGACACTAGTTTGTATGGGAACAGACAGATGGGCAGAAAAGGTAATTTGACTTTTTATTTATCAAGCAAATAAATCGCGCAAAAGTGTTCGTCCGTTCTAAAATGATTGGTCCAGTAATTTGTCTTTATAACGTTTCTCAATGGAAAGTGCATTTTTTGTTTTATCACTATTTAACTAGGATATAGTTTTTTGTTTGACAATTATTTTAAATGACATTAAAATTCACATCTTTCAGAGAAGTTCGCCTTAGTTTATGTTTTCGAAGATATTCTATTGGAAATGTATAGAATTGTTTCCAATTCCAATGGAGGACTTCAGAGACCTGCAGACTCTTTCAATAGATGTGCCGAATGTGGTCTCCTTTAAGTCCTTTCACTCGGACCAGAAACTGTTGTCTGTGTGATTAGCCGATGCAATGACACACAGTCGGACAAGGACCTCAGTTGGCACAGTTAGATCTCTCTCTCTCTCTCTCTCTCTGTTTCTTTCAATTCTTTGGAATTTCAAGTCTTGGAATTCATATTGATTCATTTCTAATGAGTTGCTTCTGTCCGGTCTGGTCTGGTTCGGCGTGTCCTGGTCTGTTTCGGTTTCTGTTTTAGTTTCTTAATGTAGTTCGAAGGCAACAAGAAACTAATCGTTAATCAATTATTTAAAAACCAAAATACAAATATCAATCAAGTCATTTGGTTTTATAGTGCTTGAAAATTAGTTTTTAATCGATTTGACAAAGTTCACATGGCACTCACTCACACACACACACACACACACACCAGCACACGCAAGGACAACCAAATTACAGGCCAATGGACATTAAACACAATTATACGACGCCCTTAGACAATAACCCCAAACACACTCACACATACACACACACTCAAACATACTCACACACACTCACACACACACACACACACATGTGTTGTATATATAATTTCAACTCTCAATTAAATTGTTGAGGCGGAGAGAAGAAGGCGCCAAACGACAACGACGACAACAAACCAAAAAAAAAACACAAAATAGAAAATATTATTTTTGTCACCATATGCCAGGTCCTGATCCAGGGCTTCTGCTCCCACTCCTGCTCCTATTTCTACTTCTATTTCGACTTCTACTCCTTCTCCTGGACGTGGTCCTTGGGTCGCAACGAAACTTTAATAATTTAACTTATTATGGATTTTTTTTTTTGTAGTTCTTGTTGTTGTCGAGGTGAAATGAGGGTGCGTTTTTCATTTATTTAGTTTTTGGCTGCCCCTTCCCTCTCTCTATGCTCGCTGCTCGCCGCTCTCCCTCCCCCTCCAGGGCTGAGTTTTTTTTTTTTTTTTAGTTGGCATATGCACATTAGTGCCCAAAAATGCGGCAATTTAAATAAATGACGCAAAAGGACACGCATCAGGGGCATCGGGTCTAGGGGGTTGGCGGTAGGGGGTAGGTACACTAATGACTTTTCAGAACGCAAACTAAAAAGTTGTAACTTGTTTTGAACATAGAATTTTAATCAGAATGTTGTTGTTGTTGTTGTTGTTGGCGGAGGACTAAGCAAATCCTGCAGCACTTGCTCTGTGACATCGAAATCAATTTGGCCATAACCGGCCGCCTTAAGCATTGCCTCCTCCTCGTCAAGGACATAGAATTGTATGTTATCCCACCCATTGGAAATGGGCAGACGCTTCACGAGTAAGGCATTTGCGTCCCGCCGAAAGATGGCCACAGCCCGATAGGCTGCCTCGCTAGCTTCCTCACAGCTAGTCTTCCGACTGGCCGTTGCCAAGTCGCAGATCAAACGACGCACTATGAAATTTGCGAAACGCCTCCTTCGCCTCCTGGCCAGATACTCACCCAGATGACGCAGTGGCGAGAAATACTCCAGCAACATGGTCACAAAGAGCACAATCTTGCAGACCATGCAGAAGAAGACAAAGCACGCCGGAAGCGTGTGAATGCTCTCCCCCTCCAGGGCGCTGTGCTCCTCGAACAGTTCGTAATACGTGCGCAGATAGTAGATCACGGTGAGATCCAGTGACAGAATGGACACCAGCACAATTACAGAAGTGGCCGCTATGCTCGGATGACGCACCAGCCACTCACCCAGGTGGCCGACAATTCGATTTAGATTGAACATTGGATTTGGGTTTGGATTTTGATTTCGACTTGAATTTGATTCCAATATAATTTTGCGACTACTCTCACCAAAACGTTAGACAAATGGGGCAAAGGTTAGTTGAGTTATCGTTGGTTAAACTCAAGTGGGGATTTAGTTTAAACTAGTAACTAGAGAGAAAGCATGAGGATAAAGGAAAAGACTAAAAAGCGTCTTGATATTCTCCAAACTGATGGATTTTCTTTTAGTTTTCAGAGGAGAGTGATCGTGCCCTTGCCGTTGGTCCAAATTCAAGTGGTACCCACTTACTATGACTTTTCTGGCGAGGAAATCTATAGCAATCTAGAGTGAGTTTATTCCGAGCTTATAGATACCACAAAGGAAATCAAAAAGCAGCAGTGCATCTTTTGAGCTATCGATCCTATCGATCCACAGTGGCTTAGTCAGGGGAACTCAACTCAATTGAAGTGAGGGAGGAAGTACTTCCTTTGCAGCTAAATATGGATGAGACATCCATTTACAAGAGAGATGGTGTCCTCTGAGCAACTGTCAGTGGGAGTACTATTTTGGGATGGCTTATTGAATGGAAACTTTGCTCTTGCTCTTTGGCATGATGATCCAGGTGGAAACAGAAGTCTTTGACTACGGACAACGGACATGTTGTATTTAGTTAGAGAGTAATACCAAACTGCTTTCTTCAAATATTCAAAACTATTTGTTAAATTTCTAATAACCTAACGAAACGAATATGAAAAGTCTCTCAAATGGATCCATCGATAGGAGTCAATGCCTCGATACTAAATAGTCCAAGTCCAAAGAACGGCAGCCATAGCCTTCGGGGGCCGAAGTGTTTCGGCAGTTCGTGTCCATGTGAGCCGAACGCTTGCCGAAGGCCTCACACAAAATTTTTGCATAGCGTTCGCTTCGCTGAGAGGCTACACTTGGAGAAAAATGTTTCTTGCTTTGTTTTATCTCTATCTTCCTCTTGCATTTGATCTCGCCGGCTGCGCTCGTTGTGTTAGTTGCAGCAGAATTTGTTCACTTTTCATTTTGCGCAGTGCAAAGCAACTGACATTTACATTGAATTTTTGGTGGCTCTCTTTGTGCCGAACCCTGCTTAAGTTTAGTTTCATCTTCAGCCTCAGCTTCTTCCCCTTCCCACATGCCAATTCGAAACAAGTTACGGGACAACAGACAGACAGACAGACGGACGAACGGGCGAACGAAGGGGAGAATGGGAGACACACAGAACTTTCACTTTCCATTCGAACAGGCAGAGGGGGCGACAGTGGCAGAGGCAGAGGCAGAGGCAGACGCAACCGGACCGAAGCCATCAAACTAAACAGGGATTTCGTTCAGTTTGTTGCGTTTTGAGATTTTTTTTTTTTTTTTCGTTGTTGCTCCTTTCCTTTTCAATTGGATACACACACACACACACACACACACACACACATACATGGCCACATTCGCATTCACAATGTGCGTGTGCGGGCGTTGATGAGTTCAGGAATAAATTTTTTCTCTCCTTTTTTCTTTTTTTTTGGGAGGAGTAAGAGAGAAGGAGGTAAAATACACACACACACACACACAGAGAGGGGGGAGAGAGAGATAGAGAGAAACTCACATATCTCGGTGTACTTGTATGGTTACGTTATGTTGAAAGTAAGTATGTCCAGGGGAGTGGTGGGGGGGAGGGCATGCGGCCAGTGGATAGAAAGGAAGGAAGCGAGCAAAGCAACAAGATGGCAACATTTTTGTATGAAAGTTGAGAGAAAAATAAGAAGAAAATTCGTAATTTTCATCAGCAAAAAAAAAAAAAAAAAAAATACATGGAGAGAAAACAAGGCCTTGACTTATGGGTACCCTATATTCTGATTTGGAGAGGAGGAAACGTGGCAAGTAGACAAGGTGAAGAGGAGCAATGTACAGAAGAGAGAGACAAAGCAGCATCCTGTTGCAGCCTGTTGAGAAGAGTATACGCTATTCTACTCTACGACTTGTGAAGGGTATAGAAAAAAGAATTCTTTTTTTTTGTATTTTATTCCTGCTTGACCTTAAAAGAAAATTAGAAGCTCGTGTGGGGATGCTTTCTCATCTATCAGTGTGTGTGTGTGTGTGTGTGCGTGTGTGTGTGTATCTGTGTGGCATGAGTGTGAGTGATATGGTGAGGCTTATCGAAAAATTCCAAAATAAAAAGAAAAATTTAACGCAAAAGGCAAAAGTTTCGGTTATGTATGTACGGTAGTGGGGACGGACAAGAGAGTTGCGTGTGTGTGTGTGTGTGTCTGGGGGGGGGGGGGGGGGGGGTGAGGTGGTTGAGAGTGGACAGCAAGGATAAGGATATGTGCGGCTGCTGTGGCAACGGCAACGGCTTCTCCAATTTCAGTTACAGCCTACCGAGATGAGGTTGAGGGATGAGGTTGAGGTTGAGGGTGTAGGAGGTGGAAGGTGGTAGGGGGTGAAAATTCTAAGGCAGAGGGCAAGGGCGAGGGTGTCTGTGTGTGTGTGTGTGTGTATATGCTAAAGTGAAAAGTAGTAAATTGAACTTTTCTATTTTTTTTTCGGGTTTTTCGTTTGCTGGCTTCTTCTTCTTATTTTCCTCTTTCTTCTTTGGTTTTGCGGGTTGCCTTTCTCTCTCGCTCTCCCTCTTTCTCTCCCCCCACCCCCCCCCCCCCGTCTCCCTCCCTTCTTTTTTTTGTGGGCAATTTGTACTTTTCTGCGTTCAGCACTTTTTCTACTTTCTTTTCACTTTCATTTTATGGCTGAGCTTGTGTGTGTGTGTTTGTGTGTGTGTGTTTGTGTGTGTGTGTACTTATTGTAGTTTTTGCCAAGGTTTTGGTGGGGGGCGGTCCGACGGCGGGTGGTGGGCGGGGGTAGTATGGGAACATTTGTTATTTATCGCTTTTCAAATTAAAGTTGAGCGACTTGTGGCCCAAATTATTTATAGCAATAAATATGAGCTGCATCTTTCACGCAAAGGGCTCACACACACACACACACACACAGTTTCTTAATTAAAAGTACAACAAGAAAAAAGAAAATGGACCAAGGTGTTGTTAGGGGCAACAACTAATGAAAGAAAACACGAAGAATAGATTGAAAACTATATCAAAGCTAACAACTAATTTCTCTGTGTAAATGTGTGGAAATTATACACTGAAAGAAAAGCCTAAACCTTTCAACCTTAAAGGTTAAAACTAATGAAAGTTCGGCAAAAAAAACACACACACACACAAAAAAATGTGAACAAGAGCAGTTTCCACTGTAGCCAGCCTCAACATAAATAATGAGAGCAAATCAAACCTTATTTTTGTCTCTTGGCTTGTCAATCAGAGAGACCTGACTAGCACCATCTCATCCTCATCCTCATCCGCATTCTCTTCCTCTTACTCATATTCTTTTTTACTTCTTCTTCTTCATCTTCATCCGCATCATCTTTCTCTTGCTCATCTTCATTCTCATCCTCATGCTTTTCCTCTTTCAGCCTCAATGTATGCTACGTTTTTTCTCTCTTCCCACCTCCTCACTCCTCGCTCCCCCTCTAGATTTTTTTTTCGCTTTTACTCATTATGGGAAAAAAATCAATAGATATGAACGTAATTTTAGACTAGAGAAATGAATACAAACTAACCAAAAAAAAAAAAAACAAAATTAATTAATTTATGTTCGCCCAGGCAGCCGAAATTTTCCATGGCAATACACACACACAGAAAATATAGAGATACGCCACACACACACACACACATTTAGCCTATCTATTGATACAATTTTTCCAATTTCAACGTCATCCTCTCTAACAATTTTGTCCTCATTTTGGTTGTTGTCGTCGGCCTCATCGTCGTTCTCGATGTCTCCTCTGCTGACAACAATAACAACAACAACGACAACTTGGACTCATTACAAAAACATAATAACAAAATAAATATTGAAAGAAATGGCATAAAATTATAAAAGCCTCGAATACCAAACTTGACATAAAGAAAACCTCCCCAAAAAAAAAAAAATAAATAAATAAAAATACAAAAAAAAAGGGGGACTCCCAATGCGCCAATAAATTTTATGCACTATCACACGAACACACACACACACACACAAAATGAAGGAGTATGACAGGCAGATGGAGAGGAATGAGAGGCGAAAGGAAAGGGAATAAGTTCTGTAAGCCGCTTATGAGTTTGTTCGTGTGTCTCTTTCTATGTGCTTGTGTGTGTGTGTGTGTGTGTGTGTGGTCAGACTTTGGAAGTATCTGAGTTTATATTATTTGAGTAAAAAAACAAAAAAAAAAGTAATAAATACTTAGCAACAAGCCCTTCGGGCAGCGTCTTTTATACTTTTATCTTAAAACAAACAAGCACACACACACACACAGACACACACACAAAATGAGCGGGAAAACTCATCAATTATGAGACAAGAACAAAGTTGAGGGAAATTGCAACCAAGAGATACGATATATCTGACAAAAATAAATAAAAAGGAAATTCCAAAAATTATATTAAACATATCAAAAAAAGAGCCAAAGTGGCACATTGAATGAAATAACTTTAAAAAATTTGGGATCTAAAATTAATTTCAATAGTAAAAATATTCATAAGACTTATTTAAAAGGCGTGGCGTGGGCAACTCCAACTCCTCGATGCCATTTTGGGTGGTTATAATTTTTCATAAATGTTAAATAAATTTTTAAAAAATAATATCAAATTGATAAAACAGGACGACCGCCCCCAAACCTAGAGATCCGGCGACTTATTTGAGACAAATTGGGCAAAGACCCTTTTCGTATTATTATAAATCAGAGTCGATCTGAACGATATAGATCTTGGATTCGAATGCAGGGCACTAAATACCATTAGAAAAGTGTACTCAAAACGCTGGGTCTGATTTTTGATGGCTATTTGAATTTTAAGGAACTTTAAATTGAATTTTGAGAGCTTAAAATGTAAATTATTTACTTATTTTTTTAACTTTATTCTATTTCAGAACACTTCAATGGACCAAGAATATGGTAAGTTAATCTATGTCCCAATTAATTTATTCAATAAATTGCTAAGAAACTAAATTAGACAAAAACTGAATACTAAATTGAGCAAAATTCGAGTTGGAATTGTTATAAAAAGAAGCAAACAAGAAAATGGGTGGAAAAATATTTCCATTTCCTTAAAGTGTTCCAAAGAAAAATGTCTTGAAAATTTGAAAAAAAAAATATGTCACCAGTTTTCGTAGTTGATTCTTAGCCTAAAAATTCAGTTTATTAATGGAGTGACAATCAAAGAGAGACAGAGAGAGAGAGAGAGAGGGATAATTGTGGCACGTGTCTTGATTTGAAATCCAATATTTTACACACACTTCAAACACACCAAACACACACACACACACACGGCAACAATGGTAATAAAAAGGCAACTTTTACACCCAAAAGAAAAACAAAAAAAAAAAGGAAGAAAAATATATATAAAAAAAAGCAAAACCCAACAAAACGTTCTTATCTTTTAACACCCCTAACAAGGTTTAGGAACCTAAGCCTGGGGCAAACACACACACACAAACACACATAGACATGTGTGTGTGTGCCAATAATATCGAAATCGTATAAGCAAACAAGAGGCATAAAAAAAAACTATGCATAGATTCCATAGATGATGGCTCGTCATTTCAGTTCTTTAAAGGAAGCAAGAAGGTACTAGAGAGAGAGAGACAGGGGGAGAGCAAGAGGGAGAGGGATCGAGTGGACCCTTATCGTCGTCGTCATTATGATGGCAGCTGCAATTTCAATTCCAATATGAAATCCAAACGCGTGTGAAGCGCGTGTGCTCCAAAATGTCAATAATGGGCGATATACTACATATATTTTTCTGTTTTATAGTTCACATTTTAAGCTAGGGACGGTAAGGGACGGCTGTAAAATTTGATTGCACAAATGAAGAGTGCCCTTAAACCCCTCTTCCTTTCCTTTCCTCTTCCCCCCCCCCTCCCTACTCCCACCGTCCCTTAGAAAGGGTTGAATTTCCCAAAATATTCTTTTCTTTCATTTTTTTTTTTTTTGTTCCGTTTTTGTTGAAAATGTGTAAAATTTTACCCCAAAAACTACAATCGAAGGGTCACCAAATTACTTTTGAGCAACTGCAGCAACAGCAGCAGCAGCGACAAATCAACCGAAATGAAAGTGAAATTCAAAGGGTAAAGGGTCTTTAACCCTTTGCAACCCTTTTGCGCATTGTAAAATTGCAATTTTCTATGGATAATGCGAAATTTTCCAAAAAATTTTTCCTTCACATTTTTCGCACATGAATGACACATCCCAGACGAAGTAAATGTCAAAGGGTCGACTAAAAGTGTACCCTGTACAAGCTGAAAACCCTTTTAGTGAAAGTAAATGAATGAAGAAAGATTCATATCAATTTATTCTCAATGATCAAGAGTTTGCAATGAGTTTTGCCATCTTTTCCGCTACCTCAATATACCCCGCTAAACTTAGGGTAACTGGAAAATTCGCCAGGTCGAGGGTTAGGGGCAAAAAGGGAAAGGGTCACCCAAATGCTGCCGCGCATTGTGTAAATAAAGGATCAGCCGATGCATCCAACTGTCACACGGACGACGGACGATTCTATGCGAAATTAATAAATTACATTTTTTTCACCCAAAAAAAAAAAAAAAAATGTTGCCAATTTTTGAGGAAAAAAAAGGAAAGTTAAATTTGTGTTTTTTTCTCCTGTTTTTTTTTTTTTTGGGTGCACACAAAGAATTGAAGAGAAAGGGGTGGGGTGGTGGTGGTCGATGAAGGGGTTGTGACACATTAACTGAACCCATTAATAAGCGTTGCCAACCCCCAACCCCGTAAGCGACCTCTGAGCGCATCGCCTGACACGTGGGTCAACGTAGACCTGGACCCGTTCCCATCCCAAAACTGACAGGGGACAAACGGGAAATGCAGAGAAAAATGGGTGAAAAAATGACAAAAAAAATGGAAAATTCTCACTCGAGTTAAAAAAATAAAAAAAAGAAGGAAAACAATTGGAATTGGTATTTTTCAATAAATTGGCACAAGCCTTAGCAACAGAATTTCACTGGCAGGCAATAATCCTCTTAACTGCGACGACTGTCGCAAAAATTATAACAAAAGGACTTTTGGGCAAAGGACTACTCACTACCTCCTGTGCATGTGCATTACATATAGGGGAGTGCAATCCTTAGGACCGAAATGCCGGTTGCTTGTTCAATAAATTAGATTTCCAACTTCCACAAAAGGGAAACTAAATGGGTGCAAAAACTACTAAATTAATGAGAAAAATCTAAAAAAAATCTAAAAAGAAGAAAAGAGAGGAAATACAAAATCTCGGGGCTTAAATGAAATTATGAGATGTCTCATTGAAAATGATTGTGTAGCAGGAAATTAGAGTGATTAATCAAGGACAGAAACGAAAGCGAAATCCGCATTCTTTCATTCGTTTTTGCTTGTAAAACCTTTTAATTTTTAGGATTTTAAACGACATTTTATTATCTCAAATCATAAACTACTTAGTAATTTATGTCATTTAGGTTTTGCGAAAATTCAAATTTTTGAATTTAAACGTATATTTGTGTTGGCGCCCGCACTGAACAGAGTTGCCCCTTAGTTTTTTCTCTCTTTCTTGAGAGATGTAAGCATTTCTGTTAGTTAGCAAACTGGTCACACTAATTTAAATTCCATTTGTTGTTTTTGTAGCCCAGAAGCAAATCTCGTGAGAGATTTTTGTTTTAGTTGTATAAATCGAAATCGACCAAACTTTAAGGAGTTTGGAATTGACCAGGCAATCAATTGCTATACACAAATTCTTCCCCGTGACAATTAATACAAAATGGTTATTGGGTGAGTGCTTGATATTGCCGTATTTCATTACGTAAGAATCATCTCACGAAATTGCAAAAACAAATTTGCTTTGGTCTCTTCTTCTTTTTGGGTCTCGGTCGTCTTGGTCTGGGGTCAGATTCCTAGTACGAGGCGGTCTGGTGGCTGGAGCTGTTTACTACACACGCAAAGTTGGCATCTGGGGCAACACAGAGGAAACGGAAAAGCTATACAACAATGTTAAAACTCAACTGAGTCCATATGTGCAGCAGGCACAAAAGAAACTGCCATTCGAAGTGCCACAATTACCCAAAACTGGTGAAATGCGTTTCCTGGCCAAACACTATTACAATGAGGGCGTAAAGAGCTCATTCCGATTTGTCCATATGTTACCCTGCTATGCCGGCCGAGGCTTAAAAAAGGTGAAGGATACATTCGAGGATTTTGCGAAATCCCCAGCCGGTGGCCAGGAGGTTGCGGCGACGGCAACGGCGACGAGATCAGTTAAACAGCAGCAATAGAAGAAGGAGGAGAAGGGCCTGGGGAGCTACTTCAAATTGGGAGGCTTTTTTTTCATGTTAGTCTATAGTTTATCCAATTGAATATGTTAATTGATCCTTCCTTCCTTCCTTCCACACCCAAACCTAAACAGACAGACAGACACACACACACACACAGTACTAGAAATAAACAAATTTATGTGTTAAGCGTGAAAGTATCACCAAAAACAAAAACAAAAACAAAGAAAAACTAACTTAATCATGACTATACGAATCTAGAATCTAGAAGACTCTCTTTTCTTTATTTTTTTTTTTTTTGTGGCGCTTGTAAATTATTTCAAGTTTTCTACGTTTTCTACGTGCGTTGGCACTTGATCAAACAGAGGCAGAGGCAGTGGCACTAAGTACTCTCAAGTCTGAGAATGGGTCTTTGGTCTTTGATTTATACTCTCTTGTTTGGTTTTTGCTAGTTATTTACCTAATTTTTTTTTTTTTTGTGCCCGGCACGTGAATGAAAGATGAAGATGCTAAAGATGAAAGCGCTGGCTGACCTGTTGCCAAGTTTCACACGCTCGCGCCCACGCCCACACCCATACCCCACGCCTACTCTATCTCTCTCTCTTTCCACCTGCCTGCCTGCCTACCTTCCCTCTCTAGATAATAACAAGAAATTATTGCTGTAAACATAAAGAGGGCCATGTTCAAAGATTGTCAATTACTATATAAAAATGACAGAAAAGACATTTGCCTCTTCGAGATAAAAACCATTTGACGCTGGCGCTCTGTCGCTGTCGCCAACTCTGATTCTGACGCCAATGTTGATGATGATGTTGATGTTGATGCTGGCAACTGACTCATCAGAATCTGGTTAGTTGACATTTTACAGCCCCAGTCAGGCTTACTTCCGGCCATCATTTTGGCCATTTAAGTATAAGCTAAATATTACGCATACGCCCCAGTGGCAAAAACAAACATCGCTTTGCACACACAACACTACTACGAATGCTGCACTAGAGCAAATAAAGCAAAGCTAACAAAATATTACACAAAAAAACCGACGTCTTACCTACCGACAGAGAAAGGGAGAGAGAGATAGAGAGAGACCCCAGTAGACAAGAGCATCTAAATAAATATAAAAATCTTTCAATACTCTTACTAACTCTAAGAGTTTCGCCCAAGCAGCTAAGGAAAGCAGTTGGAAAGTGTCGAATTATCGACTCTCTGTTATGAGAAACCCACTTAAGTCCACAAATAGGCTATGAACGACGCACAAGTGATAGGACGCACAAGCAAGCCTATAAATGTCTACTTTTCTGACTTAGAAATGATCGAATTATCGACTCTTTGTTATGAGAAACCCACTCAAGTCCACTAAATAGGCTATGAACGACGCACAAGTGATAGGACGCACAAGCAAGCCTATAAATGTCATCTTTTCTGACTTTTCTGAGTCCAATTATCGACTCTTTGTTATGAGAAACCCACTCAAGTCCATTAAAAAGTCTATGAAAGACGCACAAGTGATAGGACGCACAAGCAAGCCCATAAATGGTAACTTTTCCGAGTTATAGACTCTTTGCTCTAAAATAAACCCACTTAAGTTAGTATTTCGAATGCTTTTACCTAAACAAGATGTTCTTTTGCTTTCTTTAGCTTAATCTAGGCATAGTTCCTTTCGTATTTTCTCGACCTGCTGACCTGCTTGACCTCCTTGCTGCTCTAGTTGATTGTTGGCAAACTCGAGGCCAAAGTCCATATGCCCCGTGCAAAAGTGCACAAAAGGTTTTAACGAACAAAAAAAAAAAGACGTCATTGTCAGATGGACAAGATTGTGATAAGAATAATTTTTGTAGTAGGTAGGACTAATTGGAGTAAAAAAGAAACCCAAAGATAATGAATTGTCCATCTCAACTGCCTACCGAGTGGGTATTTATATATACATATGTACATATATATAGCTTCTGACTGGGTCTGTCATGGTTTAATATTAGTCTCCCCACTTCAAGTCAGTTTTGATTATCATTTTGCCAAAGGGGGAAAAATTATTTAATTTTCATTTTGTACATTTGTCATAGATTTTGTTTTCTATGACATTTATTTGCAATTGCCATTGTCGTTCATTGTGGCTTCTTCTTCCTCTTCTTTCATTCTATTTGCTTACAATAAACAATAACAAAAATTGTCAACTTGTTGTTGTTATTATTGCTGTTGCTCAGGTTTTGTTTTTAATTTCAATTTTTTAATTAATTAAACTTTTGCTTCTGCTTCTGTTTTTCTCTCTCTCTCTTTCTTTCTGTGTTTATTGGCTTAAGCGAAGGCGAATGCCAAACACAAGCAACTGTCGCCCCTGTCTACTACTAGACACCACAGCAGCAGCAGCAGCAGCCAGCAGCAGCAGCAGATGTTGGCCCATGGGATGGATCGAGGGATAGAGGAATCGAGGTTGTCTTGTCTTTCATTCCAGCTGGCTGATAAAAAGAATTTAACACTACTCCCAGAGATGGATGAGTCATAAGTCCAAGCACATACATAGATACATAGATAGATAATGACTCTGATCTTTATTCCAACCCAAAGTCTATACACTTTCTCAATTGGCTAGAGTATACACAAATATTCATTCATTTTCTCGGGGGTGGGGCGGTAAAATTTCAAAAGATTGAATTATATCACGTGCTAAACGAAAAAAACCAATCTTCCATTTAGGTACACCACCACCACCCCCCCCCCCCCTTAATTCCGCCGCCCCACACCCTCCACACCCGAAAAAGAAGACTAATATTTGCTAGTAAATAAAAAATCACATTTTCAGCGACCCATAAAAATGCAAGTAAATAAATGTTTAACCTTTAAATTGCGCAAAAAACACAACAACAAGCAACACCTTCCCAAAAAGAAAAAAAAAAAAAAAAGCAGGAGATCCGAGGTGGACAAATATACACCTGCTCCAACATACATACATATATGTATCTACTATATCTCTGTGTAGTCCGTAATACATAGATAAAGTTGGGGCCAACTTTCAGGTCTGAGGCCAGGGACAATAGAAATTTTGTTTATTTTTGACAATGGCAAAAACAATAATTAAAAAATGCTTTCATATTTCTCATTAAATATATGCATATACATATATTCACGGTGTGTAGGCATATTTACCCAGATATTCATTTAATTAAAAGTTCTTAAAATAACTTTGATAAGCAGCGAGAAAACCAAATGAAACCAAAATGTGCCCCAATGCCAATATAATAAAAAAAAAAGGAATTGACGCAAATTACCGAGTGGCGAGTGGCGAGCGGCGAGCGGCGAGCAGCGAGTGACGACACTTTCAATTGGTTGTATGTACGTAAAGCCAAAGTGACCCAGTTCCTTCTAGTTAAAGATAGGGCTTAATCCAAAAGGAGTAACTTCTTGTCTAGGCAGGAATGTTAAAACTGGCTCGAGAAAATGAAAATATTAGTAGATCTCGCTTGTTACCTGATTCCATGCACATTAAAAATGGAAGAAGAAGTCCCAGCTGCTGAAGATCTCGTTGGTTACTATCCTCACTAGAACCTGAAGAGGTTAGATTTCATCTAGCTTTCCATATAGACTCATTCCTTCTCCTTCTTTTTCCACTTTAAGAAAGAAGATTTCTGCTCTATTTAGTTCGACTACAGAAATTTGCCCTAACTGCTGCATATAACATCATCTAATGATCCAATTAGCTGACTTCATTTGACTGTAATGCGACATAGCTTCTATATATGTATGTATGTATGTACATATTTGTCATAATCAAGCAGATCGTATTACTATAGCATAACGAATTGTGCTTTATTTTCAACTCGTCTCTCTTCTGTAGATTCTTCTCGAAGAACACTACTCAATTTCTTCAGAAATATTTATCCTTCAGGGTTCGGAGAACCTAAGAGTTAGTTCGATCAATATGCAAAGCCATTCTCTTCTCTTCTCTTCTCTTGTCTTCCCTTCTCTTCCTTTTTGTTAGCAACTATTTAATGCCAAATGAATTCAATTAATTTTGTTCATTTCAACCAATTTGTTCATTACCAAAAGGCAAAATTTATAAATCAATTAAAAACAAGACGAGCTACTGGAACAAACAAACAAACAAGCAACAAAAAAAAGGCAAATTCAAACACTAATTGCATTTCAAAAACAAAAATAAGTATAAACAAATTTGTGCTATTGACAATTTGTCATATATTCAATTATTGTTGTCGATATTTGTGTATTGTTTAATAATTTTTCTATGTCACGTCGCACGATTTTGCTTGGTTTTGTTTTTTTGTGTGTGTCGTAGAGAGCTCGACCTTAAAGCATAATCCCCTTCACCGTTCACCCCCGCCCTCAACACCGAGAAATAAGATTATTGGAGAAGTTTATTCAACCAAAAAAAAAAAAAAAAAAAAGTAATCACAATAATTGTTGCTCTGATAAGAATTAAATTAAATAGTTTTTTTTTGTTACCCTTTGCTTTTTGTTAAGTAAGTTTGTTGAACTTATATAATTCTGGTTGCCGGTTGCTGTTGTTGTTGTTAGCTTGTAGGTTGATTTAATAATTAAGAAAAATCATGTGCAATTTGTTTAAACAAGAGGCGAGAGCGTGCGCCTTGGGCAAACACACAACTAACCGAAGGGGGGAGGGGATAGATAGATGGATAGATGGATGGATGGATGGATGGATGCTTAATTAGAAGCGTGGACAACAACTGAATACACACTTCACACTCCGCGTATGTGTTAGTCGTAGTTACTCCTCCTTCCCCCTCCCCCTCATTGGGGGCGGGTGGAGGACTGATCATCCTCTCCCACTTCCATTTACCGCCATCAGAACTCGTATGCTAATATGCTGACAAGTTCATACATAAATGTTACAAATATTTACTAGCATTCGCATTCGCATTCGCATTCGCATTCGCATTCGCATTCGCATTTGGTTTGTGCTGCGCTATGCAATTCCAAGACAACTTATTATTGACCGGTTTACAGAAATGTAATGCTTCCGATAATACACGTATATATGTATGTATAAAGGTAGACATCGTTTTGAAGTCGACTTTGGCATACCATGCAACCGAAGTGAGAAGACCCGACTCTTACTTCTAGCCAAAAATAAGCTACCTCGCGAGCACTTTAGCGCAACTAGCGGTCATTTATGCCTTTAATTTGGCTATTTTTAAAACGATTTCCATGAAATTTGGTATGCCCATAGAGCACATAAGCACTTTGGCGCACCTAGCGCCCAGCTGTGGACCTGTGAAAACATTTATGCCTGTTTTAAAAACGATTTCCATGAAATTTGGTATGCCCATAGAGCACATAAGCACTTTGGCGCACCTATCGCCCAGTTTTGGACCTGTGAAAACATTTATGCCTATAACTTGGCTATTTTTCAATCGATTTGAATGAAATTCAATGGGCCGAAGGATATGAGTGTTACAAGTTTTATAAGGATACCTCAAGTATTGACAGAGAAAAAACACCAAAACTTGATCAGATCAATGTTGTGTAACATTTGAGTCTAGAAACCAAATTTTGTTGCTATAGTATATGGGGGATAGATCAAGAATTATTATATGTATATGTGGTCGAAAAGGTTTTCTTCCCCCGTCCCCGCTGTTAACCACATTTTGGCGACTTTAATATACCATTTCACCCTATTGGGTAATGAGCATGTATATATCGTCCATACATACGTATATATATATTTATGTATATATATATAGATTGTATTGAATCGTTAACTATTTGCCATTTTGTTGCTTTTGTGTGTTATAAAGTGAGCCGATCTCTAGCGACCCTGCGGCTGTTGCCTTTGCGCTGCTCACAAGTTAACAACACACGCTCCGAATTTACTAGCTGCTGCTGCTGCACTGAGCTACCAAAAAAAAAAAAAACAAAAAACAACAACTTGTTGTTGTTGTGGGCGTTCCCCCTATTAACTTGGCTTATCAGCAACACACACAAAAAGACACAAAATAACGCTGCCCCGTCTCAGTGCTCGGCAAATTGTCGTCGTCGTAGTCATCGTAGTCATCGGTCTTTGGCGTATTTAAGGTATTTTCTGTGTGAGAGACAGACGCAAGCGCAACTCAACTCGCAACTCGAGCTCGTGTACGGAGTGTTCGGACAATCGACAGGCAAAAACACGGAGCAGGGAGACAGTCAGACAGTAAGACAGACCTCGGCATTTCGACAAATAGTTTCTGACATTTTTTTATTTTTTTTTGTCATTCAAATGAATTTATTAAAGTGCATTCGTTTCCAATGCAAAGTGAATGTGTGAATGCGAATGGATAAACTAAAAACAATTTTCAAATTTTGTTCTTTTCAAAGTGTGTTAAGTGTATAAAGTGCGTTACGAGATTTAAAAAAAAACAAAAATAAGAAAAACATTTTGCAAAAGTTTTATTCGTTTGTTCCTGCTGCTCAAAAATGAAGAATTTATATTTTATGCACTTTACGAAAGTATTATTAATTACATTAATATTCAGCATAATACAAACGCCAATCAGGTAAGTGGAAGAAAGGTGCAAATTGGGCCATGGGGTAGAGTCCTCGAAATCAGATCAGATAGTGGAAAAAAAATTCCATAGCGAAATATCTTCTCGAATGCAAAATTGAGTGAGAGAGTTAGAGAGTGAGAGTGAGAGAGATAAAAACCAATATAATTGATATGTTTTCAGCTGATAAAACATCAAAAGACAAGAGAAGTCGATGCTGACATTTCGTAGAACACAAGAATACAAAAAAAAACAGAAGAACGTTCAGACCAGTTGAATAAATTCTTTGGCTTAAACACTTTGGTCTATACACTTGCCTTGGCTTCTCTGAAGAAATCTCTCTCTCTCTCTCGTTCATTTCGTTTAGATCCTGCGCGAAAACCAAAGTGTGAGAGAAAGGCCTCAAAATGGAAAGAGTATCAAAAGTTTGTTACATTTTCTCCTCCCCAGTCACAATTGATGGGAAAAAACGTCAAATAGAGAGAGACATGTGTCTCTATATAAATATATATCTTTGGCAAAAGAGAGATCATTTCATTGATAAAAAACAATTCCGATAAAATGTTTGTGCAACAATTTGAAGCAAGAACAAGAGATAAGAAAAAAAATAACACACACACACACAAAAGTAAATTTCGCAAACGCAAAAAGAAATTCAATTAAAAAACAGTTAACCAAAAATCCTAGAATCAATAAACGAAATTAAATCGGTGTGTCGGCCAAAGTTAAAAAGAAAGCAGCCGAGATAATGAGATAACACACTTGGATCAGGGTTCAATATACACACACACACACACAGAGAGAGAAAATGTGGTAATTATTTCCAAAAGCAAGTGGGCAATAATATGTACTCTAATAATAATTAAATAATAATATTCTACCCAACTGCTCAAGAGAAAGAGAAAGAGAGAGAGCGAATCCGCCCACACCCAGTTTTTGTGTGTGTGTGTGTGTGTGTTTTTACGCCCACTAAAACCAAGTCAAACCGTAACGAATGACACTTACAATGCAAAAGCTATATGCACTATAGCCGATCGAGGCTTTAAGGTTTTAAGACACTTTTATGGTTATTGCCTATTTATAGAATTTATGTTTTGTGTGTGTTTCGTTGACGTTTACGTTTTGACCAATTTTGGCTAACAAAAGAGAGAAACTCCTGGAGAGGACCCAAGACAAGTGTGTTGTGATTTATGAATGCCTTTTGTTTTTGAGTGATGGCTAAGCTTGCTCATAATTCATATTTAATGATCTCATAAATGAGAACAACTAACGGTAATAAATTATATATGTTGTATATATATATTCCTGACCCCCATCAACATTAAAACAACGAACAAAGCCAGCCACTCAGCCTCAGTTGCTTCCTCTCTCCATCACTCCCTCTCTCTCTCTCTCTCTCTATGTTGAGTCTCCGATTCTCATTCGATTTGGAATACTTTCCAGTGCAGCAAATGACACAGTCGATGATGAGGAATGTCCCAGTCTATCAAATGCAGCCGGCTTACAGCAAACACAGCTCATACAAAGACTAACCCATGTCTGTCGCTATGATCGTCTCGAACGACCCATTGGTAAGCAGTGTATCTCTTATCTTATCCCTAATGATTGGGAACTCTGAACTCTCTCTCTTTAGAATACGACAATGTGACGCTGGAACGTCTGCCAATTGTGGTCAAGACCCGCATCTATGTGTACTTTCTGCAAAATCTAAATTCGGATTTGCTGCAATTCAAAATGCATGCCCTATTGCAATTAAGTTTCCAGGATAAGAGATTAGCGTATAAGGAATTCAATCGTCATGACAATATATTGGGTCAGAAGCATTTGAGCGAACGTCTCTGGCTGCCGCACATATTCTTTGCCAATGAGCGTGAATCCTCGATTCTTGGAACCGATGAGAAGGATGTCCTTACCTCACTGTCGCCCGAGGGCAATGTCATCATCTCGACTCGGATGCAGGCCTCGCTCTATTGTTGGATGAACTTTAAGAAGTTTCCATTCGATCAGCAATTCTGTTCGACAGTTTTGGAGAGCTGTAAGTGATTGGGATTTGTTTTTGGGATTTTTGTTGATCTTTTTTTGATCTCCCTCTTTGAAGGGATGTACAATACGTCGGATTTGAAATTGGAGTGGGAGAAGGAGTCACCCATATCGTTTGATCCCGAAATGCGTCTTACCGAATATAATATGGGTAAATATTGGCATAATACGACAGTGGTTCATTCGGATATGGTTAATCTGCGGCATGGAGCTTTCAGTGAGTTTGCACTAGGAAAACCCAAAGAAAAAAAGAAGTGAAGAATTCATTTGGTGTTCTTCTTGTTCCAGAGGGTGACTATAGTTCACTGAGTTTTACGGTCAATTTGAAGCGAGAGATTGGTTTCTATCTGCTGGACTATTATCTGCCCTCCATGATGATTGTGGCCATATCGTGGGTTTCGTTCTGGCTTCAGGCAGACGCCTCACCGCCCCGCATTATGCTGGGCACCAGCACCATGTTGTCCTTCATAACGCTCTCCTCGTCGCAGAGCAAAACGCTGCCCAAGGTCAGCTATATTAAGGTGTCGGAGATTTGGTTCATTGGCTGCACCTTCTTCATTTTTGGCAGTCTGGTGGAATTCGCATTTGTGAACACAATTTGGCGGCGCAAGGAGAACATCGAATTGAAGAAGGTCAATAGTAAATATATCATTAAGTCCACATTGACTCCACGGCCGGCGAGACGGCAAATTGGCGGCAGTTTGAGCAGCGATTCGCGTGCCAGATCCTGTTCCAGTTTGGATAACATTGTGTCCAGCACGGAGAGTGTGCGCAATGGCAATGGCAATGTGAATCAGGGTTTCAACAATTACCTAACCGTCCATGTGAGTCGCCGTTTTGCACAGGAGTTGCCCTGGAACCATTACTTATATGTAGGTTTCCTTCCCCCATTTCCATTTTAGCCAAATTTACCCATCATAAAGACGGAGTGTGCCGACAATGTGTCGATATCCAGTGAGCGGACGAACAGCAACGATCACATTGTTGACATTGACAAGGACAAAAAGGAGACACCGCCAACATTTACCACAATGACGCCGCAGGAGATAGCCATGTGGATTGATAGGCGCTCACGATTTGTGTTTCCAGTCATGTTTCTAATATTCAATGCCCTTTATTGGACGTTTGTTTATGTATTATAAGAAGCGAAGCGAAATTAAATTTATGCATATATACTATATACACACATACATATATCATCACAGAATTGTTGCCATAAATGTGAAATCTTGTCGTCGTTTGTGTTTGATCATGTTCTTTTTTTTTTCTTTTATACACATATACAAATAATATTAATTAATTGTAAGTTGCCATCATCTCATAGTTGTACAAATGTTGCTCATAAACAAATTATTTTTGACATGATAAAAACTCATTGTTTTCTTCTATGGGCAAATTTATTGAAATCGAAACCGGGAAATCGGTTATTTCAATTTAAATTAAAATTAATGGCGGGCTAAGATTTGTCAGTTTGGTCACACTGTTAATGGGGCTGCCAGAATGATGCTCAATTTGAGACTTTTACTAAGTTAAGCTAATTAACAGTTCTTTGTTAATCGATGTTATCGATAAGTCGATAATTCTCTTTTCCACTATCTGGCAGCACTGTTCAGTCCGAGACGAAAACGCGAGGAAAACTTTTTTTTGGCTGCATAACAAATCAAATCAAGGTAAAATTTCGCATTATAATTGCCAAAAAAAGACACATTTGACAGCTGCTGGGCTCTATAAATATGCCCAATCATTTTCGCCCGGTAAAAGTGCAAAGATCTCGACCAACATCAGACGTTTTCCTTGCCGAATTGTGCAAAAAATTACGTAACTGACGTAACCAGCGCGCCTGACAAGATGTTTATAATAACAATTTGTGTCTTTATACAAATCCTAGTTAACTTTTTGTGCTGCTGCTGAAACCTGCTACTAATTCCCACCTTAAATTTCACCTACCTCTCCCACAGCCCAAAAGATGCGTGTATCCTCGATCCTAAACGGAGCCCACTTTGGCAATCTTGCCAAGGTCCATGGCATTGTCACATACAAACTGTCTCCCTTCGAGCAGCGTGCCTTTGCCGGCGCCATCAGCAATGGTCTGCCCAATATGGTGCGTCGTTTCCGCTCCAATGTGTTCCGTGTGGCTCCACGTAAGTAACTCACCCTTTGGTTGACTCTGAATCCCGCTTTTAATGTGAGATCTCACTCTCTTTCTCTCTCTTTTCCAGCTTTCATTGTGGGCTACTTGATCTACGATCTGACCGAACGGAAACATTCTGCCTTGCTGCGCAAGAATCCCGCTGACTTTGAAAACGATGAATAAAGCGTCGGAGAGGAGAGGCTTGCTTGTTATCCTGCTTGTTGGGAGCACACACGTTAGCAAATAGTTATATAAAACTAAATTAATAAAACTCAACCCACAGTTCAAGAGCGAAACTTGTTAGAAACTAGTTGATGGATTTCAAGAGTTAAAACAATCGTATTCCTGCATATGCTTCCCCAGTTCAACAAAATAACCACATAACGAGGATTCTACTTATTCTCGGCGTGTGTTCCATTGGAGAAATTATGGAAGCTAGAAACGGGAATATTGTTGGTACGTAGAACCGTCTCCTACATACATACGTAGATTTGGTTTAAATTGGTTAGCCACTTTCTGTATTGAAATTTTTCACGGGAATGAGTGAGATGGCTAGAAAAGGAAACATTTGGAGTGTTTTGCATGGGGTTTATAGAGCACGGCGTCTGATAACATATTGATGAAATGTATTGCTCTTGAGGGAATGTAGAAAACATATTTTCCATATATATGTCTCCTTTTTGGGATTTTCAGATTTGTTTTGTTTTTTAAATTTTCCTGCTCGTGTCGTGCCTCTTTTTGTTCGTGTTGTTTCGTGATTGCGTGTGTTCCATCACTAATAGGTTAACGCAGAGTGGCAACGCCATGGCCTCTGTTTTACAAACAAACGACGTGAATGGGAATACAACAAAATCAATAGTTTTATAAAAAAAAAAAAACAAAACGGAACAGAAACACATTTAGCGTACTTAAAGTTAGTTACCTTTACCACCCCCATATGGACTGCTGTGGCGGCGAAGTGCGGAGCGAGAGCATTTACAACATGTTGCAGGCGATTGTCGACTCCAAAGTGATCAATGTCCAGCTGTTCACCATTGCGGTTGGAGTCTTTTTTCTGATTCTCCTGCTGAAGAACAATTTTCGCAGCTTTTCGGGAACATAAGCGCGAGCAGGATGGTGGGGGGAGCGAAAGAGCGGAAGAGAGCCAGCAGCCAATAGGGGAAAATGGGGAGCAGAGGGAGGAGACGACAGAGAGGCGCCTTTTAGTGTTTAATTTATATAATAATGTGTACGTGTAATGCAAAATGTAGTTAAGTACTATAAAAATAATTACATATTTTAAAGCGTATCTCTTAGTGTTTTGCATTATATATTTTCATATGTATTTATTTTGTTTTTGTTCTTTAAGGGCAGGTGGCAAGCGGTGGCAGCGGCCAGAGGCTAGAGGAGAAGAAGCAAACGGAGGAGAAGGCAACAACTACATGTGACGTCACAATTTGATGTTTATTTTCGATCTCAGGGTCATTTCACAAGGCAAAAGACCCCAAATCGAGGCATGGCATTAGCATTGTGAACGTTGCTAATTGGACAGGTTTTTGGTCTGGATATGGCCAAAATCACACCGCAGTTTGTTGTTGTTATTATTGTCTATTTCATCACGGCCCACTGAATCACCTTCAATTGGAGATTCTTATCGAAAAGATTGCAATGTGAAGTGAAGTATTAACGAGCAGCTATCCCAACCAAATGGAATAACCAACGTAATCACGAAATGCCTATCCGAATGACGTCCAATTGGAGACCGTTCGACCAGAATCTCATAAGAATATCTAACTTCCCTCTTTAACCTCTGACCTGCTGGCCTGCTGGATGATCATCCCTCATTTATATACATACATCATCTCATTCATTTTGCAAGGATCTACTACATTGTATCATTATCAGGTTAGTATTTATCCTTAATTTTAAATTATACAGAGAGAGAAAGATACAACTCTCTGTTTCTGAATTGAACTTTTGGCCCAATTTCAATCTTGATTTCCCTATTACTATGGACAATTGATTTCAATTGGCCAAACGATTGATTGTTGTCTGCACGCACTTCCTGGTTTCGATCATTAGAATGCATTGGAGAACAGACAATTGCAACTCCTCCTCCTTCTCTATGACTCAACCTCAACTCGAATCGAATCGAAAATCAGCAATTGAAATAGGTTTTGCAGTATTTATGGGATTTATGCTACGTGCCTACTAGTATGAGGAGGAATCGTCGCTGTCACATGTGAAAACGTGACAAGTTTCAAATTGTTTTGTGATGGGCATAGGGCAAATATTATGCAAAGCTCTAAATGCAACGCTCCTCCCTCAACATTTTGGCATGGCGTGTTGTGTTAAGGTAGTTTAATAACCCTTCAATTGAGGTGGGAGAGATAGCTTGTTACAACAAAACACATTGTCAATGAACTTCACTTCAATTCAATTCACAAGAATCCAATGAATCGGGTAAACTGCTGACTTAAGTTCCGTCCCAAATGCATTGGCCCCAATGAATGGACATGGCCTAGAATATGATCCATCTACACCCCCTTTCTCACTTGCGTCACCTCAGCGAAATTGAAATTCGTGGAAAATATGCCAACAATAAAAAGGAAAAACGAAATTATTTAATCTCTCATATAAAAATTTGAAATGTGTAATCAATCACATTGTTGAATAATCGTTTTCTGAATGTCGAATTAAATCATTTGCCAAAGAGGAAGCGGGGGGAGGCTCACTCTAAGCCTCGATCTTAAGTTCAAATTTTCTTTTAAGAGCTGTGGTGAGGCAGGCAAAGTTTTGCACGGGTTTCTTAAGCTGCTCCTGCTTTGGTTCTACCTCTGAGTGGACATCCGTTCCATCGGAGACGCACTCGACTTGAGGAAGGTGCGTCTGAGTGGCAATATTCCTGCGATGCAAGCGATTTTTCGATTTGCTCTTGCGCGTCGAGTGCAACTGATTGATTATGGCCATTATTTCAGTATGCTGTGCCTCGTATTGGGCTATAATGGCATTGCGTCGGTTCAGCTTGCTTTGAAGAATCTCTGTTTGATGCTGCAGCTGGTCGAGATCGTTGGCCTTGGAGCAAATCTCGTGCAGCTGGTGGCGCACATTCTTCAGCTCTTGCTCGAGAAGATCGGCCCCAATTTTCACATCGCTCACCTTCAGCTCGTATTTGGAACGCGTCAGTCGGATCTGCTCCTCCAGGAAGGCAATATACATGTCACGATCTTGCAGACGTTTGGTCAGCTTTCTAACACTGTCCTCGGGATGCAGGGATGCTTCGCCAGGGCTAATTTTCATTTGCGTCTTCTGCTCCAGATGCAGTTCATCCCGATTACAGTTGATTGTGGCCATTTCGTGACGCAGCAAAACCATCCCATGCTCCAGACGCGACGTTTTACACTTGGACATTATCTAAACGAAGCAGAATATGGCAACTGGCTAGCAACTGGATCAACTTGGCTCAATCGAATCGACGCTTACCGAATTTCTTACTTATGAATTTCTTACAATAAGGAGAATTTGAAAGGACACTGCAATTTATTTGGTATTAGAGCAAATGGAAGATTCTCTAATGTGTGTGTGTGTGTCTACAATCGTTAGGCCTACTTAGAGAGAGGGAGAGAGAGTGAGAGCGTAGGCAAAAACCAGGATTTCGTTAGGTTTCATAGCCTTCTACGTTGGAGCACATACTCTATGACTCTTCTGATTGATGAAACCCTTAAAATAAAGTTACTCGCATAAAGTACATATCTAACCAAGCCAGGACACTGCAAAGATTTGTACACCGACTACTGAGCGACGCTTAAGCAACTGAAAAACGCACAAGCAAGCCTAGAAAAAATTGGTATGATATTTTGAAGAAGAATGCGATTGTATGCTTGAGAAAAAGTTAATTTACTTAGCACAAGCAACTGAGCGACTCACCAGCAATTAAGGGACGCACAAGCATCACCAGTTTAAAAAAAACACATCTCAGAACCTTTTTTAGACTTAAAATTGGGTTCGAGAAAGTGCTTGAGTACTCAACGGCGCACAAGCAGGCGAGGGATCTATCTGCGTTTCTTAGTTTTCTTAAAAAACAGCAACGCACAAGCAACTGAGCGACTCACCAGCAATTGAAGAACGCACAAGCATGCCCAGGATCACCAGTTTGACAAAAACACATCTCAGAACTTTTTTCGGTTCAAGAAAGTGCTTGAGTACTCAAAGGCGAACAAGCAAGCCAAGGATCTATCTGCGTTTCTTAGTTTTCTTAGAAACCGCTTTGCAAAAGGGATTGCGACTCATTCAAAACCCCAAATATGCCGATTCCGACATAAAGAAGTCGTTTTCCCTTTATGTGCAGGAGATTCAATCATCACGTTTCTTATATTACAGTGCTTATCATATTTATAACCCACCCAGCAGCTTTAAGCTTTCAACCAAGCAAGTTCCCCAGATCTCAACCCAAAAGAAAATGTCTGAGGTATTCAGTTGAAGATCTTAAAATGCAAATTCTAAATGAATGGCAAAGTCCCGAAAAGGACCTTTTATTTCATTTCATTTCATAATAGGCTTTATTTCCTTATTATTAAATTTAGCTTAAAGCTAGCTATTTACATTACAGAGTTTAGACTATTGTCTATGCAGCTGAGAAATTTTGTATTTTGTTTTTTTTTTTATTTTTTTTTTTTATTTTGTAGAATTTTGATTTTGAATGGTAGAGGAAGTTGGACGAGAAACCTTTATAGAGGACTTAATACTAACTTAGAACTAAAAAGGCAGGTACTTTAGGGAAACTATATATGTAGATATAGTATGGTAAGTACCTGTCAACTCATATATCGAGCTAGATAATTTTTTGTATTAGTGAATTTTATGGTTGCACGGGAGATGAGCTCATCAATCGTATTAACATTGGCTATTTCATGCAGAGAAGTCGTTCTGTGATGACGTGGTAAATTTAGGATCATTTTTAAAATTTTATTTTGTGCGATTTGGAGCTTTTTTAAATGGGTTTTGGCTGAAATATTCCATATTTCTGCCCCATACATAACCATTGGTAATATTATTGATTTGTATATTGTTAGTTTGTTTTTAGTCGATAAATGAGACTTTCGATTTATAAAAGGATATAGTATACGAACAGTCTTGTTGATTTTATCAATTGTGTTACTTATATGTTCATTAAATAATAGTTTATTGTCTAAATTTAATCCTAGATATTTAACAGATTTTTCCCAAGGGATTTTGATGCCGTTAAGTTCGAGATCTGCGTTTGGTAGGAAACATGGCTTTCGCTTTTTAGTAAAAAATAAAGATTTAGTTTTATTAGCATTTAGCTTAATTTTCCATCTATGAAAATAATCGAAGGTGATGTTTAGAGAGCGTTGCAAATCATTGTGAATTTCCGAATATTGAGCTCCAGAAGAATAGAGGATCGTGTCATCGGCAAAAATTAACGAATTACATCTATCGGTCCTGGGAAAATCAGAGGTGTAGATGTTGTACAAGATGGGCCCGAGGACCGAGCCTTGAGGGACACCAGCGACCTTTTATTTAAATTTTGTGTCTTCAATGAGAAAGGGAATTAATATTCGCATTTATATTCGTTTTTCGACCATTCCGCAACGGTTTCGGATTGTTTTTTGACCCGTAGGGGTAGGGGTTTTTTTTTTTGGTTTAAAAGTGGATTATAAATATGATAAGCACTGCAGTTCAAACAAAAAAAAAGAAGCAAATTCGAGTTTTCGAGTATTTGTTATTTTAAAATATCAGAGATTTAAAAGATATGTCCACACATTGTGGGTAATGCTCAAGTTGCCCGAAAGTGTTGTCCGGCCGAGTCTTGAACATTGTCCACAAAGTGCAAATGCGAATGCATGGAGCAGCAATCCAAAGAGCTATTCACACTGTTGATGGCATTGGAGGAGCTCTGCGAGACGATGGGCGAGTCGTATATGTTGATGCCATGCGATTGCATCTCGTTGACAGCATGAAGAATCTCATTGTAGTAGCTGTCGAGGTGGAAGGTGTCGGGAGTCGCTTGCTCCAAGTGATTCTGGAGCAGCAGTTGAAGCCTATTCAGCTGACACTCTAACAATTGGACATTCGCCTTGATATTGGCCACTTGTCGCTCATAGCAGAGCTTAATGCGGTGCAGCATATCCTTTTGCTCCTCGATGCGTTGGGCCTGCTGGGTGATGATCTCAATTGGTGGCTCTCCGCTTCGCGTGGACTGCTGATCCTCACCGAAATTCACTTGACTGCTCTTCGAACGCATTTTGGGGACGTGTCCTCCTCGTTGCTTGGCTCGCCGCATACTCTTGAATCTGTGTTTCTCCTCTGCCCGCGCTTTGGCCTTCTCTCTGGCCTGCTCTTGGTCCTTTAGCATGGCCAGCAGGACACTGCGCAATTGCCTCAATTCATTGTGCATAAGCAGCATGCTGTTCTTTCCACTGGGCGCTCGAGTTTTCGTATATTTTCCCATAATTCTTCGATTAGTTGACTTCATTTCCCTTCCAATAAACATTTCTCACGGCAAATTTTGATTGATAATTCTTAGGGAAATTTTTCGCAGAGTGCACGTGTCAAGTAAAATATTTGTTAATAATATTAAATCGTAAGCTTTGCTCCACCACCTCGTCCCCTTCTCTCCTTTTCCCCCAACACATTCCACTCATGCAAACTTGAAGAAAATTACTGCAATTTGATATCAGACAAATTTGCATCACTGGAATCTTCTTCTGATTCTCTGTGTATGTGTGTGTGTGTGTGTGTGTGGTTGTGTGTGGGCTGCACCGGATTTAAGCGTGCCACGCCCACTTGCTTTGCCGGTGGTCAGAGAAGAAAAACACACACCAAAAACATTCTTCTCCTTCTCGTTTTTTGGTTGTTGTTTTTTGAAACATAATTTGTATTTTTTTTTGTTTCGCGATGCCGCTCACTTGATAAGGGTTATCGATATGTATGGAAGAGTTTCAAAGGTTTATTATACCCTTTGATTAAGGGTATATTGTACTTACCGAAGCGAAAGAACTTGCCAAAATTCATGAAAATCCATCTTACCATATCTTTGGAACTAGCTAAAGGCCTCGCTACGTAGTCCTGAGTGAATCATTTAACGAGATTGTAAGATCAGTAAGTTTTTGGTTTAGTCTCGTTTTGTTTTGTTTTAAATGGCAAATCTATTGAGAGAGATTTATATTTGCAGTGTTTTTTCACACTTTTTTCGCTTTCTTTAAATGTAATTCTCAACTAGTTCTAGCTTGAAGCTGCCTTTAGATGAGTATCCCAAAGATATATGTATCTTCCGCCACTCTTCATTCAGATCTTTGCCTTTTGTCTATAGGAGAAAACTATTATTAGGTGAGGGGCGGCTGTGATACATTTTGTCAATGTCAAGGTTTGTCTTGAATTTGATTATTTCCTTTATTTGTTGTTGTGGTGTGCTTTTGTTTTTGTTTTTTTTTTCTGCGATCTCTTTAAATATGACAAAGTTGTTCTCACTTATGCAATTTCCATAAATTCAAGGTCAGTCATACAATAAAAGTCCAGACATCACACACACACACACACACACACACACACATGTACACTAAATGTCTGGCTACTTTTTTCGATGATGATGAGAGCAAAAGAAGGGGGCAAAGAAACTCTTATATTGACATTGACAGTGAATGCTCTAGAGAGAGAATTGGGAAAAAGACAGAAAGAAGTCCTTAATTTATGACCAAACGCCAAAAGAGGCATCCTGTTTTTCATTTTATTACTTTGTGTGTGTGTGTGTGTGTGTGTGTAGGCCGAAAAATGATATCAAATGCAAAATCAAAACAATAAACCCAAAAAATACAAAAAAATGAGAGAAGCAAAAGAAGAAGAAACAACAACCACTTTGCCAGGCAAAACTTGACTAACATCTAACCCAAAATCAACAGACACAAGAAGGAGGAGGAGGAGCAGCAGCAGCAGCAGCAACGGCAGCGACAGACAAAGGGCAGACACAATTCAAGGCAAGCAACAACAAAAAAAAAAAAAAAACTTGAGACTGAAGCCCCGTAGACGTAATCTAGACGCCCTTTGTTAGTTGAGGGCTATGTAGAAGGATAGAAGGATGGATAGATGGATGGATAGAGGGGTTTGGAATGGAAGCTGTCAAGTGTCACCTTCTCTGCTTTTTTGCTTCTCGTTTCTATCAATTTCAGTTTAATTGCATTTAATTTAAAGTGCAGACAGAATGGAAAGATTGGTTTTTGTTTTTGTTTTTTTTTTTTTTGCGCACAATTTGCCAGCTAGACATTTGGCAATTTCGGTTCAATTCTCAGTGCAACGCACAAAACATTTGATTAGATTTGATTGTTTAAATACCCACAGATATATATGTATGTATGTATATCGTATGGTGATATATAACTCGTGTGATATGATATATATTGGCACACTGAAACTGAACACTTGCGCATAAATCTGTGTGAACAAAAAAAAATCAACATAAAGTCGATTTTAAAGGTAAACATATGAAATATGCAACAGGCCAACCAAACCGACTGACAGACGGACCAGCAGACAAACAGACAGCAGTCGCTCCATTCAGAGTTAGCGTCAGCAAAGACATTTGCTTTGCAAATTTTTCCCCCCAATGTTTTTGGCGACAATTTTCATTTTAACAAATTGAGTACACACATCCGTTCGGCCATCTCTACCATCTCCCATTTTGATCGAGATCGCACATAAATTCAACAACTTGAATCCCCAAAAAAAAAAACCATGATAAAAACCAAAGGAATTTGGCTGTCGCTTGCAGAAGAAACATAACTCAAAGACAGAGAGAGAGAGAGAGAGAGAAGAAGGAGCAGGCAGAGAAGAAAATGCAAACTTTAATTTCCGACAGGGGACGATGACGCTGACGCTGAGTTATTAAAAACTGTTCACAAAAGAAATGAACAAACACACACACACCGCACACACTTATTTTATCTACACACACATTCTCTCTGTGCACAAAGTTTGTTATGTTGCGCAGGCGCAGCCCAGCAGCAACGCCCTCAAATGGCAGGAGGACGTGAATATTGGTGGACAGGCCACAATCCAAAATGTTATTGACCCGTTCAACGATCCGTTAGCGTGCTTCTCCGCCTTTTGGTTCCGTTCCTGTACCCATCTCCCCAAACCCCCATTCTCCCCCATCCCGCCAACCCCATCTCTGCTGCCCAGGGACGGGAATTCTTATTAAGATCAATCAGCTAAATGTCGGTTTTATGCTTAATGCTCATGATTCACACGCGCAAAGCACAAAAATCGAAAATGCATATGGCAAAAAAAAAAAAGACCAAACAAAAACAGAAAAACAAATCCAAAAGAATATACCAAAACAAAAAAAAAAAACAAAAAAACACATTTTCAAGTTTCCTTTAGACAAATGTGTATACTCTTACTTTATGCTTTGCAAATATTTCGATTATTAATTTTGAAAACGTAAGAAAACATTCAAATATGTTTCAAATTCTTCAACTTTTTCCTAAACCCAAAAAGTATGCTATGAAAAATTGCAAGTATTTGGAAAATGGTGTTTCGTCACTTTTAGAACTATTTCGGCATCCTTTAATTCCACTTTCTTGCGTTTCGTCTTGCACTTCAAAAGTAAATCCTTTAGTTTTTTGGTTTTTTCGCTTTCAAACGCAATGAAAATGTTTGATATACCCAAAAAAGGGCAAGCATAAAAAAAAGTTTGTTTTGTGATATTTTTGTTTTTGTTGTTGGTTTTGGGCAACCTTTACAAAGTTGTCGGCGAGTTTAAATGCTGAGAACTTGAGTTTTGGTTACTTAATTAGTCATGGCAGGGCAGCAGCAGCAGTCCCTTTGAATTGAAACTGATTCCCAAATCGGGGCAAATGGATGTTGTTACATATATGTATGTATGCCCACATAACTGAGACTCTGTGGGCAATCAAGTATAGAGAGAGAGGAAGAGAGAGAAGTGCATGGAGCTTATCACAATTGACACACATTAGAGAGGAGGGCGGACATTCTAGGGTCTGAGATCTGGAATCTGGGGTCTGGGGTCTGGGGTCTGGTGGACTAGAGAGATTATGAAGCTTTTTGTTCATGCTCTTGCAATTCATCAGCGTGCTTCCTGCTTGCACTTGTCAAATGCAAGATGATTAAACTATGAATGGGAAGAGGGAATTGGACGACGGGGAGTGGAGAGTGGGAAGGGGTGAAGCTAGTGCTAGTGCGTGTACGTGATACTTGCAACCAATTCGGAAGACACGTAACATGAACGCATAAACATATATATGTATATATATACATATATATATATTTATTTGATCAGACAACGAGCAGTGCAACGATAAGCCAAGCCAAGAAGAATTCAACAAATTCTTGTTGGAAAATTTTCGTTTTCTTTTTTATTATTATTTAAACAACAGTTGCTACACAAATACATCTGCAACTTAGCTCAGCTCAGCTCAGATCAGATCAGATCAGTTCAGTTCAGCTCAGTTGAGTTGAGTTTATAGTATTATTATTTTCATAGAATTCAATTGGAGTTCATCACTCAGGTTATCTCTGTATTGGCAATGCAATAATTTCCCATCCCTCCCCTCCCCACCCCCCACCACGACTACACACTACTGGACCTAAATGGACTAGAATTTGTTTGTTATTCAAAGAGTTCAATGCACATTTCGAGGTGAATTTGTTAACAATTTAAAACTGGTTTCTCTGCGTGTCTCTAACAACATGTCACGTAATTAATTTTGGCTAGTTGAGGCTAAAATTGAAACGATATTGAGTAAACGAGTAACGAAAATTAATGATACATACATATAGAAATTGCATTCAATTTGCTTTCGATTTTGACTGACTGACTAACTGAGACTGCAGACTGGCCGAGTGCTAGACGGCCTTGTGCTCAATGCAAGTAATTGATATATTCATATGTGCATACGGGTGGATGGTCTGAATCTGGGGCGGGGGAGTCGAAGGGTAAGAGGAAGGGATGAAGTACACTGAAACTTAGACGACCAATAAATGCCAATAAATCTGATTATATTGATCATAGAGGCAAACCAGTTTCAGTCCTTTGCCTTGTTTTAGATGAGAGTGAAATCCTTGCCCTTAATTTGTAAATAGTTTTGGAAACTTTTCTTTTAAGTTTTCCTTCAAATTTGTTGATTGACCATTGGGATATATTTTATTAACAAGCTCGTGTGAAGTGCAACAGCTGTCAAAGATAGATAACAATAAAAATGTCAATCAAATTAACATAAATATTTTCACCCACACACACACACACACACACACTCACGCAGTGAATGTTGAGGCACCTTAACAGAGCCCTAACAGCGAACAACTGTTAAGCTTTTGCAGTGAGCGCAAAAGCATAGCAAATGCCACATTGGCTCCAAACCTAATTTAAATTTGTATAAGATTTAAAATTTATATTGAAACATTATTTTATTTTTAGGATATCCCTAAAGTGCTTATATAGAGAAGACCTACGATGATGTTACTTCTTGGGTAAGTCTAAATTGTTTGTTTTATTTCAATTCAATTTGTGATGAACGATTCATGTGATGCTTGGATGCTTGAGATTAGGCGTGCGTTTGATTTTTGTTTGCCATTCAACCACTGTGCAAGCTCTGTGCCAGTGGAGAGGCTCCCCAACGTCGCTGGCGTTGGCGTTGGCGTCAACGTTTACTGCGGCCGAAGCTCGCCGTCGCTAGTCATGTTAAAACAAAAAAAGTTTTCGGCTGTTTTCAGTCCGTTTTTCGTATTCGTATTCGATGTGTGACCGCGTACGGACGACTGCGACTACGACAACAACATCGACGACACCGACACCGACGACGACGACTGCGCTGACTACGACGACGACGGCTACGCTACTTAGTCTCTGTGTGTGTGTGTGCGAATGTGTGAGCGAATGGTGTTGGGGTGTGGGGGGAATATATAGAGGCGACTACTACTACTACTACGACGGCGGTGGCAAGCGGCGGTGAATATGTGTGTTTTTATTTATATGTGACGCGGCTACGTCTGCTGCTGTTGCCGTTGCCGTTGCCGCTGCTGCTGCTGCTGCCGCTAGTGCCTGGCCGTGCTCCGAGTGCGTTGCGTTTATATGTACAAAAGTATTTGTATCTTAATATTTTTCATTTCGTTTTTGTTTGTGCGTTGTTGTTGTCGTCCGACGTCGTCCGTCGTCGTCGTCTGTCGTCGTCGTTTGTTTGGTTTCTATCTATGTATGTGGGTCGTGCATATTTAATTTATGCAAATAAAACAATGAATTAAAACAGATAAAATTTAAAAGAAACATTGTTTAGCCAAAGAGACACAGCAGAGTGACAAAGTAAAGTGTGAGGTATTTTTTTTTTTTTATTTTCGTTTCGTTTTCTTTTATTTAATAACAAACACCGACGCACTGGCGATAACAGCGCCACCCCCTCAACAGAGAGAAAGAGAGAGAGAGAGAGAAAGAGCGAAAGAGTGAGAGAGAGAGAGAGAGAGCGAAGGCAAAGACAAGAGAGACCCAGGAGAGAGAGAGCGCACAAATTCACTCTCGCTGCTGGCGGCGTTCTAACATTGCGTGCATGTTGTCGCTGCTGACGTCGCCGCCAACTGAGAAAACTGAGACTGCGACGCTGGCAGAGACAGTGCAGTTACTGAGCACCGACGCAGCTCTGTTATCTGCCCCGATGCCGATCGTGTGTATCTTGAAGATACACTAATACAACAAAACTCTGTCTCTGCGTCTGACTGTATCCCTCTGTGTGCGCGTGTGTGTGTGTGTGTGTGTGTGTGTGTGTGTGTGTGCATGTCTGTGTATCTTCTTGTCTGTTTTGTCGTATAAATTGAGCCGCACTTTGCTTATTCTCGAGTTTTTGCCGCTCAGACGTCGTCGTTGTAAGTGCCACACGCCGGCGAACGCGTTTTGCGGTTTTTTTTACAAAACAAAAAAAAACACACACACACACGCACACACACAGCCAAAAACTAACAAATTATAATTATTCTATTTTTAACTGAACTACAAAAAACAAATCGACAAAGAAAAAAAAAAACAAAATTAATTTCAATTTTAGTTGTTCTCGTCGTTAAAACGCGCTTCTTGTTTTATTTTTTGTTTGTTTGTTTTTTTTTTCGTCGTCGTCGTCGTCGTCTCCGCCTGAAACAAGTGTAAAACAAAATTTTCATGTGTGCTGCTGGAAAATTCGTTTAACCCCCGACAAACGAGAGGAGAGAGATATATAGAGAGAAAGAGAGAGGAAACAAAATTAATAATTAAATTGTTTCTGTGCGTGTTTTTTTTTTTTTTTGTTTTTTCTATTGGTTTGATTGTTCTTTTTTTTCTGTTTTTCCATTTTGTCTGTTTGGTCCAACCCCCCGAACCACCGCCCACACCCCGCACAAGAGCAGCATTTAAATTTTCATCGTCTATTATTTGTGCAATTATTTTAAAAGAATTAAAAAAAAAAAAAATTACCAAAAAAAAAATTCGAAAAAAGCCAAGCAAAAATAACGAAATTGTGTGAAAAAACAACAGCTACAACAACAACAACAGCAAATTTCAAAAGAAATAAGAGCGGCTAGTAGAGATCGAGAGAGAGAGAGAGGAAGCGAAAGAGCAGCAACAAATTACACGCGTAAATTGCGTAGCAAAATTCTGAATGAATCAAATCAAATAATAAAAAACTAACTAAACAAGTTGGCAACTGGAAATTATATAGACCCGATAAGCGTAAGTATACATGAAATTACATATCTCTCTCTCTCGCATCGAGAAATTAATGTTAATTTCACATTTTATTATTTTTTTTTTTTAAAACACAAAAACATGTAAAATTTGGTCGCGTGATAAACAATTTAACAAATATTTGTTGATGGAAATTTTGGCAAAGCAAAAGGCAAAACTACATAAATTTCAAGTTCTTGACGCGTGCGGGGGGAGACCAATCCATATCGAAGTGTAATCAATGGGGGCTCAAAAGCATCATCATCATCATCATCTGGTCACGAGATCAGAAAATCGATCTAGTTTAGTTTAAAGTTAAAAAGGAATTTTCAAGTTCTTTCATTTATCACAAGAAATTTGAAAGTTTATCTCGGTCAATTCTGCACTTTACACATTGAGCATAATCTTTGAATGGGTCCTAACTTATGCTCATGCATTATGCATTATGATTCCAGATATAAATCTCTCAACTTATCGTGTTCTATTCCGAATTCATTCAGCATTAAAGTCTTCTTTTCATAACCTGATTTTCATGTGCTCAACCAAAAACCGAAAACCGAAATTTCCCTTTTTAATGATGCCAAAAGAAATGGAAACAAAATAATTCTAAAAGATGCTGAGAAAACACAAAATAAAAAAGAGAGAGATGAAGAGACGGGAAAAAGGGGGGGAGATGAACAGAAAACGTATTTCGAAATTCCCCATTCGGAATGGAGAAGAGAAGTTGTCTAAGCATTTATCTCTCTTGTGTGTGTGTGTGTGTGTGTGTTCTTCTTCTTCTTCTTTGAATATTTTCGGTGCGGGGCGCCAGAGAAAGTGAAACATGTAATTTGTTTTGTGGCAGCAACGCAACGCGAACGGCCTACAAAAATTACACGCCGTATTGAGTGAAATCGTAATGAGCTAAGAAAATTTCTTAAAAAACTGAACTCAAAAAGGGTCTCAAGAAGGGCACACACACACACACACACAATCAGAAAACGCACACACAAAAGATAATGATAAGAGAAATATATACTAAATCTGGTGGAATTGGGGCCGAACTTTCAATACTCTACGACTTAAAGGGGAGAAGGGTATACCAAATGCCGAAGAGGAGAACTTGAATTACTTGCCGTTTTTCTGTCTGTCTGTCTGTCCGTCCCTCTGTCTGTCTGTCTGTCTTGTTGGCTTGCTTGTTTTGTAATTGCATGTAAAAACCAAAATAAATACGCACAGATAAAGATGCAGATACAGCAGATACAGATACGGATACATACAATGCAGATACACACATATAAATATATATATGTATGTATATATGAGGAGGAGATATATTTATATAGGTTGCCAGTATGTAGGTCTCCTCCGACGGGGCATAAAGAGTTTTGTCTTTTGCATTGGTAGAGGAAAGACAAAAGCGAAATGAACGGACGAAGCCAAAAACCGACAAAAAAAAAAATATATATATACATATATACGAAAATGCATAAATAAATGCTAAAGTGCGGCATTTAAAAAACAACAATCAATAAACATTGTTTAATTAATGTAAATGTTTATATTGTCAAGCGAAGCTCCCTGCGTCTCTCTTTTTCTCTCTTTGCATCCTTTGCACAGAATTTCACTTTTTGGCCCAAAAGAAAATACGATCAACTGTGGCAGTAAAGGGGGAGTGGTGAGGTAAACGTAGGGGATGGGGTGAAGAAATGTTTGTTCTGCTAAAAGAGAGTTTTAAATTTCAATTAAATATGACCTACATTGGAGAACATTTTTAATGCTTATGGAATTTTATTACGCATTTATCTTGTTAATTTGCTCGAACATTGCTACAATCTGTGTGCACCTTCATTCATATAGAGAAACCTATATATGTATGTATATGCCTATATATAAACTAAAACTGAAGTTGATATATCTTTGCAACTAAAAACGACAAAAAGTCTTATCAAACATGCTCTCAGTTTGTGACATATTTTAGCCAAAGTTCGTATCTAAGCTGCTTATTGTGACATTTAAAACTTATGTCAGAGCCGGCCTAAACGGACTCATATACCTATATCCTTTGGCCAAGCTAAAGTTGACTAAAGTTTTGTAGGTTTTTAAACAAAGTGAAAACGAATTAAAAGTTTATCTTATTTGCAAACGTTTTAATTTCATTGATTTTTATGAAAATGAATGAATTCTTTCTGAAATTAATTATTTAACTTACAAATTTGGTTATATATTTAATGGGCTAATGGAAATTTGTAGAAACCAAGAGAAAAAGAAACAGTTTCTTGAAACATTTCCAGTTTTTATGATCTACAATGATCAAGCATTTCGTTTTCATGCTTAACTGGAATATATTTTCGTATATTTCCTTAAAAAAAAATCGCCATGCCTTCTAAGCCAAGTTAACAACAACAACAACAACAACAACAAGAGGAACAAATTCACCTGTAATAACGTCGCAGAAATAAAAAAGAGTCGCTCCGCAGAAAGACAGAGGCAAAAACAAGAATTTTTGTAGACAACAAACAGACAGACAGACAAACGGACAGACAGACAGACAGACGCAAAGAGAGTGAGTGTGGTGAGTGATGAGGAATGGTGGGCGGCGGGGGGGGTGGAGGAGAAAGGGACGATAGGTTGAGGTAGAGAGAAGAAGAACCCGAAATTAAAAAACCAGATTTACTACTAATTTAAATTCTTGGCATACAAAAATTCTAAAAAAAAAAAAAAAAAAAAAAAATGAAAGAAAGAAACCAAAGCAACAAAACAAAAAAAAAAAAAAAGTAAAACAACAAATATTAAATTGAGTATCGAAACGAAACGAAATGGTTTTATTGGCAAAATATTGGCAGGCCCAAAACAGAGGCACAGAGCAAGAGAGAGAGAAGAGAGAGAGAAAGAGAGAACTTGGGCCAAGTCGCAATCTTTGGTGAATTTCCGTTTTTTTTTTTTCTTTTTTTTTTTTGCGGCAACGGGCGCTTCCTTTTTGCGGGGCATACTCTATCGAAATGTCAGGGTATCGAACATTTGCTGACAATTAAGAAAACGGGAGAAATTATTCCGGACAGGATTGTTAGAGATTCTGTCTAAAATCTAATGGAAACCAAGAGAAACTTTTAAAATCGTGACCAACATACAAATTCCTATAGAAACGATCGACCACACAAAAAAAAAAGTAAATAAACTTTCGAGACTGAACCATTAATCCTTCTAAAATCCTTTTGAGAAGTTTAGTATGCATCATTTTCCAGAAATTTCAATAAAAAGAAATTGCAAAAATTTTTAAAAACTCGCCAAAAAAAATCTGATAGGATTCTTAATGGATAATAACAAGAGTTTGAGAGTTAATTTAAGGTCCAAATGAGTGTATAGAATGTTCGGCTTGATGTGTGTGGGTGTGTGTGAGTGTGTGTGTGTGTGTTTGTCTTGTTTGTTTGGTTTCTTTGTCTGATAAATTGACATTTGGTTTGACTGAAAAGACGCAAAAACATTTAAAAGCAAAAGAAAGGAAACAAAAAAAAAAAAAAAAAAATGAAAATCTAGCACGTGTAAACCTGATAATGTGTTTTCCATCGCTCGATCGCCCAATCGACCGATTGCCCGATTGCTCCGATCAATATGTTAATTTGAAACAGAAAACAGAAAGAGAGACAATAATCAAAATATGGGCATTAATTATGCATTTTGTTTTTGTTGTTGTTGTTGTTGCTGTTTTTATTTAAAGCGTATCATGCTTTGGGCTATGACCAAATTTCAACGATATTGAGATACCCAGAGATATCTGTTTAAAAAACCTCGATTTACTTTTTGAAAACTGAAAGTTGGCCTAAAAACACAGTTAGGAGGATTTGGATTTGGCTTGGCTTGGCTAGTGGCCATGCATATTGACTTGACTCGGGGTTGGGCTCGATTTCGATCTCGATCGTGCTATGTGGCTTAGTTATGCTTAAGAAATTCCCCACCCCTACCCCCAAAGAAACCAAATTATAAATATATATATATAATTTTGTTTGTATGGCAATTCTTCTTTCCCATAGCCAAACATTTTCAATGCTAATCATGTCTAAATATTCTTAAATTGCCTTCAGACACGCCTATCCACTTGAAACAACACACACACACACACACAGAGAGAGAAAGAGTGTGAATGGTGGAGTGGGGGAGGGAGAGATTCACACAGACACAGAAAGAACTTGAAGATTTCCTACCGCTTAAGAACCAGAAGTCGCACTTGACTTGTTTACTTAAAGTGCGAGTGAGTGACTGAGAGACAGAGACAGAGACAGAGAGAGAGAGAGAGATGAAGAGAGGAGTAGTAAGAAGAGGGCCAGGAAGGCAGGAAGAAGGGGATTTAGGGGGAGAGAGAGAGAGAGAGATAGGTTGAAAAACGAATTGAAATCATCCATACAATTACGGCATTATAACTACGCAGCATCCGGCAACAACAACAACAACGAGATGCGTGCAAAATCGAAAACAGACCACACTATACATATATATATATATAGATACATATTAATGTGTATATAGTATGCCACATAGACACAGATACACACACATTTTCTTTAGCATTGGCTTCCCTTCAGTCACTCACACACACACACAGACACACACACACACAGAGAACACAGACCAAGACCAACCGACCGACCAAACAACCAACCGACTGACAGACCTACTGATTCCCACTCATCTGGAAGCTGTTGTAGCTTGTTTTTGCTGCTTGCTCGCCACGCCGACGTCGTTTTCTTTAAGCAAGTGATTTCAATTTAATTGACAGTCCTTGAACTTGACTTAAACGCAACCACAACAAGCAGCAAGCAACAACAAGCAGCAAGCAGCAGCAGCAGCCAGTTTCAACGTTTCACTCTCTCCCTCTCTCTCTCTCTCTCTCTCTCTCTCTCTCTCTCTCTGCTATAATAGAGCACTAAACCGATTTCAATTCATTAAAATCTTTATTCACTCCATCTATGCCATTATATAATCATGATCAGTCTCAATAGAACACAAAATATATGTATATAGATTAAGGGGGCTAACCTAAAGGGGGGAAAAACGTCTCTCCTTTCTTTCTCCTAATGAAAGTTTAGGACTCTATGACTCTATGAAATGGGGAACCAATCCAAAATGTTTCAACTACGAATTTAGCGAAAGTTTCGATTTCATGTTGCCTATCTTTAGGCGTTAGAAAAATCTTTAAAGACAATGCGTAAAATCCCTTGATACCCTTCTGCTTAGACAGGGTATCAGTCAGATTTATGTTTTATTTTCAAAATTAGCTAAGCATTTTTTGTTTTTGTATTTTCCAATATATTCAATACTATATAGAATATTATGACAATCGCAAAAAGTCAAACCACAATATAGAAATATCTACATATGTATATATGTATGTATATACACACACATAGAGCAAAAAAGCATTTTATTGGTATTTTTCTTGTCATCTTTTGTTTTTTTTTTTTTGGTTTTGGCAAATAAATCTTTAGAGAGAGAGAGAGAGGAAGCCACAGAGCAGAGAGAGAGAGAGAGAATAGAGAAATACTATATAGAAGAAATATTGTCTCATTGCCGCATATATCATTTATTTTGAAAGCATGCGTACGCCACGGATAGCCTGTCCGTCCGACTCTATGTATCTATGTATATGTATCTTTCATTCAGCACAAGACTCTCAATGAAATATCATCCATCTATTTCTAACTCTCGCCCAGCTCCGGCTCAGGTCGGCTCCAGGTCGGCTCCAAGTCGGCTCAGCTCGGCATAAATCATAAAATTTTTAATTTCAAATCGAAGCAAACTCAATTATGACTTGGCAAAATTCGTTTGTTAATTTGATTGGTTGGCGTACACGTGTCTATAACTTTTTATTGTTTGTTCGTTTGGATCGGTCGATGTTTGGTTTTCTATTTCATACGCCCTGTGGGCAAAATGAAGGAGATACATATGTATGTATGTATTGTTGTTGTATAGCCACAGGTGACAAATCTATGAGAAAACGCAGGCAACATAACTTGATATTCAATAGATAAGCTGCTCTAGAGTCATCTATAATAAAAGTAAATGAAATTTAAAAAGTAAGAAACCAAAAACTTTCACCTGCAAATGATCTATGAACACACACACACACACACACTCCCAGACTTTCGCAATTCAAATAGAGCTGTCTACGCACATCTAATTACAGCACTCAATTCTCCTTTGCCCCTTGCCCTAGACCCCTTCCCCTCTTGGTAACTGATTAGAAATCCGTTCTTGTTCGTACTAAAATTGGTGTCCGTTTACTTTCACAAAAATTCAAGTTCATGGCAAAGCGAAAAGCATTTTGCAGAAACGCGATTAGGAATTCATTTATTCTAATCACACACACACACAGAAAGAGAGAGAGACAAAGAGAGAGAGAAAGAGTTCCCCCCCCAACCCAAAGTTAACCTATCGATCGATGACGTTGCTATCACATAGCCACACTTCTTCGATATCGATAAGAACTAAAAAACCAACAACAACAACAACAACAAGTTAACAAATCTTTTTCTGTGCGTGCGTAGGGAAAAACTAAAACTAAGACGAAAACTGAAAAAAAAACGAACCAACCCACAGCCCACAATATTTTGATTTCTTTCATTTGTGTGTCAATGAACTCGTTTGAACTAAATTTGTTTTTTTTTTTTTTTTTGGTTTTGGTTTTGGTTTTATTGAGGCCTTTTGTTGTTGTTGTTGTTGTTATTTTTTTCTTTGCTTCTTCTCTAATACATTTCGTTTCTGATTTCGTTTTGCGTTTTGCCGGTGCGTTATCTCTCTCTTGGAAATTTGTTGCGTAGGCCGCCAAATTAAAAAGGCGTTTTAGAAAAAAGAAAAGAAAAGTTATGGGCAGCAGCAAAAGATCGCCTCACCCCTCTCCTCTTTCGCCTACTTGCCTGCTTCGAGAGATTATCAAAGTGATAATGAGATTTAAAATTTTTGGAATAGGGAATTACATACATGTTGATTGTTCCCAAATGGGTCAACTAGTTGGCATTTTCTCTAGCCAACGAGCAAGAATATTTAAGCAAAAAGTTTAGATCTAAGATCTAAGTTCTCAGAGACCAAAACTCATGTGGGCCAATCAACGACGAATTGGGTAATACCCTTGCAATTGGAATAATCGCAACAAGCTCACATCGATCACATAAGAATAGGAATCGATCACATGGATTTTCGATGCAAAAAAAAACAAAAAAAAAATTTCATTAGGTTTTTAAGCCAATAAATTAAACATTTTATTCGCTTTATTTGAGTTAGAATTTTCCTTGGTTATCGTTGTTCCAAGCAAAGGGACTAGAAGAGGGATTAGAAAAGAAAAAAAGGATCTAAGACAAATGATTTTCAATAGTTTCACTTGTTTGTTTACCCATTTTCATTGAGGCTCTTAAAACGTCTAATTATAATTGGTCCATGTCCTCGCGGAGCCTTGAAATCAATGCACTGAGCAAGTGCCAAAAATGTGCTTAGAATCAGCAGGAGCCAGAAAGCCTTTGGCAACATCTTTACAAATCTCACTCTGAATGGAAACTGAATGCAAATACATACTTGCCATAAGCCTAAGCCAAAGCTGATAAGAAAGATCATCTTAAGGTGGAGAGAGAGAGGGGAGGGATGCAAATAAAAAAAAGTCCCTGCCTGCTGGTTGACCTCGGGCCGAGATAGTGTACGAAAAGTCCCCCTTTCAAAGCGGGTGACTTACCCGGCGCGAGAGTGATTCCCATTCCCATTCGATGGGCTGGACTATAAAAGTCTTACTTCTGTTGAGGATCAGCATCAGTTTGATTCAGTTTGACCAACCGCAAAGATGTTCTCAACCAAGCTTATTGTGGCCTGCTCTCTACTTGTTGCTGCTGCTCTCGTGGCTGCCTATCCCCAGGCGGCGGTGGCGGCGACCTGGGATGAGTCCGCCAATTATCCTCTGGTTCGTGTGGTCCGTTCTCCTGAAGGTGGTTCGGTGGTAATTACCGCTAGTAAGGATCAGGCTGGACGTGAGATCAGCGGACAGTATAATCATAATCTCTATACCAGTCGAGACGGACGTGGCACCATCGATGCCTATGCCCAGGCCAGTCGCAATTTTGATTATAATCGGAATAATTATGGCGGTGGCGTTCAGGGCCGTTGGAGTTTCTAAAGGCTTTCAAAAACTGTAATTTTCATTAACTTATTGAACATGAATAAAACTTTACTACAAGAAACAGTCTGTCGATTGAGAGTTACTCTCTTTCTTTATCACTCTCTCTAGCTCTCTCTCTCTCTCTCTCTCTCTCTGTGTCTTCTTCTAAGACCTTTCAAATGATGAATTCTAATTTGATTAGCATTTCCGTTTCCGGCGGAAAAACAACTCTTTGTTATGATCTTTTCTCTTGATCTCTCTCTCTCTCGCTCTCGCTCTCTTTCTCTCTCTCGCTCGCTCTATCTCTTTCGTTTCCAAGGCGATCCTTTTGCGCCTAAAGGTTCACCCCAAAGTATAAGAAGAGAAGCAAAAGACAACAAACAACAGCAACAAAATGTACTAAAAGTCATAAGTCGTAAAGTTCAATGCACTTTAATTTCCCCATCCACATTGCCTCTTTCTCTCTACCCCGCTATCTCTTTCTCTCTCTCTCTCTCTCTCTCCCTCTCTCACTCTTTGGCTCTCTGTCTTTCTGCTGCGCTGCAGTCGACGTCGTTGTGTAACCAATAAAAATTGATTCTGTTGCCAGAACAGAGAGAAGAGAGAGAGAGTGATGGTGGTGGGGGAGTCATTGAAGGCAACCGGGTTACCTCCCTCCCTCCCTCCACCCTCATTCTTCCCCCTTTTCGGGCCCTTTATGCACTTTAGGGTTGCATTTTCTTTATAACTTTAATGCCAACTTATCTCTACATAGAATGTGTGTGTGTGTGGGTGTGCAGGTGTGTGGGTGTGCGTGTGCTTGCATGACTAAGTGTAATTACTTTCGCTTTCAACATTTGCTCAGCTGGAAAATCAATAAAATTTATATATATATTTTTGATTCAAGAATGCTTGACCCCCATTTTCGGGAGGTTAAGACCAACAAAAAACCAAAAAAAAAAATCTCCACGGGAAAGCCAAAAAAAAAACAAAAAAAAAAAAAAGAGGCGAAAATGCAACAAAGAAAATGACTTTCCATTTTCATTTAACAATAAGCAATCAATTGCAAGTTCATGGCACACAACTAACGATCTATTAGAAGAAAGTAAAAACAACAACCAAACGAAACGAAACGAAACGAAACGTAGCAGATGAAACAAAAGATACACAGCATAGCACACAGATAGATAGAGCCCAAGGGGTTGGAGAAGGGGCGAGAGAGAGAGACAGAGACAGAGAGAGAGAGAGAGAGAGAGAGAGAGAGAGAGGGAGTGAAAGATGCCGCCTACACTGCCAAGACAAGCCTGTCCAGGCCAGGCCAGGCTAGGCCGGGCCAGGTGAGCTCCAGCAGCTGTCAGCTGTTCGAGAGCGACAGAGACGTAGACAGAGAGTGTAGTTAGCTTGCTGGTGGTGCTTGGTGGGTCTTCGTCTCCATCTCCATCTCCATCTCCTTCAACTGGTTTTTCAATTTCGGCTTGGAAAAACCACACATTGGCATTGCCCCGTTGCCATTTTTAGTGGCAAAAACTGACTGCATCATAATGAAAGTGAAATGCATTGCGCAGATGGCGATGGTAGTTACCAGATACCGCCACCGACGACGCCAACGACGCCAACGACAACGACGACGACGACGACGACTCCAGATAGCCACAGAGAAAGAGGCAGAGAGATAGAGAGAGAGAGAGAGAGAGAGAAAGGGAGATAGAGCAAGTAAGTCAAGTGCAGTTGTTGCAACACACATAAACTGTGCGAGCTCTACACTCCTACCATTCCGCTCCCCTCTCTCTCTCTCTCTCTCTTTCTTTATGGCTCGAAACTTGCTTGGAATGCGAGCGCGTGTCATCCAAACCGATCTTTAGCCAAGCAACTGGCACTGACTCCTCCACATCCTGATCTGATCCCGTTTCCCAATTAATTGGTCCAAAGGCTTAAACTAATTTTGCATTATGATGCATTATGTCAACTTGCAATCAGGCAATTGTTCGAATACATCCCATCCCCCGGCATTGCCCATTCCCCCGCATTGTCCATCGTCCATACATATGTATGTACATATATGGCCACTGTTCAATGTCAGTTGTGAGTAGAAATGAAGGCCGCCGTCCTCCTCTTTGCTCTTTGTTGTTGTTGTTTGCTCTTCTCTCATGTCTCTTCTCTCTGCACTTGCAACTTTATCATCTTCTCGTCTGTCTCTCTCTCTTTCTCATTGCTGCTCAGCATTCTGTGTGAGGTTTTTTTTTTTTTTTTTCTTCTTTTTGTAATTGGTTCAATAACATGACCAACTTGACATTGAGACATGACGGCTTTAGCTTTTTGCATTGTGGTAGGGCCACAGAGAGAGAGAGAGAGAGAGAGAGAGAGATATATAAAGATATTTCCTCTACCAATTCCTCTGCCCTTGCCACGCCCCATTCCATCGCTTACCTTTTCTTTTTTTTTTTAGTCAAGTTTTCCCTTTGACCGAAGAGTCATTAATTTAAGCAGCACTCAATCAAGTCGCAATAAATTAACCTCTATTTGTAAGCAAAATGAATAATGTGAATAACTAACAAATAGACACACACACACACACACACAACAACAACAACACAATGCAACATCAATTCACTTTTTTTTAGTTTGTCGGTTTTCGTTTTTGTTTTTTTTTGTTTTTGGTTACATTTCACTGATTTTGAAAGTGAACGTTTGCGCAGCGGAATCACGATTTTATGTCGGAGGCGCATACACTCCACTCAACTCCACTTGGAGGAGCCGAAAAGTCTCTGTAAAGCATCAGTACAGTAAAGCAGCATTATAAAAGACGCAACTTCAACTCACATAGAAGGTCTCAGATCTAATGTTCGTCGCTATTCTAGGGCAGCATCTCAAAAGAAGGAATGTCCCTCAATATGGGATGAGTGCAGTAGTTAAATTAGATCTATCGTCAAAAAATGCATTCAATTTCGATATATCACACAAATAATCAAATTTTCAATGGTATTCTAAGGCACTTATTCAAAGATATCTTTGTTATTGAATTGAGCAAAGTTTTTTGTTGCAAAGGCCATAGTTTAACGTATGAGTCACAAGGTCTTAGATCTAATGATCGTCGCTATTCTAAGGCATTTACTAGGGAAGCATCTTAAAAGAAGGAATGTCCCTTAAGATGGGACAGTGCAGTAGTTAAATAAGATCTATCGTCAAAAAAAAGCGATTAATTTCGATAAATCACACAAATAATCAAACAAATCGAGCAAATTTAATGCTTTAATTGTTATTCTAAGGCACTTATTCAATATTTTGCTTATTGAATTGGGCTAAGTTTTTTGTTCCATTGGCCATGGGTAGCCTCAACTTTCGAGCTGTGTTTTTTGGCCGGATATAAAATCTTGTCACTTCACTCAACCTGTAATTTTTTATCTTTCTTCTTCTTCTTCTTCTTCAATGTCAATGTCGTTTTAGTCGAGTAGTTGGTGGCAATCACTGTAGACATAGATGGTCTCTGTCTGTCTCTGCGGCTGGCCGTGCTTTTGGTTTAGTTATTAGCATGTCAGACAATGGATAAATGGTTGGAATGGATGGAATGGATGGATGGATGAATGGATGAAGTGAGCAGTGGGCACACTGTAGCAACTGTTGTCGTGGTTGCTGGCAGTTAATATTGTGATTTGTTGTTATCACAATGCAGTTTTGTGGTCGATGGCTTGTTCGAAGCTCGAACATGGCATGCCCAGCGCGTGTCTGATAAGAATGCCCCAAAAAAAAAAAAAAATAAAACACACACCAACAACTGCAAACCAAAGAGCAAAAGCAAAAAAAAAACAACAACAACAAGTTGTATGTAACTTGACCCAAGCAACGAAAAGCAGGGCCCAGAGCCAAGCCAAGAGTTGATTGTAGTGATTTTTGGTTGCAACCAAACTATGGGGTGTGGGGTGTGGGTTGGATGGTGGGGGGAGGGGGGCTGGGGCAGGTCTCCGGCGTGGGTGAAATTCAGCAGACATAAATTTGGCGTCGTCGTGTTGTAGCTGCTGCTATTGCTGCCGTTTCTACTTTTCCAGCGTGCAAGTAAATGAAGCGAAACGTGGGTTATTTTTCTGATTTTCGCAGTATTTTGTGTGTATGTCTGTATGTGTGTGTGTGTGTGTGTGTGCAGTCGCGTTTTTTTCGGCATGCATCTTATAGATAGATACAGCTGGCTTGCATATCTTTTTGAGTTACATATTTGTAACGACTGAGGCCGGATAGACAGCAACGGAGACGACAAAGACGACAGAGACAGAGACGACGACGACGACGACGACATGTCTCTGCGTAGGCTGGTCCGCATCAGGTGACCCAGTTTTCGCTTTCTGTCTCCTTCGTTGTCTTGTTTTATTTTGTGAAAATTATACGATATGCAACTTAAAGTTGACTTGTTTTAATGTTTGTGCTTTAATTTATGGCATATATCCAGCAACCTCACCCCACCCCACCCCCCCCCCCCCCACCTTCCCCCAGTCGCCACCCCCCACTCATATCATAGAGAGAGAACGAAAGAGAGAGAGAGAGAGAAGGCTCAATCAATTTAACACACTTTTTTTGTGTTGCATTTAACCATCCACTTATTCAATTTATAATGCCACGTAACTTAGTATATAAATTCCTACTAAACTAGTTTCGCCATTTACATGATCTATTTGAATATTCTTCACTCCAACCCAATCCCCCACTCCCCAAAAGCTCCTTCCCTCACCTTTAGCGTTCTGTGGCAATTTAAAAGACACATTGTTGTCCCGACCACAAATTATTAGTAATAGTACAATAAGCCAAATGCATCATTGTTGACGCAAAAAAGGGGGCGTGATTGGATAATAGGCGGGCCAAGTGTTTATTCTCTTCATGGACGAGTTATATATGACTAAGTAAGTTGCCACATAAACTAGCAAATATTATTACTGCAAATCTATATATTTACACACATTTAAAGAGAAAGAGAGCGAGAGAGAGAGAGAGAGGGATTAGGTGTAAATATAATTTATAGTTTAAACAATTTGAACAAACTCGATTTAAAATTCAAGTTCAACAGGTCGTATACGTAATATCGATAGAGACTTATCTGATTGCATCATTTGTTTTGCTTAACTCAAACAATAATCAATTGTAAATGAAATCTAAAGTCTAAATATGCCCCCTAAAGTAGGCAATTGTTTTTTGCAAAACAAAAACTAACAAGATTAGATAATCAGCATTATTTTTCTTACTTTTTATACTTATATGTACATATGTATATCAACAAGTAACAATTTATGTTGATCTTTTGATATTTTCATGACTGTGAATCATTTTCTTTCTCAATTTGCGTTTGAAAAATTCGCAACGAATTTTGCGCGATTCCATTCATCCAGCCCAGCTGCCACTTAAATCATATAGAAAATTATATATGCCATCGTAAATAAGATATAAAACAGACGCCTGCATATGGATACACACACAGACATGAAGCAAATAATATTGACCATATGATATTGTAAGTTGGATTCGTGATATTTGCATCAGACAGAATTGGAATCGAAATCGAAATTGAAATTAAAATTGATCATATGTAGCAATGTGAATGTGGGTTGGCCACATGCCACACACACACACACACACAGCCATAGCCAATCACACCCAGGTAGAGGTAGTCCGCCACAAGTCATTGCACTTTTTACAATTCATACAAACACACAGAGAGATACATATATATGTTTGTGTGTGTGTGTGCGTGTTTAGATTTTGCAATAATTTCATTTTCATTTTGAATTTTCATTTCATTTTCATTTCAGCATTTGAAACTCTATTTAACAGTCTCTCAGGCGCTCTCTCAGCTTCTCTCTCTCTGTCGTTGTCGCTGTCTCTGTGTGTCTTTTAACAGCTACAGCGACGTCAACGTCGTTGTCACGCTGCGCTGCTTTAGCGGGTCTATTGACAGAGACAGCTGACATCTAAAAATACAGTCACTGACAGACAGAGAGAGAGAGAGCGAAAGAGAGAGAGAGAGAGAGAGGGAGAGCGAGTGCAGTTTGATCAATTTCACTTTCACTAATTATGTCACAATCAAACCAAATCTGCGCTTCCTCTCTAACCCACGTCGTCGTCGTCGTCGTCGTCGTCCCCCGTTGTCCCCACACCCATTTATCCCTCTCTTTCTCTCTATGCACTCTGTGTATAATTTGCTGCTATTTGCACTCTTTCTGCTCTTTCCACTGATCCTTCTTGTGTGTCTACTCTTTTGATTTGGAATTTTGGTTTTTATGGTTTTTGGTTTTTTCTGTCTAGACAATATTTCAAATAAATTGCGCAATAATTTTTATATTGTCTGCAATTGGCCATTGCGAATGACGCCAGATTCACCCTAAACTTGTCTATTTTTGGCCAGTCATCAGATGGTAAACACAACAACAACAACAAGTAAAAGAAAGCTTTTTGCATCTGGAGGGCTGTATTTGAGAGGGTAGCAATAGCGTAGAGCTTTTTCCATCGGTCTGTGTGTAGACAGACAGTATTTATTTGATTGTCGTAGGTCATGATGGGGTGGGTGGGTGGTTGGCTGGGTGGCCGACCGTTCGCCGCCTGTTTGTGAATGGAATTTAGGGCCAACTTTAAGAGCATTTCTGAGAATTTAACCCTTTATGGTGAACAAGAATTCGTATATTTGAAGGGTATAAAATCTACTGCTAACTTGCCGCCTGCCTGCTCCGTTCAAAGCTCTGCAGAAAGTGCAAGTAAATTTCAACATTGTGCTCTCTCTCTCTCTCTCACACACTGTTGTAAAATGCTTTTGCTCTCGCATCCGCTCGCTCTGCTTCTCTCTTTGGCTCTCTGCTGGTTGGCTCTGCTGGCGTCGCTGTCACGATGCCATGCTGCCACTTTGCCAGTTGCAAGCAACGTTGCAACCAAGAGGAGTTTGTTTTTTTCCTTTTATTTGTTGTTGTTGATGTTTTACTGTTCTCTGAGAACGCAAAATTATTGGAATTGCACAAAGAAAAGTGAATCGACAAAAGCGAAAAACTGTGTGTGTGTGTGTGTGAAAGAGAGAGAGAGAGAGAGACTGCAACTGGGATTGTGTAAGTTTTACAAGACAGCTGCATACAATCACACACAAACTGAGAAGAAAAGTAATAAAATTGAAAAAAAAAGAAGAAAAAAAAATGAAACTTGTTTTATGTTTTAGTTTATTGCATTCTTGGTTAACCGATTTAGTCTTTAGCGAGAGAGAGAGAAAGAGAAGGACAGAGAAGAGTGATGCCAACATCCTCCAAGTAAAGACTGCGCGTGCCTCCCTCTCTCTCTTTCTCGCTCCCCTAGCCAAGAGTAATTAGAGCAGTTTAGCGTCAGCGTCGCTGCTGCAGCGCTGCAGCAACTATTAAAGCTTGTCGCTGCATGCAGTTGTGTGCGTGTGTGTGACTGACCTATCTCAATGCAATTCAGCTTGGCCATTTACTCTTTACAGACAGACAGAGAGAGAGAGAGAGGGAGACAGTTGTGCTCATTTATCTTTTAGTTTTGTACAATTTGCTTCTGCTGACGCTGCCGTCGCTGCTGCTGCTGCCTACTTTGCCGACGCCTGCCTTCCACCCCCCAACTGCAGCTACCCCTCTGTAGTCGCTGTAGACAACATTTGCATTTTACATTCAGTTTACACTTTGCCCCCCATTTAACATTTAACATGTTTCTGCTTGTATCCCATTTTTGTATTCTTACACATTTTTCTCATCTTTAGCTTTTGCTTTTGCTTCTTCTTCTGACGTTCACACGCATGGCAAAAGGAATAATTTTTGTTGTTGCTGTTGTTGTTGTTGCTGTTAATTGTTATTGCTGTAATTGTTATTATATGAGCCAACTAAATGGTTGGCTTATTAAACGCAATTGCTGTTATTTTACGACTTTTGCATTTAACATGCTGCAGCACATTTAATTGGAGCTGCAAATGAATACAAAATTTAACCGAAACTAAATTCGCAATCATTATGATAGAGATAGAGATAGAAATAGAGCGAGGGCAGATCAAAAAGTAATTGTTGTAATCAAGAAAAATGCATTTTATCGACCTGCTTGCCCATTTCGATTCAGTGTATCTTTTATTGTTTCGGGGAAATCTCAAAGAGAACTTCTTCCGCTTCCTTTTTACTAATTTAATTCAAGATCATTTTCGATATTAGATAGATAGCACTAGTTCTCTGGCGCAATTAACTCATCATTCGTTCTTCTTCTTTTATGTATATTTGCAGTTGCCAACTCACTCACACTGGCCTGGCCTAAGGCAAGCTCCATAAGCTCAAAAATAAACGTGAGTAAAATATGTCAAAACAAAACACTTGATTTAAAATGTAACGCCGAATATGGTATCTCTGGGCGCCAGAATTAAAAAAGAAAAGAAACGAAACGAAAAGAAAAACGCAAATAGCGCCGAAAACCAAAAAATACATATAATAAGTGCCAAGACAATAAACACTAAAATTTATGCAAAAAGCATTATTTTTTAAACAATTGTGAACCCAAAAAGAACGATGACGATCTCGACAACGACGACGACAAAGACGACAACAGGGAGAATGAGGAGGAGAATGAAGAAGAGAACTCTTCGAGAAGTTGCTAAGTACTTTCATAAACAGATAATCATGAGTAATGAGTAATAATGAGAATCGCAGAAAGCAGCGTCTCTGTCCCTCGAAGCATACATACGTCCGTCCGTCCGCCTGTCCGTCCGTCCGTCGTCTAATGCCAATGTCTATAGGTCCGCAGTCTTGGTCTCTCCTCCGTGTCCATCTCTATGTGTCTATGCAACCACTTGACACTTTAAGTGAATGAACTGCCGATCAAAACTGGCGAGTAAAGTAAAGTAAAGCCAGCCCCCCAACCAGATCCACCAAGCCAAACCCACTTCAAATGGCAAATGAGCAAAACTGTTTCCATAATTTTTGTGTGTTCTTTTGTTGTTTTTGTTGTTGTTGTTGTCGATGTCTGTGCGCATGACTAAGGGCACATATAGACATGATATATCTATTCGTACATAGAGATAGATATTTGTTGGCGTATAATTAGGCGTTAATTGAAAATATCAATGAGGCGAGGCAATCAGTTAAAACGTAACCAAAATGTACCCCATTCCAACCGCTCCCCGCCTCCTTCTTTCTTACCTCCTTCCGTCCTTCGTTCTGTCCTCGATTCTGTTTTGGCCAAATGACAGCAAACAATTTATAAAACTCCAATTAGCCCTATAACGGTACTTGGAACTGAAGCTGAGAAGCCGAAGCCAAAGCCAAAGCCAAAGCCGATCTCTGACCGAATCTCTAAAAACATTTAAGGCAAGTTAACACCTTATTTTCATTTTTTTTTTTTTTTCTTTTTGTTATGCGGCAACAGAAAAGCCGCTTAAATCAGCGGCTCAATCAATCAGACGTAAGGTTCTGTTCTGTTCTGTTCTGTTTAAATTAAGAATATTTTTATTTCGTTTTGGGCAATGCAACTTTCTTAAATCAAAATGGTTCTGCCAGTTCCTTTTCCTCCTCCTTACTCCTCCTACTCCTACTCCTACTCCTACTCCTACTCCTCCTTCTGCTTCTTCTTTAGACAGTGGTTGAATGCCTGAAAGATTGCATTCTCTCTCTAAAAATGCTTCATGAAAATTTTCATCTAAGACATCATACACAATTTTTGGCATTTAGCTTATTGTTCACTTATTTTGCCCCACTGTAATCACAAAATGACAAATGTAAACTGTTGGCCGTCCTGCCTGTGCGTTGGGGTGGGGTTGGGTGGGCGCGGTAAAGGGCGGGCAGAGGGAGTTGCTCTCAAAAAGCAATCGCTCGCATTTATATGTATTTCTTACGAAGAAAAAAAAAAAAAAAATTAAAATTTGAACATCTTTTTCTTTTTTGTTTTTTTTTTTTGGGGGTTTCTTGCGGCTGCATGTCAGCGCCGTGTTCTGATCTCTGCGCCAGATATTTTGGCAGGAAGAAAGGCAGGACAGTGACAAGGGGGGAGGGGGGGAGGGGAGCGAAGGGGGAATGGCAATCTCCACCAGGTAGCTGCAGCAGCTCCCAACTTAATGCAGTTGCCTTTGGAATAAAGCTTCGTTTTTTTGATTGCATTTCATTAGGGTTTTTGTTTTTGTTGTTACTTTGTTTTGTTTTTTTTTTATTCGCTCTCTCGGATTTTTCTTACTTTTCAGTTTGCTTTGGCTTTAATTTTGTTGTGGTTGTTGTTGTTGTTGTTGCCGGGCATTTCAAAAATTTATGCACACTCGACTGCCATTTTGAGCTTGTTAATTTTGGCCTTTCATTCGTTTCGGTTTCGGTTTTGGGTTTGAGTTTGGTTTTGGTTTTTTTTCTTTCGATTTTTCGTTGTCCATTTGGTTTGAATTGCGCCTTCCTTTTTTTCTGATTTTATTTTTTGACATTTTTAACAAGCGCCGTTCAAAAAAGGAAGTTGTGCAGTGCCCCCCGCCATCCGCCCTTCGCCTTCGACTCTAAATATAAGAAAATCTTTGATTCTGCTACTGCCCCCCCATAATTATTACTTCACTTCCCCTTTACATTGGCCCCCCCCCCCCCTTGTGGATCGATCGATTTATTAATTTGATCTAATTAAATAAGAGCATTAACTTTTCGACTCAATTTGTCGGTAGCTTTTTTAAAATTACTTTTATTGTTGTTGTTGTTGGTGGTCGTGGTGGTTGTTGTTTTTTTTTTTATTTTGGAGCCACACCTTTTGTCATGCCATGAATCATGTATACATATGTAAATATCCCAATATACAATACACAAAAGCCATTTACATGTGTGTTCCACTTAAAATACAACAAAATATACATACATATCTCATTTAAGTGTGTGTGTGTGTGTGTGTGTTTATATATTGAAATATAATTTTTTTATAATCCGCATTTTCTGTTTTTGGGCATATGTTTTATCGCTTCTTTTTGATGTCTCGCTTTGGCCATAATAGGATAGGATTGACAAAAACTTACATACTCGAAAAAGAAAAACAAAAAAAAGTATTCATGATTCATTGCAACGAGTTAAAACTCCTCCGATAAGAAAATAGGCCAGCACAACTTCCACTTTGATTATGCACAAACATCCGCTTCAATTTTTGTGTCTAAGGTGGAAACTTTAGGCCCAAAAGAATTGGCTAGAATCTCTCTCTCTCTCTCTCTCTCTTCCTCTCTCTTTGTCTCTGAAAGAGAATTTAATTGCTTGCTCTTTTCTTTTGGTTGTTTTTCGTTTTTGTGATTGTTCGTCTAACATTTAATAAACGCTTAGTTCAAATTTCGTTTTTCAATGTGAAGGTCAAACAAAGTTGGCAAAAAATTGAGTGCCGAGACTCTTGAATACCCTATACACGACTCCAAGGTAGATTTCCCTAGATATGACATCTTCAGAAGAAAGTTAATTAAAGTATAAGTTTTCATTTTACAATTTTCAAAAACAATTTTAAGTTCTCTCCAGCATACCCTTCAGAGGGGATTACAGGGTGTTTCATTCCACTCATTCTGATGGCCAGCTGCGAATTCGATTCCATTTGGAATTAATTGGACTACTGCATATACGTTTATGGCTTTGATTTCGAATGAGTCAATCCCCAAATATATTTCCCCTACCACCCCAAAAAAAAAATGTTGCGAAGCAATTTCCCCCAAAGAACTTGCTAAAACAACAATTGAGTGGGGGAAATGTGGAAAGGGAGGGGGAGGGAAAACAAACTCTTCCACAAGTTCAGGCAGAGCGCGCAGACAAGTTCTAAATTATTTCTATGCTAAAAGTGAAATGTGGCCAAACCACTTTTTCCAAGAGTCCGAGTCAGAGTTGGAGCTTGGAGCTTGAAGCTTGGAACTTGGACTAGGTATAGCCACCATCAGCGACAGCAACAGCAACAGCAACAGCAGCAACATCATCATCATCATCATTATCATTATCATCGTGATTATTATCATGATCATCTGCTGGCATCTTCTGCACTAGTCTGCAATTTACTTTCAATGCCACTTTTAAGATGTGGTATTGTTGCCGCCTCCATCTCCTCTCCGTCCGTGGCTTTCTTTGGCACTTGTTGTTGCTGCTGCTGCTGCTGCTGCTGCTGCAGCTATTGCTATTGCTGTCAGCGTCTAGTCAACACTTTTGTTGTCTGTGTGTCTGTCTGGTTTTTTGTTGCATGTTGGCATGCTGTTTGGTATGCAATTTGCAATAGTTGCACTTGCGCAATTCAAATGCACACTTAGATACTCTCTCACACACACACACACACACACTCACACACACTCACACACACACACACATGGGTTAAACAAGATAGCGTAATAACTTAGTCAGCCAAGCAGCAGCAACAACAACCGTCCAAGACGGAAGACGGAAGATGTTGCAACATTGCGAAACAACAACAACAACAACAAAAACCAAGCAACACAACAACAAAAAAACTGCTAAAAAAAAAAAGCAAAAAAAAAACAAAAACAACAAACCAACTTGGCAGAGAAAACCGGAAAAACAACACGCAGTGAGCCAAAGTGGAAACTCTGCTAGCCATTTTCATTCTAAACACTAGACAACACACAACTCAAACTGAGTCTCTGATCATAGACATTGCCCTGAAATCAATTCTCTAGAGAGAAAGGTCATGTCAGGTCCTACAGTGGGAAGGCAAAGCAATTGAGCGACGCACAAGCGAGTCAGAACATCAACTCTCAAAAGGGTCTTTAACGTTTTTGTTTGTGGACTGCGAGAGAAAGAGAGAGACGCATAAGCAACTGACGCACAAGCAATTGAACGGCGCACAAGCAAGTCAGGATATCAACTTCCAAAAGGGTCTTTAGCGTTTTAGTTTGTGAGAGAGAGAGAGAGACGCATAAGCAACAGACGCACAAGCAAGTCAGGACAGCAACTCCAAAATGGGTCTTTAGCATTTTAGTTTGTATGCTAAAAACGAGAGAGACGCATAAGCAACTGGCCCTGGAACACCTAGAAAACGACTTTGAGGTAGTTTGGAGCATTTCTTCTCCTTTGTTGGACAGTGTTTCGAATGCAAGACTTGATTTTTCTCACATTGTTGAATTTATTGGCATAGCTGCGGGCTCTAAGGCGGATGGAGGAGGATGGGAGTTGAAGGTGTGGGATGCGGGCAGGTTCAGTTTGCTGCTGCTGTTGCCTCAATTGAAATGGAAACCTCTTTGATTACTACCACCCCCCCCCCTCCCCCACCTCCTCCCCATTCTGTATGTGTGTGCTCCTCCACCTCCTCCTCCTCCTTTGGTTTTCCATTGAGAGTTTCGTAAACACTTTTAATTGCATTTATTATGATTGACACTGATAAATCAGGCATATCTAACATTTCGTCTGTCCATCTATCAGTCAGTCAGTCATTTGTGCCTTATGTAAGCAGGCAACAAATTGAACAATTTAAGCATCTATTGGCTCAAATTGAAACCAATATATGGCCTATGACTTGTATCGTTATATCGATAAACAGACAGCAGACAGCACTCCGAAGGCTTTACCTATCCCATGGTGGTCTGGTCGATGGTCCAGTCGATGGTTCAGTCGATGGCTAGTGGTGGGGTGGCCATTCCACTTCCAATTTCCCACTTGGGTTCAATGTGCTTTACCATATGCGCCGCCGCCGCCTTCCTATGCCCAGCGAGAGACAGAGAGAGAGAGAGAGAGAGCAAAAGAAGTGCTCTTCAAATACAAAAGCCTTGCCTTACACTAAACTGGTAGTTAGAAGTAGAAGCCGTCACCGGCAGCGGGACCTGTAGCAACTGCTGCTGGGACCTGCACCTGGGGACCTGGACCAGGTCCAAGTGCATTTTGGGTAGAGGCAAAAAAAAAAAAAACGAACCTAATGCCTCTTTTGCATATTTGACTCTTTGGTCAAGCATTAGAAACGTGTGTAGGCACAACAACAGCTACAACAACACCAACAACAACAAGGCAAGAAGATAAGATAAGTTCAAGCTGGCCTGGGTCTGGGTCTGGGTCTGGGTACTAAAGTACTTGCTTTGTTAGGGTTAGTTAACAACCACGTCACAAATTAAAGAAGAAAAGAATTACCAGGCAAAAAGGAAGAAGAAGCCACAGAGATGCAGGGAAGGGAAGGGAGAGTAGGATGCAAGGAAATAGGAACGGCAACGGGACGATGGAAGGAAGAAGCCGCTGCAGCTAGATAAGTTATTAAGATATATTCCCCAAATAGTACATATAATTCACACACTTGATTAGCAGATGAATATCTCCGACTTTAAATTTCTCTCTCTCTCTCCCTCCCTCTCTCCCGATGTTTGGAGAGATGCATTGGCCATTCTTTAGACTCTTTATCTCTGGTTCTGTGGTTGGGCAGTGGTTTTTCTTTTCATTCTCTTCCCTCTTTTTCTCCTTTACGCCCTTGTTGCTCAATTCTTTCATTGGTAATTTTTTAAGTAAAATTTTCCAATTGTTTTTTTGAAATTCTAGAATTTTCACATAGTTTCTCAAATGTGGGCACGTTCTGACTCGCCTTTTTGCCCCAAATTGTTAATTTTAGCGAATTTATTTTGTTGTTTCAACAAACAAAGTATTTAATTTTCCATTTCAAATGGAATGGAGAGTGGGGTGCAAAGGGGAGGCCAGGGGTCAGGAGTGGTGGGGTGGGGTGGGATGGGGAGGGCCCAAGCACCAAATCAATTTGCACCAAAATGCGCAATAAATAAATCAAGCAGCAGCAGCAGCAGCAACAACAACAATAATTTCAAGGCCAAAGCTTATGACGCCTGGAGGAGGAAGAGGAGAAGGAGGAGGCTAAGATCCCACTCGCGCCCTCCCCCTCCCCCCCCCTCTGTCTGTCCCCCTCTTCTGGTTGGCATTGCAACACACACACACACACACCGAGGGAACGAGGGTACAAGCGAATGAGCAAGAATATCTAAGCAATTTCACTTTCCTTATCAGCGAGGTCGGCCACACACAGAAAATATTGTGATAAGATTTCCGACTGCAAGAGCCGTTTGCTGCGGCGATTGCAATTGAATTATGAGGAGTGGTGGTGGTGGTGGGAAGGGTGTAACGGGAGGAGTGAAATGAAAGTGAAATTTTATTGTGTCATAGTCTTTTTTAATGCCCCAACAAAAACCTTATGTATAGACAGAGAGAGAGAGAGAGAGAGAGAGAGAGAGAGAAAGAGAGAGATCAAAATGCCAAGTCAAATGGTGGGCAAAGAGAGAGCAATAAAAAAACAAAAATTTAGACTTCATACTAACAACAACAACAACAACTGTAAACCCCAATTTGTTAAAGGACGACTCTCTCATACTCTATGATCTCAAAACTAAAGTTGAAACCCAATTTCAGAGTTTAAGGCAAAGAGATCCAACCTATTTAGTACAAGAGAGCCCCAAGCTCTTTACTATATAGTCAACCGATTCTGAAGGTACTCGTTCATTTGAAGTCACGCTCTGAGTTGAGTCCTATCGCCAGGGCAAACTGCCAAACAAAATGAATATGCCCTAATCGGGGCAAGAGTATCGAAAAGAATTCGCTTATATTTCGGTTGACATTGAAACTTTTTTTTTTTTGGTTTTGTATTTTTTTTTTTTTTTTGCCAAAACAAAATACGAGATACGAGTAGGTAGAATTGGGATTTTGACAAACTGTTTTAATATTTGCTCTTCGTATATACACACACACACACACACACACAACTGGGAGGTATATACATACATAACACACTTTTCGTGCACTTTTTGGTCGTCGCACAAATCATCCATTTCAATTGAGCAATGAAATGATCGCAAAACCGAAACAACTAGAAAACAAAAAGGTAAATCTCTCTGGGAGAGTCGTAGTATCTTTAAAACATAATTCCCTAACGGCACTTAAGCTTCGAACAACCGAAACAACTTAAAAAGACACTTGGCACTCGGCAGTTGAACGTCTAACAACCGAAACGAGTTTAATCACAATCACCAGGAATTGATTAGACTTTGATTGCTTATTCCAAATCAATATCGAAACTAATTTGTGATCTTAGAAAAGGAATCCTAGCTCTATACCGTTAGCACTAGCGTTACGATACTTGAGCTTCTAACAACCGAAACAAGTGACATACAAATTTGTGATCTTTGTAAATAGGTTTAACCTATTAATCCCAAATTATGCCTTAGTAGAACGCTATAAGTTGATATTGCCATACAAATTTGTTTCTAAGTACGTAAATTTGGCAGTTCGGCACACACACACATACACACACATCACACTCGACTCCACTACAACAACAAGAATATTATTTTTGGTTCTACACACACACACACACCCGCATACAGAGTTATATGCAGGGCTGTATATACTCTCTTTTATATAGACTGCGTTTTAATGCCGCAAAGCGTTTCGGAGTGCACACACATGTGCGTGTGTGTGTGTGTGTGTATGTGAGTGTTACTGATAAGCCGATTTGCTTTAGATTCTGCCTCTTCCCTTCTATATAGACACATACATATGTATGTACATATATGCATATATATTTAATTGAGTGAATTCTTTTTTTTTTTTTTTTTTGTGCTCTACGCGATTTTGTTTTGTTGCGTTTTTTGCAGTCTGCCTTGCCATTTCTTGTGTTTTAGTTTGTTTTGCGGAAAAAAAAAAACAAGAAGTGAGTTCCGTAAATTATACATTCCCCCGCGTATTACCTCATCAAATTGTTCAGTTCTCGAGAGAGAGAGAGAAAGGGATCTTTATATCTTTGCGCATTTATCTAGCAAATTTTGTGTTGCCTATCCAAAAGGCGCAAGAGAAATTCTAGAATGAAAATGTTCTAACGATATTCCTTTTCCTATCCTATTTTCAGATAACACTGCCATATTGCAACAAAGATTCAAAACTGACCAGACAAAAAAAGAAAACAAAACCACAACAAACAACAAAAACAACCAATCTACCTCGTTGCTAGAAGAACTTGTGCTTGAAGAGAAAGAAAGAAATTGAATTGAAACTGAAGATCGTCGTTAATCCTGTCTTGTCCCACATGTAGACCAAAGTGTCGGAGAGAACAAAACGATGGAACAATTTAATAATATTCAGACAACCTAAACTAGAGATAATCGAAACGAAGAAGAAGAAGAAGAAGGTTAAAAAAAAAAGGCGAAACGAACGAAGAGGAGTTTCCGTACGATTTTTGTGTACTCGAACACAGCCAACTGAGATTGAGATTTTCCCATTCCTGCTCCAGCTCCTTCTCCTCTACCACCACCAACTCCTGCACCTTCGTTCCACCAACAAACCATTCAAGGAAGAGACACACACACACACACACACACACACACACAGAGAAATGATGAAGAGCAACGGCGACATTGAAGGATCAGGGCATCAGATGCCAATTGCTGCTAATGCTGTTGCTGGTGGAGCAATTACCTCTGGCGGTGGAACAGCAACTAAGCCCAGCAATGGTCACAGCAATGGCCATGGCAATGGCAACGGGAATGGAAATGGGAATGGCGCCTATCATCAGAATGGAGCCAACGGACGACGTGACTCCAGTCAGGCGTTCACACCGTTGCTGGCCCAGCACAACAACACAAATGGCGACTCATTGGCCAGTCCGACGGCAATGACAGCCACGCCCACAGCCAATACAATGCTGTACGAGAGTGCGCCGAGCAACAACAACGAATGGAAGGCCTCCGAGGATATAAACAATCTAAAGAATGGCCTTCTGAGCAACAACAATGGCAATGGCCATGGCCACAATCACGGGCATGGGCATGGGCACGGACACGGACACGGACACGGACACGGACACGGGCATGGGCATGGCCATGGACACAATCTCCGTGAGAAATATAATCACGAGCAGGCCCCACTCACAGGTGGCTATAAATTGCCCCCGGCACGGTCCAGTGAGTCAGATGAATCTGAATTCGATTCGGATCTAAATGGCGGGGCCAATGAGGGATCCAATTGCGGACTGTTTGGATGTCGGCCTCGATGGGCCCGGAGATTCGCTTCGACGCACGTGTTCATGGTGGTCTTTCTGCTGGCCTACATCCTCCAGGGCATGTACATGACGTACTTTGTGTCCGTGATCACAACCATAGAGAAGCTCTTCCAGATCAAGTCCAAGACGACTGGCTTCCTGTTGAGTGCCAGCGAGATGGGCCAAATCTGTACGGCCATGTTGTTGACCTACTTTGCGGGCCGTGGCCATCGACCCCGATGGATAGCCTGCGGCATGGTTCTCTTCTCCATAGCGGCCTTCGCCTGTGCCCTGCCGCACTTTATCTTTGGCGAGCAGCTGATGCACACCAGTGTGATTCTCCAGCAGCAGCAGCAGCAACAGCAGCAGCAGTCGCAACTGCAATTGGAGAGCGGCAGCAGCAGCAGCAGCAGCTTGATGGCCTTGGCCCAACCAAATCCGAATCTCTGCCTACTCGGAGGCAATGGCACTTTGGCTGGCAGCGAGTGCAACGAACAGCGCCAACAGGAGCAGGCCTCCCACTCGAAGATCACAGTGATTGTCCTCTGCATATTCTTTGGCAGTCTCCTTAGCTCCGGCATTGGCCAGACGGCAGTGGCCACCTTGGGGATTCCCTACATAGACGACAATGTGGGCAGCAAGCAGTCCCCCATGTATATGGCCGTCACAATTGGCATGCGAATCCTTGGCCCCGCCTCCGGGTTCATATTCGGAAGCTTTTGCACCCGCTGGTATGTGAATTTCACCAATCCCGGCTTCGATGCCAGTGATCCTCGTTGGATAGGCGCCTGGTGGATTGGACCCGTTGCCATTGGTAGTCTCATGCTGATGGCATCCATTGCCATGTTCTCGTTCCCAAAGCAGCTGAGCGGCAAAAAGAGCGGCACCAGTCGGACCCAGAATCCAGGTCAGACGGCAGCTTCAGCTCCTGCCGAGCTTGAGGAAAAACCCAAACTGAAGGGTAAGAAGGCGGCCAAACTATTGGCATTAGATGGGAATCTAGCTAAGATCTCTCTCTCTCTCTCTTTTACAGACTTTCCCAAGACTGTGCGCCGTCAGCTAAGCAATGACATACTCATGTTCCGCACTGCCTCGTGCGTCTTTCATTTGCTACCCATTGCCGGGTTATATACGTTCCTGCCCAAATATCTGGAGACGCAATTCCGCTTGGCCACCTACGATGCCAATTTGATAGCCGCCTTCTGTGGCATTCTCGTCATGGGCATTGGCATTGTCATCTCGGGTCTGTTTATTTTGAAGCGCAAACCCACGGCGAAAGGTGTTGCCGCCTGGATAGCCTTCACCGCTTTGGTCTACTCGGCGGGCATGGTCATCCTGATGTTCATTGGCTGCAGCATGAATGATTTTGCCGGCTACAAGGCCAGCGATGGGAACAGGTGAGCAGCGGGACCAGTGGAATTGTCTTTCTAACTCCTAACTAACTCTTTCTCACTCTAGTCCCGCTATCATTGAGCCCGCTTGCAATGCTGCACTCAACTGTACCTGTGATAAGGAGAATTTCGCACCAATTTGCGCCGATGGCAAGATGTACATCTCGGCCTGCCATGCCGGCTGCAGCAGCTCCTCGCTAAGGGCCAGCGACAATCGCACACTCTATACGGATTGTGCTTGCATTCCAGATGGTTAGTAAATACCCACCAGATGGATGAAGTCGTCTGCCCAAGCCGCCTATAAAAATTAATCTCTCTCTCTCTCTCTCTGTTTGCAGTTGCTGAGGCGGTCAATGGTTACTGTGATAATAACTGCAAGAACTTCATCTACTTTATATTGATTTTTGCCATTTGCGTATTTATGCATTCCACCTCCGAGGTGGGTAGCATGCTGCTCGTAATGCGCTGTACACATCCAAAGGGTTAGTAAGCCCAACTAAATAACTTCTTTTTTCTTTTTTGGCAACCATTAATCGAATCTTTGTGTAATTTACTCAGATAAAGCCATGGCCATGGGTGTCATACAGTCGGCCATTGGTCTGTTTGGAAACGTGCCTTGCCCCATTATCTACGGAGCCGTCGTGGACTCGGCTTGTCTGATATGGAAGTCGGTGTGTGGCAAACATGGCGCCTGTTCGCTCTACGATGCTGACACATTCAGGCATTACTTTCTTGGTGAGCTCGCAATTGATCTCTCTGTTACACGGAGTGGTCTAATGATTCCCTTTGCAGGCATAACGGCTGGCATTATGTTTCTGGCGTTTCTTATGGATTTGGTTGTCTGGCGGAAAGCTCATCGCATTGATATTGCCCCCGAGGATCATTTGGATGGTGCTGGGCCGCAGGCGCAGGCATCACGTTCACTGGATGTATCCGAATCTAAGCAGCCCATAGCACCAGCTCCAGATACAACAGTCTAACAACAACAACAACAACTACTCCGATAAAAAAAGCAAACAAACAACAAGAAAACAGAAACAGAAACCGAAACAGAAACAGAAACAGATTTCCAATAAATGTTTACCTTAATTGTTAATTAGTTATCATTTTGTCTAGTTTTTTAGCTTAATGCAAGAGTTATTATTATGTATTTAGTTAAGTGGCATTTTAGAAAACCTCATTAAAATTTATATAACTCTTATGTACATCGCGATGTATATATATATATATATAAATGTATATATATATATATATGTATGCATACCAACAGAAATATATATATATACATATGTGGATTCTGTGCAAATCTCAAATGCTATAGTCGAAAACCGAACCGAACGCAACAAATATAAAGCAAAGCGCTAAAAAAAAAAAAAATAATCAGAAACATTTACAAAAACTATTCTCTATATATATATATATATATATACATACATATAAATGATTACTATCTATATAAACAGTTTAAATAATGTATGTATGTCTTTTTATATATATATATATATTTGTATATGTATATGTAATTGCAACCTATCTGTGGTAGTTAAATTTTAGTTAAAATTCTATAATAAATGTCTAAGTTTTGTCATATAACAACAACAACAACAAAAATATACGAAAAGAAATTAATGGAAAAAAATATATATCACTATATATGTATATAGTATATGTATATATATATACACTGTATATTGTATAAGGATCACATATATATGTTCAGCCCAAAAAAAAGGGAGAGTCCACTTGACTACTAACTCATTAGACATTAAGTTCAAACATGTTCATTTAACCGATCTGATAAGAGTGTTAACTGTTAAATGCGCATACCGTTAAACGATAAATAACGGTTAACGATGCGTATTGACATATGCACATACATATGCAAAAAAATGTCATTTGTTAAAGGGGATAGGTGGATTTTAGAGGCTCAAAATGAGCACATTAACAACAATTTTTTCATATATCATTTATTTCATTTTGTCATTTTGTGAAGTTTTCATTGGAGAACATTCAAAAACCAGGAGCCCATGAGAGCTCATATCCTGTGGCCAATTAAAGCCTAAAAATGATTCGTTTCAATTTGAAACTTTTGAAGAGTATTCTTGAAACATTCGAGTCATTGTTTGAACAAAGAAAAGGAAACCCTTTTATTCCTTGTTAAATTCTGAAACCCACCTTACCCCTAACGAAAGCCTTACTAACTTGAACCCTTCGAATGGCCGTTTATACCCCAAAATTTTGGACGTCAAATCAGGATCCCAACAAATCCCCAAAGTTGAGCCAAAATTAGGTACTATGTCCTTTTTTTCATGTTAAACAAGATAGATCGATTTTTTCAAACAAATTCCTGCTTATTTTCAGTGATATTTTCTACGAAACCCATCGAAATGAAATCGAAATCCCAAGTTAACCAAGAAAATTGATTGGTGAATTGGTTATCCTCCAAGTGGTAAGCTTCTTTTGTGTCCTACCCAACGGGTAGGGGTAGTTAGAAAAGTGTCTTCGTGTCGTCTGAGTCTATGTGTTTGTGTTTGTGTTTGTACCAAAAAAATGTTGTATTTCATTTATTAACAATTTCTATACAAAAATGCTTAAATTTACGAAATGCAAATGTTTTCCCCATCATGTGAATCTTCTTCATCCCATCATGCTACGTCACACTCGCGCTTTTCGCTTAACTAAAATAACAAAATTTAATGTTATACAAAACGAAACGAAAACGCGAAAAGTTTCCAGTTGGATTTGGATTTGGAAACTTTTTACTTGGGCTATTGTGTCTGGTTGTAACGAAAAACGTAAACGAAAACGGAATCAAAATATCAAAAATGAAAATCGAACAATCTCTATAATCAATCAACTATCGGGTGCCCACAACTTGAAGGTGCGATCGAATGACGTTGTCGCTATATACTGAGAATTGGGCGAAATGTCCACAGATATGACCTTGTTGTCATGGCCCTGCAGCGTTTTCAACGGCTGCCAGGTCTTGTTCGACCAGATCTTGGTTGTCGAATCGTAGGAGCAGGTGACCAGAAAGCTGCCGCATTCCTGCTGGTATTTTACATCGGAAATGAGATTGGTGTGCGCGGGAATGGTGTAGACAGGCTGGCGTCGCCGCAGATCCCAGATCTTGCAGGTGTTGTCCTGAGAACCGGTGGCGATGTGAAAACCATTTGGCGAGAAGTCCACACCAAAGATGGCGCCCAGATGGCCCTCGAGAAACATGATGCAGCGTCCAGTGCGCAGATCCCAGACCCGTCCGAAGGCATCCAGGCCACCGGTCACCAGGACACTGCCATCGGACTGATAGCTGAGACAGTGGACCGGTTTCGCGTGTCCCTCCTGGTGAAGTACCTCAGTCTTCTGCTCCAGATCCCAGAGTCTCCAACTGGAATCGTAGCAGGCGGTGGCCAGAAAGCGTCCGGAAGGATGGAATGCCACCTTGGACACCCGATGCGGCATGTGACCGGTTATGTCGGCAATGGATTCCTCGTTATTAAAGCCCCACAACTTAACGGCTCCATCATGACCACCTGAGGCCATGGCCACCACATTCTCCTCGTCCGCCTTAACGCCGGGTCGCAAGGCCACGCCACCCACATAGCTTGCATGACCACGCAGCGTCTGTTTTAGCCCGCAGTCGGGAACGCTCCAGAGTTTACATAGACCCGACCAGGAGGAGGTAAGCAGCAGCGTGGAATCCTCATTGAAGGCGGCACTACTCACTGGCCGCGTGTCGCCCACTTGGGAGCATAGTGGAGCCAGGGATTGCAGCTTCTTTTGCATCTCCACCATGCGACCAGCTCGTGTGGCACTAGGCACTTCCAGGGCCTCTTTGGCTCGCTCTAGGCGGTCGCGCGCACGTGGCAAGGAGTAATCTGCCATCCAGAGGCGGGCCACACGTAGCGTATCGGGTCCCTCGTGATACCATGTGGTCTGCTCCTGCTCCCGCTGCTGCAGCTTGCGATCCTCCTCCTCGCCCTGCTTTTGCTTGATGGCATTCTCGCCCAGGCTAGCCAGGAGTTCCTTTAGACGGCGTCGCCGCTCAGCTGGACCCTCGCCAAAGTAGCAGATGGGCTCATTTAGTTGACGCAGATTGTTCTTGATCTCTGAGTCGTCAGTGGAGACATTTATCTGACGCGCCCGCTTTTTGCGTTCAAATTCCTCCAACAGGGCCACTGTATCACGCTCCATTTCCGCCTCCAGATCGAAGTAATCATCATCGATCCTGTGGGCCAAGACAGCGGCCGTTGGAGGCGTCTGTTGCCCAATTTTTGTGGCACCTGCAGACTTCTTGGCTGTCTCCTCATAGTCCTCATCGGAGTCTATATCTTCGAGCTGTCCTCCCGTGGTCGTGGGTGGCCCTGTCGTCGTCGTCGTCGCCGCCGCCGTGGATGTCGTTGCGGTTGATGATGCGGTTGTTGTTGTCGCTGCTGCTGCTGCTCCTCCTCCTCCTGTTGTCGGAGACGCCGTTGAGCCGGCTGTTTGACGCTTACGCTCCGCCTCTTCCAGCGAGCCATAGTGAAGGGTACGCTGTCGCTTAACGTACTGTATGTCGTCGTCATCTGACATTCTATTTTCTAAGTGTGAATCGAAAAATAATTAATTTTAAACTAAAATTCCGCCAAAACGAAAGAATCAACAAAAACACTTTGCCGCTGAAAACGTTTTAGTGATTAGTGTTGGGTAACGCTTACATTCGCCGACCGGCAGCAGCAGACCCGCCAACTTTTAGATTAGCTTGAAAAGCGGCCACACTAAACAAAGCAGGGTTGCATTGCGATATTTGATTTGCAAGAGCACAGCCAGCATTTGACAACACTGCAACGTCTCAATAGACACACACACTCAGGCATAAATTTTCATACGAATTGAGTGGAAGTCAAAAGCAAAAATATATTTGCCTGAGCGAAAAACTGATACGTCTTGACGATGAGCGCCCCAAACAATAAAATGTCCGCCACAGACCAGATGCGCGCTATGCTGGACCAGCTAATGGGCACCGCTCGCAACGGAGATGAGAGGCAACTGAAATTTTCGGACACTCGCGTCTGCAAGTCGTTCCTGCTTGACTGCTGCCCCCACGATATACTGGCGTCTACACGCATGGATCTTGGTGAGTGTCCCAAAGTGCATGACCTGGCTTTCCGTGCAGATTACGAGAGCGCGGCCAAATCGCGCGACTACTACTATGATATCGAGGCCATGGAGCATCTGCAGGCCTTCATTGCAGACTGCGACCGCCGCACAGATGCAGCCAAGCAGCGGCTGAAGGAGACGCAAGAGGAGTTGACCGCCGAGGTGGCCGAGAAGGCCAATGCCGTGCACGCGTTGGCCGAGGAGATTGGCAAAAAGCTTGCCAAGGCTGAGGCACTGGGCGAGGCCGGCGAAGTTGAGGACAGCATGGAGCTGATGAAGGAGATTGACGAATTGCGTGGCAAGAAGACCAAGGCCGAGCATGAGTACCGCACATCGATGCCGGCCTCCACATACCAGCAGCAGAAGCTGCGCGTGTGCGAAGTCTGCTCTGCCTACCTGGGCATCCACGATAATGACATACGGCTGGCGGACCACTTTGGTGGTAAGTTGCATCTGGGATTCCTCACCATACGAGAGAAGCTAATCGAGCTGGAGAAGACCGCAGCGCCGCGCAAGGCCGAACTGAAGCGCACGGGTAAGATACCAGATCGCGACGATGAGGGCAGAAGCCGAAATCGCTACTTTGTAGGTGGTCGTGAGTTGGATCGACGCTCGCGGGTGCATCGTTCGCGATCCCGAGAGCGTCAGCGGGGTGGTGGAGGCGGCGGTGGCCAGCGCGACGATCGCGATCGTACCGAACGTAGCGACCGCAACAATGGCCGTACAGCGACAGAAGACCGATCCAAGGGCGATTCTGGTGGCGGCGGTGGCGGCGGCGATGTCAGTGAGAGAGGTGAGCGTGGAGCTGGTCGTGAGCGGGACGGCGGACGAGAGCATCGCGATCGTGATGGCCGCCGAAACGACCGGGAACGACATCAGCGAAATGACAGAGGACGCTTTGGCGATCGCCGAGGAGGCGGTGGTGGTGGTGGTGGTGGTGGAGGCGGAGATGAACGTCGTCGATCGCCCCGGTCAAGGGAGCGTTCGCCACGCCATGAAAGACGAAACTACAATCACTTTGCCGGCGGCAACAACAACAACAGCAACAGCCGGAGACGTTCCTATTCCCGGGAACGTTATCGTCGCTAGGACTTGAACCTGAAGTGGAAGTGGATGGACTTGCAGTTCCTGACGCTAGCGAGAGAGAAGGAGAAGGAAGCAGCATTCTGGGTCAGCGCACGTACGTAGAATTAATTGAATACCAACAACCACCAACAACAATTAAGCAAAATACAAAAGAAAACTACAGCAAAAGCAAAACTTAACTTAAAACTTAATGAAATTAACATTAGACACTAAATGCATATACATATATATATACACATATATATAGACCCAAAATATTTATATATATATGTATATATCCGATATATCTATACACATTCATTGATATTCATTGTAAAATGTTAATAATTTCTCCATTTGATTTGACTCTTCTCCTCTTAAACAAAAACAAACGAAAACAAATAGAAAACACCTAAAATCACAAAAAAAAAAAAAAATAAAGCTAAAACTTATGTAAATGATATAACTGAACCGAAAACGAAACGAAAATCGACAAAAGCTGTAAAGAATTTTACAAAATTCAATATAATGCATACACATACATATATAGTCGTACCGCCCGCCCACCCTTTCCTCCAAAATCCGAACCCGAACCCCTTAGAATTATATTTCGGTATGTAGAGACCCAAACAAAAAAAAAAAGTAACCAAATACGAATTCTATTTTGTTGTAGTGACCCTCGCAAAACGAAAAGTGTTGCCCATAAAAAGAAGAGAAGAAGAGATCGGAGAGATTTCCATTACATTTTCTTTAAAAATTGCAATTATAGAAGTGGTCACGTCGGGGTCACCACTTGCCAAACCTTACTGAAAATGTACATACGTTTATGTGATTTATACATAGAAATTTTGATAAGATGATATTTGTATTGTGTATAGAATTGATTAACAAATTGATTAGTGTCGTTTTTTTTCTCTTTTCCTTTTGTATTTTGTATTGTTTTTTAAGGCCTAGTAGGAGATGATGGAGAAGGAGGAGAAGTATTTTAAATATTATAATGGAACACAGGGAATTATTAAAATGTTATGACTAATATGTTTAGTCGGTTTGGATATTATTTATCAATTGAGAGACTATTAAAATTATGAGTTAAATGTAGTTTGAATAGGGAGATCTCTCTCCCCACCTCTCTCCTCACCACTTTATGGGCAACACTGGTTCTCTTTCTCCTATACTATATGAATAACAAACCAAAACAAACAAAATATGATACATGCAAAATGTCCAAACAAAAAAAATTCGACTATATACTTTCTCAGCTATCGCCGCGCGCCTGCCCAACTCTTCTACTACCCCACCCGTGACACGTTACACGTGACCCGTGACCAAGAGTCGTGAGTCGAGTCGAGGCGTGAGTCAAGCGTGAGTCGTCTACGCGTGTGTGTGTGTATGTGAATTGACCGATTTTTGGCCCCGTTAGGGTAAGCCTTCTCTCTCTCTCTTCTCTAACTCAATGTATCATCATTGCTCTAATTAAATTTTGCAGCCGTTTAACATGCTTACACACAGCTTGGTTGGTGTGTGTTATTGTGGTGTGTGTGTGTGGGTACGTATTGAGTATTTGAAACACTCTCTTTCACTTTCACTCTATCTACATAAATCTTTCTTCCTCTCTCTCTCTCTCTCTCTTTCTCTCTCATCTCTCTCTTAATCTAGCAATAGTTCATTCTTTTTGGCAGTTATAACAATTACATAATACATATATAGTTCCATATATCAACAGATATCTATAGAATATAGTTTGGGTACGTATGTATTTTCTTCCGGCCTTCCGTGTGTTGTTGTGTGTGTTTTGTGTTTTTGGGTACGTATTGTGGTTAACCGTTAACCGTTAAACCGTTAGATATACCGCTCACACTGGGTACGTATCAGAGCGAGAGCGAGAGTAAGAGAGAGTAAGAGAAAGAGAAGTGAGTGGTAATGGCGTCGTCGTCGTCGTCTTTTGTAGGGTTCTCTCTGTCCTCCACGGTTGTTTCTTCCACAGTTATTTGGAGTTTAACTTAACGTACGTATTGCCATTTCCTCATATGTTATTTCAAAGCTCAATCAAACCAACTCAAATCAACAATTTGTTAGTATTTACAAAGCATTTCTTAACTTTCAAACACGATGCACACACCGATACCGATACCGATACAGTTACAGATCCAATCCAATAGCCTGAGCCCAATCAATCAGTCAATCCTCCGCGAGAGAGTGAGTATTCGGGTACTACTACTACTACTACTACTACTACAACTACTAAATAAATACAACCAATTTAATATATATAAATGCACAACCAATTATTATATACATACATACATACATATATAACTACATACATCCTACGTATCCTCTATGTATAAGAATTATTTCTCTTCAACCACACGTGTTTATTTCCCTTGGGCGGCTCTTTTTCCAACTCCTTTCTCCACACTTCCATCCTGCCATCCTTGCATCCATTTGTTTTTTTTTTTTTTTCATTCTCCTCTCTCTCTCTCTATCTCTAATGTTCGTTTCTTTTGACAGCATTTAAAGAAAAACAAGGGCAAAAGGATAAATATAGTATGAAAATTTTGAGAGGATGTGATTATATAAAGAGAGAGAGTTACAGTTTACAGTGGGTAAGAATAACTTCAAAATCAATTAATTAATTCACACATGCATACATACTACATATATTTATATATATATATATATATATATACATATATATCTACCAATATTACCAATTTGAAATCAGTAAATCGTGAATGCAACTACTAAATAAATATTTTTCCATAAGTAAACCCAAACAAAAAATCAATCTATACACAAGTTTTTATGTTATATACAAATTAAACAATTTAAATGATTAACTTTAATGGACTTAAGAAGATTGTAATAAAATTGCACTTAAATGATAATAATAATTAAAACAAATTTGTCTTTTATCTCTCTGGCTCTCTCTCCCTCTTTCTCATTCTGGTGGGAACATCTTTTGGTTCCGTAATAATTTATTTAGATATTTACCCTTTGCAGTTATTTAATATTTAATCAGATAACACTGTTCAAATATTATCTCTTTTGCACATATGGAAAATGCTTGTTTTTTGGCTAAAACTATATGTTATAGCGGTCTGATCAGGCTGGTTCTGACAAATGATCGGCCTACCATCAGAAGAAGCTTAACTGCAAGAGTTGGCCAAAGTTGCTCAAACACTGAGCCACTAGTTTAAGTGGGAACAGACAGACAATTACTGACGTAATTTTTTGTAAAAATCAATTCTAGCGACTTAAACTTATATTCTCTGTTCGTGTTTTCAGATGTTATGGATTAGGATTAGTCATATTTTTGACACCGATGGAAACTGCCACAAACATGTAAGTACAAAAACGTAAAATTGATACATATATGAAACGTTTTAGAATCTGTGGGTCTCTCTCTCTTTTAATTGAAGTTCCTTGAATAGGGCGAGGTTTTTCAATTTAGCGTCGATTTTACGTAAAGGTCTTAAGCTAGCTTTCCCTTAGAAGGACTCTTACATGTTTCCCAAGTTCCATCCCAAAAATAAGAATACTTCAGAGCAGTTTTTTTTTTTTTTTTTTTCCATGAGAAGGCTTCTCGGTGTTGTTTGTTTTTTTTTTATTATTGCTGTTCCGTTGTTGTTTCTTTTGACTTTTTTTTTTAAGGATTGTTGGTTTTTCTTTTTTCTTTGTTTTGTTAACTTGTGTTTGTTTCTTTACAATTTTTTTTTTCATTTGTTTTTTGATCGTTTTTTTGCAATTTACAATTTGTTGTGTTTTTCCAAAAGAGAATTTGTTTTGTTACATTTGTATTTAAAATAAGGTTATCTTTTGTTTGTTTTTTGTTACAACATTTTCAATTGGCCCGAAATAGTTTTTTGTTGGTTTCTTTGTCACAATTTCTTAAAGCATTACCAAAGAACAGAATACAAATAATAGAAGGAAAATCATCTCTGGTTGTTTAAAAAGTTTTTGTTTTTTTTTTTTTTGGTGTGTATTTTGTCTGTTGTTGTTGTTGTTGTGTGGTAATGGGAAAACCTTCTCAACCTGCTCCTCACTCTTAACTTCCTTATCCATTCAAAACGTCTTGTGAACTCTCCTACTCCTAACTCAAAACAGTCGCTGCGATTTACTCCTCCTCCTCTTGCTCTCTTTTTTTTTTAGAAGAAATCACACTTAACTCTCTGTTACAATATGTTTTTGTTGTTGTTTACATATATTGTAATATAATCTATCTGGTTGTTGTTGTTTTTTAAGATGGATGATGATCATCAATATTATTGAAATTTGTAGTATCTCTTAATGTTGTTTTTTATACATAATTCTTTCCATTTGTCGTTTGGTTTTTTGTTTGCTTTACAACAAATAATTTTGAGTTATTAGATTTTGCTTTGTTTGTTTTTTGGTTGCTTTTTTTTTGCTTAGTTTGAGTTTGCAACATTCTAAAAATTTTGCACTATTTAGATTAGATTTATAATGTTTATAAAATGTTTTTTCTCATCGATCTACAATTGATTTCTCTTAAGTAATTTAAGTGTTTTCTCTTCATTTTGTTGTTGTTGTTGTTGGTTGTTGGTTGTATTCGATGGGTACAAAAATTAGGTTCTCGATTTTGTTTTGTTTAGTTGGTTTGTTTAGACACTTAATACTTAATACAAATCTACATAATAGATAAAGTGTATGTGTCGTGTGTGTGTGTGTGTTTGTGTGTGTTGTTGTGTGTGTTAGCTTATAGAACTAGCCTAAGATATATCTCAATTTCTTTTATAATAATATTAATATATAATAATAAATTTTCCTTTCTTACTTTTTCTTGCTTCTATATCATATAATAGTTGTTTGTTGGTTGTTGTTTCGGTTGTTTTTGTTGTTGTTGTTGTTGCTTAAAAAATAGACATTTATAATTTGGCATTTATTGCGCATTCTTTCCTCACTAAATTAATTAACATGATTTTCATACTTTACTTTAGACGATTTTTTATTTAATCTATATACAAACAATTGTCAACTTTTTCTTTTGTTTTCTCTCTCTTTCTTTTGCTATGGTTTCTCTTTTGATTTTGCTTTATGAAAAGGGTTCTCTCTATTTGTTTTTCTAGTTTATTTGCGAGTGTTAGTTTTGGAAGAAATGTTTTAAACAAGGAATAATGAAAAGCTTAAGGAAGGGGGTTTCGGGTTTGCAGAAAAGTGTATAGAAACAAAAGAAAATTTTAAATTAAAGCTATTTTATACTTTGCCTACTTTTTTCCCTTCTCTCTCTCTTTCTCAATTATTTAAATTTACGTGGAATTGAATTATTTAAGAATGTGTTTGCTGCTCCTCCGTTGAGAAGAGAATTCTAGGCAAAACACATTTTGTTATTCACTTATTTAGGAATTGCTTTTGTTGTTGTTCGCTTTCTTTTTTTTGTTTGTAAATGCTCTGAAGACTGACTATAGCAAACAAAATTTATATTCAAATTCGAATGTAAAGTGTGCATCAACAATGATTGAAATATGGAAAAGAGATTTACAAATTGAAATTAATTTAAATGTAGATTTTGGCAGCTTTCCTTTTTGCTTTGCTCCTTCTGAACGAAACAAAAAAAAGTATTACAAAACTTTACGTAAATGGTAATAGTTAAAGTTCTTGTCGATATATATATATATGTGTGTATATGTATAATCGTAATGGGTAATAATTCATGTAAAAATGTAGATTTGAGGCATAAACAACTATAATTAAAGAACTAAAAATTTATGTATGTATGATAGATCAAATCAAAATTAAATCGAGTGCTAAATGAGACGAAGACCTAGACTAAGAGCTAGATTCACAGGAAACTGGACTTGATGATCATCACAAGTGTGCGGGGGGTTGGGGGGGGGGGGGGGAGTTTCGTTTAGTTGATACTAATATATTAATCTTATTGGTTGGTTTATTGATTTGTAGGGTATTTTATGGGTGTTGTTGTTGTTGCTGCTGCTTGCTATTACTGATGTTGCTGTTGTTGTTGTTGTTGTTATTATTACTGGTGCAGTTGCATGTTGCTGTTGCTTTTACTGTTTTGCTGTTGCTGTTGTTGTCGTTGTTTCAGTCCTTTGAGTGAATCGGTATCACATATTTATGTCCATATGGACTTTTGTACTTAATGCCACAATCACGATAGAATTTATCCGGTATACCTAAATTACATAAATACAATTTGCCACAATTGTTCGTTGATGTTTGTTGTTGCACTGTGCTTGTTGCTGTTGTTGTTGCTGCTGCTGCTGCTGTTGATGATGATGATGATGTCCCTGGTGTGGGCGTGGCTGTGTTCGACGATAATGATGCAGCTGCAGCTGTTGTTGTTGTCTTTGTTACTGTTGATATGCCATTCAAGGGTAAAATGGGTAGAATTGAGTACTTAATAGCAACCTCATTAATACCACACGGTGGCGGATCCACGGCCAGCACCGAAGCCCTATAAGATTGATAAGAATTGGTTTAGTTTTGATCTTCATAGTTTACCTCATTCTCTCTTTCTCTCACTTCTCTCACTTACCGATTAACGCCAAGCCATTTGTTAATTGCATCGGATAGATTAGCGACGTTTGTTGATAATATCACAAGGTCTGGTGTGGGCAAGGCTGAAAAGAGATTTACGATTGGTAGGGTGACTTCGCTTCTATGTTTTCCCCCCTCTCTCTCTCTAAACTTACCATCCACTGAGTGAATTATGACATTATCTGTGGCCTTAAAAAGGGAAATCTCAATGCTGCTGTTGTTCTTCTCAATTAATTCGGCCTGCTCCACATAAAGCATCACGGTGAGGCCATGGGATGCCAACTGGCGGCCCGTTGCGGCTCCAATGTTGATTGTTCTGCACGGGAGAAGAAGAATTCAATTATCGATTCGTCGAACTATTCTTATCAATCGTCTTCGTCTCTTGTCTTACCTCATATTCTTGACGCCATCGCAAATGATGACTATCTTGGGCCACTGGTGATTGTTGGCCGGTGTCAGGCGTCTGGCACCACCCAACAGGGTGATGGCCAGGTCGCTGGCTCCTCGGGCCAGAATGTCAATCTGACGCTGCAGCGAGAGGCCTGCCCGCTCGGCGCTCAGCTCGATCTTGTTGCGCACGTAGGCCGGAATCGTTGGGATGATCAGACCGTCGTCGGTCACAAAATCATTGCTGCCTTCGAACATGCTTTCAATTTGGCGCAGCTGGAGCGGCTTGCTGGCCAGGATGTTCTCGTCGTGTCGATACTTTTGCTCCGGCTGATGATGATGATGATGATGATGGTTATGGTTATGGTGATGGTGGTGATTCTTCTGCTCCAAGTGACGCACCACATCGGGCTTCTGGTGGGTGGACTCAATGTCATCCCAAATGGCCTGCTTATCGAATAGAGCCAAATTGCCCTCAAAATCGAAATCCTCCTGCAGCAAGGGATCGTCTGCCTCACTGCCGAATGTCTGATGGACTTGCTGTTGCCGGATGCTGCTTTCCCGGCGTACACGATTCCGTTTGTTTTTTCCATTGCCATTACCATTACCATTTCCATTGCCATTGCCATTTCCATTGCCATTCCCATTAAGGTTGGCAAAGCCATTTCCATTCCCATTGGTATATGAGCCATTTCCATTGTTACGCCTAGCGTTGCCATAGCTGGAGGCCTGAGCCTGTTGATAGTAGGTTGCCGCTCCTCCTCCTCCTCCTGTCCCTCCATTGCCAATAATATCGATGGGCTTGCTCATGGAGGCATGGCCTCCGCTGGCTCCAACTCCTGCCGCCTCACCGCTGCCGCTGCTACCATCTGCACTGCTGCTTCGATAGCTATAGGCACTGGTGCCAAGCTTGACCTCCACCTTGGATGGTATCATGTTGCCAAAGAAAGCAGCCACACTGTTTGGGGTCGTGGCCAACTGCTGGGACTGCGAATGGGCCTGGGATTGTTGTTGCTGTTGTTGTTGGGCACTGGAGGCCCGCGATGTTTGCGGCGTCCTGGCAAAGAGAGAAAGCAAAGCAAAGACTCCGTCAGTTTTTTGTAGGGGAGCAAACCATGTTCCGATGGTGATAAGGCTTGCGCAATAACAACTATTCTTATCTCTCGTTTAATGGCCTGGGACCACCGCTTGTGGCTACGATTCAGTGGGTTAAGACTCGGGGTATATCAGACACACACAGAGAATACGCACGGAGTAAAGAATTGATAGTAATTATTATTGTGGGGATTGTGATTGTGATTGGGAATTGTGATTGTAAATTGTGATTTGGAAAAATGATTAACTAAAAGATGGTTGGGCTGATTGAATTCGAAATCTGAAGGGGTAACTCACCAGGGGGATCTTAATCCTAATTTAATATACCTTTTCACTCCGTTGACGGAGCCGCCTCCATTAAGGCTTGAACCATTAAGTTTTAGTTGTTGCATTTGATCGCTCAATGCTGACTTGCCAAATGCTCCACTGCCTCCTCCTCTTGCTTCTCCTGCTGTTGCCCTGCCATGGCCATGGCTATGTCCATTTGCTTTGCCAGTTGTCTTCGTTGTCGGGAACTGGGCGAGCGGCTCATCCTGTTGATGCAGCTGTTGCTGCTGCTGCTGTTGTTGTTGTTGTTGTTGTTGTTGCTGTTGCAATTGCAACTGTTGCTGCTTGCCAAGAATATTGGAAAACTGAGGCAATTTAACGGGCGTCGGCTTATTAATCACCGCCGGCGTCCCATGAGACTCCACATCCTGCTTGACAGGCTCAATCAGATCAATGGCCTGGATGTCCGAGCACTTGAGGACCACTTCGGCGTTCTGCTTGCGCAATGGGACGCCATTGCGAAAGGCACGCACAATGGTTATCTCGTCGGCGGAGATCTGCTTGATTAGGCCCTGGAAAACGCCGAGGAACTCGTCGCAAGTGATGGACACCGCACAGCCAATCCAATCCTGTTGATCTGTTAGACCCATGAAAATGTCCTCCTCCTCCTCGTTTTGCCCGCAATTTTTTAATTATTTATGTTCGTTTGATATAATGTTTGCCTGCGTTAAGCAGAGCAGAGCAGTTTGTTGTTGTTTGGTTTCTTTTTAACACGCAATTTCACTCGCCCCCACCTTACACTCTCCCTCTATCTCTCTCACTCTGACTCTTTTTCTGTGTCTCTTTTGCTCGCTCGCTGGCTGGCACACACTTTCTGCTTTTTTTCTACTGCGCACCAACAAGCCGATCCCTCCTGATACTACGCCTCTGACTTGTCAACTTTTTGCCAGCCTTTCTAGAATTTATTTTCTCGTAGCACAGTTTATTTGTTGTTTGATTTGATATTGCTGCTGTGGGGAAATCTGCTGAGTTGTTTGCGTTGTTGGATGGCCACGATTTTTATTTGGATTTGGTTATGGAGATAGCTTAAATGCACCTACTATTTCAAACACTCTTTCTTATTAGATTTCTTATTTCTGCCGCTTTAAGCAAATACTGAGGAACAATGTCGGGATGTAGGGATGTTAAAACAGTGTTTTTACGCTGTTAAAAATACTGGGCGATGGTTTTCATTCGTTAAGAGTGACCGTAGGCTGGAAAAGTGGAAAATGCTAGATGGCGGGAACTGAAATACTGGTGGTCGAAAATAAAGAAAAACCCTTGGTTACACTGGGTATCATAAACTGTCGATAAATTATCGATAGTTGATAATCGGATCGGCGAATTCAATACAGCGCGGCGAACTCGCGCCTACATAAATGTGTGCGAGTGTGAGAAAGAGACAGCCGCTCCAGTGTTAGTTCGCGATTTGCAAAGTTATTAACAATAAAATTATGAATGTGTTTTCTTCGAATTTTTACGCTATAAACTAATTGAAAGCATCCCCACGACAAGCGACAAGGTGGTGGAAGTGTTGCCGGAGAAGAGGTATTAATGGCGTGGCCAGTTTGCAGGGGAATTTTGAGTTATGCCGCTGCTGTTCGAGAGTGCTTAATTTTTTTTTTTTGTTTATAAGTTTTAAGCAAAGAACTTGCCGTAACTAAAGAATCGGCAGACGACAAAGAAACATACCTACATACATACATATATCCCCAAGTAGATACTTATGCACACAAACATACACGTATATACGTGATGATTTTCCGCATATGAATACATAAATAAAGTAGATTGAAAACTAAAGCAATCCCAAAAACACACACACACACACATGACGGACACACACAAACACTCATGCGCATATTAATACATAAATCAAGTGAAATTAAAATAAAAAGATTGTACATATACGAGTATATAGTGCGCGAGCCGTAAAACTAAAAATTAAAAAAGTAGACAACGGAGAGCGTGAGGAGCAAGAGAAGACGAAAACAAGGGGAAAATGTAAGTGCTTCTAAGAGATATGATTTTCTCTAGAGATGACCAGGTCGAAAACCTTTCAAGCTTGGCTAATTATGCTCGGGCAACTGGGAGTGTGTTCCGCCCACACAAAGCAGGCTAGAGTGAGATGGCATATATTACACATACATAGTTACATATGTACAATATTCAAGTAACGTTCTTTTTATATGTACAAATGTATACATATATGTACATACATACATATGTCTCTTTGTTGTCTGTGTCTCTGTTGCTGCCTCTGCCGCTGCCGGCTCTCTCTCTGTTCTGCATGTGCACTCAATTTGGCCTTGCCAAGAGAACGACCCTAGGTAGCGGTGCCAGGGGGGCGAGAGAGACGATGGGAATGATGCACTGCAGCAGCAGCAGCTTCCAAAAAAAAAAAAGAAAACAAGCCATTGTTAGACTTGTACGTTCGTGTCATTCGTCTCTTTTTCACTTTAATTTGCACTTCCGTCTCGTCTCAGTCTCTTTTTTTCACTCTTTTTTTTTTCGCAGCTAAGCGTTTTCCTTCTTTTCATTTCGTTTGTTTCTTTTGTGTCGTCGTCGTTGTCGTTTTGCTTGTTGGAGCGGGAAAAACATCATGTCGACACGTTCTAGCGGCACTGTGGCCGCCGCCGCCGCCACCGCCGCCGCCTCTCCCATTCCATCAACATCGACAGGTGGCGACGTGCCACGCCCACCGCCGCGTCGTCGTGCCGCCTCTGTTGCAGGACAACAGCAGCCACGTTTGGATTATGGAAATGGGCATACTCCACGTCGTTCCCTGGCCGCCGTGGTAAGTAGTGAAACTCTCCTATATTTTGCGGGGTTGGGGTTTAAGGAATTGTGTTCGGTTGGGTGGGGGGCAGAGAGCAAATCTGCCTTATCATTTCTATTTTTATAGTATTTTCATTGTTAATCTAATCTAGACGGCCGGTGGTCGCGGGGTGGTTGGGAGCCTGTGACACAGCTAGGGGGTTAAGCTTTGCGAGAGGGGAGAGTGTGCCTAAATTTTCGTGACAAGCGACATTTATAATATTTTTTGTTTTGTTTTTGTTTTTTGTTAAATTCTTGCCATATCTTACTTGCACTTTTGCGCTGTCTGTAAGAGTTACGACAAAAGTCTATGTAATTAATTTCATCTGATAAGATATGTACATACATACATACATACATACATAGCACTATATGTACATGCATATGTGTGTGTGCTTGTGAGTTTATTTCATTATGTACCCGTTAGAACTATTGTCAAACCAGCAAATCTACGCCAAGTTGAGTCAACCTCTCTTGTGTTTAAGGGATAGACTGAAGGCCCCAAAAAGTATGCAACAGGCAACAGAGCAAAACATTTCTTGATGGACAGTGTAACCTCTCAGGGGCACCACTCAGCAGCTAATGTCTGGCTTTCGGTTTCGTTGGCGTATAAACAAATGGAATATTGCAAACAAGCAATTAAAAGAGATCATTCTTTTATTTATTTATCTTAATTTAGCATCAGCCAAATAGCAATTGAGGCATTTCTCACCCCCCTCTCTCACTCTCTTCATCACCATCTTCTTCTCGATCTTGATACATAATTGAATTTATCAACAATGCGTAATTTGTGCCTCAATGGCAAAAAGTTATTCTGTTTGTTTAACTTATTTAACAAGTCGTCTGCCCAGACTCTGACGTTTAGAACGAACTTTAAGGGCGGAGCTGCAAAGCGGTAGGGCGGGCGAAGTCAAGCTGTTTTATCTTCATTAGGGCTCTTGTGTTAAATTAAGATACATTTTCACCCCACCGACATAGCCGACTTTGGCATACCCTAGAGTAGGGAAATTTACGTCATCTTTTTGGTGGCTAATGGGTATGGTTATCAGTTAACTTTTAATACCTAAAAGTCCATGCATTGCGTCAGTCACTCACTCGTACTCACTGGCGCTGTGCAACAAGTCAAATGTCAATTATAATTGATGAGCTCCTTTTGATGCTGGGGGGAAGAGGGGCGCGGAGTTTAATTAGTTTCTTTGTCCCAAAAGAGATTCGTAATGCAGTCGGCTGCGCCGGTGTCAGCAGACATGTATGCACATGTCCGCACAACAACAACGCACGTACTCACACACACAAACACACACTCACATATGCAAACAAGCACAAGCAAGCATTCCATATAAACACACACCCACAAGAATGTTTGGGTGATCAGCTGTTTTTGTTTTGCTTTGCTTTGGACACTTGTTCGCTCACGTTTCCATCATTGTGAGAGAGCAAGAGAGAGAGTGAGAGAGCACCAAACATTGAGTGGATAACAGTTGGGGCAGTATTTAAAGCTTTCGCGCCAAAAATGTCTGCAGCTTTTATAATGTTTGTTTAGTGTTGAAAAAGTTCTGCGGGTGGACAATCATAAAGATATTTATTTGAATTTTTTTTTTAAACACTCAAACATTTAAACGAATTCAACCAATATAAGTGCACTAAGTTAATATCAAACGAATTAATTTTTGTGATCCACATAGAAATATTCACATCTCTAACATAAAAAGCTTTGCCTTTAGAGAATTGTACACCACTCCTAGTCCCGCCCCCGCGCCTGCCATAGCGCCCTACCCCTCCGCCTTTGGTCACACTGTTTTCGACGCGCACAGCTTTTTTGCTTCAGTTTAGCTTAGAACGTGAGAGTGACCGTTACGTGGAACGGCAGTCGCCAAGTGGGGAGACTTGTTTTGTTGTTGTTGTCGTGTTTGCACTCAAGCTCACAAACACAACACACACCGCACACTCACATCACACACTTGCTGAGAGAGAACATGTTTTTGCAATAGTCTTGGTGTGTTGTTTAATAATTTCTATCGCTGCTTTTTGCGTTTTTTTTTGTGCCTCTTTTTTTTTTGTTAAGGCCTGTTAATAAAAGATAAATAAGTGAATAATTGAATTACACAAAAAATTATTTAATACCGCGCAAAATAACAACAACAACATCATGCGATGAAAAAATACAAGAAGAGAGAAAAAAACGCGGTTAATGTTTAATGCATCCATTCCCAAGCAAATGTGTTAATTATATAAAGAAAAAAACGAATGAAAGAGAGAGAGAAAAAAAAAACAAAATAAATAAATGAATTTCTGAGCGTAGAAAAGCAACAGCCCAGAAAATCATCATCACGTCGTGAGCTAAGAATCAACGTCGCCATATCCATATTCAGATTCGGATTCGGATTCTTCGTTTCTTTCTCTGGGCCTTTTTATTATTAGTCATGCATGCCAAAAAACGCGAAAACGCGAAAACCCGAAAACGCCAACAAAAATACAAATAAGAACAGAAGAAAGAAACCAATGGGCTAGTTGGCTGACAGTGTGTTGGTGGGAAACCTACATAATTCTTTCGGCAGCGGCGGCGGCGGCTTCTCTTCAACGTAACGTTAAGTTACGTTACGTATACGCAACGTGTACAACAACAAAATATAAACATGCCGGAAGAGTCTGCGTTCTCGGCGATGAAGTTTCTATACCCTTGCAGTAATTGGACCCAATCATGTCACTCACTACTCCTGCCTCCTGTCGATATGAAGCAAAACCAAATCCATTTTCCAAAGAAAATTCTCTCACACTCCCAGTTCGCAGCTCGCATTTGGAACTTTCCTTGTAATTGTTATCTTGTTTACAATGTGTGAAATCGGAGTCGGTTCTTTCTAATAATAATCATAATACTCACTGCAAGGGTATAAATGCGCTTACCTCTCTATATAATAAAAACAAAACGGCAATTGTTGTGGAACCTGTTCCTCCTTCTCATCGTCATCGTCGTCGTCGTCGTTGTCTTCTTAGTCGTCGGTCCACCAACTGCAACGCATAAAAATCCAACGACTGTCGCCTCGCCCCACGTCGCGCCGCGCTGTGACCGATTCGAAAAATTCTTTGAATTGCTTGGCCACTAACTCGTTTTGTGCAGTTAAAACAAAAACACGAAAAGAAATAATGTCAACAAAAACAAAAGGGAAAGAGAGATTCCCTTCCCCCTCCAAACACCATGAGTATAATGTGTTTTTTTTTATCGTTCAATTTAGTTTTCATAGAGGCGACGGCGTGCAAATAAATTAACATACAAACCAAAATTATCATCCGCAAAAGGGGATAATAAAAAAAAAAAGAGCAAAGAGATATTAATAGTATATAAATCATAATCAAAATTAAAATCAAAAATGGCTGAATCAACAACCACTTCGCCATCGGTGACGAGTGAAGATGGTCAAATCCATGGCTACAATAATACTGATGTAAGTTTCTCTCCACCTCCATGTCCCCTACAATCATCCCCCCCTTCCCCCTTTACCAATAAATTTATCTCTCCATACACTCAGGGTCGATGTTGGTCTCTCGTTCACTCGCTCTATCTGTCTGTGTCTCTCTCTCTCTCTCTCTTTGTTGCGTATAAGCCGCTAATCAAACCGACTTTGATGTGTAGATCTAGCTCATATGCTTCCCTCTGCCCCTCTTCATCGTTTCTTGTTAGCATTACTTTGCATTTGCATAGTTTTCCGAGTGGGGTGTTGGGGGACGGGGGGTCCCTCTCGCAAATGCAGCAAACTGATTGAACAATCTTGTAAACTAAATCTAATTAAAAAATTTTGATCCAATCCTCGGAAGTTTACTTTCGGCAAAAGGACAAAAGAGACCGGTGCAACAGGTTATTGGAATGATACATATATCGGCTTCTTCCGATTTAGAGACTTAATCGAGTGAAGGTCAACGTTTATTTTTATAAGTAGGCAGTAAATATTTACGATATTGGGTTTGGATCTTCTTTTAACAATACCATTAATTAGCAGACATACTGAAAGTCGGAGTAGAATAAACGCCCTAAGCTCTTTAAATGGTCCTGAACTGCGTGTTCCACCTGGAGAAGGAGTCACTGTTTCTTGTTGGGCGTCAGCCGGACAAACATCTGATATAGTTTCGGCATTTAAGACTTCGGTCGAAGGTCGCTCTTATCCCCGATTATTGATACGTTTGCTAATTAGGTACATGCTCCTCCTCATCCTCATTAATTTCGATATGAATGTACTTAAATGTGTTTGGATTTACATAAGTGGAAGAACCACGAAATTCTTTAATTGCAATGCGAATGTTTCAATCACCTCGCTCGATCACTTTTCATAGCCGTTCCTTTCAATTGCAGACTGGCGCCGCTCTCTTTTGTTTATCCTTAGTAAACAGATATAACAGAAATTTCTTAATATTGACCTTGAAGCGATTACCCGATGTTTATTTTCCACCAATTTAAATTCTTGAAAAAGTTCAACAAAATATTTACAAAAAATTAAAGCGCCTCATCAAATTTGTTTTTGTTCGTCATTCGATACTTATTCTTGGTTTTTCACATTTTTAAAGGGAAAATATTTTAATGAGCTAGTCGAATTTAGGAAGATCTATTAGGTATTGTGGGTGTGTGTGTATGTGCGTATGTGTGTGTGTGTGTGTGTGTGTGTAATCTATCTGTGGCTAATCCATCAAAGAACATATGCATAGACTACAATAGGAGGGATATCATAGGGCGGGTTGGGGGTCAATTTGTGTAATGAATTTGCATCGACCTTTTCGGGAAGGGGGGTTCCCTTTGACACTCTAGCAACTGAGCATCAACAAATCAATTAGATTAATGGCGTCCACTATATCGAAAGGGGGGAAGAAGGAGGTCTGAAGGGGAGAATATGTCAATGTTACAGCCCATTGGAGGAGACATTGAAGCACCTTCTAAAGCATCAGCTGCTGAATGACAGCAACTAAAATAATATTTGTAAACGAAAATGAGAATTTCATTAAATGTTTTTTGATAGTTTTACGTTCAGTTTTCTTATCAGCATTTCTTCGGTTTGTTTCGGTTACGGTTTAACAATTCTGTTTGAACAGTAGACGGACGATAAGGACAGGGGCGGGGAAAATGCGGGGGAGAAGGCCTACCGCGCTGACTTCTGTTGAGTAGAGTAGCCAGCCAGCAGTGCCTTGACTTCGATTAGAGGCGATTTTCGTTTTTTGTTTTTTTTTTTTTTGTTGGCCTTATCAGACGCAAATGATGATTATTCATATATATTTTTGTATGTTATTATTCATCATCAGTTTTTTTTTTGTTTTTTTCGTCGCTTTCGTTGAGGGTTGAGGGGTGAGGGTGAGAGAATAAACTACCGAAAAAAGCAAAGGCAAAGGTCTGTGGTGTGAGGGGGCGAAAGAGCGGGGCAGGGGTGATGGAGGTGCACTTCAATGTCACATGGCATACGAAATGCTAAAAGTGAACGCTTTTTCTATGCCAATTTGTTGTTGTTGATAATGGAAATTGGAAATTGATAATCACATTACGTTACAGAGATAGAAAGAGACAGATACAGCGTTAGTTTATTACGCCCACTTGGGCGTGGCCGAGCGTCATCAAATGTCGTCAAAGCAAAAGAACAAATCCATTTTCATTCTCGGAACAAGCCTAATTATAAGCAATACGTATACGTACGCACATCGCTTCGATCGGTTCCAGGAATGAGACCTTCATGAAAAGCGCGTGGAAAGGATTACTAGGAAGGGAAGTCAAAGCGTGAAAGGAGAGAAGCTTAACAATGCTTCTCATTGGAAGGGGCAAGTTAAGCTTATTAGAACTTTTCAATAGAGAAAGGTACAACAAGGCTAGGCACAAGGACAGAGGGACTAGAGTAAACAAAATTCCTTTCCTCTCCCACTTGGTGCGAGGTGTGGCTATACAGTTGGCGATTAGTTTTCAATACTTGAACCTTTTATTTGGATGAAGAACGGATCGTATATCCCTTTGTTTCGAGTATTTTCCAATGAATGAGCTCAGCCCTTCTAAATGGGTTTCGTTTAAAAATTTGCTCATATTTTTCTATAACAATGGCGGGGCAGATAGCAGCCGATTGATGACGATCACTTTACCTTTGCCAAGATCTATGAACTTGGGAGTATTACAACCAAAACGAGAGCAATTTGAACGGGTTTTAGCTAATTTCCCTCCTGTGTGTGTGTGTCTCTAATCCTGTCCTGTCTCGACTGTCTCTGCAGTTGAGATTTAATGGCTAAAAATCAATTTAATGCCAACTAACAATCTCGACTTGGACTCAATGTCAATGTCTGTTTGGGATTACTTGAGCATTTTCTTGACCTATAGCAGTTAGCTTTTTGTTGATTGATTAGACACATCCCCACCACCCCTTGCAGCCTGAACAATTCACCTCTCCCCCCCACCCCCACATCCCCCTTCACTCACCCCGCCCTCTACGTTTGTTCTCGACAATTATAAATAATCATTAGATATGCGAGAGAGGCGAGGCGTCATTATAGCTGTTCGTTCGTTCGTTCGTCTGTTCCCAACCAAGATATCTAAATGCATTCAGTTACGCTAGCAATATGTTATAATGCAGAGGGAATGGGAGAATGGGGATGGTGAAGGGGTTAGCAATGAGGTTGGGGAAAGCCTTAAAGAGCTTGTCGCCAACGCTGTCGCTGCGTTGCTCTTATATATGTATTTAGTTTTATTTAGTTTTAAGTTCTTGTTGAAAATCAATATAAATACGAAAGTACAAGTTCATGGAAAATGGGAAAAGTTTCCTTTCCCCTTCTCTCATACTACACACAAATATCCCCAGAACGACGTGAACCAAATGGCACATGTAAAACAACAGCAGCAACAACAAAAACAACAACAAATCTGAAAATAAAGCCAGTCAGGGTCAGTATGTGGTCCCCGTACCACAACATGCGCGTTTGTTGTTGGATTCCCTCTTGATATTTGATATGAAAATTTTGTTCGGCGCCGCAAACACACACGCAAACACACCATGTACACCCATTCGAACGCGTCCATCCATCTGACCATTGGTCAGCAACAGGGTTTGGGGTGGGGGAGGGGGCTCCCTTAAAGGGGTGTATCTAGTTACGAACTCCCAGAGAGGAGGATTGAGGGCATAGGGCAGAGGGCAGAGCTGTGTGCTCGTAACTTTTCTCTGCCACTAATTGGACTATATAATTATGATGTTGTCGCCTGTCGTTCGTTCGTTGGTTGAGAGAGTAGAACCAAGTAATTAATATGATTTTGTCATATGTGCCGAATAAGTGACGACGACATGGCTTTAATATTCACATAATGAGAATGAGAATGAGTATGAGAATGGGCTGAAGAATGAATCACAGTCCCAAAAAATGTCAACTTAAAACTTAAGTGCGGGAAGGTAAAGGTCAAGGTCTAGACTCTAGAGGAAATTATCTAGCCAACAACAACAATTACAAAAAAAAAAACATCTTCAAAATGGCAGCATAAAAATGCATAAATTAGTCACAGGCACACGCGGCGTATGCGTAATCACTGGCATTAAGCATAAACGGTGAAAGTGTGTGTGTGTGTAAGGGCATGTGTCTCTGTGTGTGTAGCCAGCCATCCAGCCAGCCAGTGGGGCTTATTTACTTACAATTTACCAGCACACCAAAGAAAATACGCCCCAAATCTGAAAGGCCCACCCACTTACAGTGGGGCAAATTGTAGCCAAAGAGATTCAGTCGAAAAGTATTCAGGGAATTGTTTGTGGCGCACTGTAACATTCCATAGAGATTCTTGGCATTGAATTTTGTCTCTCCCTCCATCTCTCCCTCTTCCTCTTTCTCACTCTTCCACTTTGTGTGTGCTTGTGGATGGGGTGTGGTGTGGTGTGTGTGTGAATGCGTGCACAAGTGGCTCTACTTAAAACAGCTGATGAAACAAACTACTATCTCTGGTTGTTTTTGCTAATTTCCTTCTATGCTTTTCTCGTCTTTCTTCTCTTTCTCTTCTCTTTTCTTAACACTTTTTCTAAATGCTTTTGCTTTTCTTTACACAGAACGACTCTGGAGACTCGTGCCACTTGCGAATTGTAGTGCTCAGTGGTCAGTCATTGGCCAAAAAGGATATATTTGGCGCCAGGTAAGCATCATCCAATCCATCAAATCCATGCAATCTCTAACTTGCATCTCTTTCTCTCGCACAAACAGCGATCCATATGTCAGAATCGATTTGAATACAATTAATGGTGATATTAACATTGACTCGGTCTTAACTAAAACAAAAAAGAAGGTAAATAATACATGAATGAATGAATGAATGCATCCATATGGCCATTGGCCATTCACGAAAGAGACGCCAAGTCTTCTTATCTTATCAGCGATCTTGTCATGCACTTCCTCCTATTATTGTTATTCGTTTTATTAGCCAACTAACCAGCCAGCCAACCAGCCATTGTCGCGCTTTGATTGTGTGCGATTACAAAATGTAAAGAACCTTTTTGGGGCTCATGTGTGTTTGCCATTATGACTAAGGCACGTCAGATATAGAAGACAGATTGTGAATTGCCTTATCAACATTTCTTGCAATTTTCCTTCGTGTGATAATGGCCTTGATTGGCGTTGGGAAAGTGCGTAGATATGCATAGAGAGAAAGTTAATCTCTTTCTTATAGGCAAATGATGGTTATTCCATATGTCCATATGTAAATGGTCCAGATAGATGATGCTTATTCTAATTTGATATTTTTCACTTTTTCACTTGCAGACACTGAATCCATCCTGGAACGAAGAATTTATATTCAGAGTGAGTTAATGTTGTTTCGTGAATTGCCGCCAACAATGTGATTGATCAAATCCTTTTACCATTTGCCAGGTTAAGCCGTCTGAACATAAACTTGTCTTTCAAGTATTTGACGAGAATCGTCTGACACGCGATGACTTTCTGGGCATGGTCGAGCTAACTTTGGTCAATCTGCCCACGGAGCAGGAGGGTCGCACCATTGGAGATCAGAGCTATACGCTGCGTCCGCGCAGGTCAGTAGGGTATGTTTATATGATTTGCAGTTTGATTTTGTTTATTTAATTTCAGTTGATTTACACAACTCTCTCTCTCTATATAGACATAAGATCTAAAACAAACAAAAAACCCAACAAAAAAAAAAAAAAACAAAGAAAAATAATTTAAACAGAAATCAGAGAAAATAATGAAAAATGACGAAAGTAATAGTTATTAGAAATTGTGCCCATTTGTAAATTAGAGCGCTTTTTAAGTTGTACACACACACATATACACACACAGAGACACGCACACGCCGCTCACACATATAGTCACACATATAAATATGTATATTTACATATATGTATATATATTTATGTATACGAGTTCTGATTCTGGATTAGCTTCGCTTTATCGCCATTCAAATTCTCACGATTCAGTCTTCTAAATATGAGATCGGCACATTTCCCTGCCATCGTCTTGTTAGTGGCGTGGTTTGCGAATGGACTTTGATCCTACAAACTTTTCGAATGGTGGATACACCTTTTTGCACGCAAATCAATCCAGTTTCCCCTCGTATATATGGATATACTTATATATGTACATATATATATCTAGAGAAAGAATCATTTGTAGTAATTTTGCTTTCTGTAAATTGTTTTATAACTCCTCCCTGCTCTCCCCTCCCCGCCTTTTAGGGGTAGTTGGAAAGGGATGGCGGTGGGAGGGAGGAGAGATATGCGCCGCAATGAACACCTTTTAGACTTTTAGACGCTTTTCAATTGTACCCAAGTATATTAACAATTTTTGTTTTTCTTTCCCTTTTTGTTGTATATTTGCTTTGAGTTTATTTTTAGTTGACGCTTTGTATAATTGTTCTTGTTTTCAACCTGTGAGTGTGTCTGTGTGTGTGTGTGTGTGTGTGTAGGGGTGTGGGTGTGTGCAAATGTGTGTTTGGTGGCGGTAGCCTGTGTGTTTGTTAATTTTTTTTTTTTTTTTTTTGCTATTGTTTTACACTCATTAATGTTTACAATATCAAATTCTTCAACCCCACACTCTTCCTCCTCGCCCTCTGTGTATATGCAATTATATAGCGCCAAATCACGCATCAAGGGCACTCTAAGGATCTATCATGCTTTTATACGTGAAACACGCGAACAGAGCAGCGAACCCTCGAGCAACAACAGTGACGGCGAATGGGAGCATGTGGACCCCACGAATGCGGTGGAGACATTAGCTCAGCCGGTAAGTCTCAATCCCAATCCCGATCCCACCAGAGACAATATCGACTTGAAATGTTTTTCTTCTTCTTCTTCTGATAAGCATCCTTTTCCTACTGGCGGCCATGATGCATTGCCCGCCGGATGGGAGGAACGACAAGATGCCAATGGACGCACTTACTATGTAAACCACACAGCACGCACCACACAATGGGAGAGACCAACAATGTAAGGATTTGGTCATGGAATGGATCTCACTCTTCTCTTTCTGCTTACTAATCCTCTCTCTCTCTCGTTCTCTGCTCCAGCTTGACTACAAACAACAGCCATGCCGCTGATCAATTGGCCTCTGATTTCCAAAGACGTTTTCACATCAGCGTGGATGAAACGGAGTCGGGACGGTCGGCGGTAAGTTTAATTGCTGAAAACACAAAAAAGAAAACACCAACTGCAACAACTACAACTCAAGAATTTTCAATTGTTTTGACCACCAAGAAACAAATCAACAAAAACTGTACAAAACTATCCACATATATCTATCGTTATATTCTCTCTCTCTCTATATATATATATATATATTCTGCATATGTGATAATGCATGATTTTCTTAATTTTAACTATCAACACACACACACAAATTACACCGCTGCACACACACACATTCTCTCACACACACAATTCTCCTCTCATCCTACTAAAAACCAAACCAATTCTATGCGAGATTCTCTTTCAAATCAAATGAAAATCGAATGCAAAATGAAATAGAGACCAAGGAACGCTGCTGCTCTAGAAGAGATTTCTTCCACTGCAAGTGACCAGGATCGGGAGGATCAAAGTGTCAGCTATAGCAGTGGGGACGACAATGAGGATGAGCAGCTGGATGCCAAATGTCTGAATTGTGGACGAAACCACAATGAGGAGGATGAGGACGACCAGGCAGAGGAGCAGCTAACAGAGGACTGTCAGCCCCCCACGAGCATCTCAGTAGATGATGACCAACTGCCCATGGCAGGAGCAGCAGCAGCATCCTCCTCCTCCCCTCCCAGAAGCGCTCAAATTTGTGATATACTCGATAGGAATTTGTACCTGAGACGCATATTTGTAATGCCGCCAAATTGGGCAATATTTTTATCTATTGTCCCTTATTAAGCTAGAGATTGAAAGGCATCACGAATGATGGGTGAATGGTGGCCGGCCAGCTCAAGTGAAATGTGTCACAATGAGAAATTGTGTAGCTATTAGAACGTGTAGCCTAAGTAGCATTCGCGGTTAGAAAAAAAATGATTGTAACACATTTCCAATGAGTCAGTCTTGACACCTGCTGAAGCTTCTTCAGAGCTTCCGAGAGTCGAGTTGGCATGTCGAGATGAGATGTTATGGACCACCATTCACTTGTTCGATATGCTGCGATCGGATTATATTGATGTGTATAGGGCTAGAGATAGTGGTGTGTCGGTAGCTTCATTTTAAATCCATTGCTAATTCGTTAATGATTCTCGATCCATATATACATATATATATATTTATATGAATTATGTACTATGTGTGTGTGTGTGTGTAGGATGCCATCAGTCAATTTAGTATAGAGGATAATAACAATACAACAACGCCAGCAACACCAACAACAACACCAACAACAATCTCACGCACACAGTCACCACAGGCCACAACACCAACAACACCAACGAACAGCAACAGCAACAGCAACATCAACAACAACAACAACAACAATGCTCAAATGGATGTAGAAATGAATCCACCTCCTTCATCTCTCCCCCAATTGGATCATGCCAGGTTAATATTCTAAGAATGAAGCGCACCTAAATGTTGGCACCATTTCCTTCTTCTCCACTCTAACCTTTTCCGCTCCCTTCATACACAACACCAGCCACCCAACCAACCACTCAACCCACCCACACGTCTTTCCTCTTTCCCCAACCGTTCTCCTCTCTCTCCCTCTCTCTTAGAATCGCCTAAACCGCGTTGTTAGTGTGTTTCGTCCGTCTGTTACTCTTGTCCCCCCATTTTACTCTCTATATCCCATCTCTCTCTCTCTCTCTCTATCTCTGTCTCTATTTCTCTCTCCTGATCACTGTCAGACTGTTGTGTGTATTTCCCACCCCGTCCTGAAAACGAATCTTCTTTCTTCTTCTTTCAAATCTTCTATAAATTCAGTTTTGTTTACAATTCACTGCGACATCCCGTCGCTCATAGGCAGCCAGAAATCTCATTGACCAGTTTGCAAAACGATTTGCGTCCTGTACGGCAGGCACCGGAGCTGCCCTCGATAGCCATGACCAATCTAATGACGCGTCGTGCCATCGATAATATGTCCAACACTTTGGGACGCCAGCAATTGGATAACCGTCAACAGCAGCAGCGACGACGACAGCAATTGCAGTTGCAATTGCAGCAGCAGCAGCAACACCAACAGCGGCAGCAGCAACACATCGGTGGTCATCTGCAGCAGCAGCAGCAAAATAGGCAGCAATCGGTTAGCATGAATTCCGCCCACAAATTCAGGGGCACCAACAACCACACACACCCACCCACACACGCACACACGCACACACACGCACTTGAGTATTGTTGTTGTAACATTCATTTTGTAGTTTTGATCTGTCTTGTTGTTGTGATTGTCTCTCTCTCTCTCTCTCTGTCTCACTCCCTTGCCTTGGTCTCTTTCATTCGAATGAAAAGTCCTCAACTGATTTGGCATAGCAAAATTTGTCACATTATTGAAAACATTGAAAGAAAGTAATCGAAATACAGAAATTTCATGGGCTTAGTATGGGGTCGTCGTGCAAATCGGCAGAGGGTAAGCTACACACACACACAGACACATACACACACACACACGATCCGCCGTACCACATTGGATTCACCCTGATTCCCGCATCCAAACAATATGAAAGATATCTAAAATATTGTCGTTGCACTCTCACACATCTCGCACATCGTTTGATTAACTTTAGACGTGTCTGCATGCGCATTATGTACATATGTACATATATGTATACTGCTCTGTACTATAGTCGATAGTGTTTCGATGTCTCTCTCTCTCTCTCAATATATCTCTCTCATATAACACCATCTAAGAACATCTTTTTGCAGCAAATTTCTATGTTTTCAATTGTATTTTGTTAATGTGTTTATTTTGTCAATTTACTATTATTATTATTATTATTATTATTGTTATTATTATTATTATTATTGTTACAATTTTAATGTGTTAGCTATGATTTGTGCTTTATATGTGTGTCGACAAAACACCAAAAACCGAACAACAAAAAACCATCGAAATATTTTGTAATTTGACAAATTTATTTATTATTTTTATAAACATTTTCTTTTCTGTTTCTTCCAACAACAACAACAACAACAACAACATAAACACAAACACAAAAAATGTATCAACAAATAACGAAAACAAAATATAACAAAACATTTATGCAATTTATGCAATGCATATTCATCAAATCAAATCAAATCAAATAAAAATATTATAATTAGAATGAAGACACCGATCACACAGACAGCCACAATCCCTCAGAGATCTCAGCTCCGTCCACACGACGCAATTCCGAGGAAGACAACAGCGCAGTTGTGCCGATGGAACAAGTAAAGCTTTCCAACTATCTATAAATATCTCTATATATATATATTCACCTACTACTATATACTCTACTCTGTATACTCTATTAACTATAAATGCATGCTCCTCCACCCATCCATCCATCCATTCATCCATCCATCCATCCGCCCACTTAATCACTGCCCACCACTCACAATCTTTCTCTCTTTTTATCTCGCTCAGTATATGCTTTGTCTTTCTCCTCTCTCTCACACACAATCTCTCTTCTTCTTTTTTTTCATACATTTTGCAGAATGCTGGCAGCGAGGAGGAGGCCCTGCCACCGCGTTGGTCCATGCAGGTGGCTCCCAATGGACGAACCTTCTTCATCGATCACGCGGCAAGGCGTACCACATGGATCGATCCCCGCAATGGACGCGCTAGTCCCATGCCAAATCAAACACGTCGCGTCGAAGATGACCTCGGCCCATTGCCCGAGGGCTGGGAAGAGCGTGTCCACACAGATGGGCGTGTCTTCTATATAGATCATAGTGAGTAGTCCAATCGACTTATCTGATCGACTCCAATTAATTCAACTAACGACAAATTCAATTGCAGATACGCGCACCACCCAGTGGGAGGATCCACGTTTGTCCAATCCAAATATTGCTGGTCAAGCTGTACCGTATTCGAGAGATTACAAACAGAAATACGAGTATTTCAAGAGTCATATTAGAAAGCCTGTAAGTGCTCCAACTTCCACTCCCCCACTTACGCTCCCATCTCAATCATTAATCCTCATGATCTTCTATTTCCTTCACAGACAAATGTACCAAATAAATTTGAAATACGCATTCGTCGTACATCGATATTGGAGGATTCATACAGAATTATTAGTTCGGTAACCAAAACCGATTTACTAAAGACTAAATTATGGGTAGAGTTTGAGGGAGAGACTGGTTTAGGTGAGTTCGCTTTTCGTGTCCTTCGTGTCCTTCTTGTGACGTCTTTCATTCATTATGGATTGATTCTCTTTCCAGATTACGGTGGCCTTGCTAGAGAATGGTTCTATTTACTATCCAAAGAAATGTTTAATCCATATTACGGACTCTTTGAGTACTCGGCTATGGACAATTACACATTGCAAATAAATAATGGCAGTGGTTTATGTAACGAGGAGCACTTAAGTTATTTCAAGTGAGCAAGCTTTGATCTTACCCTCTATGATGGGGTTTCGATATCATCCACCTCCTGTTCTGTTTAAATCTCTTCGCAGATTCATTGGCCGCATTGCTGGCATGGCTGTCTATCATGGCAAATTGTTGGATGCCTTCTTCATACGTCCATTCTATAAGATGATGCTTCAAAAGCCAATTGATCTGAAGGATATGGAATCTGTCGATACGGAGTATTACAATTCTTTGATGTGGATCAAGGAGAACGATCCGCGCATTTTGGAGCTCACATTCTGTCTCGATGAGGATGTCTTCGGTCAGAAGAGTCAGCATGAACTAAAGACCGGTGGCGCCAACATCGAGGTGACAAATGAGAACAAAGATGAATACATTAAGTAAGTGAAAGATCCCATCATCATTGTTAGGGAGTGGGAACTACTTTTACTTTACCGTGACTGCGACTTCCACTGCGATTGCGACTGCGACTACGATTGCGAACTGTGGACAGATTCGTTGACACTTCACCTGCTAAAAGTTGGACAAAAGACCCCTCTTGTCTTGTAATCTGAGTTTGTGTGGAATATTTTCTATATAGTACTTATTATTTGTTAGTCTTGTGATAACGGAAATGATTGCATCAAATATAATTGAAAAAAGGGGGCAGAACCGTTTAGATAAGGAAGAGAGGGGAACCCTCCTCCTCTTCCGCTTACTGCTCCACAATAGCGTCGTCATTCTTAACTTTTGGCTTTGTACAATTGTTTTTTTTAGGCTGGTTATCGAATGGCGCTTTGTGGCGCGTGTTAAGGAACAAATGTCGGCCTTTCTGGATGGCTTTGGTTCGATTATACCCCTGAATCTGATCAAGATCTTTGATGAGCACGAGCTGGAGCTGCTTATGTGCGGCATACAGAATATCGATGTGAAGGATTGGCGTGAGAATACCCTGTACAAGGGTGACTATCACATGAATCACATCATCATCCAGTGGTTCTGGCGAGCCGTGCTCTCCTTCTCCAACGAAATGCGATCCCGGCTATTGCAGTTTGTCACAGGCACTTCGCGAGTGCCGATGAATGGTTTCAAGGAGCTTTACGGTTCGAATGGCCCACAAATGTTTACCATTGAGAAGTGGGGTACACCCAACAACTATCCTAGAGCACACACCTGGTAAGTGGCGGGTGAGCGCACACCTACCTGACACAGCACAACTTAATGAGTTTCTTTTTTTTTTTTTTTTGTTACTTTGTAGCTTCAACCGTTTAGATCTACCTCCCTATGAGGGCTATCTGCAGCTCAAGGACAAACTGATCAAGGCTATTGAGGGCAGCCAAGGGTTCGCTGGAGTTGATTAATAACACTGGCAACTTGGGAGAGGGCAACGTGGGTGACGGTGAGTGGCTTTTTCTGGAGGTGCAGCAGCAATTTCAGCAGGAGCAAGAGCAGCATCAACAACGATTGCAACAGCAACAGCAACAAGCAACATCACAGCGGCAGCAGCAACTACGACAACAACAACAACAACAGCAACAATGGAACCGCATCTCATTCAATTGGAGCTCCACCGCCACCAAATCGTGTACTTATTTGTTAGTTTGCTTTTGTATTATAATCATTTTTGCTAGTATAGTGTTATTTCGTATGTACTTTTAACTAGACGCGCCACACCCACACACACACACAACAGAAACAGTTCCATAACTCCACGTCCATGTCCACGTCATGGCAGGCACTTGAGTTCTAGATGGGCAGGCAACAGGCGGCAGGCAACAGGCGGCAGGCGGCAACGGCAGGCGGCAAACTAAAGAGTCCATAATTGATTACCTACAACATTTACTTACTATACACACATTTGCCGACAGACAGACAGACAGACAGACAATTGTAAAAAGTTGAAAACGTTTTGCAAACTAAAAGAAAAGATCTAAACCACATATATATAGATCTAAATACACATGCCTACCATAAAGAACATATGCATACCTATATATATATATATGCCTAATTGCTTAACAAAACAACAACAACAAAAAAATATATATTATATATCCTTAAACAACAAACAAATGCAAATTTTTATAAATGTAATTTTTATGTGCTATTTCCCTCCTCCTAATCCTCCTCCTTCTCCTTCTCCTCCTTCCTCTACAAAGATGAAGCAAAGTTATGCCTAACACATTTTTAAGTAAGTTCATCATCGAAAGGAGAGGAAAAAACATTTTTTTTTTGTATTATTATATATATATATATATACGTGTGTGTGTGTGTTTGTATTTAAAACAATGATGATAATGTTAATGTGTATAAGACGATTTACTATTAAATAAACAATTATTGAAATGGAGCAGCGAGAAATAGAGGAGATCTATATATATATATATATATACAATTAAAGTAAAATACAAATTGCAAAATGAAATTTATAAATGTATAATTGTATAAATGTTAATTATATACACATACATGCATTCCAAATGTTTACTACTAAACTAAATTGTATGATTGATACATCTGAAACAGAGTTACATATGTCTATCAACAAAATTTAATTTTTAAATCAAATTCGATTGCAAGAAAGAGTTCGAACTAATTGTTTTAAACAACAATTTAAATTTAAATTACAACAACACGGAGACAACAAAAAAAAAAAAAAAAAAGAAAACAACTTGAGAGAAAATAAAGAGAAAAAACCAAAAACAAACTTGAATACTAAAAAGATGAAAAAAAAAAACAAACAAACAAACAAACAAACCTAATTAAATTCCATTTCACAAAGAAATTATCACTTTGAATATTTCCGTTTTCACTTTTTATGTTTGTCTGCACCAACTCGATCTGTTCATTTAATTAAGCACATTCATAACACATTTAAATGTTCTCAATTTCTCATTAATGATTCATTTTTATTGTATTCATTTCATCAAACTGTTTTTAATAATAGATGCCAGTGTGATCCTTGATCCAGTCCAAGTAGCTGGTGACACGGGTGAAGACGGCTGGATATTCCTTCTCACAGCCAGCAGACGAGCCGAAGGAGGTCAGACCGATTTGGACATGGTCGTGTTCGAGAACCAATGGGCCACCGGAGTCGCCGTTGCAGGTGGACACACCAGCGGAGGTGGACACACAGATGTTCGAGTCACGGATGAGGGTAAGGAAAGTGCGCTTGCAGGCGGTGTTCGAGATGATGTGCATGTAGGCGTACTGCAGATGGGCGGCCACTGAGCTGGATGAGTCCGAGGTGCGGCCCCAGCCGGAGGCAATGACCTCCTCACCGGTGTAGGTGGAGTAGTGGTCCTCCAGTTTGGGCAGCTCGACAGAGTGAATGGCGCTGTTGTATTCGACATGGGGGATGCGGATCAAAGAAATGTCATTCTTCAGGTTCTTGCTGTCCCAGTCAGCGTGGATGATGATGTCATCCTTGGTGACATGGTGCTTAACCTTGGGGCTGGAGCGGACAGTGCTGCCCAGAGAAACCTCAACGGAGTCGACGCTGGAAGAACAAGAGAATACTCGGATTAGCCATCTGCCATCTGCCACTGTGCTACAATCTGGTCCTTGCTTACCCATCAGTGCAGTGAGCAGCAGTTAAAACCCATTCGTGGCCAATTAGGGAGCCACCGCACCAGGCCGATGAGGAGCCAATCTTCAGGGAAAGACCTACTTGATAGGGGAATTGATCGGTGCGAGCATCCTCGCCGTGAGTGATGCGTCCACTGGGTCCTTCCTGGACGGGGACCAACAGCTCACGAGGTTCCAACTCGCTACGCAGAGCCGATCCGGAGGCATAGGCCAAAGCCAAGGCGAAGACAATGAGCACTTTCATGTTGAATCTACAAACAAGTGTATAACTTTCTCGGACTCTGATATCGCTTTATATAGAGGAACTCTCCTCCAATCTGTGGTTCTGACGTCCAAATAGATATACATACAGTACTATCTGATCTACGATTGGGGCACCTGTTCAAGTGGTCTAGGGTAGCTCTTGTAAGTCGCACGCTCTCTTATCACACCTTTTTTAATGCCAGCGAAATTCTAAATTGATCTGCGTCTTTTTTTCCTCTATTGGCAGAGTTAAGATACGGCACATGAATCGGCACTTTCCGCTATCTCTGCAGCATATTGCCTACATAAGCTTATCTATACATACATTGAAAGAGGGGAATTTTTGGTTGGCCTTGAGGATAGGATGTTATTGGAAACAAACAAAATCCGATGCCCGACGATGTTATGGCGACTTCCTTGTGGTCAGAAGTCATCCTGGTGATTCGTGATATGATGATCTTAAAACATAAAATGAAAGGACTATGTATATGAAATTACTGCTAATTAACTCTAATCCATCGATTGGCATCAAAAAAAGTATGGGTCATCTAAAGATGGAGGACAGGATTTTTTTGGAAAATGTCCCGTTTCTCGGCCGTCCAAAAGACTTTCCAGGACCTACTTATGTCAGTCGACGGCGCATCACCAGGACTTCCATCTGGCCAAAGCATATTCCAATCGTCCTTCAAATGGCCGAGATATGCGCATTTTTCTGTTTTTCGACTTGTAAAATTTTTGCTAAGTCCTGGAAATGCCCGAAACGAGAAAAGAATCGTTAAAAAACGCAAATTCCTTGATATCTCAGCTCCCCGCAGGACTATCGGGATATGCTTTACACAGATGATAGTCCTTGAAGAGACGAGTCGATTGACACCAGTTTTGTCCTGATCCTTTAAAGGAGTCGCGAGATATTGGCAATCAAAAATGTCCTTTTTTTTTCAGCTCCCAGAAGGACCTTCCAGAATCTGATGGTGTCAGTCGATGCGGCTCATCAAGGATTTCGATCTGACCAAGGCGCATTCTGATAGTCCTTCAAATGGCCGAGTTATAAGGACTTTTATGGTTTTTTTTCGACAAAAATGAAGGATAATAGAAATCCTTGAATGCAGATCGATAGAGTTGATCCTGGCGGTTCAGAAAATGTATGTCCTGACGAAATCGGTAAGTATCCTGCAGAGATATTGCTTCGAGAAACTAATCCCTTTTTCGTTTTTTAGCTCTAAAATCCACTAATCCTGCCGCAGGACGAAAAGGTATGATTTTCTAGGATGTCCTTGACGAACTCTATCGATTGGCATCAAAAAAAGTATGGGTCATCTAAGGATGCAGGATAGGATTTTTTTGAAAAGTGTCCTGTTTTTTGGTCATTTCAAGGACTTTCCAGGACCTTCTTGTGTCAGTCGACGGCGCATTACCAGGACTGTCATCTGGCCAAAGGATATCCCAATCGTCCTTCAAATAGCCGAGATATGCGTTTTTTTCTGATTTTTGAAATTGTAATTTTTTTCTAAGTCCTGGAAATGCCGGAAAAGAGGAAAAAAACGGAAGAAAACGCAAAATCCTTGATATCTCAGCTCTCCGCAGGATTATTGGCAAATCCTTTACACAGATGATAGTCCTTGAAGAGGCGAGTCGATTGACACCAGTTTCGTCCTGATCCTTTAAAGGACTCGCGAGATATTCGCTATTTTAGATTAACCAAAAATTTCATTTTTTTTCAGCTCCCAGAAGGACCTTCCAGGATCTGATGGTGTCAGTCGATGCGGCTCATCAAGGAAATCGATCTGACCAAGGCGCATCCTGATAGTCCTTCAAATGGCCGAGTTATAAGGACTTTTATGGTTTTTTTTCGTCAACTTGGCCATTTTTGCGACTCACCCCCTTACAAAAATCAAGGATAATTTTTGGAAGGATAATGGAAAACCTTGAATGCAGATCGATGGAGTTGATTCTGCCGATTCTGAAAATGTGTGTCCTGACGAAATCGGTCAATGTCCTGCGGAGTTATGAGCAATTTTAGGATAATTTTATACGTTAATTTAAATATTTTTAAAAAATTTGTAGCATACTTTTAGTGAATTTTGTAATAAAGGAAACTTAACAGAAAAATTTTTGCTGAGTCATTTGGGTTTGGTTGTTGTTGTAATTGGTGTTTTTGTTGTTGTAATTGTTGTTGTTGTTGTCGCAATGGTGGTTGTTGTTGTTGCTGTTGCTCAAAAATGCGAAAAAAAACGCACCAGAAAAAATTGAAGTACCAGGCGAACAGAAATGCATAGCAGGTAGATAATTTCTTAAAAACTCATATAAGTATGCAGCACTTTTTTTACAAACTGGAAAAAATTTTAGACGAAACGGCCGGTGTTCGCTGCAACGGACATTTTCGCAACGGCTAGTTTTGAATTTTCGTCGGCCGTTAAATTCAAACTAGAAAAAATTTTAAATCATCCACCTACTAGTCACTTCTGTTGGCCTGGTGCTTTGCCCATTTTTCGGAACAAATTTGCGACTCTCGCGGGCTGAAAATTGGCCGGCCGTTTCGCTTAAAAATCCAGCTGAAACACCAGGCGAACAGAAGTGACTAGTAGGTGGATGATTTAAAAATTTTTCCAGTTTGAATTTAACGCCCGACGAAAATTCAAAAATATCCGTTGCGAGAATTTGAAAATTTCCGTTGCAACGAACGCCGGCCGTTTCGTTTAAACACCAATTACAACAACACCGACACCCAGATGACTCAGCAACAATTTTTCTGTTAAGTTCCTTTATTACAAAATTCACTAAAAGTATGCTACAAATTTTTTTAAAATATTTAAATTAACGTATAAAATTATCCTAAAATTGCTCATAACTCCGCAGGACATTGACCGATTTCGCCAAGACATACATTTTCTGAACCGCAAGGACCAATTCTATCGATCTGCATTCAAGGATTTCCATTATCCTTCAAAAAATTATCCTTCATTTTTGTAAGGGGGTGAGTCGCAAAAATGGCCAAGTTGACGAAAAAAAACCATAAAAGTCCTTATAACTCGGCCATTTCAAGGACTATCAGGATGCGCCTTGGTCAGATCGATTTTCTTGATGAGCCGCATCGACTGACACCATCAGATCCTGGAAGGTCCTTCTGGGAGCTGAAAAAAAAGGATATTTTTGCTTAAGCAAAAATAGCAAATATCTCGCGAGTCCTTTAAAGGATCAGGACGAAATTAGTGTCAATCGACTCGTCTTATTAAGGACTATCATCTGTGTAAAGGATATATCAATAGTCCTTCGGAAAGCTGAGATATCAAGGATTTTGCGGTTTCCTTTGGTTTTTGCACCGTTTTGGGCAATTTCAGGACTTAGAAAAAAATTACAATTCCAAAAATCAGAAAAAAGCGAATATCTCGGCTATTTGAAGGACGATTGGGATATCCTTTGGGCAGGTGGTAGTCCTGGTGATGCGCCGTCGACTGACACAAGAAGGTCCTGGAAAGTCCTTTTAATGACCAAAAAACAGGACATTTACCAAAAAAATCCTGTCCTGCATCCTTAGATGACCCATACTTTTTTTGATGCCATTCGGTAGAGTTCCTCAAGGACATTCTAGAAAACCATGTTCTTTCGTCCTGCGGCAGGATTTGCGGATTTTAGACCTAAAAAACCAAAAAAGGATTAGTTTCTCGAAGCAATATCTCTGCAGGATACTTACCGATTTCGTCAGGACATACATTTTCTGAGCCGCCAGGATCAACTCTATCGATCTGCATTCAAGGATTTCCATTATCCTTCATTTTTGTCGAATAAAAACCATAAAAGTCCTTATAACTCGGCCATTTGAAGGACTATCAGAATGCGCCTTGGTCAGATCGAAGTCCTTGATGAGCCGCATCGCCTGACACCATCAGATTCTGGAAGGTCCTTCTGGGAGCTGAAAAAAAGGACATTTTTGATTAAACGAAAATAGCCAATATCTCGCGACTCCTTTAAAGGATCAGGACAAAACTCGTGTCAATCGACTCGTCTCTTCAAGGACTATCATCTATGTAAAGCATATCCCGATAGTCCTGCGGGGAGCTGAGATATCAAGGAATTTGCGTTTTTTAACGATTCTTTTCTCGTTTCGGGCATTTCCAGGACTTAGCAAAAATTTTACAAGTCGAAAAACAGAAAAATGCGCATATCTCGGCCATTTGAAGGACGATTGGAATATGCTTTGGCCAGATGGAAGTCCTGGTGATGCGCCGTCGACTGACACAAAAAGGTCCTGGAAAGTCCTTCAAATGACCAAAAACAGGACATTTTTCAAAAAAATCCTGTCCTGCATTCTTAGATGACCCATACTTTTATTGATGCCAATCGATAGAGTTCGTCAAGGACATCCTAGAAAATCATGCCTTTTCGTCCTGCGGCAGGATTTGTGGATTTTGGAGCTAAGACGAAAAAAGGGATTACTTTCTCGAAGCGATATCTCTGCAGGATACTAAACGATTTTGTCAGGACATACATTTTCTGAGCCGCCAGGATCAACTCTATCTATCTGCATTCAAGGATTTCCATTATCCTTCATTTTTTTCGAATAAAAACCACAAAAGTCCTTATAACTCGGCTATTTGAAGGACTATCAGGATGCGCCTTGGTCAGATCGAAGTCCTTGATGAGCTGCATTGACTGACACCATCAGATCCTCGAAGGTCCTTCTGGGAGCTGAAAAAAAGGATATTTTTGCTTAAACAAAAATAGCAAATATCTCGCGAGTCCTTTAAAGGATCAGGACGAAATTAGTGTCAATCGACTCGTCTTATTAAGGACTATCATCTGTGTAAAGGATATATCAATAGTCCTTCGGAGAGCTGAGATATCAAGGATTTTGCGGTTTCTTATGATTTTTGCTCCGTTTTGGGCAATTTCAGGACTTAGAAAAAAATTACAATTCCAATTCCTTTGGGCAGATGGTAGTCTTGGCGATGCGCCGTCGACTGACACAAAAAGGTCCTGGAAAGTCCTTCAAATGACCAAAAAACAGGTCATTTTCCAAATAAATCCTGTCCTGCATCCTTAGATGACCCATACTTTTTTTGATGCCAATCGATAGAGTTCGTCAAGGACATCCTAGAAAATCATACCTTTTCGTCCTGCGGCAGGATTAGTGGATTTTAGAGCTAAAAAACGAAAAAGGGATTAGTTTCTCGAAGCAATATCTCTGCAGGATACTTACCGATTTCGTCAGGACATACATTTTCTGAACCGCCAGGATCAACTCTATCGATCTGCATTCAAGGATTTCTATTATCCTTCATTTTTGTCGAAAAAAAACCATAAAAGTCCTTATAACTCGGCCATTTGAAGGACTATCAGAATGCGCCTTGGTCAGATCGAAGTCCTTGATGAGCCGCATCGCCTGACACCATCAGATTCTGGAAGGTCCTTCTGGGAGCTGAAAAAAAGGACATTTTTGATTAAACGAAAATAGCCAATATCTCGCGACTCCTTTAAAGGATCAGGACAAAACTGGTGTCAATCGACTCGTCTCTTCAAGGACTATCATCTTTGTAAAGCATATCCCGATAGTCCTGCGGGGAGCTGAGATATCAAGGAATTTGCGTTTTTTAACGATTCTTTTCTCGTTTCGGGCATTTCCAGGACTTAGCAAAAATTTTACAATTCGAAAAACAGAAAAATGCGCATATCTCGGCCATTTGAAGGACGATTGGGATATGCTTTGGCCAGATGGAAGTCCTGGTGATGCGTCGTCGACTGACACAAGAAGGTCCTGGAAAGTCCTTTAAATGACCGAAAAACAGGACATTTTCCAAATAAATCCTGTCCTGCATCCTTAGATGACCCATACTTTTTTTGATGCCAATCGGTAGAGTTCTTTAAGGCCATCGTAGAAAACCATATCCTTTCTTCCTATGGCAAGATTTGGAGAGCTTAGAGCTGAAAGATAAAAAACGTTTATTAGCGTCAAAAATTCGTCAGAGTATTTACCTTCACGGCTAGTACATAATTCAGAATTTCAATTCTATAAAGTTTTCTTCGTATGAAATTAAATAACCGTTTCGGGCAGATGGCAGAGATCAAGGCAAATATATAATTATCAATCACGATTTACCAGCACTTTTGCAAACTTTAAAAATATTGCGGCTACCCGAACTTTATGCAATATTTCTCGATAACGATTGAGCACTGCGGTGTTGTGCGTCTAACAGCACGCTTTTAACTAAATTATCGAAAGCGACTGAGCACTGCAGTGTTGTGCGTCTAACAGCACGTAGTTAACTAACTTATCGATATCGACTGAACACTGTACAGCTTTGCGTCTAACAGCACCCTGTTAACTAACTTATCGAAAACGACGGAGCACTGTTAAGTTTTGCGTCCAACAGCACGCTGTTAGCTAACTTATCGAAAACGACAGTACTGTTAAGTTGCGTCTAACAGCACGCTGTTAACTAACTAATCGATAACGACTGAACACTATACAGTTTTGCGTTCAACAGCACGCTGTAAACTAACTTATCGAAAACGACTGAGCACTGTTAAGTTTTGCGTCTAACAGCACGCTGTTAACTAACTTATCGAAAGCGACTGAGCACTGCTATGTTGTGCGTCTAACAGCACGTTATGTATTCCTACATGGCCAGTAGTGGCACTGATGTCATTTCAGCTTTTTTCCCGCCAGATCTGGCGTAGCTTTTTTAGCAAATTTATATATATATTTTTTTTAATTTTACTTTTTCTCAATTTGGTGAGTTGGTTCTATCGCGTTTGACGTTCGAAATGCTAAAAATGTAAGTCTATCAGTGAATTATCGATATTTACTTCTATCGAAAAAATTCCCACCTATGTAAATTGCTAAAAGTGTGAAATTCGTTTGCTTCACAACATAAAAGTTAGCGATGCCGAAAGAAATTTATAAGCAAAAAGTGCGAGATGAAAGAAAGATGAAAGGGCAAAGAATTTAAGGAGTGGCTGAGGAGGGATTCCATCTAAAATTTTAGGTATGGACTGCACCGAGAAAACAAATGCTGTTTTGATTACCAGCTACCGCCCAGCTGTCTAAATAAAATAGAGCAGAGAGAATATTATGCGAGCAATAAGGAAGATATTGAAAATCTAGTATTATTGGATAAATTAAATATTCTTGAATAAAAAATTCAATATATAAAAATCTGCGTTTTTCGACTTTTTTACCCGGAGATTCAGCTTTTATTTAGCTGTTTTCTTGAGTCGATTCAGCTGTTTTGGCCTAACTAAAAATGACATCACTGAGTAGTGTCCCAAAAAAATTAAAATGCTTTTTTTTTTATCGCATACCCTCTTATTTTGTTTGAATGGTCTAAAAACAACTGAAATTAAAGTTTCGACTATTTAGAATTACGGCAACCCGTGCCGAGTTGATCGCAAGCATGTTGGTACTTGTATAGTATGGCGCAAGCACTCTTTCGCTTTGATTGCGTGTAATTACTTGTTTGTTTTATTAGTCGTTTTATTAGTTGCGAGCTATGGTAAAAAGCAAACTTTGAAAGGAAAATTGCATGATTGATGTCTCTTTTATAATAAAAAGAAAATAAATACGAACTATGTATATGTTTTATTTTTAATTATTTAATTAATTTAAAAATTCAATTCAACTTTTCCCTATAGTGAGTCTATAGCTTTCATACTAACTTTTAAACTTAAAGTTTGACGGCAAGTCGGCACGGGTTAATGACATCCGATCTAAATAATATTTTATATTTAAGTCTTTAGAGTCAAATGGAAAACAAATAAAGGGTATGCATATTGAGACTCCGGAAAAAAAAATTTCCCCTTGAAGCATGGGACAGCCTAATGGCCAGCTAAGGGTAAAAGACCTCTCTAAACCTTACGGCAATTTTCCGTTTAGACTGTTTCTAATAGGATAAATTAATCCCTTTTGAATTAGTCCCGCATTTTTACGAATGCTAGCAACAATTTACTTACTTGTAAATCAAATTTGTAAAAATCAGTAGAAACAAATGCTGTACAATCTGCGGATGCAATGTCCTATTCGAGAAGCCCTCACTGTCCTGCATCCTTAGATGACCCATACTTTTTTTTAATGCCAATCGATGAAGCTCGTCAAGGACTTCCTAGAAATCTATGTCCTTTTGTTCTGCGGCAGGATTTGTGAATTTAGGAGCTGAAAAACGAAAAAGAAAATTACTTTCTAGAAGCCATAACGTTGCAGGATACTAACCGATTTCACCAGGATATGCATTTTCGGGTTCTCCATGATCAGGACTATCGATCTGGATTCAAGGGATATTGGAAACCTTTCAAAAATAAAATTCGCATTGGGTATTCTATTTCTAAGATCAAATTTCTCGTAATTCCTTTTGCAGGATCAGGACGCAAGTTCTCTCGTCTGTGTAAAGAACATCCAGTCCCTTTGTTCTGCGGAACATTTGTTGCCGTTTTCCTATCTGCGGATTGAACCTTTCCCCACATTTTAGTTATCTGGGATTCCATACTAACTGCGAGATGAATTGTCGATCGATCGGGCAGAGTAACCGATGGAATCCGTTCTCATCAAAGAAACTAACTGCAGAGTTTGTGTTTTTATGTTTTTGAACAATGTTCATATTTGTTTATTTATCATTTATGAATTTAATTTATTTATTTTTCAGTTATTTCATTATAATTTTTTGTTTTTTTTTTTAATTTTGTTTTTATTATATATTTATATATATATAATGCTTTTTGCTGTTGTGTTTTTTTTGTTTTTATATTTTTTGGTTTGTTTTTTTTTTTTGGTTTTTTTTTTTTGGGCTGCTCTAGAGCAAATCCATTTTATGCCATTTGTTGTTGTTGTTGTTTTTTAAACTTATGTACCATTAGCTTAAACTTATTATGCCATTATTTAAATTGTTTTTGTCATGTTTGCCATTTGACCATTTTTTTTTTTGGGTTTCTTTGTTTTTTTTTTGTTTTCATATTGTTTAAAATCATGTATATTTGTTGTAGTTACTTGCATATTGCTGTTGCTCTTGTTGTTGTTGTTCATGTTGTTGTTGATGATAATGGTTAATGCCATATATTATAGAGATACATATATCTGTATATGCGTGTGTGTATATATCCTATATATCCCTCTCTACCGATCTTAAACCTTCATTCAACTAACTCTTCGTTTCCACTCTCTCTTCTCTCTGTATCTCTTTGACGTCGTGTGGCACATTGTGAACAAAAGTGTTTGATGATTTTCCTTTAAATCAATTTATGTTTTAATTGTTCAGTTATGTTTAAAAACTGTGACTGTGTGTGTGTGTGTATGTGTGTGTGTGTATGTGTGTGTGTGTATATGTGTGTGTTTGAAGTGAAAAGAGCAATCGAGCCCTCTTCCATATTGAATATATTCGCAATGTCCCCCTCGTTTTCTATGTGTCTGTCTGTCCCTGTCCGCCTGCCTCTTTATCCTTTCGATTCGTACCGCTAATCAAGGGTCCTTATTAAACAATTGAATTACTTTCATTATGTCTTTCATCTCCTTCTACAACTCTTCAATCCATCCATCTCTCTGTTGTCTGTCTGTCAGTTGGTTTCTCTTTCTGTCTTTCTGTCTGCAGCTGCAGCTGCTTAACATTATTTGAATTTAACTATATGTTTGTTTTTTCATTTGCTCTTGGTTACATCTGTATATATATATATATATATATATATGTATATATATATATATATTGCAATTGGGGCCATCTTCTCTGTCACTGTCCCTGTGTCTGTCTCTGATTCTGTCTGTCTGTCGTTTATTTATGAATAAAGAGGGGCTGGCCTTTTCGATTTACAGATTCTCGTAGTAAATATACAAATTCGTTACCGGATTTTGGTTTTTGTTTTTTTTTTCTTTCTATATAGATGAAAAAAAAATTATTTTTTTTTTGTTTTATTAAATTCTTGTCATCCTTCTATTTTGTGTTTTTTTTTTTTTGGTTTTTTCTTACGTTTTTTCTTTTCAAAATTTATGTTTTTTATTTTTAATTTTTTTTTTTTGTATTTTTTGTTGCTTTTTCTTCTTTGTTTTTACCTTGTATAGTTTGCTGTAAGTGTAGTACTGTTTCAGTTTATGTATGTATATATATATTTATATATATATATATATATACATATATATATATATATATGTATATATATGTATATTATATAGACCTTATGTACACACATTGGCAATGACCGTCAAACAAATTGAGAGTTGGCCATCTTTTGCCTGTCTTACTGTCGTTTTTTTGCCACTACTTTTCCGCCAATGTGGTTTTGCTTTGAAGGGAGGAAGAGGAAGGTGGAGAGAGGGCAAAGGAGAGGATTCAAGGGGGGGGGGGGGGGGGAACTGCACTTTGCTGCTTAAATTTTATATCCTTCTGTATTCCTCTCTTCAAAAATTTTCTTTATCAATTAAAGTATTTTGCATTGAAAGTTCCTTGTTGTGTGTGTCTGTGTGTGTGTGTGTGTATGTTTCGTACATATATTCCGCCGATCTGTTGTGTATGTATGTATAATTGATTCCACTTCCTGCCTTTTGCTTCTTAATTACTTGTAATTACTTTTGTTTTATTTCAACTTACTTAAGTTAGAATACTTACAAACTGGGCGCATTTTTTTGTTTCGTTTTGTTTTTGTTTGTTTTTGAATTTCTCTTTATAAATGTAGCTTTCTCTTCCTCTTCACTTCACTTCACTTTCATCTTCTACTCATTGTTGTTGTTGTTGTTTTTGTTGTTCTTGTTTTGTTGTCTGTCTTGTAGGTTACTTTTTCTCTTTGTTGTTGTTGTTGTTTTTTGTTGTTTTTTGTTGTTTTTTGTTTATGTGTATAAAGTATTAAAATGATTTTTCCCTTTCTTTCTTCATTTTTTTGGTTTTTTGGTTTTCTTTTTGTCATCATTTGTAAATACAATTTTTATTTTTGTTTTGTTTTTTTTTTTTAACGCTTTTTTGCCATTTAACTCTGTCCCTTTATTCTAGCCCGTTTGCTCTTTGCATTTGCTTTCTCATTTGCATGCGCGCTTTCTTCGTTTTTCTTTCGTTTTATTTTGTTTTGTTTTTTTTTTTTTTTTTGGTTTCTTGTATATATTAATATATAATTTTCCATATATATATATGTATATATATATATAGTATAGTGTAAAATATATAAGAGATATTGTCAATATAGTAAAGGTGTTTATTCCTGGGGGGGAATTTTCTTCTTTTCTTTTCTTTTCATTTCATCTTCCGTTTTTGGTTTTCTTTTTCTTTTGTTTTCTTCTTTTCGTCTTAATTATAGCAAAAATAGTCAAGTGATCGGTTCGTTTCTGTTTGAATGTGTGTGTAGGTGTAGGTGTAGGTGTGTGTGTGTGTGTGTATTGGTGTATGTACACATTGAGTATGCATGTATAAATAATTGGAAACAAAACGTTTAAAAAAATGGAATTTTTTTTTTAAATGTTCTTTCTACGCTCATTTAAAAAAAAAAACAAAAAAAAAAAAAATACACTAAACTCCTTAAGAAGGACTCACCACAAAGTGACTCGAAAATCCGTTAATATTTTGGAGAGTCAAGTCCATTATCCTTTGAAACTTATCAAGCTTAGGGCTGAACTGTTGTCTGTTAGGGTTGCCATCTTTTACAAATTAATGTGACCGTTCTTCGATCTTTTGTCAGTGTGGCTGCCTTTGCGAGTTCTCTTCTCTGGATAGACTTGGCTCTCTTTCATATTGCTTGACATTTGAATCGAATCGTTAATCTTTATCTTTTAGATGGCAGATTTGCAGAGAGACATTCTTTGTTTTGTTTGTTTCTTGGGGTAAATTGTATTTGTGTGTGTTTTGTTTAACATTATCGTATCCATTTTGTTGTTTGTATTTGGTTTTTGTGTTTTGTTTTGTTGTCGTTTGTTTTTTTTTGTTTTTTGCATAATAAGAACTGATATGTTTTTTAAGTCAATAATACATAATTATAATTTAGAAAGAGAGAGAAAGAGAGTGAAAAAAGGCAAAGTAATTCGTTTTAGTTTATTTATGTAGACTACATTTTCTTTTGTTTTTTTTTTTTTTTTGGTTTTCTCTTTTATCTAGCTTATATATTTTTTCATACGATTCTTCATTTTTTTTTTTTTTATTTCGGGTTTTTGTCCTTTCGTTTGTTTGCGTCTTCTTCGCGTTTCTCCTTTCCTTTTGTTTTAATTTTTTTTTTTTTTTTGCCTCACAAAAATTGACTGGAAATTTTCTTTCTTCTTCCGAATTTGTTGTTTATATTTTGTGTTTGTTTAAAAAATCTTTGCTTATCATATATGTATGTATATGTATATATATGTATTTATATATATATATTATATACTTCCCATTTTTGTTTATTTTATACAATAAAAGAGAAATATATTTTTGGGTTTTTTTTTTGTTTTTGGTTAAAGCTTTTGCGCCTGCGCCGTCTAAAGTGGCAATTTTCTGTTTGCTAATTTCTCATATTGACGGCGCTTTGAGTAAAAAAATAATGAAAAAACTGTATTTGTTGTTGTTGTTCTTGTTGTTGCTGTTGTTGTTAGTTTGCTAAAAAATGTTGCTGTTGTTCTTGTTTTCGGATTTTCTTTTTTTGTTTTTGTTTTTGTTGTGTGCTTGTTTGTTGGCTGTAACATTTTTTAATTGACTGAAATTGATTTTGTTGACAAGGACGCATTGCTTGTTGTTATATTTGTTGTTGTTAATCTTATTGATCCGGTATACCAATTTGTTTCATTATATAGCGTGTATGATCTGATGATAGTAAAGAAAGTTATTCGTTTAACTAAATTTGTATATTATTAACAACTTTAACAAACAAAAAAAAACATGTGAGACGTGTTCAACAAATTCCAAGTTAAAGCTGTCAACTAGAATTTGAAATCCTTCCCCCCAATTGGTTTGCCTTGCTTTGAATTTGAATTTAAAGCAGCTGTCCGCTAGGGCTGCCAATTGCCAATTGGTGGAGAGCGAAAAAACTAAGCCTATTTTTTTGGCCAATTTGGTGAAAGGAGTTTTTTTTTTTTTTTGTGACAGTCGAAAATGTTGTTTTACATGATTTGTGTTTGTGTGTGTGTGTGTTTCGTTATTCTCTCATTTCTCTTTTTTTCTTAGACAATTGCCAGTTCTTGTTAATGCTCTATAATTAATAATATTTTGTATATATATATATATATATATATATATATATATAGATATATATATGTATATATATGTATATTTATATATTGGTGTATATTTTATGTATTCAATTGTTTGTTGTTGTTCTTGTTGTTGTTGTTAATGCTAAACTTATTTCTCGTCTTTATGCATCGTTTTCATCTTGTTGTTGTTGTTGTTTTGAATTATTGCTTTTAGAACATGTCTTAAAAATATATTTTTTTGTTTTTGTTTTTTATTTTTACTTTATATATATATATATATATATGTATATGTATATGTCTTATGTATTATATTCATTTTATACGCAAATTTAACATGTTGCAATGCTGCAAAAATTAATGATTTGCTTTATTTAGATACTCCAAAACTGTTTTCACTTCTCTCATCTTCTTTTTTCACTTCCTTTTGTTGCCCATTTTTAAGTAAAATTGTTTGCTTCTCCTCATTTTCGTTTGCTTATGATGTGTGGACAGAAATCGTGTCTTGATCTTTTGCCTATCTAAAAAAAATTCAATTTTCTCTTAACCCATTTTTTTACTTTAACTTTTCCTTTTGTTTTTGTTTAGCTGTCTTTTATGCTTTTTTTTTTTTTTTGGTTTTCTTTTGATTATACATATGCAATGTGTATGTGAAACTGAAGGGTAAAATAAAAAATTAAAAAAAAAATTTACGTATATTAAGTCGGAAAGCCGACCTGGCTGGAATACCCTGCACCTGCCTGCTGCTATTCTGCTCACTTTTGTGCACACTGTGGCGCCATCTAACGGATCGATCTATCGATCGATACAGTAGTGGTACAGGGTATTAAGAATTGGGCTTATGCTCTTCATCTTCATCTCAACATTATGAACGCTATTTGGTAACTATTTGCTCATTTGCTTCCAGCTTCCCGCTTTACTCAGGGTTCGTTCATCGGTATATATATATATATATATATATGTATATATATATGTACTATATTTTGGTATATAACTAGTAATATCGTATAATTATGTTTGGTTTGGTTTGGTTTCCTCTGGGGCGACTTCTTCTTAGGGTTCGGGTCTGTCTGTCCCTGTCTCTGTCTGTTGGTCCAAAGACATTTGCCATTATTTTGTGACTTTTGGCCAAATGTTCTTGGATTAGCGCGTTGGTTTGACAATTTGGCAAAAAAGTTAAATGTTGTTTTCATCATCTTCTACATCGTACATCTCTCTTCTGGTTTCTTCTTTTTAATGTGAAAAAGGAACATTTTTTTCTCTTTGCATTTACAGCTTTCGCATACACACACAAAAAAAAAAAAAAAAATTACAATACAATTATCAATTATTATTTAGGTTTTGTTTTTTCTTTGCCCAATTTTCATTTTGGGTTTTTTGTTTTTTGTGTGTTTTTTTTTTGTTTTCTTTTGTTAAATGTGATTTTTACTTAACTATTTGATAGGTTCCAATAATTTTTGTTTGATACTTTCGTTTTTTGTTATATATATATATATATATATATATATATATATATATAGTAATTTTTTTACGTTTTTGGTTTTTGTATATAAATATATTTGTTCTATTACTTGAATTATCCATCCATCCATCTCCATCTCGAACCGTCTCCCAATTATTTATTCAATAATCATTATTCTCATCATGGTCGATCAACCCGAAAAGTTGAGCGACTAGAAAAAAAATTTAATTGCACATAATGTGGCCTGCATTTTCTTAATTTGCTTTTGCTTTTGTTTTTGGTTTTTGTTTGTTTTGTGTTTTGTTTCATACAACTTTCTTCTCTTCCTTCGCGACGACAGCTTTTCATTTATTTATTTTTTTGTTTTTGGACAAACATTTTATCGATCGATCGATCGATTGATCGTATGTTTGTCAATGATTTTCTCTTGGTTGTTGTTATAAATATTTTATTTACTTAAATTTACTAACTTATATATGCTTGTTGTTGTTGTATTTTGTATTTGTATTTTGTATATAATAGTTCATTGTTTTTTTAAATTTTTTTCCTTTTCTGTTGCTTACGAAAGCTTAAATTGTAATTTGTTTAAGTTTTCATTTTGTTTTTGATTTATCAGTTTGCATGTGTGTGTGTGTGGGGTATGTGGTGTGTGTTTAGATATTTATAGAGATTTCTGTTTTTGGTTTTCCCTTTAGCAAATAAATGGATTAATGCTTCTTGTTCCTCTTTAACTTATTCATCGAATTCGTTTTCGATCTTCTTTCGTGTAGAAATTCACTCTCGCTTTTTGGTTTTTCTTTTTGCTTTTTTTGCTTTCATTGTCATTAATTAATGCTTTAACATATTTGTCTAACTAGCCATTAGGTTTTTGGGTGTTTTTTTTGTTTTGTTTTGTTTTTTAATACATATTTTTTGTTTGTTGGTTTTTGTTCTTTGCTTTTCCATCTGAACACAAAAAGTTGTAGTTATTACTTTATTTTCCCTTATTCCCTTGCTTTCATTTTGTTTTTGTTTATTTTTTTTTTAATATTTTTCAAACGAGTTTTAACAGATTTTTGTTTTTTTTTTTTTTTGTTTTTTGGTTTTGTTCAAAGATGTTTAATAAATTTTTGTTTTTTTCTTTATTGTTGGTTGTACTTTGAAAATAAATTCATAAAATACGAAATTGCACAATTTTGATTTCGTTTTCATTTTGAAAAACAAAACAAGAAGAAAGAGTGAGAGAGAGAAAGAGATAGAATAGAATAGAATAGAAGAGACCAACAAAGAACAGAAAAGAATTTCGTTCGCGTGTCTCGCGTGTCTGAGCTGATCGAAAATAATAATCTACATATAACGTTTAGTGACAAAAAAAAAAAAAAAAATCACTTTCCCCTCCCCCAGTTCGGGTGTTGGGGGGAGTTTTCTTCCTTTGCTTCTTTTGTTTTTTTTGTGTGTTCATTTTTTGATTTGCTTGTAATTTACTTTTTTTTTTTTTTTTGAATATATTGCAGTTGGTTTCTATATACATATATGTGTATATATATATAGAGAGCGTTGATATATATGTACGGTATATATCGACTTTAACTTTTAAAGTTTACAACTTATATATGCATTATTTTGTTCATTTAGTTCATAATAATAATAATGACAATAATAATAATTATAATAATAATAATAATTTGCATTTATAATAATACGCAATTTCAAATAATAACATTTCTCATTTTCGCTATTATTGCAACATTTCTTTTTATTTTTATTTCTTTCTTTTTTTTTCTTTTTTAAATATTATTATTATTAGAATTTTTGTTTGTTTGTTGTTTTGTTTTTTTTTTTGCAACTTTTCGTATATTTAATGTTTTTTTTGTTGTAAAGTGTCTTCGGTTTGGTTAATCAAAGAGTATTAAAGATCGAAAGATACATATGTACATATATGCATACAGTAAAACGGGCCAAGTGTAATAATCCTTCCATCTTCTCTCTCACCATTCAACTGGGTAGATTCTTCCCTGGATCTACCCCCACCGCCCCCTGTCCCTGACTCTTTATACTCTTTGATTTTGTGTTCAGTTTCTCATTACTTAAATTTGTCGATGGAGGCGGACAACGACGACGACGACAAACATCGAAATAATAATTATAAAAATTAACAACGCAAACAAAAAAAAAAGACAAAATTAAATCAGAAATATACATACATGACAACAAGAAATTTGCTGACCACGCCCACCACCACCAGGTCCTCCACCAAGAGGGCCGCCTACGCCGCAGATTGTGTAATTTTTTTTGGTTTTTCGTTTTGGTTTTGGTTTTTTGTTTTTTTTTGCTTTGCAACGAGTTTAATTTGCATTTTAAACGAATTTTGCTGCACACGTTGCATCTTTTTTTTTGTTTGGTGTCTTTTGTTGTTGTAGTTGGTGTTGGTGTTGGTGTTCGTTGTTGATGCAGCGATGGACAATTGCCGCGTTGCTTGCTAGTTGCTGCTGGTTGCAGGTTGCAGGTTGCTGGTTGCAGATTGCTCGTGTTTGTTGTTGCTGCTGCCGCCGTTGCCGCTGCTGCTGCTGTTGTTGTTGTTGCCGCCGCCGCTGTGGTTGTTGTTGTCATTAAATTAAAATTAATTTTGTTGCTGTTTCATTTTGTGTTTGTTTTTCCTTTCATTCATTTTGTTGTTGTTGTTTGTGTTTGTTGCTTTCTATATAAGTTTTTCTTGTTGGTTTTTGTTTGTTGTTGTTGTTGTGTGTGTTGCTTCTTTCATACATATATATATATACACACACACACACATATATATATATATATGCTTTTTTATATATATATATATATTTATAAATGTATATGTATGCATGTATGTATATATATATATTTGTTTTCATATATATCGGCAATAATTAATTAATTATAATTTGTTTGCGTGTGTGTGTGTGTGTGTTGGTTCTTGTAAGGTTTGGTTGCTGCTTAACAGGCATTTTCATTGCACATGTGTACATGGACAATGCGTGTCTGTGTGTGTGTGTGTTGTTGTTGTCTGCCTGTATATATATATATATATATATACATCATATATCGTATATATATATCTATTTTTGAAGTATATATTTTTTTTATGTATTATTATTATTCTTGTTGTTGTTGCGCTATATGTAGGTTCTGTGTGTGTGTGTGTGTGTGTTGTGTGTGTTAGCAGCTTTGCAGTTGTAGTTGTTTGCTGTTGGTTGTTGTTGTTATTGCTGCTCCTGCCGCTAATGTTGTTGCCGTTGCTGCTGCTGCTATTGTTGTTGTTGTTGTTGTTGTCATTGCGGTTGTCGGCGCCACCTTTTTAATGGTATCCATTTGTAAATGCCGCAGGAATTAGTGGTCCCTGCGTTCCCAACAACGAGTCGACGACGAAGAAGAAGAAGAGAGAAGAAAAGGCAAGAAGAAGAAGAAAAAAATACACCAAAAATGAATTATTTAAATAGTTTATACCATTTGCTCTTGTTCAATATTGAGTTGTGTGTAATTTTCCTTTTTTTTTTTTAGTTTTTTATGATCATATCGAATCACATCTACGCACACATGTATCAATATATATCTATGTATATATAATATATATGTATAAAAGAGAGTTAAAGCTGATAAATATATATATATATATATATATATATACATACATATATAGAGACTATTTTATTAATAAATAGAAGTGAAATTTAAATTGATTGAAAAACAAGGAAAACTTTCGAGAATTAAATAAAGAAGAAGAAGCAGAAGAAGAAGAGTAACAAAAATCATCTAAGAAATATTCCATTGACATTGACGAGGCTTGATAAAAAGTGGAGCGATAAAAACCTAACCTTATCGATAGATAACATCTTTGGTCTCGTAATACCTTCTCTTAGTGGGATGCCTAACCTTATCTTAGCAAATGATATTATCTAATCTCCAGCCAATGTTTTTTTTTTCGTTGAAATGTAGATTATAAATATGATAAGCACTGTACTTCCAGTGGATGCCTAACCTTATCAAATAATAGTTTCTTCTTTTCAAGGAGCAGCGCGAGATGGAAGCTTCCTTCTCTAGGTTAAGACTCACCTTACCAAAACAGGGCCTTCTCCTATGTATATATCTCTTTTCTAGTGGAAGCCTAACCTTATCAAATGATAGTTTCTTCTAGTAGCAGCGCAAGATTGAAGCTTGTTTGGAATAGTCGAAATGTCGAAAGCCTAACCTTACCGCGTCGCATGACGTTTTTGACACCTGAGACATCTGCTAAGGTCGCAGCTTCTCTGTCACTTTCTATCTCTCTCTCTCTCTCTCTCCCTATGCCAGTCTCTCTCTCTCTCTCTTTCTCTCTCTCATTCTCTCGTTTGTATCGACAAAATGTTAGTGTCAGAGATGCGCCTAACCTTAGCGAAATGACGTTTCTGACAAACTGACAGGTATGAGACGAGTCTTCTATTGTCACCCACCCTTCGCCCTTCGCCCCTCGCCCAACGTTGCATGGATTATTCAACTCCCCTCTGCCCCCGCTACACACCACGCTCATCTCGCGCGCACAACACATTTTAGTTTATCAAACCTCGCACTGTCATGGATATGATTTATGGAATTGTTATTTGTGGCTGCGCTTAGTATTTGTTGTTGAATATTTGATATACACACATACATATATACATATATAATACATATATTTGGTGGGTGGGGGGTGGCAAAACAAAATAAAATTTAAATAAATCATAAACATTTTAATTGGAAACAGCCTAGAAGATAGAAAAAAAAACAAAAATTGTGCTTTTTTTGTGACGTGCAAACGAACATTTTAGATATTTTGTTTGTATCTTTTCATTAGACAAATAAAAGAAGAGGAGGGAGCAGGAAGAAGCAGAAGAAGAAGTAAAACAAAATGTTGTTGTAGTTGTTGGTTGGTTGATTAATTAATAATTGAAATGGAAATTTAGTTTAGAACGTTTTCTTTGTGTGTGTGTGTGTGTGTGTGTGTATGTGTGTGTGTATGTGTGTGTGTGTGTGTGTGTGTGTGTGTGAGTGAACGAGAGAGAGAGAGAGATCAAAAGAACCGAAAAGAAGAAACAAAAGAGAAAATAGAAAAGCGAAAAGACAAGAGAGAAGTAGGAAGGAAGGATGAAAAAAAAACAAACATTTCTGTAGTATTTTTTGTTTACTTGTTGTTGGTGGTGTGCCTACCTTTGTGCAACTGCGTTTTTTGTTATATACTCTTATTTTGCTTTCTTTTGTTTATTACTTTTTGGGTTTTTTGTTTTCTTTTTTTTTTTTTTTATATATATATTTTCAATTTAAATATATAATTGTATATACTTTTGGGTTTTGGTTTTTTTTTTTGCTTTTTTCTTTTTTATTTTATTTATTTTTTTTTTTTTGGGATTATCAGTCTTTTTATATATTAGCCATCGCAAAGTTCAACGAATAAATCTGTACGAAATGAAAGAGAAATACGATACGATATATATATATATGTTTGTTGGTTGGAAGTAAAACGCAATCATTTAGTATAGTTTATTTCTATTTTGATTTGGTTATTATTATTAATAATATTAAACAAAATTTGCACTAAAACTTTGTCTGTTTGTTTGGAGTGTTGTGAGAGAAACGGAAAACTATGTAGGAGAGAGAGATACCAAAGAATTTCGCAACTAAATAGATTATTCTCATTTGGTTGTGTTTTTTTCTCACTTTTTTGTTTTTTTTTTGTTTTTTTTTGAATTGACTGTCTGTCTGTCTCTCTGTGTGTGTGTGTTGGAGTGTGTGTGTGTCTGTTTGTGTGTGTGTGTGTGTGTGTTGGAGTGTGTGCAACTTACCGGGCTGTAGTTCAACGGAGCACGGCTCACGGCAATGGGAAAGCCCGATGGCTGCGGACTGGTGGCCTGCACATAGCCCACATTGTCAGCGGTGGCCGAGCTATACATGTCAATGGTCGGTCCCGGCGAATTGGTCGACGGGAATCCTTGCCTGCTGGCCGTGCTGGCAGCAGCAGCCGCTGCCGCAGCATGCGGCGATGCCGATGGACCAAAGCTATGAGCCGCAGCAGCTGCCTGATAATTGTTCATCACTGTCAAAATGGGAACCGAAATGGACATGGAGATGGAGATGGAGATGAAGATGGAGTTGGAGGATTGTTGGGTGTGGGGATGGAGAAAGAGAAGGAAATTCAATATTAATGGTTTGGTGTGTGCCTTAGATTCGCTTATTGTCCAGTCCATCCATTCAATGACTATCGAGTGCTTAATTGGGTTAACACAGAATCATCTCAGAGGTTTAAAAGTAGTTCTTTGAAGCATAACTGTCAAAATCTTGAAATAATTTGAATAAAAAGAAACAAAAAGCAGAATTGGCCGCAAGGTGGCGCCAGCAAGTAGACTTCTAAAGCAAATTTTATTAAATAAGCTTTAATATTTGCAAAGGGAACACACATGTGGACTCTGGGGTCTTCTCGATAGTCATTGTCTGGAGTTGGAATGCAGAAAGGACACACTCGAAGGACACTTACCTGATAGCGCCTGTGTTAGCAGTGGCGTGTTGTTATTGGGAGTGAGTTGCCCATTGGTTAGATCAACTGTAAGTGGCAAAAAGATTACAAAACGAGTGGACATTAATAGAGATAGTGTATAGGGATAAGTAGGGGTAATATATAATATATATATAGGTATAGTAGTAGTATTAGTTAAATGGAATAGTAGTCAACTATTAAAAGTGATTAAAATATTTCGCTTTGGGCGGTTATTGTAGTATATAGTATGTACCTACGCGTTATAGTATATGCTCAAAACTAAGTGAAAAACATTGGAAACGAAGAACAAGTGAAGTACGAATGAGTATGTATGTATGTATATATATGGGAGTATATGGGATTATATATGTTTATATATATATAGTATTATGTATGATAATTGTGGCATGGCATGGCTTCTATAGAGTAAGACTGAAAGAGCTAACAATACAAATAGAGAGAGAACGAGAGAGAGAGAAAGTACGTTAACTACGATCAAAGAAGGAGAGAAAACGAAACAGTAACGAAACAGACAAAGAGGTAGATAGATAAAGAGAGAGAGAGAGAGAGAAAAGGAAAAAAATCAAAATGGGGAAAAAAAAAGCTAACTAGAACGCAGGTTATGAAAACACAAAGTGCTCGGTTATTAAACGAGCAACATTGAGACAGAATGGGCCACGGCAAAAACGGGTGGTGGGCGGTAGGGGAGGGTGGAGGTTAGCGGTGGGCCAAAGGCAGTGAAGAAGGGCCCACAGGGTTGACACTGCCTTGTTGTTGTTGTTGTGGTTGGCCCTTTCTAACAAAGCCAAAACCAAAAAAAAAAAAAAACCCCAAACTCAGTTGTTACTACGCTTGGCTTGCCCTTTCTCCTTTCCCCTTCCAGTGGCCAGAGGGGGAGGGAGGGGCTTGCACTTTCCTTTTTGGGCTTTATGGGTTGTTGTTGTTGCTGTTGTTCGTTGGTCGCAGCTGCTGCAGCAAGTAAAAATACGCTAGCACCAATATTGAAATGACAACACAGAATGTGAAATGAACGGTGCCAGGCAAACAACAAAACACAACACACACACACACACACACGAAAATAGGAAAAAAAAATGGGAAAAGAAATGAAAATGAATGAAAGCAAGCAAAAAGAATGGAAAAAATGAGAGAAAAAAAATGGGGAAGCAATTCCAAAAAACGAGTAAAGGCAACGGGTAACGGGTGATGGTCAATGGGAACGTAGCGCAGTTGCATTTCCTGCGGAAACACAAAAATTGATGTAACGTAACGTGACGTAACGTAACGAGCCATGGCCCAGAGCCGCCGATACCCTCTCTAAACGAGAAAGAGAGAGAGAGCATAGACTTTGGAAACCAATCAAAAGTGTGTTCGAAATTAGCTTCAAATGTTGAGAAAGGTTTTTGGGTTAGGGTAATGAAAGGTCGATGATCTTTGTTCTCTTTGTGTGTGTGTGTGTGTGTGTGAGTGTGCTGTGCGTTCGTTCGTTTTGTGTGTGTGTGCGTGTCCGTAGAGCCAATCAAGTTTGGCTTACGTGAACAGGTTCACATATTTTGCGACATGTTGAAAGAAGTAACACTTAAAAAGGGGAGTCCCCAGCACCTTGGCAACCCTGGTTGTTGTTATCAACACAGACACTGAACTACAAAAATATATCATAATAATAATAATAATACTTAAACTAAGTTATACAGAAATACAATTACAATTCGACTTTTCGACAATTTGTTGTTTGTTTTTGTTTCGATTTCGGGTTACTACACAGTTTTTGTTTCGGTTATCGGTTATCGGTTATCGGTTACAAGTAACGGTTATATGTAGCTACTACTAATGAGAGATTATATGACAATTTGTTTCATTTTTGTTGCTTGTTCTATTCTAAATATGTATATATAAATATAATCGTAATAATGAAGAAACTACTACACAGATAATGTAAGTATATATGTGTGTGAGTGTGTGTGTGTGTGTGTGTGGGTTATGTACCGTTCCTAAGAACAGTTTACAAAGTTCTTTATGGTTATTTTGTTGTTGTTGTTTTCGTTTTTTGGTTTGCTAAACTAACATTGAAAAAAAAAAAGAAATAGAGAAAGGGAAAACAAAAATGGTTAAAAAACGGAAATAATGTCGTCTTTTGGTGTTATACATATATAGAGATATAGGATACATATATCTGTATAGCCACAATAAGAAAACGAAAACGAAAACAAAAGAGTTTTGATATAAAGCATTTCATATAGAAAGACGACCATTAGCTGACCTTGTTGAAAGCTGACCAACACGACGACAATAATGATGTTTGATGTTGCTGCTGGCTGCTGTTGTTGCTGTTGCAGTTGGGAGATGTTGCTGCCGTTTGCCAAGTTGCTGTCAAGTTTGTTTAGGCATACGCCTCGATAGCCACTTTGTCACTCAAACTGTCGCTTTGGCTTTGGCTTTGGCTTTGGCTTTCTCTCCTCTCTCCCTCATACACTCTCTGTCCTTCTCTCTCTTGTGGTTTTGCGTTTATTTAAGTTCTTTTAATTGAAATCGAAATCCAGCTAACGCCAAAAAGCCTCGCGGCAAAAGAAAAAGGCAAAGACTTTTGCTTCGGCTTTTGTATCCGTTTATATTTATTTAATTGTTTTTCAGTATTATTTATATTTTGTGCAATTTGGTTTTTTTTTTTTTTATAGTTAATAACTTTTTCGAGTTTCGTTAAAAAAAAAAATTACTTTTGCTTTTTCATTTTTTCTCAATGCTGCATAATCGATCAATTTTTCGAAGCGTTTTTCTCTGTTTTCGGTTTTTTTTTGTTTAGTTTTTTTTTTTTGTCTCTTATAAATCACAGTATACATATGCATATGGGAGTGTGTGTGTGTGTGTCGGTGTGTGTGTGTATATATATAAATAACTTGCAAGCATTTTATATTCATGTTTTGATGCCTCGAAGCAGTTCAACTAAGTAACAGCTTAAAGTTCAGATTTTTTGGGTTATATATATATATATATATATAGATATATGTATCTGTATAGTATTTGTATATATATATATATGCGTTAGTATGTATGGCATCAATATACTTCTTCTTCTTTTTGTGGAACTTACACAAATCCAAAAAAAATAAAAAAAAAAAAGGGATACAAAAAAATCGGATTTTATATATAGAAAAATTTGATTTTTCATACGAAAACTTAAAGAAAGTTTGTTTGTTGTTTCATTTATCATTTAGCTGTTATTATTATTATTATTTGGCTTTTGCTCTTCAAAAATGGATGGACATATTTTAAGTGTATTGTATTTTGGTTTTTTTTGTTGTATAAAATATACAAGTAAATAGAGATATAAGTATATGTATGTATATATATTATATATATGCATAGTAAGTAGGTTTATTTTCTTATTTTCTTTTTGGGGGGGTTTATACATAAATTTAAATATTTGTTTTGGCATTTCGCTTTTTTTTTTTTTGGTAATTATTATTCTGCGGTTCGGTTTTTTTTTTGTTTTTTTTGATGAAGGAAATAAATTTATTAAAAGGTTAGCCGAGGGCTGGATCAATTCTGGATGATGATGATGATGAAGATGTGGATGATATTGAGGAAGATCATGAGAAATGGCAACTCATCTAGATGCTAGTTACTAAAGAAAATTCTACTCCAAATGAAAATGATTTCTTTGTTTTGTTTTATGTTTTTTTTTTTTCTAGCTTAGTTTATTCGCTAATTATCTAGAAAACTCTAGGGGTAACAATAATAATATGCAGCAAATTAATTAAAGGATAATAATGGGAGGACACTAGACCTATATATATATATATATATATTTATATTTGTGTGACAGGTTGTGTATGTGTGTGTGTGTGTGTGTTATCTAAATGTTTTTCCTCTGTTTTGTTGTTTGTTTTGTGGGTAAGCGAAACAAACTAATTTATGCACAAATGGCACAAAAACTACAAAACAAAAATGAAAATGAAATTTTCGTCCATTTAAATGCAATGGCAAAATAGTTTTATAAATAATAGATAAATGTTATATATGTATGTCCCTGAAACAAAACCCAAAAAACAAAAAATATATCCCAACCAAATGGGAATAGTTTCGGGGTAAATGTATCTCAGTGTCCCGTGTGTGTGTGTGTTTGTGTTTTAATGAGCTTGATGATGAGTGAAAGGATAATAGAAAACAGGAAAGACTGGCTCACGCTGGCTAAGCCAAAGTTTGTTTTCCCATATCCAAAAAAAAAAAAAAAAAAACACCCTTGCAAAATCACATAATATCATCGATTGTTCATGCAGAAAGGCAAATATTTCAAAAACCAAAGCTAAATTTTACTAATTGTGGTTCGGTCAACTTCCCAACCAATACACTAAATCCCATCCCATTGATTGAGCTAATTGGAATAATCTCAACAAGTAGAAATTAGTTAACTTCACCAATAAGAACTAGTTGGGAATACATAGGAAATATACTTCAGAAGAAGGGGAACTAGTTCTGACTAGAGGTGGAAAATTATCGATAGACCCAATAACATTAAAAAAGTTGGTGGCTAAAAAATAATACTTTTAAATGGCAATTGGAAATCGAATTAGGATATTGGTTTTTGAATTGTTTCCTTAATAATGTTAAAAAGTACAAAAAGAAGGCCTATTTTTAGGCTCTAGTTGTTTCGAATGCTGTTGGGACTATCGACTGTTTCTACTATCGATAGTTTTCCACCTCTAAGTTCTGACTAATTCTTTAGTTTCTGTTTGTTAAGTTGAATCTATGTAAAAGATATGAATGTTCGAGTTCAAGGCTGAGGGGAAAACTGAGAAAAATTGTTTTCAAAATGGATTGTGACTGATATTTTAGCGTCGGTTTGTTAAGAGAACAGTTCAAAGAAAACAGATGAAAAACTAGTTCTTGATTCAGTTTGACTGTACTTTCGGTATATCAAATTGGATTTGCCGTTTTTGCAAGGGCATCAAAATCAAAATGACATTCAGGTTAGATCTGTGTCCTACACACACACACAAAAGAAGTTTTGTGAATTATTGTTTATGCATTTTCAGTGAGTTTTTTGATGTAGATTTTGTGTCTTTAGTCCTAGAATCTACTTTGTTATAGAGACGATTATATATGTACGTACGCTATACGTCCGTCATCTACAGATGTAATACAGGGTGCTGCTACTACACACGGATATAGTATTGTTAGCTAGCTAGCTAGATCTCTCTACAAACTTTTGCTTAAGTCTAACTAGCTAAAAAGTTTTGAGTTTTCAACGAGTCCATTAAGTACGATTGATTATATATCGCTAGACGATTTATAAGAGTGGGAGAACGGGGGGCGGGGTTTGGGGGTTTGAGGGTTTTGAGGGGAGGGGTGGTCAACTCTAATATATGTGAATAATTGTTCTATATACTGACTGCAGATGTAAATGTGGATTATATAATATCGATTTCTTTCAATTTGGTTTTCCTTTTGGTTTTTTCATTTTCATTAAGTTGTTGTTGTTGTTACCATTTATCATTGTAAATGTTTAATTGTTAGATTTGGTTGTTGTTGTTGTACCTACTTGTCCCAGTACAAATGGATTGGTTGTTGTTGTTGTTGTTGTTGAGACCGTAAATGCAGAAATGAAAAATGTTAGTTAAATGGGCAACTAAAAATATTTTTACGAACGGCCTCTCATTATTTGTCCTCTCATTGTCAGACTTTGGTTCAGTTTATCTATATATTTTTAGTAGAATTTTTGTTTGGTTTTGTTTTTTTTTTTTTTTTTCGTTTAGTAGTAGTTTCAGAAATTGATATTGCCCAGAAACTGCGATTTGATTGCCGCCGAGCGTGCCGTCAATGCCGTGGCCAAGGGCAAAGTCAACGCCTGTTGATGATGGTATCCCGCCGTTTGACCAGCTGTCGGACCAGCACCATTCGGACCAACTCCACCAACCGCCGCAGCAGCAGCAGCAGCGGCGGCGGCAGCAGAGACCCCGCCAACTGTCGGACCAGCCGGTGGACCTCTGCTGCGGCCTGGAGTCGTGCTACATGTGGTACCATAACTTCTACCGATGCCACAAATTGTCAAGCCTACAAAATCATACGAGATACAAGATATTTATGTTGCACACACAGATTGAAAATAGCCAAAAGAAACAAAGAGAAAGAGAGGGAGAGAGAGAGAGAAAGCAAGAGAGAAAGAGAGTGAAACATCCAGCTGTTATATAAGAGTGGGCAGGAAGAGAGTGAGAGAGAGAGGGGGGGCGGGGTGGGAGGAGAAAGGTGGCACTATATACTACAAGCTGCTGGTAGCTGCAAAACAATTGATTTATGACTGAAAGAATTTTTCGCAACCAACTCAACCAGCCAGCCAGCCAACTAACCAGCCGTTAGCAGAAGGAGGAGGCTCGCAGCTAGCAACCATCATTCATTCATTTGTTCATTCGTTCATTCATTTATTGCCCCGAGACTCTAACTAAGGGCAGCATGAAATATGCCACAAATTGTTACAATTTTCGCTAGCGAAAATCCGAAAAAGAATTTCAAAATTTTCATATGTGATTCGAATTCTCTTTCCATTTTAATTTTACTTATCTAACGAAATAGACAACTATATTTCATGAATCGATAACATTTTGTCGATACATTTTGTCATTTCGTTTATGTTGCTAAAATTTTTTTCTTTTGATCAATTTGATTTTTTTTTTCTGTTTGGCTTTTTGGATGGGTTAGCCAATTTGATTGAACTATCGATTGTTTCACAGCTCTAACAAAAGGCTTGGGCTAGTCGATAGATAATTGGTAAATCAATTTATTCTCGATTAAATTTAATTGAATTTCTCTCAATTTTCCTTCATAATCTGCTAGAATTTTCGGCAATTCGATAGATTTATTGATTGTTTCACAGCTCTAACAGTTCGAAGAATTGAAGAGGAAGAGTGTGTGCATGTGTGTGTGTGTGTGTGTGTGTGTGTGTGTGAAGGAAGGTATTTGGAAAGTTATATATCGTATGCGTATATATGTATCATAAGCTAAAAGCCCTAGTAGCCAGCAAATGATAAACACAAGCCCAAGCAGCGCATTAATAAAAACAAATATGAATGTCTGCCATATCTATGGAACGTATGTTTATTGCCTATTTTTGGGATCATTTTTGACTTCTTTCTCATACATTTTCTTCTCTTTGTGTGTGTGCGTACGTGTGTGTGTATTGATATGACGAAAGCCAAAAAAGATCTTCAAGATTTTTATATTTGTTCTCCGGTTTTACTTTATTTCAGGAAAAAAAAAGAAATATAAATTAACAAAAATTGTAATTCGTTTCGATTTGAGTCCGATTTGAATCCGTAATACTCAATATAAGGTATATTATAAGTAGTTAGATAGATAGATAGAAAGTTGTGAGTGTGTTTGTGTGTGTGTGTGTGTCTCGCTTATACATATGTAATACGTATACGTCATAGATAAATATATGTATATAGATAATATTTGCTCAATCCTAGGCCGAGCTGGTCGTTGGATTAAGCAGATAATCACCACCGATCAGTATGCGATTCTCCGGCATTACGCCCATTACATTGGCTAGAAGGCAAAAGAAAACGCAATAATAAACGAAACGAAAAAAAAAAAAAAACAGAAACAAAATCGGAAAGCAAACACGAAGAATGCAATTGAGATGGGCGGGGCGAGGCGAGTAGAAAGGAAAAGGGAACCAACATTGAAGTGATCTAAAGACAAAGTTAGTAAAGCTAAAAACAAATGTATCTATGTGTTGGTGTGCGTGTGTGTGTGTATGTATGGGCATTTCGTCATATCAAAAAAAACACAAAAAAATTAGTCACATAAATAATGGGCATGGAATTTTTTCCTTTTTTTTTTTAAATCTTCTTCTCGCAGTTTTTCACTTGCAATTTAAATTTGTAAAGGGCTCTGAGTTACATATATATATGTTTGTTGCATGTCTGTGTGTGAGTGTGAGTGTATGTGTGTGTGTATGTATGGGGTAATCAAAAGTTTAAAACTTACCAGTTGGATAGGGTAGACCAAAGCTAGGATAGCCGGAATAACCGCGTCCAGCGGCATAGGCAGCATAAGCAGCTGCTGGAAATCCTAAAACAAAAGAACAAAGATCCCCCACATTAAATTAATAAATTTATATTTTTAATCGTTTAAGAGTGTTAACCAAGAGCAGATCACTAACTTCAACTCTTGCTCTGTTATTTTGATTGCCATTTGCTAGGGCATCATTTTTGGCTGATAACTATAATTATAATGCTACCATTGAAAATTTTTCGATCTGAGTGGAATTATTTTTGAACATTTTTGTATCGGAAATAGATTAATAAGTTGTTTGTTGCATACTTCTAGGGTTGCCAATAAAAGATATCAACTTTTGCCTTTAGCTCACTTAATTTCGGGACGATTTAAAGAGACCAATCATTGAATTGGCAATCGAACTTAGATCTACAGCAAACTAATCAAGATCAGACTTATGTTAAGACATGACTTACCTTCTGGCAATGTCCCCAGACCCCACATGATGTTATCTAAATGGATTGGTTGGCGGCCGTCACAAAGCGCAGAGTGAGACAACGGGAGACAACGAGATATAACGAGAGAGAGAGAGAGAGAGAGAGAGAGAGAGAGGGAGAGAAAAAGAGAGAGCGTAAAGAAGATATTAATAAATTATTATAATAAAAATGCATTTTTTTTTTTGGTTTTCTTTTTCAACTAAATTATGGTTAGAGAAATCAAGTAAAATTGTGTTAGATATAAGATTGAAGAGACTAATTTGTTATATACGTCAATATATATAGAGGTACATATATATATGTATATATAGAAAATAGTATATTATGTATGAAAGAGTTTTGTGTGTTTGACTATAGAGAGATTCGTTTGTTCGATATTCACTTTGGGTGTGTGTGTGTGTATGCTTACACAACTAAAGTGTTTGTGTGTGTGTGTGTGAGCCAACTAAGAAACAGTCGATTGTTTCACTATATATCTATATATATATGGCTATATATTTGTGTATATATGACGTTTATGTACTATAAATATGTATGTATATATTGACTAAAAATCGTTAATGCTAAATTTTCTGATTTAAATTATTCATTTTGTTTGGCATTTCACTTGTAACAGCCTTGATCTGAGAGCTATATAGTAAGTATATGTATGTTTTGTTTTTCGAGAGTTACGGACAATGTCTCGATAATCGACACAATTCTAAACACTTATAATAATAATAATACGTAGAATATATGAATAGGCTAAGACATTTAGTTGTTTACTAAGCTAAAAATATTTGTGTGTATAAGGTTACTCCAGAGACTAGAGAGAGAAAGAGAGTGAGAGCGAGGGGAAAAGTCTCTTCCCTTTCTCTTTCTTTCTCTGAGAATACTCTTTAACTAGTTAAGACGAAATTAAGTTAATGGTTACACACGTTTAAAGAAAAAAACTAAGATGATCTAGGAAGGAAATAATTCTCACTACAAATCAATATCGAAATGAAAAACGGGAAAATAAAACGAAAAAAACATTGATTGATTTAGCTAATTGAGTTAAATTGATTAATTAATTAGAGTTTTACAAATCAAATTTTTAGTGTTGCGTTGAGCTACGTTGAGTTTTTTTTTATATTTCTGATCTCATCTTTCTCCACTCTTCACACTCCACCACATTTCTTCACATCTTTCGTTTCGTTTCGTTTCGATCGTTCATCTTTGGCATCAAATCAATTGTGTGTAGAGACGGTTGGGTTTACTTTTCCATTGGTTAAATATAGCTAAGATTATATTTTATTTAGCGCTTAGTGCGCTTTAAGTTAATAAGAGTGAGTGTAAGTGTGTGTATGTGTGTGTGTGTGGTTTGTGTAATTATAATAAATAGCTAGTTTCTCATGTTGACACACACACACACACACACACACACACACAGAGAGACATAACCACAGATGATGATATGTATATGTGAAATGTAAGTAAGTTGCCTTGTCAATACAGTTGAGGTTAAAGGGAGAGGGACGACGGGTGGGTGGGTGTGTGATTGTGTGACCCATCGAGCTGTCCACTTTGAAGCTGTAATTTGGATAAAGGCTTTTATAATTGGCATAACTTATCCATTATCCATTTTAGGCAAATTACAAAAACTGACAGCTGTCCGGCCAATTCACTTCAGTTCAGGTCAGGTCAGGCTAACTTCAATCAAAAAACCATATACATCTGCGTCTATGTGAGTGTGTGTGTGTGTGTGTGTGTGTGTGTGTGTGTGTGTGTGTGAGAGTGTGTGTAGTTACTTTCTAAATTTGTTTGTCTTCTCCTCAATCATCTTCTTACAATCTAAATTCAATACATTTTGCTAGTTGTTTTTTTTTTCCTTTTTTCGGTTTATCATTTCTCTCATTTTTATTTTTTTTGTTTTTTGAAGAGCTATTTGAGTTGGTATGAGAGATATTAATAATGTTTGATGTACAAGATTTTTGATAGCTTTTTTTTTTGTCGATTAATGTTAATTAATTACAATTTCGTCAATTCGATTTTACACACACACATATATATAATATATATATATAAATCGATATTCCAAATTCCAAAGATCTCTTAAGTTCTAAGACAAAAAAAAAAAAAAAACACAAGAAATTATGGCAAGATAAACGAATATGGCCAAAAAAAGACTAAGACTTTTTTTGCTGTTGTTGGTTTTGTACTTAGACCTTGGTTGGTTTTTTTTTTTTTTTTTTGGTTGTAGTTTTTGTTTTGAACATGGAGAAATCGCCGCTAAGAAATCTAAAATTTGTTTAGTTAATTAAGTTGCCTAAGCAGCTCGCTCTATAGGATCTGCTCTTAGCCTAGTATATATATGTATATGTATGTATGTATATATATGTAGTAGTTAGTTAAGTTAGTTCTTAAATAAACTTGTCACTTAAGTTCCTAAGTATGTGGAAAGAAAATATATATATGTATTTAGTATATGAATGCGCCGCTAAGTTCAGCATATTGCTGACGATTTGATTGTAGATTTATCTCTTTGTTCTCACAGACAGACGACACATATACATCATATCATGTATATATATATATATATATATATATATATATATATGGGTATATAAAGTAGTTAAAGTACAAGTACATGAAGTAAGTAAGTAATTAGTGTGTATACGGATTACATTAATTTTCAATATGTATGTATGTATATAGATTAGTTTATATGGCTAAAGCACGTACGTAATCCTAGGCCTAGGAATTAAATGTATTTAAGAGAGAGAGAGTTCTTGCTTTTTGGACGTTGAGACGGAATGAGAAGTTATACAGTGTATGTGTGTAAGTGTGTGTGTGTGTGTGTGTTTGTCAGTATATGCGGCAGTGGTGTTTCCACAGGGGTGCTTATGAGGTTAATTGGCCCCCTTATGTATGCAATAGATAGTCGAAAAAGGTCTCGAATGGAAAGCATTCAGCGAATTGGATCGAAAATTAATAGACTTGCATACTTTAGGGGGCAATTTGTTTTTTTTTTTGTTTACTTCTTCAATAGATGATCCGAAAATTCAGTTTATAAAATCTTTAAGGGACTTTTGGTAGGCCTTCTCGACCTTCTCAATCCTCATTTGACCCCCGTCGAACCGCCCGCCCCCTATGCCCATGGAATGCGTTGTGATGTAAATGCGATCTGAGAATTCAATTTGATAGGCAAATTTGATCGAAAAATTCATTATTGATGCCTTGTTGGTGGTCAGATGCCAGGCAATTGATAGAGTGTTGCTGCTGCTGCCGCCGCTGCTGCTCCTGGCCCCATTTCGAGAGCTGCCGCCGGCATGGCCAACAGCTCACTGAGAGGATAATGAGCGGCTGCCAAAGCAGCATTCTGACGCAATTGCGCCGCCTGCTGTTGGGCTACAGCAGCGGCTGCTGCGGGCGCCGTTGCTGCTGCGGCTGCTGTTAGGGCGCCCAATGTGCTGGCAGCAGCAGCAGTGGCTGCATTTGGTCCTGCTCTCAGGCCTTGGCTGACGGCAGCAGCGGCCAGGAGACGTTTATAGCCGACAACGGCTGCGGCATCGGCATAAAGCGAATTGGCCAAAGCGGCATTGCTATGGCTTACATTGGCAGCGGCTGCATATTGCAGCAGTGAGGGGCCTGCAGCAGCAGCAGCAGCAGCAGCAGCCGCCGCCGCCCCGGGGGCTGGGCTCGAGAGAGGCAGAAGTGAGGGGGCCGTGGCAGCGGCCAGAGCTAGACTCTGTTGGTGGTGGTGTTGTTGCTGCTGCTGCTGCTGCTGTTGTTGTTGTTGCTGTTGCTGTTGGTGGTGGGCGGCGGCGGCAACGACAACAGCAGCCTGTTGCTGCTGTTGTTGCTGTTGTTGCTGCTGCTGCTGCTGCTGCTGCTGCTGATTGGCAGCTGAAATGGCAGCCGAAATGTGCGTAGGCAAGGGGTAGGGGGTATAACGTAAAGAAGCCGCCGCTGCCGCTGCCCCCAGCAACTGCTGATGATGCTGATGGTGATGATGATGATGTGTGTGTTGCTGTTGCTGTTGGTGGTGGTGGTGTTGGTTGTGGTGGTGTTGTTGTTGTTGTTGGTGGTGGTGGTTGTGCTGCTGCTGCTGCTGCTGCTGTTGTTGCAGCACTGTTGCTGCGGCCGCTAAACTACTTGGCAAAAGGCCAGCAGCAGCGGATGTTGCAGCAGCCGCCGCAGCTTGATTTGCGTGGCTGCCCCAGACTAACAACTCACCGTAAGCAGAGCGACCGGCCGCACGGGTCTTGGCCAAATTTGCCGGCAGCATTACCTCCTTGGGTTGAGCCTTCTTACATTCGACCTGCAGAGCGAGAGAGAGAGAGAGAGAAAGAAGACAAAGAACAGTTAAGTCTCTGAGAGTTAGTTCGGCGTTTCATTTCGCTACGCTTGACTTACCATTTTGTTGTTTATCTCATGGAAATGAATTTCACAAACTTTGTCTACCACATCTTCGCTTTGAAATGTAACGAAGCCAAAACCTGCAAAAAAAAAAAAAACAAAAAGTAGAGTCAAAAAAAAGGCATGAGTAAAGTGGTGGCGTCAGAGAGTCCTGCAAGTCCTGCGAGCCTTGCGAGCCCTACGAGTAGGCAAACAAGTTTAAGAGCTGCAAAAATTGAACGAAATATGCTTTTGTGTCGGAGCTCTCGCTCTTTCTCACCGAGAGCAGCTAAATAATTTACTCAAGTGTCGAGACAGAAGACGGGAAAAGTCCTCATTCTTCTCACTCTCTCTGCTCTCTTGCTCTGACCTCAATCTCTGATGCAGCCCTCCTGCAGGGACTCCTCCAGTGCTGGCTGGATGAGTAATTCAAACACTGGACGACGGCGGCTCCGAGTTTACATAATAAACTTTATTTCTTTACTCGGACGAAAGGACGGGGAACGGGGAACGGGTAACCGGTAACGGGGGCAGAACAAGAGGACGCAAAGGACACTGAAACTCTCCTTAACGCAAAACTTTTTCCCCCATAAATATATTCGTTGATATGTTGGCTGGCCAAAGAAAAAGGATATCTATTGCCTACTTTTTGGGGCGGGTGACACGAAAAACAAAAAAAAAACGATCCACGCAAAGTTAGGCGTAGCATCACAGCTCAAATCATGCGAAATGCAGCTCAGACATATAGAACATGCATAATTTCAATAAGTATCTCCCAATACAGTTGTCGTGGGAGGGGGGAGGGACTAATTTTTAAGTCCCTCATGGTAAGAAGAAAGTTTGGTTACTCCCTCCTAAAGCCAGCTCCTATTCGCTGACTTTATTATGCAATTGGGTTTAGTCCCTCTTTTCTTGCTATTTAATTAAATTATTCAATTCAAATATCAGATTTCCTTTTCCACACGCTTTTCTCTCTCAAGCAATTTCCATTCGACTTCCTGCCACCAAAAAAAAAAAAAAACACCATGTTCGTGGGGATTGAGGGGAGAGTAAGAGGAGCTGCTAGCAGCAGCTAAGACGACGTTCCACCACTTTTTGGTCTTATCGAGGCTTTTCAATTAGCGCAATTGTCTGAGATTTCACATGGTCGAAAAAGAGCCAAAGGAGGAAAAAACGTGCCAAAGGCAGAGAGAGAGAGAGAGGGAGAGGGAAAGAAAGAAAGTTGGGGGCGGTTAGAGAGTGCCTCTATGCAATTAGCAAGGCCAAGTGCAGACACCTGATGCCCTACCACCAGCTCCTCTCCCGCCCATACCATCCTCCTACTACTGGATCCTCTCAATGCCCTCTCTCCCTCTCTCTTTCTCTGTTTCTCTCTGTCTTGTTTAATGTTTGCCATGTCATGCGGGCAAACGGGCGCTTGTTGGGCGTAACTGACAAATTAGTTGAAACAAGTAACAGTAAACACGCAGGCTTATTAAAGAGAGAGAGAGAGAGAGAGAAATGGTGGGGGGGGGGGGGGGGTGCGGTGGGGGGAATAAGAGCGACATGTGCCAAGAAGCAAGAAGCAACTTCTCTAGAAGGGAGAACAAACGTGCGGGTTCTTCCTAACAAACCTCCAATTTCTAGTGCTCTCCTATTCCATCTACTTCTCCTTCGTCTTCTTCCCTCCCCAACTCGATCTCTCTCCGAGTGTGTGTGTGTGTGTGTTTGTTTTAATTATATAAAATTAGCGCACGTTGCAAGTGTTGCACGTAGAGTTGCTTTCGCTGCTGCTGCTGCTGGTTTTGGTGCCTTTTGGGGCCCTCCTCCACTCATAAATCAAGTTGTAGAAACAAATGAAGCTGAAGCCATTTTTTGGCCTCACTCTAGAAACCGAAACACACATGCAACTCAATCAAAAATGTATCTGGCTAGTAACAAATGCCTCTAGCCAAGTTAGCAGAATGTCTAGTTAATTCTGTTGGAGCTGATGCCGCGGTCGCCATTTTTACCTGTCGAAAATTTCCCGCAGGACGAAGACGATGTCGACGAGGACGACGACGACGACGCCAATGGGCCATGGGCTGGCTACGGCTATGGACTATGGTTTTTGGCAACTGTAAAAAAAAAAATATTGCACACTCATGCATATTATTGCCAAGAAGCAGACAGAGATATATAGACACATCTATGGCATGGCATGGCATGGCATGGCGTGGCGTGGCATGGCCTGACTGGGTATCCTCTATCCAATATCAAGGTATACTAAGGTTAGTTGCTGAGGGAGCAGTCAAAGCCAGAGTAAGAGGGAGAGAGAGAGAGAGAGAGAGGAAGAGGGCGAGTGATTGGGCTGCTGCTGCCAGCTGTTATGACTGCGCCGCGTCGCTGCTGCTTGCCAAAAAGAAAAATTACAAAATTTTCAATTTTAATATTAGTGGCGGCTGGCAGCGCCAACTGCCAACTAGAGCCCAACTCCCATACGTCCAAACGTTGAAACCAAACCACTCAGTGCACGGCACTGCACTTCCTCCCCCTCCACCAACCCCTGCACCACCATCACCTCCGCCATCCCTATCATTTCGGTTATTCTTTTTTTCGTGGGTCCTACTACTACACCCGCATCTCTGACTGCTGACTGCTTAGGCTCACGTTGTCTATGTCCTTGGCTTGCCAAATGAAATTCATAGCATACTTTTGGGTAATGTACAGTAAAGTTCACCTAAATGTTTTTATTATTTATATCAAATTTCATTTCACATGAGTCAAAAGTTAAGAAAAACTCTCTCTCTCTCTTAACGGCGACTGAATTTTTCAGTCAGTGAAATATTTTGGTGGAATTGAAGCAAGTTTTTCATAGCATTATCCAAATGCTTCATATTTATCGATAGGTATGTGAAATAAACACGATATGTGTACTCTCTATATATATTAAGCCATATCGGTGGTTTCCTTTAATAAACTGTCATCGATCTATCGATTGTATCTATTATTAAAACACGGGAAAAAGTCTTTCCAATTACATTCGTAGTGAGTTCGTTCTTCATTATTTAATTAACTTAATATACTTAAGCAAATTAATCGAAAATCGATTCGATTGTTCTTTTTTTTCTTTGGAATGGAAGCCACTTCGCTTCGCTTAGTACGTTAATTGTAAATTCTTGTGGAAGGAGGATGAGCATCTCCGAAAGACATTTGCTGGATTTGGATAGTTAAAATTTCGGGTTTATCTTTAGCAATTTTCACTGTAATGGCAATTGTCGTTGCTGTTGTTGTTGTTATTGTTGTTGTTAGTGCCGCCTGCCTATATTGTTTTATGGCATATATATATACATATATATATATAACTATATGTAGTATAGTTCTCTTTTTGGTGATGGTGGAAGGCCACTTGTGCTCTGCTCTGCCAACTCCTCTGCTGTTTGTTACTACTGCAATTTTTAGTGACCAGGCATACGATGTATGTACATACATACATACATACATACATATGTATGTACATACATGTGTGCTCCCAATGTCTGTCTAACTGTTGGTCGTTCTGTCTTTCGGTCGCCCTGTCTTTTGGTCTGTCCCGTCCCTCTGTCGCTGCACACATGATTTATGAATGAGTAACAAAGTTGCTGCCGTGTAGCAACCGGAGCAAGCGAACTACGACGCCGACGACGACGACGACGACGACGTCTTTTGCCCAACATTTCTTCTTTATTATAGTTCGGGCCTTGTTTGTGTGTGAGCACAACACGCTGGCAATTGCCACGTAGTACGGAACCTACAGATATACGGACGGACGGAGGAGTGGACAAACGGACGAATGGATGGACGGATGGACAGAGGAGAAGGTCCGCTCTTGGATCGATAAAATGCAATTACAGGCATATCGCAAGTGCCAGTAGGCAGCAGGCAGCAGGCAGCAGGCATCGGGACCTGGGCGGCAAAAAGAAAAAAAAAAAAAAAGGTCGTCCAATGTACAAAAAGTCATCGTAGTCGTCGTCGTCGTCGTGGCAATGAAGGCTATGGCTACTACAACTAATACCCTTTGATTAACGACACACATTTTGCTATTGACTTGGGAGGATGGCAAAAGGATGGAAGGAAGAAGCAGCAGCAGGAGCAAGAGAATGATGCGGGGTCTCTCCTGTGAAGTTGGCCAGTTGTTGGTTGGGCTAACTAACAATGTCTGCATATTTCATTATATATTGGATGTGTCTATGTGTGTGTGTGTGTGTGTGTGTGAGTGAGTGTAAATGTGTTCCGATCGACCCACGCAATTGTAATTTGCGCAAAAAATTGACATGTCCCTGGCAAAAAGAAAACGAAACGAAATGAAAATAAAGCAAAAGAAACGCGAATGAGCGTGGCTACCGAATGAGCGTCTCTGCTGCCTGATGCCTTGGTGGTGTGGGGGGGGGGGGGGGGGGTCCAACTGGGGCGGAGAAGGAGCAAAATTGAGGCAATGAGTCTTGTCAATAAGTAAAACGATTTGCTCATGCATTTTTCATACGGAAATCACATAAAATGAGGCCACCAGAAGTTTGAAATGAAATTAAACCCCGTAGAGTGGAAACCAAATTGCCGTGTCCTTACAATAATGCAACGCAATTACAGGGACCTAATGCCAGATGGCATAGTCATCGGGATGTACTATGTATGTAACCTGATTCATCATACTCACTCAACAACTACTACTACTATGCCTATAGCTAACAATCGGTTTTTGCGTCAAAGAGTTATTAACTGATAAACGTCTTGGACTTGGTTGGTTGGTGAGCTTGCAATTCGTCTGAATTTTGATTCTAGGGCAAATAATTGACCAGAATCTTGCTCAAAAATGATTGTCCAACAAATGCCAAGCAACACTAAAAATCGTAATTCAACTGTTTTAACACTCAGATATTCCCATTTCCTTTGATTTTCGAGTAATTTAAGTCCGAAAAATATTTACTTAAGCTCACTCACTTAAATTTTTAAGGAATCTCAGAGAAGAGCATTTAAAGATTAGGCCGATTTCATAAATTGAAAATTGAAATGAACTTCTCTCATCTGTAAATTTCGAAAATAACCCAAGGGGCTGGATTCAACTTTTGAGAATCGCAGAGAAGATTCTCAGAGAATCGCATGAGTGTTTTCTTTAGGTAAGTAAGTAAGAAAAACAGAGAAGAGCAATAATCGTTTATTTAAATATGAAAAAGAAGTCTAGCCTAATAACAGCTTCTTAAATGAGTGATTTTGAAAACTTGCATTGAAGAAGAAGATATTAAATCGTTAAATGAAAGTTGAGTTTTTGGTAAAACTCGACCGTTTCTTTGATTTTTATTTCTATCAGTTGGACTTCTTTCTTAAAGTTTAAACTTTTAAACTTTTGATCATATTTATTGTTTCAATTGCATTGCAGAAAATTTCATGATTCTCATTTGCGAAATTTCACGATTGTCATGTAACTTTGCCATTGTTTGTGGGCATTCAATTTTTGATATCTTTCTCTGCTTCAATTGTGTAACTAATGTCCTCTGCGCCCGCGTGTGTGTGTGCGTGTGTTTGCGTGTCCGTTTTCCACATCATCATTTTAAAATGTCTGTTTATTTTTATTAACTGGCTTTGGCTCTCTCTCTCTCCCTCTCTTTCTTTCAGATCTCTTCCAATTTTGTGTGTGTGTGTGTGTGTGAATGTGTTTTTGTTGGTGTTGTGCTTTTTTTTTTCTGGCTACTGCTGGTCGTTTTGGTCGTTTGATGCCTTCGTTTTTTATGTATGTATGAGTATGACTGCATCATCATGCAGTTTTCAGTTTTCAGCATACTCCAGCGTCCAATTAAGCGAAATGTTCTGTGGGTTTTCCCCTCACGCTCACCCGTTACCCACTTCACACTCTACACACACCAACCATGCCACTTTTGCCCCTTTTTCTGCTTCTCATCTCTCTCTCTCTCTCTCTCTCTCTCTGTCTCGCTGTGTGTTCATTCTTGCTTATCTCGATGAGGCTTGGTGCACAGAAGTATGCTACATTTTTTTTATGGCGCACAAGCAAAAATCATGTTTCCTTATTCCCGTGTGCGTAATTTGAAGGGGGGAGGGGGACCGGTTGATGGTTGGTGGAGCAGTTGGTGGCCACCACCAACAAAAGTTAACAATGTCAGTGACTAAGAGAGAGAGAGAGAGAAGAGCAAGCGATGGGTTGGTGGGCAACTATTGATGCATGCTGCTCCTCCTGTGTGTGTGTGTGTGTGAGACAAAGCTAATTACTTTTGGTCAGAAACATTGTTGGTGGGTTGGTAGGTGGGTGGTTGGGTGGGTGGGTTGATTGGCTGGTTGACTGGAAATGGTCACATCCATCTTAATGTTCAGAGAGCGGAGAGAGATCTCAGGTTGTGTACTCCTCCTTCCTCCTTCTCCATCTCCTGCTGCTTCTTTTCCCCTCTACTCCTACTTCTGGTTACATGTCACATGTCAAATAGGAGTCGGAACCTGGTCGCAATGCGAAATTCGGCGCGTCATTTAAAACTTTAATAAGCAAAATTGACAATGACAGCCGTACAAGCAGGGAGGCCAGAGGTCAGAGGACAGAGGACAGAGGACATGGCCGGGCAGTCAGTCAGGCATTCAGGCAGTCAGTTACATGTACAGAGGACGAGACACAACGCAATGGAAATGTGAACTCAGTCGTGCGCTTACAAGTTCGTGTAGCGGATGTACACTGGAGATTTAAGCCTTTTGGCCGGACTCAGTTAACCAGCCCATAGAACGTTCGTTCTGCTCACCTACCCTACCCGCTAGTGCTAGTCAGTCAGTCAGTCAGTATGCTTCCCTTGGGAGCAGCATCTCCACCAACCAACACACACACATTTAAGAGGATGGAATGTTGTGTGTGTGTGTGTGCCCTTATATCCGGTTGCATTGGCAGGTAATCTTTTTGGGGGTCTGCTCGCTTCTCTCCCGTCACCCATCAACCGTCACCCGTCCCCCGTCTTTCTACAACATCCTACATCCTGTTGCCTGGCCATTTTAATGCCTTAACATGATAGGGCAAACGTTTTTAAAACTGTATTAGCTCTTTATGCTGTTGCACACACGCAGAGAGACATACGGACGGACAGTCGGTCAGGTCAGTCCGACAGACAAACGGACATAAGTATTTGTAGCTGTATCTGTATCTGTGTCTATCACATATTGTACATTTGACATTGTTCAAATGCTAAGCTTTTCGCACTTCCGGCCTCAGCATCGTCCTCGTCCTCGTCCTCGTCAACTTCTTCTTCTATTTCTTTTTCTGCATCGTTAAAGTCCGGATACGGCTTCCTATAATATCCTTCATACTTATTATATATACATAGTTATACATATATGTATACTCTCACTCTCTAAGAGAGTCACATTACCTTGTTTTTTTGAGTACTTATAAGAATCTGTTTCTTGACAATAGATTTAAAAATTGCAATAATTGAAATGTAAAAGTAATTCCGTAAGATTTCCAAATATCTCCCAACCATTTAGTTGCTTAATAATATTTGAATAACTTATGTTCCCAAAAGTATGCTACGAACATGAATCTATGAAATTCTGTTTCCTTTTCCATGAACTCACCTCTGTGCCGATTAGTCTGCTTGTCAAACATTAACATGGCATCCTCGATCTGTAAATATAATAAAGAAATGGGAAAATTGAAAAGTTTTTGTTAACAAAAATTTGAAGAATTTTTTTTTTTTTTTTGTTTTTCGTTGTGTTTAAAAGGCAAACTCAATTAATGGCCTGAAGAAATGTTGGCCAGCAGCAGCAGCACAGAGAGACAAAACTGCTGCTAATTGCACACACATAGAAAGAGATAGAGTGACAGAGAGAGAGAGAGAGAGAGAGAGAGAGAGAGAGAGGGGGGGGGGTAGAGAGGGAGCGTGGGTTGGCTTGGCTTGGTTGGTGGAAAAAAACTTTTGCCCATTATGGCGCAAAAGAACTTATAATGATAGTTGACTGTCAAACTAACCAGCGAGTCAGCAGCGAGTCGAGTCGAGTCGAGTCGAGCCAGCGAACTAACTAACTAACTAACTAACTAACTGAACTGAACTGAACTGAACTGAGCTGACTTTGGGGGACTGCTGGCTCATTATGTTGCCGCTAACTGGTCTGGGACTCAGTGACTCTCCGACTGGACTGGGGCCATGATGAAGTGACCAACTCACTAGTTGGCTAGCTGACTGATGATTGCCGCATTGAATTGAATGCAATGTCATGTCCCATGCCCCGTGCCCCCCTCTCCACCCCCCCATGCACCATGCTCCATGCCACGCTATGGAATAAAATGATGATGTTACTATTACTTTTTCTCTCGCTCCCTCTGCATCTCTCTCTCTCTTTCTCTTTTTAGCTCATTTGATATCGTTTTTTTGTTTTATAATTGAAACATTAAACGACAAAGAACAAGTAGGAGTAAGAGACAGTGAGTGGGAGAGAGTTAAGTGCATCAAAGTTGTTCAATGAATTATCGAATGGTAACCAATAAATGGCAAAAATACAAACTGCATATCAGTTTTCTACAACTTAAAACGAGAACAAATAACAAGTCTCTTAAGTTCTCTAATAACTTTTTAGTTATTTAGTTTAGTTATTGAAGAAGAAGATTACACTTACACTTGGAAACTTCTGTTCCTAAAGTCTGAGAAAGAGTTGGGATCGCAAAATCATTTAAAGACATCTTTGATCAACTGTTTTTGACTTAAAGTTGAGAACTCTTTCTCTCGTTTCTCACAGGACTTGGGACAGTTTTTGCAAACTTATTTCAGTGTTGACAAGGTCTCACAGATTAATTTTAGTAATTAATTGACATTTTGTCGCCCTTCGGAGTTTGGTTATCTATCTACTTTTAGTTGAAGTAGTTTTTGCTTGAGCAATTCTTCTTAATTTACTTAACGTCGTCTCTCGTCGTTGTCTGAGTTATTAGCTTTCAATCTTGCTTGCCATCTGCCATTCAATATTATAATATGACAGCTATGGCCGGGTTTGAGTTTTTTTTCTTTTCCGCCCTCCCCCTTTTCAAGCCCATCTCTTTGGTCACAGCATTGTGCTAATTGCACTTTTCTTGTCAAAGTTTTCTTTTGCGGCCTTTAATGAGCTCCAAGCTGAAGGCTGAAGGCTGAGGCTGAGGCTGATGCTGAGGCTGACCCGTTGCTGCTGCTGCTGTTGCTGCTTATGGGCCATTGATTAAACTTAATCAATGCGCTTAAGGGCAACTGGCAACTCCTGTGCATTGTAATTAAAACTGAACTGAACCGAATTGAGCTGAGCTGAACTGAGCTCAGCTGAGGAGAAGAACGGTCGGACGGACGGACGGAGGCGGCCTTATAAAAATTAATTAAGCTTGCACCGCAAATTCCCCTGCACAACTTCCGCCCCGGTCATCCTTCTCCTACAAGTTGTTTTTGTTGTTGTTGCTGCTGCTGCTGGTATTGCTGTTGCTGTTGCTGTTGCTGCTGTTGTTCACGCCTCGCATTTCGTATTTCGCAGCTCTTCAAGTGCAGCCGTCGATGAAACCAACTACAACATTGTTTTTCAATTAACAATCAACAACAATGCCGCAACACAATGCAAACTGAACATGATGGTTGTTGTCGGTTGTCGGTTGTTGGGCGGCGGAAGGCAGAAGGCGGTAGATGGAAGGCGTGGCGAACAGGGTGCAAACTGGGAATAAAAGGAATGAAGGTTACACGCGCCAAATGACACAAAAATTGCCAGCTCAGGTGCAGCAGGCAGGAATGTGAGACGAGGGGAGAGAAGAGGTAAATAAGGCGGCAGGCAATTGCAGGGCGTTGCGATTGCAATTGCAATTGTTGTTGTTAATTAAGCACTGCTGCAACAGTGCCACGCCCACTTGCAAGACCTGACTGTCATAATTATGGCTCTCTCTCTCAGTCAGTCAGTCAGTCAGTCAGTTAGTCAGTCTGTGTGTGTCTCCTCCATTCAATGTTCGGCCTCGGCATGGGCGGCTTGGACTCATTATGCTTGTCGGGCAACCGCAAACTTTAATTCTATTAGCAAACGTTAAATGTATACCACAGAGTAAGAGTGATAGAGGGCCGGTTAGAGGGGCAAGGTGGGGTGACAACAACTGGCTACTGCTGCCTGCCTGCCAGCCACTAACAAGCAGGCGCTCTGGGTAATTTTATTTAAATCTGAATTCATTAATTCGTCATAATCCCCAATCATTGCGCCGCCTGCCATTGGAGCCGAGGACGACCGGAGAGGAGAACCGAGCGAGCGAGCGAGCGAACAGAACAGAGAACAGAACTTCAAAAAGCCATCAACGACAGACGTTGCCCAATCTGTCGCCTCCTTTGGGCCAAACCCCCAAAAAGTTTCTCCCACTTCTTTCCCAGCAGCCGGAGCAGCAGCAGCAAAAGCCATGCCATTCATTTGGCTCATTTTGTGTATAAAAATGTTGCCTGCCTCTCTCCATCTTCCTCACCCTCACCCTTACCCCCTCTCTCTCTCTATCTCTCTACACGCTCTTGTCGTTGGAAACGGCGACGCTTCATTATCGTAATCGTTATATAAAACAGCGGGCAGACTTCAGACTATAATACAGACGACGACCGACTACTACAAAGACAGACACATTTTGCCTGTGTGTGTGTGTGTGTGTGTGTATTTTTATGCGTTTTGTGGCACATAATGTGCTCAGAGCAACTGTCCTAGACCCAGAGAGAGAGAAAGAGAGAAGGAGAAGGGGAGCAGCAACTGGCTCTGCTTTTGACATTAATGAATGTAAGTAACCGACAAAAAGTGCTGCGGGTGATTTTTATTTATGCTCAACACTCATACAATCCACCCCCTCACCCAACCCCCCCTCACCATCTCTCCATTCATACACTCCACCGCTCCAGCGCTTCATTCTACGAGTGAAGCAACTTAAAAACAGGCACACACATATAGCCAGGCATTGGTCAGGGTCATAGGCAAAAGAAACACTTTCTCCCATTCTCCCACTCTCTCTCTCTCTCTCTCTCTCTCGAGAAGCATACCCAAACATTTGTCTATTTGTACCTAAAATTTGTCATTCCCTTGTTTTGCTGGGCTGGAAGCTCCTCTCTCTAAATGGAGGCATTAATTACTTTCTCCAGTGACTCTCAAAACATTTGCAAGCACAGTTTGACAAGCATTCGAAATTTGCCTCTTAGTGGAAATTAATGCCAAAGAAAGAGCTAAAAGGGTCTTTAAATTAAGAAGAAAGAAAAGAGAGCAGAATTTAAGCAAAATCTCATCAAGCCGTTCTGAGAATTGTTTTGCATTCTCGAGTCTCTTCTTCTAGTGAAAGTAAACGTTACTTTTCTCTTGAAATTCTCAAACTTCTCATCTGAAAGAAAAAAAGGATACTCATTGCAATTCGATAATAAATTCTCGTGAACTCATTAATTCTTACAGCAAAACCGAATTTAAATGGCCCATCACCAAGTAAAAGAATTCCTTTCTGTCTCTTAACCAAAAACTCGCATAACAATTGAGTTTTGTCGTTAATCGAAATAAAATTAAAGTAATTTCATTACTGAATAGTCAAATAATTCGATTTCGAGTCGAAAATTTTAATTTGTCCAAAGGTTTTCACCTATTTGGCCCAATCTAGTGCCCGCCCTTTAGTTACTGCATTAATTTAAGGTTATAAAATGCTTAAATTTTACTTTTTGGTCTTAAAATTGCCAAATGATATATGAGTAATTGAGTTAACTTGCTTAAATTGCATTTAAATATTCATTCGGTTGACACTTTTCACATTTTCCATGTGAGTTTTCATTTTATTAAAGTTTTTTGGGGTCGTTAAATTGTCGGAATTGACCAGCAGCAGCAGCAGCAGCAGCATCGGCAGCATCATCATTAGCTTCTGGATCATCATTATATGGAACGGACTTTGGGTTTTACGGGAAGGAGAGAGGAATAGGGATGGGAGGGTTGACTCGCCGAACTTCCAACTGGATAATTTGTAGTAATTCATCTTGCTGGCGGTTTATTCCTCTCTCCTCTCTTTCTCTCTCTCTCTCTCTCGACCTCGCCCTCCCCCCCCTCTTTTGACTATGCCTGTTTTTCTGCCACGGTCTTGGACTTCATCTCAGTCTCTGTCACAACTTGATTGCGACAATTTATACGGCGTCAGGGGCTCTTGTCAGGATTTGGTTTGGTTTTCTCTCCCTCTCTCTCTCTCTCTCTCTCTCTCTCTTTGGTTGTAAAAATTGAAAATTTTTGTTTTAAAGCTTTCAACTCGAAATAGTTATAAATCTAATGATGTCTTGCCAGAGACTTTGCCTCGACAACTTCACTTACTTATTTTATTCTATTCTATGTGTTTTTTTTTGGTTTTTTTTTTTTGAGGGCAGAGAAACCAAAGTTTTTGCTAACGCTGGACGTGTGGAGTGGGTGGAGTGCGGAGGCGAATGTGGGGCGAGGGCGGTTGGTTAGACTTTGGGTTAGGTGGTGGAGTCGTAGTAAAAAGAATATCTTTCAAAAAAACTTTTGGCTGGGCGAGACAGCAAAAAAAAAAAAAAATAAAAAAAAGAACCTCAAACTAACAGTTCTTATATATGGCATGTATATCGGATGTTGGTGGCAAGCTGTGTGTGAGAGTGTGCGTGTGTAAGCACATGACTGCGTGTGGTTGAAATATAGATAAAGTTTATTTTTTTTCTGTACTTGTCTATTTTTTTTCTACTTTTTTTTTTTAAGCTGGTATTTATTACATATATTTGGCTGTAAGATGAATTTAACTTTGCTTTTTTTTTAGAGGGGGGGAGGTGGTGAAGGGGAGCGCTGCAGCCAAGCGAAATGTTTGTGACAAATTTGCAATCAAAAAAGCATCAATTGATAGAATGTGTGATAGACGTTGCAAGAGAGTAGGACAGGGTACATATACACATGCATATGCACATTAATGAGGCACACGCAAACACACACACACACACACACACGCACACAGTGGCAGTCGCAGTGGTTATATATTTCAATTAAAAAAGGATTCCATTTATAATCCCAGCAACTTGATTTGTTATGCCAAACGAGAGGCAACCAACCGGAATCAAAAACCCACAACATTAGCCCCAACGCAAACGCAAACGACGACGGCGACGTCAGCGTCAACGTCAACGGCAACGACGACGACGACGACTGAAACGCAAGTATGAATATTAAATTGTGTATGGAGAGTTGAGCAATTAAGTGTACCAAAACAGAAAAAGAGACACACACACACACACATACAGAGAGAGAGAAAGCATGGCAGCATATGTAGAGTGACTAACAGGGAAAAAAAAGAAAAAAGAAAACGAGAAAAAGAAAAAAAGCTTTTGCATACTTCATGGTCCATGCCCTTGGCTTAGTGCTAGATCAACTATTAATGGGAAAAAAGGGCGCAAAAACGTAGCAAACGAATGAAAGTAAGAACCTAACAACAACCTAAAACAACGAGAAGAAGAGAGAAGAGTAGAAGAAACATCGTAGAAACGATGTGAAATTTGATAGATAGATGGTAGGAGAAAGAAACAACACAGCAGCAGCAGCAGCAGCTGAAACTGATGGAAATAAAGACAATATGAGCAGCAGAGAGAGAAAGAGACACAAAAAGTGTCCTTTGCCAGTTAGTTCTAGTTAACCCCCCACCCCAACACAAAGAGAAAGGTCACATTTGCCAATGGTTTAAAGAGACACAGACAGGGATACATTTGCATATGAAACAAACACGTACCTTATCAGATTACTTTGGCTTAAAATTCGAAAAAGCTAAAAAGCCAAAATTCTATATGAATTTTGATCAGTTCAACTTGGCTTAAAGCAATTGCCGACTAATCTGAAGAGATTTCTATAACTTTCTTTTTCTCCTGAAACGTTCGACTATTACAATATAAAGCAATTTCGAAAGATTTTTGACATTTGACAATTTAAAACACCTTCCCCTTACCCCCTTGCCATTTGTCAATTGATAAAGTACTAAAAGAAATTGTCATATGAAATTATAAGCTGATTGCACTTGACAATAAATAAATGTGCAATCCAATCACACAAATATAGTATGTATATAATTTGCTTCTCTTCAATTGAAATGTAATCAAATCCACATCAAATTTTGTCAATGCAAGGTAACGATGTGGTGGTTGTGGTGGTTGCGGTGGTTGGTTATGGTGGTGGTGCTGCGTTATCTGTAGTTAAACCTCTTCAACTTTTACCCCACTTAATAATCATCATTTCAACTCCATTTCTAACAATTTGTCTCGTAGCAGCAGCAGTAGCAGCTAGAGGAGCGCCGAGCGTTGAGCGAGTCACTTGCAACAATGGCACAACAAATGAGCAAGCGATTTGCAATGTCGTCGTCGTCTCCGTCGTCATCTCCTCCGGACAGTTAGTCGACGGAGAGAGAGAGAGAGAGTGAGAGAGACTGTGCAGCTCAGCTCATCCGTTTTTGCTAGTGCCCTGTGGCCACAGCTTATCTCAGTTTCATTACAGTTATTCTTGTTGTCATCAGTTTGCCATGTGGCACAATGTTTCTTGGATTCTACTCCTCCGTTTGCTTCCCCTCCCACCCCCATCCATCCATCCTCCTTCTCCTTTTTTGCTTCTTCTCCTCTGTCTTCTACGACTGCGACGACTGTGACGACTACTTACATACATTTTCTACTTCTTAGCAAGGGCAACACTTCCGTTGCGCGCTGCTTGAAATAAAAACGCAACAAAAGCGCACACATACACACTAACACACACACACACATACACAACAACAACAACAATCGGGCAACATCTAAATGCAATGCCATAGAAGCAAAAAAATGAAAAAAAAAAAAAGAAAAATGCAAAAAATGCAAGCTTCGTGGTAGGAAAAATACATAATATAAGCGTAAGCGTCGATTTGTGTAAAAAGGAGGTGGAGGTGGAGGAGGTGCCAGCAGTTTGGGGGCGTGGCAATGCCAGCTTCACACTTGAACACGTTCACTGCCTGCAGGCTCACTCTATTTCCCCCTCCCGCGCTCCCCACGCCCCATTATCATCATCTTTTTCGCCTTCTTGTCGATTTTCCTTTACATCTTAAGCCAGCTCTTAAAAGTATGCTACAGTTTCGTTACTTTTCTTTTTCTGTGTGTGTGTGTGTGTGTGTGTGTGTGTGTGAGTGTAAGTGTGAGTGCAATTGCAATTGCTGTTTAAAAGGTTCTTCGCTCTCTTTGTCACTCTCGCTATCTCTGTCTCTCCTGTTTTCTTTCAAGCGATTTTCCTTCACATTTTTCGGCAATTCGAATCGGCATGATTATTTGATTATTTTTCTCCCAGAATAAAATTGATTTTCCTATTAGATGGCCACAGCTGGTGCTAGATCTCTCTGTTTCTCTGTCTCCCTGTCTCTTCTGGTGTCTCTGCTGGTCTTGTCTGCCATTTGGTTTGGTTTGTGATTTATTAGTTTCGTTTTAAACAATTTGCGGTTAGGCATTGACAATGTTCTCTCTATAGTCTATGTTAAATAATAAATAAATGCATACAAATGTATGTACAGAGAGAGAGAGAGAGAGAGAGAGAGAGAGAGGGAGGGGGGCAGAGGGAGAGAAATGTATGTCGTCGTCTCATGAAATATATGCGAAAACATAAAATTCCATCAGGAAAATTTCGAATTGGAGTGTATTGTGGGTGGTCGGTCTCACACACATTCTATGTGCATTTGGTTTGCTGTAAAGGGGAGAGAGGGTAGGGTAGGGTAGGGAGGAGAGTGGGAGAGTCTATAGTCCATAGTTGTCGTTGTCGTTCCGTAGTAGACCGTAGTTTGGCGGTGACGTTTTTGTATAATTAATTTTTCTTGTTCAGTGGTTTTGTACAATCAACATTCGATGTAAAAACATTCGCAAACAACTGGCAAACGCATACAAGCGCACTTAAAGCGACACACACACATGGAGAGAGAGAGAGAGCCATACTACCACAGAGGACGAGAAAAAGGACTCTTCGGGCGACTCTCTTGGGTCCTTGCTTGCATATGCATGCGAAAATGTTAAAGCAAATAAGAAAAGAGTGTGAAAACGAGCAGCTTGCCATGTAAACAAGTAAACCAATAAGTGCAATGTGTGTGTAAGTGTATGCATCTGCATGTGTGTGTGTGTGTGTGTGTGTGTGTGTGTGCGGCTTTAAAACTGACCAACTAAATCCTTCAGCTTTAGCTTCAGCTCTCAGTTTTTCAGCTCGCTCCTCTGAGCGAGTTTTAGCTTCAAAATTTTGTCCCTTTTTTTCCCATTTTGGCCCATGCACAAATAAAACATACAAAACAAATACCAAAAAAGAGAGAGACAGAGAGAGAGAGAGAGGGAGAAAGAGGGAAATGAAAAAAGATGGTTTAATGAATTACGCGCATTCTGCTTGCTGTTGTTGTTGTTGTTGTTGTTGATGTTGTTGTTGCTGCTGCTTTTGTTGCTGCTGTTTATACAATTTGTTTACCCAAAGCGTGACGCTTAAATGCTAAATAATGCAAATGTAAATGCCAGGGCAAATTGTTTGAGTTTGTTGTTCTTGTAGCGAGTATTTGCCTTTGCCTTTGCCTTTGCCCCCCCCCACACACACACACACAACACCCCGCCGCCACCGCTCGCCTTGCACTCATCCTGCCAACACACTGATTACAAAATCATTTAAAGGGCATTCCCATAGTCGTCTGAATCTTTTGCCTTTTCTTATGGGTTTTTCTTCTTCGGCATTTTCGTATTAATTTTTCCTTTTTCTCAATAAACATGAGCAAAATTAACATATTTTCTTTTCCTTTTTTTTTTTTTCTCCCTTTGTGTTTGGTTGATCGAATCGAATTTCGTTGAGATTTTACAATTGCACAGTGGGCCGCAAGCTAGATGAATTGGCTTGAAAAACTATTGCCAACAGTTTATCATTCGTTCATTAAGACGACCCTGTGCTAGGCCCAAGGTGCAGCAGGCAATTGGTCAAAAGCTATTTTAAAAGAGAAATCTTGCTGGCTCCACAAGTCTGACAAGGGATGGGTGGGAGGAAAGAAGACGGTAAGGCAGGCAAGGCAAGGCAAGGCAAGGCAGGCGAGGCGGAACCGTTTCTAACTTATGATTCGCGAAAAAATTACATTAGAATTGCAAATGGGCGGCGGCAGCGGCGGTGGCGGTGGCGGCATTTTCGGCAGGCTAAATAAATGTTAAGTCAGGCGCAAGGGAAGGAAGGCGGCATAGAGGGTGGTGGTGGAATGGGAAGTTGAAGGCGGCGAGTTGTAAGGCAAAGAACAACAAACAAACAAACAAACAAACAAACAAACTTTCAACATTTATGACAATAACTTCTTAAATGCTGTTCCTGTCTGTGTTACACATAAGAATAAAAGGACATGCCAACTGAGAGCGGGAAGGGATAAGGGGAGACACGACGAGAGGGTCCCTGGCGTTGAATTGAATTACTTTTGTGCCAGTTGAAATTTCAATTGCCCAGGACGATGTTCCATATGTGCATGGAGAGTGCAGAGAGATCTGGCGAATTGCATGCTGCTGGCCGGAAACGGAAATGCAGGCTGCCATTTTAGCACATGCACGGAGAGAGCGAGAGCGAGAAAGTGGGCTGGGGGCTGGGGGCAGTGGCAGTGGGAGGTGGCATACAAATGAGGCGTTGAATAATTGAAGACATAAATTCGCACTTGCACAAAAAGTGCCTTTTTTATTATTATATTGTTGCCCGGGCGGCGGCGGCGGCGGCTTTCGTTTTGGCTCTGGGCTCTGGGCTTGGGCTTGGGCTTGGGCTTGGGCTTGGGCTCTTTTGGCTCTTCGTTTTTGGTGGCTCCCGATGGCATCCGGTAAAGGCGGCCCTTGCCTCCGTTTCCCAATTCACTTTTCATTCTTATATATTTTGCATTCGCCGTTCCCTCTCCCCCCCCCCTACAATGCTCTCTTCTCTGCAGCATGTTTAATTCACAATCTCAGGCAGAGCGAACTCGACGGCGACCTGCCTGGGCCACCTTTGCACTCAAGTGCGCAGTCAGAGCCAAAAACGCCCACGACCGAACAGACCAGAGAAGTCCTTCCCATTCCCCCCGTCATCGTTCGCTGTTCTTCGTTCGTTTCGTTCTTTCCCACTGCCACTTTACTATATTCTGCTGGCTGGCTGACTGGCTGGCAAGTTGTGACCCTCAGCTGGAACAGCATCAGCAGAGAGTTGCTCGTTTAACTTTCATGAAATTATAATTTGCTTTGTAATTCGAGCATCCTTAGCAGAGAGCAATGGCGACCCAGGGCAGCATCAGCATCAGCAGCTGCAGGAGCAGCAGGAGGCCAAGACCAAGAAGACCAAGAAGACCAGAAAGACCAAGACCAAAAGCATATAACTACACATTGAAAATATTTTAATTAACGAAAATTGTTCTAGAAGTTGTTTTTAGATGGCCATAGTCAACTTTAACTGCCAGCCGCCCCCCACACATCCCCCCTGTAACCAGCCAACCCACCATCCCGCTATCCTGCTAACCTTCTCTCTTCTAAGAATGGAAACGGACATGTACATGAACATGGACATAGACTTGGACTTGGACTTGGACTTGGACTCAAGAGGAAAAACCAATCCCATTTACAAATCTCGCTGGCTCGCTCTCTCTTCTGCTTCACCTCCGACTGGCAAGAAGAAAATATTGAGCAGCTGCTTGCCTCGCACACACACACACACACACACACATTCACACACACATATATACATATATATATATATATATATATATCCTCAAAGAGAAAGTAGTACATATATCTTACTTATGCCCTGGCAAAGATTAAAAGTTTTTCACTAGAAGTTTTTACTTGCCTAAGCTGTAACATCTTTGTATGTGTGTGTGTGTGTGTATGTGGGCGGGGGAGGAGGTACAGCCTTTGCCCCCTACCACCCTCTCTGTCTTTTCGCTCTCTTGTCCCACCTCCAATCCCCATCCGTAGCATGAGCCTCATTCACATTTTCCATTCTCATTCAATTTTTTTTTTCTTGCCTTTTTTATATGTATGCCTGTATGCGTGTGTGTGTTTGTGAGTGTGTGTGTGTGTCTGTATAACCCGCTCAAGTTGTGTTTGGGGCTTGCCACAAAATGTACTCCCCAATCCCCTTCCCGTCTGCTGCATTCGCCCTTCATGTGTGTGTGTGTGTGTGTGTGTATGGGTGGGTTTTGGGTCGCCCAGAATCTTCCTTTTGAAAATCCAAAATCGATATTAATTAAATTTTTGTAAAAAATATAAAAAAAAAAACTACACAGAAGAAGAGAAGAGCGAACGGGCGGGCAGGCGGGCGGGCGGGCGAGCGAGTGAGCCGAAAGCCTAGTTAAAAGAAAGTGGCAAAGTTTTTGCGGCCAGCTTATTAAAAGTGATGACAAGTTCCATGAGAAACAGTGTGTGAGAGGGGAAGGGAAGGGGGGAAGAATGTGGAAGAGGAGGAAGCGGATTCTCTCCTCTCTTATAATGGAGATGCAAGCAAGTTTCATCTTTTTGGCAAATGTTTGCTCAACCTAGGCAAACTTGCTTGTCTTTGCAGCTTAAAATTGATGATAAGTGAGCTAATCTCTTGGGCCTAAACAAACTGCAACAAAAATTTAATGGACGTGGCCAAGAAAGGGGAAAAGTCTTAGAAAAACAGAAGGCAATGAAGGCGGCAGGCACTCAATGATGCAGCTTACGAAATCAGATCACATTGTGTTATAGTTTGATTGTCATCCCCGCGATTAGGCGACCAAATTTGAGTTGAAGTTGTAGTTGATTTTAGAGAGATTTTAATTAAGAGGGTTTTTGTCCCACTCTCCGCCCGAGATGGAGTCCCATTTTTGGGCAGGCCAATTCAGTTTCAGTCACTGAATAATTAAAACTCAGTCGACACACACCAAAAGTGACAGTCTCAACTGCTCCCAAAAACCCCGGAGGCAAAGACTAACCCCCCCCCCCCCCCCCGATGGGCCACCGCCCTCTTCTCCAATTTCAGTCGGCAATTCCATTTCTCAGCCTCTCATTCTGGCTGTCAGCTTCAACTATGTTCGCTTTGGTTTTTATACGCACTGAAATTCCTTCTTTTTTTTTTTTTTTTTCGATGTTGACACTGCCGAAATATTCCTCTTGTTCTTCTGTTCTTCCATCATGCCACCCATGCCTCATGCCCCGCATGCCTCGTGCCTCATGCCTCTCATGTTTGGCGAGTGATTTATTTGACTGACACTTTTTTTCTGCGTTGATTGCATCGTAATCCCAACATAATGAGTACTGTTATATTTCATGGCCATTTTCGTTTCCCCTCCAAATGAAGTAGACAATTTTTCAAAAACAAAGACACACCAGCCTGGGGAGGGAGGAGGATGAGGGGCTCTCTCTCGTTGTACCCCCCCCCCCAGCCCCTTTGTATTCATTGTGCATGTGGCACACGTAGGCGGCGGGCACTAGTAGTTCCAGCTTCAACACGGTGGCCACTTGAGGGGACTCAAATTTCCATCATTTGTTCGCGTCATCATCAGCAGCAGCAGAAGAAGAAGAAGAAGGCGGAGAAGGTGAAGTAGTGGAGGCTGCTGCCTTTGTCTCGCCATTTAAGCAGAGAAACCCACATTTATTTCGGTTACATTTCTTGTTAAATCAAAATTGCCTTTTCCTGAAAGGGACTTTCGTTGCCGCTGCTGCTGCTTCTGCCACTTTAGGGCCTAAAGGATCATTGAAGGAGTCATTCATATAGAAGAACAGATGCGACCCCAAAATGCTGCCCCCTTCCATATAGAACTGACTATGACTGCAACTTAAAAGCTTTCATTCATACGATTTTCATAAAGGAGCAAGGCAAAGTCTTTCTTTTAACAGATCTTCATCTGCGTCTTGAACTTAAACAGATCCTGCTGTTTTTTCTTACTCCGCATTAAAGCTAATATCCCAGGTGCTAACCCAGCCACAAGGCAAGTTTAAAGCAAGTTAATGGGCTTTTCAAACGGACCGTAATGTTGGCTTTTTGCTTTTGGCTGTTGGCTGTTGGCCTCACCACAGAAAGCAACTATGTCTCGTCGTCTCTGGTATTTGTCGTTTCAAAAAAAGTTTTCATTTCTTTCTTCAACTAGCAACCGGTGGAATATTTTTAAATAGAAACCAAAAGAAGGAAGAGATTTTCATTATCATCAGATGCAAACCACATGGATTTATTTGACTGTTTGTTTTTTCTTCTCCTCTTTTTTTTGGCCTAGCCAAAAATATTTTATGTGTAATGAAAGATTCTTTTCAGAATGTGCAGAGGAGACTGAGAGCGCGAAATGAGAGTCGAGTGTGGAGCGAGAGTTTAGAGGAGAGAAGGCTAATTTCTGATGCTTCAGAGTGACTGAGTGTGTATGTGTTTAGGTGTGTGTGTGTGTGTGTGTGTGCAACATCTGTGTGCGGCAGCAATAAAAACTTTTATTGTTGTCACACGTAGGCAGGCAGGCAGGCAGCAGGAGCTGCTCTTCAAGTTCCAGCTTCAGCTCCAGCTCCAGCTCCAGCTCCAGAGTCCAGCTCGTCTCGTCTCCATCAGTTGTTGTATAACCTGCGTATATACTTCCGTTTTTTTTTTGTTTCTCCCCGTTATTCTTCTTTTTTCTTGTCCTTCTTACTGTCGTTTCTTTTATTTTCGGTTGGGTGGGCGGGGTTCGGGGGGTAGGGCGGTAGGCCAGCAGCCAAATTGAATAAAATGGCCTCAGTTAATGGCTGTCGGGCTGATTCAGTTAGCGCATAAAATGAGCAGAGAGAAAACTGCCTGCCAACCCTGAGGTCCCATCTCTCAGCTCCTGTTTCTCTCTCCATTCTCCCTTGCTTACCCCCCTCTCCCCCCTTTACATATACATTGTAGTATTTTACTTTTTTCCCTTATTTTTGTTTTGTTGGTCACAAATGTGGCTCGGCCTAAATCTCAGTTTTACGAGCTCTGCATTCTTTTAGTCTTTTGTTTGTTGCCTTTGCCCTTCGTCCATTGTTTTGTTTATTATTTGTTTTATTTTAACATACTTCTTCTTTTTTTCTACGGTCGAATGTTGAGCCCTCCGAAATAGCCCTCTCCTTTAGTTGGTATAACAGTTGAGTATAACAGATATTAAGCTTAGTTACTAGGGGGCTAATAACTTTAACGATTTGAATTGAATTTAATCAAAGACTTTAAAGACGAGACGAGTTCTGCAGTAAAATGATTTCTTGGCCATCTTAAGAATGAGAGCCAAGTTAAGAATCAGAGCGATTAGTCGATCTTGGAATTATTCAAAACATTTGCAAAGTTCTGTGGCGAATCAATGAGATAAATTGTTTCCTGTTCATATATTTAATTACTCAATTTTTGCTAATTTGTCTACAATTCATGACCCCTCATCTTCACACTGCCCCAAGAAGCGAGTTTTGCATACCTTAAGGGGCACATTTCCCTGTCTCTTTAACCGCCACTGGCAAATTTTAAGTCTTAGAATATAATTTTTTCAAGTCACAATTGCATTAGGACGAGAATAAGTTTCTCAAACTTTATGAATTTCACATTTAGATGGACTGTCGGAAGGGGAGGGGAGGGAAGGCAAATAAACTTGAATATGGTAATGTTTAACAATATTTTGAAAACATGCCACAATATGTATCCGCTGACTGCAAAAATTTCCAAAGAAATGGCGAACAATTTTTAGCAGCATTTAAATGAACAAAATGCAGACAGAAAAGAGACGGAGACGTAGAGACAGAGAGACAGTTGGACATGCAAATGGCATTGACGAGCGAGCAGGCAAGAGAAATGTTCAGGGAGGAGGAGGAGGAGTGAAATGGGCGATGGTAGGGACAGGACAACTCCTACATTTGCTACCTCAGTCCAGATGCCGCTGCCGCTGTCGCTGCTGCTGCTGCTGCTGTGAAATGACGAAATGCCCGTTCACGTCCACTCAGTTGGATGGGGCTGGCTGGTTGGATGGCTGGCAGCTCGCTGCTAGCTGGTTCGCTGGTTGGTTGAGTGTTTAAAACGGCTATTGTGCAGCTTGTGGTTGCTTTGCAAATTGAATAAAAGTTCATTCGAGTGTAAGAGAACCGATAGCAACACACACACACACACACACACACACACACACATGGCACAGAATAAAAAAAAAAAAAAACGAAACGAAGGAAAACTGCGAACCAACGAACATTGAATGAATGTGAATGTAATCGTTTTGCAAATGAAAATTGATTTTTGAATTGTGGGTGGCAATCGCACAGCTTCACTTTACCCCGTCTCTGTCCACCCTTTAACCTACTCACCCCCTCTATAGAAACCCTTCCTTCGTTTACTGCCGGAACTGCTACGCTGCGCCTATCACTCTGGCAAGCAACTAAATGAAATCAGCGAACAGCGAACTGGACACGGTAACAGCAATGGCAATGGCAATGGCAACAGCAACGGCCACAAAAAAATCAGCATTTTGCAATGTGCAATTTGGTTTTAATTTAAATGCGCAAAATTTAAATATAAATTTAAATCTTGCAATCACAAACAAAAAAAAAAAAAAAAAAAAAACGAAACGAAACGAAATGCAAAAGAAAAACAGCAAAACAGCAGGAAAGAATGGGCCATAAATAATGCAGAGCTTAAAAATTTGAATGGTTCTCGGTTCTCTCTGGCTTTTCTCTACAGCTGATGATGATAATAGAGCCAGTGAGTGGGGGAGTGAGAGAGCCAATGGGTGAGCTCTAATTGTGCAATAGTCTGAATGTCTGTGTGTGTGTTGCTGTTGGTCTGGTGCAGCGAACGCACAAAACTATGCTATACATTTTTTATGCGGCCCTCTAACAAAAGCAGCAACACAACGAGAAAAACGAGAGAAATGGGAGAACAAAAAAAGGAGCGCACGGAAAAAAGCGCTTGCCAGTTGGAAGATGGGAAGCTAGCTAGCTAGTAGCTAAACTGAGAACTAAACTTAAGCCCGCTTCGCTTTTCTTATGCGCCACACAACGTCGTCGACGTCGACGTTTTGCTGCGATTCAAAGACGCACAGCAGACAGACAATGAGACACACAGACAGAGAGACGCATAGACAGACAGTCAGTTAGTCAGATAGACGGGGCAACAAAGTGGATTTGAATTATTCAAAAAATGCGATTGTTATTTGCAAAATGTGCAGTGAATTGAGACGCGCACAGACAAGCGACGACGATGCGAGTGAGCTGCGCTTCAAGGCTGCGATTTACGTTGCGAAATAATGTTGTATTTATGAGGAGACCAGGAATAGTTGGCCCAAAGAAAAAGTTCTTGGTCTAACTGCTGACTGCTGACTGCTGACTGGTGACTGCCAGGCGGTTGGGTAAGGGTGATGATGCGTTTTCCCCTCATTCCTGCCATGGGCAAAAAGGATTGCTGCTGCTGCTGCACAGGAAGTACGCTTTAGAAATTTAAATGCATGAATTGCGCACATTTCCTGATTGTTAAATAAAATATAAATGTAATAGGGACTCAATCAATGGCTTCGCTGCTGCTGCTGCTGCTGCCGCTGCTGGGCAATGGCTCTAAGAGGTTTTTTTTTTTTTTTTTTTTGGTTTCGGTTTGCTTTCTTTCTTTGCACAACAGTTGCATTTTAGGCACACAGCTTTGGATTCTTATGAAATATATATACATAATAGCATGTATAACGGTCTGTATAACAGTTTGCATTACAGTCAGTGCAACAGCCTATAGAGCAGCCTAACTAACGTTATATATAATAACCTGTATAACAGCCTGTATAACAACCTGTGAAAAGTGTGCTTTATTTAAGTTTGACAGCTTTATCTCAAATCTTCTCCCCCATTTACCCACTAATCCATAACAATTGGTATAACATCTTGCTGGCATAAAGTTTCGAACAGTTTTATGTTACAGCTGCATTAATTGACAGTTACCATCATTTTTCTTGACTAAAACTGATCCTAGTAGTTCCTTCCTGGGTTGGTGATGTCAGCCGCAGTTGCTGCTGCTGCTCCAACTTCTTCACAATGCCGTATAACAGCTATTTATCATGCCAAAGTAAAGCGCACTAAGGCAGCATCCAGCCATATGCTAGCATCACGCCCCCTCCCCCCCCTCCACCCTTCCATTCCCCTTCGCACCCCTTTTCTCCCCATCCTGCTGCATTTACTCATTGGTGACATTGCACTCTCGGCTGCTATTGCTGTTGCTGTTGCTGTTGCTGTTGGTGTTGCTGTTGCTGCTGTCCAGCGTCAGAGCTCAGCAGCTACAACAGCTTCAGCAAAGTCATTATAAATGAAAGCGCAGTCAGCTCAAACAAGCGCTATTCATTCTACCCCATTCCCCACCGAAACACAAAAAAATGGGTTTTAATCAGTTATTCATGAGAGACCGAGAGCGAAAGAGGTAGGGGAGGAGGACCCTAGGACCGGCCAGAACAGACAAAAGCCACCAACCCTGTACGTACGTTTTCTTTTTTTTTTTTTTGCCGTCGTCGTCGGTTGACATTGACAAAAATATGAAAAAAAATTTATGAGCTGGAAAAGAAAAAAAAAAAAAAACAGAAGAAGAAGAAGAAGGCATAAAACTCCCCTTTGCAAGAACAACAGCAACAGCAACAACAATTAGGTGCAACTTAAAAGGTTTGTTTATGCCCAGAAGAGAAGATGACGACGACGACAACTGACTGACTGACTGACGGACGGACTGACTGACTGACGGACTGAATGACTGACACATCACATCAGTCTGTTTTGGGTGGGTGATGTGTTTGGCCAGCGGTTCGGGTGGTTCGGTGGTTCCGTCGTCAGCTTCATATCTTCTTCTTTTCTTTCTTTCAGTTGCGCGCCTTCTTTCTAGTTGTTGTTGTTGTTGTTGTTGACGGAACCACTCCAAACTAATGAGTATGCACATATTCTATGCATGTTGTATGCATGTTTTGCGAGGGTTGAGGAGCACAGAGCTAGGAGGGGATGGGGGAATGGTGGTGGCTTCTTTGTTGGCAAAGCAACTCAAAATGCACTTGGCGAGCGAGAGATACACCAGGTATAACATGTTTTCTTCTTGTGTCAAGCAAAGGAGGGATGGACGGACGGGGGAGTGCCGCCGCTTGTCGTGACTGTTGACGCTGATTTTGTTTTGTTATATCCCCGCACACACACACACACACACACACACATACTGCGAGAGAGAGAGAAGCCTCTGTAAATTAGTTGGCACAAAACATAAATGCAAATGAATGCAGAACCATTTCCCTCTTACCCATTTTCACTCTTCGCTCTTCCTCTCTCCTTTTCTTTCTCTCTCTCCCTCTCTCTCGCTCTCTCTCTTTCCCATCATGATGTTGTACCTCATTAATGCAGGCCTGATTGGACTTTTTGTTTGTGCACTCACACTCACATATCCTTCCCTCCTCCCTTTTACGTCCTGGCCACCGACCCTCACTCCCCCCCTTCACCACTCTACACTTGGCACTTAAGTAGCTTGGTTTTAAACAATTACATTGGACGCCTTTACACATTATGCCATCTCTCTTTCGGTTGTGAATGTGAATTGTGAATGTTGCCTCTCTCCATTTTCTCTTTCCCCTTCCCACCCTCGCCAACCATTCATCCATCCATCCATCTCATTCACCTTCTGCCTGGTAGCTGCTGCCTGATTGAAAATTCTTGTGCAAAAATGTCGACGTCGACTGTTACTCTGACATGCTGCTGCTCATTACATTAATTGCTTTGGCTTGTCTTTGCGACAGCAGGCAGAAGGCAGCAGGCAACAGCAGCAGCAGCAACCGATTATATAGGGGCAAAAGGTGGAAAGACAGCCTATATACACTTAAAGAAACAAACAAAATAAAAGTCTAGGTTGTTTTGGGTAAAAAAAAAGCAGTCGCTTAGCTCAATCATATTGAGAATTAAAGTTAAATCAAATCATGTTATAAGTAGAGAATTCAATTGAGAGCTTAACTCAAACTAGAAGTGACTTCACAAGTTGAGAATCATAAGAGCAAAGCTTAAATTTGAATGGTCAGTTTGCTTTGATTGAAGCTTGAAGATGAATTGTAATATGATTTCGTTATGTATTTGAAACGAGAGCACACTCTAAATGCGTTACCTTTGGCCCTTTTTTTTTTTTGCCAAGTGCACACAGTGCGTATGCGTATTATGCATGCGAATGGTCATATAGTATACCATGTGTGTGTGTGTGAGAGAGTGAATCAGCATCAGGAGCAACAGCAGCAGCAGCAGCAGCAGTCGCATTTCAATTTCAATTTTGCAATTTTGGCAGCTGCCAGGTGGCGCTGTCGCTCCAACTGTCTGTCTCTGCCGCCCATATCATGGCATGGCAGCCGCAGTAGTGTAGCAGAAGCAGCATCCGTCTACTCGGAGTAAGCTTACATACATTCCCCATCCCACATCCCCCATCCCCCATTCCCATTCCCATTCCCATCTCCATTGCCATCTCCATCCACAGCATTCCCCAAGCCCATTGGCAAAGCCTTTTTATCGCTTTTGCCCCCTCATCAATTCACTGGCTAACAGATTTGCCCAGCTGTTTTTGGGTGTATTGGTGTCAGTAAATGTGTGTGTATGTCAGTGTTGGTGTGTGCAACCGAAAATGTATGTCGCCTGTCAAATTACTTGAATCTCTTCTCCCTTTTGCTCTCTCTCCCTCTTCCCCTCTCTCTCTCTCTCTCTCTCTCTCTCTCGTCCGTCCCTCTCTTATTCTGGGCTCTTGCTGCTCATCTGATTCAACTCAATGCAGTTGGACCCACATTTGTGCGCTTGGTTTGTTGTGTCAGTCAAGCATAATATGATTATGTAGATGCTGCTGCTCCACCAGAGCTCACATCACACAAAGATATATACATACATACACTCGGAAAAACCAAAAACCACACTATTACGTCTTTCGTTTGGAATCTTAAACTAAATGCAATTTAAAGTCCCTTAAAGTAGGCAATGGTAATTGTTAAAAATTATTTAGCGACATTCCCCTCACTCAATCAATTAAAAAAAGGTATACTCCGGCATCCCCAAATGTAGGCAATTAGAAATTAGTTAATGTTCAGTGGCCAAGTTCTTAAAAAAAAGTGTAATCTGCTGTTCCCCAGTCTGATTGCATTCGATTGCCATTTTTTTTCTCTATGTGTAGGAAAATCTATGTATAATGGGATGACAGGGAGGTAGATGAAACTATCTATTGGCTACAAGCGAACAAACGAACAAACCGAACGTACATACATACAAACGAAGGGAAGAAGGGAACCGAGCGCTGTCAAATTGTATTTATTATTTTATGTTTTCATTTTGAAAATTGCCATTGCTGGGACGGCATTGGAGCTGCTGTGATTACACACATGAAACAAAAAGCACTATCTGTCTATAATGTCCGACTGACTATCCGACTGTCTGTCTGTCTGTCTGTCTGTCTGTCAGTTTGTCTGTCTGTGTGTAACTAATCGACTGTTGCCGGTGCGCGTCAAGTGCCAGTCTTTGATTTCTATTCTCCATACCTTCAGCTTTTATCCACTCTTTTTCTGCTGCTGTCATTGTGTGACTTTTACCAAGAAAACGTTTTTTGTTCTATTTGTTCCTGTTACCCATAGTTCTCTCTCTCTCTGTGTGTGTGTGTGTGTCTCAAAGTCCCCTAGCAATCAGGATTTGGTATGCAAATTTGTAAAATGGAATTGCATAAATATTAGAAATCAATATTCGATTCGTTGCCATTCACAGAAACAGCAACAGAAAAAGAAAGAAATGGGGAATGAAGAATCACTAGAAGGAATAAGACAAAAAGAGTGAGAGAGAAAGGAAAAGAGATAGAGGAAGGGGAGGAAGCGAAGTTACCGATTAAAAGATAACCAAACACAAAGTGCCCTCAACTTGACTAAATGCTTTCAGTGTCAATTTACTTAATTCTCTGTTGATGATGAAGAAGTTTTTTTTTTTTTTGCCTTCACCAAATCCCCTCCTCATCATTCCACGAGCAAGCCAAGTCAACACCTTACACATAAAATAAACTAAACGTGTGCTTAACATGCAGTCATCCAACCAGTTGGTAGTACCTCCATCCATCCATCCATCCATCCCATCCACTCCATTGACCATCGCCACATTGCCTTGTCCTTGTCCCTTCCATGTGGGCGGATGGGCGGTTGGGTGTGTATGTGCGATGATGATGAAAAACAGTTTGCAACTAATTAAGCTGCACGCACAATCTAACATGCAAGTTAACACCAACAACAACAACAACAACAACAAAAACAATACCAAGTACAAGTATAACGAACAGCAGAGAGAAAGAGAGAGGAGAAGCGAAGAGAAAATATTCCCTTCTGTTTCAAGTGCCCTGTGGCACAGTGGTTCTAAGACAATTAAGAAGTCTCCAAGGAGATAACACTCAAAAGTGACTTTTGGGTTGAGAGAAACACAAATTGAAGGGCCACGAAGTAGTGTATAACAGTTTTGTGTTTTTGAACCACTGTGTACACACAGTATAAGAGAATAGGTTTATTCACAATACATAATTGGCTTGGCTATTTAAACCTTCTAAGACAACTAGTTGCCTTATTAAAGGAGGATTTTACTAAAGAAAGGGCTTTTGCGAAGCTTCTTAAAATCCGAGTATTACAGATTTTGGACCCAGAGGTCAAGGTAATTCTAATTAATTTCTTTACGAAATCGGCAAATGTGAAGTCACAGTTTATGCTTGTTATTCTTGTTGTGCTCCCTTTTTTCTGTTGTCTTCATTATGTTCGACAAGGTTATATGCAATAAAAGCGATATGCTGCTCCTGTTCCTGTTCCTGCTTCTGCTCCTGCCCTTTCTCATTCTCCTTCTCTTCTCTTGACTGCCATCAAATGTCGCGTGGTGCGTTACCACATTTGACCGCAGTTAACAAAGAACACATAGATACACACACACACACACACACACCCAGATACACCCACACGTGCCCAGTCAGAGGGCGGAACATCAGCAACCAGGCATCAGCCATCAGCCATCAGGCAGCATGGCACACTGGGCCCCACAATAATAAGTGACGCATTTAATCTGATTTGCTTTATGACATGTTCATGACGAGAACAATTAAAATGTGCGGTTGGCTGGGCAATCGAGTCAGCAATCGAGAACGATAGCAGGCAGCAGCAGGGGAGACAGAGACAGACGCAGAGGACCAGGAACAGGAACAGGAATAGGAACAGAAGCAGGACCAAACGATGGGTCATTGATGTTATGTTGGTGTGTTTGTGTGTGTGTGTGTGTGTGTGTTGGCCGGCGTAAAAAGCAAATTGTTTAATGTGCTGTGAATAAGTGACAAAACAGCTGAACTTTGCGTAGGCCTAGACGCCACTTTTGCCCCTGCTTTGCCCCGCCCCCTCTTCGTGCTCCTCAATCTATCCATCCATCGACTGGTGGTACATCCATTTCATTTCTCTCTCTCTCTCTCTCTTTCTCTCTGTCGACTTCATCGCCGTCTCTGTGCCCGTCCTCCTCCGCCCTTGTCTGCTGCTGATTGTAAGAAGGGTGACTTCTCTCCCTCTCTCTCTCTCTTTCCTACTCTGTTATCGCACGTATTTAAGGGTTTTCTGCGTTTTTATTTTATTTTCGGGTTCCATTAGCTAAAGTTCACTGAACGACACACAGCACAAAATAGAAGGAGGTGGGCGGCGGGGGGTGGGTAGGAATTGCGCTTGATTAGCTCGGGTGTGGGTCGTTGGGTTATTAATGATTTGCTAGGTCCACCAAATATATGTATATCCCAAGAATACGAAATGCCAACTCTTGGCAAAGAAGGTTTCTTTTTTGGCCATAATTGCGACAGTAATTGTAGCTAATGCGACAAAGCTTTCTTCATTTCTATCACTTTCTCTTTCTCTCTCGGTTGGTAGATTTCAAGGGAGAAAGAGAGAGAGAGAGGGAGAGAGAGAGAAACTTTGTTGCAGCTTTGTTTTTACTATTGTTTTGTAATGGCAAAATTATAGACCCCAACCAGACCCTTAAGCTTCATTTCACTCACACACAACTCTCGGTCTCGGTCTATGGTCTCGCTCTCACTCACACACTTTTACTCCCTTCTCCTCTGGCAGACACGACGACATTCTTAGCCTTGTTCATCTTTGGCATTATCTACTTCCGCCATAAACAGCAACAGCAACAACTTTTCATCTTTTGTGCCAAGCAGCAGCAGCAGCAGCAACAGCAGCAACAAAATGTTTCTTTTTTTCTTGTTTCTTTTTTCTTGTTTTGTCTTTACTTTTTCTTTCTTTCTTTTGGTTTCTTTCTTGTGCTTTCTGCATTTTTATGATTTTTATTTTGATTTCCTTTAAACTAACTTCCTCTTGGTGGGTGAGCAGCAGGGGCACGCGCAGGGGCAGGGGTCGAAGCAGAGGCAGAGAAATCGTTGCTATTTTTGCAAATTGCCTACAATGATGGCCGCAAGTTCGCGTCCTGAGCGAACCTCCTCAGCCAGCCAGCCAGTCTCCCTCCCTCTCTCTTTCGCTCTTTCTATCTTGTCTCTTCTCTTGTGTTTTGGCATTGCCTATGCCTGGCACCCGGAAAATATTATTTCGCTTGACTTTTACAACGGCCAGAAGAAGAAGAAGAAGAGGCCTCCTCCTCTTCCTCGTCTGTCTTCTCGCTTCACTCTGCCCTTAGCTACTTTTATTTTATGTTTTTTCCGTTTAGTTGTTGTTGTTGTTGTTTATGTCGATGGTTCTTCTGCTTCTTCTTCGGCTGCCTCATCGCTGGCGACATCCCGTCCAAAACTATTTTCCTATTTGTTTTGCCTAACTCGATTTTTTGTCACTGGTTGCCTTTTGTCTGTTTGGCTGGCTCCACCTCCTAGTACTGGCGGCTGCCCCTCTTCCCCCGATCCTCTCGACCCCCACTCTTTCCCCCTCGCTACTGCCTCTGCCTCTGCCTGCGCCAACGCCACCGTCACTGCCGCCGCCGCCGCTGCCTGTCACTGACACATCTGAGACGACACACAAAAACACATTTGACAAAGCTACAACAACATTCAGCAGCAGCAGCGTAACAATTTTTTTTGTCCCCACCCCATCTCCTTGTTGTTCTTTCTATTTTTGGTCGTCCTTAGTCCTGTCATTTTTTTTTTTTTTTTTTTTGCTTGGTGTCCTTTCCCTTGCTGCTGAACGTGAAGTTCGATTCCACTAGGATTTGGCCATTCATTTTCTGTGTTTTTGTAATGATTTTCATGCTAATCACAAACAATTGACGCGTGTTCAAGGCTTTGACAGTCATCGCTTTGAACGGGAGGTGGAGGGCGGGGGTCGTCGGGTAGGAAGTGGGACGTAGGACGTGGGCCGTAGGCCGAAAGATAGAAGTTCGTTAGACAATCAAAACTAATGGGAAATGGGAATGTGAATTTGCCAGTGGATTGAATGTTTATGTTGGTTTTTGGGTGGGCATCATCAATTGTGAAGGGCAAATGCTGAAAACTTTATTCCCCCCTCCCGCGACCCCTTCTCACTCCACCCCTCTCTATGGATTTTTCATTTAATTTCCATAAACTTCATATAAATGAGACAAGTTTTTCAATGAAATGAAAACTCAATCAAATATTCATACAAGTTGAGAATACAGATTCTTCGAATTAAAGGGTATATCAAAAGTCGTTAAAAACAAATTCAAAGCAATTGCCAATATATTGGACTTCAATCGATGGGAGAAAATTCTATTTTATATTATTTGCAATCGTTCACAGTGAATTTTTCTACTCTAAGCTAAGCTAAACTTTGCGATGATTTGCCATACTCACCCAAATAACACTTTTTCGCTTTTTTTTAACCAAAAATCTTCAATTACGCAGTTAATTTGATTTCTTTCTCTCTTTTCACACTTTTTTTCACTTGCTATTGGGCATTTTGCTTGTTGTTGGTTTTTTTTTTGTGTTTCTCTTTACACTTTCTAACGCACTTGAAAAAAAATTGACAAAAAAAAAGAACAGAGGAAAAAAACTGTTGTTGCACTTTGGCCACCACTTGGAATGAATTATATATTTGCATTTTATTAATTGTATCCTTTTGCAGATGAAATACATTTTATTTATTTACACTTTTTAATTGCAAAACACAGCTTAAATTCACAGAAACAAATTTTTCTTACGCAATGACACCGATTATTGCATCAGCCAAAATTAGTGTGACCAACTTTGTCGAGCAAGAGATCACCAAAACACCAAAAGCGTTAAAATTCAAATTTGAATTCAAATTTAAATTCACAATTAGTGTGACCAACTTCATCGAGCAAGAGATCACCAAAATACGAAAAGCGTTTAAATTCAAATTTGAATTCAAATTTAAATTTAACAGCAACAATCTTTTCTCTTTCTATATGAGTTTAGTTTAGTTCGAGTTAAAGCTTAAGTTATAGCAACTAACTTAATACTAACTGCCAGAGGGAAATTTGCAGAAATATTTATATATGCATTTAATATGGAAATAGTTTACAATTCATTAAACAATTGCTCATATTAGATTAAACAAAAGGTTCGACCAAGACGATGACGATGCAAAGTTTCCTTTGACTAAAAGAACGAACTAAAGTTCAAGGTTCAGCTTGGTCAGTGAGAGAGAGAGAGAGACAGAGAAAGAGAAAATTCCTAGTAATAAATAATATTTATATAATTTGCTGCAAGGTAAAACAAAAAAAAAATGCAAATTCTATGCAATCACTTTGGCATTCATTAAGAACTTCTTCTGCTTCTAACTGATTAGCTACAAGTTTCACCTCTTGGCCATCTTCCATTTCTCTCTCTCCCCCTCCCTGCCCGTCTCTCCCACTGTTTTGTTGCTGTCATTCCTATGGCTTATAAATATATAAAATAAATTAAAATGCCAGCTAATTGTTAATCTGCCTGGCTTGTGGCCTGCATTTACTTTCATTTTTTTGCATACATGAGCTTTGTCAGCAACAACAACAACAATAGGGCATGTCCTTTTGGCCACTAACAAGCTCAACCACGCCCATTTGCCAACGCCCACCCACATTGGCATAGAGCCTGGGCGCAGTTTTTAAATGCAAAAGCACTTGCTGTGGTCGCTTTGAGTGAACCAAAAGTTAATCTCTGCCAACCGCTGGAAGCATAGCATTCCCCCTGCTGCCTGCTGCCTGCTGTCCCCGCGCTCCTCCTCTCTCTTGGCATTCAGTTAGCTAGCTGGTTAGATATTTTGCTGTTGCAACCACAACTTAAATATATACATACATACATATATACAAAGCAAAAGAGACACAGAGGAGAAAGAAAGAGCGAGAGAGAGAGAGAGAGAGAGAAAGAGAGAAAAAACTCGTTTGTTTTGTTTATTTTATTTTTGTTCACCAAGGATTTGATTTGTGGGTTGACGATGAACGAAAGAGGAGTGAGTTGGGGCGGATGGTTGAAAACATATAGCCAAGATAAATCGTCTTTCAACGCAACTGCGGGCATAAAAAATCACACGATCAGTCATTACGCACACACCCACATACACCACACACACTCACACATGAACATGCCCCAAAGTCATTTTCAGCTGCAGCTTTTCCTATTTTTTTTTTTCTTTTTTTTATCGCCAACGGTTTAAATTTTTTATGCAAGCTGCGCGCTGCTGCCGTTGCTGCTGCTGCTGCTGCTACTGATTTGGCGATAGGATAGTGTCCTTACTTTTCCTCATCCTTGTGAGTGCCATGAAAGAGAGAGAGAACCATAAGTCATTTGGTAACGGCAGCAACCCAGCACTTGTAAGAATTCACACGAACAGGACGGACGAAAGCGAGAGCCAGGACCAGGACCAGACCAGGCAACTATATCGCCCATCCGCTCCCCCCGCCCCATTCCCCAACATTCTACTTCCCCTTTCACTTCCCGTTCCTGTTCCGCGCCGACCTTCAATCCTTGCCTCTCAACGCGTCTCAATAGTCTGTTACTAATACGTTTTTTTTGCTTCTTTTTTTTCTTTTTTTTCGATGCTTTTCACTGTCGACATTTTAATGCCTTTTCTTCGCTCCAAAAGCAGCAGTAGCAGCAGCACCAGCAGCAGATTCTTTTGAGTGCATAAAAGAAGGAGCCGAAGCCAGAGCCGGAGCCGGGCCAAGCCAGCTGCTGCGTCACTGCAATTGCTGACGGCACAGGATATTACCGCCGTCATTCATCGAGGCGCATTCATATTCTTCTCTTCCTCAAGAATAGCAGCACGCACATGTGCACATCAGCCAAGTGGATGGTGGGTGGGGTGTGGGGGGCGGGGGACTCACTCTCCCTCTCTCTCTCTCTCTGACTCTGACGCTTCCGGTATTTATGACGCAAGTAATCAAATTGAATGGCGCGTTGCAGTTTCTTCTCTTGGCTTGGCTTGGCTTGGCTTGAGTTTTCGTTCTCGTTTTCGTTTTGCCTTTTATTTGCCCAAGGAGCATCTCTCTCTCTCTCTCTCTTCCTACTGCAGTGATAAATTTTTGCGTTTTAAGCTGGCTATATACCGGCCCCTCTCCCCCAACCACCCCCACCTAACCCTCCTCCTCTCTGGTCCCCTCTTGCTACTTCCGGCTGCCTCCTTCTACTGGGGGCATAAAAAATTGTGCGAAACTTTCAGCTTTCTGCACATTTTCGTCGCTTATCAGCCAAGTTGATAGGAGGTGGGAAGCGTGGGGCAAGGGGAATTGGGGCAATGATAATAATAATGAACGTGCATGAAAAATGTAAAATGAGTGAAAGGCGAAAAGCAGCCAAGCAGGAACCCAAGATGTTGGGCATTAAGGCTAAAGCGCAATAAATAATAAGTACTAGGAAAGAAACGAGAGAAGGAGCATAATATAGAGATAGAGAGATAAGAGAGAGAGATGGAGAGAGGGAGAGTGTGTGAGAGAGAGAGAGAATGGCACACGCATAATGAACGACAACTTGAGTAGTAGGCAAAGCTTGAGCCGAACTACTAGCATAATGGTAAATTAGTGGGCCCCTCTATAGCGTTAAGTGCTATATAGGGAGCGGAATGGAGGGGGATGGGTGGTGAATGCGACAGGGTTGGCGCTGACTTAAGCTGTGTGGCAGGTAAGATGATTTAGAGCTAAACTACAACTGCCACTGCCACTGCAACAGTTGAGAAGTGAAGTTGTTGTTGTTGTTGTTGTTGTTGAAGGTGGCTGGCTTAAAGTTGAAATTGGTATGGGAATTGCCATGAAGCAGCAACTGGAAAATCTGTGCAAAAAGGAAAACTTCAACAATTTGAAAACCAAAAACTTTTGCACCACACCAGACGACAACTCGGAGTGAGTTTGGAAAAAGAGATTATACTATATTCGTATAAATTATAAATCAAAAGCCACAAAATTATAAAATAATTGCAATTTCATTTGACATTAGTCAATTTAAGGCTTTAGGTTTTAAGTTCTTATAGAGAAATCATTCAAAATATATATGCGAGAATTGTCAAACTAATTAAGTTTTTTTTTTTGCCATTCATCAATTGTTTAAACTTATTTGTATCATATCACCTGAAGAATTTTGTTATACTCTTTATTATCTCTTACTTCCATTACGTATACGCAATGTGAACAACAGAACTAGATGAAGAAAAAGAAATATGTAGTGTATTGTATTTTGTTAGTTCTTAAAAACTTTAAAGAACTTATCAAATTTTCACTGAGCTCATCAATGGAATGAACTGAAATTGCATTCGTTATTGCCTACTTTAAGGGGGAGGGGGGCCCTGTCGAATGATTCTCTGGACAGCTTAATTTGCCCTATTTCAATATGTCTGAAATCTTTTCAGCCATATGCAGAAACCAGATGAGGCTTTCGGTTTTAGGGTTGGGCCAACTGGCTTAGGTAATTAGTAAACACAATTTGTACTTGTATTTTGATTGCATTTTTGAGAAATTGTATTTGCAGGCATTCCTATAATGCATATACATAGAATCTCCCTCAATTCCTGAGCCTAACTGAAAGAAGGAAAAAGGATGAGGTGAAGCAGGAGGAGGAACAATGTGGCTTGCTTTCTTTTTTTTTTATTTTTTTCCATGTCTATTGTAAGAGCTTTAAGGATTATATCTACTATGAAATCTGGCCATTTTAAAAGAGGGAAATCCAGAGAGGGGGGAGAGAGAGAGCCCAGAATTGCAGCTGCTGTCGAATAATTTGCTTTCTTCTTCTTCTTCTGTATTTTCTGTTCAAATTTCGGTTTGCTTGGTTCATTCTCTTTTCACTTTGGTCAGCTAAAAAATAAAAGCTGACCAGAAAAGGGACGGAGACGGAGACGGAGACGTTAGGAGAGAGAATGGCAAAACAAAAAAAAAAAACAAAAAAATGAAAAGGAGAAGCTAAACGGAAAATTTTGTGCCACCGTCGTCTTTGATGATTTATGTTTTTGTTATTGTTTTTCATAAACTGAAAAATACAAAAAAAAAAAAAAAAGGGAGGAAAAACCATTTAGAAGGGAATGGAGTTGGAGTTGGAGCGAAGGTGAAGCCATGCCATGTGAAGATAACTCTAAAGACTGCTTTAAAGACTCAATCAGCAGACAGTGTCGCCTGCAATAAATGAGCAAATTAATTAACAAAAACGAACAAAAAATAAAGAAACCAAATAGAAAACGAAGAAGAAAAGTGAATTGTTGCACGCCGCCGTCGCCAGGATCAGGATGAAGAATACCACCAAAAAGAGGGAAACGGTAGGCAAAGGGAAATAAATTAATGCTGGAACGGAGGCAGCCAGCAGCAGGTTCAGGGGCCAACGGGTAGTTAGATAGTGATGGAGATAGAGGCAAAGGACAGGACAGGACAGGACAGGCAGCTAGGCTAGGACCAGGACAAAGGCGACATGAAACGTTAACGCTTCACTGCGTTGCCTTTCCTCCAAAAGAAAAAAAAAAACCCAAACGAAACGAAACGAGCCAAACCAAACCAAACCAAACCGACACAGGAGCTGCTGCTGGAGCTGCTGGACTGATGCTGGAACGAGCAGCGGCAGATTAGTAGCCTGCAGGTGATACGAGTGCGGACAACGAAGTAAAATCAATCGAGAAAACCCATGGCCATGCATAGATAGCAAGAATGGAGACAGCCTCATCTCCCTCCACGCGATCCGAGTTGCCCCATTCATCCTGGGGACATGTGTGGGCACGTGCTGGTCAGCAGAAACAGCAGCAGCAGCAGCAGCAGCAGCAGCAGCAGCGCCAATAACGACGTAATCTGTTTATATCCCTTTTTTCCTACCTTCCCCCCCTCTTTTCTTCTGTTTCTCCACTTTCTTTTTGCTGTCTCTTAACCCTCCCCTCCCCCACCACACTATGCTCCTTACTTTGCCGCTGCTTTGCTCTATCACTCTTTTTTTTTTTTTTGCTCTTTTTGGCCCATTGTGTTGCGCACTTTTTCCATTTATCGTTTGTCCTGATGCTGCTTCAATTTTCTGGCCGGCAGTTTTTGTCGTTTGTCGTCGTCGTCGTCGTCGTCGACGTTGTCGTTGTGTCCTGCCATGGATTGAGTTGTTATTTTTCGCTTAGTGCAATTTATTTTGGCCAAGTGGCAGCCAACGGGCAAGCAGCGCTTAATTTATTATGCTCCTCTTCTAGTCCTCTCATTCTCTCTCTCTCTCTCTCTTTCGCTCTCTCGCTCTCACTCTCTTCTCTATCTTTCTTTCACCCACATCTTCATCTCCTTATTCTTCTGCTCCATTGTTCAATGGCAGATAAAAGAAAAATTAAAGGCAACGTCGTCAATGTCGAAGCAGCAGCAGCAACAGCAAAAAAAAAAAAAAAAAATCGTTATTAATTTCAACTTTGAAAAATTGTCTAGCAGCTAAGTCGAATGAGAATCCATCGAGGCATTCCATTTATTAGCAGCTTGATAAATACTTTCAATTTTCCTCCTCCTTCTCTTCTTTTTTCGTTTCTGTTTTTGTTCCTTTTGTTCCTTTGCTGTTTTTCTGTTGTGCTTTTTGCCAATAAATGATAACGTGGCTAATGCTCGCACATTAAAATAGATCGAAAATGAAAACAAAACGCTAAAATTGTATTTGCCGATATATATGTATGTGTGAAAATTGATACGATTCGATTAGATATAGAAACGACAATAAAGAGAGAGAGAGAGAGAAAATATAATAAAAACTAAATTCCCATCAATTTTCAGTGATCCGGCGCGGCTATCAACTCAAAGAATCTGTTTGATGCTCGATTTGTTTGAATTGTTATTTAGGCAAAATTAAGAAATGGAAAGGAAAAAGCTAACTTAGTCTAAATTTCCTTTAAACTTATAAGAGGACATAGAAAAGTTAACGCTAAATGAGTTTTCCCCTTTTGCTATCTTTAAAAATTTAAGTAAACAAGAAGCCTGACTGCAAAAGAAATTCTAAAATGTCTCTCAATAAACTCGCCTCGTTACGTTTATCAAGAATATATATACATACTTCAAAGATATTGTCGCGCTGCACTGGAAGAGTCTCTATGTATATATGTAAAGAGAATGGTCACACTAAGAAGAAGAGAAATCAAGAAGTCAAGTTGTCCAGTCGGAGTCGAAGTCGTTTAAGCCAAGCTAAGTGGCCTAAAAGCCTTTTGTATCATTATCACTCGAAGTTATTATCATTTGAATTATCGATTATTAAAATAAATAAAGAAAATACCTTCGAATTTATTCGAAAATTTGTGTGAAAATAATATTTGTAATTCTGTGTAGCATGTGTAATAGAAATTATCTTATGGAATAGCGAAAAGTTTTCTTGTTGCCTTTTGTGACATGCCAAAAAGTATGCTATACTTTTTTGTTCTATCATTTGCTTCCATTACGTATACGCAATGTGACCTCCTCTCTCTGTTATCAATGGGCAATCGATTATTATTGCTTTATAGATACTACATGTTGTTGCCCCACACCCCCCATCACCCCATCACCCCATCACCCCTTCACCCTCAAACATCTTTCGTATGGCCTTTATCCCCCCCTCAACCTAACAAGTCAAATGTTGTTTCGCCTTTAGGCCATTTTCGTTTGTTGTTGTTGTTGTTGGTCTTTAATATTTATGTTGGCAGACTTAAGAATGAGCAAGGGCTGGGGCTGGGGGGTGGGGCTGTAGCTGGGGTAGCCGCCTGCCGTCTGCAGTTAAAACAAGAAAATACAAAACATGAAAATGAATTATGATACATGTGTTTCAACCCATAAGACGAACGAACGAACGAACGAACAAACACACGCACACACGCACACCAAGAGAAGACTCCAATTTCATGGACTAAGAGAAGGGCATGGAATGGGGTGTGTGGCGGAGGACGGGGGGATTAAGGCCACTCGTGGCATTTACTCATTCATTTAAATGCCATTTTAAACTTAAATGAAAGTTTATGGCTTTTTATTTGCATTGTCGCATATGGTTTTCTTTTTTTTTTTTTTTGTTGTTTTCGGTCTGGATATTTTGTTACGTTTCAAGTCTAAAACCCAACATAGTAGATCAACAGCAGCAGCCGTAGTCACGGTTGGGTTTTTTTTTTTTTTTTTGTTTTGGTTGTTGTTTTTATAGCAAAGACGTGCACACACACACACACACACACACACATGGCCACGTTAAAACTCGACACTTTACATTTGCCCTGGCAATATTTTATTTTTATTTTCGTTGTTTGTTTGGCAGGCAAAAATTCGTTACCTGCCATGGGGCAGCGCACCCAACAGCAACAGCGAACAGACAGATGAACATGAACACGAAACAACAAGCCAATGGCAGGTGCAAAAGGCAACAAACACAGAGAGAGAGAGAGAGACATGGAGAGAGAGAGCGAGAGGCGGGGGGCAGAAACAACATTCATTCAGACATTCGGTAAGAGCAACACACATAAATCAAATTAATTTTTGTAGACAAGAGAGCAGGCAGCGCTCGCCCCCCCACACACACACACCACGCCCATTCTCTCTCATCAGCATCACAACCGTCCTCTGTCCTCCACATCCTCCGTCCACCACTTTTTTCCCTGCAACGGAACCAAACCCCAAAAAGTGCGTTTTAATTGCCAAGATGCTGCCAGTTTTCGCGATTTCGACGCTAATTAGGCGCACAATTGGCACGAAATAAAACAAAAAACAAAAAAAAAAACGAAACCGAAAAACAAAAGCGTAGAAGAAGAACAAGAAGAAGACACAACGTACGTGACTATCTCAAGCTGTCGATTCCCTCCCCCCACCCCCATCAACCCCACCACCCCCACCATTCACTGTGATAAAATGTACTTTTTAAATTGTCGCAACATTGCCAGAAGGGAGAAGGAGAAGACAAAAAGGAGCAGAGGAGGAGCAGGAGGCACAACTGGAAGAACCGCATCGCACGTGTATCATCAAATGAATATTCGCTTATTTGCATGTTTCTCTCACTGCTCCCCTACGCTCATCCCATCCCCTCCTTCTCCATCTGCTGCTGTCGTTGGCATATATGAGAGTCCTCAGCTGCTTGTGCCATGTGGGGATTGATGTGAGGCTTCGAGTTGTTGGTGGATTGCTTGCTTGCTTGGTTTGGTTGGTTGGTTGGTTGGTTGTTTTGGTTGGTTCGCTCGTTCGTTGCTTGGTTCTTGGTTCTTGTTGGTGGTGGTAGCTGGGCTGACGTCTGACAAAATGAGTTTTTCAGTTTTTTCCCAGTTTCTCCTTATTTCTTTCTGCTGATGGTTGTTGTTGTTGTTGTTGTTGCTGTTTCTCCGCATGAAAGGGATAAGGTTAACCTTTGATTCAACAGCTGGCTTTTAAATTAAGATTTTCGCTTTTCTTTCTTTTTTTTTTTTTTTTTTTTGTTTTTTCTTAACTTTTTCTTTCTATCTCTCGTACTCCTACTCCTCCTCTCTTCGACTCTTCAAGCGAAAATGAGAAAAGTTAAAGTCTGAACTTCAGAGAGAGAGAGAGAGAGAGAGAAGCGACACAAAATGAAATGAGAGCTTCATGGCTCGACAATTAGAGATTTCAAGTTAACTTTTCCAATAAATCGCAAAGCATTATATCAAGTCAATCTAATGATATTGAATAAGCACTTAAACAAGACGACAGAGAGAAGAGGCAGAAAGAGAGGGGGCAGAGAAAGAGAGAGAGAGAGAGAGAGAAAAAAACTCATACACAAAGTAAACAATTGATTTGCATTACGTGGCCGAGAGCCAGAAACCTTCTCCAAGCCCTCTTCTAAGCCCTCTCCGGAGAGTTCTCTGCTGTCAGCAGCAACAGAGAGACGAAAAAGGAGGGGTTGCGAATGGGGTTGGGGGGGGACTTTACAACTTGCCTCACCATTTTTTGCTTACCCACCGTTTACTTGCAAAATGTTCTTTTGGCTCGTCAGATTTCTTTCTTACCATTTCTATTTCTATTTCTTTTCTTTTCCCTCGACGCAAGTTTTCGCAAGGATATCCGCATAGATCTGCATATGAGTGTGTCTCAGTCTCAGTCTCAGTCTCAGTCTCAGTCTCAGTCTCTGTCTCTGTCTGTGTTGTGCCAGTCTTAGAAGTTATTTTCATATTTGTTTAAAGTCTATTTACCGCAAGTTGACAGTGAAATATGCGAAACTAGCGCGTAGCCAAATAAGTGCGACAGTTTCCGGTTACAACTGTGTGGCAATGCCAATGGCAGCAGCAGCAGCAGGAGAAGGATAAGGAGATGGAGTAGGAGCAGGAGCAGCAGCAGGAGATTCACTCGTTTGCTGCTCGTCCTTCCCCCAGGCACAGGCACAGGCACAGGGACCCTGACTGGCTGCATGTCATTGCGGTTTGTTTGTTTGCTTGACTTGCGCCTGGGTAAGGATTTCATGTGCTTGAGCAGCAGATAGACGAGACGAGACGAGACGAGACGGGGCGAGAAGGCAGGCGTAGGAGTAAGAGAAGAAGAAGCGGGACCAACCGCAGAGTACAGCCATGTCTCTCTATCTCTGGGTATGTGTGTGTGTGTGTGCCTGTCCGCATGACAATTTGTTGTGCCTGGAAATCTGCTTGCTGCTGCTGCTGGTGCTGCTGGTGCTGGTGCTGCAATGTTTTTTGCGCAATTTGCCAAAGCCATGCAAGGCACGAACGAAGCACCAGAGAACCAGCAAAAGATATGCAGAGCAGACTACACCAACTAAAAGATGTGAAGGTGGAGGTGGAGGTGAAAGGGGGAAATTCAACCGACCACGGGGGGCGGGGGGGTGGCCAGGCAAATAGTCTGGAGCTGTGTAAACAAACGGTTATCCCTAAACCGACGACGACAACGATTCGTTTCGTTTCTATGTTCGGTCGTTGGGGGTCGTTGGGTCGTACGGTCTTCCGTCTTTGCAAGACGTATTAGATTTCTCTACTCTATTCCCTTCTCCTTCTCCTACTCCTACTCCTTCTCCTTCTGCTTGTTGTTGTTGCAGTAGTAGAGCCTAACCACTGAGACGGAAGTAATGTGTCTATCAAAGCATTAACGAACGAGCGAGCGCATCGAAGGGTAACAACATTTACGTTCTCTCTTTTAAATCAAATATTCTTTTTTTTTTGCTGTATACTCTAAACCCGAAAAGTGAGAGAGAAAGAGAGAGAGAGAGAGTATCATCATCCATCATTTTGATAAGAATTTCATGGTTTATAATTTACATAAAGTTATTAGTTCGCCTGAACGATATCCGAGAGAAACTTTTACCAATTGAGAGAGACTTAACAATAAAATTTGAAAAACAAAAGAAATAAATTTGATAAAGATGCAGATTATTGGCAACAAGTATCAAAGTTCGATTTCATGTCTCCGCAAGAGATATGACAAATAAAGTGAACTAATTACGATCATTATCGATATTGTAATAATCAATGGATTGTTGTTTTATAGAAGTAGTTGGAGCCATAGTACATATATGTGAATAGTAGTTATTTTTTTAAATTTCAGAATCCTAACCATACTGTTTCTTTCTTTCCTATAGCTATTGTGCAATTATTCCTGTTCGAAAGGTCATTTATGCCCTTCATGGCAAATTGATGACCTGATTCGTTCTTTAATAAAATTAAATCTCCTTTTATTTACTTCTCTATGAAAATGAAAATTGGGTTTTTATTTCCTCTCCCCGGAATCCCTATTCAAAGATTGATCGGAGTAGTAATCTACTAGTCAATTCTCTAATCTTCTCATTGGTGAGATTTGCTTCCAATTGTATCTCGAAAAATCTCTCTTTCTAAGTAGCCATGGAGAAATTGTTCAATTCTGTGACAAGTCTTGTTTAACTTGCTAATCCCAAGAGCCTTAGATGGAGGATGGGAGAGGAGGCAGCAGCAGCCAGAGGCAGTTGAAATCAGATTTTCTCTAGGTGGGCGGATCTAAGCTGGGCTTGGCTGAGAGCTGAGCTAAATGAGAAATGTTTGTTTTAGATTTATTTTTTTTTTTTTTTTGGTTGGTTGGTTGGTTGGTGTCATGTCCAAAAATGCCTTTTGCATTAAACGCCTTTATGCTAAATTGAACACAATTAAATTAGTTGCGGCCAAGGGGATTAAGGTGGAAATTGCTAACACCAACAACAACAACAACAAACCATCTCAATATGCATGTTCATGTTGTTGTTGTTGTTGTTGTCTGTGTTTATGTATAACTAATTGGCTATGTAAATGGCAGCTCGATATATGTATGTAGGTATATGTGTCTCTCCCCTCTCTCTCTCTCTCTCTCTCTCTGTGTGTCAGTGTGTGTGTGTCTGTTAATTACGACTATAGGCAGCCGCAGCTTATAGATAAATGTTTGAGTGGTGGGTGGTGGCAGGCGGTTTTTGGGTTTTAGGTTTTGGGTTGAATCGGTTTAAGGTTGCCAGCAGCAGAAGCAGCAGCAGCAGCAGCACTCCAACAAAATCATCAACCCACATTGACATTTCGAGCGTTGTCATGAAACCTTTTGCTAAGGATTATGCAAATCTGCCACTCATCGTGCACACACACACACACACACACACACACACACAGAGACAAACACACACACACACACAAGGGATGGAGTGCCTCTGCCTGGCATGCCTTCATTTACATTTACATTCAGCTAGCTAGCTGAAGATTTGCGCATCATAATTTATGCCACCCACAACAACAACAACAGCAAACCGAAAGAGAGAGAGAGAGAGGTAGTAGAAAGGAGAAGCAGAAGATAGAATGATGGCATTACCATGGAGGGGGTTGGAGGGTTGGGAATGAGAAGAGAGAAACACTTCATACACAACGCCTCAAAAATTGCCCACAGTTATGACAGGGCAACACACAAGGATATCAGGCAAAAACCAGGTAGATAGATAGACAGACAGACAGCTAGAATAACTGCTTAAAAAATTTGCCCTTTGTTCTCTCTCACTCTCACTCTCTCTCTCTCTCTATCTATCTTTTTGTGTGTGTCCATAATTAAATCATAAAAATAAAAATTGTTTTTTAATGAAATTAGTTAGTTGGCCAGCCGTTTTTTTTGTAGTGTTGCTGTTTGCCTGATTTGCTCATAATCAGAATTAATGCCCAAGTGGGCGACTGACATTTGACTGCCTAACCACTTTTTGGCCTCCTGCTGGTGCTCCTGCTGCTCCTGCTGCTGCTGTTACTTATCTCTTTCCCAGTTGCACTTTTGGCCCATAAAATGCTTAAATTAACTAACTAACCTCAGGGGAGAGAAGCCGACGGCACTTAGAGGGGGCGGGGCGGTGCGGTGTGGGGAGGGTAAAGGGCTATGGGTTACGGGTTTTGGGGTTTCAGGGGTTCGGGGCAGGTCACTATGCAAAATGCAAACACCGTAAACACCTTTAAAAGCTACAGAGATTTCCACAGCTTCCCCTGGCTGCCTTCCCTGCTCTCCCCAGCATTCTCTTGGCCTGGTCTAAACTAAACCTGATAGTTGCCACTGCAATTTCCATGCGAGAGGCAACAACAAGCGGAGAGGGAATGTGTGCGTGTGAGTGTGTGTGTGTGTGTGTGTGTAGTTTATTTGCAATTTTTTAGCCAACGAGAGCTTGATTCTTTTTCTCTTTCTACTCTTCTGCCCCACCTCCGCCGCTACCTACTACCTAGTCGTCTCTTCTGTGTGGCCCCCCCTTCTCCCCCCCCCACACACACACACCACCCTCTGCGGGGCATGTGAAATTTTTGTTATCGCAAAGCTTGCAGCAGTTGCAACAGCTGCAATAAAAATCAGTGGCCAAAGGTTGCAGCAGCTGAGGTCAGTTGGGGTCCAGAGCTAACCTCCTCCCTCGCCCTATCTACCTAACCCCCCCACCCCACACCACCGCCGTGTGTGTGTGTGTGTAAATAGAACATTTGCACTACAAAACTAGCGCAGTGAAAATTTGAATTGAAATTTTTTGCCTCGTTTTGTTTTTTTTTTTTTTTGTGTGTTAGTCAGAGTTGGCAAGAGTTGGGGCTGAGTGGGTCGAGCAGGTGGTAAGGGGAGGGAGGGGGACGTATGAAAAACAGTTTTCTGATTTGCATTTAAAAGGTGTGTCGACAGAGCTGAGCATTACGTACTTTTCAAGGGGCGAGTCGAAGTAGAGCGGGGCGGAAGGGGTTGAAAATATATGAGTTGGCCTTTTCTATGTATCGTTTTTGCAAATGAGTGGGAGCTTAGAAATGTGAAAGAGAGGTCATGACAGGCACTCAGATAGAAGGGGGGAGTGGAAGAGACCAAAGGGTATTTATGAGTTTGTAGGAGTTGTGTCTTAGTTACTTTTTGAAATACAAATGAGTTGATTTTGCTTAGGTCATAAATGTAATTTGGTTCCATTTCTTCTCTTTTAAGAGGGCGTCCATACGACAAATGGGCGTGACAAATATCAAAGGCTAATGTCGAAATTGCTCTAGGAATCTCTCTCTCTCTCTCTGTGTGTGTGTGTGTGTGTGTGTGTGTAACCGTAACTACAACATAAAATCTTTAAGTTCAAAGCGAAATTTGCCATAAAACCCAACTGCATTAGGATAATACCAATACTCTGACTATATATTTCTCTTTGCAGACTAACAACAATTATAACAATACTCTACTCGACTATATATCTTTTCTTAAAGACCACAAACAATGCGATTTCTATTCTATTATCCTTTGACCATATTGAAATTGGAAAATTGCTATTTTAAGCTTCACGTCGGGGTCACCAATTGTTAGAATTACAGTTTTAGTCTAGATCAAGAGACAAAATAGAGCCAGCAAAACTGACTTTAAGAAGGGTCTGAAAGAAGCAGCTATTAGAAATGTTCCACAAATTTGATGAATTATTTGAATGCTGTCAATCTTCTTTTTCTAGACAAATTAAAAGTTGTTATAGAGATCTTTCAAAAGGCATGAAAGAGGGCCAGAAACAAGCTGAGATATCTTCAACGAGTTATTAAGACAAATTAAGTAGATTTAAAGACAATCAAATGGTCGATCATGACAATTGCAAATCTGTCTGCGAATAATAGCTAAATGAATGGAAGCGAAATGCAACAAAACATTTTAAATATACATGTAGATAAAAATGAAATGCAACATAACAGAAAGAAGAACAAGATACACCACGTAAAAACAAAAACAGAAAACAAAGAAAGCAAAATGAAAATGTTTGTGCCTGGTAACATAAAATTGGCTGGATGGTTGGGTTATAAATTTTCATCGTAGCTGCTAGCTGCCGGGATGTCATTGTTGTTGGCTGTTGATGTTGCTGCTGTTGTTGCTGTTGTTGTTGTTGTTGTTGTTGGTACGCATGCAGCAAGCAACTATTAATCATATTGAATGCCTGTGACTGAGAACCTAAACCATTCTCTCTAGCTAATCAATCTTTTTTTCTAGCAGCAATCTCATCTCATGCTGCTGCTTCTTCTCCTTTATCTCCCTTATCTTCCCTCCCTCCCCAACCCCCCCTACCTCTCTCTCCCATTTGCCCGTATATCTCTCATCTCATCTCCATTCTTTCATTCTTTTTTCTTCTGCTGTTGTTGTTGTTGTCTTTTTCTCTGGGTAAAAGAAAAATGAACGTTAAAGTCATTAACGCCTCGCTGGCCACCTGACTGTAAAGAGAGAGAGAGAGAGAAGTGACGGTATGGATGCGGGGACACGGTGACGGGGGAGAGGTCGAACTTTAAGCCTCTGTAGCTGCCATTTTGCTATTTTGTTTATGGCCATAGCGCAAATCTCTTGGCCCAGCCAGGCAGGCAGGCAAAAGCCAAAAGGGGATTAGTTGTAATCAATAACTTGGACGTTACACCCCCCCCTAACTTCTTCTCACCCACCACCTCTACTTATAGCCAGTTTGTTATTGTTGTTGTTGGGCTTCTGTGTTTGCCTTAGCCAAAACTTCTAGTTTGGGTTTTCCTTCCTTTTTTTCTTTTCATTTCTTTTCTTTACTTTTTTCTCTCTATGTTTCTGGGCAAAAGTTATTATTATTGTATTATAATTTTCTTTGGGATTAATTGAAAAGTTTTCTATTAAGAATTTGCGCTTAAAGTAGCCCTTTACAAGAGAGAGAGAGAGAGAGAGACAGAGAGAGAGAGAGGGAGAGAGAGAGAGAGTGGCAAATCGCGTGGCGTTTAGATGAAGGTGTCTCAACTATTTGATTGTTATGCTTACTGACAGTTTCCGCCTCTCACCACACACACACACACACACACAAATTTTCTCACTTTCTCTCTGTTCTTGCTTCTCTTCTCTCTCTCTTTCGGTTATGATGATGAAAATTACTTAAAAGCATTTTTTGTTGCCACTGATTTGATTGATTGATGGGCATTTATGGGTTTCGCTCGCTCGCACCCAATCGCCTCTGCCTACTCCTGGCTCTCGTGCCCGTCCACATCCACATCCACGTCCACGTCCTCGTCATTCTTTCAACCTTCTCGCTCTCTCTCTCTCTCTCTCGTCGTGGTCGTCATTATATTCGCATTATCGTGTAAGCCAGGTTGGAAGTTTGAAGCAATGAAGCATTGCAAATGGCAGTTGACGTCTTTGCGTCTTTGCGTCTTATGAGCCGCGGCTGCCACAGCCACTGACAAAAAGTTATGCCAATTTGTGTCAATTATCAAGACGAAACTGAGAGCAGGCAGCAGGCAGCAGGCAGCAGCCTCAGGTGAAAGAGTGTTGAGAATGTGTTAAACCAAAGCGAACGACGATACAGCGAGACGCCAAGGAAGATGACGACGACGGCGATGACGACGACGATGATGATGATGATGATGCTAATGCAATCGAAATGGTATTTACTTATGATTTTCATAAGCCAACATTATATCAGTTTCGCATAACAACAGATATTTTCATTATTCAGGGCAAAACGCAACACACAGAGAATGCTGCCTGTAAGGGAAATCTCCTACTGTCAGCTCCCTAAGGACGCGTTGAGCGTTCATTGTCATCGATAAATGCCAGCGAAAGAGAGAAAGACAGTGTTGCAAGTTGCCTTTTGTCAATTTGATCATAGCATTGGAATGTGTGAAGCTAAAAGCTAAAAGCAACCGAAATCGACTAGAGTAGTAAAGCAAATGAGAGACAGAGAGAGAGAGAGACACAGAGAGAGTGAGAAAGACAGTGTTGCAAGTCGCCTTCTCTCAATTTAATCTTTGCGTTAGAATGTGTAAGGCTAAAAAACTTTTACCCTTCGAACAACCGAAATCGACAGCTGAATGCCCACGATTAACCGAAATTAACTAAATTAAGCAAGTTTCCTAGAACAATCGATGCAATATGACCTTGAATAACCGAAATGGATTAGCGTGTAAATAGCTTGTGGACTTTTAGGCGCTTAAGTAAGAAAAAATGAACCGAAAGGCAACTGCGTTGAGCGTTGGTTTTAAGCCTATTGAAAAGAGCAATTTGATCTGACCTTGAATAACCGAAATAACCAAAATTAACTGTAAGGCAACTGCTTTAAAAACCGAAATGAAATTACATTGCTTTGGCAACTGTGAAAATGTAACCGAAATGAATCGTTTGTAACAATCTTAGATATGGCTTTAGGCTTTGTACAGAGATAACGAGAGATCTAGAGATATGTGTAGAGAAGAAGTTCTCTAAGACGATGCGCTCTGCTCTTCATTTTGTCGGCGGGGTTTTTTTTTTCATTTGAAGTGCTTGCTCATTAAAATCTCGAGGGCGAACAAAATCATTATCAATATATATATAAGAAGTGTGTGTGTGAGAGAGAGAGAGAGGAATAAATCGATTTTCGTTTAGTATACCCGTAATCAAGAATAAAATACATGCAACAACAACAACAACAACAACGAAAAGCACTGAGAAACAGAGAAAATTCGTTGTTTTTTTTTTTTGTTCTTCTCTCGTGCTAAAAATTTGTTTTGTAAGCTATAACAAGTCTGCCGGCTTCCGTGTGTCTCACTCCCCTTCTATACCTTACTCCACCCCCCCCATTCCCTCCTCTCACCTTTATTTTGCTCTTTCTAGATGTGTCGTTGGTCTCTCCTTCCACTAACATGGCTGAATGGAGGAACCTAAAGAGCACTCGAACAGCACTCAGCCGCAAATACACACTCACACACACACACACACCCACAAATCGAGACCAGCACACTCAATATGCATATGTGTGTGTGTGTGTGTTTAAGTGGAGTTCCTAAAGGTAGGCAAAGCAGCAGCAGCAGCAGCAACAGAGCGTAGGGGAGAACAGGAGAAGGGGGGTGGGGCAAGCGGTGCTTTGCAGTACTTGTCAAGATTGAATTTCGGTACGAAATTTTCTCGTTTGGTTTTGGTTTTTTTTTCCTTTTTTTTGGGTTTTTCTTCTGTTTTTTTTTTTTTTTTTTGGCGTTTTTATTGATCAAACAAAACGTAGCAAGAAGTGGCAAAGCCAGTGAAGGTGTCATTGCTCACCTCCTAGATATATATATATGTATATATATATATATGTATATATATATATATGTGTATATATATATATATAGAAGAACACGCGCAATGCGAATAGATTGCATGATTTGTTCCACAACTGTCAATCTGATTTTCGTTTTTTTGCTACTTCTTTTTTTTATGATTATTACCATTAAGGTTATATATATTTTTATATAGATATATGTATATGGATATATATGTAGTTAGATCTGTTTAGTGTGGTTTAATTTTGACAACTTACCGGACCAAATTGTTCAAAATAACTTTTAACATCCTCCAATGTGGTGGGCGCCGAGAGGCCACCGACAAAAATTTTCTTCGTTCTCGTCACCATCTGAAAGAAGCAAAAGAAGAAGAAGAAGAAGAGTTGAAAGAAAAATTATACCAAAAGGTTAAGTGGAAATGTTGGCATTTAAATATGCATTTCTATATATATATTGAGAGGGGGGGGAATTGAGTGGGGGTGGGGTGGGGAGGATAGTAAAAGTTATGGCCTGCATAAGAAGGAGTCAGAGGAGCTGCAAGAAGTTGAGCTGAGCTGTAACTTACGTCCAAAATGCAAGCAACTTTCGCTATGAGTCGTTCGACCATTTTGTAAATTTTATGTACTACACACACACACACACACACACATGTGTATCTGTGTGTGCAGCTGGCATATTTAAGCTGACAGTTTCAAGTGCCAACTTTACGCAGTTAGCGTAGAAAGCAGCAGCAGTCGAGCACCGAAAAATGATGGCCAGACAAGGACGAGGACGACGAGAAGGCAAAACCAGAGACTGCTGCTGGGCTCTGCAGGAGTGTGTATGTGTGTGTGTGTGTGTGTGCGTGTCTGTGTGTAGCCTTTTTAGCCCGCAGGCAAGCGTAAACTGTTAACGTTAAGTGACGGCAGTTAAGGCCAAAGCACAGTGGTATAAAACTAGTCAATGCTAATAATTAAACGCTTTTTATGGTCCAACTGGCACAACGTTAACCCGAACTACCGTTAACCGAAACTACAATCACTTTTACCCTACGCACACTTTCGCATTTCGAAGTTAACTTTATTATTAAAGCCAAACCACAAACTAAAACCCGTTTTGAGTTCTCTAAATGGGAAAGGGGTGGAAGGGGGGGGGGATTAACCGAAATAGAAACCGTTTCATTTTTTAGTTTCTAAAATAAGCATTTGCCTTGCATAGTACTTGATTAACAAAAAAAAAAGCCTAAGCCAAACGCTAAGGAAATGATTTCATAGAACTAAATCTACTGCATTTCGGTTATTCAGCTTGGCCCTATCAATGCAGGAGACAATGCGTAACTCTGTATATAATTGCTACAGAAAAGAGTTAAGTGTCGCCCCTCTATGAAAACATTTCAGTTAACATGCAACAATGAAAATTACAAATTATTTGAATGTAAATTATTTTTGCCACAAAAGGCAAAGGCAATGGCAACGGCAATGGCAATGGCAAAGGCATTTTGCCCCCAAAAGTTATCAAGCTGCAACATGAGATGCTGTTGCTGCTGCTGCTGTAGCTGTTGCTGTTGCTGCTGTTGCTGCTGTTGCTGCTGCTGCTGCCCATGGTTTCTCCTCATCGTTGTAGTAGAAGACCGGATGAAGCTGATGACGCTGATTGCACTGACGCTTGCAAGCTGCAATTTATGAGGCACAGGCACTACACACAGACAACTAGTGGAAGGGGGATGGGATGGAGAAGGGATATACAGAGAAACGGCAGTCAGGCAGATGTGGGATACGTCCGTTAAGGAAGCTAACGATATGTAACAGCGGTGCTGATGTTTCTGCAGTGCCAGCAGTAAAATTCATACAATGTCGTAAAATTAAAACACTTGTGCTGTCGCACACTCATACACACACACACACACACACACACACACACACAGAGAGAGAGTAGGAGAGAGATAGAGCAGCTACAACTACAAAGTTGGTCGTGCAGCTTTTGGCAAGGCAAATCGCTTTTGCTCCTTGCTTCCCTTTCTTGTTTTTTTTTTTTTGTCTGTGCTGCACTTTAGTCAGACACTGGCAAAGAGGATGCCGGGGAGAGTGGGGGGTGGGAGAGGGAGGAGGCCGCCTAACAATTTGCAACAGAAAAGAAGCAAAAAAAAAAAAAGACCGAGCAGAAGGAGAAGTGGAAGCAGAGAATCAAGTTGCAAGTTGCGCCAAGTAACACCACCGACTACACTGGGTAACACCATGACGTCCAGCCAGCCAACCCCCCCCCCCCCCCCCCCCCCCCCGTCTCCTTGTGCCCACCACCATCGGCTGCCATCACGTCGAGCCACAAAAATGGTTAACAGAAATTGCAGCGTTGTTAAAAACCAATTCAAACTGCAATAGCCAGCAGTTTTTCGTCCACCTCCTCCTCCACGGGTCCTCGGACCCTTTTGGGCGCCTGTGGTGGATGGGTGCTCCTGTTGGACGGCACTAATCACTGGCAGCTACTTAAACTAATAAACTGAAAGGCGCACTGTCAGTCAGTCAGTCAGTCAGTTAGTTTAGTCAGCTAGTGACTTTGCTTTTGCAATGTCATCATCAAAATATATATAAATGAACCGAACCCACGCCCAATGCTGATAGCAAGACATGAATCAAAAGAACCAAAAAAACACACCCTGACCCCCCCCCCCCCACACACACACACACACACACACACATAGACAAATGGCAACATACACACGCATACTAACAAAGTGACACGGCATTTTAACGGCCACCGCAGCACAGATTAGGAATGTCAATATTAGCCACAAGCAGGAGGAAAATGAAGACCTGAACCGAAAAACCGTAACCGAAACCGAAACCGTAAACTAAACCTAAACCCAAGCCGAATAGGTAATAGTAGGCGGAGCAGTAGCAAAGACAATGGGGCCCACAAAACGACGACTAACAATCGACTAACTGACTCAAAATTTGACAAATGACGTCAGAGAGAAGCGACAAAGCGCGCCAACTGTGGCGGAGTATGGGAGTGGCAGAGAGGTACTGGCTGGAGGGCGGTGTAGGCGTAACCACTTACAATGCAGTTGACAAGTAAGTCGAGAGCGAGAGACAGAGACAGAGACAGAGAGAGAGAGAGACATGTAATGACAGCAATTCGACGAGAGAAAAGGGTCACCAATTTTCCCCTTATTCTCATTGTTGTTGTTGTTGTTGCGGTTGGAACTGAAAATGACATTGAAAACTCTTTGAAAAGTAAAACTCAGATAGGCATTTCCTAAGTCGAAAATGGTTGCTCTCGATTCGGAACGAAAACGACTCTATGGGAATGAATAATGGCGATCGATAAGATCCCAACTTTGCCCAGACGTTGCCTGTTCTGCCTAAAACTATCTTTCATATTAAATAGAAAATTTCAATATCAAAGGATGCTTCTCTCTATCCCCCCCACCCCCCACACCATTATCATTCTTTATTGAAAAAGTTATGGCTATAATGGATTTTATATATACATAGTTCAAATCAAATCAAAATTGAGACCTTTATCATTGAACAAGAGCAAGTGCCAAAATATATAATAGAGTTTCCATAGATAAGATTATAATCAACACACAGAGACACACACACACACACACACACATACCATACACAGACATAGGGAGAAAATTTTCCATTTTAAGCTGACCGACATTGTCATCATCAACATCATCGCCCATCATCTCCTACTCCATCATCGTCTTTTCATTTCCATTTTTCGTCTTTTTGCTCATTTTTTTTTTTCTTTCTCTTGTTTCTTTTTTTTTTTTTTTTGTATTTTCGGCAATGTTGTTAGTGGAAAGGCCAAATCAATTTAACACTTTCAACTAAATTATTCACTTTGCATAATAATTTTCAAATCTGTCAAAAATTCAGGCACACACAGACACACACACATACACACGCAGGCTCTGTTAGCGCGTCTGCACTTTCACACGCTGCGGAATGAACCAAACAGAAACAGGCAAAAATGGCGCACGGCTGATGGGCGCAGGCGATGGATACGGCGGAATCGTCGGCGGGGGGGCTGTGTGGGGCGGTGGGCTAAAAGCACTCAAATAATTCCCAGGCGTAAGCTAAACCAGCTCAAAGTTGCCAACAATAGCGCAAAAAAAAAAGATGATGGTAGGTAGATGGGGCAATATACACAGCCGCGGATACTATGGCTGGAGAGGGGGGAGAAAACGAACGGAAACTAAGAGGACTAAAACCCTTTAACCGTGCGTAGGCGGCAGCGTTAACGTCAACGTCAGCGTCGACATCGGCATCGGCATCGGCTGTCCGCGAAGCGTCACAAATTCTGTTAAGCGAAAATTTCATCAACGGCAACAACAACAACAACAACGCAAAAATTTTCTCATTCGTCTCTCCCTTCAGCCTCCCAGTCTCCGGCTCCGTCTCCGTCTCCGTCTATCTACCTATCGCTTTGCTTTGCTTCGCTTGTTGGTTGGTTCGTTTCGTTGTCAAAATGAAAGGAAAATGTCTCATAAATCCTTTTAATATTAAATGAGCTTGCTGTCCTACCATCTCTACCCCATTCTCCCCTACATTTTCCCATTCCCTTCCACCATATACGGTATCTGCTGTCGCTACATCCTCTCCCTCCCCTTTCCCCTTTCCCTTCCCCTTCATCTCACTCATCTACAGCGCGCGTACACTTAAAATTATGTGGCTAATGGGAGCAACTTGGCTGGAAATTGCGCGGAGAATGAATCGAGAACAGAAACATGGAGAATTCAAGAGAATGGAGAATGGCGACACATGTTCCAACCATTCCTGTGTCTGTGTGTCTCTGTCTGTGTGTGTGTGTTGGCGGCCTGGGACAGGTTCGGCTCTCCGCCAATTGTCATTAAATGTAATTTTTAAACCTGTTAGGCCATGTGTGTCATAAAATGTAACGTTAAAAAGGGTTTTTTTTTGTTTTTTTGTTCCACCTTTTTGCTCATTGTCCTTTTTTTTTAAGAGGGGGCCAAAAAATTTGTGCTTGCCATTTGGTTTTATTGTGAAATTAGTAGGCAAAACAGCGGGTTTATTAAAGTTTTTCTCCCTCTAACCCATTTAGCCCTCTCCCTACCACTACTACAACAACACTTCACTTTAATTTTACCAGCAACACACACACACACACACACACAACACATTCTTTATGCTTGCCTAACACCAAAAAAAAAAGGGTTGGGAGGAAATTGTATTGAAGAAGGTGGTGGTGGGGGCGGGGGGAAGTTGGGATCTGGTAACGACAACAATTTGTAACATTTGCCGCATTTCCCGCAAGCATTTTCCCAAAAAACGTAAGGGTTGGGGATGCTCTGGAGGGGCGAGGAGGGTTGAGAGAGAGAGAGAGAGTAGTGGGTTAAAAAAGGGTATAGGGTTTGCTTTTGGTTCAACATCATTCAAAGTGACAAATTATCCATGCAAATTTCACACACAGCAAATGAGAATAAGCAACAAAAAAAAAAAAAAAAAAGAAAACGAAAAAGGGGCAGGAAAAAAGGCTCGTGGGAAAAAGTGTTGCATACTTATAAGAGCAGCAGCGGCAGAGATCAGAGCAGAGACGCAGGCAAAAGTGTTGCATACTTATGAGAGCCAGCCAGATACGAAGAGTTGGGAGTAAAATTTTTTGATATATGAAAATTGATAGCAAATTTTTGACAAATATTCACAGTCCACAAAGTGACAGGGAAAGAGAGAGAGAGAGAGATAGAGAGAGAGAGAGAGAGAGTGAGAGTGGGGACTGGCAACATGATTGCTTCTTATATTTCGTTTCCTTTTTCTCAGTTTCCCTTATTTATATATATATATATATATTTATGCATAATTCGATATGCTCCATCAATTTGGCATTGTTTTGAGGGTTTTTTTCGTTGTCTTGATTTCAATTAATATGACCACCGAAAAACCCACAGACACTCGCACACACACACACACATATAGAGAGTTAGATAGGCAAAGGAAACAAATCCAGGACCAGGACCAGCTGCTGCTGTGAAGAGATCCACAAACCGAAAATTCTGTGCAATTTCCGTTACTAATACTTTTTGGTCAATTTCCTACGCAAAATGCCTGCCTGCCTGCCTCCCTGCCTGCCTGCCTTGACCACCCAACATGCCCCAGTCTTGACCCTCTTGACAGACTGAAAAGCATTTCTTCTTTCCTGTTGATTTATGGCTCTGACAATGCTGCTCTCATTCGCATTCGCATTCGCATTCTCCCTGAGTGTTTCTGTTTGTTTGTGTGTGTGCGTGTGTGTGTGTGTATGTGTGTGTGTGTGTTCTACTCTAGTTTGGCTCCTTAATTTCGTTGATATTTATAAGGCGAAATGTCCTTTTTGAACGTAGCCAATAAACACGTTTGCCTGCCACTGTCACTGACAAGGGATAATGGGGCCCAACCTCAGTCACAGTTTCTCAGTTTCTCAGTCTCTTTTAACCGCCCAAACGTTCATAGAAACATTTCTGAATATGCCCAGGGGATGGACAGTTAGAAAGTCGGACATGAAGCACCATCAAAAGGAATGCAAATGCTTGGCTTTTACTTGTAAATCAAATGTAATATATTACTTTATGACCAAAGAGTTGAGTTCAGTTTGAGCATTTTAATGAGACTGAGACTGAGACTGAAAGATCTGAGAATCTGAGAGAGAAAACTGAAAACTAAAAACGTTTTGGGCATCACACACAAATTGACTGCTTGTTGGCTGGCTGGCTCTCTGGCTAATGGCAGTGGGACTTGATGGGGTTAAAAGAGAACGGATGGATGGATGGTTGGTTGGATAGATGGATGGTTGGTTGGGTTGAATGGTCGAGGGGGGAAGGCGGGCGGTAGGGCATCCTGCCAAGTCACCTTATTTATGCATAACAATAATGAATATTATACAACAAGCCCGAAATGTAATTCTCTGTAATTAATTATTAATTTATGCGCATACATTTAACTCACACGCAGCATTGTCGTCGACAGCGCCCAAGCACAGCCCAACCCAGTACACACACATGTGTGTGTGTGTGTGTGTGTGTGTATGCGTATGCGTGTGTGTGTGTATCTGTATATTTGGCATCGGCATCCTGGCACAATGGCTCGACTGGCGGATGCGGAAACTGTTTTGCTGCCGTTGATGCTGCTGCCACAGAGACCCAACCAAGGCAAACTCATTGTTAAAAAAAATACCCATTAAACTTGATTCGAATTTTGAGGTATAATGGGCCAAAAGTCAGCAAAGTAGCCACACAATAGTTAAGTCTGTCTATCTATTATAGCAGTGCCATTTAATAGAATAAAATTGATTACCACTTGAAGGACTTACATAGTTAATGAAATTTGAAAAAAAAAACTAATGAAATGTCCTCCATTTATGCCCAAACAGGGCTACCAGCCTTAAGACAACTTTTCGGGTTCTAATTATATTCTAAAATGCGATATTAAAGATGATTTTTTGGCCGACCTGATTGACTTACTCTAAAGCAGAACTTCTTCAACTTTTTTATATAGCTTAGGAAATTTTAAATGACCCGCTCCTTCATATAATTATATATATATTAACCCTAAATATAGATGTAATACTATCGCACTATTTTACAATGTAAATAAAATAAGGATTAAAGAATATGTACCCAATAACACCCCCCCTTTCAGTAGTCTCGCGAACCCCCCTGCGATTCGCGACCCACAATTTAAGAAGTCCTGTATTACAGCATATTTTTACATGCTCTAGAACTCCATTAAAGCTAGGGAAATGCAAAATCAGAGCTTAAATTCATTTAGACTAGGCTTCAAATGAGATAATAGATATATTTTAAGGCAGCTACAGGCAGGACGATTATTCTATTGCTTATCTAGTTTTTGAATAAGATAGACGATGCTTTACCGAGTCGATTCTTTGGGCCTTTTGACACGTTGCTGCAGCCGCCCTTTCTAGGTGTGGCTATATCACAGTCATTCTGATTGTTGTGTCTATATAAGCAGAAGTTAAGTCATAAAGTCTATACAAAAGGCAGTTGCCTTTGACTCTAATTGATTGCATTTGCCTGTTCATTGTGTCATTTGCATGCTCTTTCTCTCTCTCTTTCTCTCTCTCTCTCTCTCTCTGTGGGCTCTGTGTGTGTGTGTGTGTGTGTGCTTTTGGAGAGACAAAAGGTATTAAGTCAGTCGATTTGGTTGTATTTGTATAAATGAATTCATGTTATATGCAAGCGACTAACGAGCCAGTATAGTCTGCTTGTCTCTCCTCTCCTCTGCTTTCCTCTGCTCTGGTTGCATGTTGTTGTTGTCATTGTTGTCATTGTTGTTGTTGTCGTTCTAATGTTAAGTTGAATTGTCATTAAAATTGTCGTCCATAATTTCGACATTAAATACACACAACACAAGCGACAGAAGTGAAGCGTAGAGGCAAAGCTAAAACTGCTGCTGGCCTTCTCTCCCGCGCTGCCCCCTCTCTCTCTCTTTCTCACTCTCTCTCTTTCACTCAATGCATGTAAATATTGTATGACTATGCATCGGTGTGTGTGTGTGTGCCCCTCAATGTATGCAACACTTTTGCCAGTCTAGCATAAATGCTTGCTTCTCTCTTTGCTTACATGGGCCGTCGTGTCGGTGTGTGTGTGTGTGTGTGTGTGTGCGAAGGCAGCTTGGTTAAAAAGTGCCAACGCAGCATGTTTTCAACATTGTTTAAATTTATATGGCAGACACTCTACGGCAGGACACCAACAGCAGCAGGAGCAGCCTCCTTCGCCTGCTGCTTCGCTCTGGTGACGGCTCTTTGCCGCATACTGTGCTTAAAGTTTTTAAATTTGCATAACACACACACACACTTACACACACACACACACACTTACACACACACACACTGGAAGAGTAGACAAGAGGCAAGTCAAGTTGTTGGGTCAGCTCAGTTTTCTGTTGGCACTTTTACTTCAACTTCTGATAATAATTATCAGTCTCATAAACTTAACCGACCAACCCACCCCACCCCCCACCACACCACCCCAGCATTCTGCCTGCTGCTCCGCCTTCAACTTAACAGAAAAACCATCATTAGGAGACGGGCCATTACATAATTATCGCAATCATCACACACACACACACACACAGAGAGAGAGAGAGAGAGGAAAAGTTCCAGGTAATTGAAATTGTGTCCATTTCGTCTTTGGAGTCAATTTCGATAAAGTTTTTGGCTCGGCTTGGCTTTCATTTAACGCTAATCACTTGCAGTCACACAGAAAGCGAAACCGGTAACCGAAACCCCAAAACACACATACACACACACACACACACACACACACAGGCACACACAGGGTAAGCAGAGCAGCAAAAGCGAGCCAAGGAATGTGGCCAAATAATTTGTCTTTCTATTTCCTGTGGCAACTTTTGGGCCCCAAAAACTAAATTCTTCTTCTTTAGGCCTGCTTTTGGGGTCTGGTCTCTCTCTCTCTCTCTTCGTTTGGGGCCCTTTCGTTTAGCTAGATTGTTTTTGGCCAAGGTCAAATGTGTTCATAGGCTAGGTGACGGTTTTGCTTAATTAGAACATTCATTAATCAAATCAAAACCATTTGCCACCCTGCTGAGGCCAATCCCCACCCATTCTACCCCTCCCCCCCCCCACCCGCCAACCTCTACCAAAAATGAAAGAAAGAAAGAAAGAACGCGACGTACGCGACGAGAGACGAAACAAAGTAGAAAGGGAAGAGGCTAAAGAAGAGGAAACTTTTGGCGAATGGCATATAAACACGCACCCAACGAACAGAGTACAGCCTAAAAAGAGAGATATATATTTATGTGAGAGGGGAGTGGTTGGGAGGGGGGGGGAGGGGGAGCCGCCACCAAACAAATAAATTCAGTCACATAGAAAAACGACAGACGACAACGAATAAACGAACGAACGAACGAATGGCATAACAAAGCGCACAGATTCGTAAACCAAAAAAAAAAAAAGAGGAAAGGAAAGGAAAGGATGAAAGAATGGAAAGATAAAGGGAGAAGCACACACACACACACACACCGAAACAGAAAAAAGGGAAAAAGGCGACCATTAAAACACATTTGTATATCTATTTTTAGGTCGAAATGAAACTCCGACTTTTAGCTCGACTCAACTCAGCGGGCGGCAGAGTAAGCGGTATGCGGCGGATGGCAAATGGGCAAAACAAGAAATAAAGAGGCGGCCACAATACAATAAAAGCAAAATACAAAACATGGCCAAGCACAAACCGATTAGAGTGATACCCTTTAAAAGGGATAAAGTTGATCGAGTCAAGGCGAGCTCTAACCCTCAAGAAGTGATCAACGGGGCGTGTGTCGGGGGATGGTGGGTAAAGCCAAAAATGCTAACATTAACCCCCCCCCCCCCCCCCCCCCATGAAGATCATTAAATGACTAAAGGGTAATCACGACGACCGGAAAAAGGAACTTAAAACTACTTTAATTTATGGCTTACGCATTTCTCTTACTTTCTTCATCATCTGCCATTCCGACCTTATTTCTGCTATCCCCCCCCTCCACCCGTTCTCACGACGACTTCTAGCTCTTACTTTTTTGTGGGTTTTCCTGCAGGAAAGGCAAAGCAATCAGTCAGTCAACAAACAACTTGGCTTTAACGACGACGACGACTCTCAGTTTCGTCTCGTTTTTTTTTCTTTGAGCCTATTTCATCACATAGAGAGAGACAGAGAGAGAGACAGAGAGAGAGAGAGAGAGAGAGAGAGAGAGAGCGCCTGTTGAGACATGAGCCAAACGGAATGTAAAAGATGTTCCCCCTCCCCCCACCCCTTTTGAGTTTTTTGGTGAAATTCAAGTGAAATCATAAATCAGAAGATAATTGGTAGGACGACTTGTCCCTTTTGACTGCTTTGACTTGGGGTGTAGATGGGGTGAGGGCAACGGGGGGTAGGGTAGCTGCTGCTGCTGCTGTTTTTTTTTTTTTTGCACTGCAGTCGTCAGTTGTCTGCTGACTGCTGCCAACTTTGCTGAGTGGGTAAATTATGCATAAGCGCACTACGTCCCGCTTCCCCCCCCCCCTTACCCCATAAAATTATGATGATGATGAGGTAGGACGTACATACATACATACATACATACGTCTGATGCAGCAGCAGGATTATATATGCGGCCTTACTTCAACATCGCCCTCCCCCCTCCCCCTCCTTGCCTACATCCGATGCCGCTCCACTCTTGCTTCACCCTTCTTTCCGCACTTTTTGCCATTTATGCTTAAGCAAAGGCAAACAAACAGCAAAATATTTGTATGCCAAGCCAAACACATGCGAAGCTCGACAATGCCACGCCTCCCCCCTCCGTCTTTCTGTCAGCTGGCCCGCCCCACCCTCGTTTTATCCAGCAACAAACAAGCAGCAAAAGCCCGCCCAACGCGGCTCAAGTATTTTGCATTGCTAAGCAGAAATTATAAATCAGGGCAATTGTTGAAGATTTGCAGCCAGACCCCGAGACCAGAGCAGAACGAGAGTCCCGGACCCAGACCCAGGCCCAGGCCCAGGCTAGGCCAGGACAGAGGCCCGCACAACTAAACCTGCTGCGAGGATGGGGGGCGCCTTACATGAGGAAGTGTAGCTGGAGGATTGCCGAAGCACGCACGCCTCGCTGGCTTCCCGGTTGTCGTTGTTTTTGTTGTGTTGACTGACTGACTGACTGAATGACTGACTGACTGACTGCCTTTTCTTGTTGGTGCTTGTGACGAACGTGCACAGGCAGTGAAATTTATATATAAATTTCTCTTTTGCAAGGACAAACCTGAAACCCAAAAAATGAATTTAACGAATATGAAAACAGACACAGTGTGGGCAAGGGAGGGAGAGGGAGGGCGGCAAGAGCAAAGTAGAGAGACGCCACAACTGAAATCATAATTTAATTTAACGTATTTTTATGCTCTCTCCCCACCAAACGAATCAACCAACCAACCAGCCAGCCAGCCAGCCAAAGACAAGACGAGAAATCACAGAGAGAAGGCAAAAAAAAAAGAGATTGAGATTCAGAGAGAGAGAGAGAAAGAGGAAGAGAGAGGGAGAGGGGAAGGAGCACAAAAACAACAGCTGTGCGCTCTGTTGGAATTGGAAAGCAGAAGTCCTGCTCCATCTTCAGACTCGTCTCCGTCTCAAAAGCAGCGTAAATAACACGCTCCGCATCGCCCCCGTTTAAAAAGTGTAAAAGCCATCAAGTAGAGCAGGAAAAGAATATCAAGGAGCAAAGAGAAATAACAAAAACGATGTTGCTGCTGCAGTAAAAGATGAAACAGTCGCAAGATTTTTATTTTTGCTGCTTCCTCTCGCCTTAACAGCGTGTGTGTGTGCCAGTGTGTGTGTGTCAGTGTGTGTGTACCAGTGTGTGTGTGTGTGTGAGTCACTTTTGGTAATAGAATAGCAAAAGGCGTTTTAATTTTCGTAATGGAAAGACAAAGAACAGGCAACCAACAAGCAGCAGAGCGAGTAAGAGAGAGAGAGAGAGAGAGAGCGAGAGAGAGAGTGCGAGAGAGAGTAAGCGAGAGATCCAACCAAAGTAGACAAATAAGCTTAGCCAGAGAGCTAAAGATTTCGCTGAGATTTAAGGCTCTCGACAATGCAGTCTAAACTGTGTTTTGTTGGCAAAGATAAATCCATCAAGCTGGCGGCAGACAGCAACAGCAGCAACAGCAGCAGCAACAAATTTACACATGGATTTCTTATTATTTTTGCAATTGCTGCTGCTGCTGCCGCAAGATTGTTGGCAACAATAAGTGCTAATATTGCTGCTGTTGCTAAATTTTTATTGCTGAGGCATTGGCATTTTGTTGCCAGTTTTCTTTAGTTGCTGCTGATGATATTAGTAACTAACTATATATGTACATATATATTGCTGAGGTGTTAACTGTTGTTGTTGCTGCTGCTGCTGCTGCTGTTGTTGTTGGTGTTGTTTTTTAAAACGAGTTTTATTAGTGGGCGGAAGGGAAAGCGAAAAGCGCCAACCGGAAATAACTCGCCACGCGCCGTAAAAGTAGACAACACATTTTGCATTCTGCATTTTACATTCTTCCCGCCCCCACCCATCCTTCTGCTGTTGCTGCTGCTGCTGCTGTTCGACAACATGCAATGAATTTTTGCATTTTGCATGGCGTGCACGTAAATGACCGCCGACAATTTAAATTGTTACGCTGTTGTGGCTGGTCGTTTGGTTCGGTCGGTCGGTCGGTTGGGTTGTCTGTGATGTGAAATCAAAATGCATTACGTATACGCAATAAAAAATTACGTATACGTAAAGTGTGACGCACATACAAGAATGAACAATACGGAAGTCGGAGGAGAGCAAAAAGAGAAAGAGATAGAGAGAGCGAGAGAGAGAGGGAGAGGGAGAGGGAGAACAGAAGAGTGAAGTAACTGCATTTTATGCGTGCCGCGCATTATCATTTAACATTTCCTGTGTGTGTGCTTGTGTGTGTGTGTGTGTGTGTGTGTGTGTGTGTATTCCAATGCCAATCCCAGAGGCAGACAGGTAGGTGCAGGCTGAAGCAGGACCAAAAGCAGGAGATGTAGAGCAGGGCAAAGGAATTGGCTAAATAGTTTTATGTATTTGTGTGTGTGTTTGTGTGTGTGTGTGTGCGGGGTCAGCAATTGATTGGCGAACTATGCGTGCGTGTGTGTGTGTGTGTGTGACAGGGAAACCTAATATGGCCAATCATTACATAACAATCCTGCTGCTTATTCCATTTCAATTACATTAGCTTTCCCCACTCAGACTCAATGTTTAGACCAGACAAAGATTAAATACTTCCCCAGTCCCCCCTTCCCTTTATCCCCCCCCCCCTGGTCCAAATGACAAAATTTGAAGAAAACATTTCCTGTTAAGTTTCATGTTCATAGAAGATGAAGATAGAAGAAAGACAAGACTTTTTACTTTGAAAACTCTCTCCGAAAAATGTTTAGCATACCTTTGGGCGGGCTTTAATGAATTCTAGTGCCGTTTAGACTGCCAATTGAGCAACTACTAAACGACTCTTCTTGAGATCAACTAGAATCTGATGATCCCACTTCGACACTTTGAGGGAAATGTGTTTTCTTTTTTTTTTTTAAACACATGAAGGATGATGCTATAGTTTTCTAGTTAAATTTAGTTAAAAAGAAAAACGTTTTGCTCCTGTCGTGACATTTCACCTCACTTATAAATACAGTCAATTACATTATGTTTCACTTTTGCCGACGGCAAATCAAATATTTACAATTTCGTTAGCAACAAATTGCATGACCCCTCCTCCTCCTCCTCCAACCTTCAGCCCAGTCTGTTTCTTCTGCTCTTCCGCCGCCTCTGTCTTCTTCTTCTTCTTCTGCTTTTGCTTGGCGTATCGTATCTGTTGCTTTTTGTCAACTAATCATATAAAAAGCATTCTCTTGCTCAAACACATTTTGTTGGTTTTTTTTTCTCTTTCTTGCCAGTACTTTTTATTTTTGGAAAATTATTGTGCATACGCCGCGTGTCCTTAATAAAAAAAAAAAAAAAAAAAAAAAAAAAAACAAAACAAAAATCTCTTCTATTCCCTGGCTGCTGACAACTGCTGCTCTCAGTTTGCACTTAGAGGTGCTTTGGTGGTAGGGGCAAGGGCAAGAGAAATAGGGGGGAGGGGGCGGGGAACTGTGTTGCCACAGTCAACGCAAATAAGCGTTAGTAAATTTATAAGACAAACAAACAAACATGAGGACAAGCAGCAAAAAAAAAACAAAACACACACACACACAACACGAAACCAAAAAAAAAAAATAAGAAACTGATGTTGCTTTTGTTGTTGTTGTTGTTGCTAGCAGGTGGACAGGTGCTGCCAGTCAGAAAACTGTGTTCTCTCTACGTGAATGTGTGTGTGTGTGTGTGTGTGTATATTCCTTCTCATCAGCCAAGTCAAGCCAAACAGCTGCAGGGCAGAAGGAACTCTCTCACTTTCTCCCTCTCTTCCTCTCCTCTCTCTCTCTCTCTCTCTTTCTAGTCCTGGGCAATATTCATTCTGGTGGCAAACAAACACGCAGCAGCAGCAGCAGCAACAACACGAATAATAACGCTTTTGGACTTGGCCATTTGTGGGCAATACAACCAACTTCTCTCTCTCTCTCTTTCTCTCTCTTTCTCTTCACCCAACCCCCCCACCCTCTCCTCCTCATTCTACACATTGTACTGTTGCCACACTACTGCTCAGTTAGTTGATGAACTTCGTGTTCAAGTTGTAGCACAAGAGTTGACGCCTCGCAGCCAAACGGCGGCAACGGCTGCCAGTGATGGCTTGGCTAAGAGACCAAGAGAGAGGGAAGATAGTGGCGGTGGGGGCGCAAGCAGGCAGGCAGGCAGGCAGCCGCCAGCTGTAACACTGATAGCAATTCCAAGAGACAACAACAGCAGCAGCAGCAGAATCTCTTGAGTTTCCTTCGAGTTTTTGTTTTTCTTTAAGTTTATTTTACTTTCGTGTGGCGTTTCGCGCTGGAGCTGAAGCTGAAAGCTGCTGCTGGTTGCTGTGCTCTGGTGCTGGCATCGGCATCTTCACTTTGGTTTGATTTTATTATGTTTTTCTTTGGGACCACAGTGGTGCACCCACCACCCACCATGCACCACTCACCCAGCTTCGGCTACGTCTCCGCCTACACCTACAACTTTCTACTTTGCTTCTACTTAGATTCGGCCACATGCTGCCAAGAGGCAACCTGCCGCCCTGACCGCCCCTCCTCCTCCCATTACTCGATGTTTTCCATGTTTTTTTTTGCTCTGTTCTTGGCGACCTTTTTCTTCGAGGTTGAGGCTAGTGCAAAAGGTTGCCCAGCTTGCTCAAAAAAGCCCCGTTACAATATCAAGTTAATTGTTTGAAATAAGTGTTGCCCCCCCACCCCCACCCCAACTATGCTCTCTCGCCCCCCCTACTTCACCGTTTCGCCCTTCGCTTTTTTTTTTTTTTTTGCCATCTACATCCTGCTCTCTGTTTCCACTTTCTCGGTTTGTTGTTGCTGATGTTGCGGTTTCTTTTGTGCCGCCTTTGAGAACTATCCACATTTATAGTGTTGTGGTCGAAAGGAGGTGCCCCCCTCCATCCCTGTGCACGGGTTTTGGCATCTTCCTTCTACAACTACTTTTGCTGCTGCCGGTGCTACTGATGTTGCTGCTGTTGCTGCTGATGTTGCTGCTGCTGTTGCTTTCTCTTCTGTCAACGCCAGCATTGCCTAAGTTTTGTGGGCGGTTCTTTTTCTTTCGTTTGTCGGTTGTTGTTTGTGTGTCCCTCTGTCTCACTCTTTTTTTTTGCCATTTTGGTAAACTTTTTTTTTGTTGTTGCTGTGTGTTATTTTTATTGTTGTTGTATTCCACTTTGAGTGACTTTGTGTCCCCTCCAGCTTCCAGTGTCTTTCGCTCTCTCTCTCTGAATGTTTGGAGTGCACTTTTAGCCACAACTTGAAATGAATCTAATAACTTGCCATATAGCCAGAGACAGTAATAGAGGGAGACAGCGATAGAGAGAGCGAGAGAGAGAGAGAGAGAGAGAGAATGGAAAGAAGAATCCTTGTAATACCCATTATACGATTTCGCACAAACCAAATCCATAAAAGAAATATCTTAAACTATATCCGATAACCGATATATTGTAACCAAAATGGTAACTGATGGGTTAACCAATATGAAAACCAATATGAAAACCAATTTGATAACCAATATGATAACCAATACGTTAACCAATATGATAAACAATACGTTAACCAATTCGAATTGAGTGAAATATGTTGTTATGGTTAACTTTAATAGTTTTAGGAAAATCGTTGTCATATAATTAGGCTACTTTCACTAAAGGGTATCTAATAGTCGGTTTATCTATGACGGCTTTTGTTTTACTTAGTTTTTTTGTGTTTTGCTGTTGGGTTTCTTTTTGGCCCAAGCGGATTTTGTCTTGCAAGTTGTTCAAGTGCTTTGGCGGTTTGGTTTGTTTTTCCTTCATCATTTTCTTCTACTTTGGCTTTTTCTTTTACTTTTTCCTGCATTGTTCTCTCGTCGTCCTCGTCGTCCTTGTCGTCGTCGTTCAGCAATTCAAATATTTTACTTTTTTTTTTTTTCACTTCTTCAGTTTTTTGTTTTGAAGCAGAAGAAATTTTTCCTCTAGTTATAAGTTTTCTTTCGCCTTGGCCAATGTTAACAGCTCTATTAGTTCAATTTATTTGTCTGCCCTACACACACACACACACACACACACACACACACACACACAGAGAGAGAGAGATGGAGGGTAAAGGGAAGAAGGGACAAAAAAACAAAAGCCAAGTGGTGACATTGCCAAAGACAAAAGTGGGTGGGTCGATTGTTGATAGGAAAGAGAGAAGAGAAGGCGTTCGCTCAACTGATGAAGGGAGTGGGTTCAATTTGGGTTGGGTTTTCCTCGAACAGGGAGGGGGGGAGTGAGGGAGGTAAGGAATCCAACTTGATTGTGTTTGCAATTTCATAAAATAACAATTCGCCTTCCTCGTTGTCGTTGTCGTTGACGTCGTCATCGTCTTGGTTTTGGTCTTGGTCTTGGCATCTTTCATGCTTGTTATTGGCGCCCCTGATTGCCGCCGGTGGTTGTCGCCTTGCCGCCTTAGCGCCCAACACGACAATCCGTCCGATCCGTCGTCGTCGTCCTCCTTTTACCATGTCTGTGGAATGCGTTTTGTAAATAGCTGACTGGCTTGGCAAGGTGTGGGCCTGGTATGTGATACCAACATCACCAAGTTTTCCCTACTCCACAAACTTGAACTCTCACTCCCACATTTCCATTCCGCATTCCCCCCCCTCCTTCCCCCGCCCCCCAACTCCTAGTATGCCAAATTCAATTCACACAAAATACCCGTAATTCAACACCCCTTGCGAAACGAAAGATGAAGATGAAGATGAGGACAGCATCAGGCATCAGGCATCAGGCAGCAGCCACTCCACTGACTGATTGCTTTTGCCTTGTCGATACTCTCTCCCCAAGGCACATTGAAATGAGTTAAACCAAAGTCTCAGCTCTCAAGTTTTTGCCGCTGCTGTTGCTGCTGCTGTTGCTGTTGCTGCCGCTGTTGCTCCTGTGTCTGAGATTTCAGGCGACATCGACGACATCTCAAGCGACTCGTTGACATATTTGTATTGTATTCAATCGATGAATTTCTGCAGCAGCATGAAGGGAAAATGACTTATTTTGCTTACGCACACATTGCCAAGAAGACGAAAGAAGTCCTCAAGAGAGGCAAAGCAAAGCAAAGCAGATTTTAACTCCCCTGACTGACTGACTGACTGACTGACTAACTGACTGAGAGCGGGGATAGGCGGGGAAGGGAATTGACTTTCGTCGTCGTCGTCGTCCCTTTATTCTTTTGGCGAGTTTCCTCTCTAAACATTTTTTTTTTTTTACTTGGCTGACTGTCGACATTCGCGTTGATATTAAAATTTTAATAAACCCCAAACCCCGCCCCGCCACCACCCTACACCCTTCCCCCCTTCAGCATGTTGCACTTGACGGAAACGCGTCAGTTGGATGTGTGTGTGTGTGGGAGTGGAAGCTTTTCCCAGTTGGTTTTCCCACACACACACTCAAAACGAAAATGCCATAATGCTCGCTTCCTTTCCCTTCACTTGCTCCTCTTTTAACACTCTTTTCTCCCGCCAACGCCGCCGCCACCGCCGATCACTCTGGGCGTTTGGTTTCTGTCCCAGCTGGCTGCCAGCAATGATTTCTGTCATGTTTTTTCTTCTTTCATTTCGCTTCGTTTCGTTTTCTTTGCTTTTCTTACACGTTTTTCCATTTTTTGTTGTTGTTGCCTCCCCCCCTCTCTCTCTCTCTGTGTATGTAACATGTTGATAAATCAAATCTCAACAAAGTCAATGCCAATGCCAATTTGCCTGACAATTGCTTTTCCGTTTTGCCATCGCCCTCTCCCCACCTTCTTCCACACGTTGATGTGTCTCCACCGCTTTGACAGCTAATTGTTTGTGGCATACACAGAGAAAGACAGAGATACATTGTGAGAGAGAGAGAGAGAGAGAGAGAGAAAAGTGTGGCTGTTGTTGTTGTTGTTGTTTGCTTTTAACTCCTGACTAAGTTGTGTTATTACTTTCATTGATCCACTGGCAAATACCGAAAGCATAAAATGAAATAAAACTAAGTAAAAAAAAACGAGAAAGGCAAACTAACTAAAACCTCAGACATTTGTAATCCTTCTTTGTGCTGTGTGTGTGTGTGTGTGTGTGTGTGTGTTGGGCTGCGGCTTCTCTGGCTTTGTGGCAAGCCCAGAGTAAAAAAGAAAGAGAGAGAACCTTAAGCGCGTCTGGCCTTAAATTAAATCAAATAAAATAGTTAGTAAATAATAAAACAGTTGACGACGTTGACGACGACGACGACGACGACGACGACGACAAAGAGAAGGAGAAGAAGGACAACAAGAACAACAACGAGGAGTGGAAGTGGCTACGGCCCAGTTTAATGCTCGCTTAGGTTTTTGCCCATATCCCGTTGCCCGTTGCGCTTTTACGGCCAAACATTTGGCAAAAATAGACGAGAATTTTATTATCTAAACGTCTTTGGGCTTAGGCAGTCAACAAACCATTAAACTCAAGTGTTTACCACAAGCCCAAAGTCACTTCAATTCACTCCACACCACTCTCTCCTCACTCCTCTCACTCCACATCCATCCATCTCTCTCATTCTCTTCAGACACAAATCTAAAATGGCAGTTGGAGCCCAACAACAGAACCAAAAGAAATAGTAGTAGAGCACAGACAGGGCAGGGCAGGGCAGAAGGGAGGGAGGGAGGGAGGCAGGGAATAGAAGGCATAAAATAGATATCGACTAAGGTAACTGAGAATGAAAATTGGCCAAAGATAAAAGATGGCAAAGCGCTGCCTGCTGCCTGCTGCCACTTGATGCAATGGAAATGATGGCTTATACAATTTTATGGGCTTAGAATATGAAATGTAAGTGCGACCAACCAACCGACCAAACGACCAAACGACCGACCGACGATGACTCCTGCCTGCCTGAGGCGTCTACAGCAGTTCGAATGAATCCATTCATGGAATACATCGCTAACGTTAACGTAGGTTAAGCTGATGAAGAATGTAAGTCGTCCATTGTATCAACTGTAAGCCAAAGTATTTGATTGACTTTTCTTATTTTTTTTTTATTTTTTTCTTGGAGTTGTAATTCCCAACTTGTTTAAGCATTTAAGAAGTACAATTCTAGAGTGTTTAGCGGGTGAGAGAATTTTGAAGAATTCAAATCAAAAATAATGTAGAAGAACTCTGCTCAAGAATATTTGTTATCATTCTCATTCATTTTTCTTGGAGATATTTCTATCTAAATTTATTCAATGTAATTGAATTTTTTGGAGTTGTAATTGCCAACTTGTTTAAGCATTTAAGAAGTAAGTTTAGAGGGTGAGACAACTTTGAAGAATTAAAATCATTCATTTTTCTTGGAGATATTTCTATCTAAATTTATTCAATGTAATTCAGATGAGTTTCGAACGGATTTTCCAAAATTTTCTTTAAAACTTGTTTACCAACAAGTAAAGGAAAGCCAAAAGAAAAATGATTACTTCGCCTATTTGAAATCGACTGTAAAACATTTTTCTATTTGCCTTTGTTATCTGAGAATAAGCAATGCCTTTTTCTTCCTTTTTGTCCATTCATCGATCGGGGAGGGGGGTTTCTATAGCATTTTCTAGTCCAATCGGGCTAATCAAAAACGTTTCCTCAAAAAGATGTTCCACTTTAGGCGAATGAAATGTAAGCCAAGTAAAGATAAATTTGCAGTTTCTGGTTACTTGGCTTACTGGAAATGGAAATGAGACCGAATCTGCACAGAAGAGTTGACTAAAACATGATTGAAACGTTTTGAGAAACTTACTGAAAGTATTTTCATTTCAGAAAAGGTGAAGGAGGAGGAGGAGGTGGTGGAGGAGGAAGGCGAATAGAATGAAAATGAAAAGTGAATAACCATTCTCGCATTTTTTATTGTCAATGGTTTTGAAACTTTGCTTCAGTTGTCTACTACTATAGGAGGGGCGGGTGGCATGAGGCAAAAGGCAAGGCGGGGCCAACGGCTTTTCGTACGGTTTTCGGTTTATGGCATTTGAAACTTTTGTCGGTAAAAACTAAAGTTAATTTCTTTTTAATACACAAAGTTTTTTTTTTTTTTTTTGGGTGAGCGCAAAAATAGAGTCATGATCCTTAGTTAGGTTAGACAAACAACAGCGAATGGAGGAGGCGACAGTAGGCGGAGGAGGATGAGGGGTAATCTAATGGTATCTTCTCATCTGCGCTCTTTCTGTTTGAGTTAACCGCACTATAAATATATATTTCAACTTATTTATGGCCACTTTTCGATGAGGGTTTATATAAGCATTTACAGCCGACCGACCGACCGACCGACCGACCGACCGACCGACCAACCAGCCTGGGTTATAAAATTTATGAAGCAATGAGAAAGCAAGCACCAAAGTAACCGCTGCTGGCAAGAAAGTAAGACAGACACGCGAATTTCCCTTTCCCGGTGCGAATAGATGGGACAAGAGTTCGGGGGTCGGAAACGGGATCGGGATCGGGCTTGGGGGCACACAGAAACGTGCTGTAGTCCGTTTATTTTTGCTGCTGGTGCGTAATTATTTTTATGACATTCTTTTTTTTTCGTATATTTCATTTTATTTTTTCGCTTCTGCCTCTCTGCTGCTTTGCGGCAGCGTGTTGAAGTGTTGGCGTTAGCCAAACAAATTAAAAGCAAATTATAACAAACGAAACAACGGCAAAGGCGGACGTAGAAGGCGCTAAGCTGGTTGGTTGGTGGCGCTGGCGCTGGCCCTGGCGTTGGCGTTGGCGTTAAGAAAAACTAAATTTTTAGAGAGCTGGCAGCTGGAATTTTAATTTCTACTTAAAGCGATTTTCTGACGGGCAAATCTTACATATAACGAAAAACGAAGAAGCAAAAAACGACACGTTTGGTAATGAATGGCGGCCACTTTCAAGCCAGGTGAGAAACGTGCCTGCAGGAAGGACGTGCCTTGGACGTGGGACATAAATTAATTTATTGCGTGCCAGAGGAAAAAAAAAAGAATAACACACACACACACACACAAATACTACAACAATGAAAGAATAAAAATCCCTAGTTCTTCTCCATCTTCCCCCCTCCCTTCCGCTCCCCCTTCTTCGTCGACGCCAGCATGTAAAAAGTAAAGGAAGAACTCGCGGAATCGCAGCATAAAAAATAAAAAAAAATAATTCATTGCCTACTTTTTTGGGTTTTTCGGTTTTTTTTTGTTTCTTTTTGTTTTTTTTTTTTTTGGGTGAGAGGGGGCTCAACTTGAGACAAGGACAAAACTTTCATTAAATAACATTAATAATTAAGAGATGGAAAATTGGATTCACTGATGATGAAAATGGGGGCTTCGGTGGGAAATGGGGAAAGGGTAGGAGGTGGGTAGGAGGGTAGAAGGAGGATTATTAAATGACAGTGAAGCAAAAGAGAGAAATTTTTGTTGTTTGTTGTTGTTGTTGTTTGTTTGTTAAAAAGGAACTTACAACGAGCTTCTTTGTTGGAATTGTGGCTGCTGCTGCTGCTGCTGCTGTCGTTGACAGCGACGTCAACTGTGTTGTTGGCGGCGCTGCTGCTGCTGCTGCTACAGGCGGACTAATCGCTTTAATTGTCGCTTGAGCTGGCGGCAATGGCGGCAACGGCGGAAGCGGCGGCTGCTGAAATAACTCCGCTGGCTGCTTCACGTAAAACAGATTTACTCCAAAGTGTGAAATTTTGATTGAATTTATAGCAACACCTTCGACAGGAAATTGATGTGAAAGGTGCCGACGACTTGGTTATGTCGGCGGCAGAGATTAGTAAATGATGATGCTTCTTCTTCTTAATCTCAATCTATCTCAAGAGATTTATCTTTGTCTTCTTCTTGTTATGATTATTTATAACAGGTTTTTTGGGCTCTTGGTTGGTTGGTTGCCTGTTTGTTGCTGTTGCTGTTGCTTTTGCTATTTGGCGTTGCCGTTGTTCTTTATAATGATGATATTCGTTGTTGGTTATCGGTTGTCCGTTGTCGGTTGTTGTTGTTGTTGTTGTTGTCGGTTCACAACTTTATTGAGAAGCTCTTTGAAGATTTTGGTTAGATTTTCTTGGTTTCTTTTTTTTTTTTTGTTTTCTTTTTAAACACTACTAAAGCTCAACGTTTGTTTGTTTGTTTGTTTGTTTGTTTGTTTCCTGCTCCTGGGATTTCGTCTTCTTTGTTGTTGGTTGTTGTTATGGTTGTTGTTGTTGGTTGTTGTTGTTATTGTTATTTGACTTGTTGTTGCTGTGATTGGTTTTGTTGTTGTCGTTTATTTTGATTGCACTTGAACGCGTGTTGTTTATTACTTGTACAAAAAAAAAATAGTTCCGCGCCGCTTTTACTTTCTTTCTTTCTCTTTTCTTCTTTGAGATGGATTTTTTTTTTGTGTGAACAACAAAATTTAACTAAATTTCTTTACGCTTGTTGTTGTTGTTGCTTGGCGTTGTGACAACGAAGACGACGACGACAACAGCTACTGTAGAGAGACTTGACTAACTGACTGACTGACTGACTGACTGACTAACTGACTGACTGACTAAACTCTGACTTGAGACTAAATTGAAAGATGAATTTGATTTACTTTTATTTTTTTTTCTTTTTTTAATTTGAATTTTTTTTTTTTTTTTTTGTTGTTGGTATGCTCTCTCTAGTTGGAATTCTTTTTTTATTCGGTTTGGTTGTGTTGTTTTTCACTAGGCTACTTTTTGCACCGCTAACAAGGAACAGAGCGACTAAACGACTGTTGGACTCGCTTGTCTGATAACGACTGAAGGACTCTCGCCAATTGCGTAGGATTTTTAGCAACAGAACAACAGAAGGCAGGCATGAATATACATGCCGACGAGTCGCAGTCGACGTCGTCGTTGTCGGCGTCGTCGTTGTCGTTGTCGTTGTCGGTGTCGGTGTTGGTGTCGGCGCTGTTGTTTGTCGTCGCGTCGTCCTCATCGTCCTCATCATCATCATCATCGTCATCGTCATCGTCATCATCATCATCATCAACATCGTTCTTGTTGTCGTCGTCGTCGTCGTCGTCGTCGTTGTAGTCGTCAGCAGGAAGCAGTCAACAGCAGCAGCGCAGAAGCATTACAACAACGGAAGCTACAGCAAACCGACTGAGAGAGACTGACTAAGAGCGTGCAAGAGGGGGAGAGAGAGAATGGCGGCAAACCCCCAGCTAAATCTCTCTCTGTTAACTGTTATGCGGGCGCTATGTAATAGAAAGTTTCAATTTGTCTTTAGGGTTGTCATATAATTTACAAAATTATTAAACTTTCAAATAGATTTCAAAACAAAAAATCCTAAAATATTTCATTTGTCAAACCGAAATAATAGAAATTTTATATTATTATTAAATATATACATATAATACACTTAAATGAAATTAGATAAATTTAAGACTTTACATAACTAACAATTAATTGTACATTGCCTATCTAAATCAAACTGAATCAACATATAAAATACTAAAAACAATTGAGAAATCAAGTTTATTTCTCATAGAAATCAGTTGAAAAGAAACGTAATCTTTTGAATCTTTAACACTTTATGGTTACAGTTAAAACATTTTCATCGTTTACAGAAGCGATTTATCTGTTAATTTTTCCCCTTACGGTTTACATTGTTATACCCAGTGAGATCTTATGACATTGGACGGGGTAGTTCGGGCCAAAGCAAAAGTATGAAAATTTGATGCAACGACTACTTCACTCCCTTGCCAGCAGTCGATTGGGTTATTTCAATGTTAATTTCCTTTTTTGCTGGTACGAGGTATTTTACGAGTCGATTTCTAGTAACATTTTTTGCTCATAGAAAAGAAACATTTCACTTTCATCAGGAACAGGAATCAAATTTAACAGTCAAATAGAGAGAGAGAGAGAGAGAGAGAGCGGTAAGTTAAGAAAGAGAGTAACATAGCGAGAGAGAGCGCTCGAGTGAGTGAGAACGCAAAACGAGAGAGCGTCAACATGTGAGTGAGTGAAAGAGAGAGAGAGAGAGAGAGCTTACGCGCGTCATTGTTGCACCTTTATGTTTGTTTTCGTGGGTGGCCCGCACCGACACACACACACACCGACACACAGTGAGTGGAAGGGAGATGGAGAGAGTGAGAGAGAAAGAGATGGGAAGACGTGCGGTTGTGTGTTGCGTATAAAGGAAGCAAACAAACGACAATGCTAAAGTCGGCAATGTAACCTCTAACGAAGGTGATGATAATCACAATGGGATGATGTAAGCGATGATGTAAGTAATGTTGTAAACATAAGAGGGCCTAAAATGATGCAAGTGAGAATGTTGATGCATATAATGATGACAATGAAATTGATGTAACTGATGTAAAAGGTTTGATCGTTGATGCATGTACATCATAATGATGATGATGATGATGATGATAATGACCAGTTAATTAAAAGAGATAAGCCAACTATAAGCCGTCATTTGTCGTATTGCCGTTCGCTCAAATCGTTGTCATTTCGTCGTTTTGTCGTGCTGTCGTGTATTTGGTGAAAGTGTCAACTTGACATTGCCTGGAGTGCACGCGCCAACGCTCAAACACACTCACACACACACACACACACAGCCAAACAAGCAAACACGTATGTATGTATGTATGTATGTGGAGGCAAAATAAAAAAAAAAAAAGAATTTCGCTTGCGTCAAATAGATTTTGTTAGTGGTTTTGACTGCCTCCAGGGCAGTTTGCTGACATGCCAATGCTCGCAGCAGCCAAAACTACATTGAGAGAGCAACACGAATGAACAAGCTAACAAACGAACGAATGAACGAACGAACAAACGAACGAACGAACAAACGAACGAGCGCACAAACGAAGAGAGCGCGTCCAATTGGCGCTCTTTGCGCCGACTCATAAGTTAAAGAGTCGTCGTCGTCGTCGTCGTCGTCGCCTTCCCCTTTTCCTATAAAGTCAACGTTAACGTTGACTGCGACGTTGGCTGCTGCTGCTGCTGCTGGTACTGTGGATGGTGCTGGTGCTGCTGCTGCTGCTGCCATGGCAGCTTTATCAGTGCCATGAAATGTTGTTCCCGGAAAATAACCCAAAGGAAATGCTGCACACACACACAGGCACACTTCAACTCACATGTGCTTGTGTGTGTGCGTGTGTGTGTGTGTGTGTCGGCAGCAGCAATAACTGTGTACATGTAAATCCTGGTTTGTTTCATTTGCCGATTTGGAGCTCCACCATCCATCCTCAGTCGGCCCTTCGACCCACCGACTCCCTCCGACCCAGCGACCATCCGTTGCTGTTGCTGCTGCCGCTGCTTCTCTCTAGCCCCGTCACTTGCCTGCCCGCCGGCACTAACTTTGTACGCTTGATGATGATAATAATGTTGCCCCTTGCCAGCAGTCAGCATGGCCAGAGCCAGAGTCAGAGTCAGAGTCAGAGCCATAGCCAGAGCCACCCAGACATCGTCTATGGAAATTCGTATGCCGATTTTCGAGCGATTGCAATTGATTTGTAATGTATTTCATTGTATTGTGTTGTGTTGTGTTGTGTTCCCTTTGTTTGTATGAAGCAGCTGAAAAGGGTGGCAAGGGGGGCAGGGGCGAAGGAGGAGGCAAGAGAATAAAATTTGTATTGATTATTTCTATTGCCTTTGTTGTGAATTTGCCTCCATCTCTTCCACATCTCTTCTCCATCTAACTCCAACCAACCATCCCAAGAATGGGCACCCGCAGCCAACTAATGATAGCTATGGGGGCATTAAAAATGTCTCCTCATCTACTTTACTTTACTTTTTCTTTAGTCGGTGACGTTTTTTCGTTTTTTTTTTGGTTTGGTTTGGTTTGGTTTGGTTTTCATTTGTGCAACTTTAGGACAGAGAAGTAGTGAAGGGAAAAACTGTAAACTTGACTTAGACACGCAGACCAAGCAACGCCAGAATAGGAACAAGAAGAAGAAGAAGAAGAAGAGGCCAGAGTCAGAGTTGGCAGGCGGCAACTGGGGGATATGGCCATGTGTACAAGTCAATTATGGGTCAAAATCCACACAGGAGTTGGCCAAACACTTGACGCACATTTTTATGAGTTGCACACAGCACACAGCAGATGAAGGCAACTTGAAGATGGAGGATGGTAGTAGAAGATGGAGGATAGAGAATGGAGAATGGAGTATGGAGCTGAAGCTAAGCTCAACCATTGGCCATTGCAAATGAAACATGTTTGGCTTTATCGCATTTATTGACGACTCCTTTGGGACGCTTTGCTTTGCTTTCGCCTTGGCCAAGATCAAACAATGAATGTATATACGAGTGTGTGTGTGTGTGTGTGGAAAATGAAGGAAAGACGAAAGGGGAGCCAAAGCTGAGTAAGTGAGGGAAAGCTGCCTCAAATTGCGCTATCGAGCAGCTCAAAACAGGCACATAAAAAGATTATTTTATGCCAAGCAAGTGCGAGTGCGAGTGTGTGTGTGTGTGAGTAAGTGGAGTCATGTCAGGGGTAGTTGAGAGGTGGGGGGGCGTGCAAACGAACCGCCAACAAATGTATAGAAGAACTAAATTCACTTAGAGAAGCATTGCGTCTTATGGGAGAGAGAACTAGATGAGTTTCGGTTGATGAGAAAAAATCATAAGATATAATTCCACAAAAGATACAAAAAAAAAAAAAAACAACAAAGAAGCAAAACCGAAAAGGGATGAGAGAGAAAATAATAAATGTGGCAAATGTATTCTTTGTTTTTGGATAAATTTAAAAAGTTGACTTCAGTTTTTAGCTAAGAAAAAGAAGAGAAAAAGATAAAAGTTTGGACTACTTAAGATGGACTAGGATTCTACCACAGACATCAGAGGAGGACATTCAGGCCCGCCATGAGGGAAAAGGGAAGAAATGGAAGCTTAAACATTTTACATATTATAAGAGCTCGATAGCATAGCCATTGAGTTGCATTTCGATTTTTGGAAATCCCCTTTTAGCAGACAAAAGCAATACAAATTGTTGATGGTTTTTATGCAGTTTTTTTTGGGTGTTTTACTCTTGCAACATTCTCAACATGGAAACGTTTCATACTAGTATGAATAAGTCATTTTTCATGCACTAAACAAAATACTTAACATTGGCGCTAAACTCTCAACCAACCACATAACTGCAATTGCAGAAGGAGAGAAGAGATCAGAAGGATGAGTAGGCGAGGCGAAGAGAAGGAATTGCTTTAAGCCACTCAAAACTCAACTCGAACGAACAAACACACACACATAGAGTGTGTGAGAAAGAGAGAGAGAGAGAGAGAGAGATAGAGTCCGGGGCAACATTTAAGCAATTTTGCTTGTTAAAAGCTTATGCCGCGGCACTTTACTTTAAACCACACAACACAAATGCCACTTCATTCAGCAGATATTTGTGGCCAGCAGCAGCAGCAGCAGCAGGACTAGGAGTAGAGTCAGAGAAAAAGGCAGGAGAGATGGGGAGGAGGTAAACACATAGCGCCACACACACACACACACACACACAGGAGCAAAATCACACACATCCTTTTGCCATCAATTCTCTAAGCAACAAACAAAACCAACATACACACGCACATCTCGTGAGAGGAGGCGGAAGGCAGAAGACGGGGGTGGGGGCGGCAGCGAGAGATGCCACAACACGCAAAGCTCTTTTCACTACAAAACGGAAGTACATAGAACCAGCCAAAAAGAAAGAGAACGAACGAACGAACGTACGAACAAACGAACAAAAAAAAAACAACAACGATAGAGAGCAAAGCAAAAAAAAAAAAAAAAAAAAGAAAACGAAATAATAATACGTAGAAGAAAAAACAAGACCAGAAACTGGGAAAACACGCGGCGATGGCAGCGTTTCTACAGCACAGAAGCTTAGAGTGCAAAAAATACTGTGGCAAAAACTACATAGTGGAGGAGCTGAAGCTGAAGCTGGAGGAGCTGGAGGAGCTGGAGCAGCGGCAGGTACCAACCAGGCAAAAAGATATTCATTCTATCGTAAAATAGGTGAACACACAGCATGTGTGTGAGTGGTGTGTGTGTGTGTGTGTGTGTGTGTGTGTGTTCACGTGTATGTGCGGCAACGCTCTGGTCAACGGATAACAAAAACATAAATAATAACCCAGAGTCGAGCCAAGTCAGTTTGGATGGCGAGCGGAAGAGGGAGTCAGATTCCCATACACCCGCTGTTAGGGTAAAATGCCACAGGGAAAGAGACATAGTGAGAAAATAAGCATCAGGTAGCACCCTAAAACTAACCCGAAACATGATATATCTTCAATTATATGTATATATAAATATATACGCAGATATCGAAGAGTGTGCGTAGGGGAGTAACTTTAATTGAATCCATTGAATCTCAAGTAAGCAATTACCCAGTTGTTGTTAGAAAAATCTATTAAGAACCGACATGGCAAGCTATTAAACACATCTAATTGAGTATAGAATAAACTAAGGCGAAAGAAGAGGACCCAACGCAGCAATGCAAATTTCTCCAAAAGAAAGAAATGCGTTGAAAGAAAGAAATGAGTTGATCAACACTTTGGTGACCCCGATGCGATCAATTTTAACATTTTGGTGACCCCGACGTCACATTGACAATAACTTAATAGATAATGACGCTACAAATGCCTTTACATCGAATTGATCAACACTTTGGTGACCCCGATGCGATCAATTCGAACATTTTTGTGCCCCCGACGTCACATCAACTTGGAAAAAATAATCGATAATAAAAATGTTTTGAAAAATCATGGTATTCGATATTGATGGCCTCGGCCCAATCATTTTTATAATTTGAGCGACCTCGACGTGATCAATTTCAACATTTTGGTGACCCCAACGTCACATTGACAAGAACTTAATAGATAATGACGCTACAAATGCCTTTACATCGAATTGATCAACACTTTGGTGACCCCGATGCGATCAATTCGAACATTTTTGTGCCTCCGACGTCACATCAACTTGGAAAAAATAATCGATAATAAAAATGTTTTGAAAAATCATGGTATTCGATATTGATGGCCTCGGCCCAATCATTTTTATAATTTGAGCGACCCCGACGTGATCAATTTCGCCATTTTGGTGACCCCGATGTGATCATTTTTGCCATGACAAGAACTCAATTGATAAAGTCTGTGCAAATTCTTTAACTCACAAGACAAATACAAAATTCCCATAAACCTCTTCCACATTATGTAAGCAGATTAGAGGCTCCCACCAATGCCTTTACAGTGTACGGTAAATTCCAATTTATACTCCATTGAAGGGGACTTGATGATGTTTTAACCATCCCAGTCGAGTATGGCTCATTTCGTAATCAAATTTTTCGGCACTTTCCCTTCCCCGCCCTAATGTGTAATGCTAATTTTCTAAGAACACTTTCCATTCGATTTTGCTTTTGTTTGCTGCTGGCATAAAACTTGTTGAAAGTTTTTTTTTGAGAAGAACAGCAAAAGCTAATGAAAGATAGTAAAACCCGCATACGAATAACCTAAATGTCTTTACTCTTTTGGGATACCCAAAACCGTTCGCAAGGGGAAACAGAATCCTCAATTTAACTCCCTCTCCCTCTCGCTCGCTTTCTCTCTTTCTCTCGTTCTCCCTCTCACTCTCTCTCTCTCTTGGTATAGAAATTATCTTCATGGGTGCAGCAGCAGCAATGGGAAAGGGAAGGGTTTGTCAATTGTGTGAAACAAATTGATTTTCTGTCCACAAATGTGAGCTCTTATATTTAGTTTTGATATTCATTCATCAAGGACATCAATAAATGCATTTTTGGTATGTCTGAGCGGACGCGTCCATTGAATTACATACATACATATGTACATATAAGCGGAAACCTCATGAACATACATTTTGATTGATTTAATTGAGTTAAAATTGATTTGATTTCTTTCAATTAAATTAGCTGCATATGTCACACACCGAGTAAAAATAGTTGCAACTAGTTGCCAATTGTCCTGGAGCTATGTATATTAGAATAATTTAGATGATTTTGTTGGGCGAGGAGTGACAAAATAGACTAAAGTTTCCATAAAGTTCCCATCAGTTGGGACTCCAGATAAAACCTTTATAAGACAATTTGAGAAAAAGATCTCTTTTAATTAATTTGTGTGTAAAGTTTCATATATGTATGTTCTCACTCGAAAATATGAGTTAACTAGCATTTTGGTGACCCCGACGCCCTCTAATACAGACTAAACTACATCTCTTGCATTGCAGTTGAGTTTACAAAGAAAACCCTCTTAGATACTACGCCCATGACTGTGTTTTAGATGGTTCTCCGTAATCTCCCCTCACGCCTCACGGCCTGCTTTTGCCTGCCTCTTGTGCGTTTCATAAATCTATCTATGTATGGGTCCTCCTATCATAGATTTTTCTTCGTGTTTCAAGTGGTTGGCCGTACGGAGTTGGGGAGTTGCGAGAACGAATGAGGGCCAATTCCTTGGAGTGTGTGTAGTATAAATGTGAATATATAACTCATTTATTTATTTACAATACATATGTGGGTCTGGGTGAGCGCGTGTGTGTGTGTGTGTGTGGTGTCCGTGTGTGGCTGTGTGTGTGTAGTTGCTGTTTGCGTGCATTGAAGCTTGCGTTTGATTTAATAGTTTATTAAGATACGCGCCAGGCAAGTGCAGATTACGGCCAAGCGGATTTGCTTTCGCCCTTTCTTTCCCCTTTCCCCAACTCCACCTTCACCTTCTTCACCACATCCTCCACCTCTCATCCCGTTCTCATTCCGAGTTCGTGTATTTTCCCCTTACTTATCTCAGATACACTTAAATGACAACGACCACTGGATTTTGGGGCAGTGGTTTATGGAGCTTGAGTTTGAGAAGGATTGGCATATCGAGTTTTTGGAGTTTTGGGGTTCCCACATTTTCCTGATGAATGAGTTAAAGTAAACGTTTTTTTTTCTTCACTCCGTCTACACATTTTTCCCCTGTGAAAAACTGTCATATCAATTTCATATTATCTCATTATCTGGCATTTAATTTTCATTGCCCAAAAGCTCATAAATTAATATATATTTTCACGCTTTAAATGTTGCCCCACCCGCCCCCCCACCACTCCCTCCCCTCCCCCTAGTCTATGGCTTCTGCTCCGTTCTCGTACTCTCATGCTGTTTGCCTGCTGTGCGATTAAATTTTTGCTGTTAATGACAAGTGAATAATATAAATTACAGCAATGAAGCGATTTTCCCTTCTGTTTTCTTTTCTTTTCGGTATTTTTTTTTTTTTTCTCCTACATGTACGAGACAGACACAAAGTTTGCCTAATTATTTAAGATGAAGGCTGCCTCTCCTCTGCGCCTGCCTGCCTGCCATTCCAACCAGCCTCTCTGCAGCTGCCATTTCAAGTTAAGCGCAAAGGAAAAGGACGAAAAAAGGAACGAAAAAAAGGCGAAAAAAAACAAATAAAAATGAGGAAATGCCAAACAATGAAAATTGAAAGATGAGAAAGAAGGGAAGAAGAAGACGAAGAAGAACCTTAAGATAGAAGAGTGTTAGGAAAATGATGTTGTCTCTCTTGCTAAGGGCCTGCTGCTGCTGCTATGTTTCAATGTTATTAATGATGCCTTATATGACACTCACACGCACACACACACAGAGACACACACACGCACTGATACACCTACACATACAGAAATAAGCAAATTCTTTAACTGTAATTGCCTTAAATGCTTATTTGGCCCAATCTTGAACACATTTCACCAAAAACTTATTTCAACAAAAAAAAAAACAAAAAAAAAAGCCAGCAACAAAATGAGATACTTCACTTTGAAATATTTCATTATATTGTTTTTTTTTTTTGCATTTATTTCGATTTAAAAGAGGGCTACTGCATGGGCGCCACTAACTTCTTTGAATCCGATGTCACATCAACAACGAATTCTTCATTTTGGTGACCCCGACGCAGTTCTGGTAACCCCGACGACGCAATCATTTTGTAACACTATTAAAAGTTGCGGGTTTTTTTTTAGCTGTTTTTTTTTTTTGTTTTTTTCGTTAAGTGTATTCAGTTGTATCTCTCTTCGTCTACAATTCTTTTTGGCATTCACCTTGTTGGGAATGCGTAAGTTAGAAGATAGAGGAGGGGGGCAGGTAGGTAGGGTAGATAGATAGAAAGGCTGGCAGCGGATGGCACGGGGTTGAGCCTCTTTTGGGTATCATTGCCTTTTAAATTATGCGCCATATTTTCTGTCAGCATTTTGGTCTCTCTCATCGTTGTCGTCGTGTCGTCTCTGGTTGTTTAGGCGGATGTCGGATGTGGTATGTAGTATGTATGTGCTGCTATGGGAAGGGGCAGATGATGGGTGGAGTGGTGTGTGTGGGGGGTGGAGCGTTGTCGCGAAATGAACGATTGAACCCAGCGACAGCAATGACAGCAGCAGCACACGGTGAAATCAATGTGTGTGATTTGCCAATTATGTGGGTGCGTCTCCATCTTTTTCTCTCTCTCTCTTTCTCTCTCACACACACACACACACTCTTTCACTGTCTCTTTCTCATCATTACCGCTGTTTCCATTTCCGGCAGACATCAGAAATAGCAGCAGCAGGGCAAAACTCAGGCAATAGTAGGCGTGGGGGGGGGGGGGGGGGGGGGAACAGCGGCTTCTATGTCAATTTCATAAGCAATTTACTTGGTTACAGCCTCACCCAAAGAGAGAACGAGACAAGAGACAGGAGAGAGAGATAATATGAAGAGGTGGAAGAGGGAATCGAGTTCGATTTGCCAACTGTTGACGCCGCGCCATGGTAATCGAAATATGGGTTAACTCCAAACTCTAATTAACCAATTTTACAAGCTTCCACTTACAAACAGACGCCGCCTTTTGTCGCTTCCTATTTTCATATTGAGCTACTAATTATTGTCCTGCGATAAACAACAACAAGAACAATCAAATAATGGCCCCTATAATTCTTAGTTACTTATGCTTTATCTTCGCGCATCTTTGATTTAATAGTAAATTCATTTAAAATTGTTTTTTTCACTAAGCACCCAGAAAAAAAGATCAAGAGAGGTAGAAAGAGAGTTACTGCGAGAGAGAGAGAGAGAGAGAGAGAGGAAAAAGAAAATCAGGGCAAGTTAAATCTCAGTGTGCACATATAACCCAAAAAGCCAAAATCGTGGCCATAACTATGTGCGGCAAAAGCCAAGAAGGAAATGGTGAAAATAAACAACAACAACAACAACAACAGACAAAAACCTCTGAGGCAGAGAGAAAGAGAGGCCAACAGCAGATTGCATATAAAAAATAGTTGAAGTGCCGGACAGAGGGCAACACAGCAAAGCAGAGAGAGAGAGAGAGAGAGAGCAACTGCAACAAGAGCCAACCACATTGGTGGCAAACGGCAACAGAGCGGAGGACAGAGCGAATGGCCAAAAGTTTAAACAACTATTTATTATAAAATACAACAACAACAAGAGCTATGCAAAATAAAGCAAAAAAAAAAAAAAGAATCTGCAAAAAACCAAAATTCATTTCAACGAATTTCAAATACCTCTCTGGCTAAAGCCAAATTCCCAGAATTCGGGCCTATTTAATCTTTGTCTCAAATTGTCTTAAGCCAAATTTAAGCATAATTCTCACCATTAAATGAAGCTATTAGCAATTAAAATCAAGTTTAAGAAGCTTACGCAGATGATAAATTGAGCAGGGAAGTGTATCACCCCCACCTCCCCCCCCCCTCTCTTCCACCACAACGGTTAATATCATATTTGTTATTCAAAATGATTTTAGACATCTATTTCTCTTGTTGCCACTTTTCATAGCATACTTTTATGAGCGCAAGAAGCTCGACATGCTCAATGGTTGGAAATTGAAATTGTTGTAGGGTATTTTTTTTTAACTATTTAACACACACACACAGACAGACAGACAGACAACAGCTGAGCTGAACTGATGGCCCATCTATCCATCCATCCATCCAACCATTCATCCAACCATTCATCCAGGCACAGATGAGCATCAAGTTGAGGATGTGCAACAGCAACAGCAACAGCAACAGCAACAGCAACAAGCCTCAACCATCAAACTCGAACTAAAGCCAGCGAGCTGGAGCTGAAGCTGAAGCTGAAGCTTGGCGCTGAAGCTTTCTGCCAAAGGAGCAACTTTTTACGTGAAAATGTTCAAAATTTAATCAAATTAAAGTGAATGCGCCGCAGGCGAGCATATTTCGCACGCGCTGGGTGAGAAGAGCGCCAAAGTGTGTTGGTGGGTGGTGGGGCGGAGAGGATGTGTGCAAGGATAACAGGCTGTGAGGCGGCAACTCTGTGGCTATGGCTTTTTCATCGTCGCGGGCAAGTTTAATATGTAAATTGTTTTTTGGCTCTGACTCTGGTTCTGGCTCTGGCTCTGGCTCTGGCTCAGACTCTCAGGCGATAGCGTCGACAGCAAACGGCTGGGAATGGCGGCTCTAGCTACAGTCTCCGGCTCCGACATTAAGTGGTTATCATAGCCATTTATGAGGCTGTTAAAAAGTATCTCATTAAACATAAATGGCCGCCAAAAAATACCTAAAAACCGAAACCAGCCAAAACCAAAACCAAACGAACTGAGCCGAAAGCAAATAGAGAGAAGAACTAGCATAGACAATGTATTGACTTTAAAGCTATTTTAACTTCTTCTTCTTTTTCTACTTATGTATAGATATATATATATTTATAGTAGCTACATATGCTACCCCAAAAATACTCAATTTCCATTGCCTACTTCAGCCCCTCGGCCGCTTCCGCCCTATAACCACTCACCACTCACCAACCAACCGCCACCCGCCGCACAAGCACACATACATAGATATTTTGCCGAAAATTCCGTTTACCTGTCAAACTTTTGCCATTTGTGGCCAACATATTTTGAAGTTGGCCCCAGCACATACACACACCCACACACACACACACACACACACACACACACATACATCGAAGGGGTGGTGTGTGTGTGTGTGTGTTCCACAACAATTCACAGAGACAGAGCCACGTTTATGCCTAAACTTTGTCAATTATTTGCGGATTTAACATTCTGTGTAGCTACCGCTCTCGCTCTCTGTGTGTTTGTCTATGTGTGCGTGTGTGTGTGTGTGTGTACGGATTTTGATTTTTGATTTCAGTTTAAAAAGCTTACGCAAAACCAACAACCATCAACCAACAACAACAAACACGCTTGAAACAAAAAAAGGAAAAACAGAGAAAATCAAACTACAATTTGCATTCTACAACATACTTGACTTGAATTGAAAGCAAAAAGCGAAGGCAAAGGCAAATCCAAAGAAGGCGTAAAAGTAATTACAATTTCTGTTTATTACTTAAAAGGAATTTCAATGCAGTAATTGTGGTTAGCACAAAGAGAGAGAGAGAGAGAGAGAGAAAAAAAAAGAGAGAATAACCAAATTTTACCAAAAATTAGATTTAAACAGATTCTTCTTCTTTTCTGAGTGAGTGTGTGTGTGTGTGTGACCTCCCACAAAAATGTTATGCAAAACTTCTGCTTCAGCTTCTTCTTCTTTTTCTCCTTCTTCTAACCATGAATTGAGCAATTTACCTCAACAAAATGTCAATTAACTAATACCAATTACATTTAATTCGTTGACCAACACTGAACAATGCGGCAACCAACTGTACTCCAAGCGTAGCGGACCTTTTGTTTGTTGCCTTTAGAAAACAATGGAAGTGAAAATTGCTTTTAACTCGACCTAAACTACTTTAGTTATCTCATTATTAGTAATCTTTGATGGCCAAAATGACAAGAGGAGAAAGAGAAAAGTTTTGGGATCAAAATGAACTGGGAACTCATTTCTTTAAAGGGCCATTTTTCTCTCTTATGCTCAAAATATTGATTAACATTTCACTTTATCTACAGAATTTGCATTTCTTTCGACTCTTCAGACCCTTTTTGTTGGCCACATAGAAAGTCCTATGAATCCAATTGTAAATTCCAAACTGAAGAGGACTTCATTTGCCTATGCCTAGAAGAGGTAACATCTATTTTAATGGAATCATCTAAAATTATATTAAATTTGCAGCCTTAATTCTGTAATCGACAGTGAAAATATTGTAGAAATGGCATTAATTAGGAATAAAATATTATTTTCATTAACCATTGCATACTTTTGGGGGGGGGGGCAAATTTCCGTCATTTCTTCCCAACTAAAACTGGATTTCACTAGACTCAAAAATCTTTCATTTTTCTTTCAAAGCTTAAGAAAAACAATATAAAAATTTACAGATTTCTTTTTTCATTTTGCAGTTGCGAATAATAACAAGCAATTTTCTGTGCTCACTGGAGTAACATACCCGCCGTTCCCCTTTAGCCGCCGAGCCCCCGCCCCCCCCCCCCCCCCCCCTTAACCATGTTGTCATATGCCCTCCTCTTTTAACAATTTCAATATACAATATCGTGAACTATATATAAATATATATATATATATATATATGCATATCAAATAACTATCAATGAAGCGTTCACGTCTGCCATTTGCAAATGTTGGGCAGCAGCAGCAACAACATCGATGGAGAGAGGAGAGAAGAGAAGAGAAGAGAAAGAGAATGAGAATGAGAAGGAAGGAAAAAAAAAAATGAAGAAAATCTCGCACAACAAATTATCAGGGCAGCCCGTCAACGGCACCTGCCAGAACCTGCCACGGACACCCCACATTCTCCCACCCGCCCGCCTCTTTCAGCCATCAATTCGCTGACTTTCTTTTAGCATAGGGAAAACAGACAACGAATATTGGCAAACGAATCAAATAAAAACACACACACAGAGTGAGAGTTTGAGAGGGGAGGTAATAAAGATGACGATGATGATGATGACGACCGAGACTACCGACCGAGTAGTAGTTGACATTCTTTCTCCTCCTCCATCCTTCCTTCTCCTCCATCCTTCTGCTGCTGGCAACACTTGCAATTTTGCAATTTGATTATTTTCGCCCAAGCTAAAATAAATATGTATGAAAAATGGGCAATGAAGGGGTATAAGAGAGATGCTGTAGATGGAAGGAAGGGGGCAGAAGGAGGGGTCAGGGGTTCAGCACCTGGTGACTTTTATATGGCTGCTGCTGGTGCTGTTGGTGCTGGCGTTTTATTATGCGTAGCCGGGGCAAGTTTTCCAAAGTAATAACGCCACAAAAGTTCAACTTCAATTGAAATAAATTAATTTCAACATTCGGACTGACAGTGCCAACTAACTGACAATTACAGAAAGAGAAAGAGCAAGAGAGAGAGACAGAGAGAGAGAGAGAGAGGGCAAGAGATAGAGGCACACACACACACACACACACACACACACACACGCCGCCGCCGCCGCATGAAATAGTTGAGCAACTTTTCACTTTTTTGGTTTGGTTTGCTTGCTCGCTCCCTTTCCCCCCTCCTCTTTGCCTTTTGTTGTAAATGTAAAATAATAACGACAAAATTGCACTTTCAACTTTTGACTTTTTTCACATGCCGATGCCGATGCCGAGTCGCTCAGTCGCTCAGTCGCTGCTGCTGCTGCTGCTGCCGACATCAACGCAGTCATTCGTTCTTTGTATTGCTCAAGTCCCATTGTCTGGCAATGTTGAAAAGTTGAATTAATCGACCACTCCCTCTCCTCCCCACACACACACACACAGTAGCTTCCCCTATTGGCGGCTTCTTCTTCTACTACTGCTACTTCTCTCAACTGCAGTCAGACGCATACTTTCGACATAGTTTGGCTGCCGTTTTCCTACGACGACTGTTTCATCTTGATTGATTACATATTTTACAAGTTATTGCACACAGCGAAAACTACCAAGAGCAAAGGGAGGGAGGAGGAGGAGAGTGAGAACTACACACGTATTTATTAGATTTATGGCTTGGCTTTCATGTCTGTCTCTCTCTCTCTCTCTCTCTCGCTTTCGCTCTATCTCTTTCTCGGTCTCTCTGTCTGTCTGTCTGTCTGTTGTAATGGATTCTGGCAAAGTGTATGTATTCACACAACTTTTAATGTATTGGAAATTTTTGTTCTTCTTTGTGTCGGTGTTGAAATACTCCAAAAAAAAAAACACACACAAAAAGGTAGTAAAATAAAAAAAAAAAAAAAAGTAAAACTCATGTCGAAAAGCGGTAAGCTGTGGCAATTGACTGAAACTGCCGGTTTAAATTAGAAAAGTTTTCCCTCCTCCAACAGCAGCAGCAGCAGCAGGAAAATGTGTAAGTGTCTGCTGCTGGGTAGGAGGGTGGCAGGTTGAGTGGGGGGGGGACGGGGGAAAGCGGGAAGCCCAGGGGCGTTGAGCGTGTTAATTTAATGGAAAATGAAGCTATAAACCTTCCCAGACAGTCACTCACTCATTGGATAAAGTTTTCCCTTGCCTTGTCATATGTGAGAGAGAGAATCGTCAATTGATACAACGACAATATATGACACGAGAGCTCGATGAGTGCTTTTTGCTTGAGTGAGAAACGGTATAACGGTTTGTCCAAACCGAAATGATTTGGTATCCTCTTCGTAACATGATGCTACTTGAGTATCTACAATCCAAAGCAAACGCCTAGCTACATACCTCGTGAAGTTTCAGGCCCCTAATTAAAACTAGGTAAACAGCAGCCCCCCCTGGGCCCTCCCTGTTGAGATTTAGGTAACGCTTATTTGCGGCCAAAAGTAAGGGGGCCAACAGCTGTATGGCAATTGGCCTCTAGTATTCGGGTTTAGTCAGCATTTAAATTTATTCTAATATCACTTCTCGCATCGCTTAGACTGATGCCATTTGGTAAACTCCTCACTTTCGGCACATACATAAATCGATTGTTTAAACTCATTTCTTTTGCCATATTTCAATTTGATATTAAAGACTTTCGGTGACACTTTTCAAAATTCAGTTCTCCCCTTTGTCTCTCTTTCTCGCCCACTGCTGCTGCTGCTGTTGGTACTTCAAAATAGTTTTAGTTTTCCATTTGGAGCAGAGCAGCGTCAGTTGTAGTAGGAATTCCCAAAATGATTTTCTTTTGTTACGAACACAGCTACATAAACACTCATAAATCCTAGCCAAGTTCAAACTGTGTGTGTGTGTGTGTGTGTGTGTGAGTTGAAAGAGATTCCCCGTTTAGTTTGCAGTTGTTCACTTTTTTATAGCATACTTATATGGGCCAGGACATGGGGCAGCCATAGAAAGAAAGAGAGAGAGAGAGAGAGAGAGCGAGAATCCATTTCACTTATTCGCCTGCATTTTTATGGCTTATACAAAATTTTTGCACATTAAAAGCGCCAACGTTTTCTGTCGTCGTCCCTCCCCCTCGACCTCTTCACCAATCAGCCTCACCCCGCTCCCTTTCCTTGCCTCCTCCGCACTCAACCCCCTTCTTGGCTTTGGGTTGACCAAACACAAATATAGCTAAATTTCATATTCATAGTCTAGGGGAAGAGCAAAGAAATTAACTGTATTGGGGCCAGGAGACTGGGTGGTGTGTGTGTGTGTGTGTGTGGGGAGGGGGGGTGTGTGCAACATGTGTAACTGCCACCACTTTCGAGGGTTGATGGGGTACATCTTCGAGGCCTATTGGGCCTGAGCCTGGGCCTGGTTCCTCCAACTATTTTCTGCTTAGTCGGCTCATCTGCATTTTATGGTCGAAAAATATCATCATCATTTTTTTCCCCTCGCATTTCATTATGTCTGTGTGTGTGTGTGTGTGTGTGTGTGTGTGTGTGTGTGTGTTTGGTGTGCTTGGCGTGTCTCCTTCTCCTCTTAAAACTTAGCAGCATCATTTAGTATGCTTCATTTCATTATGTGTCCTCCATTCTCCTTTACTTTTTTTCCTGTTTTTTTTTTTTTTTGTTTTTTGTTTTTTTGTGTGAAAACTCTTAACTTTCGCTGCAACCGCAAGCATTTTTGGGCCACATTTTGTGGGCAGTCGGTTGCTTCAGCCTCCATATTCTTTATCTGCCGCCATTTACTCTATTCTCTCCCTTCATACCCTTCGCCCTACGTCCTCCTTTCGCTTGCCTTCGGCTTTTGGCCAAACGGTGCGAGAAATTGTCCTCTGCTTTTGATGTCGCTTGCAATTTCGTCGGTGTGTGTGTGTGTGTGTGTGTGTGTGTGTGTTCTCCTTTCGTTCGACTCCTTTGGGTTGCCATTTGCCACCACCCAAGCACAAGCCGCTTCCCGTTTTTCGCTTTCCTTTCTGTTTTCGCTTTTTTTTTTTTTTTGTCGTCTTTATGCTCTGCGTCACATCCCTTCCTCCCCCTTCATGCTGCTTCCTTGCGCCATTCCTTTTCCCACTGTCATTCATTTTTTTCTTTCTTTTTTTTTTTTGCTTCTCTCTTCTCGTAATTTTCATAAGCAGCCGTTAGACGTTGGATTTATGTTTTTAAACGCCTTTTAATATGCGAGAGAGGATATTCCGCGTAGCAGAAGCAGCAGCAGCAACAACAAAGCCACTGGCAAATGCTGCTAGTCCGAGAGTCATACCACCACCCCTCCCCTCAAAGCTCCCCCCCACACACACTTCTGTAGCAACGTGGCAAACGCAAATCCAGTGAGAATGCGTTTAAAAAAATATTATAATAATAACATTACGTAAATAATTGTTGGGTGCTGCCAGCCAGCCAGCCAACCAGCCGGAGCGGGGGCGGGGTGAGTCGGGTAGAGGCACGCGCCGCCTTTGGAATAGCAACGGAAATCAGCTGCGTGTTGATAAGCACGCGTAGCTCCAAGCCTCCCCCCCCCCCCAAAAAAAAAAAAATAAAATAACAACTCAGACGAGGAAGAGTTTTTCTTGCAAAGAAGCAAACTGAAGATTTTAGCTATAGAGCTCTTCTGTATATGTTGTTAAGTAGGTGTAGGTGTATGTGTGTGTGTGTGTGTGTGTAAGTCGTTTTGCGTGCGTATTATGGTTGTGCTTTGCGGTTTGCTCGTTCTCCTTCTGCTCCTTCTATTTCTCGTCATCGTCATCTATTCAATGCGGCACAATACACACAAACAAAAAGTTTATGGAATTTGGTAATACCTTGAGTTAATATTAGATACAATTTTGGGGGTTCCTTCAAAGTTTCTATATCCGTTAACATTACCTATGAGAAGTTTTGAGAAGCGGAGTTCGATAAATAGCATATAGAAAGAAACAAAAATCTCAACAAAGAAGTAACAAGAACAATCGATAGCACACTTAAATCGAAGGTGCTGAAGTTTCACAACAGTTCTGGGCTTTCATTGCAAGATGAAATCGATGAAATTCCTAGTGGTTACTAGATATCGATAGTGCTTAAATCGATAATGCGTGCACAAGACGTTAGAAAAAATCACTTAACAACTTTCATAGCCCACACAAAGAGAGAAAGAGAGAGAGAGAGAGAGCCACTTAAGCTGAATGTACTTCTCTCTTGAACAAAAGAATAATCGAGATATCGATTGTTCGATAACCAATCGGCTAACAGGTCTAGGCTTACTTGCCCTAGCCTCACATTTCTCTTGTCCAACTTTCAAATCAACCAACTTGAAGATCGAAGAGAGCCCTTCAATGCTTTTGTCTCATCGACTTTGAAGGGTTTTCGACTCCTTCTTAACCACATAAGCCTTAATTCTGTTAGAGTATTAACCGCCTGCGCTCAAGGAGCAGCGGCAGACCCATTTGTAATGCCTGTCTAACTGGTCGCCGTTATTGTATGTAGCTGAAGCAAGAAAATGTGCGTGTGGCATTTTGAAGGTAGCGCTGCTGCGGCAAGTGGCAACTGGCAAGTGGCGAATAGGTGGCAGGAGACAGCCGCCGCAATGGCAGCAATGGGCGGCAGGCAAAACGCACCGCATAGTCACCACTCCAGGACACACACACACACATAGACAGTTGCTTTTTCGTTTTTGCGAAATTTTGTTGTCATCATCACTTTAAGGTGAAGATGGAAGGGGGGGAGGACACCCGCCATAGCCTGTCAGCCGCAAAGTTATCTTGGTTGCGTTTTTTTTTTTTTTTTGGTTCTCCCCTTCTCGTTGCCTACGCCACCGATTCCTGTCGTGGTTGTTGTTGTTGTTGTTGTTGTAGTCTTCCGTTTTTAATTTCATCTGCCATTTACTGCTACTTATGACACATCCTTTACGCCAGGACCAAAACGCGAGAATGAGGACCCACAACCCAGAGACCACCCAAAGCCCGCCCAGAGCTGAGCCCACCACAATTTCAGTTTCATTTTGGTATTTTCAGTTTTCTTTTTTTTGGGGTACTTACCTTGGGATGTGCTCGTCGCGGAAAAGCTACTTTTGGATCGACCTGGAGAGAAAGAAAGAAAGAGAGAGAGAGAGAATGAGAGTGAGAGAATGAAGGAGTGAGAAAAACATCGTATAAGCATGGCTAGTAGGATAGAGGGAGATAGAGTCAGTATGAGAATGCCAAAAATGGGGAAAATCGTATGCTTAATGACATTTAAATGAAAAGTACATTTCGCACACACACACACACAGCACACACACACACACATTTACTGTGTGGTGGCACAACTCTTCATATTAATAGCCGAAGCATAAATCTTGCATAAGCCCTGCATTGCACATTAAACGAAATTGCCCCAGTGGGAGAGAGGAAGGGAGGTAGGGGGTGGGTGGGTGGTTAAGAGAGGTGACTACCAACCATCGACTTGAAGCTGAGCACGCACGAATTAACGCATAACAAATTGCTGCTCGGCCAGTGGAGGGGTAAAGGAAGAGATGAGTGAGAGAGAGTGAGAGAGAGAGAGAGGGAGAGAGGAGCGAGAGCAAGAGTCTCTTCATCTACTGCTTCTGCTTCTTCTTCTTCTTCTTCTCTGCTTTACCCAATAAGCAGCGTCATTAAAAATAATTAAAAATCATAAAAATTCAATTTTAAGCGTTAGCTACTCATTTTTCTCTCTCTTATCCCTCCCTCTCTCCGCTACCCTCCTTTTGTGGTGTTGGCTTTTGGGGCTAGGAGACAGCAGTAGCAGCAGCAGCAGGACTTGACAGCTAACGGCAAAAACCTCAAAGAGAGCGGCTGGGGGAAAGGGCTAAAGGAAATCTCGGAAAAAATATTTTATTTCTTAAGCTCCGCCTGCCAAAAAATACAGAAGAAAATCAAAACAAAAAAAAAAGAGAAAGAAATTGAAATCCTTAAGCAATAATAATAACAAAAATCGTCACAGGACAACAACGAGGGTCAATTAAAAATTTTCCTCAAAACAAACCCCTCTAACCCGCTAAAGCTAAAGAAGTTATTTCCTTGAAAATCTAGAAGATCAGGCTTAGTTCATATCATTTTAGACCAGAATTCAGAATACACAAAGTCCGAAACGCTTTCTGAGCTTCTCTGCTGCACGTCTGACGGCAGCGCTGCGGCAGAGCTAAGACCTATGTCCAGAGCTTTGTTCAGGGGCAAAGCTCCCGAGCCAAGTGTGAGCCGAACCGCTAAAATATCTATTGTAGTTTGCTCTGCTGAGCGGCTGATCCCGGCTCAGATCTAGAAACTACTTCTGGAAAAAGCCCAATAATTCTCTATTTTCTCTCTTCGTTTCAAAACTTTTTCTTTGAGCCATGTCATTGATGTGCAGGGGATGGGGGGGAGGGGGAGGGATGCCCACTGCTATTTGTGTAACATTACATATTGAATGACCCTCGTATCAAAAGTAATATACAAATATATACTATATAGAAAGGTATAGCCATCAGTTCATGGCTGATGTTTGCCGTGTTGATTTCCTGTGTGCAGAAAAATGAAAAACGAAAAACAAGAGCAGCGGCAACGGTAAAGGCAACGGTAAAGGCAACAGCAACATCAACCGCCAGGCGGGAAATTGATTTTTAGATTAAAATTAAAACTAATCAGCGCTGAGTGGCAAACGTTGGCGTCAACGTCAACGGCAACGGCAACGCCAACGTCGACGGTCGACGTTAACGGTTTTTGGCTTTTTTCGGAAAAAAATACATCAGGCCGAAAAACCGTAACGAAATGAAATGAATTTGTTTCGTTTGGATGTGCGCAGCCAAACGGAAACATGAAAATCCATGAAGAGGCGGCATGGGAAAAGGGGAAAGGGCAAGCTGGATAGAAGTATAGGAAGGCGCTATATACATAGATAGGATATATATATACATATATCTATATATATATATATATATGTGTGTATGTATGTATATATAGAAATACAGAATAAATGCATTTTGCACATACAACATAAATGCCGACTGCGCATTTTATTTACAGTTTGCCAGTCATAAAAAGCATGACCAAATGGACAAATGGACGGACCAAGCAACCAACCAACCAACTGACTGACTGACTAACTGACGGGTAAAACAAACCAAAAACACACACACACACACACAGAGAGAGAGAGACACACAGCAAAGCTTCAGTTAATTTGGCTAATGCGTAATATGTACATTTCCTTCATTTGATTGTAAAACGGCTTAGCCAGTTTTCACTGTAGCTAATCAAAACTGATTCCATCAATATGCGCGTCTGTATGTGTGTGTGTGTGTGTGTGTAACTGGTGAATGACCAAAATGCCAAATGGCCAGATAAAAGCTTTTGAATACTAATGTAAAATGTCAAAAAAAAAAAAAAAAACAAACGACACACACAACAAAACAAAACGTTACAAAACGAAAAAAAAAGAAACTAAACTCATTTTCAAAATACCCTTTTAATTTATCAAATTTCTATCTATGAATAATTGAATCCTGATATCAACTACTACACAGGCCAACAAGTTTAAGTTGCACTATTCGAAACTTGTTTGTTGTTTTTAGAGTTCACTTTGTTCATCTATTTTCCTTGGCTGATTTTCAAAACATGCCTTAAGATCTGTTCTCTTCTGTGAATCGTTTCCTTTCATTAGTAAAAACGAAACCCAACAGGGGCGTAGCGAGAAAGGGGCAACAAATCGGGCGGAAATCGCACTTCTTACTTTCCCTAACTAAGGACCAAATCATCAGATCTGCCACATCAACGTTTGGGATTAGGCCTCAGGCAGAAACTTCTTAAGGATTTCATCTACATAAATGAGACCTACATAGATAACGCCAGGGAGCATACCAGACGATTACATCTATCTGAGAGGCCCTTAAAATATTACGTAACGCAAAAAAAAAATGGAAATGGGAAGTAGCCTCTAGACTGGTTTTTGAGGTGAAACTTCTTTAGAATCATACTAAATTGAGACGATAATACATAACGAAGATATTTCTTATATTTTAGAAGAAAGTAACTGTGCAGAAGAACGTTAAGGCGCGTATTATGAGGGAGAAAAGGGTCGAAATTGCGTTGCATAAAAGAGAAAAAGGCTGAAAATTCTTTAAAAACTTGCCTTAAATGGGGGAGAAGGACAAAATTCTTATTTGGACGTTGAATTGTGGAAAAATAGTTCCCCCCTAAAGTATGCAATAAACTATTTATGTTAAAACCGATCCTCGCTAATTTCAACGATTTCATTTCTTACTTAAGATAATCTAAAGCATTTGAAATAGTTAGCGGAATCCATGCAACATTCATGATATCCTGCAAAATTGGCAATGATAGTGTAACACACACATGCACACACACACACATACACACACGCACACATATACACAGTTTCAATGTGTGTTGTGTATGTAAAAACTCCATTTGATGTGTTCATCACGTAATTAAAAATTGTTTGGCTTTCACAAATTTGTACGATTTTTTATGATTTCCTTCTTTTTTTTTTTGCGCTCGTTGCTCATTGCTGTTGTTGGCGTTTTTTCTAGGGGTTTTTCCTTCGTGTTTTACTTGTTGTTTTCCCTTCGTTTGTGCCTTTTTTTTGTTATGCTTTGACTTTCTAATTGCTGTCAATAGAGGCAATTTATGTTGGATGTTGGATGGATGCTAAAGCCGGCTGGCTGGCTGGCTGGCTGTTTGGCTGGTCGCTGCTTTTGCGCAAATATTTTGCATAGTTGGTAAAGTTTTTTGTTTGGCAGCAAAAACAACAAAAAAAAAGAAGAAGGAAAAGTAGCGACAACAACGTGCACCAGCAACAACAACGAAAAAAAAAAAAAGAGGTGAACACTTATGAGTAGAAAGTAGATTTTGTTTTTTTTTGGGGGGGTGGGGGAAGGGGGGGGTATTAACATTTACCTTTTTGCCATCCAACTCGTGTGTGCCTTGGGTGAGTACCTTATCTACGCTATTTGGATCGCTGAATGTGACAAAGCCGAAGCCTCTGCAAAGAGAGAGAGAGAGAGAGAGAAAGAGAAGATGATGATGATGATGATGATGGTGAGGAGAAGAGTAAGCAAACAAAGTCAACAAATATTTGCCAAGCAACGACGAAGTGAAAAGTGCCAAGTGAATGAGGTGAGGTAAGGTAAGGTAAGTAGAAAACTGTAACTGAAACTGAGACCTGAGAGAAGGAGTCTGAGAAGTTGGAGATGGCAATGGAAATGAAGGAGGCTCCTTCAGTGAGATGGAGCCCTGCTGCCATCGTCAGTTTAGCACGTGCGCCAATTAGGCGCTCAAATTACATCAAAATATTGCCAAAGAGTGAAAGAAAGAAAGTCACAGAGATACGGATAGAGAGAGAGAGAGAGAGAGCGCGAGAGAAAGAGATGGAACTCATTCCCATTTGCCCCTTTTTCGAACTGTTCGAAGCCGCCGTCATCGTCGTCGTCGTCGCCGACGCTTACAAGCCATTACATTTTCCCCATTCTCTCGGTCTCTCTTTCTCTCTCTCTCTCTCCTTCTCTCTGTCTCTCTGGCTCGTGTTGTGATAAACTTATTCTTGTTAAATATTTAATTAAAATGCTTATTATCTCGCACTGCATTTTAATGAGTCTCCCATGCCCAGGCAAAGCGGCAGGCGGCAGGCAGCAGGCAGCAGGCAGACAGAGAGCAGAGCAAAAGACAACAAAACCAACCAGCAGCAGCTCAGAGATTTTGGCTGTGGCTGGTTACCAGTCCCATTCGAGTCCCCCCCGCCCCTCCCCCATATTCCTCTTCCCATCTTTTGCTTTACTTTTTCTCAACGTGTGTGTGTGTGTGTGTGTGTGTGTATTTGTGTGTATGCACGTTTATGTTTATTTGAGTTTTGCCACTTGGCAGCAACGCTTAACGATGCGCCAGGCGTTCGTTTGTTGGTTTCTCTCCTTCTTTCTCTTCCTGACTTCATATCCCAACTGCTTCTCAGACACCGGCAACAAGAGCAATTCTCGCTAGCAAGAGGTTGGGGGGGAAGGGGAAAGACACATGCTTGGTATTTGTCTTGCTCTTTTAAGCTGAAACAAACCAAGTCCGCCCGATTCCCCCCCTCCCCGTAACACAAGCGAACCACAAGCCCAAAGAGACAGCATAGAGACCGACCAAGGAATGGGCCAACCAGAGAGAGAGAGAGAGAGAGAAAGAGACAAGTACCCAAGGTAGGGGAGAGTAATTAACGACGATTCTATTGCAATTGTGGGCAATTGTTACGGTTTTGATTCCAACTTCTCCTAACTATAAAAGCAGCACCCAAAACACAAAAAAAAAAAACCCTAGAGAGCAAGCCAAATGGTCAAACCGATGGCACTTTAGCTTCTGTGGCTAAGCATATCTAGTACTATGTGGGACCTGAATTCAAATCCAGTGAAAGAGAGTAGGTGGAAGACAGACGGTCATAGGAACCGAAAACTATAATGTCAAATGGAAACGAAAACTTAAACCGTAAACCTAACTTCAAAGCTCAATTTAATATAGGTTTAAATGTTTTATCGATAATTAATCGAATCAGAACCATTTCTAGCATGGTTTATGAATTAATCAATTGAAGGACCTTCTAAGTCAACAATTCCTTTAAATCTAATTCTTTGCTTGAAACTAAACTACTTGAATCGATCTAAAACCCTAAAAATAAACTATTCTAATCAATCATTTATCGATCTGAGGCGCACAAAACCAATTAAAATAGGTTGATGTTCAAAAACAGGTGATCAAAATCGATCTAAGTTCTAAATACATTAAAATTTAAACGTTTTAGGAACGTTTTTTTGAGGATCACAACTAATACACTTTTATTAGGCATTTTTGGGAAAGCCTAAGAAAAATCCAATCCAAAGAAAATTCCATTTATTTTATGAGGGGATTTTAATTTGATAAATTCAGTTAGGAAATGTCATTTTTAATTGTCTGTCACGCTTGCTCTCTCCCTCTGTGAGCCTACTATTTGCTTGTTCCCTTTCAAGTTGTTTTCGTATATATATTTCATGGCATACTTTTATGTGCCTTAACCACTCCATTTGACAGGTAATCCGATCGTCTACATATTCTCTAAACAAATTTTCTATACAAATAACAACAACAACAACAATAACTAGCAACAACAGCAGCAGCAGTCGAGCAATTGCTTGTTGCAAATTTATAAAAACAATTTGCATATGGAAAAAGGTTTGTGTGACCCTCTGCAACGGCCATAGAGACAGAAAGACGAGAAAGAGGGATGGAGGAGGGATGGCGGGTACGTCGGTCTATAGTGGTTAGGTGGGTGGGTGGGTGGGTGGTTTGGTTGGGTTGGATTGGTTGGTTGGGCATATATATCTCTAGGATGGATACTTCTACAGCTGGCACAGCCTGGCACACATATTAAATAAACATTTTATTGTATTTATAGACGAACAGCAGAGTAGCAGCAGCGGGGCAAAGATGGTGGCGAGGGGTCGAAGAGATGGCAGGCACAGCAGCAATTTGTGCAATGTGCAATTTGCCTGTATAAAAGTAGCAAAAGAAAAAAAAAAAAAAAAACAAAGGTCCTGCCTACCTATTAATATTGATTTAAATGGTTGATCCTTATATACGCCAGAAAGAAGAAGAGGGTAGCAGGGGCATGAGGGCTGGGTGAAAAGTAACTTCAAGTGGGTCAGAGATTGTTGCAATTGCTGTGTAAAAATAAGGAGAGAGAAAAAGAGGGGAAGGGGGCCGAGAGTCAAAGTGAAAAGCCACAAATTTCAAAGGCAAAATTCAAAAATAATGTGTCTCCTGTGTGCAATTTACTCACAAATTCAGATTCAATTTATGCAACTCGAAGGCAAGGAGCGACAGGATAACACAGCAACGAATGTGTGAGAGACAAAAGGAACAAAAAAACAAAAACAAAGCAACAAACATAAAAACAACAACAAGGCCGGCCACGATGAGAACTGCAGGCCAGACCAGGCCAGGACTAAAGGCGGAAGGACGACAACTTCAAGACGAAAGAGACAAGAGAAAAGAGAAGGGTAACGGCGGTGGGAGGAAGAAGCTAAGGTTTAAGGGGCTATATACATATGCAGCTTTCCCCCCAACCACTCTCCCACTCTCTCTCTCTCTCTCTTCTCTGTGTGTGTGTTGGTTGGTTGTTGAATTTTATAAAGCCGTTTCAGAATGCTAATGAGCACACGCACACACACACATACACACGCACACACAAGATAGAGCCAAGGATGCTGCTGCTGCCCAGATGCAGAAGGGTGCCGCCAGGTGAGTGTATCTCTGTTTCAGTCTCTCTGAGTGTGTGTGTGTGTGTGTGTGTCTGTGGGTATGAGGCAATCAAGTAACGCACACAGAGACACGTTGTGAAAACATGTTGTATAGAGAAACAAGAAGAGTCATCCTCTCATCGTCCTCGCCGTTGCCGTTGCCGTTGCCACAGCAGAGTATCTAAAAGCAAAATAAAAGTGTTATTTGAATTGGCATGCAGAGCTTGGTGAAACTTTCACCGAAAAGACCCCAAGAACCGATGTTCTAACATGTTCTCACCATGGACATGGCCAAAAGAGGGGGGGCCCCCCACCCCCTTTCTGAGAACACGTTCTAGTAGTAGTAGTAACCAAACCACAGACAGCTATTAACATGTTTTTTCCCAAATGACAATACTTTTATTTTCCCTTCTCGAAAGCAATTTACGAAATGTTGAACTAGCTTAAGAAGTTTATTATATAGATTTGGTTAGAAAAACGGAACCAAAAAGCAAACCAAAAAAAAAAAAAAAAGGGAGAAAAAGTTACGTCTTTGAGTAGCTGAAGCTTTTTGCTTCAGAAGTTCCATCTCTTGAAGCTTCTAGCTAAAAGAAGAGGTTAAGATCGATTCAGATTCAAATTAGATCAAGAAGTTCCGACTTAAGATCTATGCAAAAGTAAATTGAAAGCTTTTTCGTCCAGAAGTTTTGAAGAAGAAAATCGAAAGCTTTACACCACTCAAGAAGTTCCGACTTTAAATCGATCTTTAGAGATCTCGAAAAATAAATGTGTGTTTCTAACTAATCTCAATACTAAACTCTCGTATAGGCCAGCTTGCTTAGTTTGATCCTTCCCTTCCCCCCTCGACCCATGGACTACGTCCATGTCCCAATGCTGTTGGCATTGCCGAGAATAGGGGGAAAAGCTTACGCACAATTTAGCAAAACAACTTGCATGTATGTATTTAGCCCGTAGATACTCATAGTTAGATAGAGTTTACCAAACAAGAAGAAGAAGCACAAGATGATGATGATGAAGAAGAAGAAGAAGAAGAAGAGGCAGATGTATGAGAAGAAGAAGTAGCAAAAGAAGCTGGGGGCAAGTAGTTTGTTGTTGCCGTTTGCGTTTTCGGATTGGGTTGAATGTGTCTGCAGTTAAGTTGGCGGTTGGCTTGTGGCTTGCGTCTTGGATTACCGTAAATAATCTAACTAAATGAGTTACCAAACGGTCAAAGTTCACTTCAAGGTGTTGCGATAGCTTCCACCACCCCCCACCACCCTCACCCGCAGCTCACACGTCTTTTAACTCGAGAGAAGAGCAAGGCTCGTTCTCTTTCTCGTTTTCTGTGGGAAAGGGAAGAAAGTACCAACAAAAGGCTTTTCGAGAGTAGAATTTGTAATGCCACACACACACACGCACACACACACACACGCACAGTGTACTCTTATAGCTGGAAGGCAGCTAACAATATTAAGAAAACTCTACAACATATGTCCAAGCCATGGGATATGATATTCTTGCTTAAGGCAACACACCAACGGACGGCCAATGGGCAATGGGCAATGGGCAATGGCAATCGTCTATGAACTGAACTAAACTGAACTCATTTTGTAAGCAAAATGCCATGAAATTAAGGCACAAAACCAACCAGTTTAATAGGGTCGGGGTAGACTGAAGCAGGTCAAAGATTACATCGAGATTGAAATGAAATAAAATAAAATGAAATGAATAGAGAAAAGCCATATGATAGAGAGATTGCTTACGCAATTTTCGTTTTAAAATCGACAGATTGACAAGAAGAAAGAGAGAGACAGAGACAGAGACAGAGAGGGGGGTACGATTGTGAGAGGGAAGCTCCTTTAAGGCTCTTCTAACTCTCTCTCTCTTTCTTTCACTCCCTTCCCCCATCATCCACATTAGAGCAATTTGAGTTATTTGAACGAGTTTTCAATCAAATTTGCATAAATATTTCACTTTACCAAAAATCTTCACAATGAAAATTGACAAATGGGAAAACAAAAACAAAAGGGCCAAAACACTGACACTGACAAATCGAGAATATATGTACATATATAGAGCAATATGTATATGAATAAACATGTTCTCTTAATTATATCAAGATTTAAATGACAACTAAACATAATGCAAAATATCGCAAAAAGGGAAATAACTATTTGAACTCTTGTTCTAAAAAAAAAAAATTTAAAACAAAGAAATAAAATTTTAAATCGTTAAGCCTTAAGTTTCTGTGCCTCTAACTCAGACAAAATTCGGAAAGTTTCTGTTATTTGAAATCTTGCAGAAATTTTCTACTTGGCCATTTTTAATATTTTCTTAAAATAAGTTTAAAATTTACAAAAATCAAGTCAACATTTAAACTTGGAAAAAAAAATCTTTAAGTCGGGGATCAAGATATTAAGAATGAGTTAAGAAAAGTGTGGACCAAAAATGTATGGAAAATCTCGTTGAATTCGAGACAAATTTCCGACCTAGGTCAAATCGAAGGGAAACCACGCTTAAAAGCGCAATGTAGATACAAATGTCTACTATGGTACTTTCCATTTCTAGCATACTTAAAAGGGCGAGGAGGAGGTGGTAGTGATTAATATAAATTAGCTTGATTAACCGCAAATTAGAAATTTAAAAGGCTTTTCACACTTAAAAATTTTTAATTCACTCTTTGATTGATACACATGCAGATACACACACACCTACACATACACCTACACACACACACACACGCACGCAGTTGTGTTAATAAGTTTGTCTCCTTGTGGTTAATTTTGCTTCTTTTTTTTTGCTGGTTGGGTTTACTTTTTACTTGTGTTTTTTTTTTTTGTGTTTTGCTTTAATCTTTTTGTGTAATTTATAGCCTTGTAATAATTCATGGACACCCCCCCACCCCACCCTCTCTCACTCTGACTCTCACTTGGTTTTTATCACTCACTCGGGCAGCAATTGCAGTAAAAGTGTGTGTGACAAAGGCCGCCCCCCCCCGCTGGTCGGGATGAAGTGGTGTTGGTGGTGGATGGTTGGCGGGGGTGTGGTCGGGGTCGGTCCATAATTAACTCAATTTAATCGCTTGGCGGTACTCAAAGCCAGATGCTTTTTTAGTGTGGCACATTTTGCCATCATATTGACCACTTCAATTGTCAAAAGGCCCAAGGACTGACGAACCACGTACGACTCTGGGTTGAATCTTTGCCCTGATCTTGCAACCCCCCCTTCTTCCTCTCACTCTCTACCACTGCTCTCCCTTGTGTGTGTGTGTGTGTGTGTGTCGCATATTTTTATCAAAATGCCGTGCTAAAGCTTTGCCCTTTTCATGTTGCACACAGCGTAGAAAGAGACTGAAAGAGAAAGAGAGAGAGAGAGAGAGCAAGCGAATGACCAAACTGGCAAATGGCTTTATACAATTTCTTTTTTTTTTTGCCTCCCATTTTGGCCATTTTCATGGCCTGTGTGTTTTGGCCTGCATATGTTTTGTGTCCTGTCCATGTTTCACTTTCTGTGTTGTTGTTGTTGCTGCTGGAGCTGCTGCTGGTGTATGGCAATTTTTCATCATTAATTATGGCGCCGTTCTGTTACTGTTTCGGGGCAAACATCAGTCAGTCACAGGAGCCAAGACCATTAGGACAGCAGCAGGCAGCAGGCATCAGGCAGCAGCCATCAGGAGCTGGAGTGGCAGACGCAGAAGCCCATCATCATGCTCCATTGCTGGTTGAGATGTCACACACACCAACACACACGCACACACCCACTTGCCTGGGCTGTCAACTCGTATGCAGCCTGCCTCCTGTGTTTCCTGCCCTTTCCCCTGGCCCACTTCATCTCCTGATGCTGCTACTGCTGCCTGTCGGGCTGCTGCTTTTGTTACTGTTGATTATTTCATGCGACTTGCGCGGTTTTTATGCTTATTTTATGTTTGTATTTGTTATAAAAGAAGCAACAAAACCAAAAAAAAAAAAAAAACAACAACATTAAAAAAAATCAACAACAAGAAGAACGGAAGAAGAATTCTGTGTGTGTGTGTGTGTGTGTGTGTGTGTGTGTGTGTGTGTGTGTGTGTGTGTGTGTGTGTGTGTGTGTGTGTGTGAGTGTGTGTGGCGATTCATTTTTTTACGATCTCTTCACTCTCACTCTCTCTGTCTCTGCCTCTGCCCCCCCCAAAGCAACTTCTCTCTTTTGGTAATTGCCTTTACTTTTACATAATAATAATAAAATGAATTATAAAATAAAGTTACCTTTTCAACAACTAAATGACATTCACCTGCCACCTACCTCACCCTCGCCCCCCTCTCTCTCTCTCTCTCACTCACTGTGTAGCTTCCCCTAAGGCTCCCTTCTTTGCTTTAATGTCTCTACCGAACAGAATTTGACATTAGCAGCAGCTCAAAGCCCATAAAAACATAACAAATGGGCAACCATAATGTGTGTCCTTAAACTGTCACTAAATCGATAAATTTTCATAATGGCCAGGCCATTTAAATATTTAGCCAAAAAAAAAAAAGAGAGACGACAACCTCGACAACGACAACGACGACGAAGAACAAGCCACATGAAGAACAAGTAGAAGAAGTCGCAGACCAACCCCTTTTCTTGGCTTTTCTTTCATTTTTTTTTTTTTTTTGCTGGATTAATAAAATTACCAACGACCCGCATAAACATAGATAGGCAAAAATGAATGAGGGTGGACAGTAGGTGGGTGGGTGGTGGGTGGAGAGGGGAGGGGAGCACAGGGTGTTGGCAGGACACATCAACGCAAGGGCACGCACGCACACCAAACCAGCAAAACTCGAGGTGGTCGCTCGGTGAGTCCGTCGCTTGGTTGGTCGTCTTCAAAAATGTCTCCATGCCAAGGAGACTTGAGTAGCCTCAACACAGCACACAGTGTGAGTGGGGGAGGGGCAGAAGATGGAGCAGTTGCCACTCACGCAGGCCCAGTTAAGTGTGCGTGTTCAAGGATGCATTTTTTCGAGCCCGGCGACACAAAAATGAAAGAGAAAAAAACAACAACAACAAAAACGAAAACGAAACAAAGACAAAAGGCATAAAAACGTGCAAAACGTAAGCGTGGGCGTGGGTGTGGACATGGACGAGGGCGTGAGTCCACTTCCCCTTACCCCACGAGGTAGGCTTATAAAGTGCGAGGCAGGCAGGCAGCAGCAGCCAAGGCAAAAGCTGGGCAGGAAGCCACTTGTAAAAGTTTCATGCACGCGGCCCCACTTCACACGACAGCCAAAGACGGAGAGAAGAGAGAGAGAGAGAGAGCGAGACAGAGACACAGAGGGAGAGAGGGAAAGGGATAGAGTCTGAGTGGATGAGAGGGAGAAACATTCCCGGGGAAAGAGTGGGCGACAAAACAAAACAAAACACGGGCCAAAAGCCGCACAAAGGCGGCTCAGCATCCTAGTCTTGCTACTGCCCCCGTTCTCCTCCTGCCCTCATGCCCTCTTCCTACTCGTCCTCATCCTGCGTCTGGTTGGTCTTCCATTTTGCTGGTTGCAATGCTTGTTAGTGCGGGGATTGACGTTGACTTGAAGCTTAGAAGTGCCCAAAGAAAGCAAAAAAAAAAAAAAAAAAAAAACAAGCAAGTCTTTGTCCCCCATCTCTTTCTATCTCTCTCTCTCTCTTTCTTCCTCATTCGCTCTCTCTGTCTCTGTCGCTTCCAAGTTGCATTCCTTTTCTACAATTGTTTGGGGCGCTTTTGTTTTGTTGTTAAATTTTTACACGAAAAAGTCATTTGAATATGCGTTTGGCAAACGCAACGTAACCCACACCATTTTCCTACCCCCCCTCTCGGCCCCTTCTGCCCACTAGTTTGCCACTCCCACTTACTATAGCTTTAGCTATAGATTGAAAGTTTTCGCCCTTCGCCCTTTTTTTTTCTACAGCTACTTTCGTCGTTCACACTCTTTGTCTCTGTCTCCCGCCCACTTAACTTAAGGTTGAGGGCATGGCTTGCGGCTGTCTTGCATTTCTTTTCATTTCATCATCCTCTTTTCTCTCTCTCTCTCTCTCTCTCTCGACCCATTGCATCAGCATTTGCATTGCGAACAGACAATTTGTAATGTTCATTTCCATTTTACAGCCTTGACTCCAAGTGTCGCAAGTCCTTACCCAGTATAGGAACAATAATAGTTAGTTAGTTGCTATGTCTTGTACTTACTTACTTTACTTCCGCAATTCACTGTGAAGTTACCGAACGAGCGACAGGGCGACCGAGCGACAGGGCGACCGAACGACTGAACGACTGAACGACCGACCCAACGACTAACCAAGCAAATAAAACACAGCTTAAGTAGTAAAACGGTTCTCTCAATAATTCAGATTGTATATATATCAAAATATATGTAGAAAATTTTCAGTGCGGATTTGGAAACTGGAATATGAACTTTGTCATTCGGCTTAAAAAGAATTTTTTTTGGCCTACTCGATGAAATTTGTCTTGTTTCGCGTTTGCTTGACGGACAGAAAAGGAAAGAGAAAAGTTTCGATATCAATTTAGATCTGTCAGGGCTACACAAACACACACACACACTCGCGTTATCGATAGGTTTCAGGGCCCTCTAGTATATGGTCACACTAATTAAGGCTAGTTTATTTCTTCTGTGTGTGGAACGGAGAGAATGGTACAGTGATTCAAAAGAGCTTAAATATACCAAATTTTTGAGTTTGGAACTAATTGAATAGAACAAATTATAGTGCTTAATGCAGCTTTAAACTTTGAACCAATTTCAAAAATATTATTTGAAGGTTTTTCAAATAAAAAATAATTACTGTACTTTGTTGACAGAAGCATATTAAGTAGAATTTACTGCAATTTGTGTTTTATTTATAGAAAACTAAAAAAGAACCGCTCGCATTTTTGCTTGCATTTTTCTTAATCATAATCTTATAACAATTATAGCCCAAGTACGGAGCAGACTTGTAATCCACAAGACATTGTAGTTAAGTAAATTTTGATAATTTGAAAAAAATGGAAAACAATTATCTGATTATATAAAGGGCCGTTTTTTCTCACTTTCGAGTCAGGAGAGTCTATTTCGAGTATTTCACGAATTTTAAACAGGAAGTAAAAGTTGTAGGCCATGACAGGTGAGGTTATAACAGTTGAAAGTATAACAATTAGATTATTACCCTTGAAGGTATAACAGTTTAGATTATAAACAGTTGGAAAACACAAATAAAATTGATTACAAATGTGGCATAGTTTAATGTTTTTAAGTATTTTAGTTGACAGTAGAACAGTCGACTGTATAAGTTGAAGTTGACTGTACACAAGTTACAGTTGAACGTATAACAGTTGAATTATACAAATAAGTTTCAAAGACTTAATCTTAAACTGAAACTGTATTCCATAACCTAGTCAAGTGTTCAAATGTTTCATTTCGTCCTCGTGCTGCATTTGGATAGAGGAATACAGGGGAAACAGGAGCAAAGAAAGCCTGTCCCCAAAAGTAAAGATTAAGTGGGCAAATGCCTTCTGTTCTTTCCGTTCTATGTCTATGCAAAACTTTTTCCAACATAGCCAACATCTGTTCATCTTCATTAGAAAGAAATTGTCTAATTCCAGACAGTTTTTATGCTTTCTTTAAAAAGCAATTGAAAATGAATTATTTCGAAACTGTGTGTGTGTGGAGGAGATGGAAGGATATTGTGCCGCTTCTCGAAACTTGCAACTGGCTGGGAGGAAGTATGCGAAAGTATGCACTGAAATCTGTAAGAATATCAGGAGTTTATCAACATTTAAATGGGTTTGGGGCCAACGTTTAGCGCATATATTTTTCCTGTGCCATGTTATGCTTCCTTTTTTTTGTGTTTGTATGTTTGTTTGTTTTTTTGTTTTGTTTTTGGCAGCAGGCAAAATGTTCGACAGACTGTTCCGACTCTGTCTCGTTCACTTTGTGCTTATCTAAAAACCCGTTAAATTTATTGTGGCCCAGCAAATGCGATTTCTCATTCGATACACACACACACACACACACATGTAGAGAATATTCGTACCTGTATATACATACATACATACAGATATAGGTACAGGTAGGTAATACAACAAAATATTCATTCAACGTCCAGCAAATAAATAAAAGGAAAATTTTTCAGCTGGCGCGTGTAAAAACAACAACAACAACAAAAAAGCAGGAACAACAAAAATATTCCCTTAAATTGTGCAAGTTTCACGACTACACCATATACCCTGTATTATTCAAAATGTGTGGCAAGAGAGAGAGAGAACACAAGCAACAATTGATCGACGCACAAGCAGGTGACCGAAAGCCAAAGTGGTGACCCCGATGTGCAATTTCGTTGTGGCTTCAAGCAATTCACCAAGTTCTTAATTCTAATTCATCATATTAGTTTCTGTCAAATTTAGTTTCTAAAGTTCAAGTGGTGACCCCGACGTTACGCAACGCTTATGAATTTAAAAAGTTATTCAAGTGGTGACCCCGACGCATTCGCATAAACTATCAAAAATCAGTTTTAATCGTGTAATAGCTAGGCCCCCGGAAAAACTTACATTTCCATATACTTTTTTGCCCGAAAAGGGTATACAAAAAGTTGAAGGGGAAAAAACAGAAGCAGCAACCAACCAAAAAAACCAAAAATAAAAAGAGAAAAAAAAACGAGGAAAAATTTAACATTAACAAGCGATGGGAAGAAAAAAAAATTTAACTTAATTGCCAAACACACAGAACAGCACACACACACACACACACACACCCACACAAAACTGCGTGTGGAGCTTTCCTCAGCCATGCCCCCACCCACCCCCGTCCCCCCTTCCACCAACGAACCATCCAAAGGGGTGTTATTGTTCTTGTTGCTGTTGTGGTTCTGTTCTGTTGCTGCCGTTGCTGTTGCTGCTGTTGGCGTGCGTGCGCCGTGCGATATAATTTATGTTTCAATAACTTTCGAAACTCATTGAAAAGTCGCTTATGTTTGCTTCAATGGCGTCGGCGGCAGCAGCAACAGCAACAAAAACGTCGACAATGCTTTTGCGAGAAGAATGTTAAAAGTACAACAATAAATTGTTTGGATTTACTTATGGCTGCTATTGCCCATCCCCCCTCCCCCTTCATCACGGAAGCCATCTCCATTCTCTCTCTTTCTCTCTCTCCCACACACAGCGTCTCCTACTACAGCCTCCCCCTCCACCTCACCCACCATTCCCACCGCTTTCCGTTTGCCGCCTGCCATTTGCCATTTTACTCAATTTTTTATTGTTGTTGCACTTCAGCGACCTCCTGACAAAGAAAAAAAAAAAATAAGAAAATTCTTTATGTTCTAGTCGAGCACAAACGACATTGTTATACCCATTAATGGAAATGTTTAGCAAAAGAAGAATCGAAAGCAAAAGTAAAGTTATGACTGAAAGAAGATCAAGATTAAGACTAGGACGAGAGAGAGTCAGAGGACTGCAAAAGAAAGTGAGAACGCAAAGACAAAAATGAAACTAGACTTTAAGGATTAATGAATGAAAATGCTGGAAAGTGAGTGATCAATAAGAGATCTCTGTCCTGAGAGATGGGCAACCATAAAGAATGGGAAACATTTGAAGGTGAAATGTCTATAGGGACTCATCAAAGATTACAGAAGAGAACCCAAAAGATGAAGACTCTAGCGAATGGAAAGAAAGAGAGTTAAGACTACCAAAATGGTTCCTAAGATTAATTTGTTTACTCACTAAAAAACTAATTCTGGGCTCTTTGGTTCCAATTGATGTAGATCGAAAGTCTAAAAGGACCCATCGAAGACTACACTGAGTCCACTTAAAGATTATAGCAAATGGAAAGAAAGAGAGAGAGAGCTGAAATTATCAAAATGGTATCTAAGATTAATTTTTTTAAGGAACCAAAGAACTAGTTCTGGGCTCTTTGGTTCCAATTAATGTTGATCGAAAGTCTAAAAGGACCCATCGAAGACTACACTGAGTCCACTTGAAGATTATAGCAAATGGAAAGAAAGAGAGGGAGAGCTGAAACTATCAAAATGGTATCTAAGATTGATTATTTTATGGAACCAAAGAACTAATTCTGGGCTCTTTGGTTCCAATTGATGTTGCTCGAATCTGCATTTTAATGAACCTTATGGACTCTTTCGTTGCCCTGTCGCTCTATGAAAAGGAAGGAGTACGGAAAAGAAGAAAATTCTCGCTTAAGTTGCAAAAGTTTTTTGCTATTTTTTTTCCCCCGCCTCTCCTCTCACTCCCTCTCTCTCTCTCTCTCTCTCTCTCTTTCTTATATATCTCTTTCTTTTTCTCTCTCCTAGTTTCCTGCTTTTACTGAAATGTGTTTTGTTTGCCATTTGTTTTGCTGTTTTCGTTTTCTGTTTTCTCTTGTTTTATATGTTTTTTTTTTTGTTTTGTTGTTCATTTTCATTTTATTCGTTTCGAAAATTTATTTGCAAGTTTTCTAATTTGTATTTCACTTCATTTTATTGTAATATACAAACTCATTTTGCCCAGCGAAAGACAGACAAGAGAGAGAGAGAGAGAGAGAGAGAGAGAGAGAGAGAGAGAGAGAGAGAGAGAGCGAGAGAGAGAGAGAGTGTGGGTGTGGGAAAAGGAATTGAAGGAACTGACATAGCAAACGAATGAACGAAAGAGAGTTATCTAAAAACATCTATCTAAGCTAGAGAGACATCCCTCCCTTTCGTTTACCGCGCTCCCCACTCCCCCGCTCTAGCCATCCAATCATCCATCCATTCACATATATTCTTAGTATGCAATGTCTTTTTCTCCTTACACTGCCAACCGGCCGCCTCTTGCCCTCCTGCCTCCTGACTGCCTGTTGGTACGCATATTTATTAACCGCACTGTTGACTCTACGTCGGCTGTGTGGCACCACTTTGCGTGCAGCTAGCTCAGCTCTACTCAACTCAACTCAACTCAACTCGGCTGATTCCTTTTTCCTGCTTCCTGGCGGTTGCCTGTTGCCTTACTCTCTCTTTCTCCCTCCCTCTCTCTCTCTCTCTCTCTCACTGTCTGTCTGTCTATCTGACTCGCCATCTCTCTCTCTCTCTCTCTCACTCTTTCTCGTTTTCTCCTGTTTTGAATTTTGTTGTCGCACCTTCTCAGGAATTCTGTTTACATTTATTACTTTGCGCAAGTTTAAGTGAAAAATTTCCATAAACATTCTTTTAAGCGACATAAAGTTTTTATTAAATTTTGCTACAAAACGAAAAACAAAAAAAAAAAAAAAAAAGAAAAACAGAGCACAGCACAACCAAGTGAATCCCTGACACGATGATATCTCAGGCAAACGACTACAACGACGTCGACAGCGACGGCAACGGCAACGGCAACGGCAACGGCAACAGCAACGACGACTACAACAAATAGAGCCAAAGAATTTACAACTACAAGAAACCTTTGTGGTGGTGGGGGGAGAGAGAGTGGTTGAGGAGACGGCAGCGGGGCGAGGCGGGCGTTGGTGAGATTGTCCTCTATTTTAAGACAGTTGCCACAGTTGTGTTATGGATGGGGGGGATGGAGGAGGGTTTGGTGAGGGGGCTGCTGCTGCTGCTGCTGCACGCAGTTCATAAAAATTTTGCCAGCACAACGTGACATGCACAAAAGGCAAAAGGACACATGGGCCAGGAGACATACAGCGAGTGAGTAAGAGAGAATGTGGCATAAACTTTCCTTGCTTGTTAACCTGAAGAGTTCTCCCTCTCTCATCCTCTTACTCCCCCCCGCCGCGCGACCCGACTCGACCATTTTGAGCGTTTTACTGACATTAGATGAAATTCAATTAAAACAAAGATATATTTCGTGGAGGGCGTAACAACGGAGGAAGTTTTTTTTTCCAGTGTTGGTGTATTGCGTATACGCCCCATAAAACGCTTAATTAGTGCAGCAGCTCATAAACATTTTCGTTTTTTTTTTTTTTTTGCCCAGGATTATCCTGGCTAAAGTTCTCGCATTCAATTGAAATTGACTCATTTTAAAATGTGTGTCTGCGTGTGCGTGTGTGTGTGTGTGTGTGTATATGTATGTGTGTGGCCTCATTATTCATACTGTCCACAAAAACCAGCTAATTTACGTTAAGCATTTTTAAATAAGGTCAAAACGAGGCTGATAGAAGTACGGGAAGGGAAGCTCCAAACCAGCCAACCAAAACAACAACAACAACAACAGCAGCAAAAAAAGGGAAAGGGAAGCCGCGAAAAGAAGGGTGGTTGGGGGGGATAGAGAACGAGGCGGGACAGAGCGAGGCGGGCCGATTCAGCCAACCAAAAGTTGATCGAAACCGCAACAAATGACAAACGTTTCAGGCAGCAGCAGGAAAAACCAGTGCGGGCGGGTGGGGACAAAGGATGGAGAGACCTGTCTGTAGGTGGTAGTGGGTGCAGGGTGGTTGGGAATGAATGAAGATGGAGCTGGAGATGGAACAACAGGAAAGCAAAAAATAAAATCAATGAAAATGAAAACCAATTAGTGGTTAACCAAACTGTTCAAATTTGGAAATGGATGCAGCCATGCATGGTCATAAACAACAGCAACATCAGCAAAGAGTTTCCAGAAAGAAAGAGAGAGAGAGAGAAAGAGAGAGAGACAGAGTGAGAAGAGCAAACGGAAAGTAACAGAGGTCAATAACAAGGTTGAAAGGTAAAAGGTTTCTCGCTGTAACAAAATTTATTATCGCCTGTATTTAACCATAATTAAAATGAGTTTCTCTCACTTCCACTCTTTCCCTCTCCCCCTTTCTGTCGCTCTCACTTCCCACTTCTGGGCTTAAAGGAAATCCACAGACGATGCGAATTTCAATGCGAAAATCACAGAAAACCCAACACAGCACACAATTTACAATTGATTTGAACATTAATCCATTAAATTGAACTACAGAAATCAATTAATATATACATATATATGTATACATATACATATATATATATGTATCTAGATCACTGTCAATTATTCTTGCATTCCAATTGGTTAATCACTAATGAATGAAGCTACTTCTCATTAAACATTATTTGAATGGCTTAAAAGTATAATCAGAGAGTCAACAGTTGCCATTTTGGGACATAATGCTTTGGAATCTGAGAAATAAAATGCAATACTCTCTCGAAATTCGTTGAAATTTGCCTTTTTGAAGGCTCCAAATAGGACATTTTCTTTGAAGAATGTCCTCAAAAATCAAATTCAAGGGACATTTTGTTAAAATTTTGTCAATATTCTCATTTAACTGGGCAAGACGTTTGCCAAATTCGAAATGGATGACGATTCTAAGATTTGCCCCCCAAGGTATGCAATGGATGGTGAAAAAATTTAGTTCCTTTAGTTTCGACTTAATTTATGCAAACACCAACAAATTGTCTCTAATGATGATGAGCTCTTTAAATAATATTTTTCAATGGGTTACACTTTGTAGCTTTAATGTCCCTTTAACACTGTCTATTGCATACTTATGGGGGCAAATATATCTCTCTTTTAGCCCTATACGTTAGTCACTGAATATATGTATGATTGATTCATACTTTCGAGTCGCAATGGCTATATAGACTCAACTGAGCAAACAGAATCAAGTATCTATATACTTCATATAGTCAGAATCATTGGGTCCGAAGAACTAGCGATTAAGAGAATGGGTCACACACATTTAGGGATTCAGTTTCATCTCAATTTCAGTAAACAGTTCGTTTCGTTAGGGTTAGGGGGGATGAAAGTTGCTTGAACTTACCTAGATCTACGTGTTGTGGGATCCTTCATAACCATAGCCTCTGAGATATCACCATAACGTCCAAAGTAATCACGTAAACTCTCTGAAAAGATGACAAGAAACAGAGAGAGAGAGAGAGAGAGAGAGAGAGAGAGATGGAGTTAGAGAGAGATTGTAAAACGTAATGTAATAAATAATCAATCAACCAACCAAACAACGTGCAAGTTATTTGCTGATGAAATGTGTCACGGCTGACGGCCGACGGCAAACGGCGGCAAAGAGTCATCAAAATCACAACAACAAAAATCACTAATTTTTTTTGTTTCTCTGGCTGGCTGGGCTTAATAAAAATTCGCGGCCTAAATAAATAATCTCACATATTCCAACTCTCAGACCCTAACTGGACACATTATTCACATGCATACACACTCCAACAACTCAAATACACACACGCACACCCATTCTCCTTGCTCCTTACTCCTCCTCCTCCTCCTCCTCCCTTCAGTACACTTGGCTTTGGCGGTTGCCACGGCGGCAGCAGCTGTTGTCTGCGGTTTTTGTGAGCTAATCTGAGGGCAAACCATGGCGGACTCTTCTCTCTCTCTCTCGCTTCACTCTGGTTGGATGGATGGTTAGAGAGGGGTATTGAGGGGGGTTTTTTGCGGAAGCACCACTTCAGCTTCAGAGCTTCAGCGGGGCACGTACGCACACACACACATACGCACACAGACACACGCAAAAACTGAAGTTATTTCAACAAAATTGCCAGACAAACAGGCTGGAGGCAGGAAACTGAAGGGAAGGGATCAAAAGGGTAGGGGGAAACGAGAGAGAGAGAGAGAGAGAGATACCAAGGCTTGTTGGCTGCGATTTAATGCAGAAAACGGAACGAACCAAAAAAAAAAAACAGATACCAAAAATAAACCGATAAAGTCATCTCTCACACACACACACACACACACACTTTAGCTATCTCTGTGTGTGATGGCGTTGGAAGAAAACCCCTAATCCAGTCGCGAGTCGAGAGTTGAGTGTCATAAATTCAAACTACAATAAAAATTCAATAAAACAAACGATTTTTTTTGTTTTTTTTTTTTCTGTTCCGCTCTACCCTCGTTACCCCTCACTCCTCCCCTCGCCAACCAAAAACATCCAAAAACTGAAGCAACTAGTTGCTCTAGCAATTGTGGTGGCGGCTAGCAAATGTTAAAGAGAAAACCAGACAGAGGAAAGCAAAACAGTGAGCGGGGGCGGAGAGAGGGGTGAAGGGAAGTATGTGAAACGTTGCAACGCAAAACGCGTCGCGTGATTTACATAAGTATGCACAATAATTATGAACAATAAAAAACAATTTGTTTGCTTATGACAGTTTTTGGTACCATAAATAACAACAGCGCAACTGGCGGCAGAGTGTCCCCTCTCTCTCTTTCGCCCCCTCTCTCTCTCTCTCTCTCTTGCTCGGGCACTGCGTGTGTGGCATGTAAATTGTTTGGGCCAAGCCCAAGTACAAAAAGGGTTTTACCCCCCACCAAACATTATTTCACATTTCACGGCGCGTAATATGCGCGCGCTCAAAAGTATGCTACACTTTAAGTTTTAATGGGCAATCGAGCGCATAAGAGAAGAAGAAGAAGGCGCTCAGTGATATGAAGAGGCAGTTTGGTTAGGTAGCCGAGAATGACTAGTCAATTAGTTAGAGAGAGAGAGAGAGGGAGTAGTGTGTGTGTGTGTGTGTGTTCTTTGCCACAAGTTTTATGAAAGTCATTAAAATGAAGTAGATGAATTAGTCGAAAGTCAAGGTACAGTTGTGCTTGCTTATGCTTAGTTTGATTTGCAAACTGTTGTGATTTAAACGGTGGGAAATCGAAAGGGGGAAAATCTTTGGAAACTGTTTTTGGGTGTGCTCTAAAGTTTGCTTACACTTTTCTCAGAGCATTTAAAAGGATACGTTGCGAGTTGAAAAACGAAAACGAAACGTCTACTTTAATATTTGTTGCTCTTTTTTTGCCTGTTTCTAGCAAAGGCAGATTTCAGTACAGTTTCCGTCCAGTATATATGGAAAGTGAATCCAATTTGAGTAATGCTGATCCAAACTATGCCTAAATCGTTTAATTAACTTAGCCGTATTCGTCAAATTGTTCAGTTTTTGGTTGCTGACAAATATCTTCAATGCGAATTGACGGTAACCAGTTTTCGCAGTTCACAGGACTTCCATTCGACACATTCCAAAAGGGTCGGCCATGTAGCAATGTCAATCATATTTTGCTACACATTGCCCACATTTGTCTTACACACACACACACACACGCAGAGAGAGAGAAAGAGAGAGAGAGAGTTAGACAGACAGACACGCTAAATTTCCTCTAGCATCAAATGCACTTCTACCTGGCTTCCGCTCAATTAACCATTTCACATTTCTTACAGTGCATGAGAGAGAAACAGAGAGAGGAATAGCCACCCCCCTCCCTTTCTCTATCTCTCTTCGTTTGCCCAGTTTGCTGCTGCTGTCAGGCAATGCGACGTTCATTTTTGAGTGACAGCTGCAATGTTTATTTTGCATTTCATATTTGTAAGCTGGTCCCCTGCCTCCCCCCCTGCCTCCCCTTCGCGCAACAGTTAGTCATCAGAGTGTGTGTCTGTGTTTGTGTGTGTGTGTGTGTGTGTGTGTGTGTGTGTGTGTGTGTGTGTGTGTGTGTGTGTGTGTGTGTGTGTGTGTGTGTGTGAGCGCCAACTGTCACTTGACCGGTCCTGTTAGTTGGCTCTTGTAACAGCCTCCCCCCCCCCCCCAACACGATTGCACCCGCATGGCGAAATAAATGCGCACATGTATAAAGTGTAAATGCGAATGAACACACAAAACAAAACACACACAGAACAGAGAACACAGAGAGAGAGAGAGAGAGAGAGCGAAAAAAAACGTAGAAAAAGTTGGGCAAAAAACAAAAAAAAAAAAAACAAATGGCCAACAAATTAAAACGCGACAAAATAAAATTAAAATTTATTTGCTATGGCAAACAATATAAAATAAAATACAACAACCAAAAATGGACAGCAAGAAGCAGCAGCGGCAACAACAGCAACAACAACAACAACAACCAAATATATTGTAACAGGGCCAAAAGCCAAACTTGGGGATTTAATTAAAATGTTTACCACAGTCATTTCATTTTCATAGCCCAAGCCAAAAAACATAAATTTTGAAACGCATAACAACAACAACAACAACAACAAGAACAAGGCAGAACAACAAAAGGCGAAAGGAAAACCGACCACAAAGCGAAACAGCTGCAAGAAAATGCCAACCAACCAACATTAAACTTGGCCAAAACTCACTCGCTTTCTCTCTCTCTCTCTCTCTCTCTCTCTCTCCTCTTTAGCTAACATCAATTTTGGAGGAAAAATTTGATTGTTGCAGTTTCCTTTACTGTTTTTTTTTTTCCTTGGTTCCCTTCTTTTTATTATTATTTCGTACTGAATTTGCACGTAATTAGTTCAAGCAGGCAGCAAATCTTTTCCCTTAACCCAGCCAGCGAGGGTGGCCGCAAAAGTTTGCCAAAATTGGCCAAAGCAATCGAACTTCACCAACAATCAAAAGGAAGGAAAAAAAGTAAGCAAAAAAAGAAACAAGTTTCAGTTTGCATAGAGGCCAGGAAAACTCTGCCAAGTCGTAGTGGATCATCTTGTTGGTTTTTTGGCCACAAAGAGCCTGATAACTCGAATCGACTATAACTTTGCCTTGGTTAACTTTGTTAACTTCATTTTTAAAGTAACTCTCGCATATTTTAAGTAGGCCTAATGTCAGCAGAAAATTTTGATACCAAAATCCATTTAGTAAAATTATTTATAAGAAAACTCTTTGGTCTAGGGCGACTTAGATTTGGTCTTTGTTTTTTTTGTTTTTTTTTTGTTATGTGTGTGTGTGTGTGTGCTTGTGAGAAGAAAATGGGAGGCGAGGAGGTAAGGGAAAGGTTAGCCTTTCAATCCGTTTTGCGGTTGCAGGCATATTAACCCCTTAACGTCACACAGCCTCCTTCTACTGCTATACCGACCCCTGCCCTTGCCCTTGCCACTGCCCCTGCCCCGTCTCTAGCTACCAACACCCTCAACACATGTTGTCAAAAGCACAATGCTGAAACCATAAATTTATGTGCTTTCTATTGTTTTTGCCAAAGAAAGCGGAAGTTCCTTGTGTAAGTGTGTGTGTGTGTGTGTGTGTGCGAGTGTGTGTATGCTCTGCGGTGAGCCCAGCCGCAAAACAAAAGCAAAAACTACAACAACCATTTTTGGGAATGAAGAAAAAGCTAAGAGAAAAAGGTGAGCGCAAAGGGATTTCAATCAATTGTGAGGCAGCAGCCAGCAACAACAAAAACTAAACCTCTGCTAGGTTCTCTCTCCCTCTCTTTCTCTCCCTCTCTCCCTCTCTCTCTCTCTTTCTCTCGCATTCTCTGTGTTGCTGCTGCCTCGTCTTTTTCTGTTTCTGTTTGAAAACGCAAATTGCTATTTTGTTTGACTCACAAGTGAGAAAGAGAGACAGAGAGAGAGAGAGAGAGAGAGAGCGAAAGGTTGAGGAGTACAGGGTTGAGGGGTAGGCGGGCGGGGGCGCTGTAACACATCCAGGGCCGTGGCATCATTTTTCATGCGCTCCAACAACTTTTGACAAAGGTCGGTCAAGCAAGTCTTAAAAACTTTGCGACAAGACACAACGCACGTTCCTAGTGTTCCCCTCCGCCTACCCCCTACCCTATCCTCCTCTCTCGCACTCATTGTGCCCGTTTTCTCTTCTTCTACTGTTCGGTGCGGCTCGACAGCTTTTCGCTTAGTGAATTACGCAGGCTTTAAGGGGTTAAGGTTCAGACCGTGTGGGGCAATATGGGTAACAGTTGTCGTTGTTTGCTCTTGGCCTTAAGCCGTAAATAATAATATTTAGACAAACCCCAAAAAGCAGCAGCAGCCAAAGCCAAAGCCAAAGACGAGGACGACGACGACCAAGCAAAGAGGAGCAAAAAGAATTCAACGACAGGACAGTCAAAATTTACTTAGGCCAAATAATTTTTATGAAATACTCTACAAAAATCCAAAAGCAAAAGTCAGCAACAAAATATTTTGGCAAATTTGTTTGCCTTTTTTTTTTGTTTAATAATATCAAAATCAAACATTTCAATTATATGCATAAATCTATGACACATAAATGGGTAAAAATCATTAACAAAAGTTTCCACAAAAACTTTCGATGAAAGCAATTTCTAGAGCAGAAGAAGAAAACTAGAAAAATATTTGCCAACAACAAAAATCAAATGTTATTTTAAAAACAAGCTTTTCATTTAGACATACATATGTATATGAAAATATTAGATAAAATTGAGTAAAGAGTGAAGTGAGAGACAGAGCGAGAGAGAGAGAGAGAGGAAAAGCAACAGAAAAAACATTGTTGACCCACATTTATGGGGCAAAAGTTTAGCCAAAAACAAATTTAACAAACATTTTTTTCCCCTCTGTGTGTGTGTGTGTGTGTTCTTTCTTTCTTGTTTAATTCATTTAATTTATTTGTTCAAAATTTGGACAAAATTTATTTGCAAATATTTACTCAACAGAATTTTAGATTTCAATTTTGAATTTTGGTTCATAATTTTTTTTTTTTTTTTTGCTCTGGCAAATTGTGTGAAAAAGTCCTAAATACTCGCCGCATACCCTTCGTTTTGGAGTCCTTTACTGAAAATAGAAAACTTGTTTACATGCGTCAACATTTTTACCTGTTAGCCAAAGCGAGCAAAAACTTGAGCCACGAAAGGATTTCATTTTCCATATTACATTTTTTCTTCTTCTCTTTGGCTTTCTTAAGAAGTTTTTGCTCGCGCGATTTATGCCAGAAGGGGAAGAGAGAGAGAGAGAGAGAGAGAGAGACAGGAGAGAAAAAAAGTCATAGACTTATGGATTTGCCATACGACGACTTCTTATATACTATATATACATATATATATATAATGGCACTTACGATAATTGCATGGTCGACGGCATAAGAAAAAGAAACAGGCTAGAGAACGGTTGCTGGGGGAGGGGTGTGGGGGAGAGGGGTAGGGGGTTCTGAAGGCAGTTGGCAACTTTGAATAATTTATGTGAGCCCTTCGAACCGACCGAAGTCGCTGTTCAAAGTTAAGACGACGCACAAATTAAAATCAACGCACCAAAATGATTGATGAATGGGCCCCGAAAATGGGCAGAGGGGCGGCAGGCAGGAAGGTTAAAACGTGGGTTAAAAGGGGGGCCAGTTCACTTGTCTCTTTTACCTTTTGTTGATGCGAATGGTGGAGAGGGGAGAGTGGAGGGGGTCAATTCACAGTCATTTAAATACGGAGGCAGAAAAAAAACAATGGGTCAAACCACCCAACCACCCACACGAAAGGTAAACTTTGAAAAACTAAAACAGAATGTCAAAAATCAAAGTCGAAAACTAAAAGTGTTTGGGAAAACAAAAGGGAACAACAACAAACAGAAAGAAGATGAAGATGAAGTAGGAGAGAGAGAGAGAGAGAAAGAAAAAGGAAAAGACAAAAGGCAGATGCCCGAAAACACACACACAAAAAGCAGCAGCAGCAAAAGTAGAAGAAAGGAAGAAGGAGGAAAAAAAAATAGAAAGAAAGTTTTGGACAAAAGCAAAACTTTCAGTCAAGTGAGAGGCTGCTTATCTACGCCCAGACACACACACACGCACACACACACACAGAGAGAGAGAGAAGGAGATCAAAATGAAATCCAGAGAGCATCAAAAGCATGCTAATGTCCAGTTAAAACCACGCCCCCAACCCACATCCCCAACCTGCACCCAGCACCACGTGAAGAATAACCACACCGAAAGAGGGCCAAAAAGTCAAAGCTGACAAAAAAAAAAAAGGGTCAAGAAGATGGCAAAGCTTCGACTTCTCTTTTGTAAACGCATACGAATCAATTGATTTGAAACCGTAACCAAATGCTTGAAGCACGAAGGAGGATCACAATCTGAATGGAGAATGGCGAAACGGAGATGAAGGATGAATGGTGACTATGGTGGAGATAAATGCAAAGTTTGTTTTTGCGAATGCAGCCAAGTGGAATAAATTGTTCGCAGTCAAGGTAAATCGTCGTGGAAATCACTGAAAGCAAATTAAAAAAATTTTTATTTTCTCCACGTTGCTTCAATGACAAAGGAAAAATGTGTCAACCTGAGGCATACCCTGTTTTTCTTGATGAAAAGCAGATGAAAATTAGATAGATCTTTGTCGGATTGTCTTTGGCCATTCGTTTTTTCGTAGGGCTGTCGCCATTTTGGTGACCCCGATCTGTTGCGTTTAAAATGAAAAACTGCATTTTGAGAGACCCTGACGCCAAATCACTTCGGCAAGCTTTTTTCTTTTGGCCGCAAAACCTTTCACACTTCAATTTAAGGGAATCAAGAAACTTTCTCTCAAATTTTTTACGGGGTATACAAAAACAACGAAAAGCTAAAGAAAAGGTGAATGGCGAACGGTGAACGGTGAACAGTGATAGCAAACAAAGTGAGTTGAAGTATGTAAAAAGATATAGAAATTTTCAAGATGCCCACCAGCCAGTCAATATATATGTATATATGTATGTATACACCCTGAAACAGGGGGGGGGGGGGCGGAGGATTCCGAGAACAAAAGGGTCAAGCTTTCAATGCAATAAACCAGGCAAACCAAACCAAACGAAAGGAAAGAAACGAAATCAAGACCAAACAGTGGCAGGCGGCGGGGCAAGCCGCATTAGGTCTTAGGATTTCCTTATAAATTATTGTGAATTTATGCGAATCATTTCCAGTTGGATTGCCAACGCGAAAACTGAAAGAGGTGGTGATTGGGTGCACGATGGACGGTAACGGGGGACGGTAACGGGGGCGTGGAAATCAGAGGACTAACCCGCCTTGCGGATTTTAACTTTATAATTGAATCCATTACTTTGGGGACGTGCAATGATGAGGCTGGCCGTTGCCGTTGCCGTTGCCGCGTGCCAAGATTTTGATGTATTAAAGTGTAAGGGTGAACTTAACCCCTGTTAAAATCCTCTCTCTCCCCCCCTCCCCCACCTTCATTCTCTCACTCTCCTCTTTCACCATCCTCAAGTTGGATTTAAGTTTTTTGGTTTGTTGGCTATGCCAAAAAAAGAAAAACACAGAGAAAAACCAACTCAAAAATAAGTTTTAATTACGGGCATATGATGGTGGCCGATAATACAGAGGGGCAAGATAACTTTTTGGAGCCAAGGCAACCGACTGACTGAAAAATTCTATTATAATTAATAGCAGAAAATTATGAAATTAATGCAAAACACACACACACACACACACATAGCCAGAAACAAACACAACCAAATATATGTAGATGAGCCGAAATTGGATTCATTAAAAATGAAGTGGGTTGGGTTTGCTTCCAGCACTTCTTTCTATTTTTTTTTTGCTTTCTCTCTTTCTGTTACGATTTCTTTCTCCCTCGGCTTAAGAGGCGATGGAGAAGGGTTAAACCTGCTGTTGATGATAATTAAATCTATAAGATTGTCTCTCACTCTCTGTCCGTGTGTCCCTTTCTTCTGACATAAATTTTCTAATCACATTTAAACTGTTGAAATAATCACGATGATGAGGGACTAAGCTCAAAATTTGACATTCAGCTGTGGCCAAGGATTATCCATTGGGTGAAATGTGAAGCTAGAGCTACTAAACATGCTAAACAAGTTGTTTCTACATTTAAAACAGATTTATGAATCAAGTCTACAAAGATTGGGAATTGAAATCTTTGACACAGTATTCAATCGTCATTCTGGTGACCCCGATGTTTTGCAGTTTGGTAATTCCGATGTGTCTAATTTCAAATGTATAATGTGAGCATTTTTTCCTCATATAGTAACCTGGAGAAGAGTCTTGGTGTGCCTTTATTCCGTTTTTAATTTTATTTTTATAAATCTAACGCCATTTTGGGTGACCCCGATGCGTCTAATTTTAAATGGAGACCTGAACCTGGAGAAAGGCCTCACTACGCCTTTATTCTTTCCTATGTATTACCTCCAAGGCATCTAATCTTAAAGAAACGATTTGAAAATTTTGCATCCTCGCACAACAATCTGAAAGAAACTTTCCGTTATGTCTTTGTCCTTTTTTTGGATGACTAAATGTTTGCCAGTTAAACTAAAAAAAATTCTTTCAATACAAATTGTTTGATGTTTCTTCTCCATTTCTTTTCTTATTATTCAAATTGCAATTTTATTTCTTTTACTTATTCTAAAACCCATCAATAAAGTAATATTTTTTTAGTAAAAGAGAACCGTAAAAATCATTTAAAGAGTTGTCATTTCACTTCTTGCTTTACTTTTCACCATCTTTTGACCCAATAATCGGATTTTTTTTTGCCAATTAACGTTCAGGATCTTTACACTCTATTTCTTTCCCCCTCTCTCTCTCTCTCTCTCTCTTTCTCTTTCTATTGCTTTAGTTCTCTTTGTCTGTCCACACTTTTGGTCCATATCAATTGCAGGTCATTTACAATATAATGTTGTTGTTGTTGTTGTTGTTGTTGTTGTTGCACGCAATTTTTCACACTAATTACCAAGCAATTTAGTTTTGTGTTTACATTGGAAAGGGACAGAGATGAGAGAGACAGAGAGTGAGAGGGGGGGGGGGGGGGGATGGAATGGAAGGGAGGTTGGAAAAGAGCGCAGTTTGTCCGCAGTTGATTGGCGTCAATGGGCAGCGGCAGGTGGCCGCCTCATTAGTGGCTTAACTTGCTCCGAACAAAATGTGAGGCACTGGGCACTTATGGGCCAGAGCATGAACCAGCAGCAGCAGCAACAGCAACAACAACAACAGCAGCAACACTAACGAAAGCAACATCAAATTGACACTTAACCAGAGGCTAAAAGTGAAGGCAAAAAAGAAGTGAGGAGACCAGAGGAGAGGCTAACAATAAGCAGCCACACTTTGACCATCCGACAGCAAGGGAGGGAGGGAGGCAAAGAGAGACAGAGAGAGAGAAATAGAGATAGAGAGAGTGGACGAAAGGCAGCGAGATGGGTTGAGCCTGAAGCTGAAGTTGTTGCTGCTGCTGCTGCTGCTGCTGATGGCGATGGTGAAGCTGTGTAAACAAAGAAGAGAACGAGTACAACACACACACACACACACAGGCACACACACGCACAGGCACATACTCACACATGTGACACGATAAAGGAAGCTAGAACGACATGGCCCAGGCACATATCAGTCAGAACTCAGGCAAAGAGAAGAGCCTTTAAAGTCATCGTCGTCGTTGTTGTCGTTGTTGTCGTTGTCGTTGTCGTTGTTGCTGTCGTCGTCATCCTTCTTTCTCTCTGCCTCTTCTCATTGTCATCCTTGTCGCTGAGTCTTTTGGTCGATGGTCCGTTGGTCTGTTGGTTGGTTGGTTGCTTGCTTGCTTGCTCGCTCGCTCGCTCGTCTACGGAGCACTTGTTGGTGTCCATAAGCTGGCTTCGGCAAACAAGCAAGCAAACAAACAAACCCCTAACTAACAAGCCATAAGATGACAGCCTGCCTCTGCCAGTGACAAATTGTGCCAAATCGAAATGGTAAACAAAATGCCAACACACACACACACACAAAGATAGAAAATGACGAGCGAACAAGTGAGAGAGAGAGAGAGAGAGAAAAACTTTGAGAAATAGAAACTGAGAGGAGATGGTTAGCTAACTTATTGAAAGCAACAAATATGCAAATCTTGGCCAAACATCTGCTAATTTGCTAAAGCGAAAAATATGAGCAACAATTGAACTGAGAAACCGAAAAAGAAAGAGAGACAGACTATATATAGAGAGCGAGTGAGCTAGCTAGCTAGCGTTTATTTATGCTTAGCAATCATGGGGCGTATACGCAATGTTAGTCAAAAACAACACAAAAACAAAACAAAATACAAAAATATTGTAGCAATTTGATGCTGACGCCGTTGCCGTTGCCGTTGCCGTCGCTGCCCGTCGATGAGTTCTGTTCTGGCCACTTTGTGCAGCATTAGCTAAACAAATAATCATTACTTTTTCCATTTTGTTTTTTTGAATGCTTGCTGCCTGAAACTCAAAACACACACACACACAACCATTTACATGCAAACGAGGGCTGCTCTTTAAGTATTGCAAGGCAATTCAAAGCGGAAATCGAAGCAAAGTTGCCCTAACCTGTAGGCTGAACCTAGTTTAGATATTTCTCTTAACAAAGCCAGTCGACTGATGGCTAGATAAGTTTCCTAGAGATCTCATATTGGTCTGGGATTGTCACTGCCTTTTTCTTAGACTAGCAGATTTCATTAGCTTATCTCTCTTGGACTTAAGAACCAATCAAGAAACTCATAAGGAGAATGTGCGCGTGCCTCCCCCTCTCTCTCTCTCTCTCCTTCTCTCTTATGAGTTGATGAAAGAAACTTATCATAGAACCCTCGTACCTTGAAAATATTGGCATATCGATAGCCTCTCTGCAGGCGCAGTCAAATAAAAATCTCTCACTTATTCCCAGCACGTAGCAAATGCTCCCCCAGTCCCAGTCTCAGTCCCGACCCATTCTCCATTCAGCTACGCCTACATTTGATGTGGACCAAGAGCAATGGACACCCCCCCGGCCCCTCACACACACACACACACACACGATTGCTGACTCTGATAAGGAGAAGGAGGGCAATTTCAAGCCTCCCTTTGGCCCCTTCTCCCTTCTCCCTTTCTGCTACTTCAAATTTAAAAAAGTATCAATTTCATTGTTACGCGCGCTCTCATGTTTTCTTCTTCATTTTTTTGCTCATTGTTTTTCTAGGGTTTTACTACTGTTTGCATCAATGTTTTCGTTCTTTATTATCATATACTTTTTATTTTACACAAAAAAACGGGGGACAGCAAGAGAGAGAGAGAGAGAGAGAGAGAGAAGAAGGCATAGTAAATTTTGAAAAAGGTTTGTTTTCAATAAATAAACTAAAATTGGGTATAGGATACATTTATGCATGATTAGAATGAAAGTAAACGAAATATGAGTAGGTCTAGAAACGAAAGTTGAGAAATGCAAATGGTAACGCCCCGTGTCTCCCCTCCATCCCACCCACTCTAGTCACACGTAACAGGTTGAAAAACTTTAATCAAATCGAAAGTAAACTTCAAACTATTCACAGAGAGTCTCTCTCTCTCGTTCTCGAAAGTGATCTGGTATACCTTTTTTATTTCAAAAACAATTTGAAGCTGCTCGAAGCATTTTCTATTCTACAAAATCAGAGTAGAAATTTGTCGGCCACGGCGTTTAATTTAAATTCCCCCATCTGTGCCATATCCCTCTCCTTAGTCTACTCCACCCCTTGCCCCATGCTCCTTGTCCATGCACCATTTTCCCCACCTTCAGAAAGAAAAAACAAATTTTCATTTGACTGTGCAAAGTGAAATAAATTTGTATACCCTGTATACTTAAAATGGTTAAAGCAAGAGGTATATTAATAGCCCCCAAAAGTATGCAAGAAAAAGCAAAAAAAAGTTGAAAATAACATTATAATGCTATATACTTGGACTTAGATCTGACTAAATTCAAATCTAGTAATGAAGTTATTAAAGCTTATCTAAGAGCCCCCAAAGGTATGCAATAGAATGGAAAAATAAGTTGTAGATAACATCATAATGCTATATACTTGGACTTATGTAGATCTTACTGAATTCAAATCTAGTAAGGCTCATCTAATTGGGCTCAAGTTCCATAAGAGCCCCCAAAGGTATGCAATAGAAAGCAAAAAAAAGCTGAAGATGGCACAATAATGCATATAAACTTGGACTTGCAATTTATTGACCAAAATTTTAGTAAGAAAGCCCCCAAACATATGCAATAGATGCCAAAAAGGTGCAAAATATTCATTTACTCATCTAAATCCTATTAGAACACTTGATAGAGTGACCTCTGCTAAACGGACTCTCTTTCACTCGTGGAATGTAATTCCTGCTACAGGGTATCTCCAGCATCGACTTTTGTTTTATACTTTTGGGTTTTCTTTATTTATTTTTTTTTTTTTGCCGGGAATGAGGAAAAGTCAATTGCTAAGAGGGGAGACGACGGACACGACCGGACCCCAAAGCAATATTAGATGAATGAACATTTTCTCAGCAAAATGTAACAAAAATTATTGCCCAGTGACGAGGTGAAAAACGTTGAAAATTCTTTACGAATACGACAAGAGCGAATCTCATTCAGAAGAAGATTGTCGTGGGTGGGAAGGGGGACGGAGGGTAGAGTCATTTTGGCAACTATGTAGAGTAGAAGGAACATTGGATAAAATGGCAGCAAATGTTTAAATATATTCCCTTATGTCAAATTTGAGCTAATCAGAGTGAGTGAGAGAGAGAGAGAGAGAGAGAGAGATGGAGAAGGGAAATGGAGGGAGAAATGACTAAAGTTACCCAGCTGCGACTAAGACTAGGGGATAATGCATCATTTTGTGGTCAAAATGGTAAAAGCGTTAACTTTTTATGGCCAACGACTTTTTGGATCTAAACCAAAAATATATGTACATAATCTCTCCTCTCCTCGCCACTCCTCTTCACTCCTCTAGTTCTTGTGTTGTTGAGGAGTTTCTGCTCGTTTGCTTTGTATTTTATTTTATCGCTGTTGGCAGCAGCCACACGAAAAACGCACCCCACCCCCTCGGCCACTACATCTCACCGCTCATCCAAAAAACAAACCCAAAACCAAATATAAACAACAACAGAGCAGCAAGAACAACAATAAAAACAGTCAAAAAGCACTCGAAATGCCAAATGAGTTAAGCCCCGCCCCCCACTCGTTTTGCCTAATGGGCGTTTAGTGGGTGGGTGGGTCGCTTGGTCGGTCGGTCGGTCGGTCGGTCGGCTGCGCACCTTTCGCAATTAATCCCCAGTCCTAGACCAACCAACCGACTGAACGCCTTCTTCTCAGCTCCTCCAAACTCAACTCCTCAACTATATGAATTTGGCTAAAGAAATGGCAGTTTCGCCACCTCAAATCCTACACCATAGTCGCAGCAAGCACCTCCACCTCTACTTCCTCCTGCTCCTGCTCCATCCTGTCTTTGTGCGTTTTTCATAAACAAAAAACGAAGGGAAAATCTGTTGGCTGCCTGCTGGCAACAACAACGAAGCATTTCCAGTGCCTCCTCTCTGCAATTTGGCAGCGTTTTGTGGTAGTTCTCCTTGCCCCTCTAGCCCCAATCCCCATTCCCTCATCATCCGCTCATCTCGTTCTCGAGCCGTTAAGCTCTGGCGCAATGGCTAAAGTCGAATCTGGAGCTGCTGCTGCCGCTGCCATTTTTCGGTCTCAAGTGACAAATATTAGAGCAGTCTTTATCGCTAATTAGACTTTGTAGCCGTAAATCTGTTGTCAGTTATTGTTGGCATGGCCAGAGGGGCAAGTGTGGGGGAAGGGGGGCCAAGAGCTCATCTCGTGCTGTGCCATTGTATCTATAGCTATAGAGCTACATATATACGCATACATATATATATATGTATATAAATTTAGTATACATAAACGCATTGTTTAAGGCCATGAGAAATGCATTTCTGGTCTGTGCCAAGTGGCTGAAATTGATATGCCGGAAGCATTATACACTCTCGTCTCTCGACTTGCAAACTCTCAAAAGAGTTCAAAATTATAAGTTATAGCCACGACCTTATCCCCTTTGCCCCTATCCTCGCAATGTCCAATTCAAAGGTTACTTACTAAACCAAGCTAAAGAGATGAAGATGAAGTCTTGGATTGAAGACTTTCGAGTAGACTTGATCTTACTTTATTTTTTAAAAATCGCAGAGAAAGACCCTTAAAAATCCTTTTTTGCAGTTTAATTGTTTAAATGTTTCAACACGGAAATAACTTGGCTTTGATCCTAACTCACAGTGAGAAATTTAGTTTTTGAGGGTCATTTATTTGCATGACTTTTTAGAGAGGGAGAAAGAATGACTGCAAAGATAGATTAAATCCTAAAACTCTATTCTCAGGAAAAAGAAGAACTCTGAAAATACTTTCCATGTAGTGGAAATCGGTCACTTTTGCCGACTAGGATAAGTTAGAAATTCAAAAGTAGACCTAAAATTTAAGTTCCACGTTGAACTCAATTTGAAGCACTTTGCATTATTAAGTCACAAAACCTTTGAGTAAAGCATCTTTAGACGTTATTTTTCGGTATTTTGCGAAAGGTAAATTGAAAATTTAATAAAAATCAATGCCATTAAGCTAATATTTTGCAAGCTGAATTTGGTTTATAATCTGTTTTAGTCTTGAGCTACCAACCACACACAAAGACCATTTCCAAACCGGCTTACAATTTCCACTTCAAGTGTTTTTCAACTCTTCTCCTTCTCCATTCCCCTTTTTCACTTTTCATCTTGTTTCTGGGTTGTTTTTTTTTTTTGTTTTTTTGGTATTTTTGTATCCATACAATTTTCATTATTCGGTTTTTTGGCCAGAAAAACAAACTGTTGTTTGTTTGGTATTGCGCCACATGCGACACCAGCAACAAAAACTGCAATAAGCGGGGAAGAAGCGTTGGGCGGGGGGAAAGATGTGGGTAGCCTCAGTCTATGGCTAACTATGGAAAACAATAGCCTTGGATTGCATCCAGCTACAATCGAGACGAGTTTAAGAGTTGAGACAAAACGGCAGGCGGCGACGGCGGCGGCGGCGTCCCATTTAAAAAAAAAAAACACCAAAAAAAAAAAAGCAACAACAAATAGCAGTCCGATTATGCGAATTTTTTATGGCACATATGAGACTAATAGAGAGAAAGAACTGAACTCTAAGAGGCGGCAATAGCAGCTGCCAAAGAAACGAACCGAAGCCGTATCCAAAGCCAAAGCCAGAGCCAGAGCCAAAGCCAAAGCCTTGTGGCAATTTATGCGGCTCAGTGTTGCATTAAATGTACAGTGAAATGCTTGAGTTAATAAAAAACAGAGAGAAATTTAACAAAAATCCAACTTGAATCCTAGAACAGAAAAGGCCTACAACACCACACACACACACACACACATGCACAACAAAGTGTGGCAGGAAATGAAGCGTGCCCCCTTCTGGCCTATCCTTCTGTCTCTCTCACTCTCTCTTTCTCTATCTTTGAATACACTTTTCAAAAAAGAGCTTTGCCCAGCTAAAAATGGCAACATATTTCCCATAGACTGCTCGAGAAGTTCAATTACCAACTTTAGAAATCTTTAGCTAAGATTTTTCATCACTTAGTACATTCTTTTAATTCGTACCAGGTTCTTTTTTTTCTGAAACATCTCTTTCAAAAATTATCCCACTGAAAATCCTATTAACTGTATTTGTATTCTCTCTTTTTAAAACTTTGTATTAAGCTCTGTCTTCTTCAATCCTTTCTTTTCTCTTCTACGGGTTATAATTCAACTCGTAGAAAATGTTTCAAAAATAGACGTAGAATCTTCTAAGTTAAATATCTTGAGAACCGCAGCAGAGGAGTTATATTAAATGCTAAGACAACTGCTTGAAGAACAACAAATTTATGGATCTAGAACTTAATTATTTTCTATCGATTTTGCCCAAAAACTCTTCAATGGTTATAATGAATCTCTCGACTGCCATCTAAGAAAGAGATCTTCAGTTAAGAACTTTTATACTTAAAATGAACTTATAAGAAATTCCAACTTTTCGATTTATGTATGTAGATATTTTGCTTCAAGTGTAGGTAATAAGCGTTGGTAACTTCGGTTTCTTTCGGTTTTGTTTTTTTTTTTTTGGTTTTTTCTTGCCTCTGTTTCTGGGCCTAACCAAGCGCAACCAAAAACTTAGTTAACACACACACACACACACAAACACTCAGAAACACACACACACATACACACACACACAATCTTTAGGCTTGTATAGATGTTAGTGTGGCATGTGTATGATAAATAGCTTTCAATTTATATGCCTCGAGGGCGGCGGCGGGAGGCGGTGGCAACGGCCAAAGGTTTGACGGGGAATGGGGACTTAAAGGTGTTCAAGGGTCATTTATCAGGCGAAGAGGCACAAGCTTCTCTACATAGAGGAAGATGAAATTTATGCTTTTCCACCCACACACACACAGACACACACATACACACACACACACACACACACACACATAGCCTCAACTTCAACTAGTTCGTAGTGAAACGCATTCATTTCGATTTGGAAAGTGAAAATCATTTGCAATTGTGGCAGTATTTGGTCGAAATTACTTAAAGCCCAGCATGAAAGCAGCTGCTACCGAGGCTCAAAGCCAGACCCAGAACCAGAACCAGACCCAGACCCAGAGACCCCAGGACCAGGATCCAGCAAAACAGATTTCTTTCATCTCGTTCTCTTTCGCTCTCTGTCTCTCTCTCTCTCTCTATCTGAGACTACCTCGTCTCCTCTTGCCCTTGCTCGGTTAAATGAGTGAGTAAATGTGTAGCTGTCGACAGGTGTGCAAGTAATTACACTCACACCCATCATCAGAAGAGCCGTTTGCATACGTTGAAGGAGCGAACGGAACGAACGACCCGGGCACACACAATTTATATTTGCCAAAGCTGCCGACTGGTTGGTTGGTTGGTTGGTTGGTTGGATGGCTGGCAGGAAAAATGGTTTTCGACATCCTTTAGCCGGTTTGCCTCGTCAAAATTAATTAATTTGCAGCGCTGCAGCATCATCAGCAGCAGCAGCAAAGTCTTCGCTTACATTCCATCTATGTAGCTTGCGGTTATGCCTTGGCTCTCTACTTCTTCCTCTCCCTATCCCTCTCCCTCTCCCTCTTCTCTCTAATTCAGTGAGGGGCCAGTAAGTGGCGGAGTCCACAAATCAAATGGCTTAGCACTAGACTACAGCGCACTTAAATTCAAAAATCTATATCACTTTGTGATCGCATTCAGATTGTCAGATTGTTTGATTTTTCATAACATAATTAACTTTTTATGCCCCTTTAAGTATGCTATGCCTCTTCATTGAACTCAAGTACAAGTGTGTGAAAGAGAGAAAGAGAGATAGGCAAATCATGTTGCATAGTGAAATCCTGAAATGCTTAGGTCAGTTTGGTGTATTGATTACCATTGAAAGTGCGACGAGTGGCAATTGAATTGAATTTTGTGCTACAAATCAAGTAAGCAACTTAGCAGCTAAATAACAACAGCAACAGCAACAGCAACAGCCGGCAGCAATCTACACCACCCCGCACCCACCTATCCACCTATCCACCTAGCCATCTACTCACCATACCAATTTGCCCATCGCCCATAGCCCCATCATCATCATCATCATCCATAGCTGACCCCAATCAGTTCGTCTAGGGGGTGTGGCGGTGTGGGGGTGTGGGAGGGAAGGGAAGGTAAAAGCATACGCGCACGCACACATTCACACTCACAGGATGAAGCAAGGGCAATCAATTGCAAGGAATGTGAAAGGAGAAAGGAGAAAAGCACAAAATGCACAAGCCTTTTTTTTTTTGCCATAGTCGTTGTTGTTGTTTTCGTTGTTGTAGTTGGCGGCGACCTACATGGTAGTGAAGTGCAGCTATAAAATACTAATCCGCATCAAATGAATGCTACATCAATCTTGTGTCGGTTGCAGGCGGCGACAACGACGACATTGCTTGTTTCTCAGGTGATTCTCTCTCTCTCTGTCTCTCTCTCAGTCAGTCAGTCAGTTTGTCGCAACTTTAATTTTGTTACTAAGCCCAGACGAACGAACTCACAAGTTGACAGGATCCATGGCAGCAGGCGGCAGCATATGGCATAGAGCCGCTCAAAAGTCATTTCCGCAAATGTTGTCAGTGGCGACAAGAACAAACAAGGGCAACACACACAGGGCGACACTTTTGAGGAAGGGCGGGGTGGGGTCGGAGTTGGGTTAGGCAAAAACTAGAGATTAGGGATTTGCGTGCACATAAATGAATTTTGTGTGTACGCACACAGGAGAGAAGAAGGACCTAGCAGGAACCTGAATCGCTCTCTCTCTCTCTCTCTGCTAAGCCCACTAGCAACTGCTGCTGCAACAGTAAACCTTATCTACACACGTGCAACACATGCCACCAATGAGCCAAGCGACCTTTCCTCTCTCTCTTTCTCTCTCTCTCTTTCTCTTCCCTGCTTCCCTCGCTGCTGCTGCTGATCCTGTCTACTGTTTGCATTGGTGTGCAATTGTTGGCATTACGTGCCACTCTCGATTGCCATTCAATGCCATAGATGATGCCACAATGTTCTCGCTCGTTCGTTCGTTGTAGCATGAGCCGCAGCCGGAGCCGGAGCCGGAGCCGCCGCCAACTATTGAATTACTTTCAACCTGCGCGACTGAAGATTGCACTTGAAATAGGATTCACAGCTCACTCACTTGCGAGCGAGCACACCTCACTCTCTCTCTCTCTTGCTCTGTCTCTCCGAAAAGCTTCAGATTTTCAATTTCCGTTTCCGTTTTGCCTTTTCTCCGCCCTCCCCATATTTTTTTTTTTCTGTGTGTTAGCCATTTTTCCGTTGCCAAGCCAGACTATACTTGGATTCCGCTTCTTTTTTTTCTCTCCATTTTTTCATTTTTTTATTTGGTGTTGTTGCTGTTGCTTTGTTCGTGTCTAAGCAAATGGAATAAGCGCGCTCATTGGTTGTGTGCGTGTGTGTGTGTGTGTGTGTGCTAAAGGTTGGATGGATGAAAATGCATATGTCGACTGAAAATCGGGAAAATCCCCTGCAATTGGTGCAAAACTTTCAAAATGAAACAAGATTCCACTTAGACGCCGGTCAGAGACAGAGACAGGGAGACAAAGAGAAACAGAGAGAGAGACAGAGGGATGTGGAGTTGCCACTTTGTAGCAATTGTGTGTGACAGTGTTGGACAATGAAATCACAAACACATAGTTAGCTCATTTTTCGAATACAAGGATAAACAACTTATGCGTCTTTAGTTAAAGTCGACACTTAATGAGGATGAGGGTCAAGAATTTATGACCCCTGAAAATAATTTAGTGTTAATGCTTCATTTAGAGAATTCTTCAATTTTCGAGAAACAGCAACTCAAGTTACTTGGACCAAATGATTGCCATTTCATTTCTCTCAAGTCTTTTACTCAACAACATTGTGTGTGACTTTTTTCTTGCTATCGGTCTCTCGCTACGTCTTCGCTTCCATTCTCCAAAAGATTGCAGCGCATTTACAGTCACCCAGCACAGTGAAGGGGAAAGAGGGGAAGAGGAGAGAAGGGTAAAATGCACGTGCATCACATTGATGGCGTTGCCCAGGGCAGCAGTTGGCACTTGGATGGTTCACCTCATCCTTACTTTTTCTTATTTCATCTTCCACTTGCTTTCCCTCTTTCTCTTGCTCTTTCACCTATCAGGTGGCTGGTGGTGGGTGGTGGGTGGTGGGTGGCGGTTGGCGCGTGGCAAAGTTGACGGTGGCAGTACATCAATCCTTTAAGACGCAACATTCAGTGCCAATCAACAAGTGCGTTTCATCTTGGTTGCTCCAACTTCAGCTTCAGCTTCTCCTTCTCCTCGCCCTCTTCCTCCACACTCCACACTCCACACTCCACTCACTTGCCTCACATAAGCTGAAAACACTTTTATTGCTAACCATTTCTTTTCTCTCTATGCTGGCAAGGATTTGTACATACATTTGTACGCTCAACACACGTTTCCTTCCCCAAAGAGTAGCAGGTAGGTGGGTAGGTAGATAGATGGCAGGAGAGACTCCTGCTGTGTGGGGAAAGGGGAAAGCGGAAAGGGGAAAGAGGGAGCGCATTGGAATTGAAAAGAACTCGGCACGTATTTGTCACGTATTATATATTTATAGCAACCAATGAACCATTGAATGCATGGACGAACAGACGAACAGACGGACAGACGGACCTCCGACTACTCCGACTACCCGGACTGCAGGCAAGTATGTTGAATGCATAAAATGCCAACTTTGCCCAATGATTCTTTGGCCCATCTCCTCCTGCTACATTTCTCCTACTACTCACACTTACATACATACATACATTGCTCATACGTCCCGTGTGTTTCGGTTTAGTTTAAATTGAATATGGCTAGAGACAGACAGAAATGACAGAAAGAGACGACGAGGGAGAGAGAGTGAGAGAGAGGTGAGGGAAGGGGGAATAGAGGAAGAGTTTTGCCATCACAGTTTAATTATAATTTTAATCACTTTTGCAGGCGCGGAAATGAATTTTATGAACCATGGCTTCCAAACTGTCCTAACCAGCATAAACCCAATGTCAGTGACCAAGAGAGAGAGAGAGAGAGAGACAAAAGAGAAATACGTACGTAGGGGGGGAAAGAAGAAAGAGGGAGTGGGGGGTGTGTATAAAAGTAAAGGCAGGCCGCTCTACCGCTCTACCGACTGTCATGTCAATTCAATTTTTGTGCTTCCGTGCGCGGCGACAAGTTTTAGTCCCACAGTCGGTCTATGTGTCTCAGTCTCCATTTCTGTAGCCAAAACCATCCAGCTCACCCAGCGGCACTTTCTATATATGTATATAAATGTAGGTACATCATGTCATCTTCATCATCATCCTCCTTCGACTCCTTCCCTCCTCCTGCACATCATCATCATCATCATCATCATCATCATCAGTAGCAACACCTTTTGCCCAGGCGCCATTTACACGCCATCATCTATCGTCGTCTCTAAGTCTAATCAGCGCAGACAACCAGAGCCAGAGTCAGAAATGGGTGAGTAGGGTGGTAGGGGGGGCAGGCAGGAAGAGGAGCAGAAACAGGAGCAGTACCAGAGCCAGCCCATCATCACTTAAGAAGTGGGTTTGGCACTTGTCCTTTACTCACACTACAACATCCTTAGCTACTCCCTCCTCCACACCTCTCTCCACCGCACCCCCCTGCCTTTTCTTTCCTTTTAGCTCTCCCTCTGAATCAATTTTAATGTCGCATTTGTTGCTTGGATTTGTCGAGAGCAAAAAGAAAGGCAAAGCAGATAAAAAATTATGAAATATTAAAAAAAAAAAGAAAAGATACGAAAAAGAAAAAGGGAAGCAAGTACCGAAAGAAACCTCAATTTATTGAATGTATACGAATCGTGAATGCTCTTATTCTACTGTTAACTCGTGAATTTACTCTATTTCCACAACTAAAAAAGACTCAAGAAGCTTTAAGTGAGTGAAATTAGTTGAAAGTGCTTTAAAGCTAGTTTCACAATTTGCATCTTGGAGCTAGTTCAATCTTAAATTAGTTTCAAAAAGAAAATGAAACTAGTTCCAAGCTTCAAAAGTAGCAAATTGCAGTCGAAGAAGAGATGAAAAAAAAGCCTAAATAATCGAAAAATAAGTGGAACTAGCATCTTGGAGCTAGTTTAATCTTAAATTACTTTGAAAAGGAAAATTAAACCAGTTCCAAGCTTCAAAAGTAGCAAATTGCAGTCGAAGAAGAGATGAAAAAAAAGCCTAAATAATCGAAAAATAAGTGGAACTAGTTTTAAATCGCATCTTGGAGCTAGTTTAATTTTCAAACACTCTTAAGAGAAAAATGAAACACATCTCATTTCTAATTGAAACTACTTTTATTTAGAAACTAATCGAAATGTGCAGTATCACAGTAAAAGAAAAGAGCATAAAATGACCAAAACCTGTTTGTGAAGTAAGTGGAACTAGTTCCAGTAGCAACTGTTATAAAACAGCTGCCCAATGACAGCCTACAGATCTGCATAGAAATTTTTGGTGGCCTCTTCAATTGAAGTGTTTTAGCCAAATGATATACCCAACTTGAAAGAAAGAAAACAGTGTATCACAATACAATAACAAAACGAAAACGAAAACGATGTGCAAAAAAGAAAACAAAAAAAAAAGGGAAAGATATATGAAAAAGAAAAGAAAAGAAAATGCCACCCCAGGCAAAACAAATTGAATCATATTTTTAACACAGAAGAAAATGGGAAATTATAATTGCCAGCTGAGCAGCAGCATTTGAATTTGCATTTGCTTGGCAGTAGCAGCAGTTCAGTTCACTTCACTTCAGTTCATTCATGGACTTTGTTATGAATTAAAATACATATTTCTCTCTCTCACATAGAGGTAGGTAGGTATGTACATGGTTCGTATGCGGCGGGGCTAAAAGACAAGACTGCTGACATGTTTTGTCCACAGGCACGCATTCTCTTGCGGCGGGCCTGAATGACAGGGACTGAAGGGAACCGACCAGAGAGAGAGAGAGAGAAAGACAGAGCGAGAGCACTACAGAAATGGCTGGCTGGCTGGCTGGTTGGCTGATGGCTGGCAAGTTTCCCAACGGCACGCGCTCTGCTGTTGCTCAGCTTCCTGATCTCGTGTCAGCAGCCTGGCTATGTCACTCATATGTGTGTATGTATGTGTGCCCACAAATATCCAACCCCGAAAATCCCTCTCCCCCTCCCCCCATCACCGCATCACTCCACTCCTAAATGTTGCTGCCACGCACGAACGCTTACTTTGTCGCATGCACAACTTTTGGCTATTAAGTCATTTTTTGGCTTTTTAGATTTGCGACAAATTTTTCAACATTTTCCTTGTTTTTCGGTTTTTCAGTTTTTTTCGGTTTTTTTTCCTTCTACTGCTCCCCACTAATTGCCCAGACTTTGATGGCATTTTGTTATATCTTCTTTGTTATATATATTTCTGTTATTTTTTTTTTTTTTTTGTGAATTTTAAACAGTTTAAGGAACAACAACAGCAACAGCACAAGGGTGGGGGAGAGAAGAAGAAAGAAAATCATGAAGAGAAAAAAAAAACCACTTTATCATCTCTTAAAAGTGGGCAGCAACTGTGCTGGTTGCTTCTTGGTTGGGCCCGTCGCCTGTGTTAGACACAATCGAAGCAGCTGCCTGCTGCCTCTGCTTGGCTCCAAGTTGATGTTGCATCTTCTTCTTCGTCTTCTTCGACTCTTGGACACACAACTTCAACTCTTTCATAAGAATTTTACTTGAATGAATTGTGCAGAAGAGCCTCAAGTGGATGGATGACGAACCAGACTAACAGAGACACCATAAAGGAGAGGAACAGAGCAGCCAGACAGTCAGCCAGCCAGCCATCCAACCATCCAGCAAGGATAAACTGCAAGCTTGAAGGAATAAAAGAGGCGTAGGTAGGACGGGATGGACGGGAAAACCTTTCGTAACAATGACAATGCAGCAAGGAATGGTATATCATAGGATGCTAAGAGGATGCTCTATACAAACTTCAATTAGAATGAAAAGAAAAATCAATAAACGAAAGAATCTATCGAATTTAGAAACGAAGCTTTAAACATATTCTAAAAATTCAAATGGGAAAAGAAATAAGAATAAGCAGATTGGGGAACATACGTTTGCTTTTCTAGCTATGTATATTATCTTTTGGGACTAGTTTAGGATCATTTTTTCAAGCTTTTTCAGCGAAAGTTCTCAACCAGTTTGGGCAAAACTTCCTTCACGCTAGTTTGGAACTACTTCAGTAGAAGTTTCCTGGGAACTAGTTCTCAATTACTATCTATTCGATTCATAACTTTTTTTGCTATATCGTTTGCTTTTGGAACCAGTTCGAAATTGATTTTTTAAGTATTTCCAATTGAAATTCTCAAATAGTTTAGGTAGAACTTCTCCAGAAGTAGCTTGGAGCGAGTTCAAAAAGAGTTTTCAATCAAAAGTAATGACTTTGCAGTTCCGAACATTGTTAGTTCTGTTAGTTTTTTTCCCGTTCGTTCGTTAATTTTTTTCAACTCTGTCAAGTAGCTGATAAAATACTTATACCCCGAAAAATTTCATTTAAATTACGAGAAAGTTTCCCCAGTTTTGCTAGTTTTATTGTAAGTGACAGGACAAACAATGGGGCTGGGCTGGCTGGTCTGCCGAATCGCCCCAAACCAGTTGGCCACAAATTTTGCCTAGCCAAGTTAAAAGTGAAAAGTAAGATTTGTCACGCACTGATGCATCTTAAAGCGTTTTAATTACCCACGAAATGAATGGAAGCTAAGAGACAGAAGGCAACAACAAGAAGAAAATAGCCACCCAGAGACACAGAGAGAGAGAGAGAAAAAGAGAGAAACTTTAGGATAATATGCAAACCAGGACAATAATTCACTTGCAGCCACAAAGGACCTAAAATGGGACTAAGCAGAAATGTGAGCCAAAAACCAATGGCTCGACTCGACTCGACTCGCCTCGACTCGCCTCGCCTCGAATCGACTCGTCTCTTTGGTTCTGGTACTGGTTCTAGTCTGGACTGAAATGGACTGGACTGGTCTGGTCAGGGCATTGGCTATGATGTTGCATTTGCAATTTGCATTTTGGATGCTCGAGCAATTAATAGCGCACACGTAAACAAAACAGAGGCAAGCAGCAGTCCCAAGTCCAGCAGGACGAAAAGGACTTACGACAATGACAATAGCAAAAGGGCTACGGCTATCAAAATGCAAAGCAGCAGCAACAGCAGCAACAGCAGCAGCAGCAGGACAGGACAGAAGGACAACAGTAGAGAATAGGATTGGGTTGGATTGAGTTTGGGTTTGGGTTTGAATTGGGGAGGCAGGTAATGAAAATGCTTAATGGCTTGCAAAGTGTCACAGTGGCTGGTCGAATGGCTGGCTGGCTGCACGCCGACCTGTACCCGCAATGCAAAATGTGTGGGGGCGTTGTGGGAGTGGGAAATGGGAAAATTGCAAATGCGAATGCAATTGGCAAAACTTAAAGCGCGTTAAATTCCAACTGAGTTGAAGTGCGCATAAAAAGTCAATTAAAAAAAAAAAAAAACTGGCAAAGCCAGTGAGTTGCTTTTGCAGCTGGTCTACCGAGAGGGCCCCCCCTCCCAACCCCCAACCCCCTTTCGTCAGTCTTTCTCCCTCCCACTCTCTCTCTCTCAAGTGCATGAGTGTTGGCCATCGCTTTTAGCAGAATAAACAGTGAAAGTTGCTTCAAAAGAGGACACAGGCCAAGACAGAGCCAGAGACAACCTATGAAACGAGACAGGAAGCAGGCAAGAAGACACAGTGGGAAAGAATTGCGGGCGAAATCCGGGGCGGGGCGAGAAAGGGTTTAGAGTGTGCCAGAGAATGGGAAGAAGAGGAAGAAGAAGAACGACACACAAAAAAAAAAAGGAGTAAAACATAGTGGACCTTTGAACGTGTTGAACTTTCAAATGGCTTTGCGCGCGGCTGCCAGCTAATGGCATTACAGTTCACTACCCGTTCCCCCTTTCCCCGTCTCCCGTTCCCAGTGCCCCTTTGCCGCATGCCGCTCTGACTCAGCTACTGCCACATTGCCACTGCATATCCTTTTGGCTCCCTCCTCTCTCTCCTCTTCTTCATCGTCGTCTCTTTGACTGCATACAAAGAGCGTGCGAAAAAGCAAAGTGTAACTGCAATGTGTGTGTGTGTGTGTGTAAGCGTGTGTGTGTGTGTGTGTGTGTAGAGAAGAGGTCCAGTCCAGTCCAGTCTGAAACTAAACTGAGAGAAACAAAATCGACAGCATTTCGATGGATTTTCCTTGGATTATTCTCAATCAAATTTTAATGGCACTTTCAATTATTTTTCAAATCGGTTTGAAATCGTATTTTCTGAACTGTTATACTGAATCTTCGATCTATTAAATGATCTCTCTTTGTAATTTATTGAGATTCTAATTGAAAAGGAAAGGTAAGACTGAAAGTGAGTTTTTTTTTTGGGTGGCGAGCTGCACAAGCAACTGAACAACGCGCAAGCAAATACCTTGAGAATCTCTTGAAGATTCCTTAAGCCATTTTTAGCCTTGCTTGAGGCTTCATCTTTATCTTTATCTCTTTGAAATCCTTCATTATCTTTGGTAATTTCTCTCAGTGTATCTGCTATGTGTGTGTGTGCATGCGAGTGTGTGTGTGTGTGTTTGTGTATGTGTCTTTGCAATTAGAGTGACGTACGGTTTATTGATGCCATTTGGCCATTTGGCATGCATTAGAAACATGCCAAGTTTTCAAGGTAAAAATATCAAAGTTGAAGTGCAGTTTTTATAATGCACGTTTTGTCTACCTATTATACTATATCTCGGTGTGTGCGTTTGTGTGTGTGTGTCTGTGTGTGTGTGTGTGTTTAAGTGTGTTTATATACATATATAAAGCAGATATATAGTATGTTTGTCACGCAGCGTCGAGTCTATAAATTATTTCTTCTGATAATTGGCAAAAAGAAGGCGTATAAGATACTGAGAGAGAGAGAGAGAGATATAGCAGGAGAGAAGAGTGCAATATCCAAACAAAATAACTAACAAACAGCAATCAATTGTTGTAGTTGTTGTTGTTTTTGCTGCTGTTGTTGTTGGAGCGGAAATCACAGTTGCTGCCCTGACATTTGCTTCGTAATTACCGTTATAACACACACACACACACACACCCATGCCATGTGCAGTTGTGCAAGTGGAGTGTATATTCGCTGCAAAAACTTTTTTCCCCCCTCTCTCCTCTCTCACGATATGGAGGTGGATCCCAAAAACCTCGACGATGGCAACCACATCTAATCGCTGCACTTCACGTAAATGACACGAAAATGTTTTCAAATTAAATACGACAACTATGACGGTGTGACGCCATCTAGCGGCCATCCCCCACCTATCCCCGCTCTACTAGAGAAAGTTAACAGTTCGCTGGGTTAGGGCAAAACGGTAAATGGAAGAGAATTGCTGCTTGCTGCTGTTTGTTTGCATTTTCCTTTTAGTACTCGTCGTCGTCGTTTCTTTTTTTTTTTTTTTTGTTGTTAGTTACTAGCTAGTGGCACTTTAGTTAACAGTAAAAGCCATATACTTAGTAGTAAATATCTAACTAGGTGCTTGTTGTTTTTGTTTTTTTTTTCATGGGCAAATAAAATGCAAAGCAAATATTGATTTTCTATAGGTTAAGGCCCATTGACTGACATATACATAGATGGGTTTGGGTTTGGGTGGGGGTTGGGTGTTTTTTTTTTTCTCTTTTTTTTCGGTTTTGGTTTGAGAATTCAATTGGTTAGCTAATTTGATTCACAATATTGATATAAAGTACACTTTTTATACAACCAACCTTTTTGTTTTTGTTGTATACATTTGATGGTAATGCAATTATGTTATGCACATTTAGGGTTATCATTGTTTTTTTTTCTGCTTTTTTTTTGCTCTGTTTCTAAATTTATTTGCCCACTTGATTCAATTGAGTGAGAGAAATTCATTTAAATTTATTGCACTATGGGACAGAAAAATGTGTGTCAAGTTGATTGCGTTCGAAAAGGAGAACAGTAAATTGTTCATTTTCAGTTTTAGAATCTTTTCAACTTTCTTTAATTTTTCATAACATTCTTTATTTGGGATTATCTTTTGACTTGTCTAGCCTACGACTTAGTTTTCTCTCTTCAATCTTTGGCTTAACTTTTCATAAACTCCAAACCGAACCTTTCTTGACACTTTTTCTCTTTTACATATATATTAATTTATTGAGGTTCCTTAAGTTATTCTTAGCTTGCGATTTGCTGAGCTTCTTTTTAGTGTAAATTTTATACTAGATGATATCTACTCCTCCTTTGTCCATTGTATCTGAAGACGCATCTTCAATTTGGCTTACAATTTCAGATACTCTCTCAGCTGGAGCTAATTGTAAAAGGATTTAAAAAGATTATTTTTAATATTTCCTGCAATTAAGTTGCATTTTGAGGCGATTATGAAAAAAAAAAAAGAAATCTATTTTTTTTTTATTGCAAAATATTTGAAGCAATTTTTTTTCGTTTTTGTTATTCACATTTCATATAGCAAAAACCATTTGATGCTATTTGTTATTTTAGTTGAGAAACTGCATATGCAAGTAGTCAGAGGAGGAGGAGGAGGAGGAGGAGGTGGGTGAAGGCAGTGGAGAGTGTGAAAGAGAGAGAGAGAGGAAGAGAGAGACAGAGTGTGAGTGTCCTACGAATAACTCATAGATACGCAATGCAATTCATATGAAAGTGTGTGCTTAATTTAACTGCTGCCAGAGTTGCCAACCCATTTTGCTGTCGCCTTTCTCCCTTCTCCACCTTCGGCTACCCGCCTCTTGCGCCCCACTTGCCTGTTATTCTCTCTCTCTCTCTCTCGGTTGAGTCTTTGTCGCTGCGTAGATGATTTAAAATGTGCATAATAAGCGGCAAACGAACGAAAAAAATAAAAAAAGGCAAGAAGAAAATAAAGAGTGAAGAATATATAGACTAGAGAAACAGTTGAAGCCCCCCTCCCTTCCCCCCTGCCGCACTTCTTTCTCTCTCTCCAGCCTCCTGTCTCTGAGTCTCTGGAATATATTTGAATCACAAAACTAACAAATAAATAACACAAGCAACGACGAGAAATGTGTAAGACAAACAAAAAAAAAAAAAAACGAAAAAAATATAAAACCCAAGCAGACAAATGGCAAACGGTTACGAGAGATAGATATATAGATAGAGAGAAAGAGAGAGAGAAGGAGAGAGGGCACAAGGGTTGTGTGTGTGTGGGAGGGTGTTGAAAATTGGGTGGTTGGTGGGTGGGAAGGTGGAAAAAACATATTCAAATTTAAAATTTCTGCTTGATTTTCTTCTTCTTTTTCTTCTGCCGCTGCTGTTGCTGCTGCTGCTGCTGCTGCTACTGGTTGTTGTTGTTGTTGTGGCATGCACCTTGCCCGCTTGCTACCTACATACATATATACACATATATATTCCTGTTGTTCCTGCAGTTGCTGTTGTTGTTTTTGTTGTCGTTTGCATTTTGGCAAAACAGCGCGAGACGTGGAACTTTTCACACATGCGGAAAGCCAGGCCAAATCTCTGTCCGTGTGTGTGTGTGTGTGTGCATACATACATATGTATGTGTTTACAGTTAGCGGGCGCCAAACCAAGGTGTCGCCATGCACCCAAAAATCGTTTCAGCGTGAATACATTTGCCCCGTCACCATGCCTTCATATATGCCCACCTTTGCCCCAACCCTCTACCTCTCCACCTACCTTCCCCTTGTTATTCTCAGCACTATCACCCGCCCCACCTTTGGCACTGTGCGTGTGTGTGTGTGTGAGAGAAAGAGAAGAAGACACTGTGGTGCCAAAGTTGATTAATTTAATTGATGCCAATTCATTTCACATTCAACATTTCGACAATCTGGCAACGCCCAGTACTGAACCAGTATGTTAAGATACACAATGACTTTTAAGCTAACGATCTGGCAACTCTTAAAGAACATTGCAATTTGTTAATCGCAATCAACATCAAAGTTTTGGCAAACTTTGAGATACACCGCTTCAAGCTGAGAATCTGGCAACGCCAAAACCTAAAAATTTTGCAGTCTAGCTGGAGTTCCGGAGAGTATTACGCATTTTGTCGACAATTTAATGCGAATTTTGAAATTGACCAAAAACGAAAGCTAACTATAAACAACATTTTGAATGCCGAAAAACCACTGTGCCGACTCTTGTTTGGGTCTCTCTACATTTGGGTCTGTGCCGAGCTGTGCCACATACCTTGAAAATGTATGTATGTAGGAAGGTTGGTTGGCTGGTTGGCTGGTTGGTTGCTCGGTACGGACGTATGTATGTAGGTAGCGCCGCTCCGGTGAAATGTATTCGCATTTTCGCAAAACGCGCTGCATTAATTACCGCAGCAGCCTCCAATGTGAGTTGGTGGCACGTTTGCCCAGGCATGGTCTGGCCTCCATTCGGCCTCCATACCTCTTCCCCAACACTGCTTTGCATCCCGTTGCCGTCGCCGTCGCCGCCGTCCCGACCCTTCCCTTTAACACTTCTGCTGCTTCACCTGGCAGCTGCTTTAGGCATCTCTTCTCACGGAGGAGAGGAGCCTGGTCAACGCTTCGTTTCGTTTCGCTTGGCTCTGGCTCCGGGAATGGGTCTGAGGCTGGGGCTGCCGCTGCTGCTGATATGTTAAGCTGCATTTTGGCTTACAAAAATATGGAGAGAAAACGAAAACGTAGAGCACCTGAAAATCCTTTTTACCTTGTTTGGACATTTTCGTTGATGTATTACGTAAGTGCGGCATTTGTGGTGTATATAAAAGAGAGTTGCAAAATAGCCCCGAACACACACACACACACACACACACCAAAAGAAGAGGAAACACGCAAAAAAAAAAAAACCAAAAATAAAAAGGAATGGAGAGTTGGAATTGGAATGCTTAAATGATGAAGAAGTGTGCGTGTGTGTTTGTGTGCATGTGTGTGTGTGTGCGTGTGTGAGTGTGTGGAATGGCTTTAAAGTTGGCAATGAAAAAGTTTTTATATTGCAACTGAAAACATATAAATTATATGAGCTTCGCTTTGGATTAGTCTATGAGTGGAAATGAAAAGAAAAAAAAAGCGAGCAGCTAAAAGCGACAACTGAGAGATGGCAAATATTAGAGAGTTTCAGTTTTCGGTTGTCGGTTTCGGATTTACGTGAAAAAACTTTCTAAACAACAATCCCACGGCATTAAACTGGGTCACCTTGGCCTAATTGAATCCAATTAACTTAACTCGTTGGCCAATTAATAGTTCTCCACAGAGCAATAGAGCTGCAAAATTTCAATTTCTTAACTGTAAACTTAACTTAATTTTAAGCAAAAACAAGAAAAAAGGCGAAAGTTAATTCATACTTTTCAGCCTCTGACTAGTGTAGACTAGTTTAGGCTCTTATTAATGCCAACCAAAATCAACGCCTTACGAAATTGAGTTTAAAGATCGTTAGACTTTATTTCTACTAAAACTTCGTTGCATGAGAGGTCATCTTAGGAAACCATTAAGCGCTTTATAACTCAGCTTTTTGGAAGACTATCGGAACGTAATATTAGTTTCTTATTCAACCAAAAGATTGGTGGATCAGGTCAAAATTTTCTTAAGCTCCATCACTGAATCCATCTCACCGAAAGCTAGTCTAACCAAAGACTCTTTAAACCACATACATAAGCTATGCAAGCCATTCTAATGACTTTGAGTTGGGGTTATGACCTTTTTAGGAGTGACGATTTCTTGTCTGACAAATATTAACGGTAACTTTTAGCGGGTCAATTTAGTTTTCAATTTTTCGAGCTCATAATGTGAAGGAGATGGAAAAAGGAAACAAATTTTGAAAAATTCAAAGAGTTTTGCTCTTTGCTACGACTTTCTATTGCATACTTTAAGGCGCAACTAATTCTCTCTTGACTTCTGCATATTTGTCAAAGTCAAAGATGACTTCTGTCTTTAGTGATTATGAAATATAATTCTCCAATTCTCTTGACCAGTGTTTGGTATCGGCTAAGTTAATGGATAGCAAAATGTAAAGATGCAAATCATTATTATGAACGTCATTATTTGTGTTGTTGTTGTTGTTGTTGTTGCCAAACCACTTTTCAATAGTTTGAAGAGTTCGTTTTTGCATTTATTAAAAGTTTCATTTTATTATTGATTGATTCTCCATGCCAATGCATACATACATATGTACATACAAACATACATACGTAGACGTAAATGTATACGTATATGCATATGGACACACACACACAACACTTTTGGCTTCCCTAATTGATTCTCCATATTATCGAGAGAACGAACCAACGAACAAACGAATGAACGGACGAAAATCTTCTTCTTCTTTATCGGCATCAGCATCATCATCATCATCTGCTTGCCTTATGTTGTTTACCGCAACATGCATACATACATACATATAGAGAAATGCATATGTGTACGTGCGTGCGTGTGTATGTGTGTGTGTGTGTGTGTGTGTGTGTGTGTGTGTGTGTAGAACACAATATCCGGAACCGCAACCTTGTCGCACTTGCCTTGCCACAATCTAAAAGGTTTCCATCAGCTCTTGCATACTCAGCAAGTAACCGATGAGTAGGTACATACACACACACACACCAACACACACACACACACACACATGTGATTCGTGGAGTACTACGATGGCAATATAAATCAAAAGCTTTTCCAACTCCATCCATCATCCATGTCCTGTCCCAACCCGAAACCGAACCCAAGCCCAATCCAATTCACGCTTTTGTATGCGACCAGCCATTATCACACGAATTAAATGCACATTTGCAGTGTGGAAGTGAAGATGGAACTCTCGTCCCGCTTGTCCGCTTGCACCCCCCCTCGCCGACCCGACCGACCCCCTACGACCCGCTCAGTTCCATCCAATTATGTAGATGCAGAAAACCCTTGGGATGTTTTCGTCGCTTTGGGCATTGTTAAACGATTAAGAAAAAGGCAGGCAGCGAGAGCGAGAGAGAGAGAGAGAGAAAGAGAGAAAACTAGGCAGGTGCCAAAGACGTAGGACTAAAAGGAGAAATTCAAGTTGTTCCAACATTTTTGCTTCAAATTGAAGGCAACCAGCAGCCAGCAACAGCAGCAGCAGCAGCAATAGGAGGAAAGAGAAAAGAACATATCCTTGTCGTCCTCGTTGGCGTCCTCTGCGTCAACTTGCTTCGTCCTTGTAGCTGTTGGCAAATTCAATTCAAATTTTGTAAGCATTAAAAAACTTGGAGAGAGAGAGAGAGAGAGAGAGAGAAAAAAAAAGAAGAAAACTTGGCGGCAACGGCGGGAAATAAAAGTGAGGCGCGCACCATATACAAAAGCAAGAAAATTTATGAAAAGATAAAAGACGCAGGCGTTCATTCAAAACATAACACACACACACACACACACACACACACACACACACACACACCCATACACCTACAAGCAGGTGAGGACAAGCGAACGAAAGCCAAGCAATTTTAAATGTCGACAGGCGGCCGCGAAATGGAATGGAAGGAGGCTGGAGGCTGAAAACAGGAGAGGCAGAAGGCAAAGTCTACATTTTGTGGCTGCCACTTGAGGCCGCATTACTTCAACTTTGAAGATGCTCGCTCACGATGGCGACACCTAGCGTGCACAGCTGGAAACTAAAAACAAGTAACCTTCCACCCCCCTTTCCACACATTCCTCCCCCACTCTCTCTCTCTCTCGCTCGCTCCATCACTTTGCCTTTGCCTTTACTTGTCGTCTTCTCTTTTTCTTGCTGTGTAATATGCAAACAGATTTTTTTCACTTTCATTGAGAGAAAGAAGAGAAACCTGGGGGGGGATTGAAGTGAGATGAGGTGAGGGAGGGGAATTGCTTGTTTGCGGCAAACACAGCAAGCCCAACTCCATATAACCCCCAAACCCAACTACTCCCCTACCTCCCCCCTATCTAACCACAGAACGTTTGCTGAAAAGAAGTTTTTTAGCAACTCAGCAGAAAAAAACACACACACAAAGAGAGTAAGAGGGAGGGAGGGAGGTAGAGCAAGAGGGCGAAAGGAAGAAGAAAGGAAATACAAAAGCCCAGAGAGAGGGGTGACGGCAAAGGGAGAAAGGTTGTTTGTCCTGTGCTTTGTCTGTGTGGCAGCACATTTTCAAAATGTCCTCGTTGCGTTTGCCTAATGTCATGTGCTGCTGCTGCTGCTGCTGTTGCTGCTGCATGTTGGCAATAAAAAACACGCAACAAAAGGCTGAAAAGCTGCAAGCGTACAAAACATTTAATCACACTTGGCGAACTACTAGTAACTACCCCTCAGTACTCACCCCCTCTAGGGACCAATTGGCAAATTAACTTTCATTTCAATTCATTTGAAATGGCATTTGAAACGATACATTAACACCTGCTATTCAAGTCATTTTTGGTCTAAATTGTATCGAGAGTGAGTGAGAGAGAGTGAGTGAGTGAGAGAGAGAGAGAGTGAGTGAGAGAGCTACGCCCCCAATGTCGATTGGCTTTACGACATTTTTGGTCAGCAAGGAAAAAGGTTAATCAAGTCAAATTGTTAGTTGAAATAGTTTGCTTTATTTGCTTTAAAATTCAATTGAAAGGGTTTCGGTTCAGTTTGGGGCCAAAAGGAAAACGCTTAGGAAAATTTGATTTGAAAATGCATTACGACGAAGGATGAGAAAGGGGAAAACAATTTGCTTGAAAGTTTTCGAAAATAAGATGAAATTTCCTCCTCCTCCTCCTCCTCCTCCTCCTTCGACCAACTGAAGCTAATATCAAACCAATCAAATGCAAAGTGCAGTTAAATTCTATGAATTCTAAACGATTAAAGACTTTTGTTAATTCAAATCAATCAAGAATGGAATTCAGTTTCATCCTTTGCCAAGAGAACAATAATATTTATTAAATTTTCATTTTAATTGAATTTGAACATTGTGTGAGCAATCAAACAATTGCAGTTTTGACCAACATAAAGGAGGAGCAGCAAAAACGCAAAGGAACTCCATTACATAACGAGGTAGAACTTCATTCCCAAGATTCGGAAATTCTATTTTCACTGTATTTGATGATCTGCTGATGTGTTGTAAACTGATCGCAGACTTAATATGCATAATTTAATTGGTTCAATTTAAATAAAACAGTTCACTCATTCATTTGTAAAATCACTTAAATATTTAGTTGCTTATTTCCATACACAATTGAGCAACTGAGTGAGTGAACAAAGTGAGTAAGTGAACAAGTGAGTAACTGAACAAGTGAGTAAGTGAACAACTGAGCAATTTAACAAGGGATAAATTGATTAAGCAGGTAAGCAATTGAATGAAGCAGTAAGTGGCCAACTGAAAGAAATGAGCAAGTGAGTGTAAACAAAAATGTGGCCAAGTGAATGAGTCAAGAGCAAAATTATGAATACATTTACTCGCTTACTGAATAAAGTCAACAGCAAAGTTATGAATACGTTTACTCGCTCACTGAATAAAGTAGCTCAGTATGATTTTTAAACTAACCTAACTAACGATATTTGTTTGTTTTAGAGTGGAAGGGGACAAAACTATTTCCCTGATACTTCCGTACACACATACATACATACATATGTACTTATGTATATATGTTATTATTATGCAAAATATATTTCAATTCGCATATTAGGCCAAAAGCGTAGCGAGTACATAAGTCCTTCCGGCTTTGCTTATCACTAGAACACACTAAACACTAAATCAATTTCTGCTCGAATGCTCCATTACTCTGAGAATATGCCAGAGAGAGTTCCAATGAGATAACCTCCTCCTGCTCCTTCACCCACTGCCATCACGAAGTATAGGGTAAGCTCACACTGCCATCATCTAGCAGGCATCCTCTTTTACCTTTTGCGCTATGTCACCGTCGTTGTCGTAGATAAACCCAAGCCAAATCCAAAACAAAATCCACATCATAACCAGCACACACAACACAGAAAAACAACAACAAAAAAACTGTCTTTACGGCACTTAAGCCAGCTGGGGATGAGTGGGCGTGGAGTGAAGTGGGGCAAGGGGAAAAGGAGCAGTTTGCAAAAAAACAAAAAAAAAAAAATAAAGAGAGAAATGAATAATTGCCAATATGCCACAAATTATTTCAAATGTGAGTGCCTGGCCACACAAAACGAGCTCGTAAAATATATATTTATGATTTATAAGCAAGCCACAAATAAAATGAAAATAAAATACTATAAAAATGTAAGAGGAAGAGAGACTTCGTGGGAAAGGGTGGGGGGAGTGGGTGGGGGGAAACAAACGAAAGGAGGCACAAAAAAAACCTCTGGCAAATAAAACAAACTCTCGCATAGATAAAAGTTTGACAGAGTTGTTGGAGGCGTGGTTGAACAGGTCGGTCGGAGGAGGGAGATGGGTGAAAAATGCAATGAAATGCAAGCCGAGATTGTCGAGTGCTGCCCAACGATCCCCTTCCACATTCATCCATTTCCCCACCAGCCCCACCACCATCAACCACCACACCACCCGAAAAAAGAAAAAACTTGGCAAGCAATGAGATAGATTTGACATGAACCAGGGGCCACCAGCCAGGAGCCACTTAAGCAAAAGCAACACGCCCCCGTCATGTCAGCCCGCATCACCACTGTCCCACACCCCCCCCCCCCCTCTCTCTCTCTTTCTTTCTCTTTCCTTTTTTTTTGGTTCTCTCCAACTGATCCGGCATAGAAGATTGGCAACGTTGGCTGACACAACAAAGGTAGCAAAAACCATAACGGAAACTAAATGTAATGAGAAGAAGAAGGTGCAGATAACAAGTTGAACGAACAAGTGATACCCAGCAACTGGAGAAACTTGTTTCAAGCACTAGTTCGCTGCCAGCTAAACTGAGTTCGAAAGAACAATCTGCGAACTCTTTAAATGTCTCTTTAAATTCTTAAAAAACTAGTTTTTTGAACTAGTTCACTGCTAAATGAACTAAACTGAAGAATTACAAGTTGATCCTTTATTACTGAGGCAAATTTGTTGCCTCTTTATCTCAATTCAGCTTTCATCGCCTTTGACTTAATTTACTCCTCAATTTCTTAATTTTCTTAAACTTAATGTTTTCTTTGTGAATCTTCTTTCGGCAGTTTTTCTTCTAGTATATCATTGTTTTTTGTCATCTTCCTCTTCTCTTTTTTTTTCTTTTTAAATTATTTGATTTATTCTCCCTTTTTTTTCTTAAATTCCCTTGACACGAAAGGACTCTAATTTTCGACAATTTTTAGAGGATATGAAATAAGTTGCTAAACTTAATTTTTTTTGTCGATGTTTGCATTTCCGTGACGTATGCAATGTTTGTTGGAAAACTAGCCAACAATTTGAAAAGCTGCCAAAAAAGAGAGAGAACCCCGAGAAAAAAAAAAACACAAATAACAGAAATCAAAAAGAAGAAAAATCTGGGAAAAAAAAACGCCGGAGCATTTGCAATAATAATAAGTTGTTTACGGCGCGTGAGCTTGCATCAAAACAAGCGCTGACATTTAGGGGCGGACATGGACACGGATACGGACACAAGCGCACGGTGAACGGGAAGCGGATAGCGGGTAACGGGTAACGGGTCACGGATGATGTTGGATATGGACATGCAGTTTTTTTCCAACTCCCCCCGCCCCACTTGCTTTATCACTCACCGTTCGTCCGTCCGTTAGTCTTGGGCATTTCCTTTGACTCAAGAAAACTTTCTCAAAAAGAAAGACGGGGTGGGGGTGGTGGTGGGGAATGCGGGGTCGTGGGGCGTCTCTGTGGCGCCATCTATCAAGACTTTACGATAACCGAAACAGAGAAAGAAAGAGAGCACAGGAGAGCGTGAAAGAGAGGAAAAGCTTGACGCCATTTTTATGAATGAAAAGCACAATTTGTTCAAGCAAAGCTTTACGTTTGAAATTTAAGAGACAAACCTAGAGTGCGAGAGAATGCAAAAAGAGAAAAGTGCAATGCAAGAGCAAAGAGCAAAGTCGAGAGAGAGAGAGAGAGAGAGAGAGAGCTTGCTGTCGCGCGGCTTTTGAGCCTAAGCAAGCACAGCTGACACAAGCCGAAAAATGGGGGAAAAAAAAAAACAACAACTTCAGTTACCAAATGCACGCTTGCACTAGTCACGTGCTTGCTGCTCCTGGCCAACCTCGAGAAGCGCCTTCCGCCCACCTTCAACTCCACCTTTCTCACTACTTACTACATACTACGACTGTGATTTGCATGTGGCAACTTTGCCGTGGCAACTTCGTCATAATACACACGGTAAACGGAGTAAAAGAAGAAGAAGAAGAAGAGGGGGCCCACAACATAGAAAGAAGGCACAACTTGGCGGGGTCATGCAACTTTAATATGTAAACAACACCGATGTTTGTTTCTTCTTCTACGACTTAACTCCTATGTCTGTCTGTCTATCCTGACTAACTGTCTGTCTGTCTGTTTGTCTGTCTGTCTGTCTGTCTGTCGGTCTCTCTGTCTGTTTGTCTGCTTATATGTCTGTCTGTGTATAGCGGAAGCAGACATGTTGTGTGTGACACTCTTTGACTTGACCTCGCCTAGCCCCCTAGCTAGACTAGAGAAATTCATGTAGAGGAGAAATATATACATACATATGTATGTATGTTCTTCCTACATCTCTCTTAGAGTATAGTTAGATGGAATGTATGTATGCACGCATGTCAATCAGAGGTAACCCCCAGCTGACATAATAACAAAACCCAGTAACAACAACAGCAGCCCTCTCTCTCTCTCTCTCTCTACGTGTGTGTGTGTGTGTGTGTGTCTGCAACGAAACAAAAATTTTTTGGTTATGCAAAAGAGTCAGCGTTGCTGTTGTCGTCGACGTCGACGTCGTCTACCACCAACAAACAATATTCAGTTGGAATATTCTGACCCAGTTTAAGGCCAGGCACAAAGTGCAGGACACACACACACACACACACACACGAGGACGAATTACGTGAGCGGGTGGGTAATTTTTTTGGCTAGACTAAAAGCGAACAAACGTATATATACATATATACACTATGGAAAAAACTCTAAACCTTAAAAAAAAATCCATCTTAATTACATTCACAGATTCACATCGTCAACTCCAGGAATAGCTAAGTTCGGCTGTGGCAAATTTGCTTTTATGTCTATATGTTATAGCTGCCCGATCGGGTCGCCTTCGATAAATATTCTGCCTGCAACAATTGGTAGCTCAAGTACGAAATTTTGACGTAATAGTTCAAAAACTATGAGACTAGTTTGTCTAGCAACAGACAGACGAAGAGACGGAATGTCCCAATTGACCGAATTTCAAAAAGACTTTTCCAAATTAAAAAACAAAACTTGCATAAAGTTGGCTACATTAAATACAAGTTGTTGTTGTACAAGTACAATTTCTGTTGTTGTTGTTAAAAAAACAAAATAATTTGGTGCAATTCAGGACGAAGCTTAGGAATTTTCTGCCCTCTCCCCATCTCTTTACTTTCTTTTTAGCTCCCTCCTCAATTTAAAGCATCTACGAAATACTTTATCTAACAAGTACATGAACAGATCTTTTACATTATTTACGATGTAGATGAATGCGAGGAGATTGACTTAATACTTATTCCAAAGGATGTATCCTTTTTCCGTAATTGGTACTTAAAAACAAGGTAAAAAATGTATGACTTTTAGTTAAATCAAAGCGACAGAACTCTAAAAAACATTCAAAACTAAATACCCACAAGTAATGGGGCGATCCCCATTTGTGTTGTTGTTTTTTTTTTTTTGAGGGGGGGGGGGGGTTTTCCGGCAAGTGTAGGAATACAAAGAAAAATTCCTAAAAGAAGATGAAGATGTGTTGCTGACTTCTAGTCGAAGATAAAAAGGAACACACGTAGCTCGCTGCTCTCCACACAATTTCGTAATAACTTAATCGATGTCGACTCTTGAGCCTAGAGCCCCCCCCCCCCCAACCACCCAGAAAGGCAAGAGACTTGAGAATTTTTAGTATCTTTTATTCGTTTCTTTTTTCCTCCGTTCCTCCTCCTCCTCTTTCTCTCTCTCTCATTGCTCTTTCCTTTCTTTTTTTTTTTGGTTTGTTTTCTTGGGTGTTTTTTTTTTTTTTTGTTTTTTTTTGTCTGCCTTTCAAGTAGGAGAGTCAGGAAGTTGGCAATATATTTGACTGCTTTTGCTAACGGAAACGCGACTAAGGTCCCACCTCCTGTTACTGGCTTTTGACAATGGCGAATTCGGTTATGGTGGGTGCATGTTGGTGGGGGAGAGGCAGTGCGGGGGTTGCATGGTGTGTAGAAAATTGTAGAGGAAAATGTCGCTTAGAAGCGTTGCATTGCGTTCACCGTAAAGCAGCCAAAAAGAAGAGTCAACGAGCTGGAAGCAATGAAGGCTAAAAGTTGTTGCTCCTGTGCTGCTCCTTCAGTTGCTGTTGCTGCTGCTGCTTCTGCTGCTGTGGTTTTCGGTAGTTCAGAGTTTTCTAGTCGCACCTACTACATACAAAAATATAGTATATAATAGATGGGTATGTATGTATGTATGTCGAGGTGTATATGGTAGATAAGCTGGTTGGCTGGCTGAGAATTTCTATACTTCAGTTAACTGCTAATGAGACAAACTAGACTCAAGGCGAAAGCCGCCTCAATATTTGAGCGTACAAAGCGTAAAGGAAATTGTAAAGAGAATTCATTAAAAATTTACCCACATGAATGAGCTAGTTGCAAACAATTTGCATCGCAAATTAACGATAATTACCAATTTTCGAATAAAAAAAAAAACTAAAATAAAATTCCTCGAAAATGTTTTAACCTAATTTGTAACTTTTATTTAATGTCTTTTTAAAAGAAGAATTTATTTAGATAAGGAGTCGATATATTTACATTTAAAAAAAAAACAGTGTTGGAAAACGCAAAAAAATGGAAATCAGTAAAAATTTCCTGGCTAATTACTCGAAGGAATAAAATACTGAAATTTAAATGTCTGACTACGTCGAAGGACGCAAAACTGCTAGATTTCAACGCCAGTGTTGGTTAACGTTAAATGAAATCACTAATCGGACTGCATTAGTCAAATGACGTGGCCAGAGGAGAGGAGATGAGGTACCAATGCCAAGCATTTCGTGATCAAAAATTGTTCAAAATTGCAAATAGCCCTTTCAATTGGAGTCGAAATCTTGGCCAACATCTTAGGCTTTACCTGACATCATAATATAATCCTCAATCATCATTAAAAGTTAGATTAAAATGCCTCTCCCGGCCATCCATTGGTAATATACTATTTCGATAAATCTTTTATTAAATCATGGACCAGCTCGATATTCCCGGACTTCTCTTGAGCTTTTCTAGTGACCACCAGAGAACAAGAAAAAAAAAGGCAGAGCAAAAGATGTGTGTATGCAATTCCTTTGGAAAACTGCAACTCAATGAGAGGAATCTCAACAGCAGGAGCAGCAGGTAGCCATAGATATGTAATGAAGAAGCACGAAAGAAGTTCCCTACGATGAAATAGTAGCCAAAAATCACACAGAGCAAAGAAATGCCGCCAGCCGAAAGAAGAAGAAAAAGGAAAACTCATCCCATAGGACAACCGAAAACCAAAGCAAACCAATATGAGAGCAAAACCGAGAGCAAGCAGCAAGGAAGAGGCGTCTGCAATTGAAATGAAGAATGATAAAGAAGAAGAGGACTGCATGAGTGCTGGCAATGGTGGTGACAGCGGGGCGGGGGGGGGGAGGTAGTAAGGACACCCAAACAACAAACACATAAAGTCGATAACCCGCCGGCCGGCTTGAATACTTGCGGCGGGAGGTCAGGTTAGCTCTCTCTCTCTCTCTCTCTTTCACACCCTCTCGCTCTGTGAGTGTGTTTGTGTGTGTGACAGAAAGGAGCAGGCAGGACTACGACTACGAGGACTATTTTGCTTGTCTGCCTTTTGCCTATTTGAGTTTTTAGTCCGAGTCTCAACTTATGACTTAAGCCTTCTTTTTCTCTTTCCACAGTTTGCCAATTTTTAGTGTTTTTTTTTTTTTTTGACATTCACAGAGCTCATTAAATGAGTGGTGTGGTGTGGTGTGGTGTGGGAAGAGGGGGGTGGGGGCAGGGGGCGTTGGTGCTGGTTGGCTTAAAGTTTAACTACAATTTCTGTTCTGGTTCGTTCTACTCACATAATAATAGTTCTTGGCTGCTGCTGCTGTTGTTTTTGTTTTTGTTCTTATTGCATAATTTTAATGTGTCATCCTTAATTTAAATGCTTCCGCTGCACACGAAGCGAATCCTTGGCAACGTCACGACATGGCCTCCAGCCTGCCCAGCCACCTTCTCCTCTCTCTTTCCCACCCGTCCCCCTCTAGATATGTATGTGTATGTGTGTGTGCCTTTTGAGGGGGTTTGCCAAAAAATTGTCTATTAGTTGGGCCAGAATGAACATTCTATAATCATGGCATATGACAAGCACCACATGCCGATGCAATTGAAGGGTGGGGGAGGGGGGAGCAGAAGCGGAAGAAGTGGCATTTAGAGAGTATCTGCACAACGGTTGTAACATTTTAGCCAAAAGCCTGCCAGACAGGCCTAGACGGCTTGCTTTGCTTATTAATTTAAAATTTTTAAGGTAAAATTGCCGACGCCTTTTAGCAGACACACACAAACACACACACACGACCAAGCTAACGTGCGACCGCCCACTGTCTAACTTCCTATCCAACATCCCCAACTCCCTTCCACCCGAACGCCCGAAAAAACAGACATTTTGATACTTTGTACAAGTTAATTAATTGTTGCCTGGGACCTGACTCCTGCTCCTAGCTGCTGCTCCCTATGCAGTGTCACTTATGTAAATATTCCAAGCCCGCCTCCTTCTAGAAAAGTTGAAAGCCAACACCAACACTAACACCAACACCAACACCAGCGCCGGCACCAACAACTACAACTAAGAGAGAGAGAGAGAGAGAGAGAGAGAGAGAGCAACGGTTGAACAACTACTGTAAGAGCAAGCAAATACACTCAGCCAAAAGGAATGCATAGAGTATGATATACCCCTAAAAGTATGCAACAAAATATTTCAAATTATTTAATACTACTTAAATCATGCACAACGACTTATTCTCATCTTCTTTGCCTATCGTAGAACTATTCCTAGGGGAATATGAAGCTATGCACGCCCAAAAGTATGCAATAGACATATGTTAAATCCCCAAAGACTGCTTCAATCTTGCCTAGTAGCTAACTGTCTTTATCTGTGAAAAGTATAGACTTCTGGGCCCCCAAATAATCATTCGTCATAAGTTTGTGCTCCCAAAAGTATGCAAAAATATATTTGAAAGCTATTATTAGAAGACCAATCATTCATAGTAACTAATTATCAACATCTGTGTTTATGGGAGGACGTTTTCCAGATACTGTGATCCAGTTTTTTTTTGTCACTTATCACATCAAATCGGCAGGAAAAAAACAACATTGGCAAGCCTATGCACCCTGTATTTAAGGGGCTAAATGGTGAAATGAAAAGTTATTCCGTTTAGAGAACTACAAACTTCGCATTCCATTTCTCTCAGTGTGGGGGAGGGGGTCACTACAACAATGTGAATGCGAATCGCCAAAGGCTTAACAACATGACCAGAACAAAATGTCCCTTCTCCTGCATACACAGATACAAACGTGTGTGTGTATATGAAAAACGAACCCTGATGATGATGGCCAGCCAGCAGTGGCCTGGCATGTGTGAACTTTTTAACCAAAAAAAAAAAAACAAAAAAAAAAAAAACAAGAAGAAAAAATAGGAAAGTAGCAAACAGAAAAAAAACACAAGAAAGATAGGGTAACAAAAAAATAAAGCTCCCGCCAAAGTCAACAAAACACACAGCGAAGTGTGCAGGACTTTGGCAGGACATTAAATGCAATGCAATGCAAAGGCTACTACTAGTGAACTGAACTGAAGTGAGAGTCTGGAGTCTGGAATGTGGAGTGGTTAGCAAACCATCATCTATCAAAGGCCAAGATGTGCGAGAGCCTTCGGGATAATCACATTCAAAAGAAAAATGAAGCGAACTACACAAAAAAAAAAAAAAAGAAAAAGAGCGAGAAGAGATAGAAAAACACATCACGCAAAAGATAAAGAAGAAGAGAGTATGGATGGAGAAAAAAGAAAACAAAACAGAGACGTGCAGTAAAAGAAAAAAAACACAAAAAAAAAAAAGAGAGGAAGCTAAACAGGAAATGTTGCTCTATAGCTAGGCAAGGCTAAGAAGAAGTGGAGTAGGAGAAGTGCCACATCTCTGACTAAACTTTGACTGATGCGTCGTCGCCATCGTCGACGACGGGTGGTTGAGTGACGGACCTGACGGACTGAATAAGTTGTGGGTGATCGGTGGTCGGGTGGTGGGGGACGGCAACCGTCCAGCGTTTATTTTATTGACAATTTTTTTTTCTTTTTTTTCTCACCCACCAACCAACCGTCCCAACTCAACCTCAACCCGCTATACAGTTTTGCAGCATTTCAATTTGACGAAAGCTTGCGGCAAATTGTTGTTAACTACCTTGCCTTGGCTTGCCTTGCCTTGCCTTGGCTGCACTTTACCCTCATGCATAGCCCTCACAGAGCTGGCCCGTCAACTGTGTATAAATTAATCAGGAAATCGACAAGCACCGCCCGTCTGTCTGCATCCTGAGTTAGCTTAGCTTAGACGCCTTGCCCTGCTGGCAAAACCAAAAAAAAAAAAAAAAATAAAACACCCACCCACCCAGCATCACCACCAATAATCTCTGCCAAACACTTGGTAAAAACTTTGAAAATTTGACAATTTTTAGAAAAGAAATATTGAGAATATTTTTCATCAACATTCTGTTTCCTGATTGACTTACATCCGCATATTGCATATTGACGAAAAACTGAATCGAAAAACTGAAATGGCCAATAAATGTGTCAAAAAACTAAAAAAAAAAAGCGCAACACACGCCTTTTTTGCTCTGAGTTAGAAATGTAATAGAATTTGATGAACTAAACTTTATTCAGTTAGGGTAATTTAAAATGAAACTATGTATGACCGCGCGTACCAAATTGAACACAATTTGAAATGTGTTGTAAAATAAAACTATATAAATTGTATCAGTCTATCCATGGTTTTTTGAAATCAAATGCTTCTCTAGATTATTCCACAACATCATATCAAAGTTTGGCAAAAAGCAAACGTTCATTGTCTGACTAAAAGTTTTTCGTTTGCTACAATTTTCGTGATTAAAACCTTTAAATTTTTTGTTACAATGGTAAGAATATTTATGCTAAAGCTTAAAAGAATTAAAATAATTAGTATAACAGCTGTAAATGTGTATAACAGTTATTACAACTATTGTCCATATGGTAAACAGTTACTAAACTGTTTGTAAATGTGTGAAAAAGTTGGTTAAGCAGGTACTAGGATGTATAACAGTTTGTATAACAGCTATAAATGTGTATAACAGTTAATATAACAATTGTAAATATAAAAATAAGTTGGTTAAACAGTCGTTTAGATGTTTAACAGTTGAACTAACAGTTGTCAATATGTATAACAGGTTTAAATGTGTATAACAGTTAATATAAGAATTGTAATAATATAAAAAAAAGTTGGTTAATCAGTCGTTTAGATGTTTAACAGTTGGCCTCACACTTGTCAATATGTATAACAGTTTGTATAACAGTTGATAAAACAGTTGGTAGAATAGTTTTACTACTGTTACTTGTATAACAGTTATTCCAAGCAATTTTTCCATGAGAACAGTGAGTATAACAGTTGCATATGAAAGATGTTCACCGCATTCTTTTATATATGTACGTATGTAGTTATCATTATTCAGCTATTTCCGCTGACCCCTTCGTGGCACTGCAGCAGTTGTTGCTGTTATTGTTGTTAAGCGGCTAAAGGAAAAGAGTCTCCAAGAATAAAGCAGGCCGGAACGAAACGGAACGGAACTAAGATTCAGGCTGTGTGAGTGTGACTCTCATTCTCTTCCTCCGCCCCCCCCCACCCCCCACCCACCGTATCCAGCAGCAGTGTGTAGGGGTCTGGGCGGCTTTCAAGTGGTTGTCGGCGCCACTCGCGCCAAAGCTTATGCTTTTGGATTCTTTTTTTTTCGCAGCTATCGCCACTCGAGCACACAAATGCACTAAACACACACACACACACATACACAAGGAGAGAGAGAGAGAGAGGCATGCATGATTCCTCTTCGTTGGAAATCTCCTCCCGCCGCTGCCTAACAGTACATACTCGAAAAGTGCTGACAAAGACCTAATCTAGGGCGTCTATAAACATAAGCTTGGGCCATAGAAGAGCATAGTAGTTAGGCTGCTTTAGACAGGTCGACAGAGGCAACTGCTTAGGCTGCTGCTGCTGCTGCTGTTGCTGTTGCTGTTGGTGCTGTTGCCATTGCTGCGTACGTGTTGATAACTGCCAAGATGATGACGACGACGATGACGATGACGATGATGATGATGATGAGGAACCAGAAGACATCCGCAATGCAGGCCGCCGCCGCCGCCGCCACCGACGCCGACACTCGAGCAGCGTTTGACTCTCTACTCTCTACAGATTTTTTAATGATTGGCACGATTGTCTTGGCTACTTAATGATGGGCTCGTTCGTTCGTTCGTTCGCCACACCCCACCACCAGACGACACTCACCCACAGCCACCCAAAACCACTTTTTGTTGGCCCACTCTTTGTGTGTGTGTGTCAACTACCTAAAAGTCATAATATCGAGGGTTGTGTTCCGGATTCTCATTCCTCGTAGAATCTGACGAATCGCCATTAGATTTTCTTAAAATCAGCAATTACCAATACATTATAGTATAGAATAGTGGATATGTATGTATGCGTGTATATTTGCATGGCAGGTATATATGTATATGGACATATAACTTAATGAACTTTTCAGAAAACCAAGCCAGACGCCAGAGACATTCCCCTGCGCGTTGTAATTTAATTTTAATTTCGCAGTCAAGCAGTTTACTGGAAGTAATTGTATGCATTGAAAACGTATTTGATGCCTTTGCTGCTGCTGCTGCTTGCTGCTGGCTGCTGGCTGCTATCGCCTGGAAACACTCAACATTGACGTCGACGACATCGACGAAGTTGTCTCCTCTCCACCAACCACCCCCATTCCTCACTCTCAGTTCGCAGTTCTCAGTTCTATTCACACATCAGAATGAAAGGCTGACGGGTTATTTTTTTTATTTATTTTTTTTTTTTTTTTGGTTCATTCTTTTCTTTTTTGTTTTTCATCGCCACTCGCAGTCGCAACTCTCTTTGGGCCGATGATGATGATTTGTGTCAACTTTAACGAAAATTTTTGTGAAACACAATACCGTGTTGGCACCCGCCCCACCCCCCCTCTAACCCCACTCACCTTCCACATACAAGCCCTTTGCTATTTTGGCTGTGCGTTCAACTGAAATACTATTTATATATGCTTACTAAACGAGACAAAATACATTTGCATCTGCACCAGAAAACAAAAAAAAACAAAAAGAAAAGGAAGAAAAACTGGAAATCAAAGAGAAACGGCTTGAGATGCCCTATAAAAAAAATGCATTGAGAAAGACCTGGCCGGAGAGACAATTTAGTAATCAAAAAGTAAAAGCAGTTTTTACTCACTTTATGCAGCATTTTACAACACTTACAGTAAGCCAACTAGTCAGTCAACTCAATGCGAGATGGAAATCTTTCATAAAAAGTATTAAAAAAAAGAAGCTTACAACACTAACAGTAAGCTAACTAGTCAGACTCAATGCGAGATGCTAATTCCATCAAAAAAAATCTGTTAACAACACTTCACAACACTGGCAGCAAGCCTTTTACTATGATCGATGTAGACCACATTCAAAACGGAATTTAAAATGAAACTGCCAAATAAGAGCAGAATTTCCTGTTTATTTGGCCCTTTAGAACACTAGAAAAAAAAGAAAAAAAAACTAATAAATTTATCTCACATATATAATCAGTATACCCTCCTCACATTGGCCTTTACAGAGTATGCAAATCTTTATGCACATATCACTCACATTTCGATGCCGTTTAGCGATAACAAAAACGACAAAAAAAAAAAAAAAGTGAAAAGAAAAGGAAAAGAAAGGTATGTAGTAGGAGCAGCAACTGGAGATATTGAGCTGGGATCCAGAGAATCTACCTAGATACTTTGAGTAAATAAATATGCATTTCTTGATTTGCCCATCTCTTTGTTATATATATATATATATATTCTCTCTATATATATATTTGTTGTTTGTTTGCCATTCAGCCGGCTTGTGTCATGCAAATGAAAATGAGAAGCCCGCTGGGTACATATTTTTTGTTTGAAATCGGGGATTATTTTCTCCTTTTTTTCACATTTTTTTCCTCTTCCTTTTTTTTGTTTTTTTTTTTTTTTTTGGTGGATTGTGAGTCAGATTAGCAGCTTTTGTGTGCCAGGTAAAGTCAATAGATCAAAACATTCATGAATTCTCAACGATTGAGCATCGAATCTCTTTTTCTGTCTCACTCTCTATATCTGGGTCTCTCTCTCTCTCTCTTTTTATCTCTCTGTTACTTTAATTTTAACATTTTAGACAATTTCAATTTTATCTTGAAAACCTTTTCACACTTTTATCTCGTTTTCTTTAATTTAAAAGTCGAGATTTTAGATGCTGAGTTAACCTTGCGAAAGTCTCACAAATTGGTTTGCGAGATTTTATATGTTGTTTTCTATGATCTAAGACGAATAGGAAACGATTGGTCCCAATGACCAATTTGTCACCAAATTCTTTAGTTAGCAGTTGAAATTTTAATAAATTTGTTTAACTCAATCTAAATGCCGTGACTAACCCCAAGAGAGACTGCCCGCCTGCCTTAAGCAACACTTTAACAGTTGCCCGCAATTTAATAGAAGAAATTGGATTTAATTTCCATTCATTTTTTTCATATTCACATTAAACATCAATTGAGTCATTTTGGGCAGAGTTTGGAATTGGTTTTTTTTGTTCCCCCCTTTTTTTAATTGACCAAAAAGATATGACACACATAGACACACACACACACACACACACGTATGTATATGATGGTACGTATGCACATATCAGCGGACACCAAGCAAAATGGCCAAAAGATAACAAAGGCTGAGGAAGGGGGAAAAGAAGGCAAGGGGGCAAGGTAGGCGGTAAGGCGAGGGGAAAGGCAATATACTCGTATTGAAGAAGCCATTTGAAAATTTGAAAAATTTTTTTGGCACAGGTACAGCAAAAGCAGAAAGCAAAGCAAAGGAGGCAAAGCCAAAAAAACAGTTCAAATGAGGGGATGGGGAGAAGGGGGAAGGGGATGTGAGAGAAAGACGAAATAAAGAGACAAACCAAAGACCGCATTGACTCTTCAACTATTGCGGCATATATATGCATATAGAAAACACATGTATAAACGTGTGTGCCTCTCTCTATGTGTGTGTGTGTGTGTGTGCTTGCACCGATCTATGATTGTGTGTATAATATGTTAGCGTAATGCCACTCAGATGATGATGATGACGAGGATGATGATGATGATGATGATGGGCGGAGCCAACAATTTTTACGCTAAACAAAAAACCCAACACAAAGGTCTTGCCCCACCCTTTCTCTACATCTCCCGCTCTCTGTCCCTCTTCCTCTCTCCCTCTCTCACTCGCTCTTTCTTGCTGAGTGGAAGCAGCAGCATTGCGGATGTGTTGGCGGCTCCAAGAAGAGGTTTTTCCCTTACATCTTCTTTGGCCACAGGCAGTTGCAATTCACCTTTTTTTTTTTTTTTTTTTTGTCGGTTTGGTTTGCCAACATTTTTCGAGTGGCCTCAAATTTGGTTAATATGCATGTTGCCTTTTGATTAGCCTAATGAAACTTATGCAGCATATAATGAGGGCAGCTCGACTCGAGGTTACCCCAGAGAGGTTTACTCCTCCTCTTATCCTCGCACTTCTTTATCCATCATCATCATCATCACAGTTTCTGTCCATCTCCTTTCAATTGACGTCAAATTACGAGTACGGCGCAGTTTTTGTTGGGAGAGAGCAGCAGCAGCAGCAGCAGCAGCAAATCTCAAGCATTTGATCAATTACAATTTCAATTTAAACAAAACGAAGAGAAAAAAGCGGAGAGATATCTGTACAAGCCGGCCCTATTGTTGTTGTTCATGTTGTTGTTGTTATTCATTGTTTTCGTTTAAAATCACACAGAAATACATAAAGACATATAGATTTTTATATATATACACATGTTCATATGATATATATCATGTTTATATGTACATATATAGGAAACTGAATCAATTCGTTTAACAATTCAAATTGAGATACAACAAATATATTGAGAAATTCCATTTCAAGTTGGAGTGAAAATTGAGTTGCAAATTGGATGAAAGTGTCATCAATTTTTTTTTTTTCCTAACAAAAAAGTTTCAAATCCAAACCAAAAAAATATCATTAATCATTACTTTGATCGATTTAAGGCATAAAAATAATGAAATGACACGGAAAGAAAAACTATTTAAACTCGAAGAATAATATTCTCAATTGTTTTGAATTGAATTTCAGGTCAAAAATTGTTGTGGAAAAGTAAGAAAAAAATGTGAGAAATATGTATCTTTGCTGTAACTTAAACTTACTTAATCTTTTGAGAATCGCAAAGGAGAGCACTCACCTACTCAAAGTGTCAATTCTTAAAAAGTTAGCTAAGTATATTTTCCCCGATCGGTTAACTTTGCGTTTTACCACTGATTAAAATTAAAACATATCAAAGTCAATAATTGTCTTGAATGTCTGAAGCATTTAGCTTTCGTTTAACGATGAAATTCTTAACCAATTTCAGCGGTGGACTTGGTGGACCTGCTCCTCTTTTGTGCTATCCCAAATGAAAGTCTAAAGGCTAAAACCCTAAAAATGTTCCCAATAATTTTCCCCATTTTTTGCTAACCGAAAAGAAAAACCAACCAAATTGAAAATGAAATCTTTGAAGGCACATCATGGCACATCGATTAGCAGGATCGACTTGAGTGACTCCCAAAGTAACTTCAATTTATAGATACATAAATCTGCTCTGCAGTGAAAGTAAAACGCTCTAAACGATCTATCATGACGCTTCGTCATTGTCTATATAAGATATAGTTTTCTCGATTGCCCCCCACTTGTTAGCAAACCTTTGCGAAACTGTCGATTGCTAATGGCCAAAGTTTTAACATAGATTAACTAATTTGAGAAGGAGAGCAAAAAAAAAAAAAAACCTTTTGACTTACCTGGACTTGTCTGCCAGCTAAGGCCTCCAATGAACATTTTGCTATAACGAAAAGAAATGATATATATATATATAAGTTGAATAACGATCTCGTTCACTAGATGTCATGATAATAATAATGATGATGATGATTATGATGATAATGATGAAGATGAGCAGCAGTTGCAAACAGTTGCGGTAGGTGGCCGCTGACTGTTGTCTTCGTCATTATTTAAATCATAGAAAATAAGCCGCTTTTCCCGCTATTGTTTTCATGCTAGACGAAATCTACTTCTCTCTCTCTTTCTCTCTTTCTCTCTATCTATCTATCTATCTGTCTGCCTCTGTGTGGCTCTTTCTTTCTGTGCTTCTATCTAGCTCTCAACTACACATTGCCATTTCCATTCCCATTTTATGCAGACCCTTCTCAGGCCCAGGCCCAGGCCCAGACCCAGGGCCCAGTCAGCCGATGCAATGAAGGCTTATAAAAACAAAAGCAAAGTCTGTGCCCCAAAACGAAAGTAGGCGGCGGCGGCGGCGGCAACGGCAACGGCTAAAACGGGGCAGAAACGGCAACGGCGACAACAATGATTATGAAAACTTCAACGCAAACTGCAAACTGCAAAAAAAAAAAAGAGCGCAACAGTGGCAACAAACAAGCAAAGTGAAGGCGTGGCAGAGGGCAGAGGACGGGAAAAAAAGTGGGTGGAGATCGGGTTAGATTGGTGATGATGGGAAGGGGAGGTTGAGAGGAGCGAGTGGGTTTTTTTTAGGGGGTGGGGCAATGCAGTTGGGCGACACGAAAAACGAATGTAAAACACACACAAAAATGCATAGAAACACAAATTGCAATGAAAAGCAAAATAAAACAAGAGAGCGGCGCTAGGGTGAGAGAGATGAAGAGACAGAGCGAGAAAGAGAGGGAGAGATAGAGAGAGAAGAGTAGCCGGAGACAAGGCGAGAAAGAGACAGGGCACAACTAAATGAAAATGTTAATAAAATGTGCAACAACAACAACAACAACAACGACAACACACAAACGTGAAGTAAGCTAAAAAGAAAAACTAAACCAGAGAACGGAAGAAGCGTCAACAACAACAACAATAACAACAACAAACCCGGGAAACGGCCAGGCGCAAAGAGCAAAGGCAACAAAATGTCGAGATGTGGGTGACGGGGAGACGGAGAAAAAGGTATGCCTCGAAGGGAAGGGCGTAAAGGGAGGAAGCGGGAGTAACAACACTGCAAAATCGTTTTGGTCTGGCATAGTTGCCAGCGAAAAAATTTAGGCCTAGGCATTGCACTTTTTTTTTTTCTACTACAAGTTTTCGTCTTCTTTTTCTGTCATTCCATTCTTACTTTTGAGGTGCAACTAGGAGCAAAAGGGATGGTGTCAGATGGGGTGGGGTGGGCGGTGGAGGGGTAAACAAACTTTTGGTTTTTTGGATGGCAAAACAATTTGTCATTAATCATTGTTTTTGGGCGCAAAATCTAGAATCTAGAATGCCATAAATTGCGCCGAGTGTAGAGGAAGGAGATAAAAGGAATTCCAATTTGAACATTTCAATAATTGTAAGCTTAATTAAATTAGTCGGAGAAAACCTTCGTAAAAGGACTCAGAAATACTTTAAGTTCGTTCACGTGCTACCCAAAAAAAAAAAAAAAAAGAAAGCAAGTCACCTCACCGACTCGGATATACTCTTCGTTATGTTTGTTTGATGACTAGCCCTATCTCTTTCTCTCTTTCGCATGCGAAGATCATACACATACCAATCGCATGCCATCTCACTCACTCACCCGGCTGCCGTCCCCTTGACATTGCCTGTAAAAAGTTTATACGTATAACTTGGTTATTTTTCATCCGATTTTCATGAAATTTGGTAAGCCCATACATATTATTAGCAAATGTGTGTGTACCAAATTTCATACATATTTTCATATTTTAAATACGAAGGGAGCGGGCGTGGCGAAAATTTGAAATAAACTTGATCTGCATGACAACTTTGGTGACTCTAGCTCTTATAGTTTCCGAGATTTAGGTGTTCATACAGACGGACGGATAAACCGACGGACGGATAGACAGACGGACATGGTTGATGCTAATCAAGAATATATAATCTTTACAAAAGAACCCATTTGCTGTATCAAAATTATAGCTAAATTTCATGCTTTGGTCAAAAAAATCCGAAACCGTGGGTAATAAATATGATAAGCACTGTATATACATATAGCTGAGACGGACGGTCAGACGGACAAACGGACATGGCTATATCGACTCGGCTGTTGATGCTGATCAAAAATATATATACCTTGTAGGGTCGGAAACATTTCCTTTTGCCTGTTACATACATATACATAGGGTATAAAAAGAAGAGCTGTCAAAGGGAGAACTTTAAACAAAAAAACATAGAGGCGCACAAGCAACCGAGCAACGCACAAGCAAAAGAAGAAACGCTACATTTCGATATCCAAACGATTATAATGATTCGATATTTGTCATAAAGAGTAACCTGTAGGTCAACAAAAAGCCTTTAGTCAATGCGGTGACATTTCTGCAGTGTAAAATAAAAGGAGATTGTCCCCGTGAATAACTGAAGATTTCGACCACTTTAATAATGCATATTTCCCCCCCTTTTTCAGCCCCGTAGACCACAAACCTGAGTGCCTGCTTTTTCGTCAAGGTAATAGACTTCAAATGCGATTATGAAATGTTATTTTGAAAATAAGAAAATATATCTACATATTTATGAGAAATCTATAATTTACTTATAGATTTTTTGCATTTACTTTTCAGCGCATTCAACCGCACCATTGCACCACCGCACCACCGCATCGTCGCATCAGCGCATCACTCACTTTGCATTCGCGTTCATTCATTTGGCATTTCTATTTGATTTAAAGCAAATACTTGACGCAGCACTCGTTTCTATTGAGATCATCCATCACACAAAAAATAAGTCGAACCAAAGGCAACAGTCATCATTATTATTATGATGATGACGATAATGGCGATGATGATGATGATAATGACGATGATGATGATGATGATCTACATATTATTTGTATTCATTTCATTTCATAATTCACTTTTTTGTTTTTTTTTTTTCAGCTTTCAACTTTGTCACCTTCGGACACAGAACGCGATGATGACAACGAACTAAACTTCTCTCCAAAGCACACCGCAGACCCCAAGCCCGCAGCCCTCACCCCACCACTCAGCTTACCTCGAAATTATCCCCTTCTCATTCCCCCTCTCCATTCCTGCTCTCCCTGTGCTTAGCTGCTAGCCAATTGCAAGTGGACCAAATAAATGCGACCTTGTCCTACAACTAAACAATTTGTGTGCATCGCCGCCATCGTCGTCGTCGTCAGTCGTCAGTCGTTGTCGTCGTCGCAGTTGTTGTTATTGCCTCTGGTGCGTCCAGCTGCGAGATGCGTAATTGCAACAACAATCAACTAACCCAACAGAGGGGTAAAGATAGCGCGAGCCAGAGAGATGGAGAAAGAGCGAAAAAATGTCAAAGTCAGTCAGTGAGTGGGCTACTGATGATGATAATGTTAAGTCGAGTGGGTTCTATCTCCTTTATTTTTTTTTTTTTTTGGTTTATTTGGAAAAGAGTGTTGAAAATTTAGTTGCAAATAGATTACGCATACGCCATGTTGCCATTGTCTTCTGTTCTTCGTTCAGTCTTTTCCCGCGGGCAAAGACAACTTTGATGACATTCGCTTTTTGTCTCTGTCTCTCCCACACTTTCTACCACTCCCACTCCCACTCCCACTCCCACTCTCTCTCTCTCTCACTCTTTCTCCTCTGTCTCTCTTCCTCCTGGGTTGAGGTTTTGGTTTTTGCAGTTTTCGTAGCTATTTACAGATTTCCCACAAGTCGTCCCCTTAGACACTCCTCGGAGGGGGAATTGATGTCGGATGGTGGTAGTTAAGGAAGAGGAGGGAGGCTGGGAGGCGGAGGGGGCGGCGGCAGCAGGAGTGTTCCATGTAAATGTGTGCGTTTTAAGCTTTTCTAGTCATAAACAAGTCAACGCAACATGTCCGATTAGTAGTGCAACCACCGACTGACATTTGTCACTGACTGTCTGACTGTCTGACTCACTCACTCACTAACTGAATGGAATGTTGCCTACTCTGCTCACATCCCACATCAGAAGCATACGGCATTGAGGAAAGAAAGAGGAAGGAAGGAATGAAACTTGCCTCCAGCTCCAGTTGGTCGTCTAAGCTGCACTTAACGAAATCAAATTCAAATCGGTTTATTCAAAACTTCATTCACTTGTAGTAGGGTTGCCAAATGAATGAATGAATAGGTGGTCCCAAATAACGTACACAAAAAATCAGACTGCTCTAAGTATTTTTATGCAAGACCAAAGCATTTATTCATTTTATTCAGTTATCGATTCATTCTCAGTCTCTCAGTGGAGAGTTTTATTTACTTAATTCATATTAGTTTAAGGCCTTATTCATATTCGATTCGTTTTTTTATGTAGTCCTTTGGTTGATTCATTCATTCACTGGAACTAGACATGAACTATTCATTTCTTTTGAATAGTCAGAAGGTTAAAGAACTTATATGAACTTCTAATCCAAGTTGATTTTTTCTGTTCGAAAACTATTCATGGCAAATTCATTGATAATTGGCAATTCGGAACTTTTTTGATGATTTTACCATTTATGTATGTAGTTTTGTTTGCAGTGTTGACGCGGCTCAGCTCGGTCACATTTGCTTGCATTACGAAATAATTGTAAAGCGCACGTCACTTTTCTATAGGCCTCCCCCTGCCAGAGAATTTCCCCGCTCGCTGCACCATCCTACCCACCCACCCCACCATCGTCTAGTGCGCCTAGTGCGGCCTAGTGCTCGTCCCGTGCACACTTATGCCATTCATGCGCAAGTCGTCAGCGCCCATTCACGGACGGATCGCCCCCCCCCCCCACCTTAAGGTCCCTTCTCTCCCCTTCTTCACCCCTCCCTCCCCACCATTCTGCTGTTGGCTATATCTCCATTTCCCTACGCCTGACTCTTGGGTCGTTTTGCCTCGCCTCGGCTTGGCTTGGCTTTGGTTAGGCTTTACCCTGGGCCTGGGCCTGGGCCTGGGACTGGGCTTGGGACTGGGCTTTGTAAGCTTGGCGCCCGCCTATGTCAACGTCGACGTCGACGTCGTCATCGCCCGCTTTGCCGCTTGTTTGCCATTCAAAATCCGTTCAGACTTTGTATGCACATCAAATGTGTGCCTATCTCGCTTCCACCCACATTCATTTGCATATCATTTGTGCTATCTCTTTCCCACCGACTCGCCCACAATGTGCATTTTTTTTTTTGTTCTCGCTCTTTCACTCAGTGCACTAGTTGACGTTTTCTATTGTGGCTTCATTGTTGAATAGAAAAATGTGCAAAATAGTAACGACGAAAAAAAAAAAAAGAAAAAATGAAAAAAAAAAAGATAAAGAAGCAGCAGCAAGAAAATAGCAAAACAGCCCACCACCCTCCCACCCCGCCGCCACATCACCATCTCCGTCAGTTCACCGTCCCTCTCTGACCCTCTCTATGTCACACGCATGCCACTGTCGTCCGTCTCCAACCTTCCGACGACGACCCTCCTCCTCCTCCTTCTCCACCGCCGCATCATCATCATCATCATCATCACTGCGTGGACTTGCCGCTTACATGGAAATAAAAGTGCAGATCTTGTAACTTTAGTAATTTTTCACATGACAAATTATGTGAGCGGCTACAACAAGCAGCAGAAGCAGCATGAGGAGGAATTGAAGTTGAGCAAGGCAGGGCGGGATGAGGGCCAACAAAGAGGCCAGGCAAAACTGAATCTGTGATGCCGCAATAAGGCAGAGGCCGGTGGCCCTCTTGGTCGAATTATGTGGCCTGACTTTAGATATTCATGGATTCAGAACATAAGAAATGGCTAAAGAAATTTGTAAAAATCAAATGGAAGATCAATTTAAAGTAAATTTGGCATTAGAGAATAAGAAAAGAATTTAGACAAAGTTAAATGAGGTCTAAATGGATTACATAAAGATTGGAATAGACTGGGTTTAGCTTGGCCCAAACGAAGTTAGGTTAGCTTCATCAGAATTCATCCCTTCTTAGCTTGGGGGGTTTCTCTCTCTATCCTTCTCGCCAGTTAATCAATGTCAAATTCGAGTTTCATCTACTAAATTTAAGAATTATCTTAAAGTCAATGTTTTCTCAACTCTTTTAAACTTTCAATAGTTTTCAATTAACATGTAATCCTTTTGTTTTTGTTTTTGTTTTTTTTTGTAAAAGTTATTGACACTTATTTGCATAAATTGATATATGTAATTGCTTATACGCATTTGTTTATGTTGCCAATTATCAACAATATTTGCAACTTTACGGACACAACAACTTGTAATTATTGTTTAATTAAAAATGTTGAAAAAGCCAAACAAACAGAACGTATAAAGGGACGGACTAACGAACGAACAAACAAATAAATAAACAAACAAACAAACAAACAATCTCTCTCTCTCTCTCTCTTCCTCCTTTTTCATATAGAGTGAAAAAAAAAATGGAAATTATAAAACGATTCAAACCGATTTATTCAAAAGCTGTTAACACTTAAACCAATGCGCAAACACTTTTTTTCTCTGGACAATTTGACTCACATCGAGGAGGGCGAACTGAGTGGATAAAGGCGAGAGATGGGGGGGATGACTATCATGTGCTGGGCCCGGGCTATCAACAACATCATCAAAATGCAACAACAACAAGCACAAAATGAGTGAAAAGAGTGGAGAAGCAATTGCTTTGGTGGTTACAACCTTTTTACTATGATGCAAAACGAGACGGGACGGGAACGAGACGGGAAAATGGAAGAAAGCTTGGACGCAGAAAACTAAAAACTGAAAACTAAAACGCATATACTAGAGCAAGCACTAAAACGAGTTGCAGTTGAAGTTGGGTTTGGGTATAGGAAGCTAGGCGAAAGCATAAATATGCTGCCGACAATTGTCTGAGACATTCAAGGCAGCTGAAAGCTGAGGATGGTCGGGTTAGAGAACCACCGGGTCGAACAAGGAGCATGTGTGTGTGTGCGGCTCCTCTCTGTGGGTGGTGGCTGACTGGCTGGTTGGCTTGACTTGGGCGGTCGGCATTTTCTACATACTCGTTTATGGCAGAGAACACGCAAAACAGAGGAAAAATATGAAAACGAAGGACCGGCTGGCAGGCAGCACCCACCGACGGCTGAGACGGCAGACAAAGCCAGAATAGGATAGAAACGGACAATACGACAACGGAACGACGCAGCCGGCTAAATGTTGGCCAGGCGGCGGCAGTGGCAATGTTTTATGTAGCACCCACACCTATAAGGGGCGGAGAGGGGAGAAAGCAGAAGATAGCCATGGGAATTGCGGGTGTGTGTGTGTGTGTGTGTGTGTGAAAGACAGTGGTTTTAACTAAAATGATAACTATCCGAATTCTCTTCTTCTTCTTTTACTTCAAATTCCTAAAGTGATCGTGATTGATTGTCAATTTGGTCAAGGAACTTCTTTCGATCTTCTTCTTCGATCTTCTTTCTTGGCTAAGATTTGATAAGATTTGCTTGGCTTTGGCTAGATTAGGTTAAGTTAGATTTTTCTGATCAGTTAAAAGTGATTTAGTGCTTCTTTCGCTTCGATCTTTAACAATCTTTTTTACTCTTAATTTTTCTTCTGCTTTCTAGTTTTTATTGTTGTTCTAGTTTAGGTCACAGGTTTTGTCTTTAGCTAGAAAGTTTTATCCCGATTCCATACCACAGTCAAATTGAAAGATTCATGTGTGCAAGATGTGTGTGTGTGTGTGTGTGTGTGCGAGTGTGTGTGTGTGCGTAATGCGAATGTGCACGAAAAAGCGTAATAGAAAAAGAACTTTACAGTTGCATCGATTTAATCGTGCGGAAAGCTAAATACGAAGGAGAAACATAGCCAGTGAGTGAGTAAAGTGAGTGAGTGAGTGAGATGAGAGGCGTTTTGGGGCAGGCGGATGAGGGGTATGAGAAAATGGGGTGGTGATGGGCACATTGGGGCCGCTATTCTAGGCGACCGGCGACTGCGTCTGGAGGCAAAAAGGCAATGGACAGTGCGGGTCAGGTGGGGAAAGGGGTGAAGGCAAGGGGGTGACAGGGTACCGGCACACAGCCTAAATTGGGATACGCTTCGTTCGGTTTGGGCTCATTTAAAGCAATTCTGCTGCCGCTTTTCAAACAAACACAAACACAATTACCACTACATGCAATTTATAATGAATAGCAAACGAGAAGAGAAAGAACGAGAGAAAGAGCAAGAGAAAGAGCAAGAGAAAGAGAGAGGAACGAGAGACAAAGCGAGAGCGGGAAGGTGCTGCACACTCTGATAGTTGCCGCTCCTCCTCCTCCTCGTCGTCGTCATCGTGCAGTTTGCGGTTCAAAGGATGCATTGTGCTGGCAAGTAACCGACCCATCGACCCACCAAACCCACCAACAGAACCGACTTCCAGCGATACAGTGAAGAAGATAGCAAAACTTTTGCGCTGGCTTTACTCTTTCTTTCCTTTCCTTTCCTTTCCGTTCCTTTCCTTCTGCCTTTCTTCTCTGCGCCGCTCGTCTTTTTATCGTCTTATATTGCATAACATACGTAGGCGGCGGCAGCGTCGGCGGTGCCATCGGCGGCACTAAGGCGACCAATAAAATGTTTGCCTAGTTATAAACCCACTCCAGTTACCTCCTCCTCGCCACCTGCTCTTACTCCTTGTACCGCTTCTGTTCCTGTTCCTGTTCCTACTCCTCCCCTGTATCATTTTCTAATGGGCGGCTTATATTTCCTAACCAAAAACCAAAAAAAAAAAAAATAAGAACCAGAGTTTAGTTGTGTTTTCTGTTTTTTTTCTTTTTTTTCTGCACTTTGCTGCCAAAAGTTATGACTGCAAGGAAAAACTTTCTTTTAGCTCGTTGCATTGATTTGAAAAAGAGAAATATTGTATACATATGTGTAGAGGAGAATTCTAAAGGCTGTACTTTTAAGTTTAGCTCTCCATTTCCATTGCCATTTCCATTTGGCCCAGCAGCTGCTTCCATCCTCCCCCTTCACTGCCCTCTTTCGCTCTGCCGCTGTCAAGTTTAGCCATTTTAATCGAACTGTTTACTTAAAAATACGCCAACTGAAGCAAATGAAAAGTTTCAGAAGCCAGAAGAAGTAGCAAGATTGTAAATTGAATTTTGATAATGTCAATTGGGGTTAAAGTTTTAAGACATCTTTACCATCGCTGCTGCTGAGCTGCGGTCTTAAAATGCTCTGTCAACTTAAATAGAAAGCGGAATAAAGCATTTCTCGAATGCGCACGGTTTGCCGCCCGTGTCGAGTTATTCGAGTCTCGTTCCTTTGTGCAAATTAGTAAAGCAAAGCAAAAGTTTCGGGCTAAAGTGGTTAAGTTTGAGTGTGCAGTTTCTATCAATTGTCAGATATATAGCTACATACAGTATATGTATGTACATACATCTAGTGTCTGCCTCTTTATTGTCGAAAGGTCAGGTTAGACAATGTTAGCAGTATGAGTAACTTTTCGAGGGTCATTTATTTGTATGATTTCTTCGCATTAAATTAGACATGTCAGCAGGAATATATAAAACTTTCTTTCATTCATAATTTTAGGTTATTTTTGCCCAGTAGAATGGCTGTGCTTGTGCGTCACATTCTTCGGTGATCTGTCTTGCCTGTGCGTTACTTATTTACTTGTGCGACGTTTTTCTCGGTGATCTGGCTTGCTTGTGTGTCAATCATTTACTTGTGCGATGTTTTTCCCAACAATTTGGCTTCCTTGTGCACCATTTTGCATCTGAGTTTTGTGATAGTTTTTTATCTAAGTAATCACTCAACGCCTAGTCTGCTCCTATTTTACCTACTCAACGCTTTAAACACTTTAGCACTTCCACAACTTCATTTTATTATAATTCTCAAACATTTAAGATAGAAAGCTGAAGGGAGTCGACAAGTAACAAGTGTGAAACATGTCGAGCAGCCCTCGTGTGATGCAAAAAACGTTTCGAATTTCCAAACATTTGCTATGTGACCTAACGAAGCGGCTAACCTAACGACCAACTGTTGCTGCTGCTGCTATTTTGGTCCGTCTGTCTGTCTGTCTCTGGTCGGTCTCATGTTAACAATAACAGTTAAAAGCTTGCAGTGTTGGTAAATGGTCATTGAAATTTTTCGAAATTTCTAATTAAATGACATATGTATTTGCTTTTGATTTGATTCGAAACAAAGTATTATTACTGTGTGTGTGTGTGTGTGTGTGTGAGAAGGCGATAGTTTTGCACTAATGCCTAATGGTCTCTGGCCCTAGAGTTAAATTGCCCCAGGTCTCATTATGCATACAAAATGAAAGCTTATTGGCTGGGGCCAAACGACGACGACGACGACGACGACGACGACGGCGACGGCGACGGCGTTGGCGACGACGATGGCGACCATTCGATGACAATGACAGTAGTTTTCAAACAAAACTACGGCGACCCGGCGCAATATGGAATTGCGCATACAACGACACAAAATCATTTGGGCAGCAATTACACACAGCCTACAGACAAAACGTTGCGGGGCGGTGGGTGGCATTTCGTGTACATACAATGAATCAATTTACGAAACGTAACAACAAAGCCACAATTACAACTACAGAGAGACGAGACAAGAGAAGAACAAAACGACAATTATGAAAAAAGAGCAAGCGCGAGGCGCATTCGACAAATGCAATTGCATTTTCCAAACGTTGAGTCTTTATTTCTTTTTTTTCGGGGCATGGTTAAATGACGTTGCAATACAAATAGAAGAACAAATCTAGATGAGAACAGGAGAAGAGATCAAGAGGGTGGGAGGGATGCAAGCAAATGGAGGCACAGTTCGACGACAGCGAGCAAGGTTCTTCTGTTGGTTGCTTTGGTACCCGCGTGTCAGTTCTAATGGATAATTGTCGAACTCACATGCCGATGCCGCTGTCAGCGTTCTAGCTCATTCCTGCATAACTATACATACATATAAGAGGTAGTTTCGGTTGTATAAGTTAGATATGAAAAAAGAGGGGGAAAGGAGTTCAACTTTTAAAGCGGTTTAAAGCGGCCCCCCATATTTATGGTATTAAAAGCTTTTCTTTACATCCTTTCGCTTTTGTTTTTCATGGGAGGATATTCTGCATTAAATGCTAAAATAATCTGCTTTTCGGCAAAGATTCTTAAAATGTTTTGAAGATCTATTTAATGCTCTCTCTTGATCCAACGATAAAACTGCATTGATGCTTTTATTATATTTCATTTTCTAAAAGTTTCAAGTCATTTAGTTCAGTTTATTTCGTTTTTGGTGCATAAATGATGAAATGGTTGCCAAAAATGTCCTTTTCAATGGCAGTAACCATATTTTTCGCTCCAAAGATCAAGGAACACTCATTTCAGTTTCGGTAATAGAAAGCAAATCTATTATCAAATGATAAATGAATCGGTGTGAATTGTCAATTGGCAAAGAGAGTAAGCCCCTTTTGACGTGGGCGTGACAAGAAAATATTGCTTTTCCCATTTACAGGGTATCTCCATGATCGAATCTCGGATGTTCCAAAATCAAACAACTTGCACTTGTTGTTTTTGTTGTTGTTGTTTGTGTTTGCTGCATTTCACTTTAAAAATACATTTGGCAAAGTGAATTGTATTAATAGCAGGGCATTTATTTAGTTATTTCTATCTTTCTTTCCTTCATTTCGTTTTTCTTTCGTTTTCTTTTTCTTTTCAGTTTCTGTTTTTTCCTTTTTGTTCATTTTCTCTAGCTTTGTATTTATTTACTTTGCCATTTCGCCTTACAGCAAATCTGTTTTCTTTTATTTATTATTTTTTATTTTTTTTGGGTAGGCCCTTCAAAAGATTTTATAAAGTAACCAAATGAGAAGCTAACGCAACATGGGCGTAACAAAGAGGGGAAGGGATCTTTAGGAAATTATTCTCTCTCTCTTTCTCTCTCTCTCTCTCTCTCTCTCTCTCTCTCTCTTTCTAAGGAGTAGTGACTCCTTTTATCTCCTCTTGTTTTGGTAAATTACTAATTGAAAAACCTTTTGAGAACTTTTGCTTATGTTCGAAGGGACTTAAGGCTATGAGAAATAAACTAATTAACCAAGATCTGCAGCAGGAACTAAACCACAGAAATGTTTAATGAACATTTAGAATATTTTTTACTCTAAAGATATCAAAAGTTTGAATTAAACTGACATGAAACTTTGGATAAGTAAAATTTTTGAAAAATAACTTGTGCACGTCAAGTTAGTGGATTGTAAAACGTGTTAAAAGCGACGCATAAGCATCCGAGCGGCGCACAAGCAAGTTCATAGGATTATTAACTTTGCATCCTTCGAAACACAAACTTTTTTCTCCCGACCCTTTTTTGCGACATTACTTTGAAGACATTTTGGGAGCGACGCACCAGCAACTTCGTAACCTTTCTGCATTATTGAGAACTCTGTTATAGCTCTAATGAATTTAGTTCTATCTTTCGATACAATAGATTGAACTCTTCTTTACAGACCTATTCGCCTTCCATGTCGACAAAAACTCTAATGGGTGACTGCAGGTCGGGCGCAAGTTTGTGTGCTAGAGCGAGGGAGGCGGGGGAGTGGAAGGCAGGCCGCTGTTCAAAATTTACTGAGCCGTGGCGATCATCATGATGAACGCGCAGTCGTAGAGAAAATAAGAAGAAGAAAACAACAACAACAACAACAGCAACAAAAATTGAAACTGTGAATGGAATTGTTGCATATTCACGAAAAGTTGCACAACGACGAAAAAGAGAGAGAGAGAAGAGATGCGGATGCATTTGTATCTGTATCTTTGTATCTTTCTCTATCTGTGTGTGTGTATGTGTGTGTGTGTGTGTGTATCTGGGCAGCGTCATCAAAAGGTATTTTGCATTAATTCAAGATTTATGCATTCAACATTTGGTTAGGTGGCTGCTTCTGGTGGTGCTGCATTTCCCATTTTCGCCACCGCCGTCAGTTGTGTTGCACCTGCCAACATCACAAACGAACAGGACGGCAGAGAGACCCCCTCTCCCACCCCCTTTACACAGTAGCAGGTGATCCATTTCTTTTATCCGGTTGCCAGTCTTCTTCTTCCCAGCCGCAACTTTTTTTCTTTTTTGTTATTTTTGTTTTTTTTGGGCTAACTAATGCAAATAGACAAGAAGAGCTGCAACTCATTCACCTTACCATTTCCCCTGTCTCTCTCGCACACCCTGTGGTGCCTTCTTTCAATTTGCAACATTCGAATAATAGATATATACATATGGTATATATGTAGATATAGTCAGATATATACATATATATATGTATATATACGTCTATGCATGAACTGCATAATTTATAGGCTTTGCGTGTTCAATGGATTGCAACGACCGACCGACCGACCGACCGACCGACCGACCGAGCGACCCATCGAGCCATATGGCTCTATAATATCTCGAGATATGAAGCGATATGACATGATGAAGAGGAGGAAAAAGAAACCTAGAGAGGAGCAGCAGCAGCTTGATGCAAAATTATGAAGAGTTTGTCTAATAGCAAACGACATGACATGACATCAAATGCCCCACTTCGTTTTAGTCTTTAACAAAATCGGAATATTAACGAAATGAGAATCTACCTACCTACACACACACACACATACAGTAAAAATTTGCTTAACAAACATCACCACTCAAATTAGGCGGAAACTTTCTTTAAAAGGGCAGCTCAGACAGAGAGTATTCACTGTATACTCTCGCCTATGCCTGGACTAAGACAGGAAAAGCGGGACTACTGCCTGTAGGATTCTTGAAGAGAGAAACTTCAACAAAGGCTAAACAAGGAGCACAAAAAAGAGACCTGTGATCCAATCACATTTTATTGACAATTTCAGAAGTTGTTAAGATAACTTTCTTAAGACGATCTCCATAGCTCTTTGCTATAGTAGGAAGAAGGAGAAATCAATCTTTCTTTCTTTACCAAAGTGGCAAGAGACAACTAGAGTTAGAGGCTCTGAGCATTTAGTGTAGAACGTAAAGCCCCAGTTACAAAGCATTATTGGCAGTGGGAATTTACTGTATTGAATAGAGATCTATCATCATTCCCATGTCCTGTTATTTTTCTCTATTCTCTCTCTCTCTCTCTCTGTCACCTTGTCTTTGTGGTACACACATCATTACCTTCTATCAACACAAAAACCAACACACACACACACACTGGGAATGCCAATCATATATTGACTCAGTCATTTATTTGTCTGACTTTCTGACAGTTTTTGCTTCCTCGTTCCCCAATCCAAACTCCAGCCCCTGCTTCTGCTCTTGCTCCTGCTCCTGCTCCTGCTCCTGTCTATCTCTATCTATCTCCATCTAGTGTCGATTATCAGCAATGCAGCTTGCAATTAATCTGCTGCATATGACACCGCCGCAATCACAACTTAAGCCCAGTTTGTGTGTGTGTGTGTGTTGAAGCGGCAAAAGGGAATGAAATGAAATTATATGAAATGAAATGGTAATGGGTAATGATAATAAACTGTAGCCAATGGGCTAAACTGCATTGGGGCAACTATGTACTTCTACTACTACAACTACTAAAGGCACTGAGAAACTATCCTAGCAATGGCTTTAATTGAATTTTGATGTCCTTACTAAATTGTTTTCTAATTAGTTTGCCAGACAAACGAACAAACGACCGAACGAACGAATGGAAGGATCGAAGCGGGGCAAAACGTTTCAGAGTTAGTGATGATGCTGGCGAATGATGCTGGCGCTATTCCTGGCGGGCAGTTGACATAGAAAACTTTCTGTCAACAACTTCAACTGGCAAAACACAAACTACTGTCCGCTCCTGTCTCCCTGCCTCTGCTCCTGGTCCCTACTTTTGCTTTAATGACAACTTAAAACTAAAACAATTAATGCCACATTCAAGACCTTAAACAAAGACAAAAAAAAAAAAAAAAACGCAATAAAAATTAGTGAATTAAGTAAGTCAATGCACCGATTTGCCTATGCCCTGCAATCAAGTTGGCTTAACAGGCATAACTTAGCTATTTTTTAAACGATTTTTCTCAAAATTTTAGAACTGATAGATGTTGAATCTAGAATGTGACGTCTTAAATAAAACGACAATAATTTGATTATTATAAAGGTGGGAGAGAAGGCAACTCCAATCGATTATTAATGCTGATTAGAAGGTTGACAATGCCCTCGCTAAATTGGAGATGAACAATAAAGAAAGGCAACAAGGAACTTATAAGCATCCCTATAGGCCACCTCGACTCGACTCTTATATCTAGGCATAACTCAGTTGATTTTTTAATATTTTGTCTTAAATCAAAAACTGAGACATTTATTATTAGGAAAGTGAGCGAAGGACGAGTCCAGCTCTTGATCAGCATCAATCAAAAGGTTGAGCGCATCCCTGCTGAAATGCAGGGCATGCAACAAAAAAAAAAAAGAAACGGCAAACGAATGATGGCAACACTTACCCAGGATCATTGGGTACCTCTGAGGGTGAGCATGGACCCAATTCCACTTGCTGTTGCTGTTGCTGTTGTTGCTGTTGTTGTTGTTGCTGCTGCTGCTGCTGCTCAATTTTGATGTCCATGTTGAGGTCCTTCTGCTGCTCCTGCTGGTGGCTAACTCTATAAATGTTGCTCTAACAACTTCAGTGTGTGTTCATTAAAGTGCGTGTGTGTATGTGTTTTGGCGTGTTGAGAGGATGGCGGGGGAGGTGAGGAGGTGCTACAACTACTCCAAAGTAGGTGACGACACAGCAGCAACGATTCTTCTTCTTCTTTGGCTCCTTCCCACTACTGCGCTCGCTCTCTATCTCTCTCTTTGGTTCTATTTCACGTTTTACTATCTCCTTTAGGCTTTCGCTATGGGACTTAGGTGACTAATTTACTAGTTAATTGTTTTGTTAAAGATTCTTTGATTTCCATTTGGCTTGACTTTCCGTTTGGCTTTCCTTTTCTTGTTGGGTTTCTTACACATTTGAATCACATTTTTTTTTAGTGCTGTTATTTGTTTGTTTTTGGTGTTTGTTTGTTGCAGGCCACTTTTGGTTTTATTTAGTGAATAGTTTTATATAATTTTTTTTTTTTTTTTTTGATTATTAATATAATTTGTATGTTTAATTTTATTGTTAGAAACGTTGCGTTAACTTTGCGTTTCGTTTGGTTAAAGGCAACATATTACTGCTAAGATCTGTTTTAATTAAATTTTAATTATAATTTTTGTTTGCAGCCAACGTTAACAGCTGCCTCATCTGACTCTTGCTCTTGCTCTTGCTCGCTCCCTCAGCCATCCCTCATCCATCCAACCAGCAACCCAAAAACCCAGCCACCCACCTTCCCATTTCTTCTCTTCTTCAACATCATCCGCTTTGGAAAAAGTGCACTGATTCGCAACGAACAATCGTAAAAGGCATTGTGTGGGTTGGTCGGTCGGTCGGTCTGTCTACGGGGAGGGGTGTTGGTAGCAGCAGCAGCAGAGGCAGGCAGACAGGTTGAGAAGGTGAAAAAAATTAACTGCTTGACTTTTTTCCCTCTCTCTCTCTCTCTCTCTCTCTCTCTCTCTCTCTCTCTCTCTCTCCTCTCTCTCTCTCTCTCTCTCTCTCTCTCTCTCTCTCTCTCTCTCTCTCTCTCTCTCTCTCTCTCTCATTCTCTGTGACTCGTTTTCTGGGCTAAATGACAATTTGAATGCCGTACAAACAGTTTTATTTCGATTTCAAACATTTCTCGCAAAACAAAATTTTAATTATTCATATCAAAATGAATTCATAATAAACAACTTTTCCATTCAATTCAGAAGAAATAACAAGGGCAGACACTAAGCACAAATCGGTGACCCCAACAAATTGGTGACCCCGACGTAATAATGAAGGCAAAGAGTTCATCAAATATCACACGATCAATCAATATTCAAAAACACAATAGTTTTTCAAAAGGTTTAGCAGAAAAAACATCTTATCTAAAAAAAATAAACACAAAAATGATCCTGCCAAGGAAAGCTTTAAGCTAAGCACCTAATTAGTGACCCCGACGCAAAAGTGAAAACAAAGAAATCACAAAATAGTTAATTGAAAGGTTTTTTTATGGAGAACCAACGTCTAATCTAACTAAAATGCAGTTGGCAAAATCAATCTGAAATGTTGCTCAACTCAATGTGAATTGAAATCTCCAACTAACAACAACACTTAACAAGCCTTCCTTTCCATCATCATTGTCGTCGTCGTTACTTACTAATGACTACCCATGGATGCTCTCGGCTCACCTCCCAATTTAAGTAAAAACATAGTAAGAAAGAGAGAGTGGGAGGGGAGTGGGAGTAAACGAACAACGAAAAACACACCTGATTTTTTGTCTTTTTTTCTGTTTTTTGCTTAATGCAATGAAAATAAAAATAAATATCAAGAAGAGAAAAAATGCAACGACTATTCAGCAAGTCGACTTTGAGATACCCCGTATATAATAAGAAGGGAAGGGACTCAGAACTGATATTATGGGAACGTGGGCATTAAAAGGATCTTTGGAGACTTTTCGCCATGTGATCAATATTGGGCAACTTAATTCTTTTAAGAACCTTTGAAAAGGAAAAAAATAAAAGACTTTTGAAAACTTTTTTTATGCGACGAGTTAGACAATCTAATTTTGTTCCATTTTCAATACAAAATATTTTATTTGATGGAAATATTTAGTCTATTTTCTGTTGTATTTCAACAAAAAATTTTACTTTACAATCAATTAGGTGTTAACTGTTAAAATTGTAAACTGCTGTAGAATAGTTTCTCTTTTTCGAAAAGAAGATAACGAAATTCACGGTACACCATCTAAATAAATCAGCCAAAGTGTGCTAGCCTAATGACCAAAATTGAATATATGATCAGTTAGGGAATGAAAGACGAAGCCACAAAGGCTCCCAGAGATCTAAGAAAAAGTGATTTCACAAAAGAATATGCTAAGATCAGATGCTGCTCGAAGTTTTCAGTTGAAATTGCATTTCATTTTTTTGATCTTGGAATCTAAGAATTCAAAAATGTAATGAAAAATTTGCTCGGCACGTATGTACAGTAAAATTAATTTTTGACTCTAGAAAAGATTATGGATTTTGATCTACCCCTTTTGGCCTATAGCCTATTCTGCAGGGTATTTGAAGAATCTTAAGCAACCAATTTTTATTGACTGAAGTGAACTTTTGGTGTCTGTTCTGTTCGTTGTGTTTTGTAGCTGCTGCTGCTTGCTGTGTGTGTGTGTATAATACACGCCTTGATCTTTCCCACACCCACACAAGTGAAACCCCAATGGCATGCAATTGATGGATAGAGCAACCGGGGAGCCGGGGGATCCGGGAAAGTGGGTGGCTGGTGACTGGCTATAGAGGATGGTAGAGAACAACAATAATAACGCGCAGCATGCAAGCTTTCATAAACAGACACAACCCACTCACACACTCGCACACACACACACACACACACACGGAGAACATGTAACGGTACAACGAGAGCAGAAGTTAACTGACAAACACGTGACCCGCCAATTGTGGGCAATTGGCAAAAAACAAAAACAAAAACGAAAAAAAAAATAAAAATAACAAGAAGTTTTCTATGTAAAAAAAAAAATAAGCTAAATGAACTAAAGTGATCTGTGTGATCACTGATCAGTGATCGAGAAATCATTTAAAAGTTGTCGTTGTTGTTGTACAGTTAACTGTAAAGTTTTGCCGGCCAGCAGCCATTTTGCGGGCGTTTCGATCAGCAAGCCAATTGTAATTTGAAATGAAATCCCAACTAGAACTACTAACAGCCCTCACACTTGGCCTAAAAACCTCTTTATTTTCTCTCCTCTCTCCTATTTTTTCGCTTTTTTGTATTTGTTTTTGTTTTTAAAGCGAAATTGAAATTTGCCGCGCGAATTTGTTGTAGGTTTTTATTTCCTTTTGATTTTTTTTTTTTTTTTTTTTGGTTTTGGCTTTGCTTGTTTTGGTTGGATTTTGTGTATATTATATAATCAAATCGTTCAAATTGCATTCATTAAATAACAACAAAAAAAATGGAAAAAAATTCGAAAAAAAAACAGAAGAATTGCAAATTGTTTATATTGAAATTGATTTGACTTCTTTTTGTTTGTGTAAATTTTGTATTTTGGAGGGGACGATTTATTTGAATTTTGTTTGTTTTTTTTTCTTTTTTTTTGTTTTGTTGGCAATTTTTTATTTGTAATGGAATTTACACTCCTTTTTGCAACTGCAACTTGCGGCAGATTTGTGTGAGATTTACGAGAAGCTACAAATTTTTGTATATTATTTATATTTTTGTATTGCTACTGAATTGAATTGCTTCTTCTTAATTTGTTTGCTTTGTTTTTTGTGTGTGTAGTGCGCGCACACCGAACGCGACAACCAACAAGACGACACTGACGACGCGAGACACGGGCCCCACGACAGGCAGCAGCAGCAGCAAGCAAGCAAGCAGCCGGCAGTTAGGCAGGCCAAGAAGCCCCAATGGAGGTGAATGTGTGTCGATTTGTAGTTGTAGTCGTGCATGTCCATGTGCATGTGCATGTGCATGCCTATGCATGCACGCGTAGTGGTAAGCGGCTAGTTGTAGTTGAGTTGAGTTGAGTTGAGCAAAGCTTCAGAGCCACACAGCCAGAGCTAAGCCAGCGCCAGCGTCAACGTCAACGGCAACGTGTGCCGGCTGCGGGTGCATAGAGCGCATGTACTGCAGCATCAACACAGCTGATAACTGACTGATAAGCCTCCATATGCAAAAGAGAGAGAGAAAGAGAGAGCGAAAGAGAGAGCAAGAGCAAGTGCAAAAGAGTAAGCCGGCAGAGAATGATTTGAAGAGTGCAACGCTTAAGAGATTAAAACTATTAAAAGCTTTTCCAAAGCTTTACACGTTTTAGTGAATGAAATGAAATTAAAAAAAAAAAAAAACGGTTATTTGAAACAAAAAATGTGTGTGTTGAAACTATTTTGCCGTTTCGCCCGAACAAATGTTGCACAAAAATGCAATTGAATTTATTAAAACACTAATATAAATCATGTTGCCATTTTTTGTCTTCCCAACTATGCCAGATACAGAAGCCCATTACTGCCTCCTACCATTCTCAAAAAGAAGAAATAATTGAAGCTAAACAACGCATAATTGGCCAGAATAAGGTATTGTTTACCAAGTCCACATTGAAAAGATGCGCGCCAAACAAAAAAAAAGAAAAAATAGAAAAACGCAGTCTTAAATAGATAACAAATTGCCCTAGCGACTGCTACGGATTTAAAACCGGCAAGCCCAACACAATCATAAAAGAAAATAAATTGTATGAGAATTTGAAAACTTAAATAATGCTAGCATGACAGAATGCAACATGAATTAAACGACCATTTGTGTAAAATAAACTACACTTCAATTCATTGGCAATTGGAGAAACCAGTAACACATATTAATAACTATTGCAAATATTTTATACAAAAAATATGATCGGCGGCGGCGCCACTGAAACAACGGTTGCCGGCGGCGCGGCGCCACTGAAAACAATTACCTGTGGCAGAGGCGCCACTGTAAACACAAATGCCATAACCACGCAAAAGCTAACAGTAATTGGATATACACCAATAACCTGGCAATCGTATCGATACATCGATCCTTTAATGCGTAAGGCAAGGCAAGTCCCCCTTAAAGCATAATAAAATTTGCATCATCACATATCAAATAATCAATTAAATATTGGACTTCAAATTACAAAAAAAAGTAAATTACATATGTATTAATATTGATTTGATAGGCATGACTTACCTTTACAATGATCCTCATTCATTATCATTCACCATCAGAAGATTTTTAAACTTCAAAATATTTCACTTCACACAAACACTTCACAACGAAACACAAAAAAAAAAACGAAAAAAAAGGATCGCAACAAAAGCTTCGCCATTTTGATTATTCTGTGTGCATGTATTGGTAAGGTAGCCTCGGGGCTCCGTGGACCAAATGAATAATGATATATGTACAACCACACACAGAAATTGATTCTTAATCACATTCGACATTTGACCCGATATAGAGTAGAATCAAAAATAAATAACACAAACCGATCGAACAACAACAAAACGAAAAACGAAACGAAAAACGCGGCAAATGCGGGTGGCGGTGAAAGACACTATGTACTTATTTGTGATGGGCTTTCCAACTGCAATAACAAGTAGGATTATTCCTCAAAACGCAAATAGGTTAACTGATTGGATGGTAGCTGTTAAATTACATAACAGTTAAGGTCGTAGTTCACAGGTAAACATTTAAATTTCTTTGCACACAAGACACGAGACGCGCTCAACTAATTTGCTACTAACGCGTTATGGAAAATACCAAAAAATACCAAGGTTGCCAGACAGCAGCTTGGTGAAAGTTGCCGTATGGGCGGCATGACGGTTATGGGTTTTAAAAGCAAATTCAAAAATTCAATTTATTTCAGGTCCCACACCAAGCTGGAGTAACTATTAAATAAAAATATTTATTGTTTTTTTTTTGTATTGGTTTTCTTTTCGTTTTGTAGTTGTTTTTTTATTTTTTTTCTTGCTTATTTCAGTTTGAAAAATACGGCTTACGGGAAATTTTTGCACAGCTCCTTGCCTCAAAAAAAAACTAGAATCAGAGAGTAGTAGTGGATCAAACTAGCTTAAAATTACGCAAAAACGAAACGTCTCAAACGGGAGAGGGGGCGGGCGGCATATTGGGAGTGGAAGTGGGAGTGGCTGTTGTCGTCCTCTTCCTCTCGTTGCACATTCACTAAACAACAAAAACAAAGAGGCATCTACCGCTGATAATGATCGATCCACCGGCCTTGCTCTAGCTGGTCGATGCCGTCATTGGTTTTGTGGGTGGCGGTTGCGTTGATGACGCCGATGTATCCGTTGGTGACTCACGATTTTTCTCCTGATTCCAGCTCTTGAGGCCCTCAGGCAATGTGGTATCTTCCTCAAAGGAGCCAGTTCCCTCAACAAATTCCTCGTAGGTAGACTTCTCCTTGAACGGACGTGGGCCAAGCAACTCAATCATGTCATCGCGACTGAGGACTTCATTTTGTAGCAAACGTTCTGCCACACGACGCACATCCTCCTTGTGCTCTGTGAGGAGAGTTGTGGTCGCCTCGTGGGCGCATTTAATTATCTGTCGCACCTCACCGTCAATCAGCTGAGCTGTGTCCTCCGAGTAGGGCTTACTGAATACCGGATCACCGCTCTGACCTACATCGAAGCTAACCTGACCGACCTTCTCGTTCATGCCGAAACGCACCACTTGGGAATAGGCAATGTCGGTGATTTTCTTGAGATCGTCTTGGGCCCCAGTTGTTATGCGATTAAAGAAGAGCTCCTCGGCCACTCGTCCACCTAAAGTCATGCACATGCGATCGAAGAGTTGCTCCTTCGATAGCAAATAATGATCTTTGGGCAAATACTGGGCATACCCCAAACCCTTGCCTCGCGGTATGATCGACACTTTCAGCAATGGATCGGCATGCTCCAAGAACCAACCAGCGACAGCGTGTCCAGCCTCATGATGGGCCACCGTGCGCTTCTCCTCCGGAGCCAGAACATTTGTCTTCTTCTCCATGCCCGCTATAACACGCTCAATGGCCTGTTCGAAATGCTTCAGGACAATCGAATCCTTTGAGTCACGTGCCGCTATCAAGGCGGCCTCATTGCACACATTGGCAATGTCCGCTCCGGTGAATCCCGGCGTCAGGGCAGCCATTTTCCTTGACAAATCATTCTTATCCAGTTCCGTTTTGAGTGAACCCAAATGAACTTTGAAAATTGATGCTCTGCCCTTAATATCCGGCGCTGGAACATAAATCTGGCGATCGAAACGACCGGGACGCATCAACGCCTTATCTAGGATATCCACACGATTGGTGGCTGCCAGGACAACCACATTGGTGGTCGTATTAAAGCCATCCATTTCCACTAGCAACTGATTTAGGGTATTCTCCTGCTCGGAATGACCGCCAAATGTTTTGCCTCCACGCTTTCTGCCTACTGCATCGATTTCGTCAATGAATAGAATGCAGGGAGCATGCTTTCGGGCCATGGCGAACATGTCGCGAACACGCGAAGGACCCACGCCCACAAACATCTCGAGAAACTCGGAGCCAGAGACGGTAATAAAGGGAACATTTGCTTCGCCGGCGGTAGCCTTGGCCAGCAGAGTTTTACCCGTTCCCGGTGGTCCAGTGAGCATAGCCCCTTTGGGGATCTTTGCACCCAGATCAATATACTGTTGGGGATTCTTAAGGAAATTCACAAATTCCATAATTTCGATTTTGGCCTCCTCACATCCGGCCACGTCTCTGCAAATGAAAGTCGAATTGGCATCTATTTGGCAGGCAGAAGGAGATTTACTCACTTGAAGCCCACACCAATCTCTGTGGGATTGATCAGCTTGGCTGTGGATTGCATGACACCGCCAAAGAGGCCACCACCTTTACGTCCACGTCCACCGGCTCCCATCATATCGGCCGATTTGCGCATCATGTACACCAGAAAACCAATGATCAATAAAGTGGGCAACAGACCTGTTAAACTGGCCGCTTCCACCTCATTGCGATAGATGACGGGAACAAAATTGATTGACTCCGTGCCCATTTCAGTTTGTGCCGTTTCCAGATTACGCTCAAAACTATCTACACTGCCGATATTGAACCAAAGGACGCCACTTCCTTGTCCACTGCTCTGTTGGAGTCGTACGCGCACCCACTTCTTGTTGACCACCTCCAGTTTCTCCACAATGCCCTTGGAGAGATAACTAAGAGAAGGGGGGTGCGAGAATGAGACAGAGATTACATCAATTCTATCAGAAAGATCCGATTGTTGTTACCTGTTGACAAATTCCTTCCATGAGATTTCCTTGTAGCCCATCTCGAAGAAGGCAAACGAACCAACCAGCACAACAGCACCAATGGCTCCAAGGAGTATCCAACGTTCACGATCACCACCACCGCCTTCGCCGCCCAATGGACGACCACCGGGATTATTTGAGCCGCGATTTGCTGCTGGACCACGTGAGCTATTACTGAACATGCCGAAATTCCAATCAGATTTCGTTTCCGAGGCAGCTGAACTCTGCGCTTTGGGTTTGGCTGTGGCTGAGGATGAGGAAGAGGATGTGGGTGGTTTTTCTGTGGTTGCTGATTTGCTGGATTTTTTATCGCCCTTTGGTTGTGATTTGCCGGCAGCTTCGAAATACTTCTCGAAACCTTTTGGCGGCTTTTTGCAAAACAATTGCATCTGTTGGACTATATAACGTAATAAAGGTGACATTTCCATGGTTAGCAATCCAACGCCGGCTTCACGCTGCACCTGCGCGAGAGGGGAGGAGAACAGATTGACTTGGAGCTTAAGGTTTGAGTTGAAAGGGGCGCCTCACCTTATTACTTAGCGGCCCGGTTAAGTAGCTACGCCGCATCAGGCTATTCAGCGCCTTGGCTGTGCTCAGCAAACGAAAGGCCATGATGACCCAAAACGATTTTTAGGATATTCTCCCTTCCTTCCCTTGTGAGAGGTTATTATTTAACGATGAGTGGGCTGATTTGGCACCTCTTTCCTCTTCCCCGTGTGATAGAGTCGTGAATTTCGTCTTACACCTACGACAATTTTGTTGAAACTACTGTATGGGCAAGCCGTTTTGTTCCAAATGTTGTCGCAGTGTCAGTGTCTCGTTTTGTAATTGAAAATAATGTAATAAAATAAAAATTGCTCTTATTTATTACGAATTGTGAAATCTGACTAGGGTTGCACCATACAACATACATTTAACAGCATCATTCGCGAGCTCTGTTAATCAACAGGGTCCACAAAAAATGTGCAGCCATCCAACCCGAGAGGTATCGATAGTTTTTCGATAAGCGACTAATGGGCGACAACCCTATATGAAAATCAGTCGCTCGACAACCCTAGTTGTTGTGCTGTCGTGTGGTACGTATTTGCCAGTTGTGAAAATTCTTTTTTCTCACAAATTGAAGAATTAATTAACATAATTTGCAAGCAAAATTATGGAAAACAAGTGCTCAAACACTCAATGCTGTGATTAGCTCTCAAATATGGCCAAAAAAACTTTGTTTAATGGGTGAAAATTCAAATTTGCGAATGCCGAAAAAACTAGAAGCACACAGAGAAAAGAAAAAGATGAAAAAAAAACTTACCAAGTTGGCACTATGCATGTGTGTGTGTGTGTATATATGCGTGTATGCGAGTGTATGTATGTGTGAGTGTGAGAGAGAGCGGCGGCTATATGTACAGTTTTTTCTGCTAAATTTAAGCAAAAATCACAAAGACAAAATGAAAGAAGAATGTGTAAAAATAGTTAGACAAATGCAATGAGAATGGATATATACATATATAAGTAACATATATGCGTATATATGTGTGTATGCGTGTGTGTGTGTATGTGTGTATGTATAAATGTATGGTTGTCTGTCTGCATATCTGCGTATGCCTGCTGCGAGTGTGTTTGTGTGTGTGAGTGCGTGCAAAAAATGTTTTCCGGTCTCTCGCAACACTGAAAAATCAATAAAAGTGCAACAACAACAAAAACAACACAGAGTCGGTGTAGATTTCACTTGCTAATTGTTCCAAATCTTTTCTTCTCTTTTTCTTCATTGTTTTTTCCCCACCCCCAATTTTCTCTCCGTGTCTTTACAGCTTTTGTAACTAAAACTCCGTTTTGACATCACTTTCATCAAAATAACAACAACAACAAAATAATAAAAATGATAAATAATACTTTAAACAAATTATAAAACATACAAAAAGAAAAACAAAACAAAAAACCAACTAAAAAATAAAACAAAAAACACCAACGAAAACGAATCAAAAAATATAAATAAAAAAGCAAATAATAATTTAAATCATATAAAACAAAAAAAAAACAACACCAACAACAACAACAACAAAAATTTAGTTACATACCCCAACAACAACAACAGCAAATAAAGCTCAAAAAAAGTTAATGGAAAACCGCAAGAGAAAAACCAACAACTAAAAGAAAGAGAAAAAACCGCAAAGAGAAAAAAGGAAAAACCAAAGTCAAAGTCAGTTTTTGGCCATAAAAAACTCTTTAATTTTTTTGTTTTAATTTTATATTTTACAACAACAACAAAAGCCAAACTTTATCTTTGTTTAAACAATTGAAAGAAGAAAAATTAACATACAGTGAATACAAAAAAAACAACAAATAAAAAAAAGGCCGAAAACCAACTTAGAAGAACTTGAGCCGCCTTGAAAGAGCGAGCGAGAGGTAAGAGAAAAAGTCGAAGAAGACCAACAAAGAGAGCGAAGAATTTGAGGAAAAAAGAGAGAGAGGAGCGACTGCGCAAATAACAGCAACAACAAGCCAAGCTTGAAACTTTGAAGACTTGCGAAAAGAAAGCTAAGAACAGCAAAGAGAAGGGGAAGCGACGAACACCGAGATAACCGTAAACCAACAACAAACCAAACAAATTGCAACGCTGTGAAATTAACTCGTCAATACTCAAAAAGCAACAACAAAAATAAGAAACAAAAACTACAACAACAACAACCAACTGTAACGGGAGTCTTAGATAACAGAAAAAGGGAAGAAGACGAAGAAGAAGAGCAAAATAGTGTTTATCATCAGTAAAGGCCAAGGCAAATAAGAGAGAACAATTAAAAGAGTGAGCAAAGGCGGAGGCCAAAGAGGCGGTAAGCCAACGAGAGAGGGAGAGAAAGAGAGCAAAACTAACGGCAAACGCAACGGCGGAGGCTCTTCCACCCCCACCACCACCCACTATAACGGAGATCTCTCGAAGAAACTCTCGAATGCCAGCAACAGCAACAAAGAGAAGAGATAAAGCAACAACAACAACAAACAAACCAAAATTCCTCATTTAATTTTCCTTAAAAAACAACAACAAACAAACAAAAACAAAAAGAGAAAACGACGAAACCACACAAAAAGCTTTAATTTAATTACGAATTTTTGTTACCACACCACACCGCCCCCTGCCCCGCCCATATATGCCCATGCCCCCACGAATCCCTAATTCCTCCTATTCTACAACGACAACAACTACAACAAGCCACACAAAGGAGCAACAACAACAACTGAATTAAAGTTTTAAAGTACAAAATAACCGGGAGTAAAAGAAAAAACAACAACAAACAAAAAAACAATTTAATTTAAACGCCACAAACACGAAAAAAAAAAACAAGTAATTTAAATTATTTAACTAAACAAAAGAAAGAAACAAATAAACAACAACAAAGAGAAACTTAGTCTTAAGTCTTAAGCGCTGGAGGCAGCCCTTCACGCCTCCTCCTAAGCGACCACGCCCCCTTCTGTAACTAAAACTGTTAAACAAAAAAAAAAACAACAAAAACCACAACTGCAACAACTCGCCGCAAAGAGAGTGTGAGAGAGAGACTAGAAAAGAGCAAAAGCCTAAGCTAAAGTAACGGATCTGTGTCTAAAAAACTAAACAAAACAAAAAAACTCTGCAAGTGAAAGGAGATAATAGAGAATAGAAAGAGAGAAAGCAAGAAAGCTAAAGAAACAGAGAGAGAGAGAAAGAGGGAGCAAAGAAAACATCAAAGAAGATTAACCTAAAGAGCAAGAGCAAAGAATATAAAAGAGAAGAAAGAAGTTTAAGCATAACATTGCAAAGAGAGCGGAAGACAGACAACAACAAGAGAACGCGAAGAGAGAATAAGGAAAAAAGAGAGAGCGTTGAGCAACAAATGTGCCGCAAAAACAAAACACAGAAAACGAAAACAAAAGCAAATAAAGAATAGAAAGTGTGAAAGAAACCAACAACAACATTTAACGGTAACAATAAATTAAATAAAAAAAAAAGAAAATTAAAACAAAAAACATTTAAAACCAAAAATCTACAAGAATTCTATTAATTTTTAAGTCACGTTTTACACACAAGATATAAAAAGAGAGACAGAGAGAGAAAGAGAGAGACGAAGAAAGTGATAAAGAGAGCAAGTGATAAACAGAAAGAGAGTGACAGCGAGATGTAGAAGAGAAAGAAAAAAGCAAAAGAAAATACAACTGAAAACACACACACAAAATACAACAACAAAAACAACTTAACTTAGCCAATAAAAAAACTATAAACAACAAAAAAACAAAATACAAAAGAAACAACAACAAAAGCGAAAGAGTAAAAGCAACAACAACTGCGGCTTAAGTGCCAAAGAAAAACTATTTTTTTTTCTATTCTATAACCGAAACGAAAAAAAAAACAACAAAACAAAGCAAACAAAAAAAACATCCTTTTTTACAAATAATTTTCCAATAAGTTTTTTTTTTGTTTTTTATAAGTGTACCTAGTGAGAAATGTTAAAAGTCTAAATGGATTAAACAAAAAGAATTAAAAACAAAAACATAAAAAAAGAAAAAAAAAAACAAATTCAAAGAAAGATTTAACAACTCTGTGATAATTAACTGTAAATTTATAAAATATATAACAACAAAAAACGAAGAAAAAAATCTCTAAATGGAAAACTGAAAAAAGCTAAACAAAAAAAAAAAATAAAAAACAAAAAAAAAACCAACAACAACTTTACACTTAAGAGCAAATAAAAAATAAAAAACAAAAAAAACATTGAAACAAATTCGTGATATCTTAAAGGACTTCGATACATATATACTATAGTATATTATATATTATATTATATAAAAACCAACAAACAAAAACAACAATATATAAAAAAAAACAAAAACAACAAACCGTAATTTGTAAAAGAAAAAAAAAACCGAAACTAAGTGGAAAAAAATCAACCCTAGGTTATAAAAAAAAGACTTCAAAAAGCATTCAAAACAAGAAAAAAATTAATAATCGTAGATTTAAAGTTATAAAACAAAAACAACAAAAAATCCCAAAAATAACAAGAGGAAGAGGAGAAGCAGGACACGAAGAAGAAAGAGGCAGAGGACAAGGACGAACACACACACTTACACATAAAGAGTATCTATATCTATATATATCTACACACACAAACACAGACACACAATACATATAAACAATTCATATATTTGCCTAGTAGATTAAAAAAAAAAGCAAAAACAAAAAATCAACAACAACAAAAGAGTAAACGAAACAGCAATAAAAGAGAACCCTCAACCGAAAAGTAATAGCATTATACAGCGAAAGAGAGAGCACAGAGAATATCAAAGAGCAAGAAAGAACCTGGCGAGCGAGAGAGAGAGAGCGAAAGAAGAACCAAACTACGAAGACAAAGAGAATTAACCAGGAATAAAAGCGACAGCTACGAAGGATCAGAAAGAAAAGCGCGCGCGCAGCCCTGCAAAGCAAAGAGAGAGAGAGAGAGAGTGAGAGAGCGAAGAAAAGAGAAAACGCAGAGAGAGAGATCACACAAATCAGTAAAAAGAAAAAGTAACTCAACGCTAGGTAGGCTATAAAGCCAAGTTTCCCCTACCCCACGCTAGGTGGCCTCCTAGCCCCCCCCCGCAAACTCCCCTCTACCCGTATTCATCAAAAAGGGCGCCACAGAGCAATTGAATTGATTTTGCATTAAAAACATATAAATAAAAAAAAAAACGAAAGCAGTAAAAACAACAACAACAAAACGTAATCAATAAAAATTAAAAAAATCACACTATTACTTCCTAATTAAAAAAAAAAAAAAAAAAAAACCACAACGATTGCCTACAACAACAAAATATATATTATATATATAAATAAAGAAAACCCTACAAAAACTTAACCAATTTCCGAAAAAAAACAAAAACAAAAAATCAACAACAACAACAACATACTATTCAAATATCAAACAACAAAAACAAAAATCTAATCTAGCCCAAAAAAAAAACAAAAAACATTTAAATAAGTATTCCATAAAAAAAAAACAACAAAAACCACAAGCCCAGTGTATTTTTCTAGTAAAACTAAAAAATAAAATAAAAAATTACAAGTAACTCAAACTAAAAATAAAAAAAAAAAACACAAAACCAACCAACAGCAGCACAGCAGCTGGAATGCATTTTCATCAGTAAAAAAAAGAAGAAACAAAAACAACAAACGAAAGTTTAAAAGGAATACGAAGGAAAACCGTTACAATATTTCTTGGCATTTTTCTCCAACACATTTTACATTAGAAAACTATTCAACCTGCCTGCCCTCCTTCCCTCCCTGTCATCCACAACACGCCCCAGTCGCCCATATTACTACTAAATCTCTTTCTTCATTAACAAACAACAACAACAACAAACAAACAAACAAAACCAAAATAACAACAACCACAAGCAACAAACAAAAAGGAAGAAGAATAAAAAGCGAAAAAAAAGAAACAAAAAATTTGTTTGATTAACTTCGAAGACAAGGAATTTCAGTGCCTCTTGTGCCAGTGTTTAGCCAAAATATATATACAAAAAAAAAAAAACAAAAACAAAACAAAAAGAAAACTTAAAACAAAAATCAAAGAAAAAAAAACGAAACAAAACAAAAACACAACATATACGTATTTTTTGCTTAGTTTTTCTCTTTGATAACAACAAAACAAAACAAAAAAAAAACAAAATTTTTTGTCGGGTCATTTTTGGTCCTTAAAATTTTTCTAATATTTTCTTTGAGTTGGCGTTTTCGGAAAAGACAAACAAAAACAAACCAAAATTTCGATTTGCTCTCTTGGAAAAGAAACCAATTACACTCTTCTTCTTGATCATCATTAACGGTTATATTCGGATTGGATTTGTCACTTCACTTCACAAACGAACCCACGACCAAGAAACCGGAGGAGAAGCTCAACCGGAACCGGAACACATCCCCCCCCACAGTCCCCAGTCCGCCACACACAGTCAGCAAGCAGTAGTCAGTGAGACAGAGAAAGAGGGAGAAAGACAGGGATAGAGAGAGAGAGAGAGAGAGAGAGAGAGAGTCACTCCACTCGGAAATTATCCGCAGAAGGAAGAGTCACCTTTTGAAATTATATTGTGCTAGTCGCGTTATAAGCATTTTACAATCCAAAACACCTTTCTTCGATTTGTCAACAATTGCCGCCGCCAATATGAATACGCAATCGAAGGTTTATCGCACCGGCGAAGGTGAGTTTTGTCGTCAAATTAGCAATTACTTATTCTAACTTGAGTAATTGATGATAAACCAGATTTATTTCAAATAAGTACTTATAAAAATGTCAAATTTAAGTAACAATCGTTTTTAAAGTAACCATTACGTGCCCGTAAGGTAATTAGAAATGCATAAAAATTACTTAACTAAACGATATTATGGCGAAAGCATAAACAATTTGGGCACCATTACTTGCCCTTAAAGTAATGTAAAAAATCCAAGTAATTGAATTACATACATGACGGAAAGCCTACTTATTACTTGTTAGAACATGAAATTTTAGAAGCAATCATTTTCATTTAATCTTAAATACTGTTACTTGCTCTTTAAGTACCATTACGTGCCCGTAGGGTAATTAAAAATGCATAAAAATGACTCAAGTGAACGAATTTATTGCCAAAAGCATAAAATATTTAACTTTTAATCGTTGCCAAAGCAACCTGAGCAGCATTACTTGCCCTTAAAGAAATGTAAAGAACCTTAGTAATTAAATTACATGTCTTTACGTACTTACTTGCTCGTAAGTAATGAAATTTTGCAATATACTTATAAAAACTTCAAATTGAGCGAATATTTCGTTTGCTAAATACATAATAATGACTAAATGAATTGAATTCCAATCGAAATGCAAGTAATTAGAATCGAAGAAAATGCATCCAAAGATGAAGAGAGCCAAGAAAGAGAAAAGAGAAAGCACATCTTTTAACGAATGGCTTTCAAACCAGTTTACCAAGTCACAAGTCTTGGTTTGACTTTCCTACACGCTCTCTCTCACGTCTGATATTTGTGTTTTTTTTTTTTTTTGTTTTTATTGCATTCTTTTCTACAGAGATCTATGATAATTTGCCATGCGATGGCTATTTCAATATGAATGCCATGCGCAATTTGGGTATACCCACAACGTTTCCAACCATTGGCACATTTACTTTGGACTCGACCACCCTTGGGTTGCAGCCGCCGCCGCAACAGCAGCAGCAGCCGCCACAGCAAACGCAGCAGGGACCACCGACGCCATCTTTGGGTATGGGACAGCAGCAGCAGCCCACACAGCAGCAGCAATCCCAGAGCATGCATCATCATCAACAGCAGCAACAGCAACATCTTCAGCAGCAGCATCACCAGCAGCAGCAGCAACATCATCAACAACAGCAACAACAACATCAGCAACAGCAGCAGCAGCAACAACAACATCCCAGCATTGGAATGTTCGATGCCAATGAGGTGAACGATGTCATACAAAATCCACCACAAATTGGCGTCTTTCAATCGAATAGTGTCCTGACAAATGGTGGCAACAACAGCTCCTCATCAATCTTTGGCTCAAATTCAAGCAATTCGACATCAAATGCAGCCAATGATCCCAATCAGGCAACACGAGAAACGGGAATTATTGAAAAACTATTGGTAAGAAAGAAGAAAGAATCTTTCCAGATGGATGGAACTGACTTTATTTTCTCTCTCTCTCTCTCTCTTTCTTCCTCTGTCTAGCACTCTTATGGCTTCATACAATGCTGTGAGCGTCAGGCCCGTCTTTTCTTTCATTTTTCGCAATTTAGCGGCAATATTGATCATTTGAAGATTGGAGATCCCGTCGAATTTGAAATGACATATGATCGTCGTACGGGCAAGCCGATAGCTAGTCAAGTATCTAAAATAGCACCCGAAGTTGTTCTATCCGAGGAGCGTGTAACTGGTACAGTGACCACTGAATTACGTACGGATAGTGCGAATAATGTTTTAAGCTCCAGCGAGACAACTGGCCGCATTAGCTATGAGAATCGTGGTGAATGCTTCTTTCTACCCTATACCAAAGATGATGTCGAGGGCAATGTTAATTTGAGGGCTGGCGATAAAGTCAGCTTTCAAATTGCTACAAACCAAAGGTAAATAAATATATGTATATAAGTATTCTCATTCTCTTACAAATACGAGAGACTGAGATCAATCAAACACAAACGAATGACTTTTAAAACAGTAGTTAACTTGTTTTTTTTTTCTCTCTCTCTCTCTGTCTTTCTCTCGCTCGTTTAACAGAGGCAACTTAGGCGCCTGCCATATACGCCTAGAGAATCCGGCACAACCTGTAAAATATCGTGGTGTTGTTTGCTCCATGAAAGAATCATTTGGGTTTATTGAACGTGCCGATGTTGTTAAAGAAATATTTTTTCATTTCTCTGAAGCTGAAGGCAATGTTGAGCTACGTCCGGGCGATGATGTTGAGTTTACCATACAAACGCGAAGTGTAAAAGAAAATTTCTTGAAATTTGTAATCAATCAAATGACTAAATTGTGCTCTTTCTTTTTGTAGCAATCTGCTTCTGTGCCACCGCAGGGAAGAGAATTCGCGTGTAATATAACACGTTTGCCACCCGGATCCGTAATCTTTGAGGATGTTGATAATACGGTGTATAAGGGTCAGGTATTAAAGTCATTGGATCGTAATAATCCTGTACGCCAGAATAATGATCCATTGCCGGGACGTATACGTTATCGTGCGCTGGATTATTCGGAAGTTGAAGTACCATTCGGTGATAAGGATCAAAAGGGTGATTTCACTTTACGTCACGGTGATTGGGTGCAATTCCTGTTGGCCACCGATAGGCGGGATCAATTGCAGCGTGCCACATCGATTGCCCTGCTGGACGAGACCTTTAAAGTGTCGGGCGAGAAACGTGAACAGGGCACAATTGCCTCTCTCAAAGATGGCTTTGGTTTCCTACGCTGTGTGGAGAGGCAGGCGCGTTTATTTTTCCATTTCACCGAAGTTTTGGATACGGTATAAACGGAATTAGAGCAAAGAAATGTAATAATTGAAAATTAACAAATTCTTTCTCTCTCTCTCTCTCTCTCTGTGTGTGTGTGTGTGTGTGTGTGTGTGTGTGTGTGTGTGTGTGTGTGTGTTATAGAGCCGTGAAATTGAGGTCAACGATGAAGTGGAGTTCACAGTCATTCAGGAGCCTGGCTTGGCTTACAACAATTCGCGTTTGCAGGCCATACGCATTAAGCATCTGCCGCCAAATAGTGTGCAATTTGAAACTCTCATGGCCAGCAATATAGAAGGTAAGTGGAAGAAGAAAAAGGAGAATGGAATACTGCAAATCCCTCTTTAGAGGGCTAAAAGAAGTGTCCGGAGTGATAATAGTTATTTTCCTATTCTTTCTCATTACGAAATTGGATTTTCCCAATTTGATTTACTATAACGATATTGTATTGCCATTTATTTGCAGGCTGCGTGACACGCGAGGCACCCAAAAGTCCCATCAAGTCTCAAGATCGTGTCGAGGGTGGCGTTATAACCTATGAGAATAGCGAGTGTAAAAAGACTATAATGTATTTTCTTAAAGACTGCGAAAAACCACCAAGGATTGGGGAGCGTGTGCGCTTCGATATTTATATGGTAAGAAGAAAGAGACAGATAGAAAGAGCAGCTAAGACTCTTACGATCTCCATTTCAGGTCAAACGTAATAAGGAATATATTGCCGTCAATGTTCAGCAAATTTCCCTACAACAACAGCAACAGCAACAACAACAGCAGCAACAACAACAACAACAACATCAGCAGCAACAACAACAACAACAACTTGTTAGCCAACAATCCATAGAACAACAACAACTTCTCTCAAATGGCATCTCGAGTGGCAGCAGTTCAAATGCTTCACTTCAAAATGGTTATATTATGCATGGAAGTCCCGGCGGTAGCACCAGCAGCATGGGCAGCATCACTCAACAGCCAACGACAACAACAACAGCAACAACAGCAGCAACAGCAACAACAACTGGAGGAGGAACTTCAACAATATCCTCCGTAGCATCCTCTGGCATTATTCTCGATAGCAGCGGCGGCATTGAGAATAATAATCATTCTGGCTCGGAAGCAGCACAAATTTATCGCGGTTTTATTGCTGTCATGAAAGAGAATTTCGGCTTCATTGAGACTCTCTCGCACGATGAGGAAGTATTCTTTCATTTTAGCAACTATTTGGGCAATCCAAATTGGCTAGAATTGGGACAAGAGGTTGAATATACCTTGGCGCCCAATGGCAATACATCGGTCTCGGGCAATTGTCTGCCCGCCGAGAATGTACGAATGCTGCCCAAGAATTCCATACCACAGCCAGCCGTGCTGGAAACCGTACACAATGGAGTGGTGGCACGTCCCTTGCGTTGCATCAATCCGGATCAACAGGAATACGCTGGCCTCATTGAAATACTCGATGAGCAGCGTACCACTGTGATCTCGCAGCATGAATTTGGCATAACGAGTTTGGTTAACAAACGGGATTTGTTGCAAAAGGGCGATTTGGTTAGCTTCCGCATCGATGAGAGCGGCCGGGCGGCTGTCGTCAATGCTGTGCGTCAAAAGAAACGTGCCACTGTCGATTCGATCAAAGGTCAATTTGGTTTTCTTAATTTCGAGGTCGAAGATGGCAAGAAATTATTCTTTCACATGTCCGAGGTACAGGGTAATACAGTAGCCCTACATCCAGGCGATACAGTTGAATTCTCAGTGGTGACCAATCAGGTAAGAGATAAAGCTACTCCCCACAAAGAAACTCTTAACTTAATTCTCTCTCTGTCTCTAGCGCAATGGTAAATCTTCGGCTTGCAATGTTTTGAAAATAAACGATCGTCCCGATCGTCTGATCTCGCGCCTTAAACTCAATGGTGATGATACTGTGCCGCGTTTAATATTGATTCGCGCACCCAAGGGACCGCAGGGCAAAGGCTTTTCAGTGCTGGCACGCCATCCACGCATTCCAGGTGAGCTCTTATTACGTTTCCTGTTCCCTGAGATCTAAACGCTTTGTTCCCATTTCCAGGCACCTTGGTGGAGTAAAAAAAACTATTTTGTGTTATGCCAAAGAGGAGGCAGGCGATTCTATTTTAGATGCACATCAAAGACAACAAACAAACAAACAAACAAACGAAAACAAAAACAAGAAACAAACAAACCTATAATATATATTTTTTTTCTATATTCTTATAACAAACAACAACAACCACAAGCATCAACAACAACAACAACCAACAACAACAAAGCAACAGCAACTTGAACTTGTCGCTAGAAGAATTAAATAATAATAAACCTTTATATAATGAATATATTACTAAAACAACAACCGAAACTAATAACCCATCCTCCCGCCCTCCCCCCCTTCGCCCCTTAGATAAACGCTCTATTCGAAACGATAATAATAATAATGATAATATCTACCACATATAATAATTATAATAATTGTAATTTGATAGCCAACAAACAAAGAATTAATGCAATACTTAAAGGGAACTCAACAAATTATATATATACATATATGTATATATATATGAACAAACAAAAATCCGAAGAAAAAATCCAAAAAACAAAAAAAAAAAAAAATATGAAAAAATTTTATGATGAAAAGGCGAAACGTAATGAAATCTTTGTGTCTGAATTCTAAAAAAAAAAAAAAAAAACAAAAACAAACAGTTTGATAGAATTTATTTCAAAACAAAACAAAAACACAAACTGAAACCGAAATTGCAAAATGAAATTCTACTATGATATAGATAAGCGATGAGGTGAGGTGAGGTGAGACGAAGGTCCGATAAGATGAAAACCAAATTGTGTGTATACGTATACTATTTTCTCGACTAGTTTGCTTTAATTTAAACAAAACGGAAACAGAAACGAAAAGGGAATGGGATGAGCAACAACAAATAAGAAAAAAAAACAAAGGAAATTTATTATTCTATATAATGGCAACGAAATCCTTGCAACAATCTTGATATATGGCCCATTCTATTGCTATACTTATTCTTCGTTTTTCCTGTTCTAAAACTACAAAGAGTTGGTGGCTCTCTATACATATATATATAGAAGAATTCTTCTCTAAATGATTCGCGATACGGTTTTTTTTATGTTTTTTCTATTTAATGAAAGTGAAAGAGATGAAAGAAAAGATGAGTAAGTGAAAGAGAGAGAGAGAGAGAGCGAAAAAGTGAAAAGTATTTTTACCTAAAACAAAAAGTCTAATTTGTATACATGCATATAGATATATATATATATATATATCTACCTATATATATTTTATAACTAATTATTATTATAATTTTGTTTCACGAATTTCTTTTTGCATTCAAAAAACAACATAAAACAACAAAAAACAACAAAAATGAGGGTTGCATTAACTTATTAACGTAAAAATTATACACATACATACATACATACATATTTATTTATAACAAATGAAAACAAAACAACAACAAATTACTAACAACAATATGAAAACGAAACACAAAACTGATGATGAATGAATGAAAAATGAAACAAAACAAAAAAGAAAAAGCAAATGAAATTTGCTTAGCCAAAATCTGTTGATGAAAAACCATTTAATGAATGAAAATACACAAAAAACAAAAACAAAAAACAAAACAAAACAAAAAATCCAGAACTATATATATATATAGAAGATCATCTATTGGTATAATAACAAAAGCAAATATATTGTGAACACTATGAATTTCAATTAACTAAAAACGAAAATGAAAGCAAAAACAAAAACAAAACAAAAAAAAGAAATGTAAGAATGAATGAAAGATAAAACCATTTTTCCGGGATCAGTACGTCCTATTATATAGCCATGTTATATATATATACATTATACAACTATAACAACCAACAACAACAAACAAACAAACAACAACAACCAACAGCAACAACAAATAGTAACTTTAATATATACCAACAACATATATATATATATATATATATATATAGATATATATATATCAAGACAAGTGTGTGGTGGGGTAGGGGAAGCACAGCAGAAGAGAGATGGACGAAGCAGAGATGAAGCAGGACAACAACAACAACAAACAAATGCTGCTACAAAACGCAATGCAAAAGAAGCAAAACCAACAAAAATGAACAGCACAGAAACTAAATCCTTATTATTAATAACAAAAACAAAAAAAAAAACCTATATAAAAGTTTAACAAAAAAAATCGCAAAAAACAACCACACAAAAAAAAACTGCAACAAAAAAAGCAAACAAAAAAATGAATACAAAAATACATACATACATATGTGCTTGAATACAAAACAAAAACAACAAAAAAAAAATTTAAAAAAAAAAAACAAAACACATAAAAAATAAAATACATATTTCAATAAAGCTAAACCTTAATTGTCTTTTCAATTAAACGAGCCTCTATATAGAATGCCCTAAAAAGTAAGCAGTGGGAAAGGGCACGGTCAATTACAAAATTAATAAATTGAGGAATTTTTTTAGTTTTTTGGCCGCTGTTACATTTTTGTGGCATACTTTTGGGGTGCCATTAAGATTTATGTTTTTTAGTCTCTGCAATTTGTTTGCAAAAATTATAAAGAATTCCTTCCGAAACCCTTAAATCTAAGAGACTCCAACTGATTTGACCTCACCAAGCGAATCGAATCGGATCGGATCGGGTCGGATCGGTTTATCAAAGTTAATAATATGACTTGGGTTCTTCACTTACCTCGACTTTTGAAAATTCCAGGGAGGGGCCACTTATCTTGTTAAAATTACTCATTTCGCCAACAAAATCCTCTTGATGTTCCACGACTTTCGTCTTTTAGCGACCTGCAAAATAGTAAATTGCATTAGATTAGAAAAAAAAAAAATTACGAAAAAGTGTGAATTTATTGATACTCTCATTAATGCCGAAAATTTGGTTCTTTTACCTTTACTTTTGCTTGGTTTTAAGTAAACAACTTGACAACCTAGAGCTGATCTGCAAAGGAAAAAAAATAAATAATGTAAGTGTAGAAATTGATTCTAGTCGACCAATCGCGGCGACACTACGAAATGGACCCACGGAGCTCCGTACATATGCACGGTCCTAGACGACCGATCGTTACGATTTTTGAAAATCGCAGAGGAGAGCACGTCAATTTTCAAAAGTTCAACGTAATTTTAACGAAGTTCAATTTGACTGAAATTTGTTAAGTTAACAGTGTATTAACAGAATTCTGTTAAGTTAACAGAGCTATGTTTTGTTAACAGAGTTCTGTTAAGCTAACAGCGTGTTAACGGAGTTCTATTAAGTTAACAGCGTGTTAACAGAGCTCTGTTAACTTAATAAATCTCCGTTAAATTTAAAGTTTCTGTTCAAATTTTTTATTTAAATTTGGCAAATGAACGTGCCCTCCTCTGCGATTCTCAAAAATTAAAGTAAGTAGTGCGCTTATATCGAGCTACACGGCGCCACAGGGTCAGTCCGTGGGCGGTTGTCGCCGCGATCGTTTTCTGGAATTCGGCGTCAAAGGAAGTTTTGAATTTAACGGAAGTGCTCTCCTCTGCGATTCTCAAAATTTTAGGTAAGTGTGCATACCTGATGCCGACGCGGGGCTATTGTCGCCGCGATCAGTCATCGGGAATAGATAAAACTGAAATAAATTATTGCACATTATCTAGGTCAAACCAAAGTGAAACAGATGAATACATCTACTCAAAACAAAATGCGAATAAAGTTAAAAAACCAAATGTTTGGAATTATCTTCTCTTCCCTGCGCCTCTCAAAAGTTCAGGTAAGTTTACGGTCCTTTTTTTAATTTAAAAGCAAGGTCGAAGGAATTGCGAGTGCCTCTTAGCTTTTTGTACTGCATACTTAAGGGGGCGCATTTCCGAATGGTTTCGGTTGCAGCAATTAAAACAATTTTTTTTTTTTTTGTTATTGTTTATTTATAAGAATAATTTATATCTGCTTAGAATTTGTTGCTTTTGTTTTGTAATTTGTGTTTTTTTTTGTTTTGTTTGTTTTTGTTTTTTTCTTGGTTACATGACATGACTATGGTATCGGTATCGTTATCGGTATCGTATCATATATATATATATATATGTATATATCCTCAATCCTATATCGTGTTTTGCTTGATTTTCAATTACTTTTTGTTTGACAATTTGTTTGGTTTGTTCTCGTTCGCTCGCTTGCTCAGTTGATTCATTTTGTTATGTGATTATTTCTTGTTTTTGTTTTTGGTTTTGCTTATGCTCCTGTAGCTATATATATGTATGTATATATATATATATAGTATGTATACTGATTGATGTATATTTTATGTAAATATGTTGCAAATTGTTTGTTTTTTTTTTTTGTTGAAGCGCTTAAAATTCGAATGCAAAAAAATGTTGTTTTTTTTTTCATTTAAGTCTCTCTCTATTTGCTCTCTGTTTATCCATTCGTCGTTTGTTTTAATATGAGAATATTGCATTGATTCGATTTGTTGTTGTTGTTTATTAGTTGGTTTCGATTCGCTTGATTATACAGATGTATATATATACATATATATGTATATATATATATATATATAGCTTAATAATTAATTATACGACGACGAGTATGTTCAAAAATTGCATGTAGTTTAGGGATTTAAAGAACGTTTGACGAATTTTAAAAACCGATTACAATCTAAACACATACACATACATATATGTATATGTGTGTGTGTGTTGGTGTGTCTGTGTGTTTGTGTGTGTGTTTTGCTGTATCTCTGTGTGTTTGGTATCGTAAATATATATAAAGGCGGTAAAAAGGGATTTTTACGGATGTTTTTTTTTCTTCTTATTCTTCAACTTACAAAATACTATATAAAAAAAGAGTATTTTCAAGTTTTTCTTCTTTCTGGTTGTCAGGGGGCTGGGGAAGGGTGGGGGGAGCGGAGTGTTTTAGGGAAAAGTTGCGTGTGTTTTGTTTTCTTTATAAAAAATCGAGGTATAACTTGATTAGTGCATCGGACTTTGGGTGCTAGGGCGGGGGAGCTGTTGCTGCTGCTGCTATTGCTGAACTGAAGGCATTTTTTAATTATTATTTAGCTTAGATGACAGTGAACAGTGCGGGAACGCATACGCCCCCTTAAGTATGCAATAGCAATTCCTGAAAACTCCAGAAATGCATTTTAAACATTTTCTGTTGCATACTTCGGGGGTGCGACTTTCGCTCAATTTCCAGCCCTTGAGAGATGTATGTATGTATGTATGTATCTATTATTTACGAGTATATATGGCTGTGCTCTGGTTTCGTTCTCGATAAATTCCTATATAATTACTATATAAATGTATGATCTAGTGGCCGATGCACTGTAAAATGTTAAAAAAAAAAGAGTTGAAACAAACTCTCTCTCTCTATGTTAACTAGAGGCGCTTCTACTTGCGAGAAGTGTTTTTTTTTTTTATTTCTTGGATTTAAAGTGATTTTGCTCGTCGCTCCTCAGAAGTTTCCTGCAAACAAATTGAAAAGGACTCAAATTGTAGACACCGACTAGAGCCCTTAGTGCGGTTATCTATGCTTTTAGAGTCCTTTTGAACTGATTTGCTAGATCCTTCATTGTCCAACTGTATGTGTGTGTGGGTGTGCGTGTGTGTTCAATAGCCTCTTTTGTGTGGTTTTTAGGAGAGGAGCTATTTATATGTAAGAGAGAGCAGGCACTTATAAATATAAAGATCCTATTAGCTAATGATTTTCAAGTAAAATTCATCGTTGTACCGATTTACCACACAGATCCACACACACACATCCACACACACATATACTCTCTTGTAAGAGAACATTACTGTGTGAGCTATCGGATATAGTAGCCTGATCTTAATTCAATTTGGCTTGGTCTTGTCTATGACAATTGCTTGAAAAATTTGTTAAATTGATTGATTTAAAACTAATTTTCACACCGATTGTTTCGATTGTTCCGATTGTGGTGGCTATATAGTTATAGTGACCCGATCGTTAACCAATTTGTTCTAATAATACACATTAGTGGCGAGTGTGAGCTTAGGAAAGTAAAGAACTTGAGATTTTCTTTGACCGATTGTTCCTTTATGACAAAACTATCAGTTATAGTCGTCCGATCCGTTTGATTTTAGAACTTAATCTGCTTATGCCTATTAGAAAACTTATTTATCAAATTGTTAAAACAGAACAGACAGACAGACAGACAGAGAAACAGACAGACAATGGGTATATCGACTAGGCTGATCAGAAATATATGTATATATTGCATATGCTTAATTCTAGACGTAACGAGGACAACGAGCTGTAAAAATCACTTTAATTTATCCAAATTTGTTAACCTTTTTTTTTTTTTTTTTTTGTTACTTTTCTTGTTGTCTTTTTACTTAGTTTTTTTGTTTACTTTTTCTTGTTGTTGTTATTTTTAAAGGGTGGTGGGCAAGTTGTTGTTGTTGTTGTTATTTTCCTTTGATTTCTAAGATATATATATTTTTTGTTTTCTTTTTTGTAGGAAGAGTTGTAGATAGTCTTAATATAGTGTCTATATTTTGATATTATCAAGGGAGAAAGGGGAGTGGTGGGGGGGGGGGGGGTGTAAGGACTATGGAAAGTGCCTAAACCTTGTGGGTGTGTGTGTGTGTGTGGAGAAGGGGGACAAAGTGGACGAGTGGTGGGATGGGGAATTTTTGCTTGTGCTATTGGCTAAGCCAAGAGTGTGGATACACGGGAGGGGAGGGGATTTAGGTTGGGATAAAGGCTAGACTTAGCATTATGTACTTGAAGAGTAGGACAATTTAATGAGATTTGTTTTTGTTTTGGCTTAAAGACTAGAGAGATTAGATGTTAATTGTTTTTTCTTTCTTTTTGTTTATATATTTCTATATATATATATATATATCTTTGACTTTTAAAGGGGATTACAGGAACGGGAAGGGGGATTGGGATTTGGGATTGAGTGGGAGATGATGTGGTTGGCCACTTTAGGCGCTATTTTTGGTTACAAATTCACGCAATATATCGCCAGCCATTTCAATATTATTACGCGATATGCCCAAAGCTGTGATCGCATTCTCCTTGGAGTAGCCGGCATTCATTAGCCTGGCTATATACTCCAAATTGATATTCTCATAGGGCACAGATGAGCCGCAGTCTTTTTGATTGATCGTCACATTTGCATAGAGCAGTGGTTGCTGCTGCTGTTGTTGTTGCTGTTGGTTTGTCGTTCCTCCTCCTACTCCTCCTCCTAATGTTGCCGCCGTTGCTGTTGTTGTTGCTGGCGTTGCTGTTGTCGTTGGGGCCACCTTTTTGCCATTGGCCAAAGCCGTAAGAGCCGCCGCCGCCGCCGCCGCTGCTGCTGCTGATTGTCCCCCCGAACTGGTTGTGCACAATTGTGTGTAATGGGAACTGGCTATATCCTGTTTGCTTAGGCCACGCGCCTCCAAGGGACGCGTATCGATCACCCCGCTAATGGTCTCCGCCGGGCCCACTTCGACAATGTCCTCATCCAACAACGATAACACTGGCGATGTGGTGCTCGTGGCTATGCGCTGCTGCCGCATCAAATCCTCGGCCAAAGTGTCCACACTTCCGCTATTAATATGCGGTGGAATGGGTGGAGCCGTTGTCTGTGGTGGCACATTATCCAAACTGCATTGTATATTATCAATACTCTTGCTGCTAGAAGGTGTCATCTTTTGTCCACCTGCTACGGCCAGTGCAGCTCCCACGCCCGCCGCTCCGGCTGTGGGAGTTGTCGTCGTCGTCGTCGTCTCCACTCCTGGTGAGGATTTACGCGGCGGCAATGGGGGAGCTGCTGCCGACTGGGAGGGAGATGTGGATAAATTGGCATCCTGTAGATTCTGCAATATGGCATAAGAGCTTATAGAGGCATTATCACCGCTGCCACTGCCACTAGAGGAGCTGCCACTAGAGGATCCTCCTCCTCCTCCTCCTCCTCCATTTCCGCCATTGCTTTTGCCATATGTTGAATTGGATACACAGGAGCCAATCAATGGAGCACTCATGCGATTTGAGGATTTTTGGCTACTATTAGAACTGGAGCTGCTTGATCCTCCGCCCCCGCCGCCATTGCTTAAGACAGTTGCTGCCGGAGGAGCAGTTGGTTGCGGTGAGGATTGTGTGGCTGCAGCTGCTGCCTGTGAAGTTGTTGCTGCTGCCGATGTATTGCTGTTGCTGCTGTTGCTGTTGCTGCTGCTGCTGCTGCTCGTGCTGGGCAGACTTAGGCCTGGTGTGCCACCGGCATAAAGATCATTTTGCACAGCCATTAAACTAGGCGTGGTGCTCCGTCTACCCAAGCGGGGTGAGGTGTGTGGACTATGCTTCTCCGCTGACGAATTGGCCGTGGCATTGTTGCTGGTGCTCAATGCATGAAGCGACGAGGTGGCTATATTAAAGTCACCCATATCCTAGTGAGAAGTAGTTGGTTACATATATCAAATCTCGCTCTCTTTTTCTTTCTCTCTCTCTCTCATCCTCTATATGTATATATATATATATATATATATATATATATATATATATATATATATGTAGAAGAAGAAGAACGAACTAGAAAACATGCCGCTAGAACTCAAAAAAGGAAACAAGGAGCAAAAAAAAAAGAAAAAGGAAAAACGCTGCTGGACATGCACATTAGAATAAAGTTTAAAAAACTCAACAAAATGAAGATGAGAACTAACAAAAAACATGTGTGGTGAGGGAGGTAGGGAGGGAGAGGGCGGTATGGGGTAAATGTTGTTGTATCACAAAATAAAAAACATTAAACAAATTGTTTTTTTTTTTTTTAAATAATTATATATATATTATATATATTTTCTTTTTGTTTTTTTTTCTTTTTCTTTTTGTTTTTCTTTCTTTCTTCTTTTTGTGTGTTTTTTTTTTTGTTTTCTTTGATTTTAAACTTATTAAGGAAATCAAATCAAATCGAAACTAAATCACTACAAGAAATTATAAATATATATAAACTATAATTATAAATTGCATTTAGGTTTTTTTTTTTAGGTTTTAGTTTTCTAAACATTAAATTAAACAATATTTTTTTTTATTGGGTTTCTCTTTCTCTGTGTGTTTGTTTTTTTTTTTTTTTTAATGTGATGAAACCAAAAAAAAAGGAAAAAAAAGTAACAACAAATTAAATTCACAAACATAATTAAAGAACATTAAATTTTTCAAAATACTTTTTAAGGGGTGCGGGGGAAGCTAAACGATTTGTGACATTTTGAACCACAAACAAGAACACACATAAAATATAATAATATTAATTAATTTCCTTTTCGTTTTTTATATATATTATTATTTAAATATAATTCTAATTATAAATTAAGAGCTAAACACAAAAAATTAGATCAAATCAAAAGACAAATTCAAATTTGGTTTCGAGTTGCCTTTTGTTAAAAATTAATTCTTGTTTTTTACAGTCTTGAGCTGAAACCGTTTTCAAGGGTAAATGGTGGCGGAAAGGGGAGGGGGCGGGGTTGGGTTATCAGAATCAGAAAGAGAAAACACTACCAACTATATAATTCTATATATCTTTGGAAATATTACAAAACAATAAACTAAAAGAAGAGACGCGAATAAAAAAAAAATGAAACGAAAACAGACAAAAAAATGTAAATGAAGGGGTGGGGGGGGGGGCGGGCGGGCGGGCACATGGTAAGGAATTCAAACTGGATAAATTATAATAATATAAATGGGCAGCTAGCTCTAGCTTACAAAATACAAAATTTTTCATATATACACAAAGTAAAATAGTTTGTTAAAATTCAATCGATAGAGAAGGAAGGTTGGGGGATGGGGGGATGATGGGGAAGGGAGGGGGAGGGGTATAGAAACATTTAATTCAAGTATAAGTTATGAAACATAAGCACGAGCTAGCAGCCAATCAACCAACTAACCGACTAACACAAACAAAATGTGAACAGAAAAGCGATCAAACAAAATGAAACGAAACGAAACACCAGAAGCCAGTCCCGGTCCCGGTCCCGAGCTCAGTTCCGATCCAATTTTGATCATGTCGAACGTTTATATAATGGGAAATCGGAATAATTAGACAATTTTGAATTCATTTTAGTTTGAATTTCCTTTTAAAACTATCTGTTGAAGCGATTCTTCTTGGGAGAAAACATATTTGCAAGATTTCATATTTTTTAAACTTTAATCTTATTTTTCCTATGAGAAAACTTTATAAAATAGTCTACCAGATATTAAAAAATACTTTAAAAAGTACTCCAACAATTGATTAATTAAATTTTGAAACAAAATTGAATTTTTCTATCAATTTCCAGGGAAAATTTCTCCTATGAAACTATTTTTCTTTCTAGGGGAATTTCTCTAAACTGTCCATTAACTAAATGTGAAAAGAAAATTGAGTGTTTAGGCGGTTAATGCAAGAATTTCCTTTGAAACTAATCTTTAAAGGGATTAAAATGGTTTCGATGTAATTGATAAAGTTGATTGACTAAAAAAAAAAAAAAACACAATAATAATAAACAATTTAGGTCGAATTTCCCCTGAGACTTTTTTTTTTTCAAATAACTCTTCTAAGAAAAAAGTGCTTAATAATTGTTTGTTTTTAAATGGGAATAACTTAAAATTGGGATTAGAATTTGCTACAAGAATAGATATATACCCTTTATCTATGCAAGGGCATATACACAAATGCAATGATCGGATCGGGTGGGATCGGGGGCAACGGCGGCAGCGGCTGCGGCTGATGAGCCATTTCCGCTTAGCTAACTAAATTAATGTAGATGTGTATGTGTGTGTGTTTATGTAGGTGTGAGTGTGTTAGTGGCATGAGTTTTGGGCTAATAATTTAAATATATATCATGTATATATATATATATATATTATATATATATATGATAGGTTACAGGCTAAACGTAGAAATAATTCAAACATTTAACTTATATAAACAAATAGCAGTTAATTAAGATAGATAAATCTCTTATAATCATATAATAAACGAAGCAAAAGTAATTATAATTTTAATAAGTATTTCAATATATACACACATACACATATATATATATATATACATATATATGTGTCGGTATAATAGATAGCAGCTTAGGCGGCAGCGTAGCAGGCGGCTTTTTTTTGTGTATTTTGTTCTTTTTTTTTTTTGTTGTTTTTCTGTTTTTTTTTTTTTTTTGATTGTTTGATTGGTTTCTAACTATACCTCTGTATCATCATCATCCTGCTGCTGCTGACGTCCATTGGTGGCATTGCGGTTGTGTTGCTTGCGCGGATCGAAGGCATCCACGACGATCTGTTCGGTGCCCTTGATTTCGGCACGACAAAAAGGACAACCCTGACGACGACGATAAAAAAAAAGAAAAAAAATGTAAACCCAGCCAGCTTAGACAAATTTGAAGGAAGAGCTCCATCGGGTACACTTACCTGTCCCTCAGAGTCCACCTGCCACGAGGTTAGACAGGGAGTACACAACAAATGACCACAGGGCTCGATTCGTATATCCTTATCGTTTTCGGCGCATATTTTGCACAATTGAAAGGTGCTCCCTGTGGAATTGGAAAGCATAGAAAACAGATTGTAAAGCTCTATGATTGATCTCTCTGATTGGGTGTGGATTATATCTAAGATATCTCTTTAATAATTTCATTTCATCCTCACCTTCTACTAGTAAAAACAGATACAAAAAATGGCTTTTGGCAGTGATCCGCAACGGAAATGGGCAACAGATGTTGATAATTCTACTCTCTATAGGCATAGGCTTGCTAAAGATTTCATATATACACAATGACCAGGGCCGGGCTAAGACCCTGTCTTTGGAAATATCTCGGAACTGGTCCATTATAGTTATCTCGGCAAAAGGCCCCCACATTTCATAATCCGACCCTGACAATGATTCATTTTTTTGATAAGCCTTTGGCGGTTCATGGCTCGCCATTGCTTGTGATGGAAACTTTAGCAAATGAAATCTCTAACGACCCATTTTTAGGATTTATCAAATAAAAGCCCAAGAATTTTGCCATTGGGAAGCAAGGCCGGGGATTGACAAATAATGTCGATCTGATCTCATTACAGCTCTCTAATTGCTCTTCTGCATCTGCGACGAGCTACGAATTCCCAAACGTAAAAACTACTAAACTGGATGAATTCCGATTTGAAATACGCAAATCCCTCTGTCTATAATAGCTTTTGAGCTCTGAGGTAAATGGGGCAAGATGGGATCAGTTCGTTTTTAGTTTCCAATAATCGTTTCTTAGAATTTTGGGCTTACCCATTTCACAGTAAAGTTCATATTGCTCTTGTGTGACGGTTATATGATCCTCGGTAGGACTTTGTACTGCAGAAGAAAGATCTGGATTGTAGGCCTGTCCATCCGGATACAAGTAGAAGCCCTCACTGCAAGTAAACCATATCAAAAAATGAAATGGGTAATCTATAGAGATTTATGTCGTATTCGTTGTGCTCACCGATGACCATCAAGCAGGGCCTGACATAGAGATTTATTTTGCGGTATCGTTTGCAATATTTCGCCTTCTGCCGTAACATAGCCAATGGCCCATTGACCCAGACGTGTGCAGGATAGACGGAAGACATAGCTACCCGCTTTCAAGATATAACGCTGGAGCCGAGCCTTGACCTCATCGTAGGTGAGAAAGGCCACATAGCCGGGATGGGTGACGGCCAGAATTTGCCAATTGCGCAACAAGGTGACCCACGGTTGAAAGAGCCGTGTAAAGACATCGAATTCAAAATTCGAAATGTAATCATTGCACGTCAAATCGATGGTGGTCTTTAGGGCCATGGCCTCCAGGCCCGATGAAATGGGATGAACTTTGTTCAGCTCCTGACGAAAGATCTTCCACGGCACCAAAGTGCTAAAAACAAAAAAAAAAAGAGACAAAGAGAGAGAGAGAGAGAAAGAGAGAGCGAGAACGACCGAGTGAGTAGGAGAGTTAATTGGGTATTGGGTGGAGGTGGGGGGGTGGCTATTTTGATTGTGGTGTCTCTTACCTGTTGCCAAAATTACTCTTCCAGAAATCAGCTGCATCCGCTTTGGTAATTCGAAATTGATCTCCAGCAAACACACCATTTGGGAAAATAGCTTTCAATTCACTCAACATGTGGGAGAAGACCAAACTTAGTTTGGTCAAATTGCGTCTATAATGAGAATTCTCATCAAACATTTTCTCTTTGCCCTCCTTAAACAATTTGATGGCCTGTTTGCATTTTCGCATTAGATTGTTGATAAACACATTGAAATGCTCGTTGGCATGCAGGACATGCATTTGATCCTCATTTTTCGAGTAAATCAAACGCAATCGTTGATACGTATCGGGCAGTATATCCAATATGAACGGGGGACTATTCTTAAGATTCATTTTCGGTTGTTGGCACAATTTGACCACTTTGTCCATTAGCTTCCATGTCTTCTCCAGTGTCTTCTTATCTGTGGATAAACGCTGGGATACACATGCCTCCGAGATGGCTCCGTGAAGTTTTGAAAATAATGATGGAAATATTTTTGGTTGTGATTGCACGCGAGTGCCTGTGCCTCTTGTCGCCATCTTTTCTCCTTCCTGCTGGTGGTGCTGCTGCTGCTGCTGCCTGTCTACCTCTTCTTGTTTTTGCCGCCGTTACTTATTGTTGTCGTTGTTGTTCTGGAGGCTGTTGGGGAGTTGTAGATTTCACTGATTTGGGACGACAACTACAACTACAACGCCCCCCGAAAACTAAAAACTTCGCTTGCAAATTATATACTCGTCGTCCACACACACACATGTATACCGTTACGTTACATACATATACATATATATGGATGTGTGTGTGTGTGTGTGTAGTTGGGGCTTCTTATATGCACTGGGCGTGACTGTGTGTGTGTTTTTGTTTTGGTCCGTTCTCCCTTTTTCGATCCCAGCACTGTTGTTTGCAGTGGCACGTGTCTTGCGATTTGTTGCGTTCCTTATTTTCGCAACACGAAAGAAGTTTTCCGGAGTTCGGAAAAATTTTTCGTTAGTTTGGAAAAATTTTTCGCGAGTTCGGAAAAATTTTTCACGAGTTCGGAAAAATTTTTCAGTATAAACAGTGTGACCGTTTCTGTGATACAACAAAAAAAATTCGCATTATTTGCTTGAAAGTGGGGTTACACTGGTCGCCATAGAGTTGCCAGAAGCATTCAAATCAATCGATAGATATTGATTTGCAAGCCTGGGCTTATCATTTAAGAGCCTCTGTTAAAGTTAACATAAATTATGCGTTAGCAACATAAGCAAAACCAGCACAACGGCCATTATAAGTACATATGTTTATGCAAAGAGAATTAATATAAAACCGTTATATTTTCATCTTTTCTAAAAATTTCAATATTATGTCACAGCAGAAAATTGCAGCAGGGGCATACATATAAACGAACTACCACACTGTCAAAGTGATCTTCCGTTTAACCTATTACGAGAGTCTTTTGATAATTTTGCCAAAAAATTTTATTTATTGTAGATGATGTACATATACATACATATATGGAATATGCATATAAAACCATATGTATGTATGTATTTATATAAAGCAAATGTAATCATTTTAACTGCGAGATAGATAAACCAAAGCTTACTGTCCCTAAGCTAAGACAATTATTTAGTTAAATTTCTCTAAAAGATGCCTCGAGGGGCAACTATTTGACTTAATGCATTCTTTTGCAATGTGTTTTATTAAAATAAAGTAAAATTAATAATATTCGGCACTTAACACTTGCAACGCTTAGTGTTGTGAAATACATGAACAGAATTTTTTGAATCGTTTTTAAATTTGACGGTTACTTTTTAAATCAAAAGTAAAAACTGCTCAACAACTGGCATTTATTTACTGACAGAAAGCTCAAATTGTAGCGCTAGCTGTTAACAAATTGAAGCATTTTTCTAATTGCAACCCAAAAAAAAAACAAAACTAAAGCGCGGCGGCACCTATGTATATAATTTCCGCAATTTATCGATGCACCACTTTTATATAATACTCGTGTGTTTGCTATGCCTGTAGGTAATTAAAGGCCATAGAAAACTTGAAGAACAGGTGGTTTTTAGCGTGTGTGTAGCCTCTTGGCTTCTATGTAGTTTATGATGGCCATATCTTATTTCTATTTCGTTTTTATTTTTTTCGCACACAATTTGTATGCAGCCGCACAATTTTCACTTTCCATTTTTATTGGCAGGCTGGCTGACTAGCTGGCTGGCAGAAAGAAAAACCGCAGGCCAAAAATATCAAATCAAAAAGAAATTGCCTGGCATTTGCCAAAAGGTTTTCTTCTCTCTCCTTCTTTACATTTTTTATGGTTTTTGGCTTTCTTTTAATTAATTTTTTAGTTAGCGAGTACGAAAACTTCGAAAGGGGACAAGAGACGAAGTACTGCTGGATCAGTTGGTATATTAGTTCTGGCTAAAAATGCAGAAGCCAAAGTCATCATCTCATGGCTGTCATAATGCATTTCGGTTTTCGGTTTTGGTCTCTGCCCAAAAACTAACTGTAAAGCATTCACTACTACTTACTGACCTCTTTTTTAAGGCTCTCAATTCTCTTTTATGCACGCGACTCGGAAGAGTCGTCGTGTGTGTATATGCATGTGTGTGTGTATGTGTGACCCTTATTCGCAACGCCACTCAGGCGTAAAATTTATGGCTTTAAAGTCTACAAGTCTATAAACACAGCTTCCAGCTAGCAGCAGCAGCACCACCACCACCACCAACAACAACAACAGCAACTGAGTCTATATGCAGCACTTTCTACTGCACTTCAGAGACGCCAAAGATCGTGTCCAGGCACTCATATGTATGTATGTATGTATATATATTTATGTGTGTGTGTGTGACTTTGTCTGTTATAATTTCAAATGCTTCGTGTGGTTCGCCTTTTTGGTTGCATTCATTTTCTGCTGCCACTTTTGGCAAATTAAATTTGTACGCAAAAACCGATTAGGCTCTTCTTGTAGCTAGTGTTGTTGTTGTTGTTGCTGTTGTTGCAGACAACATGACCAAGTTGTTATTTTAAATACCCAACAACTCCATTTAATCAATATGCCCAGGCTCTGCCGCCGCTGCTCAGCGGCCTCCGCTTTAGTGGCTGTTGCTGCTGTCACTGTTTTTCCGGCAGTGGCGCACTGCGGTACCCGCTAGCCTTGGGCGCGCTTTATATGTGGGAATACCTTTTGTTTTATTAAAAACTATTGGAATAAATACTTTAACAAAATTATTATACAACATCTTCCTCTCTCTGCTGTTTTTTAGCGTTTAGATAGCGGAAAGAAAAACTTTAAAATAGAGAATATGAACACTGAAATATATTAGCCGGAAAGATCTTATGATCCCCAAACAATTTTGGGCGCCCACCAAACCGCGCTACGTCTTGACTGCTCCACAGCTCTGCCAACGTCGGCAGCGCTGCCTTTCACTCATATAAATTTGTTGCCATTGCAAATTCGTTTGCCATTTGCCATTCGTCCAGGCGCATTGTTAAATCAAATCCAAACTTAAACTTAAAACCTAAAAAACGACAATTTAAAAACAAAAACCTTTCTCTTCTAGGTGTGTAAAATACGTTCAAAAGGAACAACAAATATAATTTTATGAATGTAAAAGGAAAAAAGACAAAACAAAGCTTTGGAATTGTGCATGTGTGAGTTTAACTCTCTTACACACTCTCTCTTCAAAACCATCTCTATCTCTGTCTTTCACTCACTCACTTTACGTACGTGTCTGTGTATGTGTGTGTGTTCATTCATTGAAATAATGCAGTAGCGCAGCAGCAGCAGCAGCATCAGCCGCAGTCGCGCAGCATCATTCACTTCTCTTGCGAAACTCAACGAGCGCGCAACAACGAAGAAAAACCCAAAAATCATTCGAAAATTCAAACGGCAACGAACTGTGTGAAAAAAAAAGAAGAGCCGCCGCAACAGATCTTGATCTAGAACTTTAGTGTTTAATCTATAATAATGAACATAAACCCTTTCTCAAAAGGCCAAGCGTAATTGAAATCAAATTAAACCCCCCCAACCACCACTCCCGAAAAAAACAGAACAAAAACATAAAAAACCGTGCAAAAAAAGCGATAAAAAAGAAATTATGCTTCATTGTGCCATTGTGTGAGAGGTCAAGCAGCAGCAGCAGCAGCAACAACAGCAAACCGCCGAATAAGAAGAAGCAGGAGACGAAGAAGAAGAAGGAACCGCGCGTCGTGTAGGAGCCATAAACAAACAGTTTCAAGTTGCTTCTGTTAATGGTTAATAGGCAGGCAGCACGAATGAACTCATAAAAGGGAACTACCGCTCCGCCGCACCCGTCATCTGTTCTCCTATATACCACACTAAATGAGCTAGAGAGACCGACCACAAGATTACCGTTAATTCTTTACAGTCGTCGTCGTCGTCATAGTCGTCGCTGCCAGCGTTAAGGTCTGCGGTAATCTTGCACCAGTTTACTTATGCCTTTTCTTTAAACAGAGTCTCAGACCCAGACAATAACAGAAACAAGCAAAAGTACAAAACGAAAGACAAAAAAAAAAAAAAAAACAAAAAAAAACTTTCTTCATTTCATTTTAAGTCAAAGTCAAGTCGTGTCGTGTCGCATCGTGTCGGTGCCGTGATCTTCCGCCACCGCATAGCTGGTCTCCATCCAATTCACAACTCTAAAACTCTGCTTCTATTTCAATTGTTAACGAGCGAAAGCGTCGTCGTCGTCGTCGCCAGAGTCGGAGTCGAAGTCGGAGTCGGAGTCAGAGTGAGCGCCACTGTCAGCGTTAGAGTCAGCATCAGCATCAGAGTCTCTCAGATTCAGGAAAGTGCAGTCGACAGTGAAAATGTACCACCAAAACCCAACCCAAACGCATGCCCAGACACAGAGACAGCCTAAGCTAAAGCTACATGTTAAGCGCCAGCTGTTTGGCGCACTGTTGGCTGTGTTAACGCTAGCCGCTCCGGTCACTAATGGTAAGTTGTATCTACCCCCCACACACGCACAAACACACACACACACAGACACACACTACAATAAACTAGATGCTACACATGGAGAAATGTTCAATTGAATAATAATCTGAAAGCTAAGCAGAAACTCGAAGGCTAGACACGAACGAAGGATCTTCCTATAACTTCGTGACAGCTTGAAAACCAAAATGAAACCGGACTTCCCTAAACGAAGCTTTAGAACTTTTAAAAGTTGAAATGACGTCAAGAAGGATCTTAGTCGTTTCGTCTCATTTCCTGTTTAAGGAAGATTCACAGTTATAGTACTTTGTAATGAAACAGCGGTTTAAACGAGAGACATAAAGAAACTTTATAAACTGAGAAGAACCTTTAGGGATCAAATGACGTATGAATTGTAATGTCCTGACGTCAAAAAATGTTAATAAACAAGGTTCTAATGATAGATACGAATGATTTTAGTTATAAAGATTCTTTGAATCAAAGAACTAATGATTTTGCAGTATCCTATCGTCAAAAAAATTTAAGCAAACAGCGGTTAAAAGAAAATTGATAGGATCTTACTATAAAAAACACGTGAATCGATCGTGGCTTCTTATGCTAAGCCTTAACACCTTTAGGAATCAAAGGGCAATGGATTTGTAGTACCCTGTTAACCCTGCACTAGTTAAAGTTCCTGACCTAATTCCTAGAAGAAAGTCGCTTATTAGGTTATGATCATGTAAGAAATTTCCCAGTTGCTAATAGATAATAGAAACCAACTCATGACGACAACCCATTCCACAGAAGAAGAACGAACTCTCACTTTATCACGAGAGTCACTAAACTCGTTGAAATTGAAACGTTTTAGCCTAAAGCTAGTTTAGTTTAGTTACATACTACTCTCTCATTGGTATATATGTACATACATATATCATTCAAATGAATATCATTACATTTCTCAGCGTGTAGACAGCGCGAGACACATGGAAATGGAAGTTAAATGCAAGACAAGCGACCTACAGCTGTGCCATTGCCTCTGTCTCTGCCTCTGCTTGGGTATTGTAGAAAGGCCTTTCCGTCGCCGTTGCCTTTGCCGTTCCCTTTCCCTTCTTTCCCATCATTTTCATCTTTTCATCGTCGTCGTCGTCGTCGTCGTTTGGTCGTCTGCCTAGCAGCAATTAATTTCTAAGGTATAAAGTGAATGTAAACTGACATACATCAGAGGCTTGGCTCGACAGAGAGACATTGCTATATTCAACTCCAGCTTATGTCCATGATGAAGCTGCCCTCCACCACGTCTCCTACTCGGCCCTTCCACTGCACCGTATGTACGCCTGCCTCCCTATATGACCCCCCCACAAAATGGTCGTAAATATTTTCGTGCACAATTTGTCCAACATTCAAATAAATTCATTAAAAACATGCTCGTGCACACAGAAGCCACAGAGAACCAGAAGAGAGGAAGATTTTTTTCCTACTCCATACAGATCCACACACCGTTTGTGGGTCTGTCTGTGTGTGTGTGTTTGTGTGTGTGTGTGTGTGTGTGTGTGTGTGTGTGTGTGCATGATATTGGGGAAACTGGCGCACAGTGGCTTGAAAGCCAGTTAAAACGAGTTTAGTTTGACATTTGTGGAAAAGTCTCTGGGAAGTTGGGTGGCTTGGATGATTGCGTTTTGAGGTCGTTTGACCTGTGAACCATTGCCAACACCACCACGAGCCATTGTGTGAATCTTCTGCGCGTATGCATGTGTGTGTTTGAGAAAATGAAAACGATTTGTTTGATCATTTAGTTAATTGATATAAGTTTCCCCCTTGACCACCCCCCCCCCCCCCCCCCCCAATCAGAGATAGGCCACAGAGATCAATTAGAGAATCAGAGAAGAACTTTGGTGAAAGTGGTTCAATAATGTTTATGAATTGGACTTGTCTTGGTCTTTCATTCATTCATTCATTCATTCGATCAATTGCGAAATTGGTAATCAAAAGAGAGAAAAACGAGAAATCAATTGATCGATTACGATCACCAGTTTTTCAATTAATACGTTTTCTTAATAACTCTTATAACGATGGTTAATGATTTCGAAAGCATTAATCAAAGACAGCTAAGGGCCAATTCGTTTCTTGGTATTTGCTTGATCTTGATTCACTTTCAAGAATGCTTTAAAAGGTTCCAAGTCGCTTATAATTTTCAACCAGTTGTGACAATTGCTCGATATCTGCTTCCAATGGATACCCATTTCGTGTCTAGACTCCTGAGCTGAGCTGAGAGATCAAAGGAGAAACTGTCTACAACTCTACCAAGAATGCTTAAAAAGCTTTCAAGATCGAACGAGAATTGGTCTAAAACTCTACAAGCTTCAAAGTTGCTTATAATTCCCAACTAGTTGCGAATTTTGCAGGTTCTCTCATGACACTGTGCTGCTGTCGCTGCTTCTGCTGCTCCTCTGACAGTCGTCGCTGCCTCGCTGCTTGCCTGTGACCATGATATGTACATATATGTGTGGGGGGCATGGGCATGGACATGGGGCCATACTACATATCATGTCAAAGTAGTTGCTGACTTTTGAAAATTATACGTTTTGGATTTGTTTGTGTTGTTGTCGTTGTTATTTTTGCAATTGGATTGGCTTTGGAATGCTGGTGCTGCTGCTGCTGCTGTTGCCGCTGTTGCTGTTGTTGCTCTACATATATAAGTGAAAAGATTCATTTACATATCTGCATTAATTCCTAACGCCTCTGAGTTCAATTAAGATGAGAATGCGTCTGCGATTTACCTAAAAGAGATCTAAATGCTCTGTCCTCGTCGTCGTCTGTCTGTCTGTCTGTCATTAAAATAAGAAAAAATGAACGTGGGTTCAATTATCGCAGCCAAACAATCGCGCAAACCCAAATCCAACATCATGAGAGCGCTAATAGATTTTCTACTTGAAACTGGAGGCGGTGGCGTCGGCTGGTGTGGTCTGGTCTGGCCTGGCCGGGTATGGCCGGGCTTGGCGTGGCCTGGCCTCTCTCCATCTAGCCAGCGTTCGTTTCGTTTTCTAGCTTTCTTTGCAAACAAAGTCAAAGCCCAACAAGCAGCAGCAAACAACCAGCAGCCAGCCCCACATCCGACCAACTGTCGGTTGAAAAGACAACAGAAATTTTTCAGTGGCAATTAGTGTGTGTGGAAATTTCACTTGCAATTTTTAGATTTTACTGGCGCGGGATTAGCATGAGGAGCAATTATAGATGGAGGTCGCTAGATAGGCACAGACAAACTCTACATATACATAAATACATATGTATGTGTGGGGATGGCAAATGTCGATAGCATATGCCGTTAGCTAAGATTAACCTCTTCCTCTCTTCTTGCCCACCTCTTCCCTTTCGGGTGTTTTTGCTCGCTGCTCAAATAATCCCACATTTGTATGCCCAAACAGCAACTCTTCCGCATAGAAATGGAAAGTAAATTCAACTTTTAGTGGGTCGAAGAATGTTTATACTTAGGTTAGAGTGTTTCATACCCTAGAATGAAGAAAGTACAAATCTTGCGTCTCTCTCTCTCTCTCTCTCTCTTTAACACAATTGAATTCCTAGTATAAAGGATGCTAATTTTTGAATGAACAATCATTTTACGTCTCTTTCTCTTCATAGAATAAACTGTTAATCTTGCGTTTCTCTCTCTCTCTCTCTCTCTCTCATTGTTTAGGCGCCGTAACAGATTCTCCAATAAAGATTATTAAACTGCCCGTTCAGGCACCAGTAATACGTTATCGAAGTGCTGATGCCTCGCCCGATTCGCTGTTGATCAACTATCGCCAAGATGCCCAACCCGAATTGTCATCGACCTTGATGCAGGCACCAGGAGCAGCAGCCGCCGCCTTGGAGAATTTGCTGAACGAACAAGCGGCGGAACAGCAACAGATCCAATTGGTGGGTGGAATGGGTCGCCAACATCGTGGAGCAGGCAGCAGCGGCAGCGGCAGTGGATCCAACAACTGTCCTCGCTCCTGTCCGCCTGGTGTGACAGTGGGCGCTGAGCCTGTCTGTGGCAGCGATGGCCTAATCTATGCCAATCTCTGTGAGCTGCGTAAAAAGACTTGCGCCCGCAATGGCGTGTCCCTGGTCAAGGATGTGCGCGATGGTTGCGAGCGTTCCAAGGGTTCCGAGTGCAAGCATCGCTGCAGCACCGAAAAGGATCCCGTGTGCGGGACAGATGGTCGAACCTATTTAAATCGCTGCATGCTGCGTGTTCAGTCCTGTCGCGTCGGCTTGGCTGCCGTCAAACTGTCCCATGTGGGTCCCTGCAGCAATACGAGTGCCATACGTGAATCCTGCCCAGTGGATTGCAACAGTGCGCCACGAGATGGACCCATATGCGCCTCCGATGGCAATGTCTACAACTCCACCTGCGAGATGAAGCTGCATACATGTGGTCAGGGTGTGGTGAAGACCAGTCGCAAGCATTGCCAGTCGACGCGCATGTGCAGGGAATCGTGTTGGCGGGTAGCCAGACCCACTTGCGGCTCCGATGGCCGCCTCTATGCCAGCCCCTGTAAGATGCGTTCCTCCAACTGTGGCAAGCATGTGTTCGAGGTGCCGCTTTCCTTCTGCATGACCCAGGAGAGGCATGGCAGTGCCAGCAGCACGGCAGATGCCTGTCCCACCGAATGTCCCAAGGCCGAAGCGGATTCCCCCTCCCAATATGTATGCGGCAGCGATGGCAATATCTATTCCTCTTTGTGTGAGCTTAAAATGCTCAATTGCGGGTGAGTCACTGGCTTGTCTGGGGGATCCCCAACTAAAATTGATTGTCATTGCTCCTTTTGCTGTCTTTGTGTAGACCCCAACGCAAATCCATACAGAAGATGAGCATGGACAAGTGCAAGAATCGTTTGAGTCGCTGCAAACAGTTGCCACCCTGCAAGGATTTCAATAATCTCTTTGGCTCCATTTTCTCATCGAAACGAAATGACAAACTCTGCGGCACCGATGCCAAGACCTACAACAATGAATGCGAATTGGCCCATGCCACTTGCCTGTAAGTGACGAAGTTACTCTGACTTCTCTAAGATGATTGATGACAGACTGCCAACCTTTTTTTTTGATCTTTTTACAGACGCGGCGTGAACTTGGCCCACATTGGTCCATGCACGGATCTAAATTCATCACCCAAAGACTGTGGCGAGGCCTGCACTCGAGCAGATTTGGAACAGCAGCCGATTTGTGGTTCCGATGGCAATACATTTGCCTCAATGTGTGAATTCAAGCGTCGTACCTGCCAACTGCGTGTGGTGCCCGTCTCCCTGAAGAATTGCCCCCTAACCGCCGACTGTGAGACCGATTGCGACGCCCAGCCGCCGAGCTTTGTCTGCGGTTCGGACAATAAATTCTATAAATCCGAGTGTCATATGCGCAAAGAGAATTGCGGCAAGCATGTGTTTGTGGTGCCACTGAAGCGTTGCCTTGCGGCCTTTCAGTTCAAGGGCTGTGCCCGCATCTGTCCACGGGAATTCGAGCCTGTCTGCGGTAGCGATAATAAAACCTATCTGAACGATTGTTTCCTCGACATTGAGAACTGTCGCACCAATAGCACGGTCACCGTGCAGCACTATGGAGCTTGTGGACGACCCGAAGCGCCCTCAACTAATTTCCTCTACTGAGCGAGAAGGGAGGGGGAAAACGGACGGACACACACACACTACTCCATACTTTTGGCATTTAATAATATTTCCTAGGCTAACAACAACACACAAAAAGAAAAATGCTAGATTTACGTCGTAATTTTTTTAATTTTTTTTTTTTTTTGTGTCTTAACAATATTTATTGAGTTGAAATTAAATATAAAACAAAAAAAAAATGTAATCTAGAAGAAAACTGCATGAATGTATTTAAAGTTGGATGAGTCAAAGCATCATGTGCGTACTCATTCAAATGAAGTTTTAGAATGTTTAAATGAATGTACAAAAAATACGAGTATTCATGGCATTTCAAGTGTTTATGCGGCACCAAATGAATGAATGAATAGCTTAATCATTCAAAAAAGTTACATTTTATGCACTTTCTATGTATATTCATTCAGTTCAGAGTACTCAATCTCAGCTGAATCATTTATGCTGAGTACTAATTCATTTCATTCATTTCATCCCAATTTGTATTGACATTAGGAAACTAAAATGCCGTTTGCCATTTTGAATACATTCATGCAGCCCTCCAATACAAGAACATACTTAAGGTCAAAGGGGTAAGGGAGTGGGAATGCATTATGCGGAATCATCAAACAATTTGCTCAACATGGCATTTATCTCATGTGGCCGATATTTAACATATTTATCGGGATTCTTGCTAAACTGAACAGCTGCATACATTTCAAAGAAACGATTGTATTTGGGAAGAACATGCTCCACATTGTCCCTTTTAATGCCCTCCCGCAAGATGACATCGGGTATGGAGATGCCACGTTGAATTTTGCAAGCCTCCTCAAAGTCCTTGTTGAAATTCTAACGAGATGAAAAGAGAGAAACAGAGAGAGAGAGAGAGAGAGATGTCATCAAACTGGTGGTCAACGTAATGCCATTTGGAAATTCTTACCGAAAAACGTTCTTTCAATATGCTGCGATCCTTATCCTTGACCTTGCCATTAATGGGTCGCGGCAACTCGTCTAGGGAATAGATGCCCGCTAGCATTTTGGACCACGTCTTCTGATAGCTAGCCTTCAGTTCACGTATCATTTCCAAATAGCTATGCTCGCATTCCGGTTCAGCCAATGTGACCAAGTCAATTAGATTCGAACGCTGCAGCGATTTGAGGATATAGTGGATATTATTGAGACGAAACAGATGCTTGGTGGCCTGATCGTTATACTGTTCACACTTGTTCATTATGGACAAATTCAGCTCGGCAAGGGCTTTCTCTATTTAAAAAATAAAAAAAGGAGGTAAATTAATTTGATTTTCATTTGTTTTCTGTGGAGTGGCGCACTCACTTATATAGATGGCCAACAAGGCCTTGTTACGCTCCTCACCGGGCAGTTCCTTTTTCATCAATATCGTCTCCAGCTGGGTCGCATACAGGACATCCTGAGCCAGAATGGAGCCAATCACATCGAAATGTTCATACAAATGTTCAATAAACCAAATCGTATTCGATGTCAACTCATGGACAGTGGCATCTTTGGGTACATTACTCTGACCGACAATATTCGTGCTCGATTCTCCCTTGACCACATCGAGAAAATGTTCCAATGCCTTGGCCCCGGTCTGTTGCAATTTATTTAGCACCTTGGTCAACTGTTCCCGCTGGGCGGGATCATAGGTCCTTTCAATGTCTGGCTGAAGTAATATAACGCGTTTCAAGGCCGAAAATATGCCCAAAGCTGAGGTCCATTCTTTGCGTGAAATACATCTCAAGATGCGTTGAGTTATAGCCTCGGCATCCTTGACCACCAGCTCGATGGCATTGTAGGCCAAACGGGCGAAGACCTCATTGTGCTTTGAGGTCGGTATAATGTCCAACATAATGGCCCTCTCCCAGTTGAGCAGACGCTGTAGACCCAATAGCATTACCAAATATTTATCCAATTCCTGATCGCCATCCAGCAGATCCTCGGATGTCAAATGATCCGAATGGGAAGAGGCCTTCTTGATGGAGAAGCCAGTGGATTGCTCAATGGTCTGTGTGGCACGTAAATACAATTTATTTGCCTTCTTCTCGAAACTAAAAGAGGGTTAGAGAAAAATAGAAATTAAATCCCCATATTTGGCGGACAAGGGCGTGGCTGTTGTAGCTTACATTTGCTGCAAGCGGGCAGAGGTATTCTTTTTTGGTTCACTTTGACGTCCACTGTGACGGGGCCTCTGCCAGTGAGAAGACCAAAAAATTTGGATTTATTTAGCGTTTTATTCTTAAACATAAAATACATAAAAAAATGACACAGAGAGAAAAACACTTTGAAGTGGAGATCGTTAGGCCAGCGCGATCTTTACATAAAAAAAAAAACATTAATTTAAATACATAGTTTAGTTTAATGCATCTAAAATGAGATTACAATCCTTATCATTGCGTATGCCTATGTTTATTAGATCAGCTCGCTCCATGGTGGCCAAATCGGGCAAATCAATGTGAGCTCTCTCGAAGCAATCGACATAATTTTCGAGACCAACACCGACAAGAAATTGCTTTACATTGGCCGCATGATTGGTTACATATGAATGATTTTTCACAGCAAGGGAACGGCGACGCGTTACTTTGGTAGTTAAGTCCACACTGGATTCATCCGAGAAGGTCTCATCGGGGCTGCTTTTGTTGTTGCTGGAGGAGACATCGAAGGATGGTTGGTTAAAACATGACTCATCCAGGTTAGCCTCATCGGAGCTGCTCTTGTTGGTGATCTTTTTTTTTAACATGAGCGGCGCCGGCGGTTTGGAAACGGTGATTCTCTTGCCCTGCATTGCTGATTGCTTCATGGGCGACGATGCGGCAGACATTTTGGCCCATGCGTTTTGTTTTATAGGTGACAAGTTGGGCGAGAAAATGAAAGTGGTACCCGAAATAGGCGTACAGCAACGCAAATTTATATTGTTGACTTGTAATGTATTGGTTCGCGTCACTTTTGTTGGTGTGCGCAACGTTGGAAGGCAATGATTTTTGGGTGTACTAATGGCATCCATTTTGATCCTTTTTTTTTCAATTTCGTTTAATAAAACTTTTTGCTTCCTTTCTTTTTAAATGCAAAATGTTAAATGTCGGCCCAAGAAAAAATTTCTTTTTCCTTCACTTCCTTTAGGTTCTCTCTTTCTGTGTCTTTTTCTAAGCTTTACTTTTTACCGTTAACTTACTATATAAACGATACTCACCAAAGCTTCATGGCCCCAACTGCTGCTCTTTTGATGATCTTTGAGTAGCTGCAATGAACGCAAGACCACCTCACCTCTCTCCCTGGCATAGATGTGTGTGTATTCTCTTAGATTCTGTTCCAACCAATGGGAAATGGTATATAACTCCTCTCTGGTGCTCTGCGACAGCTGGCGAAACGATGTGTACTCATCACTGGAGGAATCATCTTCTATATAGATTAAATCCAATAGTTCCACTGGCTTTAGCGGTGAACTATGTTTCTTTAGCAGCATGCTGTAATGCTGATTGAGACCCTCGCATCCGGTATTGAACAAACTTGTCACATTCTCGAGTTCCACGCTTTGTGAATTGTTGTGCAAAAAGTAATCCATGGCGGCTCTTAATTTGGCCAGAGCATCGAGAAAGGCAGAAATGTTACCCTCGACGGGGCCTTGATGTATAAGTTGGCACACCTCCTGGGAGACATCGTAGTGCGATAGGACATTCTCCAGGCAATTTAAAGTTGCTTCCAAATCTGTTAACAAAAATGGCGAGTTTTTATTGGAAGATTGGCTAATGGATGTGGATAAGACTTACTTTGTTGTCTCTTTTGCAGTTGCTCTGTTTCCTGGTAGACTGGCAATATGGTTTGCTCCAGGTTGCCCAAACGCTTCTCAAAAATGGTCAGGATACTGGACATTTGTGTGGACAGGTCATGGTACTTATCGACGCGATCCTTCAGCAAGGCCAAATTGGTTGTCTCCTTTTCCAATTTGCTGTGCGCTTGCAGTGAACTGTCCAAATTATTCATTGTCACAAAGATTCGTAATTTTAATACTAAACAGAATGGAATGAGAGGGCGTTAAAGCCAAACAGCTGATTGCGCACACATGACACTACATGCATATGGCAGTGCTAATTGCGCCTATATGACACTGACTGCAATAATAAACGCACTAAAATACTTGTTAATCTATTGCATCATAGAAATTTGTATATTTTACATTTAAATTATTAATTCTTGCAAAATTTCGATTTCAAACGGAAACCCTTAAGATTAGTTTATTAAAACAATATGTATGTATATATATATCTATAGGCTTTTTAATTTTCAAAAACATTTTCCGAAAAGAAAACCAGAGTCAAGTAGCACCTCTTTTTCTTCTGTATAACCGTCAATTTATTAGCTTTCTTGAATTGATTTATATGTATATATATATATATAGAATTAAGTTGTTTCTTGTGTTTTGTATGTTCGGTTTTTTGTCGTATTAATTAATTATCATTAGGCTACCAACAATAAATAGTCTACAAAAGGCTGGCTGGCCCTTTCCATTGCCCTTGTTACATGCAACGCAGTCGCACCAGAGGAGCTATATGGCCATCCTTGTCATCCCAATCGACCTCCACTTCTAGTTTAAAGAGACCATCCTCAGTGGGCGTGGTGTCGGGGAGGCGGGCCAAGATTTCGCTATCGCCAGTGCGTAGCTTGAACGGCGCCATTGAGTTATTGGCATCACCCTCTCCGGATTGCGGAAGCGACAGCCTGATCTTGGCTGGCAACACACTTCCCTTGCCCAATACCAATTTAGCATTGGACTTATCATTGCCATGCCAAATGTACAGATCATCTTCAACCAGAACACAATCATCAGCCTTCTGTAGCTGCTGCTCGACGGGATCGAGCAGGCATAGAGCTTGACGAGCACAACCGATGGCCACCACTTCGTCCGCCGAATGGCTGTTATGGAGTTTGGCATCAGGGAAGCGAGCAGCTACGGCTGCCTGGAGTTTGGGTATTTGCATGGTGGCGCCCAGCAAAACGATGTGATCAATGCGTTTCAAATCCTCGGGATGTTCTTGCAGGGCCCGGTCCACACATTCGCCCAATTGTTGGATAAACTGATTAATTACCGGTTGGATCAAACTCTCGAAGCGGGCACGCGACATTTGCACATTGTAGTCGACGCCATCCATGAGGGAATCGATATACAATTGAGTGGAGGGCAGCGTCGTTAAGATGTGCTTGCAATTGGCAGCTGCAGTTCGTATTTTTGCCAACGAGCGGCGCGACTCATGAGGATCCAATTTGTATTTCCGTTTGAATTCCTCACAAATGAATTGGACCAAGGCCTCGGTAAACTGGCGGCCACCAATGGGAAAAGGTCCAAATGTGGCCAACTCAATGTAATAGCCATGCTGAACGGCATACATAGAGAAATGACTGTAAAGGCCGCCACACTTAATGGCGAGAACATTCTGACGCGGTGACGATGATTCCACCTCCTCTTCACCGATCTTATAACCCAAAACGGCTGCTGTGGGCTCGGCTATAATCTGAGCCACATGAAAACCAGCTGTTTTAGCGGCATCCGATAGAAGCCTGACAGTCTCCGTGGGATAGTAGCTGGGTATGGAAATCACTGCAATGGGAGCATGCTCGCTATCCGTATGGTATTGATGGGCCAGCTCCAGTTCGGCTCTTAGAAGTTCCACTGTCACTTCATAGGCGCCCATCTCTTTGGTCACCACTTTATCGTCCTGATCCTCTCGATCGGAAGGCTGGGTATGCTCCATCCGAAACACAAATTCTTTCTGATCAAATTCGCATGGGATTTCTCTAATGGCATTCGTTAGCTGCTCTTCGGTCAACTGATCTTTGGGCTGCAGCAACTGGAAACTGTGAGCCACAGCCTGTTTGGGTCTTGTGGCCATTTTCTGTTTGGCCGTCAGTCCACATTCGATCTCACCAACTCCATCCCACAGTAGGCAGGCCTGCGAGACGCGGTCGCCCTGCTTGTTGGCTATGACTTCAACTTTGCCATCGGCCCGTATGTGGGAAATGCATAGGGTGCTGTTACCAATCTTTATGCCAAAACGTGGCCACATCCTTAATTCAAAATTGGAGAAACTTGAAATTTTTGAAAAAAAATAACTAAAGGAAACAAAACTGAATTGAATTGAATTAAGAATGAGAGTGGGAAACACGCGCACGTTTTTTTTTCGTTCTTTCTTGATTCCTTCTCTCTCGCTCGCTCTCTGTGTGTGAGCGCGCAATTTCTCAGCTGATATGTCTATCGGTATGCAGCCCTACTGGGTTCGCAGTAGTTTCGGCCTTTTAAAAGCCAAAAGCTTGGCGGTTTTTCTGTGTGTTAAACGAAATTTAAAAATTACTTCATAAAACACATATTTATGGAAGAGTTTGTTGATTTAAATGCCTTCCTTTTGACATTTGAATTATTTAGAAGAGGCATTGGTATGCAAAAAATCAACTTATTTTCTTAAGTATGTTGAAAAATGATTTTTATCTTCACCTCGCTATACCATAAGCTGTTACAATAGGGTATACGTATTTTGTTCGTAAGTTTTATGGTTTTCAAAATTTTACGTTGGCCAACACTGTTCCTTCGCATATCGATAAATATCACGTGTTTATCGATTACTTTGCAGGTGATGGACAATTATTGATTCTGTGATATTGCTTTACAGCACTTGTCGATAAAACAGAGTGCTAGTGCTGTCAAATTCAACAAAGACCGATTTAGCATTTGACAACCCTGTTCACTTGTCCAGAACTTTTACATAATCTTGAAAATTCGGTGTAAATATCATTCGAATTGAACTGAAATACAATTTTATTTCAATCGTACGACCGAGGCAACTGAACTGTGTATATTTTTTATTGCAGGAAAATCCTAGCAAGATGTCGTTCACACAAATCGCGCGTCAATGCAGCCGATTTGCAGCGGCTCTAAGCACAGCGAGACTTGGACTGGCCACCAGCGGCTCCATTGTAGGCCAGACACAGACTCGAATGATGCACAGGATTGTCATGCCGGCCATGATCAGCAGCCAAGTAAGTTGCTAAGAAATTGGGGAGTTGGCCAGTTTTTATTTTTACCAGAATGGTAGGAAACAGGACTGACATTGCCTCAACTTTCTAACCTCATTGTAAGGGCTTGCCAGACTTGAAAGTTGGTGATAAGATTCAGCACTAGAGAAGAAGGTCTTTATGAACAATATTTGTGATTGCATCACATAGTTTCGCATAAAAACAAATTTATGCACGCACTCATACACTCACGGCCATCACACGACAAGACAAGCCGGTGTGTGCATGTATGCGAGTGAAAGGGACAAAAATCACATTTCCGCTGTCTCCTCTTATCATTTTGCAGAAATTCCTTGTACGTCAATTTTCTGCCAAGAGCACCATTGAAGATATCCAATTCCGTGTCTTGAAGGTTGTCTCGGCCTATGACAAAGTTACAGCCGATAAGGTAAAGCCCAATCTCAACCAGATTTAACTAACCGGGGCTCCCTGTTTTGTTTTGTTCTCCCCACTCTCTTTAGCAGAGCAGATGTGGCTGGCAAATGCGTAAATACTCGGCTAAACCTCCTTTGTCGCTGAAACTGATCAATGAGCGCGTCTTGCTTGTCTTGAAGCTGTATGATAAAATCGATCCCAGCAAGGTAAACAGCCAAGCCATGCGATTGCCAGTTGCTCGCTCTCTCTCTCTCTTTCTATCTTAAAAATAGAGAGGAGGAAGAACAAGGCAGAGCGCCCATTGAATGAAAGAATTCTGCTAATCATTTTTCTTGTATTTTGAATAGCTTAATGTGGAGTCACACTTTATTAATGATCTGGGCCTGGACTCGCTGGATCACGTTGAGGTCATTATGGCTATGGAGGATGAGTTTGGCTTTGAAATACCCGATTCGGATGCAGAAAAACTGCTTAAACCTGCCGACATTATTAAGTACGTGGCTGACAAGGAGGATGTCTATGAATAAAAGAAACCTAATTGTAATGCCATAAAGCAAAGAAACATGAAAAAAAACAAGATTACCCTTTAATTTTAAAATAGTAAAAAAGTCAAATAAAATTTGAAACGTTAAAGGTAAACATAGCTAGAAGAAGATTCGATAGATATACATTTGGGAAAATTTTAAATTTGATTTATATTTACTCGATTATTAGAATCTTCAGCTTTTTTATAGCTAAAATCAACTTTAGCGTTTTTAATTTTGAATTGTGTTATCGCATTAAGTTGGCAGCGCATAGCTTCAAATGGCCGAACCAATTGACGAAATATTGGCGGGACTTGGTAAATAATGCGAAGAAAATTTATAATTTAGCTAAAATAATTAATTCACTTCAAATTCAGAAAGTTCCCGGCCCGCAATGCAGCGGCAAGTGGCCACAATTGACGAAATCCTAGAGAAGTCTAATAAGACGCTTCTCCTTGTCGAAGGCAGCAACAACAACGGTTCATCCTCTTCATCGGCCGGTTCATCCACTAACTGTCCTGGGCAAAGGACTGTTAATTATAACCCTGAATATGAGCTGGCTCTAGCCAAGATATTGGTTAACTTTCAACAAATGGTGCAACAGAAGACTGTGCCCGATGTCGAGGGCCAAGTGTCTCTTTTGGATGACTGCTTGGCATACCAACAGCGAGTAGAATACCTGGGCAGCAGTGTGCGCAAACTAAAGGCTCTGTGTGACACGATTCAGCAAGTCTGTAGCCAGGTGAAAGTGGAAATGCAGCCTGAAGACCATGATGATTCGGATAAAGAAAATATAAGTGCTGACAATTTTTCGCCATGAAAGTAATTTCAATTTATTTAAAACAACTAATTTGAATTAAAGTATTGGATAAAATATCGACAAGTGCTTCCAAGTCCCCACTAAAAGCATCATGGAGCAAACGGACATTTTCCTGAGAGTGCAAATAGTTAAGTTGTTCCAAATTATCGGCTACGGTTTTCAATATCTCCACTTCGTTGGCTGTAAGGGCATTTGAACAGTCCATCTCTTCCTTGGGCATAAGTCTGTTCATATGTTGAGCGAAGCCTTGGATTCGCTTGATCTTCTCTTGATAAACTTTCTCATCCTCGTTCTTTGCAGCAGCTTGATCAGAGATCTTCTTCAGTTTGGTCTGGAATCGATGATAATCGTTGTATAGCTGAGCGGCAGAGCGTTGCATATCTAGTTGTGTGATATTAGCTGACATGGAATGATGAAGATCTGGTTCCAAGTCAATGCCCACTCCCCTTAGCATGGTACTATTGGCTCGCTGTAGTTCGCCGCGCCTCTTGGGCGGTACCTTGCGCAAATTGCTGGGATATTCTTCATAAGATTTGCAGAGGTCTGCAAAGTCAGCGACCAAGGCTTCCTGGGAGGAAGAGCAAAGGGACCTCTCTGACGTCGACAGTTCCTGCCACTGTTGCTGTACATAATCAAAAAGCTCACTGGGCTTTATCACGGACTTGTTGACACAGAGATTCTTAAGGATTCTACCAGCATTATTTCCATGCTTTTCGTAAACCTTTGCGGAGAACTGGCTAAAGTTGACCGAAGAGGTCTCGGTGTCCATTTTGATTTGAAATACTCAGAGTTGTAGTCTACCCGATAACAACAAAGAGTTGATCGATAAAACCAGCCGATAACACGCCTGACAGTTTGATTTAAACGGCTAATTTAATCTTAAAGTATTTAACACCAAATTTGATGGATTGAAATCAGCCATATTCGGACTGCACTGTGAGAGAGAATTCGCCCTTTGGAATGGTATTTGCATGGTACCAAATACGAGTATCCACTAAAACAGCATCTCCGGGCTCCACATAAAACGAAAATGACTGACACTGATGGTCGCACTCAGGCGCCGGGGCGAGGAACCAGCTCTTGTTGCCCAGTAGCTGCGCCTGCCACATCAGGCGTGGTATGTATTCCAGATGCATAACAGCTCCTTGCTCGTATCCCATCAAAATGAAGTCTGTGTGTGGCATCTCGGCATCAACGGGCAAAAAGTGGGGACGCGGAAACAACTTACGTAGCTCGGCCAGTACAGCCGGTTGACACACACTCCAACCCACAAACCATGGAGACCCCTCGCTCTGTTCCGCTCTGGCCAAGGGCATATCCAACAGATCTCTAAGGGACTTCAAGTCGGAATTGAAATGAAGGAATTGGCAGTCGGTTTCCAGAGCTCCCGGCGTACTCTCGTACAGATGCTTGATAAATTTGTAGTTGAGATGTTTTTGGGCTGGCCAATGAGCGACTGCCTGCTTCACGATAATCGGTAGCGAGGAATAGGCATAGGGAGCGAATTCCTCACGCGTTAAATTCGTCAAGATCAGAGGACCCGTCACACCCTTACAAAACTCACAATCACTAATGGGTCGGGTGGCCTCCCAAACCAAGGAATTGTTGGGCACAAAGCATCGAACACCCAGCAAGAAGGATATGATTTCATAAAAGACGGGCGTGGCCACCATTATAAAAAATATAATGCCCACAAGCCAGAGAAAGTTTAACCGGTTTGGATTGGGATCCATGTGGGCTTTGCGGAAGGCTTCCTGCAGATCTTTAATGGACACAAGACCAGTCCGCATGGCAGCTGTGTGAAGTGCATCTAACTTGCCCACCAAATCGTCGCCTAGACGCTCGCGTACAGCCCGCAAACGGTTGCCTTGCGACTGGTGGCGACTAATGAACTGCAACAGGATTTTTGAATATTAGTATAGCATTTTCTTTTGCCTTTGTTCTATTCAAACGCACTTACCAGAAACATTTTGGGGTTGTCAACAAAAAAAAACAGCTGGTCAATGTTTACAACAAATTGTTTCGTTGGCTACAATCGATTAATTTTAGGAGAGCGCGACTCAATTTTAAGAGAGACGCTCTCTCTGGAGAGCGATTAACTACAATCGATAAATTTTTTTTGTCGCGTACTAGTTTAGTATTAAGTCAAAGTTTAGTATTTTCAACTTTTTCAACTATTGTAACACTGAAAACCTAATCGATAACATTTGAGCGCCGAACGTGTTTCATCCGTTTAATAATATTACAAAAAATGTCCTCAAATTACAAGGATTTATACAAAAAAGGCGTGGACTCTGGTGAAAAGCAGAGAAAGCGCCAACTACAGCTCTTAAAGGAGCATAAAACAAGAAGACAACAGGAGCAAGATGACAACCGGCTGCTGACAACAGAATCCCCCAAGAAAAGCAAGCGAAAACAACGCGGCAATTACAGGGAAAGTGCAAGAGATGGAATCCAATACAGACCGCAATTATCCGAGTGGCTTCGTTACAGACCCAACGAACTCGGCGATTGGCTACTAGTTCCTTGTCCCATTGGTAAACGTTATTTGGTGGTGGCAAGCCACGGTAAGACCAAAGTCTACAACAAAAGCGGCTGGCAAATAATGCAAATACAGTCAATGCTGCCCGGCGATGGTCAGCAACACAAATGCACAACCATTTTGGACTGTATTTATGTGGAAAACATCAACACTTTCTACGTGCTCGATGCCATTGCCTTTGGTCAACAAGATTTACAGGAATGCGAGGCAAACTTCCGTTTCTTCTGGCTAAAAGCGCGATTTAAGGAGTATCCCGTTGATCTTGGCCAGTGCAGGGATGGCCACGATAAGGCCTTCGTTTTGCTTAATCACTACGATTTCGAAAATGCATCTGCTGTGGAAGAGGTGCTACAAAAGTATCCCATTTGGGAGGATAATATACCACAATTAGACGGTTTTCTTTTCTATCATAAGGAAGCAAGTTATGTGTGTGGAACAACACCTTTGGTCTGCTGGTTGTTTGCCTATATGTTGCCAAATCTTCTGGGATTGCCAGTGAATGGCAACTATACGGCTCCCGAGGACTATCTACCTGATCGGACCTTGGAATATATGGATGAATTTGACAAAAAAATGAAAGAGCTAAGGAAAAAGCCAATGCAAAAGCGGGAAAGGGCGAATAAACCCATAGAGATGGACCTGGACCCAGTGGCGGCTGAGGCGAAAGAGCAGGAGGATGAAGCAAGTGACGAAGATGCCAGCTTGAAAAAACTTTTGGATCATCAGCGTCGCTTGGAGCTGGGCGAACTGGATATGGACTGCAGTGAGCCAACCTTATCTGCTCCTCCTCCTCCTGCCGCTGCTGTGGGTTGCTAATTTTTTGGTGGTGACTTTTCTGCGTCTGCGCATTAACCCTCAAACCCTGGGCCAGCGTATTAGCCTCAAGTTTTGAGCCCAGATTTCTTCCAACCAAAAAAGTTAAATAAAATATTGCACACACACACAAAAAAAGAAAAGAAAAACAACAAGCGAAACAAAAATCAAAGAATTAGAAAACCAAAAAAAAAATACATAAATATCTAAAATGGTTATCCAACGCAGTTGGAAAATCCTCAGTGATGCTGGCAGTGGAAGCCAATCCTCATCCAATCTCAATGATAATCAACAACGTTCACCTTCGGGCCTCCAGCAGCAGTCCATTAATTCCTCTTCAGATGATTCAGACTGCTCCAATCAAACGACGCATTCAATGGACACAAGAGTGGCCAGTCCCTCGCCCATCGACCATCGCAAGTCACTCGAATCGGACTCCAACAATGACACATCCTCCCTTTCGTTATCCCTGCTCTGTGAATCCAACTCAACAGATGCAGAGCCTCCCACACCATTGGTATGAATACAGGGAACACTAATTTATAGATTTCTCTTGCTAATTTTTTTTTCTAATGAATTTCTAGAAATATGTGACCACACCGGACATGGCCGAATCCATGTTGCAACGCATCCGTCAGCGCTTAAGTGGCTCACACAACATTGAAAGCGGAGGCAGTGCCGAATCTGCGATGAGGGCTCTGGAATTGCTCAGGATTAGTGTTCAGCAATCCTTTGATGCGGAGGTCAATCAGATTATAAAGCGCTACATGAATGTAAGGGTGACTAAAAGTTCATTTAAATCATTTTCGTTTGGTAGTTCATTTCTCTTAGTTAATGTTATTAAATAAAAACCACGCCAAAGGGACATAAGCTGGATTAGTTTAGAATAATCATAATGTAACCTTTGATTTACCGAATACTTGATGTTATATATTATTGAAATCTATTTTAATATAGAATTACTTCAGACCCGCCTTTGGCAACATAAAGGAGAATTTGGGTCAGCACACTGTGAATGAGGAAACCCTTCGGAAAATGTCTTCTTGCGCTCTGCTGGAAAATGCTAAAGCGCAGTACACAAATTTTATACGGCAACAGCGTCTGATTCCATGTTCCACAGAGCAGCAGCAACAGCAGCAGCAACAGCAGCAGCAACAACAGCAGCAACAGCAGCAGCAACAACAGCAACAGCAGCAACAACAACAACAACAGCAACAACGTTTAAATCTCAAAAGGCCGGCCAAACAAAACGATTTCAACAATGCCAGCAAAATGTTTGCCAACAGTCTGGGCTATGCCAGTGGAAAGCCCATGCCCACCCAAAATCAACAGCAGCAACAACAATCTTTGGGACAGACTCTGCCCCTCCAGGAGCAACAGCAACAACAACAACAACAACAGCAGCAGCAGACACAAAGGTCTCTAATTACACCCATTGTGGGCGGAACTCTGCCCACACCTGTGCGTCGCCAGATCTTTTGGAATACGGCCCAAATCTCGACAACAACTAAATTTGTTTTGGATGTACAGGCTAATTTGGCCTTTGGCTTTGGCACCGATGGCAAGGAGCGATTGGCCAGTAAACATCCGGAGCTGATACGTTACCTACCCGATGCAGAGGATCGGGATTGGTTGGCATCACGCGGTATAATACCGTCTGAGAATCGTAGCTCTCGTTTCTTGTTTCTCATCTACGACGAAGTATGCCGCTTGCAACAGTCGCATGAGTTGTATCGCCACAAGACCAACATAGATCTGAGCATGATGCTGACTTTTAGTGTCACCGAGGCCATGATACATAAAATGAAATTGTTTTTTGTTGACTTGAATATCAAGAGTCGTGGTTTGATTACCAATTCATATATCATGGCCAACAATCAACAGCAGCAGCAGCCACAATCACAGCAGCAACAACAGCAGCAGCAATCAACGACGGTGTCGGCAAACAACAGCCATCTAAGGAATGCCCTGCTTCAGGGAGTGACAACCCAACAGCAACAGCAACTGGTTATACAGGCGCAGACGCAGCAGACGACGACCACTTCAGCGCCATCGGAGGAGGTTGCCATGAAGGATCAACGGATGCCAGCTGCCTCGCCGACACCCTGCCTGCAAGGACAAGTTGTGGGCAGCAGCAGCGGCTCCACTGTTTCTCCGCTCAAAGCAAAACTGGTGTCCAGTTCTACATTAAGTTCGTCGCATGCCACGCTTACAGCTCTGCTGAACAATGCTGGGGCGGCTCCTTCCTCTACATCATCATCATCATCATCATCATCGTCGTCGTCGTCATCGAGTGGTTCTACCACCAGTTCGGTCGGTAAATTTAGAAACTAATCAAGCCAGGTATTATCATCATCTCTATAAATGTCCAATTTCCATTAATAAATGTAGCTTCTATAACAATTCTCAAAAGAAATCATCCACATCGCACAGGAGCGGTTCGCTTCGATTGCTTGTATTTCCGGTCGAGTGATTTAACTTCCATAAAAAGTCATTGGCCTCAATTGATGATGATTCACATTAAAGTTTCGAGAAGTTCAATTTGCATCTAGTGGTTAGTTGTATGTCTTAGAAAATGTCATTTAGGTGAGTACAGCAATTGGCTGAATTGGATAATAACATTTCTGTGATTAGACCAAATTAAGAATTCCCCTTATAAAGGTGAAGTTAGATAGCAAATGAATTTCCAAAGAAATGCAAACTTAGTTCTGCTTTTCGAATTTAGTTAGACGGAATCCAAGCGAATAGCTCAATATCAGGTAAACATTCCAAGTTCTCCGATTCGTTATGGAGTACCTTTGTGTAATCAATGATCAGCTGATGGCTGAGTGGGTGGCTGAGTGCGCGATGCGCGTGAGGGGAGTGAAACGTCTTCCCCAGTGCCGCATTGATTAGCTTCAGCTTGGAGTATTCAATTACGACAAATCGATGATCGACGATCGATTGATGTTTCGTTTTGTTGCTAACTGTATAAAATTGGAAACGATTTGAAGAGTCTCTCAAGCAATTTGATTATGATATTTATAAATAATTGTTTATGGTTTTTAGAATGACCCTTAAGCAAGTAAACGCAATGCGTCTCGTTGAAGAGAATATAGAGAAAGAGAAAGGTGACAGGGACAGAGATAGAGTTAGAGATGGAGATACTATATGCACACCTGTTGGCCGCACATTTGCTTAATAATATTTGCTCATGTGTTTTGTCTTTTGTTTAAAACAAATCCACGTAATTAATTAAATAAAAAAAAAATACTATTTGGTAGGAACGTCGACTTGGCCCTTACCACGTTTTATATCCCACTGGGAAAAGGGTACAATAAATACCCTATGAACATCAAGTAATCATCACAGACATTTGTGTTTTAGAGCTATGCGAATTAGACGTGGACGGACTCTAACTGGAACGATCAATCAATAAGCATATTATATGTTATATGGTTGGTTGTGGGCTATTTTCGGAAGGCAAGAACTGCGATTGAGTCGACGAAAACTATGTATATTTGTGGGTTGCGTCTTATATTTTATATATATTTTGACGTCTTTAATAAACCTGTTTATTTAACGGCCTACAGGGTTGAATCATAGTTATATGGCTGTTGTTAGAAATAAGTGTGTGTGTTTTTTTTTATGAATAGAGGAGAATGAAATTGTTGTTACATGGATACATTTTGCTTACATTATGAAGATCATAAAAATATACCCTCCTTTTTGGCTAGAGGGTATGGCAAATGCTGCCGCTGCTGCGCCTGCCCTATCAGCTGAAGAGGGACCAACTGAAGAAAGCTTCCGTCAGACCCCAAAAAAAAAGAGACACAGACAAACCCATGAATTATGAAAAGCTTTGCACAAGTTTCGAAACTACAGTTAAAAATCTAAAAGCAAGCGACATTGGCCTCGACAAGCAGTTACACTGTCCAACACAAAAGTAGGTACGTAAAAGAGTGGTTATGACCCCAAATTGATATAACTAACAAAGGTCTCTGCCGTTTTGTGGAGGATACAGGATGCAGGCAAGGATAACGAAGTGAGCGGGAACGCATTTCTTCTTGGCGGCTATCGATGTAAGTAATAAGTGGATAAACCCAACTTTTGTAAGCTAGTGGCATTGACCAATTCGCTTTTTGCGGTTAGAGTCGGCAGGCAGGTGGCGGCAGCAACTGAACAGAGGCGTCAACTGAGGCAGAGGCAATGGCAGAGCCAGTGGCATTGTTGCTGCCGTTGTCGTCGTCGTTGGCGTTTGCTTGGCGCTTCAGTTTTTCAGTTGCTTGGTTGGTTGTGGCTTATGAGCACGCTTTATAGCCTATGCTGGTGCTCCCTTTACCCCCTCAACCTTCCAACCTTATACCGCCCCACACAAACGTACACACACACACACGCGCGCGGGCTCGCACACCCACAGAGAAGAAGAAGAAGCGGGCCAACTAAACACAAAATCCAAAAAAGAACAACCAAAATTTTCCCCTAACTCGCTAAAAAAAAGTGTTTTGGGCCTTTGACATTGTCTCGTGATACGCGTCGGCTAAGTGATAAGAGCCAAAAGAGAGCAGAAACATGCAGCAGAGGTAAAAGAAGTGCTTAAGAAGTTTTGTTTTTTTTTTTTATCAAGTGTTTCTATAATTTATAGTATATTTATATTTATATAATAGATTATAAATGCCATTTGTTTATTTTGCCATTTATGTGGGGGAGCTTAAGAAAGTGTTAACTGAAAACAACTGAAGGCAAGTCCAAACGAAAAACCGAAACTGAAACCGTTGAAACCAAAGACGCACCGCGACGTCGCGTCGTCTGTTTAGTGTTTATAAAAATTTATGATGGCATAAATTTTATAAAATGTTATTTTCATTTGTTGTTACTGTTACTGCTTTTGGTATTTTCATTTCTATTTCTTGGCATTGACTTATCAAAATACGTACATAAATACATACAGAACCAAAAACAAAAAAAATATATAAAGAGCAAAAAGAACTGAACTTGATAAACTGTTAACTGTGCTTGGTTGTTGTAAACTTGTCAGTATCAATGCCCCTCTCTCTCTCTCACCGCCCCTTCCCATCCCTTTCGCATTCAACAAGTGTCTATGTCTCTGTCTCTGTGTGCGCTAGCTGCTTGATAAGCTCTTTTGGCTAGTGCTGTTGGCCAAGATCAATTTGCTGATCCAATGGGAAAAGGAAACCCCGCACACGCACGCTCACACTCACACAGACGGCGAGAGAAAAAACCCAAGCCTAATGCAATTCAAGCTTAACGGGTAAATTCTGCATTAATCCAAACATTCAACAGCTGGCTGAGTCATGACGTTTTCGGCTTCAATTAACACTTGAAATAAAATCAAATCAAGCCAAAATCAAATTCAAACAGTTATGATAAGGCAAACAGCACATACATACGTATGTACATACGCACAGGCAAATGCCGTCAGTTGTTAAAGTTAAAGCAAACAAATAGCTAAATAATTGAAATAACTAACTAACTAAGTGTGGAACTTGGGTGTTTTTCCCTTCAACTCTATTCGTTTGATTTCATTTCGTTTCGTTTGAATTCATCTCTTTGCAGCCCAACAACAACCAACAATTGGTCATTTCAGCCACTACATCGCCAGAGGAGCATCGGTGCTGGCGGTGGCAATCATGGCTTTCAGCATCATGTGCTTAATACAGTCCCCGAGATAGCCGTGTTAACGACGCCCCCGCCAAATCGTAAGCGTAAGTTGGGATATTCAATTAAATTGCTCGGGCAACCGTTACATTTCCAATATGGATTTGAAATTAGTGCCGTATCAAGTAGCTTTTGTATGTGTTGCCCAGTGGCGCCATTTAAATTCTTATGATGTTGCCACCAGAATATGCAAACATTTTTTTTCTGGCAACACTAGTTTTGAATGACACAGTACTGGCAACGCCGCATCTAAAACCAACAACAACAAAAAAATAACAAAAAATTTACAGCGCTCCAAATACAAATTGGTGGCATTTCGTCTGCGGCTGCTAATCCTTTTCCTGCTTCCGCATCCGCAACGGCATTTGTGGGAGCTGCTGGCGAGAAGACGACAACCAAACGCAGGTACACAACAGCGCGCAAGAAGACAAAGACAACCATGAAAATGCTGGTGGATACAGAGCGGGAGGAAGCGCTCAACTTGGTATGTGTGTAAAAACGTTATTGTTGTTGTTGTTGCTACTGCCGTTGAAGCTAGTGCTACCTTTACCGTTACTTCCAAAAAAGTTGAAAAAAAAACATTAACAAGGCAGTAAAAAGTAATAATAACAACAGCAGCAGCAAATGGAAATGTATTCTTAATTGATTATTGATTGTGTTGCGTTCGCTTTTTCGTCTCTTTTTGTTTCTTCCACTCATGAATTAAATGTTGCGGCGGCTGTGTCTGATGGCATCGGGGTGGTACGATAAATGCGGGGGTGGTGTTGGGTTGGTGATTTTATTATTGATTTGTACACGAAACGAAACGTGCCTGTGCCTTTGTTTGGTGGTGGCGGGGCGCTATCTCAAAACACTCACATACACACACACCCTATACATACATACATATTCAAACATCAACGCAGCAAATTGAATTCGAATGGGTGCTGAGGCAAGAAGTACATGCGATATTAAAACAATTGCGAACCATTCTGGTGGTAAGTAAAGTTAAATACAACAACAAAGACTGAAAGATAACTAATCTATCTGTACACCTGACCCAAACTCACACTCACACCCACCGTACACCTACGCATCTTCATGCTAGGAGTGCGCCCATCGATTTCCCGTGCCGCTCTATGAAAATGAGGGAAAGAAGACTGAAAAGTTTATACTCAGCGTGTCGCCCGATCAGCTAAAGGCGGTGTTAACCCTGACCGGCGATGCCATAACACAGGCGGTAAGTAGGTATTAACCCCCGCAATTTGCACGTGCTAAACCCATGACTGTTCTCTTTGCAGGATATTAGCTTTAAGCTGTGCAAAGCTCCCAGCCAAACGCAACGTACCTCAATTACCCACGACTCACCCTGGAAGCTGCAGCAGGTCCAGGATGCCGCCAATCATCTACAAACAGCCATCAATCACATTGACGATGTGGATGACTCTTATCACTTCAAGTGAGTCAGCGTAATTATATAGTTTGTATGCATATGTATGGAAAAATTCATGTTAATCTATCTGTTCTCTGTTCCATGTCTTCTGTTTTTGCTGCTCGTTCGTTCTTTAGAACCTCCGATGAAGTGTTGCATGTGATAGGCAACATTCTAGATGCCTTGCAGCGTGGTCGCACAAGTCTATTGGTCCCAAAGAAAAAGCCCATCGATGAGCTGATCAAGGGACGGAATATGAAATCGTTGGTGCCTAATTTACCAGAGGATTTGGCTGTTAGTTTCTACTTGCAAAGCCACAAGCTTATTATAGCCGTCTATCAGCTCTTAAACAATCAAGGAACAATGCGCTTTGACTCACGTCAGGCCGAGGCATCGGTGCAATGGTTAAACGATGTTTTGCTATTGCTAATGAACGGCCAAAAGCTCTGCCAGCAATTAAAAGACAAGGTAAGCGAGTGCCAATGCAAGATGTAACTATTTCAAATTGCTACTCTATCAAAAAGTCTATAGCAAGACCGAAGGCCGAAGTATAGATGTATTATACTTATGTTCGTCTTCAGTAGGCTGCCACATTGAATTTCTATATGGCAGTAAATTTTGATTTTGATTGCAATCGGTACAATTCCAAACTTCTTTTTGTAAGAGTATTAAAAGTGCTCCACTTCAAAGTGACTACATCTATGGTGGATGGGTGAATGTAGGCTTGCTCTTGAATTGGGAATAAAAGGAGGTGAAGCAGTCGCCAGATGTGTGTCTGTTCCCAATTTAGAGGCACCCACCATAAGTAGGGGCATGCGGCTGCCAATAAAGCAAAAAAAAAAAAACAAAAAAAAAAAAGGAAAGAGAATAATCTTGTATTTAGTTATTGGCCAAATGCCAATGGCCAAATAAATGAACGATGAATGAGCTGCAGCTCCTCACTGTGTGACGCACAAGCAATTATGAATTATTTGTGAAATTTTTTCAATTCTTGTCTTGTTCTCTCTTCCTTTTTCTTCCCCTTTATAGATATCTGTGTTTTCGGTATATAAAGATTTTACAGTTGGTTCGCGTTCACCCTCGGCATTATCCTACTGAGAATGAAGAGTTCATTATCTTATATAATTATCCAAAATCAAAGAATGGGCGACAGAAAACAATAACAACAATAATAGCTAATAATGAAATTGTACTTATAATAGTGAAAAGAAAATCAAGTAGTTAAAACACAACACACGTTGCTATAACCGATAAACTTAAAAGAAGAAAAAAACACACACACACACATAAATAGGTATATATATACATATATATTATATATATACAACGCGTATATACAACTAAATTTAGTTTTAAAACAATCAATCAACATTCACAATGTTCATAGAATTTTTTTGAGTGTATTCCTTCGTTTGATCCTTTTTTTTATTATTTGGTTCTTTCTCCTTCTCATTTGTTCGCTTCGCGTCACTCCAATTATGCATCTAAATGCAAAACTTAATGAAATTGCTAGATAATTATAGTTTATATGTTGTAATATTATTAAATTATCTGTATGTATGTAACTATTATTATTTATGCAACAAAAATACAAAAAAAAAATGAAAAGCTAAAGGAATGGAAATTCTGATATAAATCTAATGGCATCTATGATGTAATTGTGTGTCAGTACTTAACACAGAGAGTTATACTATATACAACCCGCATGCATAGATATATATAGATATATATATATATATATATATATATACATATATGTACATATATATTTACATTTACATTGCAAGCAAAATGTTGATTGTAATAAACCAAAACCAAAATGTGGACAGAATTTTTAATTGTACTAGCGAAAAAGCAAAAGCAAAGAAAATAATTGAAAATGAAACACCATTTTGTATTCGTACTATATTTATATTCTATAAATGTGTTGTTAATGTTTAAGATCAAAGCCTAATCCTAAAAAACAACCTTATCCAAAGTCATTTGTATCAACGGCCTTCTACTTCTTTATTTACTTTACACTGACTAGTAAAATCTACTAAACAAAAAAAAATGTTGAAAAACAAAACAAAAAAATCGCAGATAGAGAGACAGAGATAAAGAGAGAAAAGGAAAGAAATGAAGATGATGCAACGAAAACAATTACCCGTGTACTTATTGATCATATTGGTAATTTGATAAAGACAAAAGAAACTATTTATGGTTAAAACACTTAAGCATATTTAATAATCCATATTCATTTGATTTGATTGTTGTTGAAATAAAAATTTGAATTGAAAACTTTTATAATATTTGAATCTGATAAATTATCGATAGCGCGATCATTTGTAACGACACCTGTAGGGTTGCAATTCAATCGATTTTTGTTATCGATCTTTTCTATCGGATGGCTCGATATGGTTGTAAGCATATCCGAGTCTCAAACATGCTTGATGTTGACAATGCACCCTAAGACTATGCTATCAATGTGCTTTTATCAATTTTTCTTCGACCGTTAGACCGAGTGGTTGTCTGCAATATCACGTATCATTTGTTTTTTGTCCCTGATTGGTCTACGAAGCTCCACAGCTCCACTTCAACGCTCGACAGACAGGTGAGTGCAGTTCTTTGCAAGGAATGGTAAATGTTAAATTGGCAACTGCAACAAAAGAAAAGTCAGCAACACGTCCAAGGTGTCTCTTGGATTGAAGTGCTGCAGAGTGTCGAAATAGACGCGGAAACCAGTTTGCAGTAATTATATTGATGCTAGTTTATTGTTGTTGTTGTTGTTGCTGTTTGTTTCTTTTGTATTTTGTAATCATAGCCCAACGTCAAAAGTGTTAGCAGAGCGCCGCTGCTGGCTGCTGCGTTTTGAAGTTTCGCCGTTTCTTTTTCGTCTCGGCGAGGTGAAGTGATAAATTTGTTGACCGTGGCCAAGTAACACATTAAGAGGAAGCCAAAGCCCAATGCAAACTTTGAAATGAAAACGAAACACATAACTCGAATAGCTTTTTTTCCATTCTGTTAATTCTTTTATTTTATTTTTTATTGTTATGTTTTTTTTTGTGTTAAACACAAGTTTATTGCCAAAATCTTTAAGTGAAGTGAAGTTGGCCAATAAAAAGGCAATTGCATTTAATTGCATTTAATAGACCCAAACCAATGGAGCTCACTTAAATCCATTCAATGCGCAGTTCTTTTCGGCCTAGGAGTGTCGTAAGCAAATTTATGTTAATTATATATAAGCAAATCAATCAAGTTATCCAATGAGCTATTCCATTTTAAAACTGATCCAACTTGCGCTTGCCATTTTCAAAGCTTTCCCATGAAATAGTTAAAAATGGTTATTGTCTTTTCTTTGGAAAGAAGTAAGAAGATTTTGAATTAAAAAAAAAAAAGTAGACGAAAGTACTGAAAGTACTGAAAGTAATTTCAAATTAGACTCAAGGGAGATACCGGTTGATGTGTTACTCTCATCTCATCCGCGAGACTGAAACGGAAACGCGACAGCTGAGCGACAAAAGATCGCATTTTATCTTGATCATCTGGGCATCACCTTTATTATCATAATGGAGCGTCACGTAAGCCAAGTTAAGCAGTTTTGGATTTAGAGTGGCACTTTGTGCCAAGTCATTCCAAAACAAGCTTACTGACCCCCGACGAAGGTCTCAAGTCTCGGGTCTCAGCTCAGCTCTGGCTAGCTCATGATGAGCATGAGCTAGTTTTATGTCGCTTCTTGCGACAGTCTTGCTATATCATCATGGCTTGTCGTTAAAAACAATTTCTTGTTTCGTCTAGTTTTGCCATGTCCATAGTTTGTGGCGAACGACTTTAAAAATTAACCTACACTTGTCTTTTTGGTTTCAGTCCACTCTGAAGATTCGACGTAATGAGTAGCAGCAGCAGCAGCATTCCCGATAGTGGCGATGTGGTGCTGGTCACCGGTGGCAGTGGCTTTTTGGGCCAACATCTCATTAAACAGTTGCTGGAACATCGCAAGGAACTCAACATTAAGGAGATACGATCGTTAGACATTGTGCCATACAAAAACAACATTGGCCACCCAGAGACGCCGTCCGTATTGAAAACATTTGTGGCCGATATCACCGAGGGGAACGAGAGCGAGACTCTGAATGGGATTTTTAAAGGCGTCGATGGGGTGTTTCATTGTGCGGCATGGGTTAAAATCGAATATCCCCCAAACTATGAGCAACTGGAACGAGTAAATATCAATGGTAATTGTTTTGGATCTCCTGTCAGAGCAAAAACTAATGACATCTTCTTTTACTAGGTACACGCACTGTGGTCGATCTGTGCATAAGGAATAATGTCAAACGCTTGGTCTACACCAGTTGCACGTCCGTGTGCTTTGTGCCCTTCAAAGGACGAAGCACCTTTTCGGCCGTTATCAATTCTACGGAATCAAAGACAGATACCCCCCAGTTGGAGTCGTCTACTACAAATCTTTGGGAACAAGATGGACAATTTCTAATCGCTGGCTACGCTTCAAGCAAACTGAGGGCTGAAAATATTGTCGTCAATTCAAATGGTGCTCCCTTGCAGAATCAATTGGGTAGGCCTGAGGACTTCTCCAAAGAGCACTCTCTAATCTCCTCTGCTTGCAGATTATCTGGCCACTACAGCCATAAGGGCTCCATTGACCTATGGTGAATGTGACTCACATTTCATTACCAAAGTCTTTGAGTATTTATCGAATCGGGGATGGGTTTTTCCTCGGATTGCTGGAGTCGGTGGCAAACAGCAGCTGGTCTACGCGGGCAATGTGGCCTGGGGTCATCTGTGCGCTTACAAGGCTCTAAAGACATCTGCCAAGGCTGTTAATGCTTTGCCCGTATTCCTTACCGATGACACTGGCATCAATGACGTGTCGCGTTTCATACAGAAGATGGCTTTGCTGGGCGAACGGGTCAAAGTGAAAACCAGTTGGTGGTATCTGCCCCACTTTCTTTTCTATTTCCTTGCATTTCTCTTGGAGTTTGTGGTACGTTTGGCGTTCCCGTACACCAAATATCGCTTAACCTACTCCCCGCGAGCCATCGCCTCGTACACTTCATCGATGTTGATGTACAATCGTCTAAGAGCTTCGATCCATATGGACTACATGCCAAAGTACGATGCGGATGCGAGTGCGGAGCGAAGTGCCAAATGGTATGCCCAATGGTGGGACGAGAAGCAGCAGCTCAAGCACACGAAGCAAAAGAAGTCCAGTTGAGGTACACCGAATTCCATTGTCTTTTTATGTTATGTATTATGTAGTCTAGAGTTCCATTTGTGTTGTCTCTTTCAATGTTTTTTTGTCCCACTTTAGTCTGATATTGCTTGTGTATAATAATTATTAAATGGGTTGTTGTTGTTTTTTTTCTGTAGACGAAAGTAATCATAATTCAATGTGTAGTTATGTTTTATTTGATTGTGAAGAATAGTTTACAAGTTTGATCAGATTGATAGTCCTGATTCACGAGGACCAAAAAAAAAGCATGTTCTACTTGATTCAGTCAATTTTCAAAATATATCTGTAATACTTTTTCGTGTTTTAGCTTTAACATCCGCAAGTCCTGCCGCAGGACAAAAGGATATGGTTCTGTAGGATGTCCTTAATGTCACTCAGCGGCGCATCCCCAGGATTTCAATTTGGCCCAAGGACATCCGAATCGTCCTTAAAATGACCGAGATAAACGCAAAAATTCTTGATAAATCAACTCCCCGCAGCACTATCGTGATGTGCTTTACACAGATGACAGTCCTTAAGAAGACGCATTGATTGACATAAACTTCGTCCTGATCATTTAAAGGACTCGCGAGATATTCACTGTTTTTGTTTGAGCAAAAAAGTCCTCTTTCTCAGCTCCCAAAAGGACCTTCTAGGATCTGATAATATCAATCGATGCGGACCGACAAGGAACTCGACCTGACCAAAGGGCATCTCGATAGTCCTGGTGAAATCGGTTAATAACCTGCAAAGTTATGGCTTCTAGAAGGTAATCCGTTTACACTTTTAAAGCTCTAAATTTCGCAAATACTGCCGTAGGACGAAAGGATATGGTTTTCTAGGATGCTTTTACCGAACTCTGTTGATTGGCATCAAAAAAAGTATGGGTCATCTAAGGATGCAGGACAGGATTTTTTTGGAAAATGTCCTGTTTCTTGGTTATCTAAAGGACTTTCCAGGAACTACTGATGTCAGTCGACGGCGCATCACCAGGACATCCATCTGACCAAAGGACATGTCGATCGTCCTTCAAATGGCCAAGATATGCGCAGTTTTTCTGTATTCGACTTTTAATTTTTTGCTAAGCCCTGGAAATGGACCAAAGGAGGAAAAAATCGTTAAAAAACGGAAAATCCTTGATATCTCAGCTCTCCGCAGGACTATAGGGATATGCTTTACACAGATGATAGTCCTTGAAGAGACGAGTCAATTGACACTACTTTCGTCCTGATCCTTTAAAGGACTCGCGAGATATTCGCTGTTTTTGTTCAAGCAAAAATGTCCTTTTATTTCGACTCCCTGAAGGACCTTCCAGGATCTAATAGTGTCATTCGATGCGGCTCATCAAGGACTTCGATCTGACCGAAGCACATCCTGATAGTCCTTCAAATGGCCGAGTTATAAGGACTTTTATGGTTTTTTTTGCCACATCTTAGCCATTTTTGCGACTGACCCCCTTACAAAAATGAAGGACAATTTTTGGAAGGATAATGGAAATCCTTGAATGCAGATCGATAGTTTTGATCCTGGCGGCTCAGAAAATGTATGTCCTCACAAAATCGGTAAGTATTCTGCAGAGATATGGCTTCAAGAAAGTAATCCTATTTTCGTTTTTCTTTAGCTCTAAAATCCGCAAATCCTGCCGCAGGACGAAGGGACATGGTTTTCTGGGATGTCCTTGACGAGCTCTATCGATTGGCATCAAAAAAAGTATGGGTCATCTAGGAATGCAGGACAGAAAATTTTGGAAAAAAACGTCCTGTTTTTTGATTATTTGAAGGACTTTCCAGGACCTTATGTCAGTGACTGCTTTTCGAATAGGTCATTGCATCCGTAGATTTTAAAGCCCTTGTTTCTACTGATTTTCACAAATTTTATCTACAAGTAAATTGTCTCTTTTAAATTTCCGTTACTGTCAACTGCCCAGGTAGCTATACACAGCGTGCTGTTAGACGCAAAACTTAACAGTGCTCAGTCGTTTTCGATAAGTTAGTTAACAGCGTACTGTTAGACGTAAAACTGTACAGTGTTCAGCCGTTATCGATAAGTTAGTGAACAGCGTGCTGTTAGACGCACAACACTGCAGTGCTCAGTCGCTTTCGATAATTTAGTTAAAAGCGTGCTGTTAGACGCACAACACTGCAGTGCTCAATCGTTATCGAGAGATATTGCGTAAAGTTCGGGTAGCCGCAATGTTTTTAAAGTTTGCAAAAGTGGTGGTAAATCGTGGTTGATAATTATATATTTGCCTTGATCTCTGCCAGAAACGGTTATTTAATTTTGTACGAAGCAAACTTTATAGAATTGAAATTCTGCATTATGTACTAGTAAATACTTTGACGAATTTTTGACGCTAATAAACGTTTTTTGTCTTTCAGCTCTAAGCTCTTCAAATCTTGCCATAGGACGAAAGGATATGGTTTTCTAAGATGTCCTTAATAAACCGTATCAAAAACCATTGGAAGAAGAAGCTATTATCCAAGGATGTAGCACTTGAAGTATGCGTGAGCAGCTATTGTAGCTTCCCGAAGGACTTTCTCGAACCTTTTAGCTTCTCATGTCAGTCGACGGCACATCATCAGTACTTCAATCTGGTCAAAGGACATCCGGATCGTCATTCAATTGGCCGAGATATGCGCATTTTTCTGTTTTTTGACTTGTAATTTAATTAAATTTTATTTTTTAAATCCTGGAAATTAGCCGAATGGAGAACTTGGGACTTGGCCATTTTTGCGAGAAAACAGCAAGGATTATTTTTTGGAGGCTATTGGAAATTCCTGAATGCAGATTCGTAATCCTGATCCTAGAGGACTCAAAGCGCACGTCCTGGCGAAATTGGTTAGTGTTCTGCAGAGATATGGCTTCGAGATGTAATACATTTTTCCGTTTTTAGCTCTTCAAGGATATGGTTTTCTAGGATTCTTTTAACGAACTCTGTCGATTGGCATCAAAAAAAGTATGGGTCATCTAAGGATGCAGGACAGGATTTTTTGGAAAATGTCCTGTTTCTTGGTTGTCTAAAGGACTTTCCAGGACCTACTAATGTCAGTCGACGGCGCATCACCAGGACATCCATCTGACCAAAGGAAATGTCGATTGTCCTTCAAATGGCCAAGATATGCGCAGTTTTTCTGTTTTCGACTTTTAATTTTTTGCTAAGCCCTGGAAATGGACCAAAGGAGGAAAAAATCGTTAAAAAACGGAAAATCCTTGATATCTCAGCTCTCCGCAGGACTATAGGGATATGCTTTACACAGATGATAGTCCTTGAAGAGACGAGTCAATTGACACAAATTTCGTCCTGATCCTTTAAAGGACTCGCGAGATATTCGCTGTTTTTGTTCAAGCAAAAATGTCCTTTTATTTCGGATCCCTGAAGGACCTTCCAGGTTCTAATAGTGTCAGTCGATGCGGCTTATCAAGGACTTTGATCTTACCAAAGCACATCCTGATAGTCCTTCAAATGGCCGAGTTATAAGGACTTTTATGGTTTTTTTTGCCACATCTTAGCCATTTTTGCGACTGACCCCCTTACAAAAATGAAGGACAATTTTTGGAAGGATAATGGAAATCCTTGAATGCAGATCGATAGTTTTGATCCTGGCGGCTCAGAAAATGTATGTCCTCACAAAATCGGTAAGTATTCTGCAGAGATATGGCTTCAAGAAAGTAATCCTATTTTCGTTTTTCTTTAGCTCTAAAATCCGCAAATCCTGCCGCAGGACGAAGGGACATGGTTTTCTGGGATGTCCTTGACGAGCTCTATCGATTGGCATCAAAAAAAGGACAGGACAGAAAATTGTGGAAAAAAAGGTCCTGTTTTTTGATTATTTGAAGGACTTTCCAGGACCTTATGTCAGTGACTGCTTTTCGAATAGGTCATTGCATCCGTAGATTTTAAAGCCCTTGTTTCTACTGATTTTCACAAATTTTATCTACAAGTAAATTGTCTCTTTTAAATTTCCGCTACTGTCAACTGCCCAGGTAGCTATACACAGCGTGCTGTTAGACGCAAAACTTAACAGTGCTCAGTCGTTTTCGATAAGTTAGTTCGCAGCGTGCTGTTAGACGGAAAACTTAGCAGTGCTCAGTCGTTTTCGATAAGTTAGTTAACAGCGTACTGTTAGACGTAAAACTGTACAGTGTTCAGCCGTTATCGATAAGTTAGTTAACAGCGTGCTGTTAGACGCACAACACTGCAGTGCTCAGTCGCTTTCGATAATTTAGTTAAAAGCGTGCTGTTAGACGCACAACACTGCAGTGCTCAATCGTTATCGAGAGATATTGCGTAAAGTTCGGGTAGCCGCAATGTTTTTAAAGTTTGCAAAAGTGGTGGTAAATCGTGGTTAATAATTATATATTTGCCTTGATCTCTGCCATCTGCCAGAAACGGTTATTTAATTTTGTACGAAGCAAACTTTATAGAATTGAAATTCTGCATTATGTACTAGTAAATACTTTGACGAATTTTTGACGCTAATAAACGTTTTTTGTCTTTCAGCTCTAAGCTCTCCAAATCTTGCCATAGGACGAAAGGATATGGTTTTCTAAGATGTCCTTAATAAACCGTATCAAAAAGCGTTGGAAGAAGAAGCTATTATCCAAAGGACATCCGGATCGTCATTCAATTGGCCGAGAAAACAGCAAGGATTATTTTATGGAGGCTATTGGAAATTCTTAAATGCAGATTCGTAATCCTGATCCTAGAGGACTCAAAGGGCACGTCCTGGCGAAATTGGTTAGTGTTCTGCAGAGATATGGCTTCGAGATGTAATGCATTTTTCCGTTTTTAGCTCTTAAATCCACAAATCCTACCGCAGGACGAAAGGATATGGTTTTCTAGGATTCTTTTAACGAACTCTGTCGATTGGCATCAAAAAAAGTATGGGTCATCTAAGGATGCAGGACAGGACTTTTTTGGAAAATGTCCTGTTTCTTGGTTGTCTAAAGGACTTTCCAGGACCTACTAATGTCAGTCGACGGCGCATCACCAGGACATCCATCTGACCAAAGGAAATGTCGATTGTCCTTCAAATGGCCAAGATATGCGCAGTTTTTCTGTTTTCGACTTTTAATTTTTTGCTAAGCCCTGGAAATGGACCAAAGGAGGAAAAAATCGTTAAAAAACGGAAAATCCTTGATATCTCAGCTCTCCGCAGGACTATAGGGATATGCTTTACACAGATGATAGTCCTTGAAGAGACGAGTCAATTGACACAAATTTCGTCCTGATCCTTTAAAGGACTCGCGAGATATTCGCTGTTTTTGTTCAAGCAAAAATGTCCTTTTATTTCGGCTCCCTGAAGGACCTTCCAGGTTCTAATAGTGTCAGTCGATGCGGCTCATCAAGGACTTTGATCTTACCAAAGCACATCCTGATAGTCCTTCAAATGGCCGAGTTATAAGGACTTTTATGGTTTTTTTTGCCACATCTTAGCCATTTTTGCGACTGACCCCCTTACAAAAATGAAGGACAATTTTTGGAAGGATAATGGAAATCCTTGAATGCAGATCGATAGTTTTGATCCTGGCGGCTCAGAAAATGTATGTCCTCACAAAATCGGTAAGTATTCTGCAGAGATATGGCTTCAAGAATGTAATCCTATTTTCGTTTTTCTTTAGCTCTAAAATCCGCAAATCCTGCCGCAGGACGAAGGGACATGGTTTTCTGGGATGTCCTTGACGAGCTCTATCGATTGGCATCAAAAAAAGTATGGGTCATCTAGGGATGCAGGACAGAAAATTTTGGAAAAAAGGTCCTGTTTTTTTATTATTTGAAGGACTTTCCAGGACCTTATGTCAGTGACTGCTTTTCGAATAGGTCATTGCATCCGTAGATTTTAAAGCCCTTGTTTCTACTGATTTTCACAAATTTTATCTACAAGTAAATTGTCTCTTTTAAATTTCCGCTACTGTCAACTGCCCAGGTAGCTATACACAGCGTGCTGTTAGACGCAAAACTTAACAGTGCTCAGTCGTTTTCGATAAGTTAGTTCGCAGCGTGCTGTTAGACGGAAAACTTAGCAGTGCTCAGTCGTTTTCGATAAGTTAGTTAACAGCGTGCTGTTAGACGCACAACACTGCAGTGCTCAGTCGCTTTCGATAATTTAGTTAAAAGCGTGCTGTTAGACGCACAACACTGCAGTGCTCAATCGTTATCGAGAGATATTGCGTAAAGTTCGGGTAGCCGCAATGTTTTTAAAGTTTGCAAAAGTGGTGGTAAATCGTGGTTGATAATTATATATTTGCCTTGATCTCTGCCATCTGCCAGAAACGGTTATTTAATTTTGTACGAAGCAAACTTTATAAAATTGAAATTCTGCATTATGTACTAGTAAATACTTTGACGAATTTTTGACGCTAATAAACGTTTTTTGTCTTTCAGCTCTAAGCTCTCCAAATCTTGCCATAGGACGAAAGGATATGGTTTTCCAAGATGTCCTTAATAAACCGTATCAAAAAGCGTTGGAAGAAGAAGCTATTATCCAAAGGACATCCGGATCGTCATTCAGTTGGCCGAGAAAACAGCAAGGATTATTTTTTGGAGGCTATTGGAAATTCTTAAATGCAGATTCGCAATCCTGATCCTAGAGGACTCAAAGGGCACGTCCTGGCAAAATTGGTTAGTGTTCTGCAGAGATATGGCTTCGAGATGTAATACATTTTTCCGTTTTTAGCTCTTAAATCCACAAATCCTACCGCAGGACGAAAGGATATGGTTTTCTAGGATTCTTTTAACGAACTCTGTCGATTGGCATCAAAAAAAGTATGGGTCATCTAAGGATGCAGGACAGGATTTTTTGGAAAATGTCCTGTTTCTTGGTTGTCTAAAGGACTTTCCAGGACCTACTAATGTCAGTCGACGGCGCATCACCAGGACATTCATCTGACCAAAGGACATGTCGATCGTCCTTCAAATGGCCAAGATATGCGCAGTTTTTCGACTTGTAATTTTTTGCTAAGCCCTGGAAATGGACCAAAGGAGGAAAAAATCGTTAAAAAACGGAAAATCATTGATATCTCAGCTCTCCGCAGGACTATAGGGATATGCTTTACACAGATGATAGTCCTTGAAGAGACGAGTCAATTGACACAAATTTCGTCCTGATCCTTTAAAGGACTCGCGAGATATTCGCTGTTTTTGTTCAAGCAAAAATGTCCTTTTATTTCGGATCCCTGAAGGACCTTCCAGGATCTAATAGTGTCATTCGATGCGGCTCATCAAGGACTTTGATCTGACCAACGCACATCCTGATAGTCCTTCAAATGGCCGAGATACAAAGACTTATGGTTTTTTTGCCACATCTTAGCCATTTTTGCGACTCAAGGATAATTTTTAGAGGGATAATGAAAATCCTTGAATGCAAATCGATAGGCCTGATTCTGGAGATTCAGAAAATGCATTTCCTGGCAAAATCGGTTAGTATCCTGCAAAGATATCGCTAGAAAGTAATTCTTTTTTCGTTTTTTAGCTCTAAAATCCGCAAATCCTGCCGCAGGACGAAAATATATGGTTTTCTAGGATGTCCTTGAGGAACTCTACTGACTGGCATCAAAAAAAGTATGGGTCATCTAAGGATGCAGGACAGGATTTTTTTGGAAAATGTCCTGTTTCTTGTTTATCTAAAGGACTTTCCAGGACCTACTAATGTCAGTCGACGGCGCATCACCAGGACATCCATCTGACCAAAGGAAATGTCGATTGTCTTTCAAATGGCCGAGATATGCGCAGTTTTTCCGTTTTTCGACTTGTAATTTTTTTCCAAGTCCTGAAAATGCACCAAACGAGGAAAAAATCATAAGAAAACAGAAAAGCCTTGATATCTCAGCTCTCCGCAGGACTATAGGGATATGCTTTACACAGATGATAGTCCTTGAAGAGACGAGTCAATTGACACAAATTTCGTCCTGATCCTTTAAAGGACTCGCGAGATATTCGCTGTTTTTGTTCAAGCAAAAATGTCCTTTTATTTCGGCTCCCTGAAGGACCTTCCAGGATCTAATAGTGTCAGTCGATGCGGCTCATCAAGGACTTCGATCTGACCAAAGCACATCCTGATAGTCCTTCAAATGGCCGAGTTACAAGGACTTTTATGGTTTTTTTGCCATATCTTAGCCATTTTTGCGACTCACCCCCTTACAAAAATGAAGGATAATTTTTGGAAGGATAATGGAAATCCTTGAATGCAGATCGATAGTTTTGATCCTGGCGGTTCTGAAAATGTATGTCCTGACGACATCGGTCCATGTCCTGCGGAGTTATGAGCAGTTTTAGGTTAAATTTATCCGTTATTTTCAAATATATTATATACAATGTAGCATACTTTTAGGGCTTTTAATAATAAACCAAATTTGTTACAAAAATGTGTTGCATACTTATTTGGGGTCGCTGTTGTTGTAATTGTTGTTGTTGTTGTATTTGTTGTTGTAATTATTTTTGTTGTTGTTGTATTTGTTGTTGTTGTAATTGTTGTTTTTGTTGCATCCCAAATAAGTATGCAACACATTTTTTAACAAATTTGGTTTATTATTAAAAGCCCTAAAAGTATGCTACATTGTATATAATAAATTTAATAATAACGGATAAATTTAACCTAAAACTGCTCATAACTCCGCAGGACATGGACCGATGTCGTCAGGACATACATTTTCGGAACCGCCAGGATCAAAACTATCGATCTGCATTCAGGGATTTCCATTATCCTTCCAAAAATTGTCCTTCATTTTTGTAAGGGGGTGAGTCGCAAAAATGGCTAAGATATGGCAAAAAAACCATAAAAGTCCTTGTAACTCCGCCATTTGAAGGACTATCAGGATGTGCTTTGGTCAGATCGAAGTCCTTGATGAGCCGCATCGACTGACACTATTAGATCCTGGAAGGTCCTTCAGGGAGCAGAAATAAAAGAACATTTTTGCTTAAACAAAAACAGCGAATATCTCGCGAGTCCTTTAAAGGATCAGGACGAAATTAGTGTCAATTGACTCGTCTCTTCAAGGACTATCATCTGTGTAAAGCATATCTCGATAGTCCTGCGGGGAGCTGAGATATCAAGGATTTTCTGTTTTTTTATGATTTTTTCCTCGTTTGGTGCATTTTCAGGACTTGGAAAAAAATTACAAGTCGAAAAACGGAAAAACTGCGCATATCTCGGCCATTTGAAAGACAATCGACATTTCCTTTGGTCAGATGGATGTCCTGGTGATGCGCCGTCGACTGACATTAGTAGGTCCTGGAAAGTCCTTTAGATAACCAAGAAACAGGACATTTTCCAAAAAAATCCTGTCCTGCATCCTTAGATGACCCATACTTTTTTTGATGCCAATCAGTAGAGTTCCTTAAGGACATCCTAGAAAACCATATATTTTCGTCCTGCGTCAGGATTTGCGGATTTTAGAGCTAAAAAACGAAAAAAGAATTACTTTCTAGCGATATCTTTGCAGGATACTAACCGATTTTGCCAGGAAATGCATTTTCTGAATCTCCAGAATCAGGCCTATCGATTTGCATTCAAGGATTTCCATTATCCCTCTAAAAATTATCCTTGAGTCGCAAAAATGGCTAAGATGTGGCAAAAAAACCATAAAAGTCCCTATAACTCGGCCAAATGAAGGACTATCGGGATGTGCTTTGGTAAGATCAAAGTCCTTGATGAGCCGCATCGACTGACACTATTAGATCCTGGAAGGTCCTTCAGGAAGCCGAAATAAAGGGACATTTTTGCTTAAACAAAAACAGCGAATATCTCGCGAGTCCTTTAAAGGATCAGGACGAGAGTAGTGTCAATTGACTTGTCTCTTCAAGGACTATCATCTGTGTAAAGCATATCTCGATAGTCCTGCGGGGAGCTGAGATATCAAGGATTTTCCGTTTTTTTATGATTTTTTCCTCGTTTGGTGCATTTTCAGGACTTTCAGGAGAAAAAAAATTACAAGTCGAAAAACGGAAAAACTGCGCATATCTCGGCCATTTGAAGGACAATCGACATTTCCTTTGGTCAGATGGATGTCCTGGTGATGCGCCGTCGACTTAGTAGGTCCTGGAAAGTCCTTTAGACAACCAAGAAACAGGACATTTTCCAAAAAAGTCCTGTCCTGCATCCTTAGATGACCCATACTTTTTTTGATGCCAATCGACAGAGTTCGTTAAAAGAATCCTAGAAAACCATATCCTTTCGTCCTGCGGTAGGATTTGTGGATTTAAGAGCTAAAAACGGAAAAATGCATTACATCTCGAAGCCATATCTCTGCAGAACACTAACCAATTTCGCCAGGACGTGCGCTTTGAGTCCTCTAGGATCAGGATTACGAATCTGCATTCAGGAATTTCCAATAGCCTCCAAAAAATAATCCTTGCTGTTTTCTCGCAAAAATGGCCAAGTCCCAAGTTCTCCATTCGGCTAATTTCCAGGATTTAAAAAATAAAATTTAATTAAATTACAAGTCAAATAACAGAAAAATGCGCATATCTCGGCCAATTGAATGACGATCCGGATGTCCTTTGACCAGATTGAAGTCCTGATGATGTGCCGTCGACTGACATGAGAAGCTAAAAGGTTCGAGAAAGTCCTTCGGGAAGCTACAATAGCTGCTCACGCATACTTCAAGTGCTACATCCTTGGATAATAGCTTCTTCTTCCAATGGTTTTTGATACGGTTTATTAAGGACATCTTAGAAAACCATATCCTTTCGTCCTATGGCAAGATTTGAAGAGCTTAGAGCTGAAAGACAAAAAACGTTTATTAGCGTCAAAAATTCGTCAAAGTATTTACTAGTACATAATGCAGAATTTCAATTCTATAAAGTTTGCTTCGTACAAAATTAAATAACCGTTTCTGGCAGATGGCAGAGATCAAGGCAAATATATAATTATCAACCATGATTTACCACCACTTTTGCAAACTTTAAAAACATTGCGGCTACCCGAACTTTACGCAATATCTCTCGATAACGATTGAGCACTGCAGTGTTGTGCGTCTAACAGCACGCTTTTAACTAAATTATCGAAAGCGACTGAGCTGCAGTGTTGTGCGTCTAACAGCACGCTGTTAACTAACTTATCGATAACGGCTGAACACTGTACAGTTTTACGTCTAACAGTACGCTGTTAACTAACTTATCGAAAACGACTGAGCACTGTTAAGTTTTGCTTCTAACAGCACGCTGTGTGTAGCTACCTGGGCAGTTGACAGTAACGGAAATTTAAAAGAGGCAATTTACTTGTAGATAAAATTTGTGGAAATCAGTAGAAACAAGGGCTTTAAAATCTACGGATGCAATGACCTATTCGAAAAGCAGTAACTGACATAAGGTTCTGGAAAGTCCTTCAAATAATCAAAAAACAGGACCTTTTCTTCCAAAATTTTCTGTCCTGCATCCCTAGATGACCCATACTTTTTTTGATGCCAATCGATAGAGTCCGTCAAGAAGATTTCAGAAAACCATTCTTTTGTCCTGCGGCAGGATTTGCGATGGTTACTAATACTAACCGAGAAAAAAGACTTGTTGCTTATACGAAAGACTTAAAAAATCTCGCTAGTCCTTGGAGGGAACGCACCATTACCTTTCGTCCTGTGGCAGGACTTGCAAAATTTTAAGTACCAAAATCATAAGTGGACAACAACCATCTTGCCACTCTGCCCTTTCAAGAATAATTCTCCTAACAAATTCCAAATATGTAAAGGCATTTTAATAAATTAAAAATGTTTTTACGGTAGAAATTCGTTCTAGCTTACCTGCGTCTGAAAAAATCAACAAGCAGAAGAGTTTCGGTCAACCGATCTGCATATTTTGAAATACGCAAGCGAACAAAAGGAAATATATATTTGCATGTCTTTCCTTTTTCCTCTTTATTGCGCAAGTGCGTAGGCCTTCTTCGAAAAATTAGGTGGGTTGTTTGTCAATCATGGCGAAATTTTTCTAGATTAGAGCAGAACAGTTCTAAACAAGCGATCGTTTTAAATAATGCTTTCACCTTTCACAACTTTCCTGATGAACGTTAACGTTAATTAAAAGTGATATTATTTAGCATTAGGTAATGAAAATTGGTGGCTTGCAGCTATGTAAGTAACAGACTCGCAAATGAGTAACGCTAACGTAACTGTGTTACGTTATTCTGAAGAACGTTACCAGACGTAGGTCGACCACAGATAACAAAATTTGTGCGAGCCTTAAAAGTAATTGAATATACCTTATTAATTTAGTGTGAATCCCGTGCAACACGGAATCAAAATATGTCCGAGCACTGGGCCTACGACATTTTAAAGAAAATGGTCATCGAGGATGACTGTGATATAGAACTTGTCAAAAACTTACTATCGACAGAAATTGCCTCCGTACGACGAGCCGATCAGATTCACAGAATTTCGGATATAATTGCCTGCCTTGAAAACAGCGATGAGCTGAATGAGGAATATGTGGAGCCCTTGAAAAAGATGACACATAAGCAGGAAACTCTGCAAGCGTTGAACGCCTATCAACCGACGGCACGGGTTGGCGTTCCGGCGCACGTAAACTTGTATCAAGAAGAACGCCTTGCCGAGGAGCTGCAACAGCGTCTACATATAGGGGCGGTGTCTCCGCCAGCTGCGCAGTTGGTAGTCGCAGCTCCTGTTCAACAGAACTATGTGACGCCAGCTGCGTTCACAGAAAGCAAACGGGCGGCCGTGTTTAAGAAAATTTCCGAGCAGCTGGGACGATCTTGGCGTGATTTGGGTCGTCAACTGGGCATATGCGAGGGAGCGATGGATGACATTGAAGATCGCTATCCACGGGATCTCAAATCACGCATATTGCATTTACTGAAGATGGCCGAGGAGGACGAGGTGCACGATCCCAGACAATTTCTTAAACGTCTGTGCCGGGGTCTCTCTGGAGCGGGACGCAACGACTTGCGCAACCGAGTAGAAGAAACCATGTCACATTAAAGTCTCACAGGAAACTGACGAAATTTCGCATTTTGTCCAATAAGCCAATAAACTTGGCCCTAAGCCCATCTGCCACACAGGTGTGTGGTACCGACCATATCACGAAAAATCGGAATTGACCAACTGTGATTGCCTATGTAAATGTTTAATAAATTAATAAAAACTTTCTTATTATCATTATTATAATTTGTTGTTGTATATTTCATTAATGACAATGACTACAAAAAAGCGGACGATCGGTCGATTGATCGATCACTCTATTGATTCGTATTATCATGCTGATTTCTCGATAATAAGGGTTTAAAATGTAAAAGGGAGAAGGATGGTAGTAGGTAATATTTACTTTACATCTCGTTTCCTGTGTTGCGTTGATTGCTCGTATTAGAAAGATGCTGATTTTAAACCAGGCAATAATAATAATAGTAAAAAAAAAAACGTTTACAGAGGCAAAAGTAAAGGAAGTGAGGTGAAACCGCCGTTTATAAAGTGTAGATCGATTTAACGTTCGAGCCCTGCTTGACCATGGTGTCCTTGTGCAGTTGATATTGCAATGAGTTCTGTCGTCCCAGACGCAGAGCATCGCGCAGCTTGTGTCCAATCTCCAGAGCAGCTTCCTCATTGTTACCGTTGGCCGTCCAAATAGCTAGAAGCCAGAAGCGATGATGTCATAGAAATAACTATTTTGTGCAATAACGTAGATGCGGCCGATTAGATTACTTACAAATTTTGTTACTTTTACCGCGTATATTGACCACGGCGCCGCAAATTTGATCTGAGTGTTCGAATGTCTCTCCAATTAAGCAAAGCAACTGCAAATAAAACACATAAAACAATAATGTTTAGTTATAGTCAGATAAAACAAAAATGGTATAAATAATATAATAAGAATAATAAGAAATGTTAAATGTAGTTACATCAATTTTGGCCAGAACTTAATTTTAATCTCAGCTTAGTTGACCTTTTGAGAACCGCAGAGCACTTGCCCAGAAAAAGTAAGTTTCCTGCGATTCCCAAAAATTCAATTAAGGAAGAACCCAAAAAGAGACGGACTAGCTTCAACTGTAATGTTTACTGGCAGAATTGGCCAAAAATTTGTCTGACCAAAATTAGATTAGAATGATTACCATCCGTTAATTAACTACAGACAAGGTACATTTTAGAATTAACTAATTTAAGCAAACACGACTAATTCCCGATCGTTCAATGAATATTGTGTTCTAAAATCTCCTTTATTACGTTCACTTACCACATCCAGCCACAAGTTGTCCAAATCGTTTTTAGAGCTCTTATTGAGCGTAATCACCCAGCGACCACCTTGCTTATTGGCAGCATCCTCCCACATGGGTCTGAGGAATATAAGAATCACATTTCTATATGCCGCCAAGGTTAAACAAAATTTAAATTTAAGCTTACCGTATGCCCTTCTTGAAGAGCGAGTAATCGCTGCCCAATTTGATCTCCGATGGCGGTTTAATGTGGTTATATAGACTCCAGAAATCTTCGACAGCATCAAAGCTAGTAATTTCATTTTGCATGTCCTCCCAGGTTTTACTGCGATCGTTTTCCAAGTACCATAAAGTCCATGTGTTTTGCAGCGGATGCTTGAACAGATGTTCCGTTCGTACAGTCTCATCTGTGTTGGTGCCGCCGCCACCGCCGGCAGTGCCTGGGATTTGGGTGGGAGTTGATTCACCAGTAGCGGCTTTCGATTCCTCTTTCGATGCTGGGGGAACGGCGGCGGCAGGAGCATTTGGAGCAGGTTCTGGGCGACCTGGAGCCACCTGTTCGCTGTTAGCCGAAACAGCACTGCTCTAAATAGACAAGGAGAGCAACAGAAAGGAAGAGAGGGGAGGAATTAGTGTCTGGGTTGTTCGAAAAGAGAGAAGTTGAAGTTGGGCGAAGCTTTTACTTTGAACATGGACTTGGGATTGGCAAAATTCTTCATTCTGTGAAAATCGCTCTGCATGTTGAATGATGATGAGTGGGGGCAGGGCGGGGGCGACTTCTTGTTGGATGCTTTTTTTGTAAAGTTTACTGCGGCTGCGGCTGGACGACGTTGACGATCAGAGACGCTGACACTGATGCTGATTCACTGTGAGTGTGTGTGTGAGTGAGTGAGGTGAGCTTTTTCTTATATATTTCTGTTTTTTTTTTATTATTTTTTTTTTTTTTTTTGTATATGGGGGCTACTCTGAGAATTTTTATCGTGAAATTTTTGTTTTCTTGCACTTTTCTTCTGTTCACTTGTGGTAGTTGGCAAATAAATAACTATTCTTAATGAACTTGCGTAGACAGAGAAAAAAATGACAAATCAAAATTTGAATTATGTATATTTTTTCTCTCTTTTCGCTATATGCCAAATTCTTTGTGCGTGTGTGTGAATGAGAAAAAAAAAGAAAAGCAACGGTTTAGCAACGGAGACACAAAGCTTTGCCGAGGCCGTTGCTCTTCTTCAAACTTATGCAGTGCAATGAAAGTTAGAGGCGGCAGTTGCCATGGCACAAATAAAAAGAAGAAAATTAACTGTTATTCTGTCGGATTATTGCAGTAATTTACTTATTTTTCTTCGTCCCCCTCTCTCTTTCACTCTCACTGACTAGTATATATATATACGCACGCACCGACATACATGCAAGAACAGCCACACACATACACAAACGATTGGCGAATTCCAGCAACTTAAAAAAAAAATATTTAAATGCGAGAGAGAATATTTCTGAGAGCGAGTGAGTATAATTTATGACATCGACATATAGGTATCGAGCGTGTAAAAAACAATTAACCAATATAATTTGTTTGTAGTTGGTGTTTTTGAGTGGTTTTTGTGATTTTTTACTGATTGAAAAATAAAGCCACGCCAACTGCCTGCTGCCAGCTGCACACTTTTTGTTCGACTGCTGCACACACACACACCCCCCGCCACTATCTCTGTGCCACCTCTCCACTGCTCTTGTGCAACACCCTGTTTGGCCTTTGCCTACGACGAAACCATGCGGCGGCTTGGACTCGATTTACCCCCTTTAATTATGCTTACCTTCTCGGTTTCCGACACTACCATTATTGTCACTGATTAGTCAGTTGATAATTCGATAAATACGCCTTCGAATTGCGTACAATTGTTACTGTTTTTAACTGTATTAATTGAATTTACTATTATTTATTATTAGTTTGGTCTAAAGTAACCGATACCGATGTCAGCTGAGAATCGATACCATCGATACTAGTTTAAAGTATCGACAATTTTCGTGCGTCCCTGTGCCATTTGCTAGTGACGGTCACACTTAACTATAAAACTATCGATTATCGGCGGCTCACTGTAGCTATATGAGCGTTAGCTTTTGAAAATATCTCACTATTGTTCAAGCTAAAACTACACTATTTAGGTGAAACAAAAATCTAGGCAACTTGACTCATATTTTAATATCATCCTCTTAGGATAGCTTATCGTGTTGACTTGAAGAATTTAACTTTGCACGAATAATTTGTGTACGAGTCAAATGAATTTGATAATTATTAATTTATTTAGCTTTAATTTCATTAAATAGTTAAGGACATTGATATATGTGGTGTGAATATTATAGATATTTAGTGTTCTTCAAAAAAAAAAAAAAAAAAAACAAGAATCAGGGAAAAATATGAGACTAAACAATTAAATTGCTAGGACGTGTGTGGTTCTTGTTATAAATGTTTAGGTTCGTTTTGTGTATTTGTTTCGTTTAATTCAACAAATAAAAAAATCCAGAACCCGCGGTTAGGAAGGGTTACAAATAAAAAAAAAAGTTTGAGAGAATACTTAAAATATAAATAAATAGAACATATACATTTGATTTGTTTGATTTTCAAATGTGTGGTAACAATATCTAGTTACAATTGGTACGTTATTTTAATTTTTTTTTTAGTATAGTTTTGTTTTTCTTTTTTAGTGTTTTTTTTCTGTTTGCCTTTTCCAAATGCAATTACGAATAATAAATATTTATACAAGCTCAAATATCAAATTGCCAGCTATATTGATGTATATAGTAAATATCTTCCTCTCTAAATGTAAGAAGTTTTTGTGTTGAAATTAAAAAAAAAAAAAAAAACTTGTTACGTTTGACTTCTTGCAATAGGATTCGCGTTTGTTTTTTTTTTTTTTTTTTTACTCTAATACAAGGTGTAGGTAAGGCATTTTCTTTCTTTTCTTTACATATTTTGCTTTTTAGTAGTTAGGTTTTTGTTTCTGTTGTTGTTGTTGTATATATCGTTTTTCAATACATCTAGAATTTATATATTTTTTGTTGGTTTTTGATTTGATCCATAGATTTTTCGTTGAAACTTTAAAGTTAAATGGCTAATTGTTTTCGGCTCTATTCAGTGTGACCATAATGACGATCCGACGATCCGACGATTTGCCCAGTGGAGTTTGTTGCCTTTTGACTTTCTTTTTGATTCTGCTCTTTACATCAACTTCTGTTTGGCACAATCGGGGCACAGAATGTCGGGACCATCGGTGATAAAGCCACGACCCACCAGACTAGCCTTGCAACTGGCACAAACGAAGCAATCATGATGCCAGTGACGATCCTCGAAGGAAATAAAGCGTGTGCCGCCAATTCCTGCAAATGAACATAGAAAGAGAGAGAGAGAGAGGAAGAAAGAGAGACAAAGAATTAGGCGTGACATCTAGTGGAAACACCTTTTTGTAGTTTTATTTACCTGTAATGGGCTTCACACAAGCCGTACAACGTTTGGCAAACAATTCACCAAAACATTCGGCACAATAGGGCTTCTCGTCGCGGCTGGTGAATCGTTGTCCAGCCAGCGTGGTGTTGCAATTGGTGCAAGTGAAGCACTCACGATGCCACGGCTCGTTCTTATAGGTAACACCACCCGAGGTGATGACCTGGAAAAGGAAAGATTGAGCTACTCCCCTTCATAATATGCCTCGTATCGATGGCCCTTACCTTATTGCACTTGATGCATCGCGTGGCAAACTTCTCCTCATAGCAGCCGGCACAATAGATCTCCTGCTCCCGCGGTATAAACGATTTGGTGCCAATGGCCATTTTGCAAACGCAGCAACAGAAGCAATTCTCATGCCATTGCCGGGTTTTGTACTCCATTTTCTTGGTTCCTTTTAAGTGAATGGGGGGAAAAAAAAAACAATGGAAAGTGGTATGAAAATCAAAATCAATTTCCGCCTTATGACAACCTTGAACTTTGGTCGGTACCCAGTGACCCATCTTTTGAAATCAAATCAAAAGTGGAAAACTCAATTCAACGACATATTCAGGCCAATCCCCTTGACTCAATCATGTCAGTTATGAATTTTCAATAACAAAAACCAAAAACTAAATGCTAAAAGGAAAATAAAACGAAATCCTTTATGTTAGGCTGACATGCAATTGTCTTCTAAGGCGGCCCCAGTCTGCCACCCACCCTTTGGCCCCGTTTGGGCCCTTTGGGCCCTCTTAAAAGCAAACATTTTCATAACAATTAATGCAAAAATTACGCAAATTTTCTAGACAAAAAACCAATTTACTGCACGATATACATACATATGAGATAATCTATTGGGTTCTTCAAAGGGTTTTTGTTCGAGCTCCCCCCCCCCCCCCCCCCCCCCACCTTGACTAGACTCGAGTCGACTCGACCCGACCCGACCCGACCCGACTCACTTATTTATTGCGTGTTGCCAAAAATAAAGTAGACAAGCAAAACTTTATTGACCAAAAAAAGGTTGGGGGTGGGGAACCTCGTTGACAGAGGGCAAAGGGAAAATCATACGAGATTGATAACATTTCTCCAGTATTTCTGACAAGCAAGGGTGAGCGAATCAGGTAATTTGAAATTAGTTTTGGGTTCCATTAACACCCGCCCACATCTTGAAAGAGTTATCTAAGTAGACAATCTTGAGAGATTTGGTCGCCCGCATCATCATCATCATCTTTAGCCGCGATTAGTCATTGTCTTTTCATATGATGACGTTATGGGATGGTTTAGAGCATAGTTTGTGGGCGTTTTTTCTTTCTTTCTTTTGAATTAACATATTTATTGACCATTATAATATTGATAAATTATGATGTTTTTTTTTGTTTTTTTTTTTTTTGTGGTTAATATTTATTACCTGCTTTTGTGGCTCTCGGATCACCTTGGCGACAATAGTCACCCAATTGGCAATAGAAATTGCGATTCTCTTCCACAGCGGAGGCATTTGGCAGGAACATGCTCAATACGGCAATATCCTCATTATTATCCTTGGCCTTCTTAATGCGTTCGGCCCCAATGGTTTTCGATTGTAAATGCAAACGCGATTTCATACGCGAACTCAACATGTCCACATCGGTCATGATTTCAAAAATTTTATATTAACCAACTCTACATACATATAGGGGGGAAAATGATCATAAGAATAGGTGAGATAAGGACGATGCCATCCCAAAATGCTGATGCTGCTGCTGCTGCTGCAGTAGTCGAGTGAATACCCCCCACTTTTTTCGGCTAGTTAACAAACTAAAAACTTTCTTAATAAGTCACGATTTATGTGGCCAACAAAAAACCAAATTCAAGTTTCTGTCTGTCTGCTTAGGCAATTTTTCTTTTCATTTTGGGGTCTGATCTCGATAAACCCGAGACAAATTTGGCGTCGCCAAGTCTCTTTTTCTCTCTCCGCAATCTTCAAGGCGTTGGCCTCTCTGCCTCTGCCTCTCGGCTGCTAGGCTATGACATCATGTTGGGGCTCTGTTTCATTTAATTTTTGTTAACCAAAATAACAAGTTTCATTTAACTTGGCGAATGTTTATAAATAAAAAATCACATAGCCAGCAGCAGCAACAACAACAACAACGACAACAACAGAAGAACAGCAATAAGCCATCATAAATCATTAAATAATTAACTTTTTGTAATAAGCTAAACAACCAAAATCGTTAAGCAACTTTGTTGTTGTTTTTTTTTTTTTTTTAATTCATTTTTGGTTAAAGCGCGTGCTTAAATCGAGGCAGGAAATTGTCTCTACAGGAAATTCGAAATTGTCTATATAATTTTCTACAGGGCTTTGATGGTATTCTACTTAGACAGAAGTAGTCCTAGTTCTCATATTTAAGATTTATGGATCAATGATATCAAATATCTATTAAGTTAACCACGCAGTGGCAAGTCTGTCTTTGTTTTTTTGTTTTTGTTGTGGTTGGCTTTTTTATAACCTCCACCTAACATATACAAATATAATTAAAACTAATTGAAACAGGCCGAGAAGATTCAAAGACATCATCTTCGCCCACAATGGGAAGCAGAGCATGAGCGCCGCCTACAACAACAACAAACAAACAAAATCAACCGCCTGAGGTCAAGTGTAGTATGACAGAGATAGAGACGGAGACACGGAGACACGGAGACATTGAAAAAATGATATATTGACAGGTTATTCGCATTGAGTGCGAAGCCCGAAAAAATTACGGAACTAAGGGAAAATGAAAGTGTAGAAATCAAATATGCCAATACAATATGGAAAAGCAAAGCCAGCAAGTGCATGGTCTGCATTTTAAATTTTAAAATTCTGCAGAGGGCAAGGGAAGGGGGGGGGGGGGGGGTTGGGGGCGCAGAGAGTGTGCAGAGAGGCTCGACAATATCGGTTTTCGCTGACTGAAGTGAACTGAACTGAACCAAGCGAGAGCTTATCGAGTCTCGAATCTCTATAGATTTCTCACTGGAGTGAGAAGTCAGATCTCTTTACAGTTTGACCTGCCTTTTCTAACCGATCGAAATGTTGGTAGTAAATGGTTAAATGTCATTGGCCTAAAGGGGCCGGGGGCCTCCTCTTAACCAGAGACAACAAGCAACCAAAGATTTATTAGCTAGAAACCAGATGGAACAACACCGCACTTTATATACCCTTTCAATAGCAATAGCAATTGGTGTTTCGAGCAATCTAGACGCAAGTTTATGATCTTATGACCAATAAATGACTATACCCTATTTCAAAGGGTATTGAAAAAAAAAAAGAGAAATTGACTTTGGTTAAAGTGTTTAATTCGGTTTTTTTTTGTTTTGTTTTGTTGCCTTCAAATGGGAATGGATGAAGTTTTGATAAGACAAAAGGCAATTTCAATTAGAGGCTTAAATTGGGTTAAGCTGAGATCCCATTCGTTTCATTTGCCATTCCACCCATTCCACTACCATTTCCATTTCCATTTCGAATTCGATTTCCATTTTCCAATTGATATTGTTATTGTTATTGATATTCAATTGCTGCGAGTGCGAGTGCGAGTGAAGAAATTCAATTCGAGTGCTGCCCATCATTTGGCCAATCTGCAACTCAATTGCGTGCATATTCATGTCGTCTTTTTCCAATTTCGCTTTATTTAAAATGTGGAACACGTCGATTGGCTATCGCTTGACATTAATAGCATGTACTAGTCGCATTTCTTGGCTGTTATTTGTTTGTTGTTGTTGTTTTATTTATTTTTGTTTTTTTGTCTTTGGGAATAATGATTTCCGGTTTATGAAAATGATTTTTCTCTTGACTGGTTGAAGTTGTTGGTCTTATCAGAGATTGGTTATTCGTTTCGGCCAGACAGACACGATAGTCCTAAATTCCAACAAGACTCTTTTTTAATAGACAGTATAAATCAGTAATTGGAAAAATCTGTTTAATATATAAATAAACGATCTAAATCTATCTGTTGATATTTCTCTATTTAAATTCGTTATTGTCGGTGATCTTTCCATCTGGTTATATAATCAAGCAGATGCTGTGTGGGTTGGCTAACTGGTTACAATGTTAAGGATATTGCGTATGGCCAGAGATTGGAGACTGAAGACTGGATACTGGACGAGAGTGAAGTAATCTGTTGTAATTGGCTAGTGGCTAAGTGGCTAATAGATGAAAAGCAAAGACCCTCTCTACTGCAGTTTATCATCAGCATTTTGTATTCTTGTTTTTTTTTTTTTTTTTTTTTGATGTTTACAAGAAGTAAGAATTGTTTATAAAAATTTCTACACTGCCGTTTGGCTGTTTGGCTGTTTGGCTGGCTTCTAACGCATCTTCAATTATCTTGGAAATTAAGTGCGGAAATACATTTCAATTCGTTTATACACTTGATGTGAAGAACATAAAAGTTAATGCAGCAATCAATATGATATTCTTATAGACCATGCAGCAAAACCAACACGTTGCTGCCAAATTCAACAAAATTTCGGATTTTTCAAAAAAAAAAATTTCGTATGCCGAAATGAATATTATAAGTAATAGTACATAGTATGTATGCCTTATAGCGCCGATTCGATTCGATATTCGATTGAAGATTCCGTTACAGCAATCCAAACGCTTTGAAAGCCGCTTTGAGACTGAGTCTCAGCCGCATGCTTGATGGAGTTGAAATGGCAACGAGAAGCACTCACTTGTTGTCTGAGTGCCGCCGACTGCTGACTGCTGAGTGGAAGTGTGTTTGGCTCGGTTGGAGTGAAAAACAAAAAACAAAAACAAAGTTTTGTTGAGTGGAATCTGACGTGCTGACGTTTCGGTGAGATGATCGTCGTCGTCGTCAACAACAACAACAACAACAAGGTGGGAGGAGGCGGTAGCCTCTAGGTGCCATTTAAAGCGACTTCCAATCTCCGCCTGCCATCATCAATGTGAATGTGTGTGTGTGTGTGTGTGTGTGTGTGCAATTATGAACTATTTTGACTTTTGAAACAGGTTGATGGAATCGAAATCGAAGAGAATTGACGACGAGCATATGCAGATTACAGCGGACAAGTGCAACGATGACGATGACGATAACGAGAAGAAGCCGCGCTCTGCTCATGGTTTGCTCCGTTCAATGATATTATTATGGTACAGGGGCGTTAAGGTGAACCACTTCAAGGAAGCCAGTCAAGTGCCAACAATGTGTGCGTGTGCGTGTGTATGTGTGTGTGTGTGTGGGGGGGGGGGGGGGGGGGGTAATAACCATTGCATTATTCAACGGGAGCAAAAAAAATGTCAACCAGATCTAGAGAAATATTTTTGTTTAGTAACGCCCAGTGGCAAAAAAAAAAATTAGTTTGGTCTTTATAGGAAATTGTCGCAAGTTTCTTAATGAATTCTACACCATATTTGGGTTTGCCCTAGAGGCAGACAGGCAGGCAGGCAGGCAGTTTGTTTTGCAATTTGAAGTTGATTAATAGTTCACGGAAATGGTTAGACAAGGCGTTGGTTGGATCAATTCATTTGTGGGTTTATAATCTTTTGTCTTTGTCTTAAATCGATTGAATTGCAGTTAAAAATCAATTGAGACATTTAAGTAAAGTGGCACAAAGTTCGAAGAAGTTCAGAATGCATTCCCATACCCAGAGATGTGCTGAAGCTATCCAAAACTTAAGTTTTATCGTTAGACAACAGGTTGCCAAATTTCATAAGGCAGAGAAAATGTGCAACAATGCATGGAACATAAAATACAATTAAATAAGATCGAAGAGAAGAACAGCAAGTAGAAGCAGGTTAATGGGGGAGGGGAAACCTCTTGAAATTTTTCAATATTTAGTTAAACAAATCTCTCATTTCTATTTATGAGCAATAAAACAAATGATCTCATCTCCATAGTCCAAACACCAAAATCTGTATATGAAAATGCAAACAACAATAGATTCTCCATCCCCAATAAATATCCCCCTGGCCCCCCTCTCTCTCTCTCACTCTCTCACTGTTTAGTTCTTCAAGAAATCGACAAATCCACAAAAAGAAAATCTCCGAAATTGTTCTCTTTAATGACTATGAACTATGCAATTTAAAAGCCACAAATCATTTTCATTTTCAGAATCAACATTTTTATATATCAACGACGCGTGTCTGCTGGCGAAGCAAAAAGTTAATGCCAAATAATTTCTCTATATAAATATATATATATACATACATATGTATGTATATATTGTGAGTCATGTTTTCGAATTGAAGGTGCTTAATGTAGAACTTTGAATACCCTTAGCAAAAAGGGTGCTTGCTATATCAGTCCCATTTCCAAAATGGCATGAAAGGGTATAGAAACTTCGTCATGGCCTGTGTAATTGGTAATTGGCATTCTAGTTTTCGTATTAGCATAGCTAAAGTTAAGATGATTTCGCAGCGAAATTTCACATGTATGCTTAACATTTTCTTTATTTATATAGTATTTGTATAATTAATGTTGCTTACGGGTGGTTGCTGCCCATGCCATTGCCCGTCCCGTTGGTGGAATGAGGCAATTTGGTCAACTAAACAATTAAATTGTCTATAAAAAAATTAGCAAAAATTAACAATAATTTGTATTTGATTAGACAATTAGTTGATACCAGAATTGGCAAGATTGGTTAGACAAACTGTCAGTCTCTCAGTCTCTCTCTCTCTCTCTCTTTCTCTCTTTCCTTCTGACATTCTGATGTCAACCCACCTTTGACAAACAGAAAAAACAGAAACTGAGAATCCATGTGTGGGTTGTGAGGCTGAATTGAATATTGACATTGAAATCACTTGTAATCGCATTCGTAAATCTTGAATATTATCTAAATATAAATATACATATTTTGTTTATGGCCGCTTTTTGTGGCGTGTTTGCCAACCTTGGGGAGAGTGTCATGGCCTTTTACCTGCAGTTTATGGCCAAATCGGGAGTATTGCCCATTGGATGGGGCGGATTGGGGGTTAAATAAGGACAGGGGCAAATAAATAAATTTTATCGCTTTAAAACAGCAACAACAACAACAACAACGGCAACAACAGCGTCATTTAACTCATTGTATTTGTTTAAATATTTATTTGCTCTACAATTGAAAGCGGAGCAGAAAGCTGTTGCAAGAGTGAAACGGAGTGTGAATGAGAGGGAGGAAGAGTAAGAGGGAAAGAAAGCCGTTTTGGCGTGGGCCAGGGCCAAGCGCACAGTGGTTTAAGTGTGTGTTTGTCAATGTGATTTAGTTTATTGTGTAATCGAATATTTTAGTTCATTGTTAATTGAACTTTTCGACCTATTTACCCCCGACCACCCCCCAAGAAACGCTACCGCTACATGTGTCTACTTATTGTCGATACCTTGCCATTTCAGATATTTCATTTTGATGTTGTCCCAGTGTGCGAGATGAGATGGTAAAGGTGTCTCACTTGAGACAATGAACTTGCATTTAGACTAACGAACGCAAGTCCATGCATGAGTACTTAAGGTGATGACGTCATGACGTAAGCTTCTTCTCGCAGCATGACAAACAGATGCGTTGTCGAAAGGGAAAACAAATAGTAGAAGACAGACTTTGATGCAACATTGTTGCAATGCCAATGTCAATGCTGTGGCATGTGGCATGTGGCACCGATGATGATGATCATTCATTTAAATTTATGGACCAACAAATTCCTATGTGAGAGCAATAAATTTCACCAAGACAAGGAAGGTGCATATTAATTTAATCAAACTAGTTAAAGTTTAGATGAGAAACATTTTTGCTATTGCCGCCCAAAAGTATGCTGTTAAAAAATGATGGAATAGATAACTTTTCTTACCTGCACGAAACACTTCACCACAGCCATCGCAACGTGAGGCAAATTGGGCATCGTAGCAATTGCCGCAGTAGATCTTGTCCGCCTTGGCACCAAATTGCTTATCCACCAGAGATAAATGGCACTTGAAGCACAGGAAACAGGCCTCATGCCAGTGCTTGTCTTTATAGGAAAGATCCTAAATCGAGGCGAAAGTTAGAACAAAAATGTTACAAACAAATGAATCATAGGCAAAGAGATCGAGTATAATCAAATAATTTTAATATTTTTTAAACAACCAAAGAGAGCAGGAAAGAAAATTCGAACAATTCGCCTCGCCCCCTTAAGTATGCAATGGACGGTAAAAAATGACAGTCTGCATTTTCCGACTGTCGTGCCTTCGCCTCAGTTCATCATGTCAGAGTGGGATATATAGGGACTCACCTTCGAATCGATGCCAATTATCTTGTTGCACTCCTCGCAAGTGTTGGCAAAGACATTCTCGTAGCACTTGATGCAATATGGATGATCATCCCGAATGACATAACGTTGGCCAGTCAAACTCTCATCGCATTGCCAGCAGCAAAAGTGTCCCGAATGCCAATCCTTGTCCATGGCTTTTGTATACTCGCCACTGAAAATTAACTGTAAAACAAAGAACGTTTCGATTACACCTTCGACTTGTCTTCGATTTGAAACGAACAAAAAAAAACACTAACACTTTTTTTTTCATTTTCAATTAAAATTCAATTTAAATTTTTTTTTTTTTGTGTTGTGCAGTATAAATTGTAGGTATTCCTTTGTATGTATGTATGTATTTTTATGTATGTATTTATGTGGGAATGCATGTATTGTATATGTATATGTAACACTTTGTGTAGTACTTTTTTTCGGGGGGAAAAGAAGTGTTGTTGTTGTTGTAGTTGTTGTGCTTTTCTTGTATGTATTATTGTTGTTGTAGTACATAAAACGAATATAAACAATTACAAGGGAGACAGGAAAGGGGAAACAGAGACAACAAGAGACGGAGAGAGAAAGAGAGAGAGAGAGAGATAGAGAGTGGCGGTTTTCCTTTTATACAATGTAATGGGTACCTTTTTAGTTTAGTAAACGTATTTTTATATTTTTTTTTGTTTTGTATTGACGGAGGAAAGAAAGTAGTTTGTAACGTGTCGTTTTGTAAAAGTTCGATATGCGAGTACTTTGGATAGAGTTTTGATTTGATTTTGATTCTTACAAAATTTCGAGTCGTTCAATGAGTGAGAGAGAGAGAGAGCGTGATACAAAATTGATAGTTGAAAGTGTTGCGAATATGATAACAGTTATATATATATATACATAAAGAAATTCATATGTACATATATATATTTTCGAGATCCAAAATACCAAACAAACAAACAAAAAAAAAGTCCAAAGAGAAAATATATATACAAAAGAAAAATGCTTATGAACAGAGAGGATGAAGCAGAAGAAGAAAAAAAAAAACAAAAACAAACAAAAATTGGGCCAAAATTTTATGGAGTTGCCCTTTCATAATTATTATTATTTTTTTTTTGCTCTTATTCTTTTCTTTGCATTATTTATTTGATTTTCATTAATGTATTTTGAATTTTCTTGTCTTTTTTCTTTTTGCTTGTACGAACTGCCACAAAACACGTCACCGTCACGTCACCTACCCCCTTTCCTCAATGGAGGCGTCCACCTCCACTTCGCTGATTTGCACTTCCGATTCGCGACGTTTCGACGATTTTTTGACTTTTTTCGTTTTCTTGACTTCCGTCACCGTTTGCATAATTTCCACATCCGCCATTATAGCTGCCTAGCTGCTGCACTCCAATGACCGACTGAACTTTCTAAGAATAGTAGTAGGAGTCGCCTCTTCTGTGCTTCAATTCGATTTGATTCGATTATTTCTAGAGCTAGAGCCGCGCCGCTACCGTTTGGAATATGTTTTAGACTTAACCGCGTCGCGATCCCAACTGACAGTTTTCGAAATGTTTTTGAAATGAAAATTTCATACAAGGAAGAAAATATAATTCTGTAGTGCAGCAGCAGCAGCAGTAGCAGCAGCGGCGCACACGTTTTTGAGCGTTGTTGTGGTGCGGTGCGTGTATCTAGTTTCGCCCGCAGAGACAAGTGTAAAAATAAAATCTTGAGAGTATTCGCCCCAGACAGCAGCAGCAGCAGCCTAGCAGCCGGCCTAGCCGAAGAGAGCGACAGAGACAGAGAGCAAGAGGGAGAACAAAATCAAGCAACTAAAGAGAGCGTGTAAACGGTACAAAGCTTCAGAGACGTGACCAAAGGGGGGCCGCCACCCAACACCAAACGAGCATTTGCAGCCATTGCGTGATTATTCAACCCTTATGGAGTAACTATTTGTGAAAGAGGGGGACAGAGTGAGGGCCCGTGAAGTCCCCATTGGGCGGGCGCCCCTGTGAACACGCTCTCATTGCTTAGACGTACTCGTTGTTGTTGCCCCTGAAAGATCGCCTAATCATTAGCAGCATTATTGAATATTATTAAATGCAACGCGCGAATTATTGGCCAATTTGGTTTGCAATATTTCTTACACTGCAGAGAATACATACATACATACGTATGTATGTATATTTTAGATACAAATATATCATAAATTTTTGTTTCCCAGGTGCCAAAAAAGAAAGTAACATGTGTGTGCGTGTCTCTCTCTCTATCTCTGTGTGCGTGTGTGTGTGTTGATGTGCATGTGAGTGCTTGCATGTGTTGGTGGTTTGTTTGCTGCTGTGTGGGCGGACAAATACCTGCCTTGTTGAGGGGTGCGGTGAGGGGGTTAGGCATCCATTCTCTTTACATTCAAAAAATTGGAAAAATTAAATCACTTTTTCTTCATCTGTGTTGTTGTTGTTGGTGTTGCTATTGAGGCGGCTGGCGCTTGTGCACACGACACGACACAACTTGCACACACAAACAGACACACACATACAACTTTTGCTCACGATCTCATCATGATGATGATGATGATCATGATCATTATCGATGGAGCATAAATTCCCAGAGTTCTGCTTTTTGGCCAGGCATGTACTTGTCGCGAGAGAGAGAGAGAGAGAGAGAGAGAGAGAGGGAGAGAGATGGAGCAAGAGCAAGGCTGGGAAAGAGAGAGGAATATGAGAGCGTGGGGTGGGCGCTTTGCTGCTGGCTATATAGATTTTTTTTAATTGATCTTTTAAAGCATTTGCGTGGGTCTAAATCTATATGTATATATGTATGTATGTACATATGTACATACGTTGATTGTATAAGTATAATTAATTATCGGAGGGGGCAGGGGAAGCGTAGGGCCCTGGTTTTCCTCTCCTCTCCCTTATTGAACTTTTACAGCATTTTACGGCAGACAACTCATCATCATCGGCAAACAACATAATTGGAAAAATCGAACAAATAGGTGCTCATCGAAATTCTTTGGAAACTATTTAAAAAACGTTCCAAAATTTGCCATAGCTGAAAATTATATTTGCATACATATGTACATACATACAAACATACACACATCTTCCCTCTTAAATGCTTGCTTAAATTTTCCATTTCCAAAGACTAATCGGAAAATATCGGAAGGATCTTCTTCCACCTCGTTTTCTTTACTACTTTGACATGTGAAAACAAATAGAAATTTTCTCCTTGTTATTTTTAAATTTAATGTTTATTTTCTTTCTCATTGATTTCTATAACATTGACGAATCACTTGCGGCTGAATGAAAAAAATAATGTTGAAAATTTCGACAAACTAAAACAACAACCGACAAAAGGTTAAATTAGTTCAAGGAACAATTCAAAAACATGAATTTCGAACAAATTCTGTTCAACAAATATATGTACATATGTATGTATGTAAATTGGCATTCTAAAATGATGGACAGCTCAATAGTGCGTGGAAACGTAGGGCCAGGGCAGGCCAGGCTAGGCTAGGCTCCCACGATCCGTGTTCTAGGTCGAAAGACTGTCGAAATCTTGTACAAATAATGAGCGAAACGTAGAAAAAACAAACCGAATTGTTAATGGGAATTTATGGGTTTTATGTAAAAATAGAGAAATGCATCGCATCGGATCGCATCTGATATATAGAGAAAGAACTACGTATATTTCATTTGCGGTTATTGCTATTTTTGCCACAGCAGACAGCAGCAGAAAACGGCAAAGGCAAATGGCAACAAGATGGCCAATGGAGCTTAATGTAATGCAATATTAAGAATTCTCTTGCTATAAATATCTAAATACATACACAAATATAATTTGTCGAAAATTTTTGGCCAAAGATTTGTGATAAAAAAAATTCTATTCGCCAAATTAACAGCGGCTACGTTTCATTTTATTTAACAAACATTTTCCAAAAACAAACATTTAATTGGGTCATAAATTTATGTTTCATATTTTCCAGATCACTTGTCTAAAGTCTAGACGGGAATGATATCCCCTAGAAACCTTGGCAAGTTTACCGAAAAGGAGTCGTTTAGATCTAGTAGAAGCTTCACTTCATGAAGTTTGGGGCATAAACAAAAGATCTTATAATATAATATAGCTCCCAAGTTTCCAAGGTAAAGACTTGGGAAATTGGCAAATCTTTCTCTTCCAAACCTTAAGTCATTGAAAGCAAGCTATCCTCTCCTAATGGAGCTTATCCAAAGGGTATTCAAACTGGAACCATTTCTATTTAGATAATACCGATACTTATGTATATATGTACTTATGTATGTATATATCAGTTTTTGTGGAATTTTATAAATACATTTCTGGTCAGAGTAATCAGAAATGGGAATGAGAATGGGAAACCAATTGGAAAGGGGGGAAATTGTGGGGAAATTGCGTCAGTCGGTCAAGTTTAAGTTTATTTTTTACTTTTCGTTTTTGTATACTCGAAAATTGATTAGAATTTGGCATTTGTTTTAATCAAACGAAATGAAACAAGACAAAACGAAACTGGTTTTTTGACACTTCACAAAAATTTTTTTTTTGAATTATGAGCCAAAAATTTTGCAAGGAAAATGCACATGAAAAGCACAAAAGGTGTTTCATTTTAGTCACACGAAAAAACAAACAAAAAGATGGCAAAAAAAAAACACACACACACACACACACACACACACACACACACACACAGACCCACAGACAAGCAAAAGATGAAAAATTCATTTGCCAGCCGAAACGCATAATTTCAAGTGAAAGGCGAAAATATTAAAAACAAAAATTTACCGCAAAATTTTAAGTGAAACAATAATAAAAGAAAACAACAAAAACAAAAGCAAAAGTCGAGGAACAAAAAAATGAAAAATGTATTCATGTCGAAGAAAAATCGACGGGCCATACCGAAGTGCTGATGCCCTCATTACCTGCTAAGAACTTCTACGTTTTGGCCATACAAGACATCGATAGACAATTCTTGTTACCCCCGTTTTGGGCAAGGGTATTTTCAACTATTGAATAAGATTTTTTGGCAACGTTTTTGCAGGAGATATTTGTACGATATACATTAATTCTAGTTTCTTCCAACCAGATGCCTTTACGTAATGAATTTTTACAGAAATAAGTGAAAAAAAGATGAACAAGAACAAGAGAAAGAAAGAGAGAGAGAGAGAGAGGAAAAAAAACGAATATTAAGTAAAGTGGCCTTTAAGTGAGCCGCATAAACAAATCACTCGAGTGACACACTTTCCTGTTTGCTTGTCATAAATATTTTCAACAATTTCTTTTCGGCGAAATGTGAGAATGTGAGAAACTTTTGTAGCCTTTTGACAGGCAAATGAAAATAATTTGTTATCTGCTCTGCTCTGCTCCTCTATTGTATGGAATGAGATGTGAGATTTGCTTTGTGTTTAACATTCTACTTATTGACTTTTCATTTTCATTTTTCAACTTGATTTGACAAAGGCCAGGACATAGAAAATTTGACAGCAGCATTTCAACGGAAAATCAAAAAAGAACAACTACAAATAAAAAAAACACGCACACACACACACACACCCAGAAGAGGTGCAAACACACAGACAGGGTGGTAAAGAGTAAGGCAAATGTCACAAAGAGTTCTCTAAAATGATGTCAAAGAAAAAAATATATCAAGTGTTGACAGGAGAATGGGAGGCGACAGGAGACGCAAAATGTATGCAATATTTGCATTGCCTGCTTTTGGGCAAGAATTCTGTTGCATACTTTTTAGAGCAGCTGCCAAATAAGCCATTCGACTAAATGCATTAATTTTGTGGTCGAAAAACAGAATGTTGTGAATACTCTCTTAGAAGCATCTTAGAGCTTCCTTAGGACGGGTTCTGTCTTCGACTTCTTAGAATCAGGATTCGATAAATGAAGGCAGACGAATGAATGGCAAGACACGATTGCACTACACTTAGAATGTTTAAATGTATCCCATTTTGCCCCATTTCTCTTACGAAATCAAATTTCATATTTCTAGTGACGAAACTACTTAAATAAGTAAATAGATCGACATTTGTGTATGTAATTTGACATGTTAAGTGTGTTTATTTCGACAAGAGGTATGACACACAAAGGCGCAGACCACACAAAAGGCCAAATAAACATTTGCAGATTTGTTGTTTGACAAGACATGTCGTATACGTAATATTTGAGACGCAATCTCTGTGAAAATATACTTAAATAGAATTCAACGAGTGTATATCCTATTATATTCTCATTTAACCCTATAAAGTAGGACTTGGATTTGAAATCTTAGAATGCTACTCTTAGGGCATATGAAATTCGCTTTAGCCCATCATATGAGTTGGTTTTTAAGTCCTCCGTAACAACAAGTTTTTATATGTACTAAAAGTAAATTGTCTTCCAAAACATGACAATTTAAGTGGCTGGCTCACATCAATATAAGACGTATCATCAAATGCCTGAATGCCTGAATGCCTGACTGACAGTGGCATTAAAAGGAGACAATATAAAATGTCGAAATTAACTTATGGGATCAGACAGAAAGACAGAGAGAGAGAGAGAGAGAGAGAGAGAGAGAGAGGGAGCGAGAGAGAGAGAGAGGGAGAGAGGGAGCGAGAGAGAAAGACTTAGCCTTCTGCTGTAGTATGTGTCAAGTCAGAAAATGACATCATCAAGCCAAAATGCAAATTGGGCCATAAACAAACACACATCTACATCTATGTATATATATATATATATATATATGTATATATCTGGCCAATTGTGGGACGATTTGTTGCTGGCTGTCTCGTTTAATGTCAGTGCACTTGTGGGCATGATCTCAATTGCCTCGAGTGCATGTAGATGGCAGATTTTTGCATTTCGCCCAAAACATATTTTGGTAGGGAGTGCTTTTGGCTATATATAGACGACAGCCGGGGCAAGGACGACGCCCATGATATTTGTGCATTTTTTTTTTTTTGAATGAATGAAATTGATGACGACGACAATGAAATGTTTTTTCATATACACATTTTGCATTTATTCTCCATACGAAAAAAAAAGCGCAAAAAATTAAAGTCGCATTGAATTAAAAACTTAAAATTGAAAAAATTATCGTACAATCAATCATTATGTTGTTCGTTCGATTCGCTTTCGTTAAGTTAGTATAATACAAAACAAGTGAGAATATATATAAAAAATAAATATATATATAAAGAGAGAGAGAGAGAATTCATTTCTGGATGATCCTATGCAGTCAGAGTCAGAGTAGATGGCGGCTGGAAGCTGGAACTGAGTGCAATTATTTGGTATTGGATTTAATTGATTTTTGAGGGGGCTTTATGAACATGTCTAAAAGAAGAGAAATGTAATAGAAGAAGAAAATTCATACATATATATTATTTTCATTCAATATAGTGTAGTAATATCAGTTAATTGTGTCAAAGAAAGCTCGCTCGGGGCATCTGCATCAAGCTGGCATCAACAGCAGGCACAGCCTAGAAAAGCGGATAAAAATTGGCATCTTTTAGTATATCAAAAGTGTCAATTACAGAGCGAGCGGGTAGCGGATTAGGTTCTAGTGCGGATTCGGGTTCTGGTGCGGGATGTTCCTCTATCGAAGAGGCCGGTGTAAGGCATCGACTCTGTCCCGTGCTAATGATGGCAAGCAAATTCTGTTGCGTTGATTCTGGTGTTAGGTTCGTTGACACCGAAACGGGGCCTAGTTCCGCTAGGGCGGCATTTAAAGCCTCATCGAGCAGGGAGGACGAGGAAGGGGGCTCGGGATTCTGTTCCTTGGACACCTTCTTGCGTTTTTTGGTTTTCTTTTTAAGTGACGAAAACGTCTCCGTTTCGGGTGCCACCAACTCAGCTATGTTTTCCAGTGATTCACCCATCAAAGCCAAGCTGCCGCGTGGTGAGAATGGTCCGCCATTTGCTTCGTCAGCCGTGGTTAGGCTACTCTTTGAACTGCGTCGTGAACGGGATTTCCTTTTGGTCGATTCCAAAAGTTTTTCCGTCATATCCTCCTTTGGTGCTGATAGCCCATACGTTTGGTTATCCGAATCGTTATCGTTCTCCTCTTCATGGGATTTACGCAACTTTTTCTTACTCTTCTTCTTTTTGGGTTTCTCCATGGGCAAGGAATCGGGTTCAAGTTCGGGTTGGAGCTCTGGTTTCAGTTCGAGTTCGAGTTTGAGTTCTTCGATAACCTTCTCTCTTTCTTCATCTAAAGTGTGATCCAATTCGGTTACAGTCTCCTCTACAACATCTGGCAACACTTCACGAACAGGACTACGACTGAAAAGTGTGATACTTTCACCGCCAAAACTAAAGCGGCGATGGTCAAATGGTTCGCCATCTTCTAACTCATTTTCTGCATCCCCCATACCATTCTCCCCTTCGTCTCCTTCGTCCCTCTCGTCTCCATTGCCTTCTTCTGTCTTAGCCATTTCGAAGTGTTGACGATGAGAGGCTTCTCCGTCGTCTTCATTATCGTCGAGTTTGAAATTCTTACGCCAATTGTATTCCCTTTTGGGTATGTAGTTCATATCCACTTCCAAATCATCTTCCAAAGCATTCACCTGAAGCTGCGGATTGTAACCGTAACGTGTACGCAGACGTGCGGATTGCCTAGCGGCAACATGAGCATCGCCCAGATATCGCATCTCTGGGTTATCCCGTTCCAGAGTGAGACCCAAGGCAATGTCGACATCATTCTGTCTGGGAGACTTGTTGTTGAGTTCCCTTGTCTTGGCCCAGAGGGCATAACGCCGTTCGCTATCCGAACTAGATTTCTCCTTATCGGATTCACTGTGATCAGCCGATTCGGGCAACTGTTCTTGTACCATTGTTTCGTACTCCCTCAAAATGCCCGATTGCTTACGATTTCTGATGGCCTCCGTGTAGATTTGTTCGATAAACGAGTCCGGATCGGAATAGGGTGTGGCTCCACCCACTGCCCCATCGCCCAGACAGTCCTCCACATCATCGACTTCATCCCAATCCTGGGCTCTGCGATTGGCGTAACGATCGGTATTACGTTCGGCTTCCTCGCATTCGGAGGTATCGTGATGGGACTCGTCTGTGGGCTGTGTTCGTTCATTATAATCGGAGATGCCCTCATCAAGCTCAAATTCATATTCCTCGTCGTCGATTTCCACGACAGTTTGGCGTTCATCTTCGCTGTCATTCGAGCTGATTTCATCTCCGTCTGCTCCACCTGCTCCTCCTCCCACTCCTTCTCCTCCAATAATGTCAAAATTGTATATGGCATTGGTGGCATCAAACTCGGCCGCCTCTGCCTCAGCTGCTAGAACCGCTTGGGCCCAGGATCGTTCATCCTTCACTTCGTCCTCACCGTTGTAGTCTTCTCGTAATGCCAGACGATTTAGTTCTGCATAGTTCTCTGGCTCAAGTGTGTAAAAATCCTCTTTTAACCAGGTTCTGGTCCCAGTCAAGGTGCGCACTTCAATTTGTGATATATAGACATAGTCATCATCGCTGGGATACTCTTCTACGGGTTGCTCTTGGGCCAGTGAGTATCTACGGAAATGATGATACTCTTCGGGCTCTAAATCTCCACCGCCATATGAGTCCAAGGCCGAATCGGAAGCCCGACGTTCACTATCCAAGAAATCAGCATTCAGATGACGAGAAAAGTTCTCGAAGTTCACACTTGAAGCGGCCAATTGGTCAAGCAGCTGATCCTGCATGTCCCTACGCGCCACTTCCGACTCAATGTTCTTTAGGGCCGCAATATCTTCGTCATCTCTTAGAGGTGAACGACTTTGACTGCGCGACCTTTGAAATTCGGCACTGCGATGTCGTAGATCATCTAGCTGGGATAGATCCAACGACTCGCCCACATAGGTGGAGCGCTTGAAACCACTGTTTATCGATTCCTCCTGCATTCTTTTTGTGTCCTTCAGCTCCTCGGAAAATGTGCGTTCATATTCGCTAGTTTTGGGCTTGGCCCCATGACGATTTTCGGTTATTGAATCCAAAATAGCTGCCTGCAATTCACGCTGAGCGACTGCCTGCTCTCTGGCTAACTCTACGTCAAGCATTGGCGAGGCACTGCGACGAGAATATCGATCTTCCTCCCCCTGGATTCCAGCTAGATCAAGGGACTCCCCCACATAGGTGGATCTTTTGAAGTCATTTGCCTTCAGTTCGTCTTGCAAATCTCTGGCTACTTCGGACTCTGTACGTCCATAGTCCGGCATAAGTTGCTCACATTCGGAAGCAGTGGGACTTAGAACTCTTAGTTCGATCTCTTCATTCGCATTTCTTAGCTTTTGCAGAGCTTCTAAATCCAGTTCTGCCCTCTGCTTGGTTTTACCAGCTAACATAGTTTCCCATTCTTCGTTATGCTTGAGCAAGGTCCTTTGATCGGATCCCTCAAGGTTAAGCATTAAATGAAAGTCCTTTTCACTGGATGGTGAGCGGGTTTGAGAGCGGGAACGGGATCGGGAACGAGAACGGGAGGGTGACAATGATCTCATATCCCTGGTATGCTCAGGTTCTTCCACAATCTCATAGACATATTCTACAGTGAGTCTTCCCTCGGGCTCGGGTGTACGAGCTCTTTCCTGCAATTGCTCAAAGAGCATATCATTCTGGGCTATCATTTTTTCGCGTCGCTTTTGCAGGCTCTGCTCGAGATTGGCAGCGCTGGGAAGTGGCGATCGAGAGCGAGAACGTGAGTGGGTAGAGCGGGCCCGATTTAAACGCAGCTGTTCAAACAGCTTGGCCATACTTTCAGGTGTATCAACGGGTTCGGGGTGATCGGCTTCGGCTACAGCTTCGGACTCTTCTTCGCAAGGAGCTTCAATAATTTCTATGACAGGTATAACAGCTGGAGGAGAGGACAGTACTTGTTCATGGTCTTCGTCTATGTGGAGTTTCTCGAAGAGTTCATCATTCTGTTGAATTCGCTTGAGACGGCGTGTTTCCAAGCTTTTGGCTATATTATCTGACGTGGGCAAAGGCGAACGGGATCTTGATCTAGATTTGGACCTTGAATTTCGTTCGGCCCGCATAGCTTCGACAAAGAGGCGCATCTGTTCTCTAGATGGCTGCTCCGCTTCATCCTCCATCGACTCCATGGGCTCGTCGTTTCCAGCCAAATCATTGATTTCTATAACAGGCTGGGGTAGAACTACAATTTCGGGGGCGACCTATCATGGTTGTTGGTTTCCACAACTTCCATGGGACTGTTCCGACCGCTCAGGTCAGGGGAGTTGGACAACCTTTCCATTAGCTCATCATTTTGCTTAATCAATTTCTCCCGTCGCTTGCTAATACTCCTCTCCAGATTCTCAGACGTGGGCAGAGGTGATCGAGAACGCGAACGAGAACGGCAATCCCTTTGTCTTTGTTCCATCAACTCAGAGCCGAGAGCTTCAAATACCATGGGCACTATCCTTTCCTGCCCATTCTTGGCATCATCGGCAACATTTTGCAGTGGCAGTGCTATGGACTCGTTATCATTGCTCTGACTCATAGTGGACTCCAAAAGTTGTAGAACTGCTTCGCAAGTGACTTCTCCGGCGGGCAATCCATCTTGGGTATCATCGTAGACCTCCAATGTGTGGTCGTTGTCCACATCCATTTCCTGGGCCACATTTTTAGGCTGTGGCGAAGGATTACGCGACGTGGATCGGGATCTGGAGGGATTCACCGAGGCGGTAAAGTCATAAAAATCACTGATGCCCTCCATTAGCAAGCCATATTGATCCCGCCAAGGAGCTGTATCCGGCTGATAGACTGCAATAGTGGGTGCTGATTCTGGTGTCGGCGGCTCTGGTGTGTGGCTGGCCGACCAGCGCTCTTCGTATTGGACCATTTCGTCAATGCGAGGACTGCGTCTCAGGCCAGGCGAAGTGCGGGAATGCTCCTCTGTCGAAGTGGAGGTTTGCAGCTTTGTGGAGCAGCAAGTAAGTGCAGCAAGTAAGCATAGGCATAGGAAAGAGCACAATGGGTAAGGCAATTAAAGCTTGGTTAAGGTTCAGCGTGTGCGTGTGTGTGTGCGGGTGTGCGCGTGTACGTATGTTGGATGAAGGAATGTGCTGAGCTCCGCTGGAAACTTACATTCGACTTGTTGTCGCTGGAGCTGGCACTGGGGCTGGAGGTGCTTTCCGTCTTGTCCTTCTCCTGTTGATTATAACAAATTCCTTGTAGCTCCTCTCTATTTGCACTCTGTTGCACTTAATACTTACCTTACCGAGCTGTTGAGCCGTGGAGAGCGCCGAGGCAGCCTCCAGGTTCTGTTCTTTACTTGCCTCCTCAAACGATGAAGCTTTTGGCTCCATTTTTGCCGCGATTTGTTCGATAACCTCCTCCCCAGATGCATGTTTATCCAGTTCCAACTCCTCTTCGTCGATGGACAGGGCCTTCTCGCGTTTCCAGAATTCCGTGTCCTTGTAATGCTCCGGTACCACCTCACCCCATGGACTGGTATTTTCCTCGCCCAGCATTTCCAGTGCTCCTGCGGCTTCCCCCGATGAAACTGAAGGCTTCGTGTCCTTGGCCGGACTTCGTTTGTGTCGCCTATGATGCTGTTGCTTTACCCTTAACGTCGGCTCGCTGCTGTACTTGATGGGATTGTAGTCCTCCCTGTCGCCATGTTTCAGCTCCTCCTCTTCCAGTGAAGTGAACATCTTGAGCTCTTCCTCACGGGAAGTGCGGGAGTCACGTGACGAATTCGAACTGCCACTTGAACGGCGTTTCTTGAAGGCTCGGCGCCTGCCCGAACCGTCTTCGCGCACCAACGGGCGGGACTTGATGCCATCGAGGGAGCGTAGATAGTCTTCGGTGTACTGAACATCGGGTATATAGTCCTCCCCCTCGGGCTCTGGGCGTTCGGCTTCAGAGGGCTGGGTGCTGAACGAGGACTGCTGACTGGAATTGGGTTCTATGGACGAGCCTTCGTCCGACACACCGGGAAAGGTAAGGGTTTTACTCTTCATTAGATAGGGTTCCTCTACAATGCCACTGCCACTCGTTTGTCCATATTGGGTTTTCACCTTTTGGACTACCAGGGCGGGTTCTTCGTCATCTGGAGGCTCTTGAAATCTGGGTGGCATAGTCTTTTTAATGCATAGTTCTTCTTCAACGGGCTGCAGTCCCAGATACTGGTCGTCATCGTCTTGCTTCTGGGCTGCCTGAAGCATACGTTGTTGCAGGACTACCATTTCCTCTTCGGCCTCCAGAAAGCGGCGAGCGTTTTCCTCAATCAGTTTCTGCTTCGTTTCCAAATCGGATTTACTGGATAGCAATCGACGGGACTGCTCTTCCAGAAGTGCCTCCTCTTCCAGTTCACTTTCGGTGGCGCTAAATTTACGTTCCCGTTCCGCGGCCAAGAGTCGTTCCACTATTTCGGCATCACGCTGGGCCTGGTCGTCCTCCTCCTCCTCTTCCTCATCATTGCCTCGATGATGTCTTTCAAAGAGATGGCGCTGAATTTCCTCTTCGGCTAGGATCCTTTGACGTTCTTGTTCGGCGGCTAATAATTTTCGTTCATTTTCCTCATCCTCAAGCTGTTGCTGCTGCTGTTGCCGTAATCTTTCGGCTGCTATCAGTTTGCGTTCATTTTCCTCGACCTCTTGTCGTAATCGTTCTCTTTCTTCAGCTTCCTCACGTTCTTGCCGTAGTCTCTCGCTTTCTTCGCGTTGTTTTTCGGCCTCAATCAGTTTGCGCTGGTTCTCAGCGGCCTCGCGTTGTCTTTCAGCCTCCGCCTCCGCCTTCTCCTTCTCCTCCTCTTTGATTTTCCTCTGCCTTTGCCTTTGCTCCTCCTCCTCCTCCTTCTGCTCGGCCTTTTTACGCTGTTGTTGCTCTTGCCGTAGCTTGTCTTCTGCCTCGGCTAATTGACGTCGAGTTTCCTCTTCTATTTTTTGCTGACGCTCTAGTTCAATAGCCAAATCTCCTTTCGGATCGACACGGAAACCGTTGCTATAGCAAACACCATCCTGCATAACATTTGTCCCAGCCACCGCTTCCCTTTCAGCAGCCTCAGTGATTTCCCTATCCAGACGCTGGCGAAAGCGTGCCAATTCCTCCTCACTATCGGGCACCGCATCCGCATTGGGATGCTGGGCCGACCAGTGATACAATTGTCGGGCAACAAAGGCGAATTCCAGAGCTCCCAGATAGCCAATTAGCAGGGAGAATATTAGTTCGCCAATGCCGGCTAAAGCGGCTTCCTCATTGGCATTGGCTCCCATCCCGCTCGCTCGCCTGCTTGCTCGCTCGGTCTGTCGGTCGGTCGGTCGGTCGTTTCAAGCGTCGTTCAGCTTGCGTAATGCGTCGAGAATGCACTGAGGAAAGGCGATTTAGTTGTGTTTTTTGGTTTTTTTTTGTGGGCCAGTGGGTCTCGCGTTCCCTCGCCCAATCAATATTATTTCGGTATAAAAATATACCACGCACTCAACTTATTTCGACTCGAATCACTCTCACCCAAGTCAACAGAATTCGTTGGCAAAGTGATTAGGTAATTGAATGATACAAAAGAAAAAAACCAAAAAAAATGTTCGTACGTTTTTCAAAAACAAAAATTTGTTGCCTTTGGCTTCAGTGTGCGCGGCATATAAACATTCAATTTTCGTTTATATATATATTTTTTTTTGCAATATGTTTTTTTTTTTTCAATATTTTCTTTCACTTTAGTTTTGACGAGGAAGAGAGGAAAAGACTAGCGCGAACATTCTTAGTTGCTCTTGCTACTGGCTGCTGGCTGCAGTTGTTGCCAGTTAATCGATCGTCTTGCAACTGATTAATGTCATCAACCACTAGAACTAAAGCTAAGGGCCTCCGAGTGAATCACACGACAGACAGAGAGAGAGAGAGAGAGAGAGAAAGAGAGCAAAAAGAAAAATGCGAAAAGGCGCTAATTGATGGCCGAAAAAAACAAAAAACACTTCTACGGCACAACAACAAGGTATTTTGGCGACTGTCGATGTTGCCGCTGTTGCATTTGGTTAGAATCAGAGAGGGTAGAGAGAGAAAGCAGGGAGAAAGAGCGCGTTACCAATAGGCTTGGCCGTCTTTTTCTAATCAGCTTGCCTCGCTCTCCTCTCTCGTTCTGGCAAATGGATTCAAAACAGGAGGCACGACACAGCAGCTGTTAAATGCATACCCATTAGCTATGATTTTAAACGAATACATTCAGTTCAGGCAATGAATTAAGCTAGATTCTTTAAAATGTAACAAATTTTGTGAAAAATCGGCCAAAGGTCTATAACTTTGAATATAAAATGCTTATAGAAATGAAAGGAGAGCTCTACTGATTGATGGGTATATTTGCTGTCGCATTGCTTAAAAATTCAAGAGACTATTTGACTATTTGTTCGCACTCTTTCTTTTTGTGTGTGTGTGTTTCGCATTTTTGCTATTTATGTTTTTTAATATGTATATTTTCTTCTTCTTACTCTTGCCCATTCCTTTTGGCATGGCCAATGCCAAATGGCAGCAGCAGCAGCGGCAGCGGCAGCGGCATCTGTGCTGCAGTTGTTGTTTGCCATAAATTCAGGCAACAATTTTCACTCATGACACTGACAATAACATTGTGTGAGCATACGCGGCGTATGCGTAATTTGTATACTCTAGCCGCACACTTAATCACTCACTCTTAGAATTGGGCAAATTATATCTCTCTTTATATGGGTCAGAATCAGAATAAAAATCGACCACGGGGGAAGGGTATTAACCGATCGGCATGGGGTTAGTTGGCTGTTTAATTTGATGTTTTGATTTTAATTTGAAATAGTGGCGGCAACAGCAGCCGAAAATAAGAATAATAATTATAATTAATTTATACCGCAAATAAATGGGTCATTCGTGTCTTTATTTATACCAAACATATGTTCGAATATTTTGTTGTTGTTGCTGTTTTTGTGGTTATTGAAAATGAAAGTGCTTTTTAATAGAATTGCCTTGCCAAAGGATGAGATCAGTCGAAATTAAAATTGAACGGCGTTAGCAGGCGAAACAAAATTTAAGCTCTTTCTAGGCGTAAGCCAAGTTGAAGCAATTGAAATTTAATTTTTGCATTTTTCTTGCACTCACTCTCACAACTCACAATATTTCCACATCCGTCCGTCCGTCACACACATCCAACGTCAACATCGAATGCTGGCAATGAATGGACTGATATGGCTGATGGCTGAAGCTATGTGTAGTTCGCTTCTGCTGTGCAGCAAGTGAAGTTCAATGAAAATGCCATAACCTTTAATAAGTAGCAAAATAAGATAGGGGGCCAAGGGAGGGAGGGAGGGTGGCCACACCTTAAGTCCATTAAAGGGAACTGCGTGCGGCAAGTGATAAAAACCAAAACTAAACTAAATGACGAAAAACACACAACACACACACACAAACAACTTAAATTGAATGAGAAGGGGGAAGCCTGAAAGTATGCTACACATTTGCCAATTAGCTGACAATTCGGTGATGAAAAGACTTTGAAAGGACACGAAACTCGGGGGACTCTGCACTCACCTCATCACAGCCAGCACAGCGGGGCTTTAGCATTTCTGCATAATGTCGCTCACAGTAGATTTTGTCATCGTGCACACAGTAGGTGAGATCCACCAGCAGCGAATTGCAGGTGGAGCAAGTGAAGCACTTGGGGTGCCACATGATGCTCTCCACAAATTTGGGTGCAGCCACAACCAATTCACCCGCCGATATCTCGTTATCACAGTGAGCACAATGCTCATCATAGGGCGCATCCTTGATATAGGCTATCGAATGAGAGAGAGAGAGGAGAGAGACAAACTGTGAGTTACCAATTGAGTTAAGACCATACAAACATCCCGCTTTCCCCATACCTATATCCAATACAATTTCATTGCGAGCTGTCACAAAGTCCTCAAACGATGCTACATGTTGCACTTCAAGGTGCTTGCAATGCTCCAGCGAAAGATCCTGTTTGGGCAACTGATAGGCTATCTGTCGCTCTCGATTACATGCCCCTTCGCTATTCAACCGCGGCACCAGCTCCTCGGGCAATTGCTCAAAGTAACGATTGATGCGCGATGATACCCGAACACCAGGTGGCACCCATGTGTAGCCCAGATCACGTGCCTCTATACTGGAATCGGCATGACCCGGTGTCATAGGCTTGAAGCCGAGACGCTCGTGCACATTAGTCGTTTGCTGCTGATAAATGGCATGCGCTTCCCGTGGACATTTGCACGATTGGCAGGTTTTCCTGCAAAGGACAAGTGAAGGGTATATGTATAAAAATGAAAAAAAAAAAACGGTTTGAAAGATTCATATGAACCTCTCAATAGATGTGTGTCCATGGATGTGTCCTGACAGAAAGTTCTAGGCAATAAGTTAAAATTGTATCTAAGGCATAGCTAGTGGCTCTTTAGCGCCATCTGTCGAAAGCTTTTTACATATGGCGGCATGCCATTTCCGTTTCTATTTTTTTGTTTGTTTTTGTTTTTGCTTACCTTACAATGAGATCGTAAATTTCTTTTTTATCAAATACTTTGCAATAGATACTCAAAACATTCAAGCATGCATAGTCCATCCCAGTCCAGGGAACATCGGATGAGGCCAACGCTATCCATAGGGGACACTCGGCATGACGATCCAGATCGAGCATTTTAACCATTTTATTTTTAAATAAGAAAAATTCAACGTTCTTTTTGCACAGTTAAACACTTTTTCTCTTCTCTCCTCCTCTTGTTTAGTTTTTTTTTTTTTTGATTGCTTATTATTATTATTTTGAATTGTTTTTGTTATTATTGTTGTTGTTGTTGGCTTTTTATTTCAATTTTTTTGTTTTATTTCTTGGGTTTCTTAGTTTCTTGGTTTCTTTTGTATTCTTTTTTATAGTTTGACTCATCAAATTTTTGCTATATTCTTTTGCCCTTGCTTGCGGCTTGGCCTTTGGAGCGGCAGCAGCAGCAGCAGCTGGGGGGCGCCTCTAGATTTTGGATACGAATAGAAAATAATGAACTTGACTGAGTTCAACACCTTTTTCTTGTGCTTCTGCTTCTGCTTCCACCTTACCCCCGCCACCCCGTCTACAGCTACTTCTTTTGCTACTTTTACTCGAATTGTTTCTTCATCATTTTAATTTGGCACGTCTGAAATTCTGTGGGTTTAGCGTTATTTGCTCATTGACATTTTGATTAAAGTGTTAATTTTTGACCTTTATGCGCCGGCACAGAATACCCTTCACTCGAAAGGGCATATCAACTGGAATGAACAACCGATTTACCCCTTTCATTTGTTGGACAGACAAGCAGAGAGATTCTTATTCAAACATTTTCAATCGCAGGGAATACAAAACTTCGACACTTCCCTTCCTGGTTTTCTAGATGGTTTTGGCCCCGTATTTTTGTTTACTATCAAAATTTATTTACATACGCAATGAAAAGTCTTGAGGATTTCGGTTCCCCCCCCCAACCAATCAACCCTTCCCCCTTTTTGGCTTAGGTTTGTTGTAGATGCCTGAATTTTCAGTTTGCAGCTTTCAGTTTTCAGTTTAGTAATTGCCTGTTTACTTATTTTTCAATTAGATACAAATAATCAGCGTCATAAATACGCCCACACCAGTGGAAGACCGCAATGTCGAGGCCTATAAGCGGAAAAGAGATGGAGTAAGAGCGAGAGAGCGAGAATTAATTTGCGACAAGTTTCTCAGAAATTAAAAAACTAAAATCAATCACTTGGTTTATCTGGTTAACGAATGTTACAAACTTTAATATTGTTAAAAAGAGGGAAATAATATTTGGCATTCCTTTAAACTTGGTCCTACTTAAAGGCAACACAACACACAAACATACAGACAGACAGTCAGTAAATTAAATGCCAAAAGTATATTGAGTGAGGGGGGTAGAGAGAAAGAGAGAGAGAGAGATTCTAAGAAAAGGGGCGCAGGATTGTGTCATACAAGCGAGGTGATTGTTCACTACAATCTCCACCCTCAACTCCCTACAAATGTCACTTTAAAAAGGTTAGTGAAAAATGAAATGAAATGATATAAAATAAAAGGTAAACGCATCATCATCCACATTTCAGGGCAACTTTTTGATAAGATTAATAGCACACAGACACACACACACACACACACACACGCACACACACAGGCAGGGGCGAGGAGAACCTGAGGTAGGATTGGCTCTGAATTGGAGTGATGTCATCGCCGCCATCAAAATTGTCAAATTCCATTTCCTCAAAATGAACCCAAGAGTAGGTAGCAAAAAAATAAGATAAGCCTTCACGAGAGTTTACTCTTGGTGAAGTCGTCGTTATCAAAGCTACAGGGTGGTAGTGGGTACAGACGACTCAAATGGACTCAAATGGTTAGACACTGGTGGCCTTTTATGGTCTTGATTATTGAGGAACTGCTGTTGGAGGTGGCAGGTGGAGGGACTGCTGCTTGCTGTTAATTGAGCACGACATCTAATACGGAAAATGCAACAGGTTTACATGGCCAAACGGGAGATGGGGGAGGGGGGTTAATCAGTTGATTGGCATGTAATAGTCATATACATATATATGATTCATACTATTCATTTTTTTTTTTTTTTTTTCATTTTTCTCGTAGGTATCCCATAATTCGTATGAGTTCTCGTATTATCAAGATCAAGTTATGTTTGTTTATCTTTCGAATCATTTTTGACTTGAGGGGCGCAGAGGCGCGCGGCACGCGGCAACAAAATGCGAAGCGAAACAGACATCGCTGGAATTTTAGTTTATATTTGCCAAATAAAATTCTTTGCGTTTGTGTCATCCAAAACCAAAAGCAACACAATTTTTCAATTTCCTAGTCAAAAACCCAAAAGGAAACTATGCCAAGTCAATCAAGTCAAAAGAAATATATAGCTCATATAAATAAATCTTATCAATGTAATCCATTCGAATTGGAATTGAATCTACTTACTTTCGCCTATTATGAACTAAATTTAAAGAAGCTAAACCAGATTCTAACTATTTTAGATAGTTTTTCGGTTCTATTTACATTTTAAACCTAAACTAGAAGGCTTGCTTTTTGGATCGCAAAAACTATTGGCATTTTGGTCAATTTATTACCTCAATTCAATTGGATAAAATGGGTCTTTGAGTTGGAATGGCAGCCAAATTGCAAATTTGATTTCGAGAAAAACACATTTCAAAATTTAACGAGCGTGTGCTATTTAGATGGCTGTCATTCAAAAAGTATTTAAAAAATACGGATGCTTTTTTCCCGTATAACATTCTGCGAAGATTCTTAAGCTACAACCGATTTCTTGATATGGTTAACTATCACATTCAATGTTAATATTGGGCATTGCATAATAATAGTCAATATTCTTGGAAAATTAAACAGCAGTATCTAAGACCTTGTACTACTATATAGTAATTATTTGTACTATCTCTGCTTCCACACAGATAACGGACAAAATGCACCAATGCGTCGGACGGACAGTCGTACGGATGGATGGGCCGACCGACCATATGTGTTATTTTAATAATAATCTAGACTTTTGTTTCTAATTCTTCCTTCTCTCATGTTGTTACTCGGAGGCAGATGCGCAACCTTATCGCAAAATAAACAATTAAAATGCCATTAAAATGTGTTTCAGATTAGGCCAAAAGCACATATGTCAAAAAGAGAAAGAGAGAGAGAGAGAGAGAGAGAGAGAGAGAGAGATAAAGATACTGAGGAAAGTGTGAGTGTGTGTGTGTGTGTGTGGTAGATACAATTATATCTTTTATTTAATTGGAAATAATAACTGATACCGACAACAAATGCGAAATCAAGGCAAAAACTTTTCCCTTAACCAGATAAATGTAATTAAAAGCCAAAAAAGCAAAAGTTTTAGGCACAACTTTTGTCACTTTCTATGCTTGCCCCTAGAGATTGTGGGGGGGGGGGGGGGGGGACGGGAGAGAGAAGAAGAAGAAGAATTGGTAAACGGTAAGCAGTAGCGGCAGTAGGAAAAGTCAAGAGTTTTTCCATTTTATAGGCAACAAGAAGGGCAAAGGGATAAAGTTGTTTGTCTGATATTGATGCTGTTGGGGCTGCTGCTTGGTGACCTTTTTTTTCCCCACAGGCCATAGGAAAAACCAATTTTCCACTATAATTGCACTCTACATGTTGTTGTTGTTGTTGTCGCTACAAACAATAAACAATAAAAAGCTCAGCTTCGCATAAAAAGTCACCGTGGCTGAGGCAAGCCAAACGATGGAAAGGATGGGGCGGGGGTGCAGCAACAAATCTCAATTATGAGCCATGGGTCGTCCCACAACTGGGCACAAGGTGTGTATGAGACACACTCGCACACACACACACACACACACACACACACACACACACACACACACACACACACACACACACACAGAGAGAGAGAAAGAAAATGGGGTAAAGAAATAGTGAGAAACGACCCCCATCAGCATGGGCGTAGACAGATAGAATCAAAGATAGTAGTCTAAATAAAATGATGATTTTAAAGAGTCTGACCTAACGGCAGATCATAGTTGGATGCGTCATGGGCCTAGCAGTTTGCGTGACCAGCAGATAATTAGAGATCTTACCAGGGGCAGAGGCGGAGGAACTAAGAAGTGAGAAATATTTCAAAAATTCTTACATATTTATGTTACCACGCCTCCCCTATGCTACGCCCCTGTAAGATAGTGCACCCACGCAGTTAGCTTTCGATTAAATGACTTTTAATGCGATTACGGGAATAACAACAACAACAACAATGGGAATGGGGGGAAAAGAGCATAAAGTGCAGTAGCACAACAATACAATTGCCCTACTATAGCGGTATATATATATGTATGTACATATATGCATATATGTATGTATATATTTAGGTACATATATGGAAACCGCTAATTGAATCAAATGGAAGATGGAATAGGAGAACCAGTGGTTACCTCGTTTTGATATCACAGACTAAAAGGTGACTAATTAACATGCAGATATATACATAGATAGACTCAACCCGTCGTCTTCCACACCCCCACCCCCTCTTATGATGGTAGGTAACTAGAAAAAAAAGAGGAAGCCAGCTTAGTGGATATTTATGACCGAGGTTAAGCTTAATGTTCTCGTTGGCATATTTTAGCAGATAGAAAAACCAGATAGAAAATTGCAATGTGAATTATTGCAACATTGCCAAAGCAATTCGCGGAGAGAGAGAGAGAAAAAGAGATGAGATGAGGTGGCTTTAAGATAAAGTATCTGTGAATTATCATTTAAGTCCAAACCAAATAGATAATGATGGGAACTAACGCGACTGAAGCAATCAAAGTTGGACTTTTCCAAGAGGAAGGACTCTTTTTAATGATTTATTGTTAATTATTCCTAATTTTATTTGATTGTATTGCATTTGCTGGCCTCAAGATATTACTTCATATATCGCTATGTACTTTGCAAAGGCCATGAAAATTCACAAGTTTTGATCTCATTATTGATGCACTTGTCACTGCATTTCAAATCTTTCACTGTTCCAGTCGGTTGGGGGTGAACAAAAATATATATATAAAGACATATGTATATACATAGCTATATAAGTGTGCATTTAGTGCAGCTCTTGCGAAATCTGTTCACAATGTGTTACAAAAAAAAAAAAAAAAAAAGGAAATGCAATGAGCCATTAAATGGCAAAATGTGATGCGATGATGATGGGCAGAGGAAAAGGTCTAACTGACTGGCTAATTAAAGCAGACTGAATCATTAATTGCTGCTTTCCCTCTCTCTTACTCTCTCTCTCTGTCTCACTCTCTCTTTTTAGTTTTGTATGCCACAGATTGTTGCACATCACAAATCAACAAATAAATTAATATGAGAATGAAAACAAACAAACAATCCGGAGACAGTAATTTCTTCGATGCCGAAAAAAATAAACAAGACACGGCATCGGCGTGCATTGTCGTCATAATCGCGGCCGCCAAAGGGTCAATGGACAAATTAAGAATTATCTGTATTTTAATTTTAATTAAATTCATATATTTATAATTTCATTTTACACAGCAACACAGAGAAGAAGACAAAAACCGGTGAAAAAAAGGCGCGCGCGAAAGACATCCACAGCCACAGAGCGGCGGACGAAAGCGTTGACCGACCGGAGCAGCGGAACAAGAGCGAGAGCGACGAAGGCAACCCGCACCGTTACACAATTCAATTCTAACTAAACTCCCGAAGCGGCGCGAACGTCGCCGTCGCTGACTGTTATCGTCGTCGTTGGCTGTGCCGAAGTGAAGGCAGCAGCAGCAGCAGCAGCTGCCGAAGCATAGCGCATAAACGAAACACCTAGCAGAAATAAAGAAAGTCTAGCGGGGGTGGGTGGAGGAGCGAACACTAGCAGCACTACCAGCAGCAGCAGCAGAAAAGCAATGATAATGACACAGCACTTGTTGTTGCTGCTGGTGGTGATGGTACTGCTGCCGCTGCTGCTGCGGTTACCGGCAAAACGTCATCCACGAAGAGGATGGAAAGCAGGGGACCAGAGGGGGGACCTACAAGAACCGCTTATTAGCTATGCAGTGCTTATTCTTCTTCTTCTTTTTATGACGCTCTTCATTAGCGCAAGCGGCGACAAGCATGCACACACACATGTGCATCTTTCCCGTGGACTTTATGTAAAAAGCACTACAAGAAATTCTACTTCGCTGCGTTTTCGATTAAAAAGATCGTCGTTAAACGTTCTCACAGTGTCTCATGGTGAAAAAAAATTGCAATCTTGGCTCATCTATAGCCGAACCTTAAGGAAAGATAGTGATATCAGTTAGACTTGCGTCATCAGAAAGATTCTTAAGGAATGATCTTTTTCTTAGGAAAACTTTTTTTCATTTGATTTTGCTGAATTATTACAGTTGCTTGTGAAGGGATTTTGACAAAAGCTCTTAATGCATAATGATAGCAACAAGTGTTTCAGGCAGGGGCGTAGTGGAGGCCCCCTTTAAATACTTTTTTGAGTTCTCTTAATAGTCAATTAGAATTTTGTTCAGTGTGGCATAGGGCAACGGCGACGGTGACGACGACGACGACGACGACGACGACGACTTCTCCATGGACTAATGAGTCTGTCCGTTTGTTCATTTGCAGGTAATGCGCTTGGCTAACGTTTCATTTTATTTCTTGTTTTATTTTTATTTTTTATTTTTAAGTAGATTAATGGCCAATTGGAAAATGCAATGCCTGATGCTTCCGCTGCGTTTCGTATTTGAATTTGAAATAAAACGGTCAAGGTCGTTGTAGGCCAGACACAGACAGACAGCAGCAACTGTTTGAGCAATTTATCCAATGTAAAGATGTAACAATAAGTCCAACTACAACATGGAAAGGCAACTAACTAAAAGGCCAATTGAAATTCGGATGTCCAATGCGTACATCTCTATCTATTTATCTGCATACATATGTATGTATGTATGTAAGTACCTACAAATACATACATATGTATGTACATATATCTGGGCGTAAGTCGGACAAAAACCATAAAGACAACGTCAAATGGCCCGTAAAAATATTATGATGCCGCCTGCCTTGTGCCTGGCTGTTTTGCTATGCTCGTTTGCCTGTTGCCTGTAGCCGGCACTTGGGTAAATTTTGTATATTTGTACAAGGTAGAGAGGGTAGCGAGGGTAGAGACTGGAGGATGGAGGGCCAACAAAGTGGGGTATTGAGTGGGTGAGTGGTTGATGGGAGGGTGGTTGGCTGGCTGGCTGGCTGGCTGCCTGGCTGATTGGTTTGGCCAAGTGTTTTCATTCATGAGCAAGTCAACAGACACTTTGGCACTTCAAGTCTTTTGACTTAAGTCCAGACAAATTTCCCATGTTTCTCTTTTTTGCTTGTGTTGTTGGTCAAAACATTTCCTCTACTTGGCCAAAAGATTCATTTGATGGTCTGACATTATTTATGAGAACTTCTGAGGATTTATTTTAATTGTAAACATAAATGATTAATGTTTGAAAATACCTATTCTTAAAAGAAATCCTAGGCCAAAAGGGCCTTCAGTAGGAAAGTAAAGTAAAAAAAAAAAACATCTGTTATTCCGACAAGGGATTTTGACTCGACATAATTCTAATCGTAGTATCCATCACTTAATTAGAAACCCGTTCCTTAACGGTTTCAATTTCGGTTTCGGCTTCGGTTTCGGTGTCGGCCAAGCCTTACAAATTGCATGCATTATTAACCATGAGGAAGTACCGGCCACTGACACCTGACAGACAGACAGCTCTCCCCAGGTAATAGAGTCGAGGAGTAACTCCCATCGCTTGTTCCGCATTTACGTATGTATGTATGTAGCTTGTCCACGTCGTCAAGCTGTCTATCAATTTGATAAGCAGTCGCGTTAAATGGCTCACGAAAATATATCATATATGTCTACCCTTTTCCCATACGTATAGTCTCTCCGTGTTTCCCCATTCGATAGCAAAATGCAAAACGTGACTTTGGTTGTAAGAGTTGATTAATGTTTTAAGGTGAGTGCCGGAATCAAAAAAATTATTGCCTGGTAAAAAATGCTATCACTCATTCAATATTGTTGAGTAGATTGCTAAAATGGAAGGCTATAATCGTAACCAAGAACGGTCATGGTCAGCAGATGGTCAAACATTTGCCTAGCATCTGCAGTCGATCCAGGGCAATCTTTGTATCCTAGGGCAGAGGCTGTCATCTGTATCCAGCTTGGACATGTCTCTCTCTCAGTCATTCTCTGTGGGAGGAAGAACTGCCTTCTATTTTGGCAGTTCTCTCTCTCTCTCTCTCTCTCTCTCTCTCTCTCTCTCTCTCTTTGTATTCATTGAATTAAACATTATTATTAGGCAAATCTGTTTTGAATTTTAAGTGCATACAAAAGCAAATATACTAGGAAATGCCATTTATCAATAGTTTTTCATTCAGTTTCGACGAGTTTGTAAATATTGAAATGGATTTGGAAAATGAAAAGAAGAACAAGAAGAACCTTTAGCAAATCATTGTGGGGAATGGAAGTTTTACAGCCCAAAATTTATCGATCATTCCGTGACGGTGTGTGTGTGTGTGTTTATTTGTTTATTTACCTGAGGCTACCTGTCTACATGGGATGGGATGTGATGGGATGGGTGAGATGCGTATATTTCTCCTATCTCTATCTATGATACATGTGGCGGCTGTCAATTTGGTGATTTTTAATTACATCTGACGATAATTCCCATACCAAATACCAAATGGCAAATGGCTGACAGCAGAGACAAGGAGGACAGAGCTATGCAAAATGTGATGGCAGAGTGAGAGGTAGAGAAGAGGTAGAAGAAACATATATATGTACATATAGAGGAGATGTTGTTGGTTGTTGTTGGTGTTGTTGTTTAGCGGGCGGCGCTTGTGGAAGTGGTTGACTCTCTGTTGCCTTAATGGCGCGCAACCATTATTCTATGTACATTTCCACATTGGGATAATGTACTTGTGTTCAGGTGTACAGATATAGCTACAAGGCATGTGATGTATGTATCTATGTACCTCTAAAAGGTAGCTGCTATAAATGTTTTGCTCTCTGTTCGTTTGTTGTATTCTCTTTTTTTTTTTTTCTTTTTTTGATTTGTTTGTATTTATTTTGGTATTATATTTTTGGCTTTGACTTTTGCTTTTTGCTTTGATTCGAGGGAAAATTCAACATTAACGTCACATTAAAAGTAAACACACACATTGACAGACATCATTTTCCTTTCCATTTCTTTCTCGATTTCTCTCTGTCATCGAAAAAGGTTAAGACCAACCAAAGAAGTGCTTCATGTGCCAGTAGAATGGAAGTTTAAGTTAAAGTTGTGATCCATGGCAAACCTTTTCTACTACGCCCATGCCCACATTGTGTATACCTTTCCCAAAACTTATTTTAATTATATTTAGAAATATACCCAAAAGGCACATGTATATAGCGGTCCAACTGCTGGTCATTAACACACAGATGAAATTTTAGATGGCACAACGGCCCGAAGTGTGTGTCGATCGCTGAGTCAGCCGGGCTAGTAAAACTCCCCCTCCCTCTACGGGGTTCGTCCCTTAACAGGAGTCCACTTTCCCTCTTTAACTGATTTATTTGTTCAATCATTAGCCAATTGAATAATGCCTCGCTAAACGTGAGTATCAATCGATGAAAACTTAAAAATTTGAAACCAACAATTCCCGCAATAAGTGCGAAATTATGTAAAACAGCAGCCAAAAAAATCAAAGTGAATTTATTTCACTCTTCTTTTCCATGTTTCATTCAACGCGTTCAAGTTCAAGTTTTTCTTCTCTTATTGTTGTTCTTTTCGGTTGTTTTCTTTTTGTGTTCTTTTTTGTTGGCTGTGTCGATGGATTGATGCCCAATTAAAAATACTTTGCGCGGCTACCAAAAACCAAGAGAACGAAAGAAAGAAAAAACCAAAACGAAGAACAACAAAATTCTTTGTGTGCTTTAATTGCCACCTCAATAATTCATAAATTGCGGCCCAAGCCCAATTGATGAAGATGATGATGATTATAGTATTATTCTTACCGCTGCTGCTGCTGCTGCTCCTGCTCCTCCCCCTTCGTCTCCTTCGGCAGAATCTCCTCCTCCTGATCCACTTTGGCCAGAGTCTTTTTACGTCTAATGGCCATATGCCTTTCGCGTGTGGGAAACTTTGGTTGTTTCTTAACCAATATCGGTTGCACTTGCATTGAATTCATTTTCATTTTATTCTCATTTCATTCTCATTAATTTTTTCGTTATTCGTAAAAGCTAGCTGGCTAGTCCGAAGGACGGACGAAGGTAATTCCTTCCACGAGACTTTTCACTGCTTGGGCAACCATTATTTTGTTAACGGTTTCTTGGTTTCTTACATAACGGTTGCATGCCCTGTCAAGTACACTGGGCAAACAATGTAGAACCGAGTCGTCCGACAATTCTGACAGCTATCTAAAGTACGTAGAATGCGTGCGACACGATTTTCAAACTGATAAGACAACACACACACACACACGAACAAAAAAATTGACATTAAGACAAGCACACAACAAGATTAAGCAAGTGAGAGAGAGAGAGAGAGAGAGAGAAAGACGGGAGACGAGTGGTCAACAGTTTGACATGCACTGTAAACGTTTTTTAATCAAATTCCAGGCCCGATCGTTAGAGCAACTGGCGTACAACTGTTTTAACTGTTTAAATGCAATGCAATTTTAAAGCTCAGCTTGCCGCCAACTTAAATGCCAATATAAAGACGACTATGCAATACCCTAAAAAATACAATACAAACCAAAGCCAGCGAGCGAGAGAGAGAGAAAGAGAGAAGAAGATAGAGAGAAATTGCCTTATCAGAAACCACAGTTGAGAAAAGATCTTTAAGCCCATAATTATAGGGTATACATAATACTGGTCAAAATTGACAAGCTAAATTTATTTAAGTATATTGAGCAAGCGACAACGACAACGACAACAACTGAATAATAATAAATCAAACATGTGAGCATATGAATAAACACGAGAGCCCAAGTCAGCTGTGTGTGAAGTTAGTCAATGTCAGTCAGCCTCGTCAACGTTTTCATTGCTCAAGCTGCTGCTGGCTGGCTGGTTGGCTGACTGATTGGCTGACTGGCTGGCTGACTCTCTCAGAGCCCTAAAAATTGCACGCGTTTTGCCTGAACTTGAGGCTGAACCCGAACCCCGAGCAATTGCTGTGATGTTGCAATCGTCTCTCAATCAATTCATGAACTCAGAGCGAAGAATTCAGAGAAGAGTAGAAGCCAAGTGCAAGAGAAGTCTTGCGTTTTCATGAATTACACTATTACAAAACAAAAAGCAAGTCAAGGCCATATTCGTTTTTTAATTGTCGCTGCAACAGAAGTGAAAACCATCAGTACCCAAAATGAAGGTTAACCAGCAACAACATAGTATGATGGTGGGTGGTGGGGTGTGGCAATGGGTCAACTGAAATGATCGACCATTAAGAAACCCATGAAGAAAGCAAATTTCTCTCAGTGCATTAATTACTCATAAGAAAAATAGAAATATAATTTCATTCCGCCTGATGATGACGACTTTGATCTATATTGTCGTCAACTTAATTAACTTCCACTAAGACCCATATAAAAATGACTACATTTTGTATAAATATTGTCCATAGGACAAATGGATGGATGGATGAATCTCTGATTATTTTGCTAATTTCATAAATTTTGTTTTTTGTTTTTTTAAATTTATTTCGACTATTAAAGTTGCCATAAAGAACCTAAAACCATAAAAAAAAGAAAATCTCAAAACTAAATGAAATTGTTGCCAAAAAACAAAAGTTTACAAATGGAAATTGAGAAACACATACACACACACACGCACACACAGAGCGAGAGAGAGAGAGAGAGATATCATTGGAATCATTTTGCAAAATTTCAGTTATTGGCGGGCAGCCAGAGTCAAAATTGAAAACAAACAAAACCGCAGTTAGACAAAGGAGACGACAGACAAGCAGACAGACAAATAGACAGACTCTCTGACAAACGGACAGACATTTGGATCGACAATCGGTTTGCTTCAAACGGTTTTTCATACCCTTTTTTTTTTGCCAATGAACCATTTGCGATTTATTTTTTAATTTGACGCAGTTTTCTTTGCAAGTTTAGTGAACATTTCTAGCAAATTTTCTAGTAAGGGTATCTCAATTTCGTTATGCTTTTCATTTGGCTTTGTATTCGTGTTTTGCCATTGTGCTTGTGCTCCGGAACGTTAAGTGTTTAGGCCTAATTGTAGACCAACATTCTGGTAACTAATATGCAATTTACAAATGAGAGAGAGATAGACAGACAGACAGAGAGAGAGAGAGAGAGAGAGAGAGAGAGAGAAAGAGAAGGAGGAGTAAGAGACACTAGTAGTAGGAGCAGCAGCAATCGCATGATGAATAATTAATAAAAATCCGGCAAATATTTACTTTGTATACAATGCGGGGGCAATAATTATCATCATCATCATTCTAATGAGGGGGTGGCTGTTGGCAATAGGCTGACTAGGTTTGACTGGGGGGCTGGCTGACCGGCTGACTGGCTGACTGGCTGGGTTGTCATCATTATCAACAATATTTTCGCCCATCCGTTTCCCTTTTGGCCTTTCACGCGGCTTGTTTTTGGCTTGCGGTTTTACCGTTTAATTCAATGATTTTTCACAATTTTTGCGCGATTTTTGTTTTTATTTCTCTTTCAAGTTTTATGAGCAGAAATTCTTGTGAGATTGAGATTTGTTGGCATCGCCACTGACGCATTGATTTATTTATCCATTTTGACTTATGGCCTTTCCTTTTTTTTTTTCTTTTCTGTTGCGAATGTTTTAAATAAATTATTGATTTTTAATAACCAAACGGAAGGCAGATTCACATTAAAAATTAAAGATAGCTTCAGCTGACCTAAAGATTGTCAACTCTTTTCCTTCAACCATTCAACCATTTAGCGTGCTTCTTTTCTAACCAATTTGATTCTTCCCCCTTAAAGAAAGGAGTTCCTAACTCTAAATCCATTCACTGGAGACAATGAAGATCATCTGTTCGGCTAACGTTTTTAAAAAAATATTTCGAATTTCCGGTTTCTTTTTTCAGCCATCTGGCGGCAACTTGTTGCAACCGATAATTAGAGCTTTCGTTGCATAAAAGCTTTCGACAGTAACGAACGAAATAATATGTCAGATTTGTGATTAAGCGAGCAAAAAATCGTTTAAAATATTTCCACAAAATTCAGAGAAATTAAATTTATACACAAAAATTATGCCAAATAATTTAAAATATTGCCTAAAATGAGGTGATCTAATTTCAATGGAAACACGGGGCGTATGAACTATGAAAGCTTCAATTATTACACATACGCACTGTTTAACCATCTATGAAACGTTGGCAACTTTCGATTATTCGAACTTACCTCCAATCGTGAGCCGCAAAGCCAGGACAATCTGATTTGCATTGCTCACAGCGAACACCCTCTTCCACCTCTCGTATGATGACACCCTGTAAAGAAAAGAAAACATATAATGAGTAAGATGAAAGAAATGAAAAGATATTCTGAGGGACTGACTGACTGACTTCCCTTTTTACACGCTGTGGTTGCCTCAAGACTGAGAGATTAGATGGCCAAGGCTAATCTCAGCTGATCACACACAAAGAAACAGTTGTTTATCCAGGGGGACTTTTGAAGCAAAAATAAATCTCTTTTTTTTTGGTTGGCATTTTATGTAAATTTCACAATTAATTTACGTTTAAAGAAGAGAGAGAGAGAGAGAGAGAAAATGAGAGAAAGAGATGGCAAAAGAACAGCGTATGGGATTTCTACCGATTATACAACTTAATTTGTGCCCAGCTCATTTACGGGCCATTGCATCGGGGGAAATGCCATATATGGAGTTGCTTGTTGGTTGTTGTTGTTGTTTTTGTTGCTTGTTGGTTACGGAGAGATGCGAAATGTAATTGCATTGGCCAGCAATACATTTTCCGCAGCATTTCCCTTTTGCCTTCGCATTTTCTACAATTTTCCAGTGCCAAAAGTCATGCCAAAGACCCAAGCTTAACCGAAAAAGAAGAGAAATGAACGTCTGCCCCCTCTCGCCTTCCCTCTCCTCTTGGCTGCTGCTGCTGCTAGTTGGCCAAAGAGCAAATTGCACTTGTTCCAAAAATACTTACATGGACAGCGGTGGAGCGGTTGAGCGGTTGGGCGGTGGAGCAGTGGAGCAGGACGCAGGGCGGAGGGGAAAGGGCCAACAACAAACCAGCAAAACCAACAAAAGTTGAAACAACAAAATTTGCACTTGGCATGCTTCCATTTTTATATCTTTCAGGTTTTCTTTCGCTTTGTCCTCTTTGTTGGAACACACACACACACACAAACACACTAACCCCAAGAAAGGGTATATTAACTATGACAAAAATTGAAATTTCAGTCAGCCAACGAAACCCTCTAAACGCTTCTTAGGGTATGCTGAATGCGGTGCCAACTCCTCGCCTCGCCTTCTCTCTCCGGAGTCTGTTTGACTGCAGCAAAAGATCCTTCATATACGTATGCATATACATATATATGGAAATTAATATGCAGGATGTGCCGCCGCCATTTGGGGTCCTTTTTTAGATCTCTTTCTGTGTTTGAGTGCAGCAATTCGAGTTGCCCTTTTGGCAGTTGCCACTTGCCAATAATTGTGACACATGGCGCGAAAATCGATGCTGACCCAGTTCCAAGTGGTAGGCCGACAAGGATTTGGTCGCCTCCGCCATCCCCGCCAACGCCCCACCAGCCTAGAGTGACTGTCAGATGGATGAGGCCAACTGGGATGGGACTGCGACTGTCTCTGGGACTGGGACTGGGACTGGGTAGATCAAGAGTAAAAATGTGGCGACAAACATTTTGTCTGACAATGAATGTGGCATTAAGTTGCAGTCGTTGTTGTTGTTGGTGTGGGTAAATGTTTGACTTCCACTTAAGCTTCAATTTGGGGCCATTTGCCTTTGTCATTGGTCTCTCTCTCTCTCTCTTTTTTTTTTTTTTTGGTGGGGGTTACAGGCAGAGAGATTAATGTCAGTCTAATTAAACAAATGGCCATGTCAATAAATCTATAAAGCATTTTGGAATAACTTTTGGCGAAAGTTTTGTGCTTCCAATCGCTTCTGAAATTGAAAATTTGCATTTCACTAGCCAAATTGGAGACAAAGACAATGCGATTTATCGCAGTTTCTCAAGTTTAATCGCTGGCAAAGAGAATTTTGGGTTTCCCCACCCATCAAACTAATAAGTAGCCTCTAAAACAATTAGTTATATTTGTAGTATCGAAATGATTTAATGATTATTACTTTATGTTATACCCTTGCAAAAGGAGCACATTAGTTTTGGTTAGAAGCATCTTCGATCGATCAAACGATCACTCGAAAATGAAGTTTTTGATCAAAAACTTTGCTGTTTTCCATTAAATATTTAAACAAATTGCCATATCTTGGTCCTTGCCAAATTTCATTAAGATCGGACTACCACAGTGCTTATCATATTCAAATGCTTGAACTTTGAAACAATTAAAATAACATTTTTTTTTGATTGAAAAAACAAAAAAAACTTGCAAGGGTATACAAACTTTGGCATGGCCCAAGTAGGCTTGGCCTTTTGGTTTATTTATTTTCCCTGTATATGATGGGAAATTTGTCCCTTATGGGTTTTTTTCCCCTCCAACATATTCGAGATTATTGGAAAAATATTTTCAAAAAGTAATCAGAAAGATTTCGGAATCTTAAACAAAAAGAGGACCGAATGTACTTATTTGTATATACATATTTCTCATTTTATTTTAAATAAGTTTCTCTTATTTAATTTTATTTCACAGTAATTAATAATAATATTTTTTTGAGTTCTTTATTACCCCATAAATATATATATTCACATAATTTACATATATATTTGCGTCTGTATTGTTGGGGTCTGATCATTATTTAAAAATAGATTTTTCTGTTTTGAATTTTGCCCAGTTTTGATCAGATTTAAGTCAGAATGACTTGGCACAAAACGAAAAGAAGGGAGAACAAAGTTCTTAAAAGGTAATTGCACACAAAATATATATTTATTAAACACTTGTATTACCATTTGCCATAATTAACAACAACAATCAAACGATTCTTCATTACTGCGAAATGATTTCAGTTTCATTTAGAGATTCTCTCTTTATTTTAGTTAGTTTCTTAGCCAATTTCGAATGATGTCATAGTAAACCAATTTCATCTTATATTTTCCTTATGACAGTCAAAAAAAAAAAAACAACAGAAATCAGAAATATGTTGCAATTGCCATTTTTGGGTCTTGATATTGGGTTTTTTTTTGCGTTTACAAATCATGGCTAATACCAGTCCAAGATCCAGCCCACACACACACACACAAACACCCACACCCGCACACACTCTGACGATTTAGATGCAAAAAAGTTCTGGCCAAAATACAAAATACGAAAAGTCTATATCTAAGCTGGTTCCAGATTTTCAAAGCATGACGCAGCGACTGACTGACTGACTGACTAACTGAATGTTGACTTGACTATTTGTCTGCGGTGAAATAAAACAACAAAAAAAAAACATCGTAGGTCGACAGGCAACAGCAACAACAACAGCAACCAAACTGAATATAGTTAAAACCGGCTTTTGGTTTACTTGGAAATATAAATTTCTATGTATGCCCAACCCCAAGCACCAGCAGCAACAACAACAACAACAACAAGAACATTAACGCAAGAAACAGAACGAACTGTGTTTTGTTTATTGCAAAATACTTAAGCAACAACAACAACAACAACGTCTGAAAAGAAAAATACAATAAAAAAGGTGGAGAGAAACAAAAAATAAACCGAAAAAATTTAGCTTACTTTGATCGTGCCTCGTTTCAAATACCCTTTAGCATTGCCTACATGGCGGATACGTAATTTTTTTTTTTTTTTCTTGACTTTGTCACACTAAATCAGAGTTTTAGTAAACTAATTTTTAAACTTTCTAAAAACTTTTCTTTCACAGCCGATGAACCAAGATCTCGCTTTGCGTCGTTTTGTTTTGCGTTGCTCCATTTTCACCGTGCGTCGTTCGATTCTTTAATTTCTTTCTTTTAAGCCCCTGGAACCTATCTTCGATCTTTATATGGTTGGCTATAGAAAATTCTGATTCACTTTGCGCCGTTTTAGAACGTAACCCGAACGCAAAGCGAGTTTTTGGAGTAATGTATTTTTGTGTGAGATTCTTCGTCTTTCTTGAGTCGCTACAATTTCGCAACTGTTTACCCAATTTTTGAGTAAGAGTTTTAGTCAATCCAGGAACAGATTTTAAAACAAAGCTGGGGTAATAAACAAGAATCAGTTGTGTATATGTTGCCCAAAAATTTTATTCCTAATCCTAAGTAGATTTGGATACAAGATTTGTACACAATGACAGATAATTTCGGGCGCGTTTCCCCCGCCGGGTTTCACCGCCTTTGCCCTAAATCAAAAAGAAGACAATTAAAGTACAAGTGAAGTTTGTTTTGTCTGTTGAGAAATTGGCATTAATTAACACAGATTTTTTTGGGCTCTTTTACGGATGATGATGATGATGATGATAATTTTGATGATTTCAACCTGTTTGCAAGCCCACACAAAGATCTCTCAGATAACTTCTTCCCCCTCGATTGAACTACACAAAAAACGAAGCAAGGTTAACTAAAATTTACATTATAACCATAATTTTTCACAGTCTAGTTAAGATTTTGTAAAACGCACACCTAAAACAAAAAATGGCAACTTGAGGCTAGGCTAATCTCTGTCTGCTTTGCTTTAGATGTAGATCAAGATCATGCGTAACTCTAAACCAAAAATACAAAAAAAAAAAAAAAAAATTACAAAAACTTGTCGAGTCTCTAAAGTTGTTTGACCAAATGAGAAAGTGAAAAAAATAAAAACAAAACAAAACGCAGCTTCTAGGGCAATGATCTTGCTAATTAGTCTCGATAAAATCGACCGAATTGTCGATGGATCTAACCAAGATTTCTATATTGCGGTTTATAGTTTGTTGCTGACATCAGCATTTGACTTTCTGGACAATTTTTTTTTTTCAATATTTCGTTTCGTATGGTAGCCAAATATGGCTTTAACCTCATCATCATCATCATTTCATTTCATTTGGCGCTGCTTTCTAACTAACCCCACATCTCTGCCTCTCTCTTTCTCTCTCTGTTTCTCTCTCTCTCTCTCCATAGCCATATTTTAATGCTTGTCACGTAACATTTGCTCATTTTCATGCACAGTTAGTCATATAGACAGACAGACGAACTCATATTTTCCAGTTCAGTTTCAGTTTATATATTTTATTTGTTTTTTTTTTTTTTGACCAACTAAAAATTGTTTCAAGATTTCCAAGAGTGAAGGGGAAAAGACGTGAAAAGAGAGAGAAAAAGAGACAGAGAAAGAGAGAGAGATACAGTTGATAATTAGCACCTTCTGCATTAAGGTAGTTGTTACCCATCAAATCAAAGGGTATATCAGTTCTTTTGTTCATTAAGGATAAGCACCTAAAATAACTTCTTCTTCTTCTATACAAGAAGCTATTTCGATCAATTGGGTTATACTTTGGGGCTCTAAAATCAAAGTAAAAAACACTTTTAAAGGGTATTTAGACTTCGTCTTTGCCGTCTTCCACCTTCAGTTCGGATTATTCACAATTTCGTTTCGGCGAATCAATAAAATGCACAACATTTATGATTATATCTTTGCTGTTAATGTTTATCATACAAACCTTGGAACAACTCGAACAAAATGTATTTACAAAAATCCCCCCCCAGGGCTCTCCTTAATGGAGAGAAAACAACGTTTCTTTCAATTTCAATTTTATTTGCTTAGCAGAGAGAAAAAAAAAAAAATACTTCACAACCCAAAGTGGAGGAGAGAATGGGGGGGCCAGGGAGTTGGGAGAGGTGGGAGTGTGACATATGTGGACATAAATCATTAAACTGCAAATAAATAATAAAATAAAAAAGGGGTGGCGGCGGTGGGGGGCGGTCACCCGAATGACGCAAGAGAAAAGAACTCGCTAAATATTGTTCGATCGTTCGATTGTTCGATCGACGATCGATCGGGCGGACACATCGCATCTACCTCCAGGGAATTTTAATAGGCGATCGATTGCGTCGCATTAGGGCGGGATTAGGGACGTGGGCGGGACGTGACTGATGCTGCTGGTGATCGCGACGCCCCAAATATATGGTGGGTTCGCCCCCACCTCTCGAGCTGGACGTCTGCCAGTTTGATGTGGATTTTGCACTTTTTGGAGCATTGTAATGACCCCCAAAGTAGGTCTGCTGATGGACTGGAGCCTGACTGGTGGGTGGACGATAGTTGTGGGTGGTACTTGTGGATGGCTTATTGCCATAGAGTTGCACGCGTGTGGGAGCCCTTCCTCTTGTTAGCTGGGTGGTTGGTGGAGCCATGCTTAGTTTTCCACTCGATTCACTGCCTATGTGAACCAAAGTCTGATAACGTCCGCCGCTTATTTTGGGTGGCTGATGGGATCTGGTGGGCGAATGTGGTTTGGCATAATACTCGGCAGTTGGCATGGGCTTGGCCACGCCCACGGGCACAAAACGTCCCGGCGAGTGCGGTGAAATGGAGTTCTTAATCTCAATCCGTATAGAGGGATTAGTTGCAGGCGATGGAGATGGAGAGGGTTTCCTCACATGTGTTGTGGGTTGCGTCACTCGGAAAGTTTCGTTTCGTTTCACTGGCGAGCGGGTGGCAGATCGTGAGGGTCGATCTCGCAGAGGAGAACGCGAGGTGGGGCGATAGTTGTCATTGTCGAAAACCAGAAAGTCCGGACGATTCTCCTTCGACAGATGATGGGTCTGGGCCTGCTCATTGGATGAGGTTTGTTGTCGTTGGGGCACTTCCACAAACCAGGCAGGATTGTGGGGATCCTCCTTTTGCTGTTGTATCAGACGATCACGGAACGATTTGCGGAAACTACTCAACGTAATTGTCTTGTACTTATCCCTCTCATCGTCCTCCAGTTGTTGATCCTCCACTAGATCGGCATTCGTGTGGGTTTTCAGTTGCTCCAATTGCTCGCGCAAATGCTTGGGCGGCTTACTCTTCCGATAGGTGGAGGAATCGAAGCTGCCACTTGAATTTGAATTGGATCCAATGCTGGACTGACGATTGATATTCGAATCACCCTGCAATGCCTTCAGGCTGGATTGCTGCTCATAGAGGAAGTTAAAGGGATCGGCCTGGGCATCGTAGTCAACCAAACGAGAATCTGCTCCATCGTTGCGCCACTTGTAATAGGTATTTGTGGCCGTGTCACTAGGATGATGCTCATAGGTGGCCTCCTCTGATGGCGATGGCGTCTTCTTACGCTTCGTGAATGTACTAAATTTGCTAAAGACTTTCGATTTCTTCGATTTCTTTTCCAACGTCGAGCAATTCGAGGCCGGACGCTCCTCATCCGAGTAGGGATTCAATATGAATGTATCGCCGCGTTGAAGGGTCGAACTGGCTGTGGAATCCCGACGGGTCGACGTACTAATCACACTGCCTGGCCGGGAGTGCGACTGGTTGCTGGCGCTGCGAACTGGTGTCGTGTCACGAGAAGAGCTCTTGGCCCTTGACGATGACAGAGATGAGCGTATGTTGCGAAAGAACGACATTTCTATCGGTTGCTTTAACCTTGGCTTTTTTACCGGCGGCGGCGCCAAGCTTCAAAGCTCTAAGCTCTTAACCTTGCAGACAAAAGCAAAAAAAAAAAAAAAAAAAAAAAAAGCAAACAAAATAGTGCGAAAGAGAGCGACGGCGGAGGGAGCGGGTGAGCGAGCGAGCGGTTTTGGTTTCGGTTTTGGAGCTTTGCGCGTCCGACGCTGTCAACTGCCAGAAAGCAACTGAGCAAAAAAACGCCAACTTCACTTATTACGCGGATCACTAGAATTTCTGTCGCTGCTGTTGTTTTTATTGTTGTTGTTGCCATCTCGCTTGCTCTTCGACTTTGGCCGCGCTTGATCGTTTGTTTTGACCAATTTAGCTCGTACAACTTCATCATCAAGTTGACGCTTTTAGCCATAAATCACTAGCTCGATGCGTGGGCCCTCTCTAACTCGCGTGTGTGTGTGTGTGTGTGCTAGGTAAAGCAGAAATATAAAAAGGGTCTAATACAAAGGCAACAAAGCTGGGTTTTGCTTTTTTGGGTGCGTGTGTAATTTATGCATCAGAAAGCGCTCTAATTAGTTATCAGGTGAGGGGATCAACAGCTCATTTGAACTCATTAGCAAAGTAACAACAACGAGAGTTCCGCAGATATACAGATTCTATCGATTGATACCCTACAATCAACTTTCATATAACTATTTACAACTCTTATAAGGAGAGAGACAGCCAAAGAAAGCTTAGCCCATAGCCTCTAACTCTCGTTGTTCTTTCTCTTCATAAGTAAAGGTAAATCACTTGTAGCTCATATACCCCTTATCATCATCACATACCCTGCACATACATATGTACATACATATGTATATGAACAGTGTTTGGCTAGAAACAAAGCTCAGAGAATTGAATGCTCAGCCAAAAACACCTTTTTAGATTTGTAGTCGTTGTTGTTGTTGTTGTTGAATGAATGTTGCTTTGGCTTTGTTTGAAGTGTCAGCAATTCCGCATACTCATAGTCATACCCCTTGCCGCTTCCCTCCCTCCTCAAGCGCTCTTTCATTCTTTCTATTGCATTTGATGATATGCTGATCAAACACTGCGATGATTTTTAGACACCTTCTTTGTTCGGCCTAATGAGTGGAGTGAATGAATGAATGATTGAATGGTTTGGGTGGCTGTTATTTTCAAGATGACAGGGGGAACGGGGAGACGGGGTAACCATATTGAGTTTCGTGTATGTGTGTGTTGCGGTTTTTGGATTCTATTTGCCATTTTTGTGGCAATTTTGATTTGATTTGATTTGTTTCGCTTCCGATTCCGCCAAGAGTCATTCAGTCAGTCATTATAGATTTGTATCTCGGAAATTTGAGTGCCGCAGCTGCGAAACGAATATATGAACTTTATTGTAGAGGATACAAACATATTAAAGTGCTTAATCGGTATGACTTGGCTATACACACATATGTGTGTGTGTGTGTGTATGTGTGCCTGTGCGTGTGTCTGTGTGCGTGTGCCTTGTGGCCTGGTCTTTCCCCATAAATCAGTTCCCGTCCGGAACAAAATGCTAAATAAAACGCAATTGCAATTCCAATTTTCTGTTGGCCAAAATATTTAGCCTACTTTTAGGCTTCGTTGACTTTGCTTCCCGCCGGGAGCGCCGCACCATGGGCAAAAGGTCTAACTCAATAGAATTTGTTTAATTTTCCAACTTTTTGAATGAACATTTTACCCATAGTCCATAGTCGAACGCTTAAATCTCTCTCTCATATTTTCAAAACCAACTAATCCCCAGGTTCATGTACATGTATTGATAAATTATCTGCTTTTCCAGTGCTCATTTTATAGGATTTTCAAACAGAATTTACCAGCAGCTGCTGCTGCTGCTGCCGCCGCCTAAAAGCAGGCAATAAAATTATACTCTGCAAAATGTTTCAATTTGGCTTACTTATAATAATAATTTATGGTGACCAATTCGCTAAATCAACACAATTTGCGATAAGTTAATACTTTTAATCCCTCTGATAAAATATCAGAACATGTGTGGGATATAATATCGTGTCGTGTCGTGTCTAGCTGAGCCCCCCGAGAAATAAGGTGGAAATAGATAATTGCAATGACATATTTCTAAATTGATGAGAGAATCGAGGAAATAATTTCTCAGCACACGTTGCGTATGCGTAATTTGAGATTTTTCTTCAATGTTTTTTTCGTTGTTTCTTTATTCGCCGATTCCTGTGGGGTTTTGGGCTTCGTTTACTTGGACCTTGGCCAATCTAAAATCACAGTGGGAACATTCACGCCATTCGCACTCTCCACATCATCACATACACGACTCGACTATGCTGAACATAAACACTTGACCATATATAAATCGCATCTGCAGATGGAAGAACAAGAAAAAGAAAAGGAAGAAGCAAAAGGAAAAACGAAAGAGTTTGTTGGCATTGCCACAGACATGCCACACACAGGCAGGCTGCCAGCAGTGGGTCAACCTCCAACCTTCGGCGGGCAATCTCCTCCTCCTCCTTCTCTCCTTCTTTTCCTCCCCCCCCCCCCTCCTCTTTACTCACTCCCCAAATATTGACTGCGGCAAAATGTTTATTGTGCAAAGATTAATAAAATATGTCGGTATATAACTTGTTGAAAACAAAAAAAAAAAAAAACAAAAGGGGGGAAAATAACAAATAAACAAACGCCACACACACACTCACGCACACCCAATGAATTCTTTAACTGAACGATGAGTAAGGAATAAGAATTTTGCTTATGCTAATTAAATATTCTAACATAAAACCATTTAACGAAGCTGATTCTATGCCATATCTAGGGAATTAATTTAATGGTCAGGAGGCAGTTTTTCCAACCAAGCCAAAAGAAAATCAATTCATAACTCTGATAGCATTACCCATTTCATGTTTTGGTTAAATTTGTTATGGACTTGCCATTAAAAAGTTAACAGAGTTTACTGAATATTTAAAAATAAATCAATTAAGTATTATCTGTCAATGGCAAGCATTTCATTTCATTTTCACCGCGGTATGGTGGGATGGTGGGTTGGGACCATAATTTAAAATGAAATGTCTACCCATTAACGCCTATTCGATTACAGCGTTTGGAATCATGAATTCAATTAAATGGATATTTCTTCCGCACAATACAACGCAACACAAGCAAGAGCAACAAAATGGTAATGGCCAATCTGCCAATAAACACTCCATGTATGCGATTCCAACCCATTGTGGATGCACGGTGGGAGTGGGGGGAGGCGAAGTGTCAAACTATGGATGCATTGTGTGTGAGAGAGAGCAACAACGACTTTATCATACCCTGCAAGCGCATGGCATCTTTGCACTTTGGCGCACCTATCGGCGAGTACTGCCTCACTAGTTAGACGTTTATGTGTAATGCTTAGCTGTATTCCATTCAATTTTCGAGAAATTTGGTGCAACACTAAGTCAGCGTAATAGACCAAATAGATGATTGTAGGGTATACAATATGAAACACTCGACTTGTATGTATGCGAAGAGTGTGTATGACCTACCTTATACACATGTACGATACACACAATGACAGCTGGCAGAGGTTCCTCCAATGCCAGCCATTATTATCCCACAATAATATCAACAAAATGACAAGCCTCTTCTCTCTTTTACTCGCACTCTTTCTCTCTCTCTCACACACACTCAATCACTCTTTCGCTTCGGGCGGAGGGGGTGTATGTGTGTGTGTGTGTGTATGCCCCCTTTCTTGAAAATAGCCACAAAACGAACCAAATTATTGGTGGGTGTTGAAATTGAAAATTGTTGTGAATGTTATTGCTGAAATGTATTGTTAAATTTGGTGCGTTTTGATATTTATGGTGCACATTTAGCACAATTAAAAATTAACACACACACACACACACAGAAAAAGACATGGCAACGCACTCACACAGCTGCATTAGCAGCGAAATGAAGCAATAAATGAAACCAAAATCCAACAAAACTGTCCAAGGAAGTGGGCGAACAGCATGTTTTTACAGTTATGACCACCACCAGCTGGTCAACAGTGGGAACGCACAAACAGTGGGCTAAAGCTATTGAAAACTAAATGTTGTCTAAGACCATTCAATTGGCTTAGATTAGAAGTTATCTGTATAGAAGAAGTACAAAGAGTGTAGAGGAAGTTTTATCGACTCATTAGTGAACTTTTCCTTAGAATTGTCCCCACTGTGCCGACCAGAGCTGCAGGGGCCTCTACAGCACCTATGTACCTAATAACGAGAAGTGAAGTGGTTGCTTCTGACTCTCCCGACTCCCCACCGCTTGGCTTGAAGCTCTAAACGTGACCAGTTGCCGACAGCCATATGTATATAGAAAATGAAAATGGACCATCAGCACGACGGCCAAGTGACTTTACATGGGCCAGAGGAGCTTCAACTCCAACTGCCTCCACCCTCCTACCCTCCATACCATTTCTCCATGGTGTGTGAGAGATGCCAAGTGACGGCACGCATGACGCGATATCTTTTCTGTGCAACTCTCTCGTGTCCCATGACTGTTTTATTTGAATTTTTTTTCGGGTGAAGTGTAAGAAAGGTGGCGGTGGCGTTAGCGGTAGCGGTAGCGGTGGCAGGGGCGGGCATAGGCCAGGCCATATGGCATTTTGGCTGAATCAAATAAAGAAAGAAACGGCTAGCAGTAGTAGCAGCCTAACGCTAAAACTTCTCTGACAGAATGACGTAGAGTTTTATTTTTAAACAAATCATCACCAAAAAAAAATAGAAAAAAAAGGTTTGTTTAAATTACCTATTGACGCTCGTTTTTTTTTCCTCCCATTGTGTGGCCTAGCTTAGCTAAGACCCAGTACGAAACCCAACACAAACTTTTTGGCAATTACCCAAACTCACGGGCCTACACTTAAAAAAAAAATAAATTTAAATACTTTGAATCGATTGAAAAGTCCAGGCTAGTTCAAAGGAAAGACAAGGTTTCATTTTGTTTGATTAAGATTCCAAATCACTGGACTCCAAAATAGAAGTGTATGACCGTCAATAATTGAAACAGTCGATAGTCGGTTGTTGCCGAACAAAAATAAAGTAAGCAAGTCACCTCACCGACTCGGATATATGTACCCTATTCCAATCCTTATATCACTCTTCGTTCTGTTTTGTTAGATATCTAGCCCTATCTCTTTTTCTCCAATCGCATGCAATCTCACTCACTCTCCTAGTTTATGCGTATAACTTGGCTATATTTCATCTGATTTTTATGAAATTTTGCGAGCCGATGAATATTAAAAGCAAATATTTGTTAACCAAATTTTGATTAGAATTCTTAAAATATTGCGGAAGAAAATCACTTTTTTCCGAATTGCAGGGGCAGAAGGGGGGCGTGGCAATAATATGAAATAAACCTGATCTACCTGTACACATTACGAGTCTACATACTCTCTAGCTCTAATGGTCTCCGAGATCTAGGTGTGCATACAGAAGAACGGACGAACATGTCTAGATCGACTGGGCTGTTGATGCTGATAAAGAATATATATACTTTATACGGTCGGCAACTCTCTTTTGGCGACTTTAATATACCTTTATACACTCTGGGTACAGGCAATCCAACTAACTCATAAAAATTGGCAAGTTTAATATACGATTTAATGTGAGTAAGTCAGGAAAACATTTACACAACTTTCTAAATCGTTTTTCTGGTTCGACTATCGATCGGTAGCTCTTCTCCTCTACTCCAAATAACTTTAACTAGGAATAAAATGGAAACTTCGATTTATCAGCCTTTCCCTTACTCCATGTCTCTGCCTTTGCCTCTGTCTTGCTCTCTGTCTCTTTTCAGTACAAGACTTTTTTCTCAGTGTATATAGTTTTCAATTTATCAAAATGTCTTCTTCTTTATTCGCCCCTCCCTTCCCTTCCCCCATCTTCACCAGAAAAAAAGAAACAGAAAAATTTAAAAATTTATATGAACTAGCGTAAATGATTAGCAACAATTAAAACTAAACAAACCGCAAAATGTTGTACACGAGAGAGTGGGGGGGGGGGGCGGGACCTTAGGCAGGTGTAATAAATGTGGGAGAGGTAAAAGGCGTAAGGTAAAAGCAATGTTTTGGGGTTACATGGAGATCAATTTATGATGTTGTAAATTTTAGGCATATTTTCTCGTTTGCTTTAATGATTTAGGGAGGGACGCGGGCAACGGGCAGGAGGCAGTGAGGCGGGTCGGGGTAGGAGCATTTGCAAATGTCTAAAAATAACAAGAGGCAGTAAAACTTGTGTTAATATTTTCCCAGCTGTTCGGGGGAACCAGAAGCAAAAAAGAAAAAAAAAAATTGAAAATAAACGAATTAAAGACAAAATCAATTAAATTAATAATATCAAAATAAAATAACAAAATATGACAAAGATGAAAATGGCAACAGAGAAGCCGAAAAAGACGACGAGCTGGGCGCAGATGATGATGACGACGATAAGAGGCTAAAATGGGCTTTAGGCATGTCAAAAATGCCACGCCTAGCACACCCAAAAACGGGAAAACAGTGGCTATTCAAGGGTGGTGTGGGGTGGTGGTTGATGGTGGACTTGGTGGTAGAAAGGTGGCACCAAAAACCACCCATTCAACCGGTGGGTAGGCCATTCTATTGCGCAAACATGGCCATTTGATACGACAAACGACGACCGGAGCCGGAGACCAGAGCCAGGCCACCAGGTGTTCCGCGAGGGCGGGGGCCGAAGCCTGGGCTGAACGCGCGCGGCTGAGGTGTGTCCATCATGAAAAGATGATACCTCGAAACACCATCACATTGTCCCCGCACTCCCCACACCCACCCCTCTCGATGCGTATCTCATATCTAGGCATAACTAACACGCCCCTGGGAAATATCACAATGGCACGCAACAATTTAACAGAGTTTCATAACCAAAAAAAACAAAAAACAAAAATTGAGAAAAAAAAACTCAGATCCTAGAAATCGCCAAACCAAACCAAAGCAAAATACCCTATGAAATTTAGCCATCATGAGATAAATAGCCTGAAATCCAGCGGAACCCCGGGCAGCCTTCATCTGAAAGATGACAATGGCATTAGGGGGCATTGCAAAATCAATATACCCGATTCGACAATTGACAATGGAGCCATAAGTAATGACAAAAGTAAAGTCACTAAATTTTGTGGTTAAAGGCCTTGGCTGGTCTATCATTTGCACACAAATCGCCCAAGCTATGAAAACTAATAATGTAATTAAAAAGTTGACAAAGTTGTCAGATGGAACGACGACAACGAGCCAACTAGATAGCTATTCATTTGGCCGTAACTCAACAAGTGCAAGGTTTTTAAAACGCAAATAAGCAACGACTATTAGTAAGTAAATACATATGCATATATATATATATATATATATATAGTTATTGGTTAATAGTTATGGACTAAACGTAGACGACACTCCAGACCGACTATCAGGCTCAGCTGTGCTGATCTAAAGGGAAGCAGCGCCAGCCAGAATGATGCTGAATGATGACTCAGTTAAAAAAACATGAAAGAAACGAAAACCAAAACATGTACAGAAAAAAAAAAAACCAACTCACATGAGGGAAATACACAGAAGAAAATACAATGTTTATTCTTTTTGAGAATTCCAAAGTGTATTTCGAGGGTATTATCACCCAACTCATCTTAAAGGACAAAACTTTTGAAGCTTTACTGCTTCTTAAGCTTAATTTGTTTCTAATTCTCAACTAGTTTTAGAAAATAGTCATTGAAAGTCTTATGAACACTCAAGACTAACCAAAAGGACAAAGCTCTTGTGTTAGACAGAATTGAACTCTTTTGCTAAATTTGTTTATAATTTGCAACCAGTTTTAGCCTCTAAAGTCAGCTGATAAAGAAATTTAGCTTCATCTTATGCAAATTCTTTTTTTTGTTTTTGTCAAGTGTAGCCGGCCGCTAAATTCTAAAGTTGGAAGGGAAGATGCCAAGCTGTGTTGCAGCAGTGCACCAAAAAAAAAAACCAAAACAAGGAAGCGAGGGAGGCATCACAAAGATGCTGCCTGTTGCTGCTGCTGCTGCTGCTGCTGCTGACGATGAGAAGATGCGGATGATGCACCCGCAGCAGACTGCAGACATAAAATCCCAAAGACAAGCAAATAAAAGTGACTCAAGTTCTTCGCACTAACTTGGAAATTCTAAAATTGCAAACGGCAAAAAAAAATCAACATTTAATTTTGGCAAATTGTATGATTATGTTGGAGAAGCAGGGATTGAAGGTCTGGAATTGGAATTGGTTTTGGGGGATGGGCATGAAGCTTTTATTATAATTATGTTCGGCTTCAACAACGAACACCGAACATCATCGTGTGGTTCGTCGATGATCTCATCGATTGCATCAGATTTCATTCTTTTTGGCTGAGTTTTTGTTTCTCCTTCTTCGTTTTAATGCAGAATCGGAATTCCGAATCGGAATAATATCGAATTAGCTGTTGGCATGCGACAGACAAGGTGACGATATCGCACAAATCCATAAATTTATAATGTTACCCCCTACCCTCGCTTGCTCCACCCTTCCACCTTAGTTCGTTCGTTCGTTTGTTTGTTTGTTTGTTTGTTCTTGCGTTGCATTGGATCAGGTAGATGAAATTGATTGATCTGCAAGCAAGCTAAAAATTCGAAATTTGTGGCGTATCAATCGAAGCGAAGGGTCGACGGTCGATGAAGTCCCCTGTCCAGGCTTGAAGAGAGATGCCGACGACAGCCTCTTAATTTACTTTGATTTTGTCAATTTCAGTTGACATCTTTTTCGATTTATTTGATACCCTTGAAAGAAGAGTAGGGTATGTATTTACAGCTAGAGTTAGGTTGATCGATTAAATTCAATTGGGGTCAAGGGTATAGGAAATTCGTATGCTGCCGCCGGCTCAATTCTCAGATATTGAGATAATTTTCAATCGGTTTTTATTTGACATCTTTTGGTATGTTTTTGGGTGTGTTTCTCTTCGTCTACTTCTTGTCTTTTTGGTTCTCATAAATATTAAAGATTTGCATAAGAATTTGATTTAAATTTGAACTGTTAGTTCTTTGGATGGGAAATGCTAATCAGTTTATTCTGTTTAATTTTTTTTTTTGTTCTCTCTATGCAATGAGAACGAGAACCCATTGACCTCTAGTTTGTATCTTTCCATATCTCCCCCTCCCCCTCCAGCCGCCCTACACCCTAAACAATTTCTCATTAAACTTAAGCAGGGAATTTAAAATTTGTTGTTGCTGTTGTTATTATTGCAAGCGTTTGGCTTTGTGTTATTTGTTTTTTTTTTTTTTTGCATTTCAAGTGGAACTGAAACGGGAACGAGAACGAGAATTGGAGCTACGTATTGTACATGATGTCATCTTAAAAAATGCCAATGAAAACAGAGCGCAAAAAATTTACTATATTTAATAAGAGAAATAGTGCAAAGAAACGTAAAAATAACAAATGCAGTAGAAACTAATTGGCTATTAGAGAGATGGTGTAACACATTTGTAAATAATATGTAAGGAATTCTCTCTTTAAAAAAGTGTGAAATTCTTCAGATCAAATGATTTTCATTTGGTATAAAGTTCTATCTCGGATGAAAAGAAAGGAAATTCTATAATTATATTTCTACCGAGATTTCACTAATGGAAAATGGGGACTGGCCTAAATAATTGTACTTGACTTATCGAATGCCTTCTTGTATAGCAGGTTGTTCCGTTATGGTCAGCTGCGAATCGATAACAATATCGATATTTTTTAGACATATGCTAAATATCGTAGCGTTGGCAACTTCATTCAATCGCATTCGCATTGTATTTGATGATTATCAATTGTATTTTAAGGCCTGTGATATCTTATCAATCATATTTTAGTCAATTTTACGTAGAGTCGCGGCGTCACAAATGAAAACGAATGGTGGGGGAAAGAAGATGGCGAGAAAACGAAAGAGACGAGGTGTAATCAAAATATGAGCATTTCACGGAAATCTAACGGAAATCGTATTATACCTTTGGCTCAACCTCAATATCATCCTCCATCCGCCCATCCGCCCATTCGTCCATATTCATACATACATATGTACGTATGTACATATACATATAGCAGCTGCTGGTCAGTGACAGGTGATACGGCGCGTCATGTGGGGGTGGGGGCTGAGGGTAATATTTATTTGGTTCTTACAAAGGTTTTATACGTACATATGTGAGCACATATATTTGGTTTACAATCCCAGAAACAAACAAAATAAATACAAAATAAAATCAAACAAATGTTTAAAGTGAATTGTTTATAATTTTTCGGTGCTATTACTGTTGCTTGTTTTTGTTGTTGTTGTTGTTGTTGTTGGGGTATGCCAAGAATAAAACGCAGCACATTTGTTTTTACGGGTCGATTAATAGAAACACAGGAAGTTCAGTTAATAGCAACCAACCAACCAACAGACCAGAAGCCAAAAACCAGACCAACTACCTAGAGGAGGAAGGGGGTTGAGGGAGGCATGGCATGAGGGAGGCAAAAACAAAAAACTCTCAATTGACCCTCGTTGCGATAGATTGCAAATTACGTGTACTTTGTACGGATTGCTCACCTTTTCTGCAAATTCCTCACGTGGACGCCGGGAAATAGTTGGAGCACTGCTCATAACCTCTTTTGTGGGCGATGGTGTCATGGTATTTGAAGTTTGTTTTATTTCTAATTATTATTAACACACACACTCTTGCTCTCTCTTTCTTTCTCTCTCTCTCTTGGTCGTTTTGTATTGCTTTTGGTTACACTTTTTTTTTGATTTTTTGTTGCTTTTCTATTTGATTTCTTGATAAAACATGCAAAAAAAAAAAATATATTTGAAAAAAAAAAACAAAAACCAATTTAATTTATAATAATATTTTATCAGCTTTTTTGGGCAAATTTGTTTTCCATTTTTTGTTTTTGTTTTGTGTTTTCTATAAACAAATTATGGCGTAGTCGTTGAAATATGTCGCCAACTTTTTGTGTGTTTGATGGAGCACAGGTGGGTGGTTTAGGGTGGCTTAGGGTGGTTCGTTTTGAGGTGGCTCCTCTCTTGGTTGGAGTTCAGGGTCGATTTCAAGCCAATCGCTTGATTGACTGCTGCTGCTGTTTCACGGTTTCGTGACTTGACCCCGTAAATGACCCAATTACAAATCGGACTTCCGCATTTCTGTTACTGGAGTTTAAATACCTCGCACAGAATGCCAATTGTTGTTAATGGTTTCTTAATTATTTAAAGAATTGACGGCATCAAACAACAAAAAAAGAAAATTATAAAAGGTAAATGCCTGGCGCCAAAAATGAAATGTGAAGCCGGCCGGCAAAAAATTCTTTGAAATATACGTTTGATTTTTGTTTTTTTGTTTTTGGTTTTTACAGGCCTCCCCAACTCGGCCTTCAAAAGTTTTATAAAATTCTAATTGGAATTCAATTGGTCAGGGTAAAGAAGTTTTATTCTGTTTTTTGTATATAGTGTATATATGTATGTACATATGTATATATAATTATGGCCTTTAGGGCTCGTCGACGTCATCAGTGTGTAGCAGCAACAGTTTGTTGAAGGAGACTCACACACATACACGCACACACACACACACACACAGAGTAATACACTCAGACACACACTCCCTGGCACACACACCGGTTAAACTTGTTATCGCGCCTGCAAGAACCTCACAAGAAACTCTCTAGGCCGTTGCCGGTTCGGTCACAAACGAGTTCTGGAGCGGCACAGGGCTTAGAGACCGACGACCATCACCACGACCATCTACCAGCAGCAGCAGCAGCAGCAGCACCACCACCACCACCACCAGCAGAGACAGAGGCAGCAGCACCACCAGCTAAACCAACTGAAGTGCTTTATTTTGATACACTCTCGTACGTATGTAAGTCTATGTATGTAAGAATGACGTTATTCTTAGACACACTAAACACACTCCACACTCCACACACACACACACACACACACACACACACACACACACACACACAACACAACACAACACACACACACAGAGACACTCAAAGCCCAAGCCCTGAGTGCTGCTGTTCTGCTGTTTTGCTACTTAGAAATTTACTTTAAATTAAAAACAAACGAAAGTAAATCAACAAAAATGAAACAAAAACACGTAGGGAAACACAACACAACAACGTTCAAAATGAAGGAACGCGCGCGCTCTCTGTTCAAAACACTTCAAACGACGAGCAACAACTAAAACAGCCGGTTCAAGCAAGCAAGCAACCAACCAACCAACCAACCAACCAGCCAGCCAGCCAGCCAGCCAGCCATCCATCCATCCAACAGACCGACCGACCGACCGACCACCGGGGCAAGTTATAACTGCCACTTCAAACAGCAAGCGAGCGAGTGAGATAGATGAAATTGGGGGAGCATATGTTAGAGAGAGAGCAAACACCTCAGTCCACATGTTAAGTCGACCATGTAAATACCCTATTCAAAGGGCTTTAAGTCACTGTTAAGACACTGTTAAGGAAAAGCCTAAGCAGACAAGAATGCGTGTGTGTGCGTCGCCACCCCCTCATAAGTTAAATTCGATTTTGAGACAAAAAACATTTCTCTGTGGCCATTGCAGCCAGAATAATGTGAAAACAATTCAACATCAGTCCCAATAGACTCTTCCGAACCCAAGGATACAGAGTAGCAAGGCATGTGGGTGACCCAACGACTTGTGTATACACTCAAGTGTTAAGCCAAAAAACGAATAGTTTTCTATATGGATAAAGGATTTCTAGGTAGAATAATTTTCGACTAGTTATCGAAATGAAAAAATCTTTATTCAAAATCAATAGTTTGTAATCGAAAGTCGAGCAAGTTATCAGCAGAGTTATGGAAAGAATATTAAATTTGGTCTAATTCATAAAAATACATTAAACCAGACCCCCGAAAACTTCTAGAAAATGTAAAGAATTAGAATTTAAAATGTGATTTTTAGAAAGAAATCATAATTGATTAACGTATATAAAATGTAGTGTATAAAACAGAAAGTATATTTTTGCACAAAGGGGACTGGTGGGCTGGATTCTCTTTCAACAGGGGAAGTACTTCAAGAGCTACATATACATATATCGATAAACATCGATATTCCATCATTTTACAATAATCGGTATTTAAATTGAAATCATGTACAATAGCTTTTTGAACTAAACGAAAGTCAATGGTACGCGAGAAATAGTTAATTTATTATAAATTGGCACTAATACATAAGTAAATATTTTCCGCACATGTACAGAAAATTTAAAACAATCGAATCCTTGCATTAGCCAGCTGTTATGGCATTCTCCACTTGTCGTATTTGGTTTTGGAGCTCTTGGATATGTTGCTCGGACTTTTGTATATCTCCAGTGATCTGCTGAAGACGGGATAAGACATTCTTTAGCTTCTCTCCATCAATTTGGACCTCCAGATCGCGTATCTCCTTGGTGACATTGCCAGTGAGGCTGACACATTCGACCAGCTCACTGCAATTGCTATGCAACTGGGCCAATAGCTTGTAGGCCTTCTTCGCGTGGAGATCGTGCTTGGCGCTCTGAAAGAGCAGATCGTCTGTATAATTGAATTGCCGCTGCAATTGAGCATTGACCACATTGAGTTGCTTTTGCAATTGCCGGGTATCATCCAGCACTTTGAAGATGTCCTCGCGCTGCTTGCGTATATTCTTGATAAACTCATGGATACGACGAGTGTACTCTTGGCGTGGTGCTACGTATTGTGTGCTGTTTTTAAGGGAAGAATTCAATTCGTTGTGCTGCTGACTTTTGGCAATGATTTCCTGTTCGAGCTTCTCAATGGAAGAGCGTATATTCTGGACGTGTTGTGCCTCCTGGGCATTTCGTAATGTCGACAACTGCTCGACCAATGGACTACGATAATCCTGCCATTGTTGATTTAGTGTTTGACGCTTGTTTTCTGTTGCTTCCACCAGGGTCTCAAGCTTACCCACATTCTCTGCGGGCTCTGCTAATACCAGGGAAATTTTCTCCTGCGACTTAAGCTTAGATTCAATAGTTTCCTTTTCTTTTTCAGCTGTCGTTTCCCTAATCTTTAGTTGGCTCAATTTCGACGTAAGCGTTTTGCGTTGATTTAGCATGATCTCTGTTTGATTACGCAATTCCTGGACTTCTTGACCCAGAAGTTCTAGTGGTGTCGTCGTCGTCGTCGAAGCCGTCGTCTCCATGGGTTGGGCTGTATTTTCAGTAGTTGGTGTTGCGTTCGTTGAAGATTTGCCCACTAATGAATCATCGCTGGCCAAGGCGTAAGTCACTGGATCTGTCGGCCCAACATGACCCCAACGCTCCAAATCATTTTTGTGCATTACAGAGGCTATGAGATCATAGCAACTTGCCGATGTCTGCTGGAAGATATTGGGTGCCTGCTGATCAAAATATTGTTGGACTTCTTTGCTTCTCTCCTCGGGATTGGCTGATGGCACATTGAGATTCAGTTGCGGCTCGAAGTCAATACACTGACTACTGCAGCCCGTAGACTTTCTATTGGCCACCATTCGACAGAATTGCGGAACCCACGGGGTCTTTAATTGCGCCTTTAATTTCTGTCGTATTTGACGCTCCAGCTGCTCCCTGCCGCTCAGCGGCTGAGATTTTCTGATAGCATCATCTTCCGATTGACGTTCACGCGGCAATTGTTCAATAAGAAACATTAGAAGGCGCCGAAGCTCCATTGGATTGGGATATAGGAACGTCTGATAGCCAATGTCGCCGCGATAGCCACTCTCCTGGCATCGTTCGGCTAATATGGTGGCCACATTGAATCTTTGGGCCATAGCCATTGGCAGACTTCGAGGAAGATCCTTGATGGATTGACCTCTAAAGAAGTAGAGAGTGTTAGAGGCGTATTCGTTGGCATTTCCGGCTGAACTTACGATATCTCTTGCAAGCAGCTGGCCACGGCTCGGACCACAAGCGCTGGCGTAAAATTAGCCAGTTCCTCCGTTGGCTCAATGCTGGCATCCACTTGATGCAGCTGATGCATTATGATTTTATCCACTTCATCCATGTTCCAAATATTGTAAACAAGTTCAATTCCAGGTCTAAACAAAAACTAAAACAAAAAAAAATGCAGTGCAGAGTTGCCTAACAACCATAGCGCCATCTGCAAAACTATAAAAACCAGCGATAACAGATGGCGGGCCACTGGCGCCACCTACAATATTTCGGCGCTAATAAGCGTTAAATTCAAACCAAAAAAGTAAATCATTTCCTCTTACAAAAGAGACATTTTCTATTGAAATAAAAATAATGTAAGATGATATCCTAAAAAATCTAAAACCTTAAAGATTTGCTTTATAAATAGAAAATATCGATTTGGTTTAAAGCTTCTCAAGCGGTCATTCTCTTTTTGACAAAATCTGTGGACATCAACTGAATTAAGAAATTTAAATTGCTTTGCTGGCAAAAAATACAAAAGATTTAATGTCACGCAATCTGAAAAAAGGGGCAAATTCAATTAGCGGGGCGCTGAGAGAAAAGGTATAAAAAAGGTTGAACGACTCATACGACACACGACAGCGCGTCATTTGTTAAACGCGACGGCGGCGCGTCATGGAATCGCTGCTCTGCAATGCCAGTGAGCCTCCGCTGAGGCCAGAGGCACGCATGTCATCATCATCCGGGGGAGAGTTGCAGTTCCTTGGCTGGAATGTGCCACCGGATCAAATCCAATACATACCGGAGCACTGGCTAACGCAACTGGAGCCACCCGCATCGATGCACTACATGCTGGGAGTTTTCTACATCTTCCTCTTTTGCGCGTCGACAGTGGGCAATGGCATGGTCATCTGGATATTCAGTACATCGAAATCGTTGCGCACACCCTCGAATATGTTTGTCCTTAACTTGGCCGTCTTCGATCTGATCATGTGCCTCAAGGCTCCCATATTCATCTACAATAGCTTCCATCGGGGCTTCGCTCTGGGCAATACGTGGTGTCAGATATTCGCTGCCATCGGCTCCTATTCGGGAATCGGTGCTGGCATGACCAATGCGGCCATTGGCTATGATCGCTTCAATGTCATAACGAAACCCATGAATCGCAATATGACCTTTACCAAGGCCATCGTTATGAACATCATAATCTGGCTATACTGTACTCCATGGGTTGTGTTGCCGCTGACCCAGTTCTGGGATCGATTTGTACCAGGTGAGTGAATCGCTTGGGATTAGCTAAAAACTCTTGCAAAGGAGATGGGTACAGCTAATTTTGATTTTATTTAACCTTGAATTTATACATTAAAAACCGAAAACCATTCGACAAACGCGTGAGACCAATTTGGAGCAAAACACATCGTACATCGAGAATACAAATAATAACACCGTATATGAGGGGGTAGAGTTCTACTACTACTAGACAAGGGTTGGGGTGGGGTGGATGGGCGAAAGTGTGCGGGGAGTAGGCTACGGGGTGGAGGGTTACTTCGAAAATGATTACGATTCACTGATGTCGTCGGCCCTGTTTATGATCACATTCAAGGCCAAATTGCCATCCTCGGAAAAGAGTTCCACCGTAGATTTGTTTAATACCAAAAAATCAGCATTGGTGAAGGCCACAAAGCTCTCGCGTATGGAGCGCGGCTTCGATTGCCATTTGAGAGTCCGATTATTGGCCTCCACGGATATGCCATAGACAAATTCGGAGGCATCCCGCATGCTGCCGATCATGCGACAGGCGGCAAAGTACTGTTGACATCCTTCGCCCAAATGGATCTTTTCCAGCGACAAGAGAAAATGCCGGCCATGGCATGACTGGATCATGGTCCAGTCTAAGGCGCCCTCCAAGTTGACGTTGGTGGCCAAGAAGATGATGTCACTGCCTTCCATAGTGATAACATTCTCATGACTGGTAACTAAATGCTTGTACACATCTTTGAGGGGTCCCTGCCAGACGCATTTCTCATCGGGATAGGGACAGAAATACGGACGATATTCACAGTCATCCTCATGGTCCTTCTTATCGGCATAGGAGAGACGCACCCGGCAACCGTAGTGTGTATGTTTGCAGGGGAAAATTAATTTGGAAGCCACCTTCTCCATGGCCAAGTTACGAATATTCGTCATGGTCACCCGGCAGACGGGACAAACAGTCAACTTTTGGCGACAGGTGGAACAAATTAGATGTCCCCTCGAACATTGCATTATCGGCGGCATCATATAGCCAAAGCACACCGGGCATTCGAGCAGAGATACCAGAAAGTCGCCTATTGACGACTCCTGTGGCTTTTCAACACAGAGAGGTAGTCGCTCCAGCGGCTGTTCCCCAGCTCCATCTGTTGTCGCCGACGTCGGGTCGCTGGAATTAAGGGAACTCTCGTGAATGGTCGCAGTCGAAGTGGTCTCCTTGGATGACGATGTGGCCACCACACAACACGGTAGGGCCAATGCCGGTGCGGATTGACGACGTGGCAACATTTCGAGGCAATCAAATCTATCGGAAAACAGCTCGAGTTAAATACAATTTTTCCACCTTTTTGCACAATTTAGCAGGGATCTAGGATCAAAGGATTTGTTCTCTAGCAACAAATGGTCTACCATAAAAGAAAATTTTGCTTTTTTATAGGTGTTGTTAATGTTGTTTTTGATTTAGTTTTTTGTTATTTTTTGTTTTTAAGGTTTTTGTACACTTTAAATTTGGGTCTGGATTAAAAGCTGTGGATTATTGAAATTTATTTTTAGACTGACTATATATTATTACTGACTGATTTTTTAAAGTTCAGTCGACCTAGTATCTCTGATAACTGATTACTGAAAATTCAAGGACCATTCGATCTGACAAATATTATTAAGTGTTCTGTTGAAAATGCCATCCAAATTTTATATTTATGCAAGGGAACGAATCCTCACATAGAATTTCGGGCGAAACTTTAAAGTGTAATGCGGTGTAGTGTGATGAAGGTAGAAGAGATTATTACTCACCAATTTTCAACTATTCCTTCAACTTGTCCTCTTCACTGAAGATGCCGCCGACGTCATGTAGCCCCGTTTGGGCACTTGATCCAGACACATTCACTTGATCACTCAAAAAGTTAAACCCAAAAAAAAAAAAAATAATAATAGGAAAAACACATTCACACTATTTTATCTGCTGCAAAAAAATATATTAAATGGAGTATGACAACAAAAAAGAAACACATATAATTTATTTTTATTTTCAAAAACTTTTTCACAAAGCAACAAACGCCGAAGACACGAAGAACCAAGAACAAACGGGATTTTTACTTTCCAACACGCGCGCACACACACACATAAAAGAACAAAAAAACATGCAAAATTGCAAAAGCCGTAACTTGCAAATTTTCAAACTGATTTTGAAACTTTTCAGCACCAAATGAAAACTAAGATCATTGCCATAATCTTTAAAGCTAATTGCAGTTATAGGAGCGCCAAACCGTTTGCAAACAAATTGACAATAAATTCGCGACTTTCCCGGCTCAGTAACAAAGTAAAACTAAAGAGGATAAGAAGAAGAATATTGGTGTGAGGGAAATAGCTAGAGCTTCGCTTGATCTGATTTAGCCTTTTTGCAGCTAGCCTTTTCAAGCTAAAGCTTACCCCCTATTTATTTACAGTGGAATTTATTTAAAAATTACAGGGTTTTCCTTTACGTTTCTTTTTAATAGTTAGATAAAATGCATAATAATAAAAATCGAAATTTATATTTATTTTTACTAATCACGTTTATTTTTCGCTTCTTGTTATTTTGTGTGATTCTTGTATTGTAGTGGCGCGCGGCACATTTTAAGAACTAAATACGGGTGAGCTTAGTCCAATAAAAAAAAACGTTTCCCTTAGTCGGTAGCCGACTTCGGGATATCTTGTACCAAGTAAGGGTCTTAGCTTAAAATTAAACTCACTCGAATTTTCCACCAAATTCCTTTGTCTTCCCCTATCGCAATAACAAAAATGTATGCTCTCTTTCTCGCTCGCTCGCTCTATCATCCACACATTAACATGTTGGCGACATCTATTGGCCATTTGTATGTTAATACCTCCTTAAATACTGTGTGAAAGTTATTAAATCTTTATCGAGGTGGACGAGGCGCGGCAAAATATTAAAAATATATTCATTTGGACGGACGCACGGACTTACAGACAGACATCATCATTTTAACTTGGATAATCAAGAATATTTATGTATTTCCCTATTTACCCTATATACATACATAGGTACAGGATATGAAGGAAAAACGAGAAACTGCGTTTTAAAAAATTATACAAAGTAAACCGAATCTTTTCGTATAGTAGATGAAGGGGATGATGGGGGATGGACAAAGAAAATTATAAAAAATGTAACATTTCTAGGGCCAATTAACACTGTGCAACAGATTTCTCTTTCCGAATGGGAGAAACGTCAACAGATGGATTCTATAAACATTACTAAAGATACACATCCACCCAACAACAAGCCATTTAGCTCTAGTTCTTGACTCTATAATATTTCAAAGATCAAAGTTATATGATAAGTTCGATTACATTCTGACATTTTACTATGTTCATTAGGTGGAAAGTAATTTTACAATTGGTATAGTAAATTTGGGTTGATTTCCTCCTAAACGCAGAGCAGCAAATCATTAGGCAATATTACAGAGTTCGATTTTGAATTGGGCTTCAAATATACAACGATAAATTGATTCATAAGATTTGAACTAAAGATCTGTTTAAATTATATATGTATGTATATACTTAATATGTACAATTCTTTGAAGTCTTCAGGAACTAGAGCTAAACTATTGGAGTTGAGGGTGTTTTGCTTGAATGTATGTATATATCCGATCCGATACCGATGACGGAAATGATTAGATTAATCCTGTTTAGAGAGATTTAAGTGAGGGATTGTCTTTTTATAAAAAAAAAATCGAAGGAAAAGATATACATAAATGTATATGCATTTATATATGTACATATATCATTTCGCATTATGAACAAAAATTATGCTTAACTTGTTCCTTTCGTTTTTGTTTGTTTGTTTTATATCTTACAACTCTCGAGCTATTACAGTTTTAATATTTTGTTTTCATTTGCTTTTTTTGTTTTTTCTTTTGTATAAAATAATTTACATTAACTAAACTAGACCATTGTGTGTGTCTGTGTTTGTGTGTGTGTGTGTGTGTGTATATGTTTTATAGTTGATGGTTTCTTAAGAACTAAATTAAACTAAAAACCACAAAAAATAAAATGGGAATTTTAAATGAAACATTGACATCGAAATTTGAAATTGAAAATCGCGGGATATATATATACATATATATATATACATAAATCGAATCGAATATATATATATATATGTATATACATATATATGGAAGTGTAGGACATTGTATTATCTTTTGTTCAAGACTAAATCAGGTTTCACTCGCCAGATTTTATGCGCTTTATCTACTCTACTTGACACTTGTGCTCCAAGTCCGATTCGTAATTTAGTTATTTTCATTACAAAAAACACACATTTCTCCTCTCTCTCTTTCTCTTTCATTAATTAAGCCTAGAATACATTTTTAATAGAACATTTTTTTTTGTTGCTTATGTATCCATATATATATATATTTTTTTTCTCTTTAGAATGTGACAAAGTTTGCTTTAATCGGAGAATTACGAATCGGAATTAAGGCGCAAGGCACTCCGCCGAATATGTATTTTGTGTGGAAACGTTTTTGAAACGATTCTCTCTGCTTACAATTCTCATAAACTTGCAAGTTGATCTTATACATGAATATATATGTATATTCCGACTATTCGGGTAGGGTAGGGGAGGGCAGAAGGGGGGAGGGTGTAAAAAATTCAATTTTCTTTTCAAAAAAAAAAAAAAAAATAAACAAAAAACATAAAATTCATAAATGGATGATGTGAATAATGATCGTGTGTGGTTGGTGTGTGGTGGCGGATTCAGACCAACGAGATGGTCACATTGATGCCCAGATTTCCATTATCAGCAAATAGCTGGGCTATCGATGTATCGAACACCAGGCAATCCGAGTTGTGTATGGCCGAGGCAACGCCTTCGTGTATGGATCGCGGCATTGCCTCCCAGGTTAGACGCCGTCGATTGCCATTCAGTTCCAGGCGGTAGACGAAATTCTCGGCCTCTTTACGCGACCCGATCAGTTGGACTATGGCAAAGAACTGCTGGTGTCCATCGTATTTCTCCTGCTTCTCCAGTACGAGCATGAAATGATGTCCGAAGCAGGATTGCATCATTACCCAATCGACGGCACCGGGAAGATTAATATCGGTGGCCAGAAACACAATATCCTCGCCCTGTAGTGTGGTGATGCTCTTGTGCGACATCATCAGATGCTGCATGACTAGATCCAGCGGTCCCTGCCACTTGCATGAGGCCCCCGGACAGGGGCACAAATATGGACGACACTCGCAGGTCTCCTCATGCTCTGTTTTTTCTGTATACACCAGAGAGGCAGTACATCCATAGCCAGAATGCTTGCATGGAAATTTCACATTTGAGGCCACCTTCTCCATGGCCAAATTTCGTATATTGGCCAATGGGCCGCGGCATGTGGGGCAGCAGGTGAGCTTGGAGCGGCACGAGACACAGACCAAATGTCCGCTGGAACACTGCAATATCGGCGGCAAGACATAATCAAAGCACACGGGGCACTCGAACAGGGATGTCAGATCAGCAGACATGCCAGCATCCCCGCCTCCGGCGGATGATAGAGACGAACTGGACGAAGATGATGTGTTTGCCGATGATGTGGTTCCGGCGCTGCTTGACCCACCCGTTGAACTGCTTCCTCCTCCGGTTGTATTTGTATTCGCTGTGGCCACACCACCACCAGATGATGCTCCACCACCGCCGACTCCTGCTGCTACTGCTGCTGCTGCTGCTGCTGTCGGTTCACGGCGTTTCGGATTGATTTTATTTGACATTGGACAACTGTTAATGATGTCTTGCAGGCGTCTCCAAAGTCGTTACGTCCACCTTTACCACCGCCACCAGTACCTCCAGTTCCAGCTCCAGTTTGCACACACCCAGTAGAGTCCACTTCAGTCCAATCCTCTGAGAATGCGTCTGTGTTATTCCTTCTTTCCCTTCTCTTCTTTCTCCTCCGTTATCTGAGAGTGTGTGTCGAAAAAACGACGAATAAAAATAAAACGAGAAAGAAAGAAAGAAAAGAAATATATACGAATCAGTTCTTGTGTCATTCACATATCGAAAAAGGTTAGTAGTTTGACTTTTTAATAATAGCCAACTGAGAGAGTAAATAATTGTAGCAATTAGTCATCATCAACCGTGCTGCTAACGTGCTCCCTAACCTTCACCTTGCCAAGAAACGAGAGTCACATCGAATTGCATTGGATATTAACTCATTGGCCGCCTATCATTACACACACACACACAGCGCACACCACACACCATCGCATGGCAAGGCTCATTCTGTCACGTATTCTCTTCATACTGAGTACCGACACCCACCCAACCCACACAGGGTAAAAGGGCATATTGGAAATCCAAAAATCCAGGCTATATACCTTTTCTAGGGATTCATTAGCTAGTCCTCTCAAACAAACAAATAAATGACTTTCAAAAATTACCAATAAGCCATTGTACTCGAGTAAAACTAACTGAAATCTGGCGAATTGAATCGATAAATAAGAGTTTTCGTTTCTGCACAATGTTATAGTAGTTCGATCGGCCCGATTTCAAGAACTGTGTGACTAGATAGGACAGACAAACAGGCTAAGGCTAGGTCCTGGGTCTAGCCTAGGGAAGTAAAGTCATGACACAACATATCTGAAGAAACCATTTGCTGTTTCGTAACACGTGTGAAACTAGGCAAATATATATGTATGTATCTATATTCAGGCTTATCAGTTAAGCTGACAAATGTTGGCCCATTAGGGACAACGACCCAGCAAAAAAAAAAAAAAAAAAAACTAGGCAGTGGTGGGTCACTCGCTCACCGCCCGCCTGCTTCATATGCCTAGGAATTGTGGGTGCGACTCCAACGACTTCTATAACTGGCATTCGATTCGGGAGGGAAGGGCCTATGAGAATATGTTTACACGATGACGATGACTCAAAGTGGGAATTCGAGTCAATTGAATGGGATGGATAGAATGATTTTTAGAGGAAAAAATAGTAATCTGATTTCAAGTTTCCATTTCAATTTCGTTTCCTAATCTGCATATTCATTAAAGAACTGTCAACGTATATACTCGGTTATTATGGTGCACCCCCACCATCCCTCCTTGCCATGCCATGAAAAGCGCGTAAAGTAACGACGACCAATGCACCAGGGAGTGATGAGGGGAAGGGGGGCTAACTGTGTGTTGGTGGTGGTGGTGCTGCTGCTGCTGTTGTTGTTGTTATTATTATTATTATTATTACTTTTGAGGAAAGGAGAGGAAACTATACAGAGTCAGAGACATCGTGTGTGTGTGTGCGAGCATGTATGTATGTACATATGTAATTAACAGTTCGTTTACGCTGCGTACCGTATGAATTTCCATGTATGTACAGTCAACCGAAAATGTCTTCGCACAATGAAACATCTTATCCACACCAAATATATACATATTTATTGTTTTATTGAGGAATCAAGTCAGAAAAATATTTTCTCAATTGGTTTGGTTCAGGTGACTGAAGCTGACTGAACACACAGTTCTTGTGAGAAGTTTCGGGTCGAAATGGCCATAAAATTAATTTAATAAATGAATCTATAATCACTTAGCTGCTCTCTCTCTCTCTCTTTCTATAAAACACTTTCGAGCTTTAATGCAATAATGAAATTATATGATGAACTTTATTGGCCGGCTGTCTTTAGGGGGTTGACTGAGAAGAGGGAAGAGATGGCGGGAATTGTCTGTGGCTTCGGTCTGGGATTTCAATGGTTATTACTTTTGTGTGCTCCTAAAGTCATATAGCCATGAATATAATTATCTAGCGGGTTAAATAGAAAACGTTGCTTGCATATACATTTCCATACATATGTAAATATATATATTTTGTATTTTAAACATAAATATATACATATGTATATATACGTATATATATAGAAGAAGAAAACTTACATATTGTGTGTTTGTGGTTTACTTTTTATCAGTCAGTGTATGCTTGCGTGTGTGTGTGTTTTTATATCCTCTCCTGCAACTGACCCCGCCGTGTAACCGTCGCCGTCGTCGTCGTCTTCGACTATAAATCAATGCAGGTGGTTTTTCTGCAGGAAAAACTGCAGCACGCAGCACACACAGAGAGACAAAATGAAAATTGTTTTTTTTTCTTCTCCTTTTCGTCTTTTTTGTTTTTTTTTGATTTTGTGACTTTTATTGCTTGCGCTCGAAACTCGAAATTCAGGCGTGAGCTAATTTCATTTGACTTTGTTTTTAGTTTTTTCTTTCGTGTTTTATCTAATTTTCTTTTATTCGCCTCTCGCACTTAACATTCATTGAATACATACATTGTTGTAGTTGTTGTTGTTGTTATTTTGTGGCTGAAAATATCATCTGTTTTGGTTTCGTCCATTTTACATTTTTTTTCTACCTTTCTTTTTCGCACTCACACTCTGTTTCTTTCTCTTTGTAACGCAAATGGGCAACGGCGTTGCTTTTTTCTTTCTTTTTTTTTTGGTGAAGACTTTGCTGACCTTTTATTTGAAATTGTATTGCACTTGCACTTGCTTTTGTTTAAATTGTTTTTATTAAATTTTCAGTCTTCAGTGCACTTAAAAAAAATGTATAGGTTATTTAACTACAAAACGACAAAAAAAATAATGCAAAATGTGTAGATCGAGTGTCAGTGTGGCCGTATGCGAGATTAATGAAAAATGCCGAATACCATAAAAACATTGTTAACATAAGTGGTATTTAGGTTTACCATAACCACTATTTTCCAACAGTAACAGAAAGCGCAAATTTCAAACTCAACAGCAAAAACTAGATTTAATTTTTATTAAATGGAATATTGTGTTGATTTTTTTCTATCTTACAGAGGGCTATTTGACTTCCTGTTCATTTGACTATCTATCGGACAACTTTGATACGCGTCTTTTTGTGGCTACTATATTTTTCTTTAGTTTTGTCTGCCCGACTCTGATGATATTGTATTATTACAGTCAAATAGTGGGTCATGTCTTTAGCCATGAGAAGGCTTTACGTGATCAGGCAAAAAAAATGAATGTGGAATCGCTGCGTTCCAATGTGGATAAGAGCAAGGAGACAGCCGAAATACGCATAGCTAAGGCAGCTATCACAATTTGTTTCCTCTTCTTTGTGTCCTGGACCCCATATGGTGTCATGTCCCTGATTGGAGCCTTTGGAGACAGGAGTCTATTAACGCCAGGAGCAACCATGATACCAGCCTGCACTTGCAAATTAGTGGCCTGCATAGATCCGTTCGTTTATGCCATAAGTCATCCAAGGTACCGCATGGAATTGCAAAAACGGTGCCCTTGGCTAGCGATCAATGAAAAGAGCGGAGAAGCCTCTTCCGCCCAATCCACAACGACCCAAGAGCAGCAGCAGCAGACAACAGCAGCCTAGGACGACCAACCAAACACCAGCCAATGAACTGACATAAGGGAATTGTAATAAAATGACATGGAAGCTGTATAAACCAAATGAAGTAACAACGAAATATGCATTAATCTTTTAATTTGTAGAGCAAACGCATTGTATTTTTTTTTTTTTTTTTGAGAATATAGCTAAATGTTATGGCAAATGAAATACTTGTAATATATGTAAATATGGGGATTTAAGGGTTGCTGGCAATGGGCTCTAGGTGGCGCTACTAATTAACAGAATTAGTATAACCGTATTCGGTTGGCGGTTTAATTTAAAAATTAAGAATTGGTGGTTCACCTTTTTGATTTTCAGAATGTAATTGAACCAATCAACCCAAAGAATAAGGTGTATGATGGTGGTATATCATCCCCCAACTATTAGTGAGGCCTTTACTTTTTTCGCATCAGGAAGTTAAAACAATTTGTATTACATTTTGTATATCAATTTGTAATTCATTGTAATCGTCGTCTGTCCTTAAGGATATCTCTTTGAGATAACCCACAAAATAGTTTTGTCTGTCTTTGTTAGTAATTATATTTGTTAATTAATCCTCTTCGCCATTCCATTAATCACATATTCAATTAGATAGCAATGAATGCAAGCGAATCACAGCTCGATAATCATTGTACGACAAAAGGCCACGATGTGAACGTGCCAATACGCGATCCAAACGCTCTAATGTCTCTGGATTTGAGGTCATTTTTAATAGATCATCAAGATATTTGAAGGACTCCCTTGACCAGAACATGGATGGCTTCTTGGCATCCGTATTAATGCTGCCATGCGAATCGGAATGATCCATTTCAGACAAAAGGCGAACACATTCGGGATCCAAATTACTCCGTTGCAGTTGCAAGTCTTGGAAACGTGCCCGCTGCTGTGGATTATTGAAAGGCATCTGAGATAATTGAGAGCGTCTTGAAGGTAGTTGCTGTGCTGGTGGGGAAGCAGCCGGAGGGCTAGCTTCTCTTTGCTGCTGCTGCCTTTGTGGAAAACGATTCTTTCGACTATTGCTTGAAGAAGTCGACGGCGGTGGTGGTGGCGGCGCCATGTTATTATGCTGCTGTGGCCAACTAGGCGGCGGCGGTGGTGCATGGACTAACGATCCACTCAAGCCCAGTATTACGGGATCTATATTAAGGGAGGGCAGACGATTCTTAATTTCCAATTTGTTATAATTATAGAGCAATGATTCATAGTCCGCATGCGGATACGCAGTGAATATCATGCGCCAATTCTGCTCAATGTCGTTGCGTAAGGTCAAACTGGCATTTTCATCCGGTGAATGGTCCTGGATCAGTTGTCTTAGTATCACCAATAATTGATCAAGATGCACATCGCCATTGGATAGGCCAGCCTGTCCCAGTAAAATCATATTCAATTGACGTCGTTTCTTTTCAGCCATTTTATAACCATTTTTGGTATTCATATCCTCCAGCTGCTTGATGCGATAATAATGACTCTGGGCATTGCCCAGATTGGTCGTCAAACTGTTTATACCATCGCGCATGAAACGAATGAGGACATCAATGCGTTTGGGCGGCTTTTGACTTTGGAATTCCACACTTTTGCGCTTGACATCATGATGGCGACGCATTAGCATCAGCTGCAGATCCTCCTGATGCTGTTTCAGGCCATAAATGACCAGAACATAGCCATAGTCTTTGAAATCCATGCGTACACTGACTTTACACTGTTTGGCAGCGCTAGCGAGAAAGTTACGCCCCTCGGGACTGAAGAGATATTCGATTTGATCGCGTGCCATAAGGATCTTGCCTTCGCTGGGCACCTCTGACAGCGGTGTCGCATCTTCGTTACTACTCGTGGCTTTGTTACTGATGCACATGGATATGCCCTGGTTATTGATTACATCGAAACTCTCATCACCATTTGGATCTGAGGTCTGACTCAAGGGTATAATATCCGGCAAGGAAGAAGCATTCACATTCTCACCCTCGTTTGTCGTCGAACTAGGCAATTCGAAATGCTCGGAGAAGCTATAATTTGAATCCGAGTCCAAGTCATGGTTAGGTACTGCTGCTGTTGCTGGTTTGGAGGTAGCTTGTTGTTGTGGTTTTTGTTGCATATTACTGCTTATATCCTTTTTTTGTATGCTGCTCTTGTTTATGACCTTTGGCCGGGTCATCTCCAACTGGCGCTTAGCTGGCCGCTCGGCTATCATCGATTGGCGCTTAACCAAGCCAACAGCCTTTAGGAATTTGGTGTAGTAACTCGATTTGTCCATAGTCGGTTGACTCCAATTGAAATGGAACGCCACTTGTGGATCACAGAAGGAGCTCCAGCCATTTAGAAAGCTTATCGGTCCACCATGATCTTGGTAGATCTTCTGATGCGATATTATTTGCGAGGAATAGTTGACCAAACGATATTCACCCATACGTTGGCGGCAATTCTCAAAGAGATGGCCACGACCAGCGCAATAGCTGCACTGCTTGTTCTTGTTGTACTGGACATTGTCCTCTAGGACAACATTGGAGCGGGTCTGTGGAAGAGCGAACAAAAAAAAAGTTTAATGAACTATGCACATGGAAATCTCATATCAAATGCATTCTCACCGTTGAATGATAGCGCCGCCACTTATCGGGACAACAATCTGTGCCATGACCACGCATTTTGCATAGCTGGCAGATCAGACGAGCTTGGAATGAACATTTGTTGCACTGCTGCACATAGATGCCCTTCTTGGCGCCGCACTGGACAGAGTGAAAAATTGAAAAAATGATTATTACTTTGGATTTTTTTAAGGGAATGGATGGAAAGACTTACCCCCAAACAGATGGCTGAGGGACAACGTGGTTCTGTGTGGCCAGTTGTGCCGCAGGTGCTACACACTGGCGGTTTCCTTGGTCGCGGACATTTAGAGCGCACATGGCCCATTTCAAAGCAATTGGTGCACTTCAGATTCGAGCGGGGACGAACCACTGGATAACGATCCGCATTATTGATTCTCCATTCATGTCTGTTGGCTGAGGAAGCAAAAAACAAAGATCTATGGGTGAATGAGATTTAGGGGAAGGACACAAAATCCACTTACCAGTCATTGATTTCTGTATTTTGTGCACTGAAAACTGTTCACCATGCCAGCTATCATTATAGAATCGACACATTTCATCATTCCAGCCAATCAAATCCCGGCTGCGAGGCGGCTCCTTTTCAGCAGTCAAAGCCTTGAGATTGTGCTCCACTTGAATGGCGGAGGATTTATCATCATTATTACCACCATCGTCATCCTGGACAGCTTCTGGGTGTTCCTGCTCAGTGTTCTCATGTGCATCAGCAGGTTCCATAGTAATGTCGTCAAGCGGTTCTTCCAGTTCTTCTGCCTCAGCTTGAGCATTGGCTTCTTCTTCATCTTCTACTTCTATCCTGTCTTGCTGTTGCCCAGTTGCTTCTATCGGTGCTGCACTGCTGGAACAAGATGGAAGCTCTTCTTCTTCTGTGGACTTATTCCGATGTCGTTTTGCATAGGCATCAATTCGCTCGAATACGGCAGTAATACGTTCCGAAATGGCATCTTCATGCTGAGCCTCGTCCTCGGTATCAGCATCGGAGCCTATAGACAAAATTTCATCGACATCATTTGCTGTCGAAGATGATGGGATGGGCATTTGTTCAACATTCTTTTGTTGTAAAAGACGTTCAGCGATTTCCCGTGCACTGGGCAAGTCCTCTTCGGAAGCAGCAGACTCCGAGCTAAGCGCTTGGGGATTCTTCTCCTTGCCGCCCCCCTTGGGCTTCTGTTTCTGCCTCTGCAGATCCTCAGAGTGTCGCCGATTGTGGCTAAGACGGCGTATTTTACGCTTGCAACGCTCCACAGCCATGCCACGAGCTATGCCTGGAACACCAGTCGAATCCACACCTTGCTCATCGTCATCCTCATCATCATCGTCGTCATCATCGTCGTTATTGGCCTCGGATTGACTGTGATTAGTGCTGGAGGAACGACGCTTACGCAAACGCTTCGTCTTATTAACATACGGATCGACCACCTCTTCCACATTGGAGCTATCTGTGTTTGAATCGATGTTGCGTATAATGGTGGGTTGATTATTTTTAGGTTTCACTTTGCCATATATTCCGGATTCTGTTAGATCCGATTCACTCTCATAGACATCCAAGGCACGAAACTGTTGCTCATCTACGCGATAATTTTGCTTGATTTCCTCTAAACGCGAAGGCGGAACAAATTCATATTCCGACGAAGTATCCAATGTTTCTTGACATGGTTGCGGCAGTTCTACACCCTCCTCCCCTTCAGTTGTGATATTCTTAATGGCATTCTCAGTTAAGACCAACAGATCTTCATCTGTAGCTCGTGCACGATCGGCTATGAGACGGGATGTGTCCTTCTGGACTATAAAATCATCGCTAGACATCACCGAACTGCAAGGGGAGTGCAGGGAGGGCGGTGCAGCTGCCTCAGCATCTGTTTCCGTTGATGTAATAGTCCTCATTTCAACGTCAGCTGCATCCATGGCATTCTCCTCATGGTACGACGGTTGACTCTGGTTAATCTGCTCTGTTTCACCGTCGCTGGTATCCAGCTCAATCACTGGAACAGGTGGCAGTGGAACATGCACCACATCATCATCATCGTCATCCTCGCCATCGGAAGACTTTAGATCTATAAATGCTATCGGAGGCGCTAACGGCTTCTGATCCTGCAGCAGATGTTGCTGTTGTTTCTTTTTGGCCAAAGTTTGCTTGGACTTTTGCTGTTTGGCCAGCAATCGCTGCATTTGTTCCAATTTGCGATTAGCCTTGCCAAACGGTCCACTCATTCCCGCGCCTGTTGACTTCTCCTTCTTTCCAGGCGGTTGATAATTGCTGGGAATGGCCACCAGGAGTCTTTGGTCAAAGCGCTCGGGTTCGTCTATTGCCGCTATTCGCTCCTGCTTGCTAGGACTCGCGGCAGGTTTCGCAGCTTGCTTGTGCGGTCCAGGCTTCGGTTTCTCCTTTTTCTGCTGCTGCTGTTGTTGCTGCAATTTTTTTGGTAAATGCTTTTGTTTCTGCGGTTTGGCAGCCGGCGGTGGCATTCGTTTATCCTTTAATTTTGATTCACCGGCAGCTGATTTGCTTGTTACATCTGAAAGCAAAAGAAATGCAATTTGAAGTGTCGGTTTTGCTAATTAAGGGCGTACTTACTATCAGTGGGTGCTGGCCGAGGAGGGGTAGAGGAACTAACATTAGTCTCTTTATTGTGCTGGTCCCAATAGCGAGGTCGTGCAAAGTGTTTGCCTGCGCCGGGTTGCTGGTTAATCACCCTTTTGTTGCTTACAATTCTCATCTGCGGCTGACTCGGTTGACTTTCTGCTGCAGGTGTCGGCACTTCATGCTCATGTTCTGTTGAAGCATCATTATAATGTATGGAAGCATATAGAATTGATTCCAACTCGTTTAAACGCTCCCCGTCCAAGTCATCAAGCTGTAACAACAAAAACATCTCGGAATAAAAAAACTTTAGAAACTCTGCTTTCTTACATCGTCCATGTTGGTAAACCCCTTTGTATTTCCTTGTGCTGCCGTTATTTGCTATTTCTATTTGCCGTATTTTGTACATTTATCAACAAATAGTTCTTCCAAAAAAAAAAAAGACCAGAGCACGTTTCGATTTGCGATGACGATAACAATTTACTCACGACTTGCGATGACGATAACAATTTTTCGCGCTTTGTGACATTTATCGATATTTGTTACATTAATTACTATAGTCATCGATTTCTGTCGCAATTATCGATACACCCTTTAAGACGTTTATCGATACCTGTTCTGCTAATAAACATCATGTTAATTAACAGAATGTTAACTTCACTTGCATGAGTCTGCCAATTTTTTATTGTACGATATTGGACGTCCTGCGAAAATTTGCAAAATTTCAATTGCAATTTTCGGTGCGTTTTCAATATTTATTTTTTGTTTTTATTTTCTACACTTAATACACATAAATTACATTTATTATTTGCAAAATTTTAATTGCAATTTTCAATAAAACAAAAACAAAAAAAAAACGAATTCCAACGCTTGGCGCTTGCCCAATTTCAAAGAAATATCGCTTTTACATATCGTTTTTTTTGCCATAATTTCTATTTGTTGTTTAGAGAGTTTTTTTTTTCGAAAGGGAGAGTAGTTAGGAGGATTTCGTTAATTAGAAGTTGATGGGTTTGCCAAAGGCGGCAGCCACATTGGCCTCACGTAAGGCTTCGGCACAGGTCTGCAACGAAAAACCGAAAATAAATGAAAGCGAATTCTCTATAGAGTAAACAGTTTCAACTTACAGGATGTGCGTGGCAGACGCGGGCAATATCCTCAGCAGCGGCACCGTACTCCATGGCAAGAACAGCCTCGTTGATTAACTCACCGGCGGCTGGGCCAATGATGTGTGTGCCCAGGACACGATCTGTGGCCTGGTCGGCCAGCACTTTGACAAAACCATCTGTCTCATTGTTGGTCTTCGCTCGGGAGTTGGCCAGGAAGGGGAATTTTCCCACTTTGTAGGCGACACCCTCCTGCTTGAGGGCCTCCTCCGACTTGCCCACCCACGCCACTTCGGGATGCGTGTAGACTACACTGGGCACGCAATTGTAATCGATATGCACATGTCCTCCGTTGATGCCCTCAATGGTGATCAAGCCCTCGTCCTCGGCCTTGTGAGCCAACATGGGACCGTGGATGCAGTCGCCAATCGCATAGATATTGGGCACCACAGTCTGAAAAGTGGCGTTCACGGGAATACGGCCGCGATCGTCCTTCACGATGCCCACAGCCTCAAGACCTAGGCCCTCTGTGTAGGGACGACGGCCGACACTGACCAGCAAAGCATCGCATTGGATTTCCTCCTTTTCACCGGACTTGGCATTCTCAACGGACACGGTAACAGAGTCCCCACTGCGGGTGGCAGCTGTCACCTTGGTGCCCAGTTTGAACTTCAGGCCCTGCTTGACGAGAATCTTTTGGAAGTTCTTTGACACTTCATTGTCGATGCCCACACCACCAATGGTGTCCATGAACTCAACAGCTGTCACCTCGGCGCCGAGTCGTGACCAGACGGATCCCAGTTCCAAGCCAATGACACCAGCGCCAATTACCACCAGATGCTGGGGCACCTTGGCCAGTTTCAAGGCTCCTGTGCTGCTCACAATGACCTCCTCATCGATCTGGAGTGGAAATTTTCAATTAGAGATAACCAAATTATATTCTTCCCCTACTCCTCTCCGCTTACCGTAATACCCGGAAAAGGTGTCACCTCTGAGCCGGTGGCAATCAATATATTCTTGGTCTTCACCGTCTCGATGGTACCATCATCTTTCTTCACTTGCACCTCATTTGGATTGACAATGCTGCCGAATCCCGTCAGCTGTGTGACCTTGTTCTTCTTGAACAATTGGGCAATGCCGCCAGTTAGAGCCTTGACTGCGCTCGTCTTCTGGCCCATAAGCTTCTCCAGATCCAGGGAGACGCTGCCAACGTTAATGCCGCGACTGGCCAAATCGCCCGAATGGGCCATGTGAAAGTAGTGCGAGTTATTCAGGAGAGCCTTCGATGGGATGCAGCCGACATTGAGGCAAGTACCACCCAAAGTGGCTTCTTTTTCCACGCTAACGGTCTTCATGCCCATTTGGGCGGCCTTAATGGCAGCTACATAGCCACCAGGGCCAGAGCCAATGACCACAATGTCAGCTTCATGTGTGCTGGAATAGGAGCGGGCATTGAGGGCACCCAAAATGGCAGCATTCGTGCGGAGTGGAGTCTAGAAGAAAGAGAGGGAAAAGGGAAAATTACTGAGCAAATCACTCGTCTAGCCTAACGCATGGCTTCTCTTATCACGACCCTATCACACGCATCGACTCATGCTAAACGTCACTTCAGTTCACTCATCAGCTGATAGGCGACCTTGACTTCTTCCGAAGATTAGTCAGCCGGCGGGGTAATACGAACAATACTCAAATCGGTGCTAAGAAATTTGCACTAATCAATGGGTCATTGCCCGTTAAATAGTCACCGACTTTATTTAGATAGAGACCAATATAATTTTGTTTTAAATGGACCCCCCCTTGGGGGTCTTGGGTTTAAATAGGTTAAGATTGCATAACCTTCTCTTACCTTGGCTACTGCCGTCACAACTTGTCGTAGCGTAGACTGCATGTTTATTATGGCTCAGTGGATCTGGGGGGCGGCGAATGTTTCGTTTATTAACTAGATTTTTGTATTAAAATTAAATAAAAACAAAAATTTTATATGTCAATTTTGCCCAAAACACAAACCCGAATCAATGAAGTAGCTAGTGATCGCACTTTTACCCATCGATTAATCGATTTATTTAAAGGCGATTAACAGCTTGCATAACTCTAGAGTCATTGCACAGTGGCTCTAATTGCAGAAGAACAAGTGGCGCCACGTGTCACTGCTGGATGAAAAGAAAAAAAATTTAAATTTTGTACAAAAAATATTTTATAATTTTCAATTTCCGTTGAACTAAGAACTTTGTTTAAAATTCAAATGCTGCCACATAAAGAGTTTTTGGCTTTTTAGTGCTGGAAGGTGCTCGCAGGTGCCTTGAAATACTATCTCTCTCAAAACGGCTGATTGCTTTTGCCTCTCTTTCTAATTGAGAATTTAAAAAAATAGAGATTACTTACTATTTATTTTTAATATTAAATATATATTTTTAAAGAGATTTTCGTGAGATGATGAGGCACTTTTCAAATAATGTTCAATGGCATTTCGAGAATATTTGGTCTTAGGTCCTAGAGCTAAGTAATTTTTGACAATTTATTTACATTTAGAGCATTAACGATCGTATGGTTTTGGCTTTGCTTTTGACGCAGTGTGATGCGTTTTGGTGACCTTAGCCGGCTTGACATCATCGCTCTCTTCCTCGCCCAGGAGTCGAAGACGTTCCTGCTTGATGAACGCCTTGCGCTGGGCAGGAAACTTTCCATTTGGGTCCCTCACAATGTTCGCCTGCGATGCATATATCTCGGGATTGTAGTCATTCACAGAGGTGTCATCCCAATTTTCCTCTGACTCGATCTTCTCGTGTTTCGTCTCCTCATTAAGCTCGCCTGATTTGCTATATTGATAATGCATTATTATTTTACGATCGTCACATGATTTGGTATGTTGCTACGAAAATAAAAGGGGCAAGAAGACAGCATGAGGGCGAAAGACAAAAGAGTGTCAAGATTAAAACAAAGTTTAGCCATCGAGGTCTTTAAGCATTGGCTTGGTTCCTACTTACATGAAACTCGGGCCCTGGAACAAGATGCGCTTTGTTAAAGGGACAAACTAGAAGTTCTACTTCATCCTTGTAGACCTCTCTACATTTCATAATGTGTTGTTGTAACTTCTTGCGCAGCATTGTATGTGCCTTATTATAGGGGCAATGAACTAAATCTTTGGGATTCATGGACTCCATATTTTTTGCCTCAGCCTCCAACAAAAAAACTAAGCTATTTGAGATTTGCGACAGGTTCAAATTCAAGATTCCACGTAAGTGTTGATAAATGCAAACAGGTCAGAGATGAAAATTTCCAAAGTCGTGACTTGATCTGCTCATCTCTATCAGGAAGTGTAAGCGATTTGCCGTTTTTCAACACTGACTAGTAAGGAGAAGCTGGAAAACGTAAACAAGAGAAAATTGTGAAATATTTGTTTTAGTTTTAATTTAGTTAAAAGAGTAAATCAAACAGCAACAACATGGGCAAAGGTTTCAACAATTACATGTGCAAGAAATTCTTTCACCCCGCATCCCGGGATAATCTGAAAAGGGTAAGCACATTTTAAACAAACAAAGCCATAAGCGAAATCTTAATTTTTCCTCTCCCTCTTTTTTTTCCATTTATTCGCAGGTGTGGATGGCCGAGCAGCAGGCCGAGGCTTACAAAAAGAAACAGGAAGAGCTACGCACCCAATATGAAAAGGAGCAGAATCTGCACGAGAACAAGGCCATGCTGAGCAAGGATAGCAAGGACAAATTGAGCGTGAATTTCATGTACGAGCCGCCTCCAGGCGTACGAAAGGAGCGTGAGAAGGACGACAATGAGCCCGAATACAAATTCGAATGGCAACGTAAATACAATGCGCCCCGTGAATCCTACTGCAAAGGGGACACCGAGATTCGTGATCAACCCTTTGGTATACAGGTGCGCAATGTCCGCTGCCTTAAATGCCACAAATGGGGACACATTAACACGGACAAGGAGTGCTCCATGTACAGTATTTCGATGTCGGAGGCCCGCAAGTTGCATGCCGAGACCGAGGCCAGCGACATTATGTCTAAAAATGTACTCGAAGAGCAAATGAAAGAGGATGGGCTGCAAATGAAGCGTTCCGCTTTGGAGCTTCAGAGCATCAAAGTGATCCAACAACAGCATCAGTTTGTCTCCAGTGATCCAGCTGTGGAAAAGGAACAGAATCCCGAATTGGTCTTCCTCAAATCTCTGAGTAAATCGCAAAAACTGAAATTGCTTAAAAAGTTGGAGAAAATCGAACGCATCAAGCGCAAGGGCGATGAGCGTAAGGCAACCAAGAAGAAGTCCAAGAAGCACAAGGAGTCCAAAAAGAAAAAATCAAAAAAATCCAGAGAGAGATCGTCGTCTTCGTCTTCATCGTCATCTTCATCCTCTTCCTCGGACAATGAATCGGATGAAAAGGATTCCCGCAGCAAACACAAAGATAAAGAACAGCGTTCGCAACTTAAAAGGGATAACTCCAGATCTCGAGATAATCGCAGAGACGACAAAGATCAACGTGCACGTAAAGAGGATCGTAGACAGAGGAAGGATCGGTCACGCTCCCGTGAGGCAAGAAGGCGAGGATCTAGTGAGGAGAATCGCGAACGTCGTTCCAGGCGTTAGCATTTACTTCAATTTTTGATGACATCTTTTCATTTTAATAATATAGTTTCTTGTCCCACCAAAAACCCAAGGAAACCTCTACTAACCCTTCGATTAGAAAGAGATGCATATAGAATCCGTTTTAGCTTTGCTATAAGACTTTATTATTATGTCGCACGTTTTGGATACATGAATAAGAGTAAAGATGAGACAAAAGAGGGGAAGAGGAGAGACTGGAGATGGTTTTTGGGTTAAATTAAATCCTGGCCAGTTGAACAGCTGTTGTGGTTGAGCCCGCAGAGACACAGAGCTCGGTGCCATGTTGGCTTCCCCCCTCACGGGACATACTCTTCACATGGATCTGACTTTTGAGCATGGCCGCCCTCAGAATGAGCATCCGTGTATGACGCTGATATTGTTTGCCCATGATCAGGGCCCGCTCGAATGTGCTATTCCTTTGGTCCGCCTCTTTGGCATATAGAATTTTGTTGTGCGAATCGATGCGAGCCTGAATCTGGCCATCCAAGATCAACTGCATCACTTCGTTCTCCAAATCTCCCACCGAAGAGTTGAAGGCGAGGGCCATTTTGTGCATATCCGCCGACATGTATGGACTAAAGTATTGGATTAGAGCGCGATTGCGGATCTTCGTGTACAAAGTGGAGACATGGGGAGCTATGTACATGTCCACCAGCAGATTGTCACGAATCTCGTCGAGCAGAGTTAGACAGGAGGCGTACTTGCTCTCGTAGAATTTGAATATAATATCACGCAGCTGCGGTTCTAGCTCTAGAAATAACTTAAACGACGTCGAGGCAATGACCAGACGCTTTAGCTCCTGCCGATCAAAGGTAGCCAGGGCACAGAGGCCACCATAGATGGCCACATTGCTGGCGGAAATCATTTCAGGAAACTCACAATGATCGAAATTAGCATTGAGGAAGTGTTTGGCCGCCACTTTGTATTTCTTTTGCTGCAGCTCGGCCAGACCGGCAGCGCATTCCAGTCTAGTGTGGACTTGGGCGTTGGCCTCCTTAGAGCCCTCGGCAAAATCCGGAGTACTCTCCGCCTTCGATATGTAGGAAAGGACATGGGCCCAGTTCTGCAGATAGATCGACACCTTTATCACATTGAGACACATATTGACCACATGCTTGGGACTGGTGCAGTAGTCCCTGGCACGGGAATAGCACTTCAAGGCATTGGTCAGATCGCCACAGCTCAGATAATGATCGGCCAGATCATCGTGTCCACGTCGTATGCTCTCCTTGATCGAGTTCGATTTGTAGTTCTTCAAATCGGAGTCCAGTTTCTCTAGCTTAAGGGCGGCCTTCTTCATTTTGGTGTCTACCCAGGCGGCATCGAAGGCGAAGGCATCCTTTTCAGCATTTGGAGCAGCAGGAGGAGCAGCACCAGCACCCGCCGGCTGATGGGCTGCTATGTCAGGCAATGCCTGCTGGGCAGCATTGGCTGCCAATGGAGCAGCAGCTGCATCTGCGGCAGCACCAGCGGCGGGATTGATTGGATTATTGCCAGCTTGAACGTCGCTCAGACGTTTGCTCAGCACCTGATATAGATTTACATTGTAGGTAGTCATCACATAGGTAATGGACATTTTTAGGGCCTCCACGGCAAGGGAGGGACACACATCGGCCACATAGATCAAGCGATAGAGGCGTGCTATGCCGGTATATTGATTCGCATACACTTCTAGATCAATGCTCGGATTTTCTACCACAATTTGTTGCTCCTCATTGTTCTCGTTGTCCTCGTTTGGCGGCGCATCCACTTGCATCGGCTCTACGGCGTTCTTTTTACACACAAAAGAAAATCGATTAATTATTGTTTTTGGCTGATGCTAAATTCGCGCAAGTTGTTGTCACTAACCTGCATTAGTGGCGGCATGGGCAGCACAGGCATTTTGCGGGTAAATCTGCTTACTAATTACACAAAAATTTCCACAAATTTCCTTGCCTACAATCAAAATTGTTCTTTGGATAATTCAGGATATTTTAATAGTACCAGGGTTGGCAAAAAATGGATTACGACCTTACCCAACACTGTGCGGCACGACAAGTCGTAAGTAGACGTAACTAAACACTGTGAGTCACTTCGAGTCGCAGGTTAAATCGTGACAGGCAATCGATATAAATTATGGGATGCTCCGTTGCTCTTTCCCATTGTGTTTTAGTATTGCCCATCTCTAATAGTCTTTACTCATCTCTAACAGCCTGAGCCGGTGCCTTTGGCGTTTACTAACACTACCAGACAAATGAAAGAAGCAAACCAACGCCAAATTGTAAACGTTTTGTACTAATTGAGAAATTTTAAATATTCTCATTAACTAACAAGGCACAGAAAATGTCCAACATTACGGCAGCAGTGATTGCTAATCGCAATAAAAAGCATTTTCTGGGTGTGCCGGCTCCTTTGGGCTATGTGGCCGGTGTAGGAAGAGGGTAAGTTAGAAGGTGACTTTGTTTTTGATACAACTTGCTAAAATTTGATGATTGCAGTGCCACTGGATTTACTACACGTTCCGATATTGGCCCTGCGCGAGATGCCAATGATGTCTCGGATGATCGGCATGCTCCGCCCGCTACAAAACGCAAGAAAAAGGATGAGGAGGAGGAGGAAGATGAGGATTTAAACGACTCCAATTACGATGAGTTCAGTGGCTACAGTGGCTCGCTTTTCTCCAAAGATCCCTACGACAAGGATGACGAAGAAGCCGACGCTATCTACGATTCAATTGATAAGCGAATGGACGAGAAACGCAAAGAATATCGCGATCGTCGCCTTCGTGAAGATCTTGAACGCTACCGCCAAGAGCGTCCAAAAATTCAGCAACAGTTCAGTGATCTGAAACGCTCACTGGCTGGCGTCACATCCGAAGAATGGTCCACGATACCCGAAGTGGGCGATAGTCGCAACCGCAAACAGAGAAATCCTCGCGCAGAGAAATTTACCCCGTTGCCGGATAGTGTATTATCTAGAAATTTAGGAGGAGAAACCACATCCAGCTTAGATCCCTCATCGGGCTTGGCTTCTATGATGCCTGGAGTGGCCACTCCGGGCATGTTGACACCCACCGGAGACTTGGACTTGAGGAAAATCGGTCAGGCTAGGAACACATTAATGAATGTAAAGCTATCACAGGTCTCCGATTCGGTAACTGGTCAAACAGTTGTCGATCCCAAGGGCTATCTTACGGATCTGCAGTCCATGATTCCCACCTATGGCGGTGACATAAATGACATAAAGAAGGCTCGTCTACTGCTCAAATCTGTGCGTGAGACAAATCCCAATCATCCGCCTGCCTGGATTGCTTCCGCTCGTCTGGAAGAGGTCACTGGCAAGGTGCAAATGGCCCGCAACTTGATAATGCGCGGCTGCGAAATGAATATCCAATCGGAGGATCTCTGGCTGGAAGCAGCTCGTCTACAGCCACCGGATACAGCCAAGGCGGTCATAGCTCAGGCTGCTCGTCATATACCCACTTCGGTGCGCATTTGGATCAAGGCCGCCGACCTTGAGACCGAAACAAAGGCCAAGCGTCGTGTCTTTCGCAAGGCTCTGGAGCACATTCCCAATTCGGTGCGTCTCTGGAAGGCGGCGGTGGAGCTAGAGAATCCCGACGATGCTCGGATTCTGCTCTCCCGCGCCGTTGAGTGCTGCAACACAAGTGTGGAGCTGTGGCTGGCTCTGGCCCGGCTGGAGACCTACGAGAATGCTCGAAAGGTTCTCAATAAGGCGCGTGAGAATATTCCCACAGATCGACAGATTTGGACAACGGCTGCCAAGCTGGAGGAGGCCAATGGCAACATACACATGGTGGAGAAGATTATAGATCGTTCGCTGACCTCCTTGACGGCGAATGGTGTGGAGATCAACAGAGATCACTGGTTCCAGGAGGCCATCGAGGCGGAGAAGTCGGGCGCAGTGAATTGCTGTCAAGCCATAATCAAGGCGGTCATTGAAGTGAGTGTGGAGGAGGAAGACCGCAAGCAGACATGGATTGATGATGCCGATTTTGTAAGTTTATCAAAGGGGGAGCAAGATGAAGAGTTCTAAAAGTTTTTTTTTCCTCTTTTCTAGTGCGCCAAGGAAACGGCTTTCGAATGCGCTCGAGCTGTCTATGCCCATGCCCTGCAGGTGTTTCCCTCCAAGAAGAGCATTTGGCTACGTGCCGCTTACTTTGAGAAAAATCATGGCACTCGCGAATCCCTGGAGGCGCTTCTGCAACGCGCCGTAGCCCATTGCCCCAAGTCGGAGATTCTCTGGCTGATGGGTGCCAAGTCCAAGTGGATGGCCGGTGATGTGCCAGCAGCTCGTGGTATACTCTCATTGGCCTTCCAGGCGAATCCCAATTCTGAGGACATTTGGTTGGCCGCCGTCAAATTGGAGTCGGAGAATGCCGAATATGAGCGAGCGCGTCGCTTACTGGCCAAAGCCAGAGGTTCGGCGCCGACTCCTCGCGTTATGATGAAGTCAGCCCGTTTGGAATGGGCTCTGGAGCGCTTCAATGAAGCACTGCGTCTGCTGGAGGAAGCCGTCGAGGTCTTCCCCGATTTTCCCAAACTCTGGATGATGAAGGGACAAATCGAGGAGCAACAGCAACGGACAAATGATGCGGCTCAAACCTATACGCAGGGCATTAAGAAGTGTCCCACATCGATTCCCTTGTGGATACTCTCTGCCAATCTAGAGGAGCGCAAGGGAGTTCTAACCAAAGCCAGGTCCATATTGGAACGGGGCCGCTTGCGTAATCCCAAGGTGCCCATTCTCTGGCTGGAGGCTATCAGGGTGGAACTGAGGGCGGGCTTGAAAGAAATAGCCAGCACCATGATGGCCAGAGCTCTGCAGGAATGCCCCAACGCTGGACAATTGTGGGCAGAGGCCATATTCATGGAAACCAAACCGCAGAGAAAGACCAAATCGGTAGATGCTCTTAAGAAATGCGAGCACGATCCTCATGTCCTGTTGGCGGTGTCGCAGCTATTTTGGTCTGAGCACAAATTCTCCAAATGCCGAGATTGGTTCAATCGTACAGTAAGTTCTCGCTCTCGCTCTCCCTCTCCCTCTTTCTCTCGTGTGTGAATATTTATTCAAGGATTAACATTTCTACATATTGCAGGTAAAAATTGATCCGGATCTCGGTGATGCCTGGGCTTATTTCTACAAATTCGAGGTGCTTCATGGCACCGAGCAACAGCAACAGGAGGTCTTGGAACGCTGCATTGCGGCCGAGCCGACGCACGGTGAATCCTGGTGCCGAATCAGCAAGAACATCAAAAACTGGCAATTTAAGACGCCCGACATCCTACGTGCTGTGGTCCGAGAGCTGACCATACCGATTTGATTAGAGTTTAAGCTGACAAATAAAGAAAGAAACCAGCCTGAGCTGCCTCCAGCCGACTACGGCTGGAACTCCCGATAGCCCCAGAATATGCGGCACAGGCCCTGAAAATGCTTTGCAATGATTTCGCACAAAAAGACGCCAAAACTGGCCACCGCGCCATAACCAAAGATCAGCAGGGCGTAACGACATTCCGTGATGCCAATGGACACGAAGGCGCTGTTCCCGCTTTCGCACTTTGGCCTCTGGGGAATCCACTTGCGCTCTTCTCGATTAACCAGGCTAACCTCCCGCTGCCAACGTAATCTATAAATGAAGGAGAGAACAGGCAGAGCAAACAGGAGGGATTCAGCTTTAGTTTCACCCCCGCCCCCTTTTTTTTTTGTGTACTTACTGCCTGCGAAATAGTTCCTTGTAGGGAAAGTTCTTTCTTGTTGGAATGGCCAGCATGGGCAATTGAAAGGGCTCCAGCTCCATGAGACCACATTTCTCTGGCTCACTGAAGGTGTCACTCACTATCTGATAGCCCGCCTGCAGTTCCACCTGATAGGCAAACAGACCCCTCCTCATCTTGTCCATGCCCAACAAGGGACGCATATAGACACTGTCTCCCTTGGCTGCTATTTTCTTGCGATACAAATTCTTGGTTACCGGATCTGTGGACTCTGTGAAATAGATCTTATTATATTGCGTGTCCTGCACCCCAATCTCCAACGGAGATTGACCCAAATCCGCCAGAGATCTAATCGCATCCGATGGACTCTGCAGCAGAGCCACAATATTTGCCGAGAACGAGGTGAACAGAAACAGAGCAGCCACAAAAGTGGTAAACACAATGATCCTGGCCGATCTATTGCGCACCTCCACATAGAATCCCTGCTGACACATGGCGCCCCACACGAAATTCAAAGTGTCCATGTAGGACATGTCATGCGAGTGCGGTGAGAAGATCAATTCGGTGATCAGAACCATGGTGGTCAGCATTAGCAGGACAAGTATGGAGATCCAGACATCTTCCTGGAAGGGCAAAGCGAAAATATTCGACACGGCCGACAGAGGAGGCTGGCGGAACATAATGCCAGCCCGCACGCGAAATGTCTCGGCCACAAAATCACATATGGCGATGCGATCCAACCTCATGAATATGGCCAATTGGGCAAAGTCGAGTTCATAGCGCTGGAAGCGCCCCATCAGACCATCGAATGAACCATTTGGCTGTCGCCAGCCATAGTTGACTGTCTGATAGGTATTGTAACTGGAGCAAGGAGAGAAGTTAGGATCCGCCTAGAATTCGGTTTGCGAAGACTCACTCACCTCATGTTCAGACGATTGGCTAGCTCTACCATCAGACGATGGTTCACCTTTGAGATGGTGTCGATGTGACGCATCGAGAGATCTTCTATGTTGATAAACAAATCCGGAAAGGCAATAACCACGGCCGTATTGAAGACCATGCCCTCCAGATTCTGGCGATACGTAATGGCCGAACCGAATTGTTGCAGGGCGTGAAGCAAGTGCCGCGTGTTCCTCAAATGATGTCCCATGTGGCGGCGTTTCAGGGGCTTGTCCGCACCCACCTTGTAGAGATCAATCAGGCTCGATGAGAAGTTTTGATGCCACAATACACGGAGCTCACTGTCGGGAGGAATGAAGATTTCATGGTTCTCCAGCAAATCGATGTCATCCATATTCGAGGTCAATAGCAGCCAAAAACGATTGGTCGTAAAATAATTATGCTCCGGAGCTGCTGACCAGCGCAGTAAATTGAGGGCACACGGGGAATCGAAGCCCAGGAGAAGGATGCCCACTTTATGGTGGCTAGAGGGTAAGTGGAATGATATCTCCCAGTGGTCGGATGTTGTGTTCTCGCTGCGTAAGGTTCGCGGCGGAGGGGCTACCCTAAGTTCATCTGCACTGGGAGCACTGACATGTCGAAGGTCCTTGAGCGAGCAAGCTGTGTGGACTTGCACATAGAATTGGTTGAGGGTAAACTGTTGCCACAGCATCATCGTCAGGCGGGAATCAACTGTCAAACATATATTTTTTCGGTAGTGAAGATGCGCAGTAGGAGGAGGAGCAGGAGGAGAAGGAAAAGGAGGAGATGTGACTGCGAGTGTGTGTGTGTGTGTGTGCTAGTAAAGGTCATAAATTTAACGCTCTTACTGTGCATTGCATGGGGTAATACAGCAATGTCCTTCGGCGGCTCCTCCATCGTGTTGTCCTCCGTGTGACAAACGACCAGCATCAAACTGTGCACGCCATGGTGGCGATAGTAAGCGACTAGCATATCCGGCAACTGATTGCCGTCACCAGGACCATTCCACCAGCTGTCACTGGCACGGACACCGGCGACACTGGCCAAGTCATTGATGGCATGGATGCCAAGCAGCAGAAGGCCAACAACTGCGAATATTAACGAGTTCATGTTACTTTTCCTTTTTGCAAAATTTCCCAACAGTCCCAGCGACTTTTATAGCTGCTGATTCTCGCACAAATAATTGCATTTAAGGGAATTGCATTAAAATTATGCATTGATTACACTTGACTGCATTCCATTCTTGCCAAGCAATCCCAAGCAAGCCCAGCCAGGCCTTCTTCAACTTCTCCTCCTCCTCCCCCTCCGATCTGTCATTACGTATTGCAATTTCGCCACTGCAATTTGGTCATCGATGGCGTTTAATTGGTCCTAGCAAGTGCCTCCTTTCGCACCGACTTCCATTGAGTTTCGCCGTGTTATCCTTTTGCTCCTCCCGCTCTCTCTCTCCTTCTCTCCTCCTCGCCTTCTTCGTCTACGTTTTCGTGCGGACAAAGTCAATTACGTGTCATTGTGGAAATAAAATAAAAGTTGGTCAAGAATTATTGTTGGGGGGTGGGGGGTTGACCACTTGAAAGTCGAGATAAGTTAGTTCGCTGTCAGAAAGTAAGGACTACAACAACTTTTCTTTTACCCAGGTAAACTTTCTCCACTCTCTAGTCTCCGCCACCACCTTTCCTGTGCGAGGGAGTGTGTTTGAAACGAAGACTGGCTATAAATTGATACCAATTTTTTGCAATTGAATGTGAGTGAGTAGGAAATTGATTATATGTGGAAAGTTATACTCATATTTTTAAATTTTTAGTGATTTCCCGTTATGGATTGCCCCCTGTGGATTACCATGAAAATTGGCGTAACTTTTCACGGGTAAGTCAAAAATCCTTCCTTAACAAAGTGTCTACAAAGTGTTCTATTAGCATTTGCGCATCCTTTGGGCTCCAAAATATAGAGTCGACTTAGCTTCTAATCCAGCTCCCTATATAGCCAAGTCTAGAAGCACGAATTTTTGTCTGGTCTTCTCTTGTAACCGCAATTTAAATTCTTCTGGTCTAGATAGATTCTTAAAGGATCTTAGTAGTAGGATATATACCAAAAACTTAATAGTTAAAAAGATAAATCCATTCGACTAGCCGATCAGATGGCGTATATTAGAGATGGAAAACCATCGATAGTCGCAATAGCATTTAAGACGTTGCTTGCTACTGAATCCCAAAGAACAGGTGTTTCTTATTTACTTTCCAACACTATTGAGGAGAACGTTCAGACAATTTCGTAATTCGATTTCTTTTGTCATTCACAAGTATTATTTTTTACATCAAGGAAAGAACTTTTTGAAATGTTATCGATTTTTTGGACTATGGATAGTCTTCCACCTCTAGCGTCAATTCTTTTGAGCTATCTCAGTCTCTAGCTGGAATTCTTTAACGTGATCGATATTCGCTGATAGATTCGACTCCTGTAAGCGATTGATTGATTGCTAGTCAGATTTTGATTTGGTCTCGTGTCTGCCCCTTACTCAATCTACTCAGAAATTGCCTTAATCAAAATCAAAGGAAACTAATCAGAAAATTAAACACACAAATCAATTTTAATTGTCTGGCATTCGAAATGCAGATAAGAACTTGGTGAGCTTAAATTACATTAATGTATTAACTCCTTTTATATTGGCTGACACAAACACCATTATGCGATTTAAGCTAAATCGGTTTACGTACGATAATAATAACGATTTCCACACACGAACACAAAATTCAATTCGCATTTGATTTGACTTTGCTCCAGACATTGCATTGAAGAGCTTCCCATTCTTTGGATCAAATGGGTCATATTAATAACAAACGTGTGTGTGTGTGTGTGTGTGTGTGGGTGGGTGTGTGAAGGCGGTAGGCGTGGTGTCGTCTAAAAGATGCTTTTGATTGATAAGGCTGCCTAAGCGTGTTTGCCAAGGCAAAAACGAGGACAACATTTTGCACCTTTTCAACAGGTTCCCAAAAGGGAAATTGAAAACGAGATGTGAAGACGGGGGAGAAGGAGGAGAGCGAGAGTCAATAGACAGACATGGCCCAGAGGGCTAGGCCTGGACTTTTGTGTGTGTGTTTCTCTTTTTCTCTCTCTCTCTTCCTCTCTCTCTCTCTCTCTGGGTGTGTGTGTAATGATGGATTAAATCTATTTCAAAGGCGTGAAAGCTCAAAAGATACTAAAGCATAAAAAAAAAGGAAGCATATTGTGGTTACACACATTTCCCGTAGTCGGTAGTCCGGAGTCCGGACACAGCCAATATAACTAAGCCAAAAGGACCCAAAAAAGGGATATAAAATATATATATATGTACATATATGTGACTAATTGTCAAAGGACTTTGGCCTTTTGTTACCTTTCGCTTTGTTCTCTTCTCATTCATATCAAATGCAAATTGTAAATCCTTCTTCCCTCTCTCCCGGCCCCACTCTCTGCAATGTATCCCACCTCAAAAGCTCAGTTCAGTCAAGTAAAAGATCTCCGATAATTGCGAAATGGGCTCAAAGGAAAAGACATTCACTATCAATCCCCCTTTCCCCCGCTACCTTGCGACACCCACCCTCCCATCACATGGATTTGCATTAATTTACGCTCAATAAACCAAACAAGCATCACAATGAACCGTAAGAATAAATAAAACATACGAATAGAAAAAAGGAAATACTCTTTGAGTTCCATCAGACAAATGAAGCGTGGCCAAAAACGAAAGAAAGAAAAGCGGAAAATCGTAAAGCATGAAGAGCAAAGGGGTGGAGGTGGATGTGGAGAGCGACTTGGCTTGGTGTGTAAGTGTATAAATGAAAAATTAAGTGGCCAAGAGAGTGGCAGTAGACAGCGTGAAAATTATAAAAGTAGTTGAACATGACAGGCAACTGACTGACTGTCCGGCGAAGCACCGAGAGAGAAGATGGACATGATTAATGAAGATTGCTCAGCAGCACAAAGCACAATCCACGATTAAAGCGCACTTTAATAAACACTACGCCCCCCGCCACTCACCCCACCGCCTCCCCCATTTAATGGGCGAATGGAATATAATTAACGGCATTCATTAAAGAGATTTTTAGATATTGTCGCATAATAATTGCCAATGCAATGCGGGCTGGAAAATTGAAAATATAATTTATTAAAGAGAAGCAGAGTTAAAAAGGAATTGAAGCGGCCCAGCTTAATATGTGTGCGTGCAGGAAAATGTAATCAAAAATTTCCAAGAAATTGACAATAAATAAGAGAGCAAAGGCGAACGAGAATGGGAACAAGACCGAGCAAAATATTATTGGCAATGTTAAGACCCAATAAGACCCATTGTCCGTCAACCTGTGCGTACGTACCTTGCTCCCCCTTCTCCCCTCCCTCCCTCAGGAAGAGTAACTTCTTCTTTGGCAATCCTCATTTGACTGAAACGTTTATAGCTAGTTCCTTGTCCGTGTGTCCTTTTCATGTTTAACATAGTATTTTGTTCTAAGCGACTATTTGTCTTTGCCGGAATGCACTTGAGAATTGATTATAATAGTTGGCAATAGTTTAGAGAGAGAGAAAACTCTTTACTAATTGATTTGATTGGCAACTTGGTCCTTTAACTTTATTCAATTCAATTCCTTCAGTCATAGTCATGGTGGGGGTGGACTGGGGGGGGGGAGGTGATTGAGCTGAGCTAAATTTTCCTTTATGTACAAAAAATGTCGCCTTCATTCCGTTCCGTTCCGTTCGTTGTCCAAACGTGTGATAATCTGGTGTTGTAATCAGCGTTATCCTACGCACTAATGGCATCCACTTTGTATGGCCATTTTCGTATGCTTCTTGTCTGAGTTCTTGTCCTCTAGGCTCCTTTCCTCTCTCTCTCTCTCTCACTCTCTCTCTCTCGATGGTACTTGTTGTTTTTGTTTTCTTTGGGCCATTTGTTTTTTTCTTCGTTCGTTCGTTCGTTCGCTTCGCTTCAATAACTTTTATCACTTTTAATTGGATTTTTCTTTATAGTCAACGCATGTCTTATATAAGACTAACACATGTTCAGATTGTAATTGTGTTAATGTCGTGTGTGTGTGTGTGTGTGTGTCTCTGTGGCTGCTTGGAGGCGTGTCATTGCCTTGTTTTTTTGTGTTACTTTTCCTGTGACATCAGGCTAATACCAGGCTATGCCAGCGTGTTGCTTCTTGTTGTTGCATGTGTTTTCCTATTCGAAAACATGTTTTCTCTCCCTCTCTCTCTCCCCCCACTCTCTTTCTTGTTGTTTCACTTACTTTCAATTTTCTTAATTGCTTCTTAATGTATGTACAAGTTCTATTTATTGCATCAAAAAACAAAAAAAAAACAACTTTTGCCCTCCCAAACAATAAAACTTTTAGGCAACACAGTTTGTCCTTCTCTTACCAAGGATCATTCAAAGAGGAAATAAAATAAGAGATAAAAATATCCTTTGGCTAGTCATAGTAGATCAAGTTATTTTTCATTAGTTCATCTGTCTGTCTGTCTGAATCTTACAAGATCATGACTATATCGCCTGGTATCTATCTTTTGGGAAATCGAAAGACATAGCTAGGTTCTTACTTAACCAAAATTTGGTGTAGGTAGGTACATATGTATAACGTATTGTTTAGCAGTGAAATTCGCCCTCCTTTATCCTCCATTTATTTTAGGCCAAAACGCTTCGTGATATGACCAAAAGTCAATAGGGAAAAGTCACTTGTCATGTAGTCATTGTATTTGAGGCTCTTCAACAAGTAATTGATATACAGACATTCAATTGAGTTATTTAATCATTAACCAAATCAATGAAATGATTATGTCTACAATAGAGAGATAGAGAGAGAGAAAGAGAAAGAGAGAGAGAGAGAGAGTTTCATCGGATTCAACGCCTTGACGCCCTTCATAATAATTTATAATCAAGTCGTAATTAAAGCTTATGGCAACTAGACCACCAACCAACCAACCAGGAGGGGTTGGGGGTGGGGGGTAAACTCTAGAAGGTGCATTGCCCATAGGCTGATATCTATTTTCGCCCTTCTCACCCTCTTCTCCGCTTATTCATCTCTATCCTTTTGTGTGTGTGAATGTTTAGTATTCACGTAATTAATAAACAGGCCAACGCCTAGTAAAAGTTTCTTTCCCCTCCTTGTCCACCTCCGTCTTGGACTTCCCCTTGCCCCCGCCCAGTCACCCTCCTTTTGCCTTGGCAAAAACAGCCATTAATCATTATCTGATGGCACCATCTCCTCATTCATTTGGCTCGTACATAGAGCCATTGCCTGGCTTGGGTTTAGCTCATTTATCTGTATCAAATCAATTAGCGAGTACCTTGGGGGCCACCTTTTTCCTTTCAATGGCTTTTCTAACGTCCTTTTTCTTTTGCTGCTGCTGCTGCTTCTGGCTGTTACTTTCTGCTGGCGCAATGTGCCAATTTGGCTCGTTTTGCTCGCTCATTCGTAAATCTAAACAAATCATCAATTTTCACAAATTATACGGTGTCTCTCACTCTCTCCCTCCCTCTCTCTCTCTCTCTCTCTCTCTGTTGCTCTCTTTGTCCTTGTTTGAACGTGTTTGTGTCCTTCAGCCTAATTGCTCGACTGTCTTTTTATTCGAGTTTCGTTGCGTTTCCTGATTTTTGACGACGCGTCGTCTCTTCGTCTTTGCCTTCTCCATTGCCTTTGTTCGCTGTTCATTTTACATTTCATTAATTAATGTCAATGGCCAACGAACTTTGACATATTGAGCTTAGAGTTTTGTTGTTGTTGTTGTTGCTGCGTTAAGTAGGAATTTGGTTAAGAATAGCCTCCAAAAAAAAAAAGAGAAAACAGATGCTAATCACAACATCCCGAAAAATCAAAATTTTCAAGGGGTTTTTTGCCTCATATTCATGACGATGATGATTCCTGATGAGATTCTCTTTCCTCTATCAATCTAATCAATAATAAGTATGTATGTATGTACTATGTAGGAATGATAAACCCTTTAGCAAAAAATAACTCAAAGCAATTTAGTTTAGAAATAGAACCATTCAAATTGATAAGACTCCTCCACTCTTCCACTCTTCCATTCAATTGAGATAAGCGAATACGCAAGCTTTTGTTTTAACCACTTTTAATTATCGGCCCAAATGGGGGAAAAGTTAAAGAAAAAACCCGTGATATCTCACGGGGCGGAATGGGCTATAGAAGACTATTTAAAGATGGCCCCAGGCCGGACAAGTTGTAAAAAGTGAAATGAAGTATCTCGGCTACGTTCTGCTGCTTGTGGCATTGGCCAGTGCCGTCTCCTCTGTCTGGGGTCGTGTGCCCTATCCGGAGGTGGAATTGCCGCCACTTGTCGAGGAGGTGGAGGAGGAGATCTTTCAGCGGGCCATTTTCGTGAATCCCATACAACAAGCCGAGGGTCGTGCAGCTGGTAGGAGATGGAATCCCTTTTTAAAGGGAAGGGAAGGGAAGGCGGCTTCTTTCTAAAGAGATTTGTTTTCGTTCTCGTTTCCCAGCTTGCAGTGTGGTCATACGCGGAGGATTGCCTTCACCCCAGCCCATTTACCTGGAAACCGATTCCGAGAACTTCTATCCCTTCAATGATGTGGGCGCCATGGAGTTCGAAGCCGGTGGCACTCTGCAACTCTGGTGCCCAGGCGCCTTTACCACGCACAGCGAAACCCTGCTGACCGCCAAGTGTGTCAGTGGCACCACCTTCCAGGTCGATGGGACGAACTATGAGTTCAAGGATCTCTACTGCAAATCCTGGCCCACGTTCAAGGCCGAGAAAACCGGAACCAGCTGCAATGGTGGCGAGTTGATCCGTGTGGGATTTGCCATCTCTTCGACTCGCTTTGCCACCGACATGCAAATCTGCTTCAACGAGCAGGAGGAAGTCACTCGCTATACGCGTCATCAGCTGTTCCCGGGCAGCAACTACTACCAGACCGGAGTGGATCGCATCACCTTCACCACCGGCGGCTTCTTCGATGGCAAAAATGTGGATAAACTGTATACCCAGGCCACTCAGCTGGAGACCATCAATGCCGAATTGGGCGGCGATGCTGCCCAGTATTTCGATAGCGCCAGCAATGTCTATCTGGCCCGAGGCCACTTGGCGGCCAAGGCTGATTTCGACTATGCCGATCAGCAGCGTTCCAGCTTCCTGTTCATTAACGCCGCCCCCCAATGGCAGACCTTCAATGCCGGCAACTGGGCCCGTGTGGAGGATGGCCTTCGGGCGTGGGTGTCCAAGAATAAGATGAATGTCAACTGCTACACGGGTGTCTATGGTGTGACCACTCTGCCCAATAAGGATGGCGTCGAAACTCCCCTCTACCTGGCCAAGGATGCCAACAACAATGGCCTAATCCCTGTGCCCAAGTTGTATTTCCGTGTCGTAATTGAGCCATCCACTCATCGTGGCATCGTTTTTGTGGGCGTCAATAATCCCCATCTGACCGAGGAGCAAATCAAGCGTGACTACATTGTCTGCACAGATGTCGGCGATCAGGTCACCTACATTAATTGGAAGAAGGATGACATCAAGACCGGCTACTCCTATGCCTGCGAGGTGGCCGACTTCCTCAAGACGGTCAAGCATTTGCCAGCTCTGACCGCCAAGGGTGGCCTCTTGATCTAGATGACGAACAAAAAAAAAAAAAAATAAATTGCATTGCACTTTCGAATTTAGAATTCTCACTCTCAAGGGCAGTTCCCTCCACTCTACTCCACCCTACTTTACCCTACTCTACTCTGTTCCTTTTTTGTTCTGTTCATCTGTTCGTCTTTAGTTACCCCATCGATTATTGTCAGAGCATCAGAGCTCAATATATATTTCCAGATTCACAATGGAGATTCGAAATTTTGTACGTTTGATAATTTTATTACTTGTCTTTGCATTGTATCCCAGGCCAAGTACAATGGAAACAACTGAAATGGTGGCCAGCGGTGGTTATAAGCGTCCAAGTTCGGAGAGGGAACAGAGGCGGGTCAAACGCATTTCCACGCCCCATTTTGATAAGGATAGAACCTGGGCCATGGCCAAATATGTTGTCTCGATTAGATCGCGTACACCGCGCAAATACTTTGGGGACAATCACTTCTGTGGCGGGGCCATTATAAGCCTATCCTTTATACTGACGGCAGCTCATTGCACCATGGAGTGGGTAGACCAACAGGCCAACAGGCACGCAGGCAATCACTCTCTCTGATCACTTAATTAACCCTTCCCTTTTGTTTTTTTTTTTTTTGTGTTTCAGCAAACGCAAGATTATGCATCGCAGTCGAGTGCTCCTGGTAGTGGCTGGCACTGTGAATAGACTCAAGTATATAACCAACGAAACGGTCAATGCTCCCGTGAAGCAGGTCTTTGTGCCCGAAAACTTCACCATGTACAATACGAACAACATTGCCCTGATCCAACTATCGGAGAGCCTGCCAACAAATAATTTTCGCATTGCCGTTGTAAAGCTGCCCACTTCGGAGCCAAAATTGGATATCAACTATACGGTCCTCGGCTGGGGCAGAGTCTATAGGGTGAGTCGAGGGAGTAGTTTTTTGTTGTGGGTTTCTAACATTTGAATTATGTAAACGGTGCGTTAGGGAGGTCCTTTAGCCTCTTCCATACTGCACATTGATGTCCTTCTGCTGAATCGATCCAAGTGTGACAGCATGCTAAACGTTTTCATGCCCGAAATGATGTGCGCCGGCAATCTGGACAACGGTCTCGACGAGAATCCCTGCGCCGGCGATACCGGCGACCCAATGATTCTGAACGATACAGTCTACGGGGTGGTCAGCTATCGCATTGGTTGTGGCTCCACCACCCTGCCCTCGGTCTACACGAATGTGTACTACCATTTGGGTTGGATCAACCAGGTGATGATCAGTGCCAAGGGAGCCATTGTCCACCGCATCACTCGCCTCCCACTCATGGTCCAGGGTGTGTTATTTCTTTGTTCTTTGTTTGCCAGTTGATGATGGTGATGATGGTGAAGATGAAGGAATAAAAATCATTTTCAGCAGGAATTTCAGGGGGAATGGGAATTTTTTATTTGCTCCTAGACTAACAAGCCGCCGCTTACAGAGAACTCGGGCAGGTGATCGACCCTGCGCCTGAACTCATCCACGGCACAGGCGTAAGAGTAGCCAGCACTAATGTCTGTCTTCTTCCAGCTGATCCAGTTGATTTTATCGCTAACATCATCGCACAGGATGTAGTCGTCCCGTTTGATGTCAGCCAATGTCAAGTGGGGATTGTTCACGCCGACCAGGACGATGCCCTTCCGGGTGGACGGCTCAATGACCACACGGAAATACAATTTGGGCACAGGAATCAATCCATTGCCATTGTGATCGTGCGACAAATACAAGGGCGTCTGATGGCCATCCTTGTTGGCCAGAGTGGTCACGCCCCACACTCCCGTCCAGCACTCGACGTGTTTGCCCTGCTTGCTGACCCACGCCCGGACACCGTCCTCCACGCGAGCCCAGTTGCCCGCATTGAAGGTCTGCCATTGGGGCGCCGCATTGATGAACAGGAAGGTGGCTCGCTGCTGATCCGCATAGACAAAGTCCGCCTTGGCCCCCATGTGGCCGCGTGCCAGGAACACATTCTTCTGCGAGTCAAAGTAGCGGCCAGAGTCCATGTCCAGCTCCTTGTCGATGGTCTCCTTCTGCACGGCCTGCGTGTAGAGTTTGTCCACATTCTTGCCATCGAAGTAGCCGCCGGCACCGAAGGTGATGCGATCCACGCCAGTGGCATAGTAATTATTGCCAGGATCCAGCCTGTGGTAGACATAGCGGGTCACCTCTTCGTCCTCGTTGAAGCACACCTCGTACTGGATGGCGAAACGTGAGTTGGTTAGCTCGAAACCCACATGGATTAGTGTGGTGCCGCCATTACAACTCCGTCCGGATTTCTTGCCCACGAATGCTGGCCACGAACTGCACTTGATGGCGGACAGATCGTGCTCCTTATCATTGATTTTGAATGTGGTTCCCCCAACGCATTTGGCGGTTACCGATTTCCCCGACAGCGGCGAGGCCAAGCTACTGGTGCAGGCAAACTCTATGGTCCGGTCCTTCTCGATGTCCACATGACCACTGTCCGAGAAATCAAAGAAGTCCGATGTGCCCGGCTTAATAAGCAACGGTTGCGGATCCTTAAGCTCGCTGCTGCGAATCTTAATGGAGCAGCCGGCTAAAGGGTAAGAGATTTAATTAAACTTAATTAAATTCTTCAATAGATCTAAGATCTAATTTACCAGCTCTTCCTTGGATCTCATTCACCTCAACTGGCAGCTCAGGTATCAGCCATGACAGATCCTCTTTGACCTGGTCTTGAGCCAGAATCGGAACAATCGAACAAATCAATAGGAGAAGACCCTTCATCGTAATCAGCCACTAACTGGCTTCTGGAAAACCCAGAGGCGCTTATATACGGTACCCAAATCGATTGCACTCCACTCTGCTCGACCCGTGCTTGCTGATTAGATTCTCAAGTTGATTGCCAAACATGTTTCCTTAGCGGGAGATATCATTACTCTGATAATTTCACGTGTTGCGCGTGCCCTAAACGCGTCTTATTTTCATTTTTATTGTCTCTCTTTATCATTTAATTAACTTTTGGCCAAAGCATTCGCGTCACAGCCCCTTCAGTTGGCTCCCAAAGCACGTGTCTCTCACGTTTCCTTATCAAATTTTGATTTCGATTTCGATTCCGATTCCGATTCCGATTTGCCTGGACAGCGCACATTTGTTTGCCACTTGAATGAATGATTAATTCTTTAGTCTTTTTTGGGCCAACTGTACTAAGAGTTTTGGTTGAGAAACATTACCGGCATCACGTGCGTTGCTGAGGGGGGCATGGAGCATCAAGTCCTTGTGGTGTCCCAACCCCCCTCCCCCCCACCCCCTGGCCCTGGCATGCAATTAGATTTTTTTAACTACTTTGGGACGCGAACAAAAAAAGGATCCTTTTCTTGGAAAACAAATTGGGACTGCATTCTGCAGGTCTATCTTGACGCCCTTTTACCTAGATCCTTTTAAGAACTCGCAGGATGTTTGTTGTTTTTCTAAAAATGAAAAAATCGTTTTTTTTTTTCAGTTCCCTACCAAATTTTCCAGGATGTTCTGCGTCAATGCTGCTTAGGAAGGACTTTAGATAGTCAGAGTTCCTAAATGCATATATGTAGGTAGTCGTAGTCCTGAGGAACTTCAAAACGCATGTCCTGGCAAAATGGGTAAGTATCTTGGCGAGATAACATGACAAGAAAATAATCCTCTTTACGTTTTTTAGCTCAAAAATCCACAAATCATGCCGCAGGAAGAAAGGACTTAGGATATCCTTGACAAGCTCCATCGATCGGCATCAAAAACAGTAAGCGTCATATTATGTCAGTCGACGGCGCATCACTAGGACTTAAATCTGGCCAAAGGATATCCCAGTCGTCCTTCAAATAGCCAAGTTATACGCTTTTTTTGTTTCTCGATTTGTAATTTTTTTTAAAAAAATCGGAAAACCCCTGATATCTCAGCCCCCCTGCAGGACTTATGGTATATCCTTTATACAGATGATAGTCCTTGACGAGACGAGTTGATTGTCATCAATCCTTTAAAGGACTTGCGGGATATTCGCTGTTTTTGTTTCACCAAAAATGTCTTTCTTTTCAGCTCCTTGAAGGACAGTCTAGGATCTAATAATCTCAATAGATGCAGACCACCAAGAACTTCAATCTGATCAAAGGACATACCGAAAGTCCTTCAAATGGCCGAGTTACAAGGACTTATATGGTTTTTTGGAAGGATAATGAAAATCCTTGAATGCAGATCGATAGTTTTGATTCTGGCGGTTCAGAAAATGTATGTCTTGTCAAAATCGGCTGTATCCTGCAGAGATATCGCATCGGAAAAATAATCCTATTTACGTTTTTTAGCTCTAAAATCCGCAAATCCTGCCGAAGGACAAAAGGACATGGATTTCTAGGATGTCCTTGAGGAACTCTACTAATTGGCATCAAAAAAAGTAAGGGTCATCTAAGGATGCAGGACAGGATTTTTTTGGAAAATATCCTGTTTCTTGGCCGTCTGAAGGACTTTCCAGAACCTACTAATGTCAGCCGACTGCACATCACAAGGACTTCCATCTGGCCAAAGGACCTCTCAATCGTCCTTTAAATAGCCGAGAAATTCGTTTTTTCTGGTTTTCGGAATTGTAATTTTTTTCTAAGTCCTGGAATTCGACCAAACGTAAGAAAAAACGGAAAAAATCTAAAAATCCTTGATATCTCAGCTCCCCGCAGGACTATCGAGATATGCTTTACACAGATGATAGTCCTTGAAGAAACGAGTTGATTGACACCAGTTTCGTCCTGATCCTTTAAAGGACTCGCGAGATATTCGCTATTTTTGTTTAAGCAAAAATGTCCTTTTATTTCGGCTCCCTGAAGGACCTTCCAGGATCTGATGGTGTCAGTCGATGCGGCTCATCAAGGATTACAATCTGACCAAAGCACATCCTGATAGTCCTTCAAATGGCCGAGTTACAAGGACTTTTATGGTTTTTTTGCCACATCTTGGCCATTTTTGCGACTCACCCCCTTACGAAAATGAAGGATAATTTTTGGAAGGATATTGGAAATCCTTGAATGCAGATCGATAGTTTTGATCCTGGCGGTTCCGAAAATGTATGTCCTGACGACATCGGTCCATGTCCTGCGGAGTTATGAGCAGTTTTAGGTAAAATTTATCCGTTATTTTTAAATTTATTATATACAATGTAGCATACTTTTAGGGCTTTTAATAATAAACCAAATTTATTACAAAAATGTGTTGCATACTTATTTGGGGTGCAACAACAACAACAACAATTACAACAACAATTACAACAACAACAATTACAACGACAACAACAACAATTACAACAACAACAACAACAATTACAACAACAACAATTACAACAACAACAACAACAACAATTACAACAACAACAACAACAATTACAACAACAATTACAACAACAACAACAATTACAACAACAACAACAATTACAACAACAACAACAATTACAACAACAACAACAATTACAACAACAACAACAATTACAACAACAACAACAATTACAACAACAACAATTACAACAACAACAATTACAACAACAGCGACCCCAAATAAGTATGCAACACATTTTTGTAATAAATTTGGTTTATTATTAAAAGCCCTAAAAGTATGCTACATTGTATATAATATATTTGAAAATAACGGATAAATTTAACCTAAAACTGCTCATAACTCCGCAGGACATGGACCGATGTCGTCAGGACATACATTTTCGGAACCGCCAGGATCAAAACTATCGATCTGCATTCAAGGATTTCCAATATCCTTCCAAAAATTATCCTTCATTTTCGTAAGGGGGTGAGTCGCAAAAATGGCCAAGATGTGGCAAAAAAACCATAAAAGTCCTTGCAACTCGGCCATTTGAAGGACTATCAGGATGTGATTTGGTCAGATCGAAGTCCTTGATGAGCCGCATCGACTGACACTATCAGATCCTGGAAGGTCCTTCAGGGAGCCGAAATAAAGGAACATTTTTGCTTAAACAAAAACAGCGAATATCTCGCGAGTCCTTTAAAGGATCAGGACGAAATTAGTGTCAATTGACTCGTTTCTTCAAGGTCTATCATCTGTGTAAAGCATATCTTGATAGTCCTGCGGGGAGCTGAGATATCAAGGATTTTGCGTTTTTTTACGATTTTTTCCCCGTTTGGTGCATTTCCAGGACTTAGCAAAAAATTACAAGTCGAAAAACAGGAAAAAGCGAATAACTCGGCTAATTGAAAGACGATTGGGATGTCCTTTGGCCAGATTGAAGTCCTGGTAATGCGCCGTCGACTGACACAAGAAGGTCCTGAAAGGTCCTCTGTCGAGCTAAGAAAAAAGCACCATTTTGCCTAAACGACAACAGCGAATATCTCGCAAGTACTTTAGGGGATCAGCGAGTCCTTTGGTCAATGTGAAGTCCTTTTTAAGCCGCATCGACTGACATCATCAGAACCTAAAAAGTCCTTCGGCGAGCGAAGAAAAAAGAACCTTTTGTGGTTCAACAAAAACAGTGAATATCTCGCGTGTCCTTAACAGGATCAGCACAAAGTTGATGTCAATTTGTCTCATCAGGGACTATCATCTACGGATTTGTCTTTAAGCCAGATAACCTCAACCCTCAAACGAGCTGAAAACAAAAAGTTAATTATATGCTGTTAAAGATGTTTTTTTTGGCCACTTGCATGTTTTTCTTTATGGACAAATATCAATTGGTTTTTATTTAATTTTAAGTATACATCAACTCACATTTATTTGCTGGTATTTCGCTTCTGTTCGGTTTCAACTTTTGAACTTAGGTTTAAGTATTTACAACAACTATTTTCGGATTCTTTTGACAACAGACATTCAGGCATTCTACTTTATTTACAAACTAATTGCTTTTGCGTTAATTTATTTATTGTTTTGTTTGTTTTATGTACGCCTGTGTGTGTGTGTGTGTGTGTATACTTATCAAGATACTTATGTACATATGTTGCATATATGTAGGTTCTCTCTTTGTTGAAAGCAATTTTTGAAACATTTAGAACGTTTTGTTGTTATGTAATGTAATTATTGTTTGAAAAACTTGGCAATTTCTTTATATATTTTATATTTATGTGTATTAATATTATTATTATTATTTTTAAAGCTTTCATTTTGAGTATGCTATACGTGTTTTCATTAAAAGGATTTCATCTTGTACATCCTTTCAAAGCAAAGATGCTGATTGATCTATTTATCGATCATTATGATATTTTGATTGATACTGAATCGCCAGATTGAGAGAGAGAGAGAGAGAGAGAGAGAGAGAGAGAAAAAGGGACTTGCCCTTTTGCTCTTTCTCCTCGCTTTCCCGTTCGACTTACTTTTTACAAAAATAAAGCCACCTGGGCGTAGATTTCCACGCCCACCAACAGACCCATTATGGTTAGATTTACAGCGCAGTAGACGCGTCGCAATGAACGTCGGCGTTGACGCTGACCACAACATTTACCAGGGATACGGACGATCGGTGAGCGTTTACATTCCATATGCTCGCCCGCGTCAGGATCGCAGTTGTTGTCATCGTTGTCGTCCTCGCTTCCGCTGCTGGTTGACTCCGAATCACTGGCGATTGCTCTGTGGATTTCATTTGCATTTGCCCGCCCATTGGCTGCAGTTCCAGTTCCAAGTTTGCATGGCGGCCAATGTCAAACCGACGCCAGCGATGAACTGCTGTCATAAGCAACCAACAGTGAGTCATTCTCATCGCTGCCGCTGCCAGCACTGCGCTCCGACTCATTGATGACCTCCAGCTGGGTCTGTGGCCGGGTGATTTTATATTTGTTATGCCGCTTATTGATCAGGACACTGCGTATATTATTATTGGTACGTCGTCCGGAACGTGTATGCGAGCGCGGGCGCGGACGTGGACGTGAACGGGAACGTGCCTTGGATGAAATATTGGAGGAGGAGCCGCTGCCGCTGCCGCTGCCACTGCCGCTGCTGCCGAGCATGCTACAATCGGCATCATCACTCTGCTCCTGCTGTTCGAGTTCCAGCTGCTGCTGCTGCTCGTCCGATGCCGCCGCCGCTTCGTCATCGTCATAGTAGTCATAATAGTCATCATAGTCGTAGCCCACCACATCCTCCTCGGTCTCGCCATCGCCATATGCTGCCTCATCGTCATCATCCTCGTCGTCGTCGTCATCGTCATCGTAGTCAAAGTCAAAATCGAAAATGGCGCAGCAGCCGCTGCCCTCCATATCGGCATTGTAGCGATGCCTGGACCGGCGTTTCGAATGCGACCGAGATGTGCTGACACTTTTATACATGGGAGCAAATATGGCGGTCTTTGCCTGCAGAACGACACAGAGAAAGAGAGAGAAAGACAGAGAGAGAGAGAGAGAAGAAACAAAATGTCTTTGGATAAGTCTCTTTGTCTCAATTAGAAATGGTCATTCCATCTCTATCTACCCACTCACCTCCGGTCCACGCCAGGTGATGCCAGATCTAACCAGATTATAGAAACGCAGGACACCCCACATGGCCAGCACCTGTTTGATTTAGGAGAGATATAAATTCCAATTAGTCGATTCGCATTTCTCGATTTTCTAATGCATTTTGCTTGTAATTCAATTATTTAGTTATTTTATTTTATTTATCGATTTCTTCATTCGAGTTTTGATTTTATTGTTGGAGGGAAGAGCGATTGATTGACTGATTGATTGATTTTTGTGCTCTTTAAACTTGTCTCTGCAGCTTTCATTTGTAGTCCTTTAATTTGTGATTTAAATATTTTTTTTACTCACATTTATAAAAGCTCGAGCTATAAAAAATGCCACCTCCGCCTTGCACAAGGCATCAAATTGCTGCAAAGATAGAGAGAGAGAGTGAGAGAAGGGGGGGGGGCGGGGTTGGGGCCAGGGAGATGAAATAGATTTAAAAGTTAATATTTAATTAAAAAATTATGCCATATTTAATTTGCAATTATGAGCAGCTGCCAAAAAAAAAACACAAACACAAAATGAAAACTAAAAACAAAAAATGGTAGAAACTTTTGGGCGAATTTTCTCCACCGCGCGCGCGCTCTCTGCTTTGGAGAGGAGTTTGAGAGTTGGTCCTTGCTTCCCTTTTGAATTTTAAAAACAATTTTGTTGTCTACCCCCTCAAAAGCCATAAAGGGCAGCAGGATATCCAAAGACTGACCTATGTCAGAAAAAAAAATAGCATTAATCATACGCCGTGGTGTACAACCGATTCAAAATGAAATCTGTTACATTTGATCCATGAAATCTTGAAATTTAATTTTGAATTGTTAACAAAGATTATGGGAACAATGAGTATCCCCAAGCTGACTCAATTCAGCTTTTTGTTCGTTTTCTTTTGCTTTGGCATGCAAATGAAAAGTTCAACCGTAACCGAAGATCAGGAGCGGAATACACCAAACTGAGACCAGAGGACCTTCTAAAACTACATAAAAAACATCTTTTTGGCCTTAGCTTTTGATACTATATTTTTTTTATTAAATTTTCCTTTAGGTTGCTTGTCGTAAATAATTTGTCTGATTTTTTTTTTTTCATTTACTTTTTGTAGAAACTTTTCTTTTAAATATGTGCAATTAGTAGGTTCAGATTCCTTTTGCAAGTTGCTCCTGGCCTGAGTTAAGAAAATTTCCCTCCCTCCTCTCATCCTCTCCCCCGCATCAAGCACCGCAAAAACTTTTTCCGAAGCAACAAAAAAAAAAAAAACAAAAACATGAATTTTTACCTTTACAATTGCAATAAATTATGCATGAGGTGACAATTTTGTAAAGTTTTTTCTTTTTTTGTTTTCTGCTTTTTGGGTTAGGGGCACAAAAAAGGGAAAAGGAGAAGGAAACAAAAAAAAAAAAAAACAGGGAAAAACAGAACACGTTCGGTAATAGAAAAATCCGCAAAAACAACGAAAGAAGAAAAACAAATGTCATAGACATAGACAAACAAGCAAAAGAAAAAAAAAAAACAGAGAGAAGAAGGAAAATGCCCCAACTCATTGCATATGTGAAAATGTAAACGGGCCATGTCTCTGACAGTATCTTAGTTGGTCTATCTGTCTATCTGTGTGTGTGTGTCTGTCTGTGTGTGTGTGTGTGTGTGTGTGTGTGTGTCTTAGTGACTCTTTATCCTGACTGCCTATTCTGTTGCCGTTGTTCGGGCCTCTGTGTTTATGTGGAAAGCTTTGTGCCGCTTTGACTTTGTCGCTTGTTTTAAGTGCGTGTGTAGTGGCCTCTTGTGTGTGTTTTCTTTCTCATACTCTCTTTGTTGTTTTTTTTTCATTTTCGTTTTCATTTTCGTTTTCGTTCACCTCCCCCCTTGAGTTTTCGTCCGCTTCATTGGGCATTGCAGAAGGCACTTTGGTTGTGATTAGATTATGTAGAAGGGAGCCATAAAACGAGTGAGCCAAGAGCTTTGAGCGTGACTAAGACTAGGAAATCGACCAGATTGGTTATTCGTTGCAGTGAAAGAGTCTTCTAGCTCTTATTCTCTGATCGAAAACTACTAACAAACTTCATGTAATATCCTTAATATTGTTCTATTAGTTGGGGGAAACTGAAACTTTCAATCTAACCTCATTTTGGCACATAACCCCACTTTTTGTTTTCAATCTAACCTCACTTTGGCACATAACCCAACTTTTTGTATTCAATCTAACCTCACTTATGTTGTCTAACCTCACTTTTTCATGTGTTTACCACCTTTTTTAAACTTCTACCATATGATTAGGTTGAGATTAGGATTAGAAATATCCTTTACAATCTTAATATTTGACATAGTGATTGAGATTTCTCTACCCAATTAAGGCGAACAAACAAGTTTTTATAGTTCAAATGGAATTTAAACTTTTAGCATTTCAAAAAAAAAAAAAAAAACTCATTTAATATGATATATATTTTAATCATTTCCTATTTAGCCTGTTGCACATTTTGTAGCCTATTCCGACTGTCATATCCTACTGTCCCCTATCTAACGACAAGCTGCAATGCATTTAACTGTCATCAACTTCCGACCATAACCTCACATATCGTAGAGCCTTTTGTTTGGTCTCAACAGGATGGGCCAGAGGGTTGGGTAGGAGTGAGGCGAAAAAAAAGGAAACAGGACCCCATGACGTTTTACATATGTAACAGATACCAAGAGACCAAAAGAGAGAGAGAGAGAGTGAGACTGTTGCTATTTTCTAGCTTGCTCGTTGAGGCCTTTTGTAAATTATTTGTTTTTGCTTTGTGTCATTGATTTATGCCTGCATCGCGTTGTCCTTGCGTCTTTGTGTCCGTCCTTCAGTCCTTCAGTGTGTCTCCTCAACTATTCAATATTTGCTTTTTTTTTCTATTCTATTCGTTGGGGAATCCTTTTGTGCGAAATGCGTTCTTCCTCTCGCTCTTCCTCTTGCCATTTAACAAATGGTTTTACCTCTTAAATATGCATTAAAAATGCTTTCGACTCCCTCGACACACACACACACACACACACACACACACACACACACACACACACACACACACACACACATACACACTTGCGCAAACTCACCTTATTTACATGATCACGCAAAACATTTGAGTAAACCATGGCGACAGCTTCCAAGGCCATAAATGTTATATATCCAATTATCCAGGGTACAATTAGGCCGGGGTTTTCCTATGGGTACAAAAAATGAGAAGAGAAAAAAAGTAAGTCAGGTTAATATAAACGTTGTGTATACGCACACACACACACACATAGACACCGACAAATATCTATATAGATTTTATATTTAATTAGAGTTATTGATTGCGTTTTGGTAACTGGCAACTATAGAAAAAGAGAGATGGAGAGAGAGAGAGAGAGAGAGAGAGAGAGAGAGAGAGAGAGAGAGAGAGAGATGGAGAGAGTGAGAATTGTGCGTTCCTTTTGGTTTCTGTAATTTATCTCCCAATGGAGGTAAAACCTCTGATTGGATTTTTGCCGCTTTAGCGCGTGCTTTTATATTATTCTGTGGGTTCTCGTCTCTCTCTCTCTCCCTCTCGTCTCTCGTCTTTCTCTCTTTTCGTCGTCGTCGTCTCTTGTTTGGTTTTTCTTTTCCCTATTTCGGTTTGGCTGCCATTGACAGTTTTAGCCGCGAATGTGCGGCACATGGAATACGTTCCTTTTTTTTTTTTATACTCATTTTATAACTGAGAAAAAAATTGGTCAACAAAAACCAATTCCCCGGTTCGTTCGTTCGTTCGTTCGTTGTTGTTGTTGTTTGCCATGTGATCTTATGGTCTGGTTGGCTGTTAAACTACCGTCAACTCGTTAAAGTTGACGCACAAATACATATATTTTGAGTAGAAGGAGTAATTTGACTTTATTAAATATGCTTCCATCTGCATGAGAAATTCGTATCCATTTGGGCAAGGATATTCCATTTCATATCCTGTTGATGCTGCCATTGCTTGATGCAATTAAAAAACCAATGTTCTATGCATTATTTACTAGCAACAGCTGCTCGCTTCGTCGCTTCGTTGCTTCGTTGTTTCGTTATTTCGTTGCTCCGTTGCTTGGTAGCTCTTTAGAAAATGGCAATTAATTTGCCAAATGTATAGCATACATTTTGGGGGCCAGTTCGCGGGTCTATGGCTAGAAAATTAAAAAATTCCACACAAAACCGACAGAGAAAAAAGAAGAAGAAGAAAAACTCATGTGTAATCTTTGTCACATGTCGTCGACAGTCAGTCGGAAACGAAAGGCATCCTCATGATGATGACAATGATGACAGGAGACCCATTTCGGTTGGGGTCTGCATCCCAATTGTGTGACAAATTGTCTAAATTTTACAAGGGACTGTCAATGGCATTTCTCTTATTTCATTTCTCTCTCTCTCGCTCTCTCTCTCACGCCTTTTTTGCCCCTTTTTTTGTGTGTGTGCTCAGTTTGGTTGGCCTCAAGCCACTTTGTGGAGTAAGAATAACTTTATGTTTCACTTTTCACTACATTTTGAATTGGTTTTTTTTTTCTTTTTGGGGATTTCCGTTTTTTTTGGTTTCTAGTGTATCGAAATTTCGTATATCAAGCCATTGAGTGCTGGGCGTGTCCGTGTTTGTAACGCCCTCACGTTGTGAACCAGAATTGCGTAATTTACATTTGAATGGACTTTGTTTGCCTTGTTGCCTGCCTCTGAGCTCTCTCTCTTCCTATCTCCCTCTCTTCACCTGGTAAACATTTCACGTTACAAAATTCGCATAATTTGTGTATTATTTGACTTGAAAGTTATTTGATTTGGCCCAATCAGAGAGCCCACTAGAGATGCATTGTGTGTGTGTCTCTCTGTGTGTGTGTGTATGTGTGTTAGCCAAAAGCCTTAAATCAGCAAACACAGCAAGCAAAAAGGATAAAACTTACCCGACATATGCCAAATATCAACACAATGCTCAGCAATATCATGGACATTTGTGTGCCAATTATGGCAAAATATGCAATTTGTACACCTGCAAAACAAATAAGAAAATGGAAAAGTTCAAGAGTTTAATAAATGCCAAAATAGATTTATTTCAACAACAAATTACTGTAGGCGTGTATGTGTGTGTGTGTGTGTGTGTGTGAGAGCCAACAATATGTATATTATGTACTCAAAGAATTTCTGTGTTAAATTAAAACCCAATGAAATTGCCTTGCCTATTTTGTCAAGTGAAAACATTTTCAAGTCAGTAGCTCATTCATTGTTGTTGGCTTATCAAAAGAAGTGCTTCTTAGGATTTTATTTTGCTAATTTTAGATCTTTGGTGTGAAAATGTGTTAATTTCGTAGCGAAAAGCCATCTTTAAAAAGATTTAAAGCTGCTCCAAAGCGACAATATAATTAAATTATTTTTTAGGAAATTTTAATTCCAAGTAATTCTTTCTCTCTCTCTCTTTGTCTATCTCTCCCTCTCCTGCTCTTTATGAGTTGACAAAATGAAATTGGCTTTAATATTTTGACGACTCTAAACCTTTTTGGTGTTTGCCACTTCACTCTCTTACTCTCTCTCTCACTCTCTCTCTCTGTGTGTTTTGTGGCTGCAACATTGTTCTATCTGCTCATACACAGAGGCAATCACTTGTTTATTATGCCTCAGTGTGTTGTGGCTGGTAACCCCTCACCACTCTTTGCCTCAATCTCTCTTTTGTTTTTTACATTAAATTTATTTATTAAAATGGCTTGGTTTATTACTTTTGCTGCTGCTGCTTCTGCTGTGTGTGGGTGTGTGTGTGTGTGTGTGTTTATTATCGTCTTGGGTGTCCTGCTTAGAATGCCTAATTGCTGAAAATGTTCCTAAGCTTAGTGGGGGGAAAAACTTACCATAGTAGACATCCTGAAGGTCGGCGGATTTATGCATGTTGACATTGATGCGCCACGAGTAGATCAAGACAATTAAGAGTGATATATTCTGTAAGAGAAGAAGAAGAAGTAGGCATTAGCACCCGCATGTATACAAAAAACAAAAAAAAATTGGGTTATCAAAAGGGGGAAAATCCCATTCCCATGTCCCCAACTCCCTCTCTCTCCGTCTCCATCTCCATCTCCCTTCTTATCTTGTTTTTTTTTTTTTGTTTTGTTTTTTGCTTTTGCATTTGTTGGCCAAAACACGTTTTTACTTTTACTGAACTCAATTTTTTGGCCATGTTTGTTGTTGTTGCTGTGCCTCTTCATTTTGTTTTTGTTTTTGTTTTCGTTTTTTTTTTTCGGAATTGAGGCAACAGAAAGAATGTTAAAGCAGGTTGAGTTAATTAATCCGTAAAATGCTTTCGTGTTGGGAAATACATGTAATTAAGTGTGTGTTGCTGTTGGTTGCTTGGTGTTGGTGTGTGTGTGTGTGTGTGTGTGTGTGTGTGTGTGCATGAAACAATGTTGTGAAATGCGAATTTCCATTGAACTATTTATGTAGCGTTGATCTAAAGGAGTTTTTTTTCTACATAAAAGTTAAATTACGTATACGCCCCGTTAACTAATGGAAAGAGAGAGAGAGAAAGTCAACCCGGGAATATGCACTTTTTTTTTCTTGAATCTCATCCTTTCTTCACCTTGTCTCCCATCGGTTTGGCTTAGCTCGTTCTGCTTAATCAAAAGTTACCTAACGACTCTTTGAGCTCGTCTAGCTTAAAATAAAGTATACCACCCGTTGGCTAGAGTATCGAAGAGCAGGAAACACAACACTAAAGATAAATAAATACAAAATGGCGTGCTTTTAAGCCGCATTCATTATGTGCTCTGACTGTGCGCTCCCCCTCTCCTCCCCCCCTTGGCGCACCCTTTTATCATCCTCAGGGGGAGGCTTATGCTAAACACGTAACATTAACTTGGCTCAGCTACAGCTACAGCTCTTAACTACATACTAAGAATTATAGTTAAAATAAGTCACTAATTGCTGGCGTCACAAAAAAAAAAAAAACTTAAGCTTCTTATTCTTCTTCTTGAGTTGCTCGAGAGTTTCTCGAGAGTTTCTTGGCATTGCAATGCGATATGCCATTCTTTAGAGTCAAATAGTGCATTGTTGTTGTTGTTGTTGTTGTTGTTTCTGTTTATTGTCTTTGGCAACAATGCACTCTATAGTTGGGTAGGGGGGAGGGGGTGGGGGTATGGATGGATATTATAAACGTGGCACACATATAAAAAAAAAAAAAAACCCGAGCACGATTTGGCCATTAACATAAATTAAAAGCCATAACGAGCATCATGTAATTGTAATTTATATAGCGCAAAGAGAATGAAAATGGCCAAGGAATAACGCTGCAGAAAATTGCTCAAGGAGGAGCAAGAGCAAGAAGGACGAGAAGAATGAGTTTGGGGCCACAATAGCTGCTAGATGAAGTTATGGCCATTTTGTCGCGCCATTTTGGCAAGAAATACGAGTAAATCCTTCATTAGACAAAGGCAGGGAGAAAGCGAGAGCGAAGGTAGTTTCAAGAGATTCTCTCTCTTAATGGCCATGGCCAGAAAAAGATAATCCACTTGCAAAAGTTCGTTCCAGGACAATTCTACGAATTGGGTTACGGTTAGTCATTGCTCTTAAACTGAATCGTTCCATCGATTGCTTAATATGAGAGCAGCAAATGAGAGATCTCATCTGAAACGAAAACTATTGAAACAACCCGAAAACAACAGGCGACAAATCCCCCCTCGACCCATCTGCTGTTTACTGTAGCTAACTATTCGCACTTGTCGTCCTTTTGCGTCCTTCTTCGTGGTCGAGGCTGCAAAAATAATTGTCAACCAGAATGACACTTGTAACGCATAATTATGCCAACAATTAACTGGCAGAAAAACATAATAGGCAAATTACTTTTCAACTCAGTAACGAGTATAAAATTATGCCCCGCCCCGCCACGCCCCGCCTGTCCCTTGTCTTACTTACAATTGTGTAAATTGCACTTGTTATGGCCAAATTTTTGGCATGCAACATGCGACAGCAGCGTGTGCCACCGGTTAACGGTCCATAAGGATATAGAATGACAGACTTCATTATTATTGTTGTTGTTGTTGTTGCTGTTGCTGTTGCGCCTTGTTGTCCTGAATGTTGTTCTGGCTGTTGTTGTTGTTATTGCTGCTGTTGTAGTTGTTTTTTGCTTGTTATGGCAATTTTTTTTTAGTATTTTATTTTTATTACGTTGATAACATGATGATCATATTGTTGTTGCAGTTGTCGTTGTTGTTATTGTTGTTGCTTTTTTTTGGGCTTTCCACTTTTGCACTTTTTTCTAAAAGAAAAAAAAGAAAAAGAAACGCGAATGAAGACCATGAAATTGGTTACTGGTTTTTTTAACGTTTTTTTTTTCTTTCTTCTTTGCCTCAAATTCAATCAAACGTTAAATATTTTTCATATACAAACATTGCCATGCATGTATATATGTATATACATATACACTACATTAGGGTGGCCCATATTATGCACTCCCCTCCTCTCATTACTTTATCTATAATAAATCAAGTATACTGGCAAAGTTTGAAGATAATATTCCAATTGGAAGACAGTGCTCAAGGATGTGTAATGTTAAGAATAAATTTGATAAATTAAATAGAGTATTTTGAAAAAATAAAAACCCGATACTGCTTTATAAAGTGATTCTTTATTGGGCCAAAATAGTCTTTATAAAGGCACTTTTTTATGTCTATGGCGGAAAAATGTATTTATGGTAGCATTTGACGATGACTAATTTATATAAAAGTTTTTACTTATTTAGATAACATAATAACACGATGATAAAAAGTCTAAGTCGCAACATAACAATACACTTTTCGTGTAATTTATTTCAAAATAACAGCATCTGGAAATTAATATTAAAACAAAAATAAGAAAATAACTAAATTTTTAATAATTTGAAGACATTGAGCACTGCCTTTCACTTCACCTAGAACATTGACATTTTGGCACTTTACTACTATCAACTAAAGTAACAAAATATAGTGAAACTGGGCCACCCTAATATACATATATATATGTGTGTGTGTGTGTATATATGCATATATAATCTGCATACACATATGTTTTTTTTTTATTGCCCGAATCTGAATTGAACACTCTTACGCGCTTTTCTGCTGATTTTATAGTAATTTTTTCGTATAAATTCTTTTTCTCTCTCTTTTTTTTTTTTTGTTTATACCCTTGCCTTAAGGGCATATAAAGTATATAGATTTTTGATCAGCATAGTCAAGTCCATTCGTTCGTTTATCTGTCTGTCTGTCAGACTCCTCCCAGACTCATAAAGCTACAAAGCTGAAATTTCACATGTAGTATTATAAATACTGATCGAACCACTATATCATATAGGAACAAATGGTTGAAAATAGAGTTTTGGGATCATAACTTTGTTGCCTTCCATGATAATATCAAAAAACTTGACAAATTCTAGTTGGCCTTGCCAAATTTCATCAAGATCAGACTACTATATCATATACTCTCCATAGGAGAGATTATTTGAAAATTCAGTTTTATACTTTTGAATATCTGTGCCAACTATACTATATTATATATAGCTGTGTTCAGAAAAAATGGGAATGTAGTTGTCTTGCACAGAAACAAAGGGGGGGAAACAAAAACAAGAAAAATGCAAAATATCTACAAAAATTAATGAAAAAAAGAATTTGTATATATTTCTCATAATAACTAAACATTTTTTGAATAGAATTTTTCTACTATTTGTTTGCCTTCCATGGCTCAAAAAAACAAAATGAATTCCCAAATGTACAAGGTCTTATAGAAACTCATTGGCTAGACTAGCCATTCAAGTCGGAAAATCCAAAAGAGGGTATAGAAACTTCGGCATGGCCTTTTGGTTTTTTTTTGTTGCTTTTTATGCCTGAATTGTCGTAAAGTCGGCATTACCCACACTCACCCACACACACGCAAACACACCCACACACACACACACATGTATATACATGTGTATGTGTGCGTACATTTATGACTCTTAATGGTCGAGTTAACTGCATTTCAAATAATAGTTTTCATATGTTTAAGAATTTTCTTTGATTTGTTTGAAGTTTTTTTCCACAGAAAATCAAATCTCAATGGCTTAGATTGGACAATGAGGATAATAATAATCCTTGTTCGACCAGATTGTCGACTGTTTGGCAGTTCTTTAAAAGGGATTGAAACAGCTCGAATTAATTTGCAAATGTTTTCTAGTATTCATTTTTTACAGCACAAGTAAATACATAAATCTATTGAAGTCTTTAAGGCAATCTTTTAGAATCTTTTGTAATATCGATTTTTATGCATTTACTTTTTCAATGCTCACTCTCTTTCCCCCCTCCCTTTGGCACACAATAGCACTTAAGTTGCCTTTACACTAGCTCGAAACTTTTTTTTTTTTTTTGTTTTTTTACCCACAATTCAACAAATGCTTTTCATGTTTTTTCCCGCTCTCCTCTCTCTCCCTCTGTTCACCCTTCAACAGAGAGAGATAGGGAGAGAGAGGGAGAGAGAGGGGGAGAGAGAAAGAGATACACCATCAGCTGGGCAATCTGATTTAGAGTGACAGACCAACATGAGCCAACAATCAATGGAAACATTCGAAACATCCTAACCCTATGCGTAATTAATGATCCCTTCCAACCGATACCGACACCGATATCCTGGATATCCTGCCATTCTGCCATCTTGTCCGTTCGTTTTTGACAAATAACTTTTGATGGGTTTGATGGGCTGTCCATTCACAAAATAGGAGAAACTTCACTTAATCAACGCCACACAAAACAAAATCACTAGGAAACTTTCAATTAAATGGTGCTTAAGTAATTATGTCCTTTGCATTTGGTTAAACAGAGAGAAAGAGGATTGACAGAGCTCATAAGGGAGAGGGAGAGAGAATGTGTAGGTGTGGGAGGGTTAGGGGAGGTAGATAGACCATTTTAATTGACCCAAAAAAGAAGCAACACCGAAATGAAAGAAATGTTTGCCTTTGCCCGCATAGATAGTATGTGTGTGTGTGTGTAGGTGTGTGTGTGTTTGCACAAGGACTCGCAAGGACACGCTCTGCTGAGCATATTGAAAGGATACAAGCCAACATTGCAGAAATTGTAGAAACTCGCATTGTAAAATGTTTACAGTGTCATAAAATATCAGTAACAAATGTGAAACCAGAAAGCACACACACACACACACACACACACACCCATCAAAAGAGATAGATAGATGAAAAGTGGTGAGGGGGGAAGGGCAAGGGAAAAGAGAGAGCACAAAAAAGCCAAAAGGGCCAACGAGCAAAAAACGCAAAAGAATTGCTAGACAAATAAGAAAATGATGGAAATGACTTTGCTTTGCTCGGTGAATGGATAATAAATGGAAAGAGAGATGAGGTGAGGTGAGGTGGGATGGACAATGGGCGGGTGGGTGGTTCTAGAAATGAAATTGGTTATGTATATGAGAGTTAGAGATCCACAAAGTTTGCTTTGGTTTAAAAAAAACTTGTAAATTCGTTTTCAAAATATTTATCCATATCTATTTCTTGTCCCTCGAACCCCCTCCCCCCACACACACACACACCCCTCTTAAATCATTAATATAGTGTCAATTGCATTGAGTTGAGTTGAACTTTTTGCCGGTTTCCGGAAGTGCATTGATGGCGAAGGGTTCCGGGGGGGAAAGAGTAGAGGGGCAAAACCTGTTTGTAAGTGGTTACGTCAAGTACTTTTCATATGCATATCTCTTGCCTGACTGGCAAAACAGACTAACAAATACACAAAAAGCCTAACTCCCTACCCCCCCCTTCCACCACTCCATTCAATTCATAATTTCCCCCATTCATTCTTCTCCTCCTTCATCCTCACCACGCTTCGATTTGCTCCTCTTGCATTACAATGAAAATCAATAAAAAATATCGCATTACTACACGGTCTTTGTTTTTATGAGTGTGTGTGTGTCTGTCTCTGTGTATGTGTGTGTGTGTGTGGCTTTATTTTTTTTGACGATGGCGTATGATTGATTTTGGGTACACGCAACGTCCTTCTAGGCACGAAAATGTTGCATAACTACAGGCGCACACCAAGCACACACACACACACACACACACACACACAGAGCACTAGAGCATTGCAGCAGCGTTGACATGTGTGTGGCAGCAGCTGTCACATAAGCGGGACTAGAAGGTAAGGGAGGGGAAGGAAGAGGAAGGGGATGGTCGTGTGAAGTGGGCGTGCCGCTTTTACAAAATGCTTTGCTAGTCAACAAAATTCAATTCAATAAGCGCCGTCTCACATGACTTTTTTTTTTTTACCACACCCCTCCCCACCCTTCCCTTCTTCACAACCATCTAACCAATTTCGAAAAGGCATTTTTTTTTCTACTCTATTTTTTTTTTTTGATTTTTTTTTTTTTTTTTTTAAGCTCTGACTATGTTTTTGGTATGCACATATAAGCCTCTCAACAGGAACAGAAGGAGATTCACGGTTTGGCAGAATGAAAGATGATGGTGAATGGGAATGGGAATGGGAATGAGTGGAGAATGTTTGAGAGAGCGGGTAGAGAGAGGGGTAGAGGGGGGAGGGCAATACAGGAAGGCCTATGGAAATGATTCTGTCAGAATGTTGGCTTGTTTCTAAGCGTATTATGCGTGGAGAGAGAGAGAGAGAGGGGAGCAGCGGTAGAGGCAGTGGCAGGAGCAGGGAAGAGAGAGATTTTTCGCCGAAAAATAGTCATGAAAATAAAATACACTTTGAGAGTGTTAGAATTTATCACAGAAACAAAAACCAAAAAAAAGGGGAGTAAGTAATGGGTAAGAAGCTTGCAGGAATTTGTATTCATGTCGGCCAAATGTAGTTGGAAAATGACAAAAACATATATATATATATATGTATAAACAGTAAAGAAAGAATTGCTTCAAATACTTAAACAATATTCTTAGGGAATCGCAGTAGCATTCATGATTTCAGTTCCAATAAAGTTCCATTTCGAAAGGATTAAGCCACAATGGTGTGATGTAAATTGAGGTGAATTCCTTTTGCTTATCTCTTCTCTCCAACATCTTTTCAAATTGAATAACAAACATTTGAAAACTATTTTCATTTGACGTTTAATTGGGCTCAATTGGAGGTTCGAGAAGTTAGTATATAATTCTCATAATTTGTGATCCTTTTTTTTTTACTTGATTATGCAAGTCAATGGTTTCTCGCTCGATAAGCTTTTTTGTTGCCTTTTCGTTTTATGAGAAATATTATTACATGTTTGCTTTGGGCAACGTTTCGTTTTCGCCGAAATATGAGAACGATAGAAAGAGAGAGACAGAGACAGGAGAGAGAGAGAGGATGGAGAAGGGGGCAATGTAACAGCCTCTGCCATATGGATACGGTCGTAAATCTCTGGGCCTGCTAACATAACATTTTATGTCATAATTCTTGGAGAGAGAGAGAAAGCGGGAGAGAGAGAAAAGTTACGCCCAGCAGCCGTTGGAAACGGAAACCGCAAGTTAATTGCACATTCAGGCTCGTGTTATGCTCAGATAATCGCACACATAAAGACATTTCATTATTTGTCCCTTTTTGCCTTTTGTTTTTCTTCGTGTATCATTTTTACAAAAGGGGCTGACCCCTTGCACGCAAGGAGCAGGACACGGGACACGGGACACGGCTGAAAGAAAGGCGAAACTTTTGCTTTTGGCCTTAGGCCTACAACAACCTCGATTGAGGTTGTAAATATTTGCCTAACAAACATTAAACTTGTTTTATTTGGCTAATTTATGCTACGATTTTATTTTGGTTTTCGTTCTGTCGACACGCCATAAATGGTTAACGGGCAACTTTTTTGGTCAAGTCAACATGGCGTATGAGTGTTTGAGAGCACACGCTGCCGCTGCCGCTCCCGCTCCCATTCTCGCTATCTGCATGCCTCATTATGAATCATTGGCGGAGCGGAGTCAAGGGCGGAGAAGCCAAAAAGGTGGCCAACTCAAAAAAGATTTATTAGCCCAAGACCCAATAATGAAGTTCGTTCTTGGCCGAGTTAATGTTTTTCTGCCAAGTCAACAATATGCCAAGGAGGCCAGGAATTCAACCAACCCCCGCCTTCCCCCCCACCGACCCGCATCTATCAAAGTGGTAATGGAAATTGGAATGAAGAAAACTGATTAGAAATGGCAACACATATTCATCTAGTCGGAATCTTAATAAGGCAAATATAATTAAGATAAATTATCTTACGGTTAACACACACATACACACACACAGACACAGACATCTATAAGAGTTGCCATTAAATTTCATATAGAGAATATTTTTGTATTGATGTCAAAGGAAAAATTCTTCTTAAGTTTATCAAGCGACCAATGACCCTCTGGCCCTTTAGTTGATTATTACTTATAGACACAGCTCTCTGGCCAGGCCATTCCGGACTGTAATCACTTGAACCTCATACCTCATGGAGCGGGAATGCGGGGCGGTGCAGAGGCGGAGGCAGAAGGGAGGAGAGAACTACAAATTACTATTTGAAAGCCAAAGGCAAACCGAAAAACATTTCAGCACCAGCAAAATAGAGAGACTCAGGGCAGAGTGGGGCAGGTGGAGGCGGTAGGTAGGGGGGGATGGGTGGTTGAGTGAGGGAAAGATATGAGAGCGGAAAAAGCAAATGTGCAAAATCTCATTTACAGTTGGCAGCTCTAAAAATGGCAACCCAAAGAAGGGAATCTCTCCTCCGTCACAATGGCCAAATCCGAAAGGAGAAGAGTGGCCAACAGAAGTTGGCCTCAAAAACCAGTTTGCCAGAGACTATTTCCTTCTTGGACTTGACATTGATGTTATTAACTTTTTCCCATTTTCATTCTATCTCTCTCCCTTCCCTTCTCCGGGGGGTTATGTATGAAATAATTTTTGAGACAAGCAGCAGAGACAAAAACACAGAAAAAAAAAACAAAAAAAAAGGGAACAACAAAAATTAAATTAGTGAAAGAGCAAAATAAAATGAAATGAAATGACTGCCAAGGATAGGAATAATATGACAAAGGGAGCGGGAGCAAGGAGGAGAAAGGGGGCAAAATAGCTTTTTAGGGCTTTAGGATAAGATGAGTTCCAAGCCAAATTACTTCCTTGGTCTATAAGAATAAAAATTTCCATATCCTAAATAGTTCCATATGTTTCTAATGGAGTGAATGTTAGAGAGAAGGAGCAAGAGGATAAATCCAATTTGCATTAGATAACTAAAACCGATCCCATTTATCTTTTCTCTCTTTCTTCTTGTACTTAAACCCAAAGCTAATCAGATTTCTCAGCTCTCTAATTAATTTAAACACAAAAAACGAAAGAAGACAAGAAAAAAGCTTAAATATTAAAATGAAAATCTAAAGGATTCAGTTGCAGCTTTATTGCTCTCTGATTTATGTCAACCGCAGAGACTAGCTGAATCCCTTTCTCCCCCCCCCCAAAAAAAAAGGACAAAGTTTATCAGTCTAAACCTCAGATCAGCTCAACTGGGGACTTCTTGCGGCTGCCGACTTAGATAAACATGCAGCAGAAGTTGAGAAAGGGGACGGATGGGGGGGGGGGAGGGGGGAAGTTGGAGAATCCTAGAATCCAGCGTGTGGTTACATAAAGGACTTTTGATTAAATGAAACCATTTATTAAACGGCAAGGTAAAGACAATGTCGTGACACCTTTCCGCAGGGTTTTTGTTTTTTTTTTTTTTTTCCAACTTGAAGTTGGCAAAAACAATTTCTTTAAAACTCATCGTCATCGGGCTGACAAGGGAGAGGGAGGGTGACTAAGAGAAAGAGCGAGTTATGATGTGGCACGTTAAATGCCAAGCAAGCCCCCCCCAACAACTCTACGCCCTAACCACCAAAGGCACCCAATTTCCTTTCTCTTTGCCCCCTTCCATCTAGCCGTCACACTTTGTATTCAGCAGCAGAAGCTCATGGCCCGCACCACTCCCTCCATTCCCTCTGTGCCCCCCCTTCCATTTCGTACAAGGGCAAGTAAACACAAACAAATTTTTAAATTTGTAAACACGGCAAACGAGTGAAAGTTAACAAAATGAAGCCAACAACGCGAAACGAAACCACTTGGCAATGTCGACACAGACGACGCCATTCGCCATTCGCCATAGCCGTCTCACGCACACTCGATTACTGTGAGATGTGGCAGGGTGGAAGGGGGGGCGGGGGGATAGAGGAGTCGAGAATCAGTAGACTGTGCGTGTGTCCATGTGTGTGTGTGTGTGTGTGTGTGTGTGCGATGTTGGTAACAGGAAATCCGACAATTTTTTGGAATTTTTCGCATGAGCCACATAAAATAAACAACAACACAGACAACCAAACATCATACAACTGACTATATACGATATATATACATATATGCAGATACATATCGAGTATGAATATGTTGTCATATATAGTTAGTAGCCAGATTCTTGGAAATCGCATTGCAAAAGCCAAATGCAATCGATGCAAATGGATAATCTCTAAAGAAGATTCTTTTTCGCAAGGACTCGCTCTCTCTCTCTCTCTCTCTCTCTCTCGGTGTGTATGAGTCTCTTTATCCTTTAACCACTTACTGCAATTAGGCCAACTTATGGCCAATTTGCAATTTGACCAACTGACTTGCCCTCAACCAGCAATTACATTAGCAATTTGTGTATCATTCTAGTTAATTGCTACCATGGCAAATTGCCCTACTAATACGACGACTTTCTCTATATAGATATAGTTTTTTTAAGTTAAGATCGAATTTCTATATAGTTTTAGTCAATCTACTACTCAGAGAAGACTTAAGCTAACCGCATAGATAGCCCTTTTGAAGATCTTTCACATCAGGTAATATATGCCCTCTAAAGTAGGCAATAGAAAATCAAAAATAAGAGATCCGCAAAAGATAATTCGCCAGAAATCAAAAAAAGATGTCACTCGTTGACAATGTTATTCGTTGGCGAAAATGTTTTCTAGAATTCACTCACTTGGGATTTTATATATTTTTCGTTTAACAAAGTGTTGAGAAAAAAAAATGTTGTTATTTATATCAACGAAGGAAGGGAAAAGGAATATATGTGCAATTTGCTTAGAGCACTTGTGATTAGGCACGCCTACCGTGCCCGTTTAATGGCACACACACACACACACATGGCGTATGTGTGTAATATTCCTTGCTCATATGCCACATTTGCATAATTTGTCTGAGGGAAAGTAAAGGAAGCGAGCACATTGCTATCATTTAGCCCAGTCAGCCAGACAGCCAGCCAGCCAGGCTGTCTGAGTTAGTAAATTGCGCGTACGCCGTAAGCCGCAGCCACGTTTTGGGTTTAGAGGCACACACACACACACACTGAAAAAAGAACAACAAGCGAGAGAGAGAGAGTAAGCCAGGTCAGAAGGCTTGTTGACAAATTGATCCTGATGGGGGTCTAAAGTGAAACGAATGGCGGCTAAGTGAGCCTGAGTGGGTTAATGGCAACAGGTACTTACGTCGCCAGATTTGATAAAGGCCAAAAATAAACTGTGTGATCTGCTCTGCAGAATAACTATTAGAACACAGAGAGAGAGAGAGAGAGAGAGAGAGAGAAGCTTAAATTGTTTGCACTCTGTTGAAAAGTAAATCGATGCTACTTTTGTCTTAGCCTTAGCTTTAGCCTTTTGCCTGCTTGTCCATTAACATTAGAGTTCGCTTCAAGAGATTTTAGCCAACATATCGAATGGCGGCGAATGGTGGACTCGTAAAACTTGCTTCATTGCTTTGGCAAGGTCATCAAAACACAAGAGAAACAAGAATTGAACTCGCCGATTGAGAGACGACGACGACGACGACGAGAGAATGTCTTAAGCAGCAGCAGCAGCAGAGAAAGAGGCTGAGAAAGTTAAGGGGGAGGGGTAGTGCGAGCGGTAGCATGAAATGTAACAACAATAAAAGAAACGATGCTAAAAACAGCAAAGTGAACAACACGTGGCCTACATAAAACCAACAACAAGTGCGAGGCAAAAAGTTTTCTTCTTTTTTTTTTTTTCGGTAGACGAAAATTGCCTGCAGCTGCAATGGAGTGTTAGCGGCGGGGGGGCAACTGAGGCAACAGGGGCAACACTGACTTCTCTTCCTTGCGGCACTTAATCAGTCAAATTTTATGCAGACTTTTCCTCTACCTCTCCCCATCTCTGTCTCTCTCTCTCTTTTAGTCAGTTAGCAGCTGCCGACAAGCGACTTTAATTGCTTTTAGTTCGTCTTAAAGCTGACAGTAAGGATATCTATTTTTCTTGTTGGTTTTTGGCTCTCTTTTTCTGTTTTTTTTTTTTTTTTTGTTGTTGTATTTTGCAATTAGTCTAAGTGGACTTTAATATGTCAGTTCTTAGTTCTCAATGCTCAGTTCTCAGTTCTCCGTTCTCAGTTCTCAGTGTGGGGGCATTGCAAAAAGAGCTTCAAGTCATTTTGTGGCTTCCCCAGCAAAAGGAAAAAAAAAAAAAAAGTTACCACTGAACTCAACTCAACTGAACTGAACTGAGAACTGAGAACTGAACTGAGAACAAGTAGAAGAAGAACAAAAACAGAACTTAACTTTGCATTTTAGGCCAGGAAAAGTTACAGAGCCATTTGCGTTTTGCCTTCTGCCTTAGTCTCTTCTTCTGCTTCTGCTTCTTCTTCTTCTTCTTCTGGTCCCTTCTTCTGTGCTTCAGTTGACAGTTTCTTGTGGCTCGGTGCTTGGTCTTTAGGCTCAGGTTCAGGTTCAGGTTCAGTCAAAATGACTAACTTTTTGTATGTTGTCTCAAAGTTTTTTTTAGTTTTCTTTTGCCCTTACCAACATATATTTAGTCTGTGGATGTGCGTGTGTGTGTGTGTGTGTGTGTGTTGCTTCTTTACAATTTGGTAACATAAATTTTGTGGTTTTAGTTTGTTGCTTGAGGCAAATTTGATTTCATGATGAGACAGCAGCTTTCTCCAATGCCCAAGAAAGAAAGTTTAATTAACATTTAAATGAAAGGTGTTGGCCATCTTGCGCTCAGTCAAGTCAACACACATTTCTCTCTCAATTGTTTGGACCATAAACTGATATTTTATAGCTGGCTCCATAACATCTGGCACTTTGGACTTGCTTATAACCGATTTAGTTGAGTTTTTAATTACACTTCTTTGATTTGACTTTTCAAGTTTTTTAATTAATTTCCCAGTGGTCCCAGTGGTTCTTCTGCTTCTCCCCCTCTCCACCTCCCTCCGCCCACCTCTCATCCCTTCTGGCTTACAACTCAATCACTACTCAAAACTGTCCTAGTAAGAGAGCGGTTCATTTTGGTTCGCTCTTTTCCAATTGAATGCGGAGTACCAAAATAAACAAAAAAAAAAAAAAAAAAAAATGAGAAAAAGAGACGAAAAATTTACATATTTTATTAAATTCCCGCACAAATATCCAATCAATAATGTAGTATGCCATTCGCCATATCCGGCTCTGTTCCATCTTCATCTCCCGCCCCCATCCGCCTATTTGAGTATGGACCAAAGGCAAAGCCGTCGCAAATTAAGTATGCATACGTATTCAAATGGCTCACAAGGCAAAGTCGAGGAGTGGCGGTCGGACGGGGGCTGGGTAGGTGTATGCCCAAGAGAGAGATTTTTGGTTTTATTTCTTCCTTCACCACCCCCATACCCCCATCTCCCTACACCATGCCACAGCTTCTTCTTCTTTTATGGGTAAGGGCAAATCATTAAGCACATCGAATTCTTTTTCTTTTTTCCTTTTTTTTTGGGTGTTTCTGCACCCTTTTTAGACATGTCATGACTTACACCCCCCCCCCCCCCCCCCCCTACCTTCAAGGGAAGAGGGCGTTTCTTGGCACACTCTTAAAGGGTATCTCAAAGTCGTTGTCTCCCCTCTATTTAGATCTGGCTGTCTGCGTGTCTGTTTCTCCTTTTGTTTTTGTTGCTTCTGTCGCCACACACACACACACACTATCAATTGGTAGAGGGGGCGGGGTAGAGGAGGTGGAGGGAGAAGCTGATGGCTGGAGGCGGCTGGCCGACTGCTGGAAGGGATTGTAGGTGGCATGCAAATGAATACCAACAAAAATACCGCAAAAAAAAAAAAAACAAAAATAAAAGATTATGCCAGGCATAAAAATAAATTAATAGCCCTGGCGTGTGTGTGTGTGTGTGTTTGTGTTGGAGCAAGGACAAAGTAACGCTTAATAGTCCTAGAAGTCAAAGTGTGGGGAAAGGAAGAAAAGAGACGGGGTAGAGGGTGCACTGGTGGTGTTCTCTTTAATAAGCTGGACCCATTCACTTTGCCTGCCCTGAGGGAGCAGTTTTGCTTCTTTATAATTTACTATGCGTAATTTCCTCGTCGTCTGCTTTCATACGTAAATATTTAATTTCCTATTCGCAGGACTTTGTTTTGCACTAACAAGCACAACGGGCATAATGACTAAGAGAGATCGTTTGTGTAAGTAGGAGGAACTATTCTGAACCCCTGATCAAAGGAAAGATGATCTCGATTAAGTGGACATTTTGCTGGCTAACGAATAAGGCTAACTGGCAACTTTAGGCTTGAATCCAATTGAGGAAGTTTTTAGTGGATCAAAGGAGATCTTAGACAGTCAGAACTGAGGCAAGTTAGGGAACAACTTAACCTAAAACCTAAGTCCAAATCAAAAGAAAGTCAATTTTTTGAATGAAGCAGATAAAATGTGTGGATGCACTTATTATTGTGGTGCGCTCTGTAGATCAAGAGTCCTAACCTAGGGTGATAGATCACATAAGTATTAGGTACTTGGATAGGTCACTCATTTCCATCAATATCTAAGCTCATTCCTTGAATGAAGCATTTGTTGCCCTCTATAAAAATCAGTTAACAAGTCAGGTTGGATCTATTCATGTGGTGAGCACTGTAGACAAGAGTCCTAACTTGGGGTGATAGGTCACAAAAAAATGAGATACTTGGTCACTCATTTCCGTACAAAATGCAAAACCCAAATCTAAATGACGCATTTGTTGCCCTTAAAAAAAATAAGTTAACAAGTCAGCTTGGACCTATTAATGTGCTGCGGACTGTATGTCATGAGTGTTAACTTAGTGTGAAAATGCTTGAATAGGTCAATCATTCGCCTATGGCAAAGAGCAAACAAAATTCGTTTATAGTTTCATTTTCTGTTTTCTGTTTTTTTCTCTCCTCTTTTTGTGCCTGTTCTGTGTGTGTTGTGTGTGTGTGCGTTGTGTTTGGTGTTTGTTGGTTTTTTTTTTTTGGCTCGCATTTTTATTTTATTATTTATTGTTTTGCATTTCATCGCCAAGGCTTTTATGTTTATTGCCTTTTGTGCCAAGTTGTGTTCGACTAATATCACTTGAGTGGAGATTTAGCAGACGGCGCATGTTCCGTAAAGAGCTGTCAAAACTTCAGATGTCGCCATAATGGAGCCGCATGAAACTAAGCGTGAAAAAGGTTCCAACAACACCCCCCCTTCCCCCCACACCTCATGCCAACACTCATCCCCCATCAAGTGAAAACTGAGAGTGGTAAAATTTGGCATAATAAACTGATTGAAATATTGCCACCAATAGCCATGATTCTTCTCTTTCATTTGTTCAGTTTCTCAAATTGCACATTTATATCCATTTTTAGTTAGTTTCTTTTACAGATTTACACTTTGAGTTGTTAAGAAAAGTAAAGGAAAGTTTGGAAAAAGCATTTTTCTTGATTTCCACCAAACTGAAAGTGAACCGAAACTGAACTTTAACGAAATGCATCCTAAAGCGGTTTATCCCCCCCCCCAAAAAAAAAAAAGAACGATGCACAAGCAACAGAAAGAGAAGAGAGTAACAGAGAAACGAAGAGAGAAAGAGAGAAAGAGCGAGCGAGAAAGAGAGAGAGAGAGAAAGAGAGAAAAAACTTAAATAAAGTGGAATTACTTGTCGAAGGTTGAATGAGAGTTCCTTTTGGCGTTCTAAGAAGCATTCTGCATATTCATTTTGCTCTAGTTTCTGTGTGGCCACTTGAACGTTTCCAGTTGCCTGTTTGAGTTGTCAACGCGAACAAGGACTCTCGAGTGGATGAATGAAAAGTTTCCCCTCTTCCTGACCCGCTCACTCTGCTCTGCTCTGCTCGGCTCAGAGAGCCGCCTTCAGTTGGCCAACATTTATTGCTTTTTACTTCCTCGAAGACTTTAATCTTAAGGCTCTTTACCCTGTATGTCTTCCCTCACCCTTACCCTTACCGCCCCCACCCCCCCCCCCCGCCCCCTCTCCCACCATCACCCCCTCTCACTCTTATAAATGTTTCATATTTGAAATTGAAATATCTGCCGTATTAAAGTCTTGATCTAAATAATTAAAATAAATGTCTTCATTTCGAATGATGCGAGGATTTTCGTCAACCATTAAAGTTAACTGGTTGGTTGGATATACCACCTACCGCCCGCAGTCCCCAATCCCCCCCCCCCCACCACTCTCCTTCCATTAACCATCTTCTTCATCTACTTTCTCCCTTTAGCCATTTTACAAGTTAATTGGCGGACCAAGTTGCTGGCGAAAAACAAAAATATTATTTTATATGCCTTTGGAAATTAAGAAAAGTTTGCTTCGTTTGACTAGGAGGATGGGGTGGGGCGTGGGGGCTTTGTGGGTGTGTGGCATGTAGTCTTAAGGTGGCGTCGGCTGGTTGCCACTAATGAGCGTATTGTTTGCCAGATAAAAGGGAACTGCCGAAGGGCAATGCAGGAAACAGGAAATGGCCATTGTTGTTGGGTCCGACTACGGGTACGGCTCCGGCTCCGGCTCCGGATCTCTATATAGAGAGGTCTGTAATTAGATAGTGCCCATAGACAGAGAGAGAGAGAGAGAGAGAGAGAGTGGAAAGGGGGCGGGGATCTTATCTTATCCACGACAACTAACTGAATGACTCGTTGATTTTTTTTGTTTTTTTGGGAATGGATAAATTGATTTTGATTCAAGCAGCTAATAAATATAACCAATTATTGATCGATCAATATGTTATCTATTCCCTTATCTCTTTGTTCCCAACATTTTCTGTTGATTAGAATTGTCTAGAAGTAATCCCTTCTACCCGGAATTCTCTTCCAAACTGGACACCAAGCTATTGTCTCTTTCTCACCTAATCATTCTCTATTCTATTAGTTTCTGTAAAATTCTTTTGGCTTTTTCGTTTTCAATATTTTTTTCGAAATGTAATTAAATTTTTTCGGCAATTCGTTTAATTGAGTTTTAAGCCGCAACTTTTAGCTGCTTGGCCCTCGAAATTGAAAGTTGCCTCTTGCCTTCTTTTCGCTCTCTCTCTCGCTCTCTCTCTATTTCTCTCTTCTTCTAAAACATAAAGCAAATGTCTGCTTGGAATCTATTTTTTTCATTTCTGTGGTTACGCTGCGTCTACCGCCCTCCGTGCTCCTCTCTTCGTTCCACCGTCTGTTTGCTCTGTAATTAAGTGCGTCTAATTTGTGTTAAGCGCTGCGCCACTTGAGCAACGTTCCTTTCGTTCCCCCCTCCCCCTTCTTGTTTCGTCTTCGTCTTCGTCTTCCTCGGTGTGTGCTTAACATAAGCCCAGACTTTCCAGTTAAGGGCTTTAAAGGTTTTTACCAATACCAAAATATATATATATATATGTGTATACAAAAAAAAAACAGACGAAGACAAAAAGGACAAAAAAAAAAGGAATTTTTAACTGCCGTAAAATTGCCACCTCGAGGCCTTGGGAACGGTTTTTTTTTTATTATTTTTTTTTTTTTGTTATTTTTGAGTGATTTCTGTGTGCGAGAGATTTGCAAGCGTCGGCGGAGGGGGGTGGGGTGATGGCTTTACTTGTGCAGCGATACGTGTGATATGCATGAGTGGAACAGTTTCCGAAATGATAAAGAACATATCCACACAATCTGTGTGAGATTTTGTTTGGAAATCTTCCTTCGCCCACCGCCCAACGCCCACCTGCCCGCCCAGGTTAGCTTCAGTTAAAGTTAAAGTGCTCCAACTGAAGCCAAAGCTAGCAATTTCGCTCATCATCTGGTCAATCTGTTTCCTTTGCATACATTCAAATTTTTAATGTGCCATTATAAAAAAATGAACAATAAACCATTTTTGATTCTAATCGATTTGTGTTCAATCATAAAAACTTTATAGCAGAAACTATGAAAATATTCCCACAATATCAAAGCCAATTTCCCCCTTTCCACAAACTAAACCTACAAATAGGTTTTTCACAGAAAAGCTCATTTGGGCTCTAAAGAGATTTTCAAAGAACACGAAACCAGAAAATGTTAGGAAAATTTCTTTGGAAATCTGGCTAAATCCAAACCTTGATTCTCTCTATGCAAATTGAAGTGGAGACGACTTGCTCTGGAGCTTGATCCATTTGTTCCTACATTTATCGGCTGGGGCTTAAAAAGTTACTCCAGAATGGCCATAAAACAGAAACTGAAGAAATCTGATTGGGCTCACAATTTTATTGCCCAGTCTATAAAGTCTTTTTCTGTAAGCTTAAGTAAGTTAAAAAAAAATATCAAAGAAGTTCGGCATGGCCAAAGATTATATAGTACTCTTCCAGTCCTTGTCTATTTTTAATTATTATTATGTTCAAAATCGTTTTTCACGCCACAATTCATGTTATTTTGCGTATGTGTGTGTGTCAACTGAAGTCACCCTTAACTTCATTTAAATGTGATCTAATTACGAATTCTGATGATAATTTACTACAAATTTTAAATTACACGTTGACTTCTTTTCAAGTTTCGTGAAATACTCGAAATAGACTCTCCAGACTCGAAAATAACCATTTTCTAAAAGTTATCCAAATTTATTTAATTACAATGTCTGTAAACCGAAAAGTCTGCTCCGCACTTAAGAAAATCAAATTTGCTACTGTGGGCTATAATTGTGATATTTAGCAAAAGTTAACGGTTTTTTCTTAGTTTTCTATAAATAGAACACAAAATGCGGTAAATTCTACTGAATATTCTTCTGTCAATAAAGTCAAATAAAATTTGTTTTTGGAAAACCTTAAAAATTTTGTTAAAATTGATTCCAAACTAAGTGGGTTATAAATATGATAAGTACTAGGAACATTTTTTCCAATTGTTCCTATGTGATATAGTGGTCCGATCCTTAGAAAATCTGGCGAAAAATTGCAAAACCATGTACATTAGGAACTTAAAAAACAAAAAAGTTTTTCTCACTAAGATTTCTTTTTCAACCGATCGACCGTATGGGAGCTATATATATAGTAGTCTATAGTAGTCCGATCCTTACAAAATTTGGCATACAGTGCGAGCAATCTTAATACACATTACAAGCGAGTTTAGTTTGGAAAACTTAGAAAACAAAATAGTGTTTTCTTCTTATTCGACCGGTTATATGATAAAGTGGCCCAATTCGAATACCCCAAGAACTTAATCTACGTATGGTAATAGAAAGTTTATATACAAAAATTTATTCCATTAGCTCTCAAGCGAAAGGGTTTTCAAGGCGCTAAAACAGTCAGACAGACTAGATCGACTTGGCTTCTCATTCTGATCATGAATATATATACTTTATTTGAGTCGGAAACGTCTCAAAAACATTTCATCAATTTTCGAATATCCTCTGCAAGGGTATCAAAAAACAAAAAAGAATGTATTCTTCTCTAGAAATAATTATTTTTCTTGGAAAAACCAAATATTTTGTTTTTTTCGCTGACGCGGAAAAAATATACTTAAAGCAATAGTAAAAGATTATTATTTTGTCGCTCCTGGACTCGAATTACAGGACACAATCAATTTAATTACGATTAGTTATCATTTTGGGGACACTCTTTTTCATCATTTCATCCAAACGAGCAATATCGATAATAGCATTAACCATTATTATCTTTCGCATTTTATGGTTAGTTCCCATTTGTTTTCGCTCGTAAACTTTTTTTAATCAAAATGAAATCTTTAATGGAATATTTAACCGAAATTAACACTCAAGCGAACGAGTAATTTGTAAGCCAAAAGATATTATCTGCCCCCTTGGGGGAAGGGGCGCCTTCAATTACAAATACAAAACACAAAACTCACCCAAGTTTCGAATTCAGTTTGAATTTTTCAAAAAGTATTTCGTTTTGATTATTATTTTTATAACTGAAGTTTTATTTTGTTTCAATTAATCGAATATTTGTGTTTTTTTCTCTGGATTTTCTGTTCTGTTTTGATTCACTTGGCACAAAAAATACCAAAAAAAAAACCAAAAAAAAAAAACAACAAAACAAAAGGATGAATTGGCCAAAAGGAGGGCCAATGTAACCGGCAATTTGCCGTAAAAAACTTTCGCCGATTTGACGCCTAAAAGCGGGCTATGATTTATTTATGATTTGCTTTTCGAGTTCGCTTGACTTCCACTTTTGTCGTCGTTTCCCGGCTTCTGGTTCTTAGCTGCTTTTGGTAACGCATACGAAACGGCAACTGTTCGGAATTTTATCAAACACCGAGTTTATATAGGCGGCCCCCAAGCGAAAGCTTTTTGGCCAGTCGCAAGAGCTTTGCGAGAGATCTAACTTTCGACCAGTTTCTCTGCGTTTCGACCAGTTTCAGTCTCAGCAATTGAATGTCCTGAGTGCAACAAATCGAGCCAAAGGCAAATATTCTTTCATTTTTCTTCTACTTGTTTTTGTCGACTTGTTTGCCCAGCAATGGCAAAAGGAATCAAGTGCAAGAGCTGCATGCAAATTATTTGCCACTCGTAAATTATGAGCCACACATAAAGCGGCCCACAGCCAGTCAGCCAGTTAGCCAGCCAACCAGGCATTCGATGCGATTTGTACCGGAAGAACGAATGAATTTTGCCTTCGTAAAGTCGTTTGATCTTGTTATCGATAAAAATTCAAATATTTCTTTGAAAACTGATTTAAAAAAAACAGAACTTGAGTTGGTGGAAAAGATCGATGAGAAGTATAGAAAGCCTTACAAAGAAAACGAAGGTATTAAGGTGCACCACGGCGTATGAGTTATTTAGTAAGAAAACTGATTCAAGGAAAACAGAAATTTACATTCTCGACTTGAGTTGGTGGAAAAGATCGATGAAAAGTATAGAAAGTCCTACAAAGAAAACGAAGGTATTAAGGTACACCATGGCGTATGAATTATTTAGTAAGAAAATTGAATTAAGGAGAACAGAAATTTACATTCTCGACTTTAGTTAATGAAAAAGATCGATAAGACGTATAAAAATTCTTACGAAGAAATCGAATATAATAAGGTACACCACGGCGTATGAGTTATTTAGTAAGAAAACTGATTCAAGGAAAACAGAAATTTACCATCTCGACTTGATTTGGTGGAAAAGATCAAAGCAAAGTTTAGAAAGCCTTACGAAGAAATCGAATATGTATTGGGGTACACCACGGCGTATGAGTTATTTAGTAAGCAAACGTCTTCTTAGTGGTCAAGTAGTTAGATAGTATCTTAACCTGTCGTAAAACATTGTTGGGGACAACAGTGCGTATGAGTAACAATTGTTTGACATTTTTCTGATGCCTTTGGCATTTGTTTTTAGAGGATGAGAGGGTGGACTACCCCTTGCCTGCCCGCTGGGTTTCTTTTCTATGCATTTTCTTGCTTGTGCGTTCTCAAAACGGAAACGGAAATGCCACCACTTTCAAACTATTGCCAAGTGAACGGGGCTACATTTTCTATCTGTCATCTCTGGGTTTTTTTTTTTTTTGTATGTAGCTCTTGCTGCTTGGCGTATGTAAATTTGAATTTGAAAACTCAACCGGCAATATATAAATATCGATTAGTTAATATCACAAGCTACCTCTGACAGTCTGACAAGGACCTTAAGGCGGCATTGAACTTGTCTAGCCACCAGTAGAGAGAGCGAGAGAGAGAGAGAGAGCACACACAACAACGAACGAATGAGTGGAGCTAACCTTTGCCTGATTTAATTATTTGTAGCATACTTTTGTGACCGACCGAAAACTTCACACCTGAATGCCCACAATGGGAGCAGAACACTAGAGAGAGAGAGAGAGGAGGAGAGGAGAAGGGTGGGGAGCTATGAGAGGGAGATGAGTGCAAAAAAGTTTTATGCATTCAAAAAGTTGTGAGTACCAAGACCCAGAGACCCCTTACCAGACCCTTAAAACACACACACACACACACACACACATAGACCCGTAACCCGCTCCCGCCCCCTGTGGTTCTTCATCTCTCCTATGGCAAACGAAATGAATGTCTCAATTCATTTTACGCTACACCGCATCTCAAGTGGAGCATGGTGAAGTGGAAGCACCATGCAAAAAAGGGCTGCGGGTTTTTCAGTTTTTCGGGTTTGGGACATTCCCCCGGGGCAAATCGGACAAACCAAAGGACGAAACGAACGGATGGAGGCACGAAAAAAACAAAAAAAAAAAAAAAGTGCAAGCAAAGGGACTTTTGGCTTCATTACAATTTGTTGATTTGCTTCGTTAAACAGCAAACAACGAAATGAAACGAAAAAAAAAGTAAAGCTGAAATTGAAACAAGAATCAAGATGAAATGAAGTTGTCGACGTCTTAGAGGCTCTCATCTCATCTCTGTCATCTTATTCTCTCATTCTCTCTCTCTCTTACTCTCTCTCCTTGTTGCTTTGCTTCTTTGTTTGGTTTGCTTGCTTGCCATATTTAAATGGCGGTTGCAACACAGCAAAAAGGAAAAGCAAAAAAAAAAAAAAAGAATATTATATGTACATAAGGCGAAAATAAAAACCGACAAGGGCCCTGGCAAGGCGTTGATGGGCGGACTGGCTGGCTGGCTGGCTGGCGTATGTCTTCAAAGGCAACGCCTCAAGCGACAAAATCTGCGTACGTTTTCCCTCGCTTCTAGCTCTCTCTCCCTCCCCCTCTCTCTCTCTCTCTCTGTGAATGTTCTTTTTGGTTTCGGTTTAGTTCAAAGCAATGGCAGTTGATGATGGTAGCCGCTGGGCTGGCTGAGAGGAGTCAGTGAAGCTTGTAGGTGGCAAGCAATCTTGACTGACAGTTAAAGAACCAACCAAAGCAGCTATCAGCCTTGCCATGTGCAAAAGGAGCAACAGCAAGAGCAATAGCAACAGCAGCAGTTGTAAACATAGCAACAAATATGCCATTTCTTGTTCATATCTCTCTCTCTTTCTTTCTCTCCCTCTATCTTTCTCTACCAAATTTAATATACGAACTTATTTTAGCATTTTTTTTTTGTTGTACTTATCAGTAGTCTATATACTAACTCTTATCTTTCTTCTCCGTTCACGTGCGAGGGCCATTGACCTTAACTTTCTCACACACACACACACAATTAGATTTATTTACGAATTATAACTTAAATTGCCTTCTCCTTTTACTCTTTTTCTCTCTCTCTCTCTCTCTCACAGAGTTTTCAGTTTTGTGTTATCATATTTTATACTGGACCCGGGCCCTTTCGGCCGCAGTTTATGCCATAAAAACGCTTAAACTTGCCACTTTTCCTCTCTCTCTCTCTCTCTCATTCAATTTGGTCATAATTCATTGCATACCTTTTGGGGGCGGCCCTAAAAAATCAGCCACTTGTATAATTACCATTTAATTTTAGATTGTTTATGATGATAGCAGCAGCAACCACAACAACAACAACAAAAACAGCAACAACCACAAGAGGCCAAAACAAAAAAAGGGTTCATTGGGCGTCTCATTAAATTAGTAAGCGGATGTGCGGCAATAGATTAAAATATTTTTAATGGTTTTTATATATATATATTTTTTTTTTCTTTTTTTTTTTGGGGTGTCTAAAGTTCGAGAGAATGAGAGACAGAGAGAGAGGGAGAGAGAGTTTGGTTGGCGATTTAATGACTTGTAATAAGCTTTAATTTGTATAACAAATTGTTCAAATAAAATAATTGCTACTTCTTTTGCGGCCTAGTTGATTGATGCGCAATTAGAAATAACAATGTAATTTAGATTTTCCAACTGTCCAGATATCCGTTTGAATTATAGTTAATTTCAAGTGATATGTCTGCAAATTGGACATGTTAATTGCCATTGAAGTGAATTAGAATGAAGTGAATTGGTTTTTGGGATTGGAGTGGAGTTGAGTTCATTAAAGTGCCACTTGAACTCTCTCTCTCTCTCTCTCTGTTTCTCTCGCTTGGAAACAAATAAACAAACAGAGAAAACAATCTTCTCTAGAGTGGAAGAGTTGAAAATTTAAGAGGACTTAATCAACAAGTAATACTAATTAATTCTCTCTCTCTCTTTCTCTCTTTCAAGTTGTGTTTGCTGCTGAGTGTGAAAGATTTCAAATGTCACAACAGCTGCTAGAGAACTTCTCGTAGGACCCTCGTTAATTTTGATTTTTTTTTTTTTTTTTTTTTTCAACAAACTAAACAGATTTACAGTCGCTGAGATTACTGATTGCCTGTTAGCAAATATTTAAGCAAATTAGCTAGTCAAGAGATAAAATATAGGCAAATCAATCACAAGTTAAGTAGCTTGGCTCAAGAGTCAAGAATTTTGATTTTTGCGTATGAATGAAACTGCAAAAAATTTATACAAAATTGAGCAGAGAAGGAGAAGGAGGCACACTCTCACTCTCTCTCTCTCCCTTGAGGCATCTTTATCATAGTTTCTCTTGCCAGCAATTGCAATTTGCATAATATTAAATAAGTTTCATAATTGCACACACACACACACACACACATAGACACAAACAAAAAGGGCACAAAATTCTTATAAGCCATGGCAAACAGCAATGCCCCGAAATTTCTCTTACTTAAGCGAGCATTTTGGCTATTTGAGATGTCATTTTTGTTAATTAATTCAACTTGTAAGTTTTGTCTGTCAAAATGATTGATAAGATAGCCGAGCAAATTAATTCCGCAAAAAAAAAACTATAATTAATTGCCTTTACTATCTCGCAATTAGAAGTTGTTAATTATATCGCCAACTATGGGTTATTCTAGATTCCATTAAGATATCTAACAGAGAGAAGAAGAATTTGCCCTTTTATTGACAACATTGTGGACTTGTGCAATGTAAGAAATAAGTTCTCACTTCTCATAAAGTAATTTGGCATCTTCTTCAAGTTCAAGCAAAATTAATTTTTTAGGTCAAATATTATGAAGAAGTTTCAAATTGAAACTTATTTCTCACATATTTCTTGTATTTGTATTTGCACTTTCGATTACAAAAAAAGGTTTCCCAATTTCCGTCTTGATGATCGCTTGTTGCTCAGAGACAGAGAGACTTTGAGACTCTCTGCGCTGTCTGACGATTAGCACATCGTGCAACGTCAGCCGTGTATGCTCTGTGTTGTTGTTGTTGTTGTTGTTGTTATTGCCGTTTTGCAGTTGTTTCTGCTGGTGTTTTGGCCACACAGTCTACAGCGAGACGTTGAATGAGTTGGTTGGCTGACGCTTTGTTTCGTGATCGTAATTTTAGTTTTTAAATTAAACTCGCCCGTTCACCCCGTTCGCCCCGTTCGCCCGAAAATAATAGACTTTAAGAAAGAAACGTGCAAAATTATGCAAAATTACATATATGTAGTATATAATATACAAAAGGTATACAGTACATAAAGTTTTTTTTCTTTGTTATTTAATTTTCGTACTGTTTTTTTTTTGTGTGTGTTTTTGTGTGCAAGTTCTCGTGATCAATTTATTTGGATTCACACGTAACAACGACAACAAACTAAACAAGTCAAGTCAAGTCGTCAAATGAAATGTTTGACCCTTTAACACTTTTCAATCAACAAAAAGTTTGTAATTAATGGAAATGCATATGACTTTAATTGAGCCAAAGTAAACGTGATCAGAACTATCAATCAGAAGAGAATGCGGATGGAATGACAATGAATATATACATAGATAAATTTATATAGCATTTACTCATCTCGCCCAAAGTCAAAGTCAAGCGTATTTATCTTGAACTTGAACTGCTTGCGAATTACAAGGTTAACCCAGATGAAGAGTGTGAGAGAGAATATGTACATATGTATGTTTGGCAAGAAAATCACAAAATTTGCTTCTCGAAATAAATTTGAATTACATTTGCCAAAGTCCACAAGGCGAAGGGGTAGCGGGGGGGTGCTGCCTTCTTCGCCTTGATCACAAACATTTATTTTTTAGTGTCATTTTATTCTAACATAAAATTGCATGTTTTCCCGTTGGTTCGCTCGTTTCATTCATTTCGATGCCATTGCGTAAGGTCGCGCTTGTCTTGGCCAACCATTTTTTTTCCCCTCTTCTTCTTCTTCGTCATCTCTGTCTTGTTCGCATTTCTCTCTTGCTGTTTAAACATTTGTTAACCGCAAAAAGCGTAGACAAGTGCCCGTTGACTTCGGGTGGAAGTGGAAGACAAAAAAAAAAAAAAACTGTGTCTGCCACATATTCAAAAGATGTCAACAATGTCTATGTTAACGTGGCTAACAACAACAACAACAACAACAAAGACCTGCCTATGTCTATATAGATATATTTCTTGTTATTACTTGAAAGTTTCTCTTAGGCCACCAACCAATTGGGCTAATATTTTTGTGTTCAATTTCATAATTAAAAAAAAAAAAAATTTGGCAATTTATTTGGACACTTTATTTTGGCAAGTCTATTTCTTGCCATACGTCATCATATAAACATTTAAATGGGTTTATTTTTTAATGTTCTAACTCGCTCCTCCTCTCTCTCACTCTCTCCCTCTCTCTCTCTCTCTCTGGGTACTAATTTTTTGTTTGCTTTAATTCATTTGCCTTGTTTCAAGAGTATCTTGGAATGCCAAAATTATTAATTAACGTTTGTTCAATCTTTTCTTTGTTTAAGCTTCATTCTAGTTCTTAGTAACTCTTTTTCGAATGATCCTTACATTTTGGTTGAGCATTTTTGACCCAATTGTTGCGTGCTTGGGCCATTTGCAAGATGCCAATTGAAAATTAATACGAAATGATTTGAATTTATGACGGCATTTAGATCGTTTTTTTCACGCTTCGTTTTTTACGCACTCGCAAACAGCAAAATGTGCTAAACACAAGAAATGAATCTGAGCGAATTCTGTGCTAATTAAAATTAAATGATCAAATGATTTATGGAAACTTTGTTTAAAGAAATCTCTTTTCATTGTCTGATGAAATCCAAAATCTGACGAAAATGGATGAGAATGATGGATCGATCGATTGATCGATCGATTGAGTGACATCGTTTCCATTGCTAGTGACAGGCAGATAAGACGACCAACTGAGAAGCTGTGCGTACTTAATGCTCAAAAGATCGTTCATTGACATGATTTCAACATTTTGTTGAAGGTCGCTTGAGATGTGTGAGAGAGAGAGAGGGGAGAGGTATGTAGGTACTTTCAACAATTTTAATTTTAATTTTTTTTTTTTTTTTTTTAAGTCACTTGCGCCTTTTGGTCGCCTGCCTGTTGGTTGAAATTTGTTTTTTTTTGCTGTAATTAACTGAATACAACCGGTTTTTGGGGGAAATGGACAATCACAACAAAAGACGAGAGCTTACATAACCCAAATGTGTTTCTGTGTGTGTGTGTGTGTGTGTGTGTGCAATGAGCCACACAACAAAATAATTTCGTTTACGTTTACCCTTTAATTTGAGATTTCAGCGGGTATATTGAAGCGAGAGAGAGAGAAGAGTTAAACCAAACTGTGGAGATACTTTGACTTAATCGATTTGACTTTGACTCACACCCTTCCTTTACTCCTCTACTCCCCCACTCTACTCTCTGTCTAGGGTAACTCAAAGTTGAGTCTTGAAATTTGTTTGGTTTACCTTTCTTTTGGTATGGCCGGTTGGTTGTTGGTAAAACGAGTTTTTTTGTCTTGCCACTGGATGAGTTGTCTCTTTCTCTTCCGACTTGTCGCTCGCTCTCTGCCTGTCGATTGCCCTAGGTCCAGGTCACGTGTCTTGTTAGGCGGCTCTAACAAGCTTCAGTTTCAGTTCCAGTTCCAGTTCGAGTTCCACTTGATGTCAATGATTTGCATATATTTTTTGGCCAAAACTAAGTCGTTCCAGTTGGCGGCTATGCGTAACCTCAATGGAGCAAGACTCTTACCGAAATGAGATTATTTTGCCCAACTGAAAGCCAAAGGGCAATTAAGGTCTTGAAGAGTATCTCTGTGGCCAGTGCGGGGGCATTTGTTTTGCTTGTCCACTTCTTGTCGAAATGAATTATTCATAACTCGATAGATCGTCTAATCGATGTCTGCTTCGGGTGTCTTTCTTGGTGTCTATTTGTGCCAGTCTCTAATCAAGTTGAAGAGGGCAGGAGACCGTTGTCACGTGATAAATTCATACAAAAACAAACGGAAATCCATTCTGGCCCCTCAGTCGCTCGTTAGGCTCACATTGGGTAAGGATCAGGTCCAAGACATCGTGAGAATATAATCTAGAGTCTAGACTTTCTTTCTCCTCATATTTAGCTCTATTTATAATTAGTCTTTTCTCTTCTCTTTTGTAGCACCCCCAACAAGAAGAAGTATCTAACTTATAATGCAAACTTCAAGATACATTTATAGATGCTAATAAATAGCTAAGCAAACTCTCTTTGCTTCCACAATGTAAATAAAGATGTGAAATAGCAACCAAAAAAAAAAAACAGAGACTTAACAACAAGAAAGAAAGAAGAAGCCATTGTAGCCGAACCTGCTTGCCCCTAAATAATTTGAATTTATCACTTAACAACAAAGAAACCAAAAATCAAAACCATTATGAATGCCAGCGAGAATTGGAAGCAATCGCAGGAGGAACAGGAGCAGGAGCAGGTAGAAGACTTTAACAAGACACTCAGTATTCGTACACATCCAACTGTGGCAGAGTATTACACAAGTGAGTCAGTGGGAAAGTGCATACAAATCTCTTAGGGAGTGACATTTTCTCTCTCTCTCTTCTCTCTCTCTCTATTTTGATAGATATGAATGCGTTTCTCACATTGGCCATCTTTGTGGGCACTTTACTGACCATTCTAAACATTTCTATATATTCCACAACTGTTTCCCGCCTGCGTCGCCATCTGAATAAACCGCTGCGAATACCATCCATTGCCATGGTCAGCCTCTATCCAATAATTTCGCTAGCCGCTCTAATGACCATACTGATACCCTATTCATGGTTCCTCTGCCATACGGTGATGCATGTAATGTTTATGATCGGTGGCCCCATATTTAGGATACTACTCTTTCGCTATGTGGGCTCGGAGCAGAATTACCAGAAGGAGAATTCGGGCGAGCCAGTCCAATTAAATACGCCGCCCTTCTGCTGCTGCTGCCTCTGTCTGCCCATGGTGATTCCCAGCAAGGCCAAATTGTGCATATCCCGTTATATGGTCTGGCAAATGCCCTTCTGGCAGGGCTCCATTATGCTGGTGATGAACATTCTCTATTATCGCGATCGCCAGCTATATCATCAGGTGATGCTCTTCTTTATACCCTTCATCATTGCCTCCATTGTGATGGGCGTTTGGTCACTGCAAATTACCGTGCGTATGATCACCAAACTCCGAGGCGACTATCAGCTGAGAAAGAAGATGTTCTGCCTGCAGTTGGTCGTAATGCTCTGTAAGCTGCAATATCTAATCTTGTATGATCAACTCGATGGCATTCAAATGGGCGGAGAGTATCCCATAAATCACACAGTCTATAAGCAAAGTGAGTGCCAGTCTCTCTCTCTCTCTCTCATTCTCTCACTCACTCACTCACTCGCTCACTCTCTCTCTTTTTTCTCTCAATAGCTGTCATCAATATTCTGATACTGGTCGAAATGGTATTGGTTTCCATGATGGCTCAGAGTGCTTATCGTGTGCCGAGTCAAGTTCAAATCGATGAAATACAAAAGGATCATCAAATCACACGCATCTAAGGCAAAGTGTGAAGTGTCTTTTAATTTTATAATTATTATTTTTTTATTTTCTATTTCTTATTAGCCGAAAAAATAATTGTGATAAAAAATTAAAAAAATAAAAATCAACAACAACAAATTACATAGTAAAATGAAATGCAAAGGAAAGATTTTGGCCTTCCGAGAGAGAGAGAGAGAGAGTTAACCACAAATCATAAACAGAAAATGTGGTCACAACCCCCCTCCTCCTCTCCACGTTTTTGGTCCTTAAGGCATGCGTGTCGCGTTTAGCTCATAATTCTTTGCCTTGATGCTTGGACCCTGGAGGAACACGGGGGGCGCGGCAAATGGGTTGGGACTGAGGCTAGGATGGGTTGGTTGGCATTTTACATTTTTTCAAACAAAATGTTTCCAAGGCTTAGGCCAAAAGTGCCATAAAAATACAATAAATTTCTATACGACTAAAGTACAATACATATAAATTTCTCTGCTTAGAGATAGCCTTTTGCCTTTTTGTTTTTTTTGTTTTGGATAACTCAATTTCTGTCGCCATCCGGCCATAGGCCAAACACCAAACAACAGAGAGAGAGAGAGAGCAAAACAGGAAGACGACATCCGACGGTTGAGATGGTTGGAGGAGGTTGGAGGATAGCGTAGCTTACCAGAAGCTCAACAGAAGCAACACAACAAGCAGTGCGTTGAAATTTATGATTTATTTGAAAAGAAAGTACATTGTGCTGTGCCAAAATAAATCACACTAAAGAAATGTCGAGGCAGCAGCAGCAGGAGGTGAAGGACAAGAAAAATAAGTGAGCAGAACGATGGGTGTTACCACACACACACACATACACACACACACCTAAATACAGTAGCAAAAATCAAATATGTATATAATAGGCAACATTGTTTCATTATTTACAGCAAACTTTGAATACCCTTAACGCATAAAAAACCGAGTCATTAATGCGATTTTAAAAGATTTAATTGAGCTGCTTTCTTCTGTTTGATTCTTCTGTTTGATTCGATAGATTTTCAATGAGATCGATTAATAGTTTTGCTTTAATTTTTTTAAGGTGTTAAGAAATGAAATCAACGAAACCTTTTTCAGGATCAGAAGAGATATATATTTTTCGATTTCTTTGTAAATTTTAATAAATTATTTATATGTAGTATATGGGCTAAACGAGTTCTACATTCAATTTGATGAAAAATTCACTTAGTTCTCAGTGTATTAAAGGCCAGCCTGGACCTCAAATGATGGTGGAAACGGAATGGGGGGAAGGGCAAAGTAGAAACTCGAACCTAAACCCACAGACAGAGAGGGAGAGAGAGTGAGAGAGAGCTGTTATCTTATCGTTCTTTTATGATGTACACAAATGCCGCAAAACGAAGCTATGAGAAGCCTGTGGCAGCCGCAGCATCTTCCCTTCTCTCCCCCCCCCCCCCACTGACAGAGCTGTCGCTTTTTATGAAGACGCTTGTTTACTTGGTCTGCCGAAGGAGTACTCCTTCAGCCTGGCACGACTCTTATCCTGGGCAAAGGCAAGTAAATCAGATTAAGTACCCGCTGCTCATTTTGATGAGTTGTGAGTGCCAAGACATGCTGCTTTTTCTTTTTTTTTTTTTTGGCAAGAGGGGAGGGGGTGGGGGGGGGGCAGGGGTGGAAAATCCTGTGCTTCTTTTTGATTTCGAAATTGGATTTCTGTCAGGGATATGTGTGTGTGTGTGTGTTTCTCAATTTCAGTTCAATTGAAATTGTTGAAAAATTTGTTCTAGTTTTTTTTTTTTCAAAAAATTTTAGAAATTTTTTGGATTCAAGGTCAAGTCGAATTCGATACGTTTGAAAATGTTCAATGCTTTGTTGACTTTTCGATTTAATCGAACTTTGCCATTTTGATTTTATCATCAATTTCATGTGGCATATTTTTAAGCTGGCATAAAAAATGTATAAAGCTTTTAAAACAGAAAACGAGAGAACGAGAGAGAAAGAGAGGGGGAGAGGGAAGAGAGAGAGAGAGAGAACGAATTTAAAGCACAATTTTTTATATCCACTTTTCTTGCTTGTTTTGCGCTCAGTCATGGCCAGGCACAAAACACATTTGGCCCACTCACTCAACCGCCCATTGTCTACGCTTCTTAGCCATGTCCAAACACGTTAGTAACAAGACAAGGCCAGAAGACACAACTGTCACTGTCCATTAAACTGCCATTTCACAGGCTTTAAGTTTGCAATTGTTAACTTAAAGTTGAGCCTAAAATGGGAGTGGGAACTTGGGGATGAGGCCAAGTCAGCAGGACACTTAGACAAATGAAATAATGCGCATACGCAATGTTGTGCGACTGCTTAATTTTGTTAATCGAAATTATAACACAATATTTGTCATTCACAGACAATTTAACAAAGATTTCCCACACGCCCCCCCCACCCCCCACACTCTCTTTCTTTTGCCTTTGCTTCCTCTTTAGTCCTTCGTTTCTTAGTCGGGCCTTTTTTATGATTATTGACTTGACTTGTCTTTGCTTTGCTTTGCTTTTGTTTTACTTGGCCGCATTATTTATGTCTGGCTTTTGTTTAAGACCTCTTCTTTGTTTCATTCCTCCTTTCCCCCCTCCCCAACCGCCCATCACTCGACGCTAAGTAAATAAGTTTTATGACATTTTTTTTTTTGGCGCCTCGTAAAAATGGCAAACGCCATTCTTCCCCTTGATACTTGATTGATTTCAGGAAGTGTCAACCTAACTGACTGACTGACTACCTCTCAGATATCAGAAGCAACGCGCAAAGGTAACTATAAGTTATATTGATTTTGTTCGAGTTCAAATCAAATCAATTCATTAGATCGAAGGGTCGATCGTTCGGCTAATGCCATTTGGTCACCAAAAAATCTCTTTCTCAACTTTCTCAAATTAGAAGCGAGAAAGAAGAAATCGATTTACATGACAAAGTTTTTTTCGTGGGTTTCTCTTTGTTTTCTTGCTTATGAATTTTTGGGCAAACACGCTTTGTATAATTTAATTAAAAACTTTCTTAACGCCCCCCTAAAAAAAACGGTTGACTTTTCCGGCCACACACACACACACACACACACACACATTTCGAGGCATTGGAAACATTTGAAATCCCTGATCCGCATTCACGATGGCGCCTTAAATTAATTAATGGAAAAACTCAAAAACCGGCACAAGAAAATATTTGCACATGTTCAAGCATAATTAAAAGGATTAAAATGAAACAAAAACAAATGAAAAGAAAAAGACTTTTCCCTGGAATACACTCACTTAAAGTAGTTGAAAACAAACAAAAAACAGAGCTAAAGTAATTCAGGTTCAAAAATGTTAAAGACAAATGTCATAAGCCAATGCAAAAGAGCTTAAAAAAGAAACGTTTGAAATTCTCTCCAAATTTTGATCATAGAGTATAAGTTGTTCACTTTGCATGCTTAGATGGACTAAGTGAAGAGAGACCACGAGCGAGAGCGAGAGAGAGGGAAGAAAAAAGAGGAAGCCAGACAGCTTGAAGAGTCAGCAGAAGAGACTAAAAAGGAATCCGAGGGTTTGGTTTGGTTTGGCCTTATGCTGAGCACTCAGTTTAACAATGGCAAACAAGTAAAACGCTACCCAAATCCGCTTAAAGAGCATTTGTATGTAATGGCAACAAGAGCAAAACCAAAAAAAAAAACAAAATAAAAACGAAGCAAAGGAATGACTGGTGCTGGTTCTGGTTCTGGTCCTGGTCCTGCCTTGTCCTGGTGGCAATGTTGCTGCATTGCTTTAGTCTTGTTTTTCTTACACCTTGCCATGCCTTCATTTCGGGGGGATTTTGCATAAGTGACAAGGCAAGCAGCAGCAGCCGAGCAGCTGAGTCGGCCAGCATCACCATGTGTGTGAGTGCCTTGTCTAAAGCCCAGGCTAATGCAGCATACAGACAGGGATAAGCGCCGTAACATGGCCGGGGATGGGGCAGGTAGCAGGTAGCAGGAGGCAGGACATAAGGAGGATAGGACCGTAACACGAAACGTCTGTCAAATGCCTCCTCCGACAAGAAGCAGGTCCAAGTCCGCTGCATTAAAGTCGCCGCATCAGCTAAAACTAATTCAATTCAATTGGCCTGGCTTGGTCGGGTCTTTAGGCAGGTTAGAAGCAAATTTTTATAATTAAAGCAAATATTAGCTCAAACTAAAATCTCTTCTCGACTCATTTCGGTCTCATATATATATGTATATATATTTATATATATGCAGAAATATTCAATTCTCTGTGATGGCTATAAATAGTTTTTTTGCAATAAGCATAAGACTTAATTCTCCTAATCCTAATCTTCTTTTTTCGCTCATCGTATATCTCTCTTATTGGTCCATATGTTGTGCTGCTCCTGCTTGGTTGGGTTGGGTTGTTGGCCCGGCCTTGGCCTCGGCCATTGTAATAAATTGCTTTTGTGAAATTAAATTGATTAGCTTTGATCAGCTGCGCCGAGCTGAGCCGGGTGAACGGTTAAGGTTGTAGCAACAACACCTCGTCAATGACTATGGCCATGGCCGTGGCCAAGTAACTGGTTCTCATGCTGCTTTTGGTTCTGGCCAATTGCCTTCCATCTATTTATTTATTCCTTGTATGTCTTTGTGTGTGTGTGGCTACAGTCCGTTGACTGATTGTTTATTAGATTGTTTATTAGTCTGTCTGCCTGATTTGTTACACCGCTGTGGTCAGGCGATTTCATTGCTCTGGCATTGGCTTTGGGTGTGGCCCATTTTGTTAATGGTATAAGTAATTGCTCAGCAGCAAGAAGCTTTCTACATTGAATTAAATGGTAAAATCGACTCTCTTCAAAATGGCGTCGATTCCTCAAAATTCAAAGCATACTTTTTGGGTCAAGATTTAGACAGTTATCATTATTTTGTAGCATACTTTTCGGGATGCGTGCTTCAATTTCGCTTGTTTGGCTTATCAACTCTATATTTAAACAAACTGCAACACAAAAAGAAGGACAGATTTTTTCTTAAACTGAAGAATGAAAAGAGTTTTGCCGATTTTCTTCTTTATGCCAACTATTTGATGGACTCCTGTGATTTGAGTGAGCTGCTGATCAAAAAACTTTAGCATGCATTACAGGGCCCGGGACCCTCAATGTTTCATTGTTGCCTGCTCATTTGCATAATTTGTTGGATAACTACAATATGTGTAGATATAATGCTTTTAGCCTTTGAGCAGGCAAAATTTGTTTATCCCTGAGAACAATTGCAACAATTTGCAAGAGAATGAAAGACCCATTGAATTTCATGTGACCACAAAACTTTGGTTTTGTTGGTCTTGGACTACAACGACACACAATTGCCACTTGAAGTACACAACATGGCCATAAAATTTTTAAACACTTCAACCGCACTCACACACAGATAGAAAGTAAAGGGCCAGAGAAAGAGACGGAGAGAGAGTAGGAGAGAGTGGGAGAGAGTGGGAGAGAGACGGACAGTAACAGAGAGATAGCAAAAGAGAGTAGGATGAGTAGGAGAGTAGCATAAGTGAGAGAGGGAAATGCCATTAAAGCACTTGAAGCTGTGGCGCGTGTGCTTCAGAGATCAGCATCATTAACACTATTTTCCCTAGGCGGTGCTTCAAAATGATGACTAGGGGGACAGTGATACCGGGGACAAGAGCATGACGACGATGATGATGACGATGACGACACTGACAACTGGCAGCGAGTTAAGTTGAGTTGAGTTGCGCGTTGCCTTGTGGAGAGTTGAATTCAGTTTAGTTTAGTTTAGTTTGCCACAATCATTACGAACACTTAAGAAAAAAAAAAAAAAAAAAACCCCCCACCCATCCTGCTGACAGAGCTGTGTGTGTCTGACATGGCAATGGGACTTTGGGAGAACCACTCGAACAACAACAAAAAAAACATATATATATATTGTATGTTACGTTTGCAAGAAGAGAGGACATTGCCTTTTACGCGATGGATGAGGGTATGGAGGACATCAAGTAGTTTGCCTGCCAGTGAAGTCAAATAGAAATCCATTTAATTTTCAAATAGTAGAATATTTGCTCACGCATACATACGCATAACCCACAAATGTGTGCTATGTATAAGGTAAGAATGACTGGAATACCCCTAATCGACTGATCAATATTCTCTCAAGGTTATTTGTTAGGCAAACAAATTTACGATCAGAACGTTCAGAAATATCTTTAGCCAACTCGAATTCGATGGCCTATTACTAGATATTTCTAGTATTTCCAAAAAGCACATTAGCAAATATTACTCCTTGGAATATAAATTGATCTCAATGTAGAAATATATAAAGAAACAATCAACTCACCTGCATATACACATTAATCATTTTTTAAAGGCAATTCTTCGACTGTTTTTTTTTATGACTTTCATTAGAGTTCGTTAAAGTGCAAACAAATCTGCAAAAGAAATGAAAATATTGTCAGTAGAAGGAATGTTATTGAAGGAACGAAAATTATTTAATATTACCTGTTTTATGTGAAACTCCAAAAGCAGCTGACTGAAGAAGCAGACGCTACGAATTGCGTCGCTGCCGCTGGCTACTCTCACACCGGCGTCGCCGCTGCATCAAGTGCGAGAGAGCATCGGTAAATGTTTGCTCTCTTTCTCTTTCCCGTTTCTTTTTATTTCCATTCGTCATGCAGTTTCTGTCCATTGCCTGAATTATGAAAAATAATAATAATTATTTAGAATGGATACGTTGTATATTGGAAAAAATTTTATTTAAGCTTACCTGTTTGTTTTGAAAATCGTTCAGCTGTTTGCTCTCGGCGTGAGTGCCACACACAAACTTAAACTAAAGCTGCTGCGGCAGATTCTTTTTAGAATAGAAGAGAGAGAGAGAGTAGTCGCTCTTCCTCCTTTCTCTTATCTTTTGTTTAGAGGAGCAAATCTATGAACTCTATAAGAAAAATAAAAATAATTGAATTAATTTCACAAGAATGACTCAGCACAAAATTTTCACCAACCGATCGCGATGGAAGCAAAATCACTACTGACATCCTCCCCGGGAGCATTGCTGATATATGCATTATTAACAGAAGGTTAACAGAGCGATAACAGAATGCTTACAGACTGATAACAGAATGTTTAAAGAAAGTATTCTCACTGTAAAGATAGTTTTAACAGAGGAGTAACCGAATGTTAAGATCATTATAACAGAGGCATAACTGACTGTCATCAGACTGATAACAGAATGTTATCTGCATTTTTGAGAAACGTTAACAGTAGCAAACAAAAATTATATTTTAACAATAATCATGTGTGCAAAATATATACAAATACATTTTTGTACAACTCAAAAGTGTAAATAATGTTATTTTAAAATTTGATTACCTCATTAATCAATTTGTTAGCCAAAATGTTGTCACCCTGTTTAATGTGTGCTGTGCCAACTAAAGTCAGAAATTGTGTATAATGCTTTCGATGCCCATTAATTATGCAACATTAATTTAAAATACAAAATCCCAAGAGCCTTGTGACTAGCATTAATTTGGTTTTCCACCTGCATCTCAAATTTGGTCTTCCTTAAAGGAGGCCTAGCACTCGAATTATAGTTAGTTCGTATATTGATGTGCTTATTTTGCATAATTGGGTGTTAATGGGAAAGCCAGAATGCACGCATGGATGGGGGCAAATGGGCGGGCGAATTAGAGAGAGCGGATAGAGATAGCGGAGGGCGGAGGATGGACATTGCATTTGTGGTTGGTTGGTTGGTTGCAGATGGCATAGAGATATGAGAAATGGGCTCGTTCACATGTCGTATGTGTAATGTTTTGTGTATGAGGTTTTAAGCAGCACTAATTACATGCCAGAGTTTGGTCACCGAATGGCAAAGGTAGGTAAAGCGAATTGGAAAGGGGTTGGGACCGGCTTACCGGGAAGTCGACAAAAAGCGAATGCGTGTCACATTCATGAATACAACAGAGCACATTAGTAAACAACTTTGACATAGAAAGCAAATCCTAATACCAAAATGAAATCACATTGAGACTGCACAACAAAACATTTTCCATTCAAGTACTTATCGTTAGTGAATGGCATTTAATTCCAGTGCTTAGGCTTAGTTGAGACAACTTTTATGACACATCATCAGATCATAGATCATCTAACCCTGTGTAGAGGTGACAGAAGGGGCCAACTACACAGGGTTTCAAAACGTTATCGTTATCGATATAATAATTTCCTGTTTCTGGTTGTTTAGTGCAATTTCAGTTCACCAAAGTAAACACAAACAGATGACAAATGGTACACACACATATGCCTCTGTGTGTGTGTGTGTGTGTGTGGGTGTAAATGCCTCACAATTCCCTTTTCACCCAATAACACAGCACGCCCCAAACTCAATCCCAAACCCAATCCCAAAACCAAATTCCACTCCAGCTTCCACGCCTCCATCATCTTGGTCCTAAAGGTCAGCATTGTGATAATGTTCTTGTTGTTGGCATTTTCGAGGGGCTTGGATGCCAGATAAGTTAAGAAGGGGCGTGGCGCACACGCATTTCGTACGTGTCGGTCTGATTGCACATAAATTTTTTCGTATGTGCTCTTGCTCGCCTAGAGTTTTGGCGAAAGAAAAGGACGCGTTTGCTTCTTCTTGTGCTTTTTCAATAGGTTAAACAGAGACAGAGCCAATAAGTGTGTGTGGGTGTGTGTGTGTGGGTGTGTGTAGGTGGAGAGAGGGAGTGAAATTGGGCTAAAGGGACGTTAATACAACGCATTTTGTTTACAACTTTTCACTTTCTGATTTCTGGCTTTCAGTCTTTATTTGCTTTTCAGCTTTTGGCGTTGAAAATTTGTCGTCGTCGTCGTCGTCGTCGTTGTCGCACGTTTGGCAGTTTGGTAAACTCAACTCGTCATTTGTTTATTTATTTGTTCGTTTACTGTGTGAATGTGTTGGCATTTATTTGTTAAGTTATTTGATTATTCATTTGACATCCGTCAATAATAGGGCCAGATGCGGCCAGCTCTATCCTCTCTCTCTCTCTTAATCTATCGAAATTTTCACACTCATTTCATTTGTGTCACATTCATTTGAGCTTAGGCCAACATCGAGTGATTTATTATGACACGAAAAAATTTAATTACGTGGCAACAAGAGAGCGAGTAACAGCCGCCATCTATCAAGTGTGAATGTGTATAGCAATTAATTTATGCCAAACGGCATGCAAAGTAATTGCAACCAAAATTGACATGACCGCAAAATGAGAGGGCCTTAAGCCCCCCCCTGACTCGGTAGAGCCTCGGCTTTGGCTTCTGATTTCAACAGAATGCATCAGCAGCCATCAGCAACTGCATCTGGATGCATGTTAAGCAGGCAATGCATCAATATTGAAATAGAGTCAGCTGGGTCATAGCCATTAGAGTGCTGTTTTGAGGCACGTGCTTCAGCACAAGGATGTGGATGTCGGCCAGGATCACATGCCAAGTTCATGTGCCAGTGTCTGTGCATGTCTGCGTTGCATTCCTGCCAGTCACACACACACACACACACACACACACACACACACACACACACACACACACACATCAAAGTCCTAGGCCAAGTTGAATTACAAATGAGCTCAAGTTGTGTATATACTAAGTTGCAGTCTATCTGTCTGTCTACTCTTGACATCCCATCACGAGCGAAAAGCTTCTGAGGTTTATCATTGTTTGGCTACTAACAGTTATAGCATCCTAGCAGAAGCTACGACTTAATGGCAAACTTCTTAGCTCCTCGTTTGACAGCAACTACATATATATGTATAAAACTTTTCTCTTATAAACTTTCGTTTGGCTTTTGTGTTGTCTTTTATATATTTTATTATCAACATTGCAGCAGACATCTGGCCAGGTAAATATGCATAATTAATAATTTTTTAAATGCCAACCAACATTGCTACCCCACCCCCTTAGCCACATGCAACGACGCCCCCCAATTGTATGCTATGCAATTCTTTTGTGCCCTGAAAATTGTGTCTTTTGTTCGTGGTTTTTAAGTACAGCCATCATCAATGTGAGTGCATATTCAGCCTATTAAGGGCAATTCGGGAATACATTTTCATCACGAATTCCCCTTAATTTCAATTGAAAATTCAAGTTAATTGGCTAAACTGACTTAGTTAGCAAACTTTTGCTAATCTTTTTCTTGCTTTACATTCATCTTTCTTTCTCTCTCTCTCTCTCTCTCTCTCTCTTTCTCTCTCTTTGTGTGTTTTCATGTTCGAGAACATTATGTCGACCGCCATTAAAAATATAGCCATATACATTGTCAACTGATGTCAACAATGCCCATTCATGTCGACCATGCCCCCCATATGGTAAGTGCTCTTTGACCACGCCTCCCCAAACCGCACCACCGCCCAGGACCCATCGGGATGCCCGCATTTCTGTCGCTCACAGTTTTTCAATAAAAAAACCCAAAAAAAAAAGCGCAGAGAGCAGGAACAACGAAAAATTTGCATATTTATTTGAGTTGCCTTCAGTTCAACGTTGAACGCGTAACTCAAGACGGAAAAACCAAATTAAAAAGTAATTTGAAAACCTTTAAACGCAAACGCAAGTAAATTATGCAAACATTATGGTTGCTCCCCTTCAACGCAAGAAACGAAAAAGGACAACTGGGCCCCAGGATGCGAAGCTGCCGAGAAGAAAAACCAAAAAAAAAAACAAAGAAAAAAAGAAAACTTAGTCAAGGTCATATGCGATGGTTGCCATGGTTCATTTCGCTCTGTCTCTGCTGGCGTCACCTTCCCCCCCAGCCACCATCCTCTCGCCAGCTTCTCTCTCTCTTTCACTCTGCCAGGTCTACATAAATGCCATTTTATGAGAATTTAACAATTTCTTTTTGTCATTTTGTAATTTTTTTGTTCGCTCTTTCCTCTCTTTTATGGGGTCCTGCGCTTTTCGTTTTTTGTGTTTGTTTTGTTTTTTTTTTTTTTTTTTTGTTGCTGGTGGGCGACACAGACGCCTACAAATGACACTAATAATTTCCATTTAAATGGAGCCATGAATAACAAGCAAGTGTAAGTATTTGTTTTTCATCGTTTTTGAGGTTATTGAGGTAAAATGAGCAAAATGAATTTCATATTGCAGATAGTCTAGCAAAATGAAGCCAAAATATTTATTCAAAAAGAAGTCTGCAGGCGGGAAACTTACTCTGCAGCAATTGTCACTATAAATACAAATGAAATGTTTTAATAAACTACGAGGGATGGATGCAAACAGTAAAAAACTTCTATGGCTGCAGAGTTAACAGCAGCTAACAGCAGTCTTAACAGCGGTAATCAGCCGATCGAGCGCAGAGCTGCTATTAACAGCAGCCAAGCAGGATGGTAAGGAGATTTTTTGCAAAGTGGCAAGGGGCTTGTAACAAGCAAGAGAAAGATCTGGCTACTCTGTGAGCGAAAAATAACAACAAACTTTCAATAATCAAAAATAGCTTGTACATTTTTCCTTAAAATTACTTTAGACGAAACTTTAAAGAATTGAACTACGCTAAGTAGACCAAAAATCAACTTAATTTTATGTATGTATATTATATCAGTACGCATTACATTTTCATTTCTTTTCTAGATGACCATATCATAACTCTTGGCTTAGTCACAAATCTATTGGGTTAAAATGAAACTAAATTGCTCACTTAAATATGCAAAGGATATTCGAAAATTCAATTTTTTGAAATGAGTTTGGCCTGGATTGACCTCGTCTAAAGATCTCAATAACATTTTGGCATTCTTAAAGCGACGTGTTTCTTTTGGTATATGAAAATTGATTGTTGGTTAAATTTGAAAATTTATTTGTTCATAGAAAATGCCAGAAATTGTCCAAAAATTATGTTATGCATTTAAAGCCTAATTTTTATTTTTTTTGTGGTCCTTAGATATTAAAAATGCAAATGCATATCGAAAGGCATTTTGCACCATCCATCGAGGAAGGATAACTAAAAATTCCCACAAGGCATTTCAGTGGGCTAAGTGAAAACAGCACAGCAAAAGCAAAAGCACACACAGATGTCACACAATGTTGTGTGTATGCGTGTGTGTGTGTGTGTCTGTGTGTGTGTTCCTTAGATATGCAATCAGAGCAACATCAGGTATAAAGGAAGTACACAAACATATGAGTATATATATGGATGGATGGATGGTTGGATATTGCCAGGGGCCTAACATGTTCTAGAAAATACACACACACACACACTCTCCTCTGGAGGAGCTGATGCGGCAGAAGCAACCAAACCAAAATGTGTCAACATGTCGAGGTCTAAGCAAGGTGTCGTCGAGCTTAGATGAATCTCCCTTTACCGCCCCTCACCCAAAGCTAAAAAGAAAATTTAAATATGCAACTAAATTTGCTGGCGTAACATGACAGAACCTTCACTAACTATTAACACGTTATGACACCACAGTCAGAGAAGGAGAGGGAGGGAGAGGGAGTGGGCAAAGTGGGACATAATGGAAACGAAGGTCGATCTGAGGATGAAGCTGATACAAACGAAGTGAGTATGTGAGTATTCCATAGAAATTGACAACTAAATGTCAATTTATTTTATCCAACAAACCAAAGACAAGGCTAGATCAGGCTAGTTCACACAACCTTTGCCTTGTCTTCAAGACAAGTTTCCTACACACACACACACACACACACACACACACAGGCACACGCACACCTCAAGTTTTGACTTTCAATTTTGCAAATGAGCTGACAGAGACATGTGCAGAGAAACTTTTTGTGATAAGAGCAACTTCAGTTCACGTGAGTGTGTGCAGGTGTGTGTACAGATGTATGTGTGTGTGTGTGTGCAGGTGTGCCTGTGCGTTGTTTACAAGTTAACTGATTTATGTTCGTGATTTTGGTTTAGAAAAACTTTACATTTAACACGTTTGAAAAACACACACACACACATAAGCATACCCACACACACACACACCCAATGCCTCTGATATGACTACAAAACAAAATCAACAACTTTCAGTGGTTTTTGCCTTGAATTTGGCCAATCAGCCAGGAAAGCTTCTCTTAGACTGGAATTGAAAACAAAAGTAAACAAAATTTAAACCACAATTTTGATGATTTTTGAGTAAGAAATGTAGCTGGCTTTCGAAAATGTAAAACAAGTGCATTTTCTATATTAATATTTAAATGGAAACAGGATAAGGACATAAAAGCTTATATCCTGTGATCCTTTACACAAAAAAAAGACTCTTTAATGTAAGTCAGAATATCTTACGATCTCTTTAAAATATTGAAATGAAGATGTTTTGAAATTTCAGTTCACTCTTACAAAGTTCTTGAACGAATTACCTGAAATGGAGAGCAAAAGAATAGAAAAGTTCTTATTCTTTGTTAGCTCTTTTCGAATATAAAAAGTTTGAGTTACAACTTCTTGATCATAATAAATATTATTATTTATTTTTGTCATTTGTGATTCTCATTTGAAAATCTTGTCTGTCCTTTGCCCGTTTTGATTAACTGATTGTAAATGGATTGACAAGTTTTGTCTGACATTTTGCAACATTTTGCTGTACCTTCTTCAACTGGGATTGATGTCAATTTTGTGTGTGTGTGTGTGTGTGTGAGAGAGGGGAGAAGGGGTAAATGTGTTAAGGAATTCGTTAAGGCTTCAAGTTGATTAGTGCATCCAGCTCACAGGTTAATCCAATTAAAACGATGCCAATCAGTGTAGTTTGTTTTTTTTTTATGTCGTCGTCGTCGTCGTTGCCGTTGCCCTTCATCAACCTAATAGACAGTTTGCATCGTGTATATATATATACATATATATGTATATATATGTATATCATATTTTTAAAAAGGTTATCTACTAATTCAATTATGAAAAGACTGCAAGTTTGTTGCTTTGCCTCCCACTTTAAATGGTTTTACCATTTTTTAGCACCCTAGTGAAGTACTTCGGCCAAATTCAGGCTAATGTGTGTGTGTGTGTTTCGGTGTGTGTGTGTGCCTCACCACCTTAACCTCTCTAAACCATTAGACAGCATCAAAATGCAGGCATATAGCACTTAGCATAATCGGAGATGGGAGGCACAAACTGGTCGAAAAAATGATGCAAAGTGAAAGCTTTCGGCCAAAAAGCTCTCTCTCTCTCTTTCTTTGGCTTTCTCTCTTTTTGGCTTGGGATATGCAACAGGCCGTCAAAGCATTTCGTTTTGAAATATGTGTTTTGATTTCCAACACATCTTAAGCAAGGAAACAAAAAAAAAAAAAAAAAACAAGTTGGAAAAGAAAACAAGGAAAAAAGCAGCTACAAAAAAAACATTAACAAAAAGTCGAGAAAGTTTCTTCTACCGTCTCTTTCTTCTCCTTCTAATGCTGACATAGTGCTAAAGAGAAACTGAAATTAACTTTAATGCGACAACAATTCAAACAGAACGAAAATTTACGATAATTGCTACAATTACATTTTGCAAATGATGCTACCAAAACAAGAACAAGAACAAGAACAACGAGAATTGAGAATGAAAGGACAAAAAGGACAAGGAGACAAATAGTTTTGCCCCCTCCGCCCCAGCTCAGTTGTCTCATAGAAGGCAAATTGAAACCATTAACTTGAGCAAATCCTGTCGCTTAGCATTACATTCTAGTTGAGACTCGGCATCCTCTCCCTCTTCCTCTACCTCTTCGTCTACGTTTCCGTTTCTATTATAAATTTCAATTTGTTAAATGTGTAGCATACTTTGGGGAGTTGCGAAAAAGTTAACAATTCTTTACAGGAGGCGTTATCTCCTGTCTTCTGCCTTTCTCTCTCTCGCACTGGCTGTTTTTCAAACTAATTGGATTATTTTAGAGGCGTGGCAAACTTTTTGAATAATAATGATCACATATTTGTCATTTAAAGTTGTCAATTCGTGGTTGCGACATTATTTCCTGTGATTTTTTATCTGATTCTTTTCATCTCTGTGGCACGAAATTCAACTCACTTCAAATGCGATTACAGGATATTTGCATTTTCACCTCACATTTCATAGCCATTTCCTATGCTAATCATCATCATCATCGTCCCCCCTCCGCCTCATCCTCTCCATCATCATCATCATCATCATCAGCGATGGTAAATTCAATTAGCGTTCTCTATCACAATCCCAGCTACTCAGCCTCTGCCTCTGCCTCTGCCTGTTCCCCTTCGCCCCTCTCTTTCCCTCTCCCCTCTGTCCCCTCTCTCCACTCACTCGTCTCCCGTCTCTGTTCGTGTGGCTGTTAGACACGCATAGAAATATGTATAATTCAACTCATGCGTGTCATTTTTATTGCTCATACGCCATGTTGCCGTGTTGCTGTGCTGCTGTGTGCATGCAAAAATACTGGGCATATTTAATGAATATTCAATTTGGCACATTGACTTGGCGCTAATTGATAAACGTGAGTGAAGCCATTATAATCATAATCATAATTATCAACATTTATATTTTTGGGGTAAAAATTTTCCAAACGCAAAAACTAATTATTTCAATGATTTTCGTCTTTCAAAATTATGGCAATGGAAATTAATTACGAAACCCCAATATAAAATTGTTTGTGGGTTTTCTCTCCCTTCCTCCCCTTCTTCTCTCTGTGTCTATCTCTTTGTGTGGGTTTCTCTCTTTGTCTGTCTCTCTCTCTCTCTCTCTCTTTTTCCTTCTGTTTTGTTCAATTTTTTTTTTTTTTTTTTTTGCTTATTTTGTTGTATTTTTATTTGCGGCTTTGTTCTGGAAATTGTCAAACCACAGCAATTTATCAGCAATCCCGACAATTGCATTATTAATGGCAAGCGCTTAGAGACCACACATGCTGTGTGTGTGTGTGTGTGTGTGTGTGGACAAGAGAGGACAACTACTCGGAGTATCCCTAGCTGGTCCTGGCCCCAGTGTTGGTGCTTTAAGGGCTTAGCAGCAGTCAGCAATCGTTGGCTCAGCATGTGGACTCTATGGACACTCTCTCAATGGACACTAAGAGGGGAACATGGGTCGGGAGAGGTGTTGCGGGGGCTGAAACTAGGGACTGGGACTGGGACCTGGTCAATGTGACGCCCCAACAATAAACCAATTTAAAGAAACCTTATGTAAACAGTTTTATAATAGATTAAATATGTATGCATGTGTCTCTGTCGCTTTCACTAGCTGTGTGTGTGTGTATGTGTGTGTGTGTGTGGAAAAGGACAATGGTTAAAGCAACTTCACATCTTACAATTAGTTTGCCAAGTGAGATTATTTCATTTCACAAAGTTGGATTAACAAGTTAAAACAGGGAGAGAGAGAGAGAGAGCTAAAGTTCAAGCTGCTAACTTGGCCCACAAGAAGGCAATGGGCAAACATCAGGGGCAGGGGCAACAGAAATATGCAAGGAAAACGTTTTACTTTTAAAATTGACAAAGTTAAACGAGTGGCAGGCGGACGATCTACCAACACTATCACTTAACAGAGTCGAACTAACAGACATGTTGACTAGTTAACAGTGAGAGACGTGGCCAATCGATAGGCAAGCCTTTAACAGGTCGTAGTAATATTTATCGACAAACAGTTATATTTTCTGCTTGATCATGGGAAATAGTGTTGTAAAATGGCATCCAAAATTAAAAAACTAGCAGTGTGAAACAACTTTTTATATCTATTGCACCTAATTGATCAAAAATTTGCCAATTTAGCCTCGAAGTTTTGCCTTTTGACGGTAAGGTGACAATTATTTTTCATAGATTTCAAATACCCACAAGAAGTGCTAGATTCTCGAATCATTTTCGGTAAATTCAGCCCTGAAACTGAACTAGCGTTTCCCAATTCCCTTTGATCATCTAGTTTAAAGTTAAATTAGCCAAATTTTAGTACATTTCGTAACATTTTAAAGGCTTCGCATTAAAAACTATCAAAAGTTGAACAATGTAACCAAAAAAAAAAAAAAAAATTATTATTTCATATTCAAATTCATTTGAAGCATTGAATAAGAACTTTTGTTTGACATGGCTTTTAATAGGCTTAGCATCCTTTTTGGGCAAATTTACCAAATTTACGAAATTTACTGCAAAACGAAACTTACCTGTAAACCCTTTGTCTGAATCTAATCGGTTTCCATGGTGAGCCCACACACACACAGATGAATGGCAAAGAAGAGATTTAGGTGGAGGCGATGGCGAAGGCGCAGTCGAAGGCCGGATATGTTCAATGTAGTTAGTTACGACGAGGGGAAATAATGTTAGCCAAATGCCGTTTGTTTGTCATGCACAATGGCAGCCTCAGCTTAAGCATCATCATCATCATCATCATCATCATCAACATCATATGCATCCCAGTTTTAAATGGGTATTCCACCAGAGACAGAGTCAGAGTCAGAGACAACCAATCGTTTCTGCTCGGCAGGATCTGTTGCTGCTGCTACTGCTTTAGACCCGCATGCCACATGGAAGCTTCTGACGAAATAAACTGCTGCACAATTTGCTCTGTGGTCGGTGGTCGGTGGTCGGTGGTCGGTGGTCAGTGCTGCTTCTGCTTCTTCTTTGGCTGCAATTGGCTGGCATTGTCAACGGGATTGTAGACTAGGCGCCACAAGACCACACATACACACACACACATACACAGAGCACATCGTTTGTCAGGGTTCTGGGTACTGAGTTCTCTTGTCCCTTGTCTCCTTGAGCTCTTCTGTTTTGGAAGCCAATGAAGATGCTGAAAAATGAGCAAAGCAAAACTAAAATTTTTCATTTCAAGTCAGTGGCGCATCTAAGGGGAGCGTAAGGCGTAACATTTGCCCCCCGTATGTATGTTAGAGATAGTCAAAATATGCAAGTTTTTACTACTTGGAGACTTCAATGTCCCCCTTAACCCTTCCTTTGCCCCCTTTAGCACGATACTTTTTTAAGGAAATGACAGATTTTTTTGTAGTTCTATTATTAAACCGAGTTTTAAACAGTTTATGCATGAACTTTGCCCCAAAAATCTCTAACAAATTGTTTAGTTGAAGCAAAAACTATAGCATACTTTGTCGGGCTATGGCTCAAGTGAGAGAAAAGCACTTAAGTTGCGCTGACTCTCTGTTTCCCTCTCTCTCTCTCTCTTTCTCTCTCTCTCTCTCTCTGTCTCTTTCGCTTTCTCTCTGTTGATTGTTATTTCAATTTTCTTTAAAAAGAGATTTTTGCCACAAGTGGCCAACAATAACAACAACAACAACAACAATTTTCACTTAACTTGATGAATTTGAAAAGTTTTTGTGGGGAGAGGGGGTGGTGAGGGGGAGCTAGCTAACATTTTCGTCAAATTATTTGTATTTTTCATACAATTTTTGCGCTTAAATTTGCAATTACTTCTGCTAAATAGTAAATTTGTTTAAATCGCTTTTCTTCTTCTTCTTCTTCTTCGTCTAGCTGCGCTTTGGAAATTAATTTAAATTTTTCTCTTCGTCCCAGGTAACGGATTGCGTTTGATTTGATGCGTTTCGCATAATAATAATAATAATAATAATGTGAAATTACAACTAGGCGAATGGTAAAACATTATGCAAATCACGCATACGCCGCGTATGCATATCAATTTGACAGTTCTTGTTTTTTTCAACTGCTGTCAGCTGTTAGCTGTTGTGTGTGTGTGTGTGTGTTGTGTGCTGATGTGTGCTGATGTGTACTGATGGCTGGCATATCAATGAATATTGTTTGCCATTTCTTTTCCTTCTTTTCTGTCATATATAATTATGCAATTTGGCTGCAGGCAAATCAATTAAAATTAAAGGATTTCCCACTGACAATGACAAGAGATGAGAAGGTCTTAAGGAGCTCCCTCTTTACACATACACACACACACACATTTCTTCCTTTTTCTCCCTTTCTCTTTTTCCATGCTCTTTAGCTTCATTTCCTTCATTTTACAGTGATAAAATCTTTGCGTTTGCCAAACAAACACAATTCAGATTGCTCCTGTTGACTGTTGAATGATGCTGGCAAAGTGAGAGAGAGAAAAAGAGAGGGGCGAGCGAGAGGGGTGAGGGCAATGGAGGGGTTTGGGTATGGCACATAATGTCGCATTTAACGAATGCATTGTTTGACTGAATTTTCAAGGTGGTGCCGACTGTATTAATGTTGATGCTGCAGTCGCTTCAAGTGATTTCGCTTTTCCTTATTTTTTTTTTGAAGCGCCATCATTTTGACATGCCAATGAACAGGGGGAGGGGAGGGCAGACAAGAGAAACAGACAGGACAGACTGAAAAGACAAGACAGATGTCGCTCAGCTTACACGCAATGCGCATTTTAAGTGGATTTTTTTAAAACACCCACGCACACACACACAGGCTCTCTCACGCACACACACACACACTCCCACACATATTATTGTAAAAGTTGTAAGCAGGTGAGCCGCTTTTCATATTATATTCCATATTCTCTCTCGAACTTTAATTTGCCTCAAAACAATAAGTAAATAGAAATGGTAAACCCAATCAGAGTATCCCCTAACACAATCATAGCAAATCAGTCTTCCTTTCTCCCTCTCCTTTTCTCTCTCTATTCCTCTCTCACTTTCTCTCTCTCTGTCTGTCTCTCTCTCTCTTTTAGCTCTTTTGCTGATTTGGCTTCCTTTATGAAGATTTAGAAGTATTTCGCTTACGCTTTCCCTTCGACCCTTTTGCCTAGAAAGGCACAAAATTTTCAACATTTTTCAATGCCTTGGCCCCCTCCCATCCCACAGTCTCCCTTTCCCCTCCCCGTTTGAATTTGCCTCAATTAATTTGCGCTTTGTGTTTTATTTGAGCAACTTTCTTGTTTTTCTTTCCTCTCATATTTTTTGTGCCTTGTTAAATTTACATATGAGCGCTCTTTGTGTGTGTCTGTGTGTGTGTGTGAGTGTGTGTGTAGGCAATAAATCATGACTGGGAAACCAAGGATACTCACACACACATACACACACACACACGAACACAGAGAATATTTCCACTAATGAAGTCATTTCACAGTTCAATGCCATGAAAAAGAGAAGCAACTTGTCTTATATCTTTAGCTTTATACTTATTTATCTTCATCTTTGCTGGCCACGCATAGAAATACATAGAGAGAAAGAAAGAGAGAGAACGAGAGAGGCACACAGAGAAAAAGAGATCTGCTTGGATGTCAATGGCGATGGCTTCGTGCCTTATTGGCAAAACTGATTTAGTCACGTTTGCCTTGCCTTTATCGTGATTACTTTTTTCTTAACCAACCGCCCATCCCCCCTCCCTTCACCCCCTTCACCACCATCACCACCTTTTTCCATCTTTAACATTTATCCCTAACTTTACCCTTTACACTAAGCTAAGCTAACAAGTTGCCATGGCAAAAGAAATCTTGTACTCCTTATTTAGTTTCTACCCCCTCTCTTTAGTCGGGGAGGTTGTGGGGGGGCAGGGGGTTGGGTTGAATTGCCATTTTGCTAGCTGTCTATTCAGATTTGACTTTAGCTAGATAAAACTTCTCAGAAAACTCTTTTTGAAAGGGTATCAAAAGTCTGTGCTCCTTTTGATTTGGTTTACCTTCTTTTTCTTTTTTCTTTTTAATTAAATCGAGTCTCGGTTGGAATTTATGCATTTTCTTACATTTTATGCATAGATCCCAACACACATATAAAAAAATGGCGCATAGAAAATGCTGACAGCAATTTTTTAATGCCACTACACAAGAAACAAGAAAGGGGAAAAAAGGGTGGCGAGGGGGGGAGAAAGGGTTTCGCGTTCTTTTTGTTTTACATCATTTTTTCTGTAGGTGCCAGAGAGGAATTTCATTGCCCCCCCCCCCCCCCCCCTCCCTATTCACTCGCAAACCCAGCAGCCTGGTGACACATATATCTCCTACTTCCTTTTCCTCTCCATCTCTCTCACACCCCCTCTCTCCTCTTTCACCCTTTTAGTTGCATGCACAACATAATGCATACAATATGATGAGCACATGATGATGCTGTGACATTTTTTAGTTGCTTTGTTGAGGTGAGTAAGGTGAAGGCAAATGCGCCCCAGCTGATAGGGAAATGAGGGAGAGGCGAGGATGAAGTGGGGGATAGAAGCTCCCTCATGGATGGGAACCATAAAAGCATGAAGCATATTTTTATAGCACATAAATGTCATAATGCCATGCGGCATTTCCTCTTCTTTCTCTCTCTTCTCTCTCTCTCTCTTCTATACATACATAAGTCTATGTATTTTGTTTATTTTTATTTGCCTGCCATTTTTTTTTTTTTTTTATGTTAGTCCTTGCGTTGCGTCCTATTTTCATAGCCTCTGCAGACAATCAGAACTGAGGGGGAACTGAGAATCAATTAGGTTGAAATTTGTATCATCTTGCAAGGACGAAACTTCATTTTTATATTATAGCCTTTTGAATTGTATTTGCAGGAATGAGAAATTGCTAACAAAAATTCGTGAACAATCTATGGCCTACTTAAAGGGGTAAACTTGCATCCGCATTAACATTTAAATCCTTCGATTCGCTTATAAGAATGCTTTGAAATTAACAATATCTTTGCATACTTATGGGGGCAAACTGAATATTAAACTGAGACTCTAAATTTCAGGTATGACTATGTCGCATTGTGGATGTTTCTTTTAACATTTGAATCCTTCGATTCGCCCCCTAAAGTATGCCATAGATAATCGAAATGCTCATAACAATGCTTTGAAATTAACAATATCTTTGCATACTTATGGGGGCAAACTGAATATTAAACTGAGACTCTAAATTTCAAGTATGACTATGTCTCTTACACTTTTCTTTCTTTTCCATTCCTTTTCCCTCTTTCTCTTCTTTGCTTTTTGTACTTTTTCTACTTCTTACTACTCCTCTTTCTACTCCATCTTGCCTACTGTCCACACTCCTCCTCTCTACTCCCCTTTCTCCCACTCTCTGCCAACGCGTGCGGGCGCACGGGGGGGGCCCCCCCCCCCTTCGCCCCCTCCTATAAATCGACAAAAATGAAAATGGCTAACAAAATTCGTTTTGCCTGCTCGATCGAGCCTGGTCCAGACCAGACCAGACCGGACACGGCAATGCTTTTAATTCAGTTAGCTACCTAAATTTATTGTTGTTGTTGTTGTTGTTGGCAAATATTAATTAATTTTCCATTTGCTCGCGCATTATTAACAACAGGAAATGCGAAAAACTTTCGACCAATTTTTTAGCAGTTGCCATAGAGAGAGAGAAAAAGAGAGAAAGAGAGAGAGAGAGAGCAAGTGAAAACTTTGTTTGTTCAACTTTAATGAACTGAACTAAGATAGAGAACACCAAATGAAAGCCTGCTAGAGAGCGAGAGAGAGCGAGAGAGAGAGAGAGTAGCAGCAGCAGGAACAGGAGCAGAATCGAGTGCAATGGGCGCATGAAAATCGAAACCTAATCAAGCAAATTGGCCATAAAAATAAATCGCATTAAGCGCAGGGGGGTAAGGAGACGGCCATGAACGAGGGGAAGGGTGAAAAAGCATGAGAAGCACACTTCTAAGCCTTTAAGTTTCCAGCGCACATGAGTTGCTCTGGGCCATCGATACTGGACGCACATTCCACATCTCCATTCCTCTCTCTCTCTCTCTCTCTGTCTCTCTCTCTCTGTCTCTCTATTCTGGCTTTTGGCTTTGCCCTTGGGTGGCGGCAAACACCATTTAACTTTGTTTGCTTAGTGCCACACATGTGTGTGTGTGTGTGTGTGTGTGTGTGGGTATTGGCAGGTGGCAGTTGGCAGGTGGGCGTGGCCATGCCAATGGGATGGGCCAGCGGTTGCATATCAAAGCAAACTAATGAATAAATTCATTGAATCCATAGCCAGTTCAAAGTTTGCTCAGCATTCGAATCGACATACCAAAGTTTGCCTCTTCTTCTTGTTTTAAGTTGAGTGAATTGAGAGAAACGAGAAATGACGAGCAGATGGAACGGATACGTGTGGGCGGTGGCGGGGGGTGGTGTAACTACAAGAGAATTTCAAATATTTACTTATATCAAGAGAGAGAGAGAGCGAGAGAAAGAGTTAACAGCTGTTCGAACTGTTCAACTGCCAAACCAAATCAAACCGACAAAAAAAAGGGTTCTTCTTCTTCTTCTCGCTTTCAAAATTAATGCACCTGCTCCTTATTCTGACCCTTTGGCGCGCCTTATTTATGGTCCTTACTCGGGCATAACATGAAAGTGAAAGTGTTTTTAATGCTCTTAAACTGTTGTGTTGTTGCTGTTTCTTTCTTTTTACCTCCCATCCTCCCCCCCCCCACAAATGAGCTGCTAATTTGAGAAAAGGTCTATAAAATCTTCCTGGCATGGAAGAAGGAGGAGGAGGAGGAGCACGGAATGAATGTCGCGCACCTGTGGCTGCCATTAAACGCTTGAAAGGCTTTGAGCAAAAGGTTTTTTCATTTGCCAATTAATCAGGTGCCTGATCATGGCCGTGGGGGGGGGAGAGGGGTTCAATTAAATTTCTTCCAATGGGTGTGGATAGGGTGGTAAGGGGGTTGGGGGGGCTACCCAATTTTAATTACCTTCAGGTGCATTTAAACAAAAGCTAAGAACCATTTGAATGAACAAAACTTTAGTTAGTTTGACTTTTGACCAAAGTTTTGTTTCTCTTCCCCTGCCCTCACCACCACCCCATTATCCACTTAACCCCTTTTGGTTATATAAATAAACTTATGGAGAATTCTTTTATTCACTCATGAGTCTCCCTCACTTTCTCTCTCTTTCTCTTTCTCCCAAAGGAAAAGTCTGTGAAAATTTAAATAAAATTTACTTACACAAGACATTGACCCATATCACATCTAACGAGAGAGAGTGAAAGAGAGAGAGGGGAAGGGGGTGTGGGGGGGGGGGTGACAAAGATAAAACATATTTGCAAACCCATTATACATAAATCTTTTCTATTTGATTACATTAACCTCAGCTCTACCCCCCGTCCGCCCGCTCTCAACTCAACTTAACTCCCTCAGCTCTTGTTCTTGCTCTATGCTTAGAGAAAGAAAAAAAAATACCCAAATCAAAAAGAGAAACAAAAAAAAAAGAAAAAACCCAAACCATAAAGTGTTAAACACAATCAGAAGCAAAACGAAACCGTAACCGTAACCGTAACCGAAACCGAAACCCATAGTAGTAGAAAGTCAAAAGAGAAACGTAAAAATGCAAAAAAAGTCAAATTCAATTTAGAAAGCGAGTCACTTGGCTACTGTCTCTCTCTCTCTCCCTCTCTCTCTCTCTCTCTCTGACTCTCTCTCGCCCTAAACGGAGATTCCGTTTCGTTTGTTGACGGCTTGCCATCATCACGAGATTTCAGCTTGCATAGATTTTATTTCATTTCTTAGTCTTTCTTTACACTTCTTTCACGTTTTTCTTTCTTTCTTTCTTTCGGTTTGCGTGCTTTTTATTTTCATTTTTTTTTTGTTTTTTTTTGTTGGCATTTTTATGTTGATCGCTTACGCCATTTTCCCTGTCTGACTGTTGTTCATTTCATTTATTAAATCACCCTCGTCAATCAAATGCGTTGACATGCTTCCAGTTTTTTGTTGCGTTTTTTGTGCTCGTATTGCCCTACCACCCCAACCCCACCCACCCCAAGATTATTGTGTTTAATAAAAAATTAAGTGCAGGGTTCAAAGTTGAAACCGTTTTTACTTACTTTCCGTCATCATCTTTGGCCCTTTGGCAGCTTGCCTTGCTTGTTTCATTCCATTTTGGTCATAAGCTTTAAGTGAAGGCGCACAGAGAAAATCACTCATACGCAACGTTGTCCTCGTTTTGCCAATGCGTGTCACGTTTCAATTGTTTCAATGTGTGTGCGTGTGTGTGTTGGGTGTCGCGTATGTGCGAGCTAACATGTAGAAAAATAAATATTAAGATAGAAAAAAGAAAACCAAACAGGCAAAAAAAAAAAGAGAGAAGAAATTTATATAGCTATACCTATGTATCCAAACAGGGGCGAATAGCCAAAGGGGGAGAGAAAGGGGCAGATGGTGGGGGAGGGGAGAGAGGAGTAGAGAACGGTCATGGCAAGGACAAATGCCAACAAGTGTGCGAACATAAACGTCGTTATCATTAGGTGGCACCCAGAGAAATGCTACCAACAAATTGAATATTAAACGAGAACAATTCTCGTCGACTTTCTTTCTCTGTCTCTCTCTCGGTTTAACTCAACTATAGAGAACTATATATTCCCACCGCCCATACCCCTCACCACCCCCCCCCCCCCTCACGCTTTAAAAATGTGCAAGTTAAAGGCAAGTTTAAGCTGCAAGTTAGTTTGCTACTTATTGCCGCTTACAGTGCTAAAACGGCAAGCAAAATTTATAGCCCATCCAGAAAAGGCAAACAAAAAAAGTGAGAAAGAAGAAGAGATGATGTACAAAGTTTTAGTGTTTCCTCCCGTCCCACCGTCAACCCGCCAATGCCCGTGCACATTATTCTTAGCGAAGAGCAAATGCAAAGTTTTTAAATATGAGTTAAAGACGAATTTGCCACGCCCAATCAATAAGCTCTGAGTTACCACGAAAGGCTAATTCGCCCCTCCCCCCAAAACTATGCAATAGATTTAATTTCTATAGATTTCAACCCTTTTCCAATGGTTTATCTATAATTCATGAGCTCTTTTCACTTGATCTGCATTGAGCGACAACATTTTCATCTATGACATTTTAAAAATCGATATTTGCACTTTCCATTGCATACTTAAGAGGGCAAGTTGACCTTATTTTACAGCCCGATCACTGATTGATAGATCTTTAGATCATCTGCCAGTTAGTCCACAATTTCAATTAGATAAATTTCTTGTAACGACCTTCAGATACCCCCAAAAGATGCCCCCCCTAGGAGAAGTCAATTTTGACGAGAAATCTAAGCTTTAATTTGCAAAAAAATGCATACGACAACATTGGAGCAAAGGTCTCTGACCCTGACGAGGGCAGGAGGAGAAGGCAGCACATGGCAAACATCTATAAACACCTCTAGAGTTGGCGCCCAAGGTGGGGCTAACTGTGTTGATTCATCCATCAAGTCAGCCACTTTACAACTACTCATGGCCATGTCAAGCAAAACGTGGCGCCCAACGTGGGGCCCTACGGGAAGAACCCGCAAAGTTTGAGTAACAGCAAAAGTTAAAGTGCCAACGAAACATAGACAAGGAAAAAGGGAACGAGATAGAGAGAGATAAGATGAAAAAAATGAGCAAGTAAAATAAAAAATTGTTTGCTGATTTCAGTTTCGCCTCTTTTTCCGCCCCCGCCTCTGTCTCTCTCTCTCTTACCTGTTAACAACTTTCAAATTATTAAAACCCACAAATTCACAACTTGTGTTCTAAATAAAATAAAATGCACAAAAGAGAGCGTAAGAAAGAGAGAGAGATAGAGAGAAGGAGAGAGAAAGAAAACATTAAAGGCCAGAACACAAGTGTAAAAAGTTTTATGCCTGGCGTCAACTTAATTATTGAATGCCCATGCCCATGCCCAAGTCCATGGCCCAGCCCAGCTCAACCCAGCCCAGCCCTTCGTCTCTGGCACCCGCATCAAGAAATTGCGTAGGCGTGGCAAGCGAGAGAGAGAGAGAGAGAGCGACGTTAACTTAGAGAGCATTGAGAATCCTGGGGAACAGGTGTGCCAAGCGTTTTGTATATTAAATAACCGAGACTAAGTCAGAAAAATTTTAAATTGAAAAACTTTTGACCAGAGCAACCAACCAGAACACAAATTAAAAAATAAACCAAGTATAAAACTTCTTTACCAAACCGAGCGACCGAGCGACCGAGCGACCAACCGACAGACAGACAGACAACGGACAAAAATCATTAAAAAATATTAATCCCTCAACGCAGCGCAGGAAACGAGCTTTAAGAGCTTCAAGTGAGATTGCCAATATCTGTTGCCAGTGGCCAGATGGTCATCCATCCAGCTATCCATTTATCCTCCTCCTCATATGCATTTCAAAAGTCACGTGGAAGCCAAACTGATTGCAATTGGAAATCCATTCGAAACGAAAAACACTCTAAAAAATAAATATAAATTTTGTGAACGTCCCCAAATACAAATATTTATGAATTACTTGGAAACTGTCGAACTGTGTATTTCAGTCCCGGCCCATTCCTCATCCGTTTCGTCGCCCTCCTTCTCATTGGCCGTGTTTATATGGAAATTAATTTTAATTTACGTTCGAGCATGGCAATGCAAATAAATGAGCTTAATTAATTGGCAGCAAATGTGTCACAGAATGGATTTATAACAAAATATCTTTATTTTTTTTCTGTATTGCTCTTTGGCATTTGTTTGATGCTGTTTGCTGTTGTTTTTGTGCACGTGATTGAACAAAAGACTTTGTGGTTGAAAAATGGTTTTATGATGTTTTTCAAAATTAAAGTTGAATATTGAATTTAATGCTAAAAAAATTGAAGCAATTGTAAACGAAAAGTTCGTTCTCATTTCTTCGATAAGCTCTACGATGCAATCCTAATTGATCGATTTCTTATTTCGATTACCTTCCAATAAAATTTCATTTTGTAGTTATTTTGAAAATTAAAGTAATTCTAAAGGACAACTTCGTTTGATAGTTTATACCTAAATTGATAGTTTTTATCGATAAGCTCTATGATGCAACCCTAATTGATCGATTTCTTATTTCGATTAAGTTCCAATAAAAGTTTATTTCAAAGTTATCTTTCTATTAAGTGAAGGCACCAGCATGTCCTCTGATTATTATTATAATTAATTTACTTTACGAGTTTATTAAACGCTTTTCATCGAAGAAAAAAATAACAATAATCGATTAATAAAACGATTTATTTATATATTTACTTCAATTAGAAGCTCATTTTAAATTAAAAGCCATTTATGCGACTTGTGAGGCAAGCTCCCTCGACTTTGCTCAACTTGGATGAATCTGTACCCCTAGTTTTCACTTCATTCGGTTGTAATTCGCAACTAGTTCTAGTTTTCTAGAAGCGAAGTGCCCATTAGCAAAGTCTGCTGAAGGGAGAACTTGAACCTGAATCACCTTGATCTAAACTGCGATAGACACAAATTTGCCATGAATCTTCAGCTTAAGTTCTCGAATTAAAGTCTGGAAAATGTTTTCTTCAACCATTTATGTGGGAATTTATGCAATTTCTTTATTTAATCTTTTACTTTTTTAAAAGTTTTTCTAATAAAATGTGTGTGTAGGAAAAAAACTTTTGTTTGAAATTTTTACTAAGGAGAAAAGTCAACACCATTTTTTTTTTCTCGTTACTCTCCCTTTCTCTGTCATTCTATTTCTATTTCTAGAAGTGAATATGAGTATTCTTCGGAAAAACAACCACACACATACACACACACACACACACACCTTTGTTCATCTAGTGACATTGACTTAAGCCTAAGCCACAAACTGCTGCTTATTTAGGATGTCAAACAGTTCACTTTTGCTTACTTAGGGCCAAGCCAAGCCCTCAGGATCCATTTTATTAGCTTCAACTACCCCTGAGTGTGGGGGGGGGGGGGGGGAATGGGTGAGGAGTGGGTAGTCGGTCCGGTGTTTAATGACCTTGAATTCAAGGCCATTTACTTGCCCGACATTAGTAAAATTCATTAAAGTTTTCATTGTCTGCCCGGAGCACTTGGCACTTGGGTCTATTTCGAATTTAACTGCTCGTCTTACATTTGTCTGTCTTCATTTTCGTTTTTTATTGCTTCAAAAAAACGGGAAAAAAACGGAAAAAAGGCAAGTTTCATGGCTTGTTTAACAACTGGGCAGCATTTTATGGCTTTTGGAAGATAGAGTAGATCTCGACATGATTATGCAAGAGCCCTCGCCTATATAAATTATATTTTGGCCACCCACACTCGATTATCATTCATTGTACAGGAAGCCAGACCAACTTTTTTTCGATGCCCAAGGAACGTATTAAAAGTTTTCGCTTCTTTGGGTACTTTTGCCTTTGATCTGGATGAGAGAGAGAGGGGGAAGAGAAAGAGGGAGAGCTGAGTGCTGCTGCTGCAGACGACAGCAAAGAACATTGAAAGATGTGAGACTGCTGGACTTGAAGCTCATTGCAATGCAGTTTATCCTTTCATCCATCCAGTCGTTGCCTCTGCCTCTGTCTCTCCCTCTCTACGTTTCCCTCCACGCCTCCCTCTTTTGCTTAACTGGCGCGAAAATGGTGGATTTCAGTTGTATTAATTTTTAAATAGTTTTGTGGCACTCGCCAATGCACACACAAAACCATGTCAAAAGAGGGGGCAAAGGACTATGAAGGGCGGAGAGATGGGGAAAGAGAAGTGAATGTGTGTGTGTGTGTGTGTGTGTGTGGCAGCTGCTCACTCTTTGCCTTCGGCTGATCCTGGACTTAAGCCTGGCAGACAAAACACAAATTAAAAGCTTCTTTTTTTTCCCATTTACGTATATATACATACATATATAAAAAGTACAGTTCTTTCAAAGAGCCTGTGAAATGGAAAAACAATGGCCGAAAAGGATAAATGTGTGAATGGTGAATAAGAGACTGTCCATTGGCAGATTACCATATACAATGTGTGTGTGTGTGTGTGCGTGTTTTTGCCTTTGCTTTGTTTTCTTCAACCTTTTGTGTGATTAAAAATGTGCAAAACTTAAATTAAAATAACACTGCAGGGCAATTGCAGGTCACATTTTATGCCGCTAATTTGTATACTCTTCCATTGATAAACATTGGTTTTTGCCTAGAGATGAACAACAATCGATAGTAAGCTACAAAGCATTAGAGATGAACAACAATCGATAGTAAGCTACAAAGCATTAGAGATGAACAATAATCGATAATAAGCTAAAAGGCATTTGAGATGAAATTTTCTATCCACAAAGCTAAATCTATTGCGTAATCCCAATGGAAGTCGCTTCTTGGCTGCACCGCCTTTGGAATCACCCGAAGGGACAACATGATTGTTACCAACAACACTCTCCATAATATCTGTCGCTAAAACGGTGCCACACCCCAACAAACACCTAATGAAATCCAATTGAAAGTGAATTAATTTGATTGACTATCGATAACCCAATAATGTCGCTTATCTAAAGATGGAAAGAAACTTCCGACTATCGATAAGTTTCCACCTCTAAAACCCAATCTAAGCTCAATATCCTGCAGTGGGTCGCAGTGGAACCATTAACGAAATAAGAGTCTCAACTGAATCTGACTAATTAATTGACCCATTACCCGGACAAGTGTATAAATATGCCAACTTGAATTTCAGTTAGACTTACCATGATCTTAGATTACACAACCTGTTGGCCCATCGGTTTGGTTCCTTTTTTGGGGCTTTTCCTCCCCTTTGATTTGTGGCCAAAAGCCAAATGTGTTATTAAAGCCTTAGCCAAGGTGTTTGCTGCGGGCGCCCCCGCCGGGAGCCGAAGCTGGAGCTGGTGCTGGGATACGTTTATTTCTTCGCTTGCGCCATTCTTGGAGCCCATTTGTATGCAAGCTCACGAAATGCTCGACCGAAAAACTTATAACCCAACCGTGTTGTAAGTTTAGTTTAATAGTTGTTCGCATATAGAGAAAGTGAGAGAGAGAGAAAGAAAGAGAGAGAGATGAGAGAGAGAGGAAGGTTGAGAGAGTTTTCCTAACTCTAGTCGCGTCGCGTTTTAATGCAAATTAAAACGTTGCCGGCGCCAAAAAGTTGTTCGTGCTCCATCATTTTGTCGCGTCAAAGATTAAATTGAGCTGGCAGTTGGCAGGAGGCAGGACTAGGGAGCTAGAGAGCTGGAGAGCTGGAGAGCTGGGGAGCTGGGGGTTTCCCTTAACTTTTGCCTTACATTAAGTCACTGAGCGAGCAAATGGCTGTTTTCCTTAATTTTTCTTCACTTTATGGCAATTCCCCGGTGCCCGGTCCCCGGTCCCCTCTCCCGAGTCACCTTGGTGCTCCAGTCCCTTGTCTCCATTATGTTCGTTTTGTCACAAGGTTTTTATATATTTATTTTTTTTGTTTTCTCATTTTTGTTGGCAATTTGTTGTTACTAACAAAGACGCTAAAAGACAAGTAAAATGTGTAAAAGGGTTGCCCATAAACTTTGCTCGGCTATCTCTGAGACAGATAGAGAGAGAGAGAGTGAACCACCATTAAGCCAAGCCTAATTATTCGGCATTTGGGGCAAGAACTAAAAGTTCTTAGAGTTTAATATATTCTATGAGCAAATGTCACTCTCATCGCAGTTTTAAAGTGCTTTTTGTTGCCCTTTAAAACTAAGCAAATTGCAAATTTGTGGTTAAAATTACAATAAATCAATTTAGAGATACGTAAGCAAGATTCTTAAAAGTTTAATAAGAATTTAAGCCAAAAAATGTACTCACCTGATCACTTAGTTAGTTCGCTCGTTAGTACGCTCTTTAAGCAGAAGGGCTTTAAACTGGTATGACATCGACTACGGCTAGAAATCATCATCCAGCTATAAAGAGAGAAACAAACAGACATTAATAGATTTTAGAATATAATGTTAACTCCTTATATTAATCATTAATATTTCTGCTCTTGGAGAGCGTTGAAAACTGTTGAGCAACTGAACAAATGATCGAGTGAGTCAATGAACAATTGATTAAGTGATCAAGTGAGTCAGTGAACAACTGAACAAGTGATCAAGTGTGTCAGTAAACAATTGAACAAGTGAGTCAGTGAACAAGTGATCGAGTGAATCAATGAACAAGTGATCAACTGAGTCGTTAAACAACTGAACAAGTGATCAAGTCAATGAACAAGTGATCGAGTCAGTCAGTGAGAAACTGAACAAATGAGCGAGTGATAAAGTGAGTCAGTGAAAAACTAAACAAGTGATCCAGTGAGTCGGTGAACAACTGAACAAGTGATCGAGTGATCAAGTGAGTCAGTGCATAAATGAGTTAGTCAAAAGATAACTAGTTCATTTGCAATTTAATAGATGTGCCGCCAACTACTAACCTTTCTAGATGGCTTTTTTTTCGTCGTCATGGAACTTTACTCTGTCGTCTTAAAGATGGCTCCTCCATTCTTTCCATTCTCTGCCATCACCTTCAAGTTTTTAGTCGTCTTTGTGCATGACAATTAAACTTAAAACATAAATTCCTGAATTCCCAGTACAAAATTGATATGATTCATTTTGAAATTTTTGTGCCAGCAAAGTATTCCTTTTGTCTTTGTCTTTGCCTTTTGGTTGATGCGGTTATTTGCTTTCGGTTTCGGCAAAGTGAAGTGGGGGGAGGGTTGTGGAGAAGAAAGTCTATTTGCATTAGCTTCTGCCATTGGTTCGACACGGTGGTTTTTGGAAGAGGAGAGAGCCTTCGGTTGTGTCGGTTGCCGGTTGCCGGTTGTCTATGCTTGTCTGCGGTTTGTGTCTTGTTATCCTGTTATCCTGGCTTCATTTTGCTTGGGTTTTTTTGTTGGTGTTTGCATTGCTATTGGCTGCTGCTTCTGTTGGTGCTTCTGTTAATTTCTGTCTACTGTTCGTGTGCAACTTAATTGAATTATTTGTGCTGTCGAGCCTTGACATCCACTTACCACTTACCACTCTCTCTCTCTCTCGAGAGAGAGAGAGAGATGCTCGATGCTCGATGCTCGATGCTCGCTGCTCGTCTGTGACAGCTGCTCTAATTAGTTGGGCCAAAGACTGAAGGCGTTTAATTAGTTCTTGGGCAAAGGGAGCCGACAGGAGGGAGATTGGCTTTGGAATTGAGGTAAACCGCGGTAGGGTTAAGCCGCTTAACGCTCTGCAAGAGACCGTGAGCCATTAAGTTGGCAGCCATTATGGGGCAAGTGTCTTTGGCTTGACTCTAATAAAATTGAATTGCTAACAAGCTAGACAAGTCATCGATGCCACACACACAGTCACAATCAGAGCATTTAAATTAATTTCACGTGCCTTTTGTATCCTCGTATCGTCTTCCAATTTAACGTTTCGACGAATCAGCGTTTTTTTTTTACTTCTCCCTTCATTTTTTTTTTGTTTTTTTTTTTTTGTCTAGTCTAGTCATTCCTTCATGCGCCTTGGCTATTCATACAGCGTGTCATGCGGCGTGTTGCCTAGGCTCTGACTCTGACTCTGCTTATGCCCCGGGGAATCTGGTGCCGAATCTGTTGCTTACAGTGACAGAAAGTCACTGACAATCTAATTGAATATTCTATCAATAGAAAGAAGCAGTTATTATTTCTTCCTCTTGTGATGACGGCTGATCTTTGTCGGTCTCGAAGGGATCAATTTGGGGTTCCATTTTTTTTTTTAGACAATTCTTGGTGGCCAATCACTTTACAGAAACCGTGACACTTTCATTTCACTGGGCCTGACTTGTCGTTCGTCGTGTTATTGACTTTATTTCGTGTGCTTTTGGGAATGGGGGTGGTGGTGGGGGTGGGGTGTGGGGTTAGGAGACTGCTGCCATAAACACGTCTCACACGTATGCGCCATTTTAAAAATGGCGTCAGCTTCACTTCCGCTGGCAATGATTTTACTTTTTTTTTTTTCTTTTTTTGGCGACTGCATTTGAATTCAATTGAATTGCGGAGGAATTACATGGCAACAGCTAGGCGATTCGATGCTTATGAAGTCGTTAGCATCGTCTCCCCCCCTCCCCACACACACACACACACACTTAGCTCAACGCAAAGTGATTTCCTTTTGGTCTGCCGCCCCCCCCCCCCCTGCGCCTCGTCGATAATATTGTCAGCACATCGTTGAAAATAATTGCCGGAAATACAAAAGGAAGACGGGCGCTCGTTCACACAAAATGAAATCAAATCGATGGAATAGATTTCCAATTTTGTTAAGGAAGCACCACAAGCTGAAGCTGAAGCTGAAGCAGGAGTGGAAGCAGAAGCAGAAGCAGAGGCAGCAGATTTCTTTGGCTTGATTTGGCTTACGTGGCGTATACTCAACGATAATTAATTACGCCTTCCAAGTGATTGTAAGGATGAGAATGAAAGCCTTGAGTGGCTTCCATTCCCCCATTCCCCTCTTCCATATCATATTGTCCTCAAATGGCGCCATTGAATTTGCTTGTTTTCTCGGCCTATAAAAACCGCTTGGCCAGTGGATAATGCAGACATTCATTCGCAGGATTCCTTGCCAAGTAGAATGGCCACATTGCATTTGCTGGTCTGCTTCTCGACTCTGCTACTGATTGCCAACGCTCTGGAATTGACTCCGCAGCTCTTGAGTGCCGCTGTCGATCTTAAAACGAAGCCCACATTCACCTTTCCCCTTTCCACCGACGACGATGTCGAGGGAGGTGGCATAGAGTTGCCCCTGGAAGTGGCCCAGACGGTGGACAATGAGGACAATGAGGAGCGTGCCGCCTCGCCAGTCCGTGCTCAGCATTCTTTGCCCCCAGCCTGGCTGCAATTTGCCGATGAACCAGCTCCGCCAGCTCCTCCACCACCACCACAGCTATCGTCATCCTCATCCTCTAAGCAGCGTCTTGCCGGCAAGTCGGCCTTCATCAAGCTGCCACCGGGCATGGGCCATCACAAGCATTCGCATGGACACGGCAACTCGCACAGCTATGGCTCCTGTTCCATAGAGATAACCAGCAAGGTGCCGGGCATCTGTCAGCCGATGCGCATTGGCATCGGTAGTCAATGCATTTCCGGGGAATACATGGAGTTCTATACGGCACCGCATTGTGCCAACTTCTAGGAGAAGAGAGCGAGCGAGAGAGAGGGAGAGAGATAGAAAGAGAGAGAGGAAGTAGAGAAAGAGTGCGACTACCTGATACGAGTTTTCTTTCTTGTTCTTGTTCGTGTTTTATTTGTTTGTTTGTTTGTTTTTGTTTTTTTTTTTTTGTATCGATATATCTTATACTTAGTTCAAATGTCCGACAACAATCAGCGACATTTCCATAAATAAATATTTATATTTACTATAAATTTCTGTGTATGATGAGATCGTTTCTTTTGCAATGGGTAAAGTAAAGTAAGAAAAAAAAAACCAAAAAAAAAACCGAAAAAAAAACATTAATTTACTTAATTGTGACTTAGCATTAAGACTAATTTGTTGCTTTGACCTTCGATTCGGGGTCAAGAATTTGGTGTGCCAAGAGCATAGAAAGGAGAGTTGGTCTCTTTTGGCCCTCTCTTGCCCCTCGCACTTTGCTTTAGTTTTAGATTATCGAATGGAAGATTTCACTTAACTTAACCAAAAAAACAAAAAAAAAAGGAGCCAACTCTTTGTCTGTGGCAAAGTTTCGAGCATTCCATCTTTCTCTTTCTTTGTAATCGTATCGATAACTCTAGTTATAGCGATTCGATCCATGCGGCTCCAACAAATGCTTAGCCTAAGACAATGAGCAGTCTTAGCTGATACGAAGATTGGTTAAAAGAGCTCCTAAACTGAGAGACTAGTTTACATGGGAACAGACAGACGGACAGAGATTAAACCCAAAATGGGTCCGGAGAGAGAGGGGAGGGGGGCAGCACTTGCTTTTTGGTAATTAACTTTTTTTCGGTGGATAATTCTCATGCCAAGAATTGCCTCAAAAGGCAACTGATTTGAATTCCTATCTCAATTTGGGCCAAATGGTTGGCTTGGCTGGCTTAATGCCCGGAATCGTTGTCGAATTGCCAATGGCCACACACTGGCCACCAAATATCTCGATTAGCTGATGGGCCCTAAAGAAGGGGGCTCGTTTCCATTGTGAGGGTCCGACACGATCCATTTGATCGTAGATCAAGCCACTGACATCCGTGGCACGAAACTGTTCGAGCATTTGCTCATCGGCCAGATCGTTGCCCCACAGAAAGACGACTTGCTGCTGATCCAGGCCCAAATTGACCAATTCCTGTTTGATCACAAAGTTCTCCACATGCAAAGCGGTGCCGAGAATTTCCGAGGATTCGGCATAGTTTACAGCCTGCAGGAAACTCTGGGTTCTCAGATCCATGTAGGGATCCCAGATATTCGAGCGTCCTATGCTCATCAGGAGGACGGGGAAGATGTGTTGCTTCAGCCGCAGCATGGTGCAAATGTCCGCATCGAAGCTGGCAAAGATCAGGGGACGGCCGCAACCGAAGCGAATGCTTGTCTGCAGTATGCGATCCACATAGACATTCTTATTGTGGGTCTGCGTGGACTCCAGGACACCAGAGGCCATAAGCTGAGGCCATTTAATTTCCACCAACAGGCCCAGAGATTTGGGCAAGCTCTGATAGACTTCCGAGAGTTTGGGAAAGATTCTCTGCACCTGTCCCGGATCCTTAACATTCAAGTGAGTGTACTCCTGCAGGGACCAACGTCGGAGTATAAACACCCGACTGGCCTTCAGCTCCTTGTAGGTGAGATCCCTGATCAGAACGTAATGCAAATCGAAGCGATCTTGAATAGAATGGTCCTTGCGAGCCGTGTAGAAGCCAAAGCCATGCCACACAATGGGCACATAGTCCTTGGTCAACTGCACATCCAATTGCACCATATCGCCCTTGTGGTCCAACACGCCGAGGAAACTCTCGATGGTGTTCTCCGTGTACCTGGTGTTCGCCTGATAGTAGCTGGCCCCCAATCCGCGATGTCCTATGTCCAGGGTGGGCCAATTGCTGGGCCAATACTGTTGAAAGCTGCCACGTAAATTGCTCAGCTCGATTTGGGGCATCGGCTGGACGACCAGATAGGGCAGCGTAAGCTGTCCAATGCCCAGATTCTCAAATGTCGACAGAATGGGCAGCTGTAGAATGCCGCGGCTGCCCTTGATTTGATCGGGAAAGATGAAGACCTCACCCAGGGGCTGCTTCGGCTCCTTGGCCTGGTAGATGGCCAGGCGAAAGGTGTTTCTGGTGGCCAAGGACTGATAGATTCTATAGATGACTATCTGACCAGGTGCATAGCGCACACCCAACTGGGTTTGCAGATGAAACGCCGACTTGTTGTACACATAACGGGAGACTTCAATTCTAGCATTGTCCAGGACATTCAAGGGCGTCAAAAGTAAACGGAAATTGACACTTCCGGCAGTCCCAAGGCCATTTATGCTCAAATGCTGATCCCAAATGAACTTCAGCTCAATCACATATTCCCTTGCCAGCCAGCCTTGTTCGACTTGTAGGCCACCGCCCTCCGATCTGGGATAGGCCTCGCCGAATATATCCAAGCCGGGCGAACGATAAATCTCATAGGTTTGCAGCATTCTGGCCACCTGTTGGCCCTCCCAACGCCTCAAGATGCGTTCGCCCTCTGCATTCTTAGTGTAGATGACATAGCGATAATAGAATCTCTGACTGGCGCATATCCAAACTCTTAGATACCATTTGGTGCGGCCCGAATTCTGCTCCTTCATGGCCAGAGCCTTCTCGAGACGCCAATGGCCCAGAGCTGAATGATCTCCACTCACTGCCATATACTCATCGGGCGACAATTTCATATTGTTTCGCAATTCCAAATTGAATACACGAAACAGGGGCACACATATAAAACTTCTGGCCATTATCTGACTGGTGTCCGTTGTTGGCTGTTGCTCATCGTCAAAGATCTTAAAGGCCTCCAGTTGCTGGGGGCTATAGACAAACGATTCATTCAAATCCCTTTCCCTGGACAAAGGTAGCAGCAGCAACAATATGCTAATTGATTTTAACACATTCAAGACAAAAGTTCGATACATTTTTCTTCATTCCAAAAATATGTCGTGTTAGCCGCCATATCATCGCGTCAACCGAAACAAGTTTTCTTTTCTTTTTTTGTTTTTTTTTTCTGTTACTCTTTGGCTTTAAGATATATGTATATATAGTTTTGGTGTGCGTGTGTGTGTGTGTGTGTAGAGAGCGGCGAATGATGCGAAAACCAATGTCTACCGAACCGGGGGCAACTTGACCCAACGATGACAATCAACTGAATGAAAGAATTTCTTAATGCTCAGCTTGGTTTTGTCTCAGCTGGGAGTCTTCTTCTCGAGAAGAAGAGACTTCGATTTCGACTTGAGATTTCGACTTTGACTTGAGCTAAGCTAAACTAATTGGTTTGCCTTCAGATGACTTGGAGAAATTTCCAAGAGACTTGGTAGAGAAGAAATTAAATTAAATTATTAAGAACGAAGTAACTACTCTTTTGTTAGTGTATATATTAGTCGTATGACTCCACTCGCTCTTCTTCCCCTGTTCTCCTCGTTTCTGCTCCTCCGCTCTCTTCTCCTCTTTTTTGGTCATTCGCATATTTTGACCAAATTTGGCAAAATGCTAATTTGATTTTATTTAAACTTAAAGAAAGTTTGCCTCTTCTCTGCTTCCTTCACCTCGAGCAAATTGTTTTTTGTATCTTTCAGATATTTTCGTTAACCACAAGTGGCTTGACATAATGAGGATTGTAATCCAAATGCATATATTTGGACAAATGCCAACGTTGCATTGACAGCCGCTGCTCCTCCATTCGACAGTTTTGCTTATCAATTAGTTGAAAATTGAATCGCCTCAATTTCACCGATTCGAGATAATTATCGATATGCTCAAGTGTTTCCTGTGTTGGTTCTCTGGCCCTGGTATAGATGGCCATTTGATGACGAAACCAGGGAAGTGTACAATGTAGCTCCACGGCATAATTATCATAGTCCGTCATGGTGATGCGTGTCCAATAAAGATCCACTGCAAAATTCAAATAACTGAGAATAACTTGGTCCAATGATTGATTGATCGATTGATTGATTGATTGATTGATTGACTTACATTGCTCAACCGCACATGGCCCATGGGAATCGCTTCCCTCTGGTTTAATGCCATATATCCACCATAAACCCGATATCTATTAATCAAATATCAAACAAAATCCAATTTAAACATTCCATTTCTCACCTTCTCCCTGTCCACGGGGAACTCTTTGTATAGACACTTCCATCCCAATATCAAATCAAACCACAAAAATGCTACCAAACTCAGTTCCAGTCTCCATCTCAATCTCGTCATTTTCATTTTCATCAACAACAACGCGTATGCAAATGACTTGGCTTGGATTTGTGTTCTCCATAATTGACCGTAAAGTAAGTCAAAGATTTTAGGCCTCTCTTGTAAAACATTTGTGTGTGTTGTTTTTTTACGGGCTATAAACATTTTTGTTTCGTTTTTTTTTTTTTTTTCATGGCAGCTTTTACATTTCGTCATGGGGCTATCAAATTGTAACCATTTCAAATTTTTTCTAAAGTCGGGGCAAAGGCAAACCCAAATGCAAAAGGTTCATTTCGAATTTGTTTGAGATTGAAAGTAGAACAAGTTTTATTCTGCGCCTTTTGAGAATATCTTTTGTTTAAGCAAGCAAATATTTAGTTTTTGATTTTTGTTTTTGTTGTTGTTGTTGTTCAATATTCAATATGAAAATAACATATTTAAATTGTGTTTGCAGATTGAGAAACAACATTTCTTCTCTTAATTAGCTTCAATTTCGCTTATGGCATCAACTGAATCAGACTGCTGTAACCATTATAGGAACATATATTGAACGAGGTCATCGTCAAAAAAAAAACAAAAAACAAAAACATAACTTTAAAAGCTCATCTGTTAATTAAGCTTCACTAAATGCTTTTCTTTAAACAATTTTCCAGCATTATTTTTAATCACAATCAAACAATAGTTCCACGCAAACTTCTAAAACAAATTAGTTTGCATCGAGTATAACAAAAGATTCAGATGAAACTTTGTTAGAATCAAAAATAAGAACGAAAAACCAAAAGGCAAAACCTAGTATAACAAAAGTGTTAAGTGAAACTTCTTTAGAATCACATTGGGAATACAAAAATTTCATTAAACGAAAACGAGAATGAGAAACCAAAAGGCATAACCAAAAGAGAAAACAAAATTCTTAAAAAATTGTTTCTTTTTCTCTTGAAACTTCTTTAGAATCATTGTGAAAAATTTTATGAAACGAAAATGAGAACGACAAACCAAACGGAAAAATAAAATTCTTTTTGTTTCTTTGTTTGCTGCTTCTTCTCTTTTGTTTAGCTTAGCTTCTTTTTTCTTTTAACAAAATTAGTTTGAAAAATAATAAATACAATTTTAAATAGTTATTTCTTATCTTTCGTTTTCAATATTTGATATTTCTTCTTTCATTAATTTTCGAAACATTTTTATAATTTTTAGCTTTCCTTTTTAGTAATTCTTTCTCTTTTGATTTTCTCAAAAAAAATTTGTTAAAGAAAAATAAAAAAAATCAACTTGCATTAAGTTTTGTTTTGTTTTTTAAAAAATAAATAGTTTTTTCTTTCGTTTATTTACCCGTTTTCTCTTTCATTTTCTTTTTTGTTCTCTTATTTTTTGTTTTTTTTTTTTTTTTTGCATGAGTGAAAAGGTGAAAAATTATTGTACATATATATTTTTTTTTTTTTTTTTTGTATAAATATTGAATCGTTAAGTTTTTTTTTGTTTTTTTTTTTTTTTTGTTTATCAAATAACAATAATTTGCATTGAAGCATAGAAAAATATTTATGGTTTTTTGTTTTCCAGGTATTTATGTATTTTTTGCAGGTATTTTGTTGTTGTTGTTGCTGTTGTTGTTTGTGGTTCTTTACGCTTTCTTCATCATTGTCTTTTTCGCTACTTAGATTTGATTTGTTCGGGGGGAACTCCCTCTGCATGTGTGTGTGTGTGTGGGGTGGGGAGGGGGGAGGGAGAAGCCCCCCTCCGTGGCCATGTTAATTGAACATTTGCTCCGTTCATTAAAATGTGTTTTTTTTTTTTTCTTGTTATTTAGGTTCCCCGCATTCTGTTTCATCTTTCTCTTTCCCTTTCTTCTTTTCCATCTTTCTCTTGATTGGCGTTCTCGTCATCTCTTTTTACAATCTTAACAATTAAAGATATTGAATTATAATCTACCCTCCCTGGATGCCCTATGTATCTATGTGGACTCAGATCCTACACTGCGCCTCGAATTCCTTGAGCAGAGCTGGCGAATTGAAGAACGCCCGCTGCTTGCCCTCGGGCATAAAGAGATCACTCCGATCGTAGCATGTGGCGGTGGCTCCGATTTTGGTAAAGTACTTGACTCTCTCCTTGGAATTGCAGTCATCGCCCCAGATGACGGCAATCTGTCCCTGATCCTTGGCCTGCTGCAGCATCTGGGCGGCATTCTCGTGCAGAAAATCCTCGGCATGCGGCGCCGTGCCAGCCAATTCGAAGGCCTGAGCATTATTGATGGCCGCCAGAAAGGTGCGGGTCCTCAAGTCGCTGAAGGGCTGCCATTTCTTGGTCTCTCCTTGGGTCAAGAACATCACAGGGAATATGTTTTGCTTGAATCTCAGCATGGTGCACATGTCGGCATCAAAGCTGGAGAATATAATGGGTCTGCCGCAGCCCAAGCGAATGACCAGATGGAGCACTCGATCGGCAAAGAAGTTCTTATCGATGGTCTGCTCCGCCTCGGAGCCTCCGCCATTGCGCCTCTGTGGCCACTTGATCTCCACATCGATGCCCAGGGATTTGGGTAGCTGCAGCAGCACTTCCTCCAGCCGTGGAAAGATGCGATGCTCGTGACGGGGCTCAGCATTGTGCGAGGGATATTCTCGCACCTCGCGCCCATTGATCACAGAGAAGATGCGCAAACGCTTGAGCAGCTCATAGTTGATGTCCTTAATCAAAACGTATTCCAATTGCTCGGGCTTGGTGATCTGTTTGCCCGGAGGCGCTGTACGCAATCCAAAGTCATGATAGATCACGGGTATGCCATCGGCGGTCAAATGCACATCGAGCTCAATCATATCGGCGTGATGCTCATGGGCACTCAGGAAGGAGGCAATTGTATTCTCCCGCTCGACAGGAGCCTCGGCTATGTAGCTCTTGCCATTGCCCCGATGACCCACATCCAGATTTGGCCACGATTTGGGCCAATAATGAGCATAGGTGGTCTTGAAATCCAAAGCTGAATATTGATAGGGCTGAACCACAACATAGGGTAGCCTCAGGCGGGCCAGCGTCTCCTGCGCATCCTTGGCCGACTTAATGTGCAGTTGAAGCAATCCCTCGCTGCCCTGCATCTCGGCACTGGCCAGATGGGCACTGCCCAGCAGCTCGTTGGCCATGTTGTAGCAATCCAAACGGAATCTCTGTTGCATTACCTTCTCCAGGGGCAAAGTAATGTGAAAGATGACAATATCGTTCTTGGTATAGGGCACTCCGAAAACGGGCTGCTCCTGCAGCTGACTCCGACCATACTCCTGTTTGGTGTACTCCACTCGCAGGCCTGCTGTCTGCTCCACTGGCACCACTTTCAGCTGGACATGCTGTGGATCGAATGTCTCAATATCGTGAACTTGAAACATTTTCTCCGCATTGAATTTCAATTGGACAATCACTTCATGATTGAGCCATCCTCGATGCACCTGCTGCGTATCCGAGGTAATGCCAAAGACATCCAATTGACTGCACGAGAGCTCCGTGCAGGGACCCAGGGAACGCGGCTTGAAATGTGTCTCCCAGCGACGTATTTGCTTATTGCCCGCCTCATCTTCCACATAGACAAAGTAACGATATTCCAGCTGGCGACACGATTGCAACAGCACCGTCGTCTGCCAGCTCAGATCATCTGGGCCACGCTCGAGGGGCACACAGCGGGATAGCTGCCATTCACCCAAAGCTTTCACATCGCCCGTCAAGGCCAGCTGTTCATCCTTGGCCAGGGGTTTCTCTAATCTCACATTGAATTGCCTCTGGATGGGCTTGCAGCTGGCTATGGGTCCATTACCACTGCCACTAGCCTCCAATAGTTCATTGCCAGTTCCATAATTGAGGGTAGCAGCTGCTGCACACTGTAACCAAAAGGCAAAGCCAAGGATTAGCAAAGTGGACCCAGACATGGTCAGATTTCAACTGAATGCAATGCCCGAAGAAATCTCATCTAATATAAGTACCATATATGGGATGACTGAGACCGAGATTAAACATTGACCCCTTGCGGATTTAGTTTCACCCTGATAAGCGATGCTTTAGGCACGAGATGAGCTTCTTTCCTCTGTCGCCTCTGTCTCATCTGTCTCCTCTGTCTCCTCTGTCTTCTCCTCCTCCATCTCCTCCTCCTATCTTTCACTCTCTTCCAATTATAGAAACGAAAAACAGGTTCGCGCGATAAGCACGCGTTTTTTTGTCTCCTCTCGAAAAGTATCCGCAAACAACATCACGTGTTTCCATCTTTAATTTCTCCCCTCCCCCTCACCCCCTATTCAATATTAGAAAACCGGTTTTCAAAAACTATATTCAAAAAAAAAACAACAACAGTTGTGGCATAAATTATGTGATTCAAAATTTGAGCTTTGCTTTGTTTTGTTTGCTTTCTTTGTTTGAACTCGAAAGTATAATTTTTAATCTACAAATTCAGAAGGTTATCTCGGGGAAAATTGGTTTCATTCGTATTCAACTTGCTTATGCATATAGGAAATGAAAATACATTTTGCACTTTTTATTTTCCACTGATTAAAAAACAAAAAAAGTAGACGAGAGCAAATTCTATTTGAGTTTTAATTAAGAAATTAGTTTAGCAAGACAATTTCGGCCAAAAAAACCTCATCAAAGGTTTTGGCTCACTATTCTTAACTCTCTCTCACTCTCACACACACACACAAGTGATATACTTAGTTTTTTATATTTCTAATGATTCGATTTCTAAACGAAGACAATTTTGACCATTAAACTCCATCCATTTGGCGACAAACCCACTATCCCTATATATCTCACACACACACATGGTATATACTTAGTTTTTTAGCCGATAATTATATTTCTGGTGATCCGATTGATCTTAGTTTGACAAATGTTTTAGCTGCAGCACCAAGAAACTAAATTAGAAGAATGGAATTAAGGTTGCTTAAAAACTGCGAGACTAGTTTTTCGAGGAGCAGACAGACGGACAGCGACCGGACTAACCGATAGATAGAAAGTTTCAAATTGTAACTAACCCTCAATTAGGTCTTGTCTATATACATAATAATAAACTACTTTGTAGTTCGATGATCTCATCGTTAGTACTAAATATCGCCTTCTATATGGTTATTGTAATTTCTTGTTAAATGGCTAATCAATAATTTATAAGTATTTTTTTTTTTTATAGCCAGACTTTGACTGCTTCGTTTTCTTTCGTTCCCACTTTATGACACTCTGAACTCTATTAAATTACTTTCGTAGATTTACGATTATTATTCAGTTATTTTTTCTCTATTCAACTACTAATTGTAAATCGTAAATGTCATCATAAATTTTAAGGCAAACGATAAGCAATGCCGAGCAGGGGATATTATACATGTACATATATCAAAATTCACTAATTGAAATCAAACAAAAATTCATTTGAGAGTTCATAAACCAAGGCAGCACACATTTTAGGGGGCTATCACATATCGTGAGACATTCCATAAATATTCTCAGGTTTCTTTGATAATTCTTCTACCTTTGTATTGTAAAATGCTTGTAATATTCTGCCGTTGCCTTTTTGTTGCTGTTGTTGTTGTTGTTGCAGTTGCTTTTCGTGTTTGTTGATGATGCAACAACAAAGACTGCTGCTGGTCATACGTCTGCGAATTCTATGGGCGTTTAGCAGGGTCGGGGAAAACGACAACGTCAACGTCGACGTCGACGACGACGACGACACTCGTAACAACAACAGAACTTTATGTAAGTAAATAGAACCCATAAATTACATATATGTATACAAAAACAATAACTAAATCACAAAAATATCACAAATATCACGTGTTGAAAATTTTCTAGGAACAAAATAAAAAGTTTTTGTTTTTTTTTTTTTTTATACTACCAACACCCACACGTACTTGCTCTGTACCTGACCGACCGACCAACACGACCAACGAAACTGCCGCCTCCGCCTAACAAAATCTAGCGCCTTGGCAACATACCAAAAAAACCAAAAATTTAGTTTTTGGTCTAGGTGAGAAGGAGAAGACATTAAAAGTCGCGTGTTCTAATGAAATTTTTTTTTCTTTTTAGTTGCGAATTTTGGCATATCATATACAAAAAAAGAGAGCGAGAGAGAGAGAGTGAGGGAAAGATGTAGAGACAGGGGCGTAGTTACGTTCCACTAAAAGGGGATGAGAACTTATTTAGGAGAGTAAGAAGAAGGAGCACATGGAGAAGAAGGAAATAACTCATTGAGAGGCGGAAATAAATTCATCTAAAGTAGAATTAATGTGATAGATTAAGAAGCAGCACACAGAGAAGGGAAAGAGCTCATTCAGAGGGGGAAACAACTCGTTGAGAGAAGCTTATTGATGTGACATAGTAAGAAGAAGCAGCGCATAGAGGAGAGAAAGAGCTCATTTAGAAGGGAATGCATGTAATAGAGAAAGAAGGAAAGGCAAAGGCGTAGTCAGGTGCCACAAAAAGGTAAGAAAGAACTCATTTAGAGGGGCAAAAAGAACTCATTAAGACTCAACTCTGGCCCATCTTGTTGTCGTCGTCCCCCCTCTTGCCACACCCCTGAAGCTAAAGGTAAGTGGTATAGTTTTTCCCTATAGATTTTTTTTCTTTTTCGTTTACGTCAATCACAATTTATAGTTTCGAATTAGACGCGTTTCCAAGGCGTTTTGCTGGCGTTTTGTTGAGCATGTTCTTGGCACAATTTGCGTGGAAATTTCTAGTCAAGAGTTCATCTAATAAAACTAATTAAACTATTTAATGTCTTCCTTAATTTCACGTGTTCGCGACTTAGAGAGGCAACGCAGGCGCGCTTTTGTTTTCTCTCTCTCTCTATCTATCTCTCTCCCTCGCCTGCAACCATATGTTTTTTGTTTTGGGAAATTTCAAAGTCGTTAAAAAGCTCCATCCTAAACATGTTTTTTTTTTTTTGTGTTTTTTCGTGCATTTATTTATAGCAAGTTTGGTCAGCGCCCCAAAAATGAGACAAGCGAAGCTTTTTTTGCTTTTGGTAGTGAATTGAATTGAATTTCATGTTATCAATCATTGACCATAATAGTAATCGGCAAGTTTATTGAATTTGTAAATCAATCTAATCTAAAAGAACCAGGGCCCACCACCACTCGAGATGCGATGGCGATGGCCAGTGGGGCTTGTATTAGCCTTAGTAACAACTACCTAAACAAGACCAGTTTGAAAAGCTTTTCTCACACAAACTCCCTTTTCTCTAAGGTGGCTGGGGGCTGGGGGGGACCCCACATCACGTGAACCTGTCTTTTTGCAACATGTGGCATTTTGTGTGAAGCTTTTACTACTACCAAAACAGAGGCGTGTCTAAGCAAAAAGGGGTAGGCAGGCGAGTACGTACATAGGTGGGTAGGTGAATGGGTGGGTTAGTTGGTTACTTTAAAAAATATTCCAGTTTTTTTTTTTAAATGACATCATTTATAAAGAAAACTAAACACAAAAAAAGGGGCAGGTCTCCCTTCTTCTAACTGTGAGATGACCCTGAGAAATGTTTTTGGATTTTCGAAAATAGTTTGCGCCTCTTTTGCGACACGAGGCAGGCAGCTTTTTTCTTTTTTTGTTTTGTTTTGTCGCTTATTAAATTAAAACCAAATAAATTTATTGATTTAATAATAATTGCATAAAGCAAAGCCCGAGAGACGGAGGGCAAGAGAGACAGCCCAAGGCGACCTTGAGACCAACCAAAAAGTCAAAGCTCAAACAGTCAGTCAGTCAGTCAATCAGTCAGTCAGTCAGTCAGTGAATGACGTCAAGAGTTAAAAAACATAATTCATAATTACATTTTGCATGTGCTCATCCGGACTTTGAGCATCCAACGGAGTCAGCAGCATTGGCACGGACATCTTAATTGAGTTATAAACAAATTCAAATTATATCACAGTTTAATTTTCGGGGTTGGGGGGGAGGGAGGATATTTGTTGTTGTTGTTGTTGATGATGTTTAGTTATCCAAATAAAAATCGTTTTTTGTTGTTGTGGTTTTTGCACTACGCGACGTATGCGCAATTATTTGTGGTTTTCCTCTCAGGCAAGCATTTTTCTTGTTTTTGTTTTTGTTTGTTTGTGTGTGTTAAGTCACTTTTCTGTTTTGTTTGTGTATATCCTTTTGGCTCCTAGGATATGCCTGCGCTTTTGCTTGTTGTTTGTTTTTTATTTTTTTTTGGTGGGGAAACAAGGACGTTCCGGACGGTCCAACGTTGCAATCGCAACTGTTTTCAGCGCTTTTGTTGTGCGCGCAATTTAAACGATTTCTTTTTATCGAATCCAAATGAGTCGCTGCTGTTGGAGCTTTTTGCTCGTTTTCTTTGTGGAGAGACACCGACCAAGCGACCAAGCAACCGACCGACCGACGGACCGACCGGCAGAGGAACAACAACGATGTTGTTGATTTGTTTTGGTTTTTCAACAAAAAAAAACAACAAACAACTACAACTTGGGGGTACAGTTGCGGCTTTGGGCTTTTCAGTTCAGAAATGTTGTTGGCCTCAAGCAAGCAGCAAGCAGCAGCACCCAAGCACCGATGTAATATTGTATAAATATTATCAAGGGAGAGAGAGAGAGAGAGAGAGCGAGCGAGAGAGGGCAATACGCAATGATTTGAATCTTAATCAAAAATTATTAAGACAATTATCATCACGCAAAGTAAACAAAAATTTCTATAAAAATTAACACTCTCTCTAGTCGAGGAGTCTGGTTATTAGGAAACTTTATAGAAAATTTCATACGGAAGCAAAATCCCAACGCCTTTCATCAAGGTCCTTTTGGGAACTTCTTGAATATTGTGAGCCACTGTACAAAATTCTAGTTTTGCCTCGCACTACACAAAATATGTACATATGTACATACGCTGCTCAGCAAAAGCTTCGCTATGAAACAGATGACAACATCTGGTGGGGGTGGGGGGAAGAGAGGAGTCCAAGCATGCCACGAGGCCGATTTGCTTTAACGAAAACGTGTTGGTCGTGTGCAGCTGTCAGACATTTTAACCCCACAGCCGCCGATGTTACGCACGTGAAGACTTTTTTTTTTGTTGTTGTTGCTGGTTGTGATTTTTTGTATGCTCTCTCTCGCGCTGTCTCTCATTTTGTGGGGCGTCAACGTTGCCGGGCCTTCGTCACATACAGTTTCATAGGAAAAGCTCGCGCTCTCTTTCCTCCCCATCCCCCTCCTTCGCTGTTGCTGCTCTCTCTCTCTCTCTCGCTGATATTGGCAAACCGGTTCAATTCGGTTAGTTGTTTTCCTTGTTGTTTGTTTACATCTTATTTCTCACACACATGCACACACACACACACACAAACGCATAGTTTATACGCTTGATAAGAAACTGTTAACAAAATTTATATCGAAATGTTTTGATGGATCAAAACAAGAAGGGCAGGGAGGGAGGGAGGGAGGAAGGGAGGGTAGCGAAAGCTTTTCACTTGTCTTGTTCGTGCGCAAATTGTTAAAGCTTCTCACCCGGTCAAGGTCTTTTTTGTCTGCCTGCCTGCCTCATGTCGCATGCCCAACGATAGTGATCCATTTCGCAACGTAGATCCATCCAATTAGGCCATAATTAGCGATAGCCAAGCATATGACTTGACTTTCTCGTGTCCTTGTTTATCACACTTTCGCCATGGTCCAGGCTTTGGCTGTCATCTCGATCATAGTTTTGGCTTTGGTTTCCTCCTCTGCCAACTGCAATCACTGGCCGGCCCTAGGGCCAGCCAATCTACTTATTCACATGTTCAAAAGTTTGCTTTGTCGTTTGTTGCTAGGCGCGTTTCTGTGTGCGTGCCTGGGGAAGTGGGCGAGGGGAAAATTGTTGCTACATACTTTCCTTTGTGCATGTGTTTTTGTTGTTTTTTGGCCGTGTTCTTTTGTTTTTGATTTATTGTTATTACTTGTTGTTCTAGCAAAATTCTCTACTTATTCTACACTTCCGAGAAGATAATATTTACCGCCCCAGACGTCGATCTCTTAAGCCATTGGCCATATCACATCTTGGTGGATGTCACTCTATCTTATCTATATTCGACTTGCTGCTTAATTGGTTATAAAATATATTAAGTATACGCAGAGTGCTCTTAGTTTTGAAGTGTATTTCATACTTCTACTACAGACGATCTTCATATATATGTACATATATGTACATATATACATATGTACATATATAAAAAGCCCCTTAAGCTATATGTTTTATTTATTTGTATTTTGTTGTTATAATCACTTTCGAACCAAAACGCCTCATCGGGTCCAAAGTACAGTTGCCAATATACATACATACTCAAAAATGTTGGCCAATAACAAGCTTTTTTCATGCCGCGCCCCCTCCTAAATCGGGAAGGAAGGGTGGAGGATGGAGGGGGTGGAGGCGACTCAACTTTATCTAGCATATTCTAATTGATTTCAATGATGATTTCCGATATATGTTCATGTTTTTAGTCACGTTTCACTCTTTTCTTATGTTGGCAAAACAAAAATATTTTTGTTTATGATCATCAGATAAAAACAGCTGATGTGACTGTTTACAACGACATACGACGAGGCAGGAAAGTGGCGGTGGTGCAGGGAGGGGTTGTGGGAGGGAAGAGAAAACCTTGTAAACGTCGCAATCAACAAGCTAAAGCAATCAACAATTCTGTTTGCATAAGATAAGCTAACGAAATAAGAAGGAAAATTGTAAACAACAACTCATAAGATACAAATACATTGTGTAACAGGAATTATAGATTGCCAAATGATTGTCGAAAGCAAACCGGAAGTAGTGCAATAGCACAACGAACTCAAAATACCCTAACTCGAGCGACTTTTGCCTTGCTTACGCTAGAGATGATATGCTCTTTGTCTCTATTTTAGAGTAAAGTGTTTTTTTGCGCACTTGTATAATTTATATATACACTTAAAAATCATTAAGGTAGTTTGATTTCATATCAATTTAGCCTTTCCTAAAAATTATCTTTGATTTTCATTAACTTATTATGTTAAGAAATCATATTAAATTGGATTATTGGGTAATTAGCCAGGAGAAAATATTAGATATACCCTTCGCCAGGGTAAGCCGTAACTACATACATACATTTGTATATGAATGACATACAAAATTCTTTTGTAATTTTAAAATCTTAGACCTAATGTTTCTAGTTAATTGTCGTTTTAGGTGGCTCCTCACGAGTTATGAAGTGAAATTGATTCCCAGTCAAGGGATTCGCTTAACTTATTATCTAATTGCATGTTGAATGTATTTAACATACCTGCTCAGACATGATCAATAACCGTCCGTTTGTTTGCCCTTGACTCAGGTGGGAGGGCGTTGGACTTCAAGTGAACTTTTCTCACGGATATACGATGGAGATTGTTGTTGTGTGTGTGTGTGTTTTTTTTTCTGTTTTGTTAAGGTCTTCTATTCGTGTTGTTATTGTTAAACCCGTTTGCATTTAGCACTTTTTCTTTCTTATCACGCACAAATTCCAAAGAGCACTGAGAACTAAGGAACTGAGAACTGATGACGATGATCTTCTCACTTCTGATGTTACAACTAAATAGGAAGTCAGCTTTTGTGTCGCACCAGACATCCGCACAGAGTAGCGTAAATAGAATTAAATCAATTTAAAACAATAAAAGTCGAAGCGTTGGATGCCGCCGCCACCGCCGCAGCCGCCGCAGCAGCACAAAGAGACAATGATGAACGACAAAATCAGCAGATAAGGCGACAGAGCGAGAGAGATTGGAAGTGAGAAGGAGGAAGAGAGAGACCTGCAATAGAGATTATTGCAAGAGATTAGTGTAAAGAAAATGTATTCATATTTTAGCGCCAAACTGTACCACAACAATCACTTCATCGGGTCAAATTGCGATGGGGGCTGCATTGGGTTGGGGGGATTCAGTCTCATTTTTGTCTGCCTCACTGATTGCATCTTGTCGGGGCGCCTCACGCTCGAATAGTATAACCAATTCCGTGTGCGTTGTGTGGGGAAACATATCGACTGCCAGAGCCGTTTTGGGATAGAAGGGTTCGCCCTTATATTGCTTGGATTCTGGTCGTGCCAGTTCAATGAAATTTCTCTTGGCGCAATGTGGATTACAGGAGACATAGACCAGGCGTGTTATGGCGCTGGCTGATCTTATGGCGGCAATGGAACGATTATCTAAACAAAAAAACACATAAAAGCCATTAGAATATGTAAATTGGTGGAAATTTTTGGATGAGAAACCTACGTAATCCCGCTCTGGGTGGATCCACTATGGCAATTAGGTCTCCTTTTGCATCCGCCTGATCATATAGGGCCTCTCGCACCATACTCTTGATGAAATCATCAGCGTTGCCTGTGAAGAACTTACAATTCTTGATGCTATTCGCTTGGGCATTGAATTCAGCATCTTTAATGGCATCGGGCACAATTTCCACACCCAAAACCTGTTTGCAATGCTTGGCAAAGGACAAGGCTATGGTTCCAGTGCCGCAGCAAATGTCCAAGACAGTGGAGTCCTTTGTGGGTGATGCCAAGTCAATGGCCTTTTGATATAAAACATTTGCTCCCTCCGTATTGATTTGAAAGAAAGCCAAGGGACTTATACGGAATTGCAGGCCCTGTATGGTGTCAGTGATATGTGTGGCGCCAAGGAGATGTTCCACAGGATTAACCATTTGACCAGCTTCACGATGTTTCACATCCTGATAGTAGAGCGAGGAGCATTTAAAGGAGCCAGCGGTCTCGTCGACTTGTTGTTGCTGGTAAAACGTTTTCAATTCCTCTTTCAGTTCTTGCTGCTCTGTCTCACTCAGATTCGAGGAGTAGATACCAGCCACAAGCATCAGTTCTTGCGAGGAGTGCGAATAACGCACCATTAATTGACGAAAATGGCCAATATTGCCGACAGGATTGAAGGGCAGGAATTTGGATTGCCTAACCAAACGTTGAAAACTTTCAGCTGCCCATTTGGCAGCCTCAGGCAAATGGGGCAACTCCTTAACCTCAGCCACCTCAACAGATCCATCACTGTAGCTGCCCAACCGAAAGCCAACGACAATTTCTCCATTGCCATTTTTACCCACGGTGAATTCATTCTTATTCCTATAACCATTAATGGTCGTTGATGGCAGAACTCCTTCAAATTTAAAGTTATCCAAATGAGGCTTGGCCTGGGGATTGACTTTACTCAGCTCCTGTGTGTACTTCTTTAGGAGGCTGGCCATTTCCTCTGTTTTCGTTTTTAATTGATCTTCATAGGGCAAAGCGGCTAGCGGACAGGTAGCTTCCACCGCTGTCTTTCGTCGTTTGGCTTGACCTTCGTTGCCTTCCTCTTGAGCTCTGCGTTTCTGTAGGGGATCAGCAGAGGCTTTGGCTTCGACAGCTTTCAATATTTTGCCCTTCCATTTGTAGCCGTTGAGGGTCTCCAGGGCACGTTGCTTGTCTTCCTTTGTGCGAAAGCAAACGAAGGCGTATTCCTTGCGGTTTGGTGACTTAATTTTGGTCATGTCCAGCTTCAAAGTGTTTTTCAAGAGTTTTTTGAATTCCTGTGAAAAAGACAAGGCAATTATTAAGGTCACACCAGGTTATAGTACTCCCCTCTTACCCCTATGCCAAAGTAGCCCATATTTTTCACTTCGATTTTATAGATTTCGGAGGTAAATTCATTTCGTTCCAGGTAGGCGTATTGCTCCCCCTCTTCTTCACCTACTGTTTCTTCGGCACCGGCTTTTGCCGGCTCAGCTGATTGCTTTTCATGGTTGGCTTCGTTTTCTACTGGCTTCACGAGCTTGGTATTATTGTCGTTCTTTGATCCCTCAGCACTTGCTTCGTTTGGCACCAATTCAGTTGAATTTTTAATATTTTCCATTGCACTTGAAGTTAATTTAAAACATAAACAAAACACGTGCGCCAATAAGCGAGAAAGAAGGAGAGGGAAAGATAAATTTCTTCAGAGCGTTGCCACCTAGTGGCCGCATTAAGCGAACTCTGTTAAATTTAAAAGCATCATTTGCGAGCTCTATGTTGAATTTAACAGCATCATCTGCGAGCCCTGTTACTATTAACAGCATCACATGCGAGCTCTAGCTACATTTAACAGCAGCATCTGCTAGCCCTGTTACACTTAACAGCATCATTTGCGAGCTCTGTTAAAGGTAACAGCATCATTTGGGAGCAATGTACAAATAAGAAAGCGTTGCATATCTACACGGCGGCCAAAATTTGAAATGATATCTTCTTATTGGTTTCCATGTAATTAAATTAAAAATTAAAAGTATTTCAATAAATTTTTAAATAAATTTGTGGCTTTGGGACTGCATTTTAAGTCTCGTTAACATTCTTTAACCTCTTTGAAACGCTCCAAGGCCTGATCTAAAATTCTGTGACGTTCCTGCAGCACTTCTTCCATTTCTGTTTCATATTTCATGATATTTCCTATTTCCGCCAACAAATCAGCAGCTTGTCGGAGTTTAGCTTCGCATTGACTGGCCTCATCCTCTGGTACACGCAAAGCCTGCGCCACCAAAGCCTTCTCCAAATCGATAAGCAAATTGCCACGAAATATGCTCCAGCCGCCATCAAAAATATCCGCCAGCTTGAGCAGATCCTCGCATAGTTGAACTTTCCGATTGAGTGCCTCCTCGCTGAGTTCTGCAGGGGCAAGGAGGAGGTTTTATTGATTGATTTCGTATTGATTGCAACTCACCATCCATGGAGAATCCCGGTGCATTGCCATACAGTTGGGTTAGGGCATATTTCACTTGGAGTATATGAGTATTTGTCTCGTGCAGATCGATACGATGGCGATAGATAAAGTCCTCCAAGGCAATGGGCGTGCTCTTGTCCAATGACTCAATCTCTAACTGAAGCTGATTGTCCCTGATGATAATTTCTTTGGCGCTCTTCTTAACATTGCACAACTGACATTTCCAGGCTGATGAATTTTGCAAAGGATCCAAGGAGATTATCTGTAAAAAAAAGAGGGAAAGGCACATTAGTTTCCCTACATAGAGAGCGCCTCCCTTTGGCTTCTCACCTTCCCCGCCTTACACTTCAGACACGTTTGGGCTGCTGCAAAGGTGTCCAGCTCACTGGGATCGCTGCACCGTTGGCACGAGCAATCAAAGCATTTGGCCTGCCTCAGATGGAGCCTCCTCTGGATGGTGCTCCTCAGGGGCTGTGTATATGAGATATTCAGGATCTCACCCTTCCGAATGGCTCGCTTTGCTAGGAAAATGATATTCATGTCATCATCGAATCGATGCCTCATATTTGGCACACAATCGTGTGAGATCATTGCTGCTCCCGGATACAGAGCTCTCACTTTTCTACGCTCCTTGGGCTGTCTCACCTCGAAGGTGTTGGTGTCCAGGATGGCGGCAATGCGTAATATTTCCATCTCCGTCCACTCCCTCAGGCCCAAAACGGTTTTGATGAACGTTATCAAATTGGCTCGCAGCACCTGATACAAAGGCGTCTCGAGACGCTCCTTTAGGTGATCCTCCAGCGCAAAGAGACGCACAAAGTCCTCGGGTTGGGCTGATTTCAAGAGCATGCAACGCAGCAGCATTATAACACAATAGGCCGACTCCTTGCGCTCCTCATCCTGTTCGGGTTGATAATTGATTTTCGATTGAAAATTACTTTGAGCCATCAATTGGCATTCCCCGCGATGATAGGACGTACCCTCGCACTCCTTGCCGCACAGGGGCCAGGTGCACGAGGAGCACTTGTAGTAGTTCTGCGACTTGGCCGGGGCCAAGAGATTTCGATGGCAACCCAGGCAAATGGGCGTCGATGCCACCTTGGGACCCACAACCAGGGGAGCTTCCTTTAAGATTTGCTCGCCGATCTTTATGTCTCTGGTGGCTCTTAGATGCCTGCCCAGTAACTCATTGCTAGCCACCTCATAGCACTTGCATTCCCTCCTATGACCCTGCTTCCAATGCTCCTTCTGATGATCCCGACTGCAGTAGACAACACTCTTGCAGGCGGCACATATCTGGGACGCACGAGCCTGACAGAAAGCACAATTGGTCAAAGATGACGGCATCTGGGACTGCGACAGCGACTTGTTTGCGTAATCCACGCGCAACGTTGAAAATATCACTGTCGGACAAATTTTCTTTTGTGTCTGCCAAATGCGAGACACACAAATTCGAGCACACCCCGCTCCGTCTCCGTCTCCATCTCCATCTCTCTGTTTCGGTCTCGGTCTCGGTCTCGGTGCGGTCCGGTGTCCGATCCGATCTCTTGCATCTCTTGTCACATGGCGCACGACAGCAATTTATTATTAGAACTCTCAGTGAGCATTGTTTTTGCGCTTCTTCTCCGTGTCTCCGTGTCCCTATGTTTGTCTCTGCTTGTCTCCGCTTGTCTCTGCGAGCCGAAAACAATACACAATTTGTTGGCATTTGTTTAGGTTTCCCCTGGCCATGCCCAGAGAGCTTCTTCATCTCATTTGCTCGGTTTTCTCTAGAAATCTTTCGAAATCTTTGTGGTTGACATTTGAATCGGTTAACGCATAACCGTAACGGAATAAGTTTCCGTTTTGGTTATATTAGCTCAAGATTTTCTCATTTCTAAAAGATTTGCAGAAGTTTCTTAAGAAATTTCCCAATTTTCCTTTGAAATCTTTTGTAGTTTTGATATAACCATTTAAATCGGTTATTATTGCAGCCAACATAAGCATTCCAACATAATTTTTAACTTTTTTAAAACAAAAGTTTTCACAAAAAAAAACTAAAAAAAGTCCTCAATTTTTCTTTGAATTTTTTTTTTAGTTTTGGTATTGACATTCAAAACGGTAATTCTTAGACTTTAAGAAATAATTTTAAAATTGTTCTTCATAATTTTTTAAAAGATTTGCCAATTTTGAAACACAGAACTTTCCTAAAATTCAGTTTGTAAGCGTTTTTTTTTGTTTTTGTTTGGTTTTTGTTTTCATTTTAGCAATTCAATAATTTATTTATTTATTTTAGTTTTTCTCATAAATTTTCTATATATATAATTTATTCATATGCAATTAATTAATATATTGATTAATTGGAAATCAGTCTTTTTTATTTAAATAAGAGTTAAATGCATTTTCGTTTTCATTTTCATTTTTCGTTTTTCATTTGTTTTTGTGCTTGTTTTGTTGCTTGATTGAATGATTTGAATGAATGAAAGGCGAACAAAAAGGAGTAAAAAGAAAATACTTAACCAAAAAATATGTTTAAAAAAAGAGTGAATAATCAAAAGTAAATTGAACTACAGTTTGTGTGGCGTTTTTAGTTTTTAGTTTGCATTGTTGCTTGTCTTCGTTTTAGAGTTTCGAAATTAATAATAATAATTAAAATAATAGAAGAAGAAAAAAAAACATTTATATATATATATATATTTATATGGTAATAGTAGCTATTTGTTAAATTAATTTAAATGTACATAATAATCATTTATATATATATTTATATATAGACAAAAATGTTGCTTTCTATATCCCCTCTCTCTCTTTCTCTCTCTCTCTCTGTCTCTCGTTGAAGCGGCGCAATAAAATTTTCTTTATTATAGACAACAATTTCTCAATCTTTAATTAATAATTTTTTTGTTAATAATTTCCACTAAACAATATAGTTTTTTTTTGTTTGTTTTTTTTTGTTTGTTTTTTTTTGTTTGTTTTTTTTTTTTAGTTGAAAACGACGACAACGCAGCAACACAGTAAGTAAAACATTGTGGCAACATGTTGTGTTGATATGTGTGTTGCTGCAACATGTTGCTAGGTTCTTGTTTAATTGGCAAAAAGCAAAGCGATCGAATTCGAATGTTGCTAAAAGGCAGAAAGGCGCAGAAAAAGCTATTAATATTAGATTAATTGTTTGTGTCTGTGTTTTCTAAATTTAATAATTAACCAAAATGTCTCTCTCGCTGAGGAACTTTCTCTGACTCTGACTCTTTCTCTCTCTCTCTCTCTCTCGGGTCTCTGTCTCTGGCTAGCTACAATAATTTTGGCAATCATTTTAATCAAGTTTTAATATCGTTTTCAGTTCAGTTTTGATGATTAATTCCTCTTTTCATTACAAATTACAAATTGCTCTACATTATAACGAACAAAAAAAAAAAAAATAAAATAAAAATAAAATATTCAAATATATCAATTAATTAATTAAGGTGAAGCAACATTTAGTTTAGTTTAGTTTAGTTTTTTTTTGATTCTTATTCTTTAGACATTCTGTTGTTCTTTGAAATGATGATAATGATGATGTATATGCTCATGGACATAGCGATGGATCATGGAGCTGGAGGCGCTGGTATCCAATTCAATATCGGCCGTGTCTATATCCAAATTGGCCTGCTTGCCCACCTCGGTGACTGCCTCGGCCACTGCCTCGCCAACCGCATCGTCGTCGACATCGTCATTTAGATCAATCAGGGTATCGGTGCTGACCACCACTTTGCTGGGCGTGCTGCTGGTCATTTTCATGGGTGGACTCGGTGGCATATCCTCCTCTTCGCTGGCCAACAAATGGGCACATTCGAGGGCATCCCCATAGATTTTGGTGGCTCCTCCCCCGGAACTGGTTGAATGGGAGGTGGATGATTCCTTTAGATGATGACCTTGCCCCAGACCCAGCCCCAGCCCCTGCCCCTGCTGGTGCTGCTGCTGCTGTTGCTGCTGCTGCTGTTGGTGTTGCTTCAATTGTTTGCGTCGCTGCTCTCGTTCCTTTTGCTGCAATTGCTCACTCAGCTTGGCATAGATGAGATTGCCATAGTTCTTGTAATCCTTGCTGGATCGTCCTGCTGTTGGCTCCAATCTCTGATAGCCCTGACTCTGTAGACTCTTGTTGTTGTTGTTGTTGTGTTGCTGTTGCTGATGCTGATGCTGATGCTGCTTGGGTATCGGCTGCACAGTGGCCACATTTGTGGGCGTCGTTGATGTGGCCGGCGGCGGTGAATGTCCTCCGGCTCCACAGATGGTGGCATGCAAAAAGGAATCATAGCCACACAGATTCAACTTATTGTGTCCGTGTTGTTGTTGGGCAGCCAATACGGCCGGATTAATGGCCAGCTGTTGATGGTAAATGGGTATATGCGGTTGGGGATGGTCGTGCTGCTGCTGCTGCTGCTGCTGCTGCTGTTGATGGCTTGTTGCCGCTGCTGCTGCTGCAGCTTCTATGGTTGCTGGAGCTGCTGGATTGACCGCCAGCAATGGTTGCAGCAGCAGCGACGGCTGCGGCGGCGGCGGTGAAGGTATGCAATTGGGTGGGCTGCAACTGAGCGGTGACTGGCCGTTGTTGATTGCTCCCGTTGTTAGACCCGTAGTTGTTACCGTACTGTTGTTGTTGTTGTTGTTGCTGCTGCTGCTGATGTTGCTGTTGTTGTTGCTGTTGCTGTGGTTGGCAATTAGCGTAGGTATTTTCGAGCCCGTATTGCAACGTTGGCGTTGCTGTTGCTGTTGTTGTTGTGCTGCCGGTTGCCGTATGGGACTCACATTGGCTTGGGGTTTTCTGTAGCAAAAAAAAAAAACAGAAAATGAAAAGATTTTAATTAGTGTTTCGGCTCATTCTCTCTTTCTCTCTTGCTCTCTCTTTCTGTGTGTGTGTGTGTGTGTCTGGTCAGGCTCAGGGTAGGTCGCCATAAAACAAAATCGTATTATAAATCATGAAAAGGGAACAAGTTAAAAGTGAGTCGAAGGGATGATGCCAATTTCCTCCATTCACTTCATATGCATATGGCTAGGCTGGGCTGGGCTGGGCTTTGGGGGGGGGGGAGGTTACTGGAACGTGGGGATTGTTGTGCATTGAGCCTGATCTGAATTTTTGGCTTACCCATTCAACTGAAAACACAAGCGATTCTTCTCCATGCTCTCCCTGATGATGCTTATCAAATCGTTGCGATTTAATGCCGATTTCCAACACTCGGCCGATTTACGCTGCTGGCTGAGCAACGATTGTGGGCGTGGCTGTCGCAATTGTACACCATCCAGCATTACATCGCCACCACCAGCATTTAACCCAGCCACCTGGTGAGGAGGGGGCGAGGATGAGGCACTCTTCTGTTTGGCAGGATGCGTCGTTTGTACTGTTTGTTGCTGCTGGCTCTGATTCAGGTGTTGTTGGCGTTGCTGCTGCTGCTGCTGCAGGTGACGATTCTGCCAGGTGGAATCATTGCCCACTGAGAGGCTGCGTTGACGTGTTTCAAGGCAATGGTCCTGATACTGATTGATTTCATTGAATGAAATAAAACGAAAAATGAAATGACAAAAAGAAGAGCAAATAATAAGTTAGAAATTTAACTCAAAAACATTTTAAAAAACAAAAACAGAAGAACAAAAAAACAGTAACCAAAAACAATAAACTCAAAACAACAAACAAAAATGGGCGACTGGGAGGCTTGAGGGCTGAGGGGCTATCAAAATGTTGCAATTGACTTCAGAAAATGGCAAATCGGCGATATATATTGGTTAGTTTAAGATGTAGTATGCATTATATAGCTAAAAGACTGCGTTAAGACGCTCTTTGATCAACGGATCACGCTTTTACGAGTTCTGTAAGCAATTTTAGCATCGAGGCCAAATTTTTTGCTGGCAAAGTTTTGGAGTGGCGTGAAAATTGCCAAATTTTGGCTCTACAGATTGCCCACTGTTAGATGAGACGATTCTCATCTAATGCCCCCTTAAGTATGCAATAAACAGTCGAAACTTGATTTTGCCAATTTCACAAACTTTTTCAATAACCTTTGCATTGAGGATCATTTCTAGGTTTTTTTTTCACATTTTCATTGCATACTTAATGGGGCAAATATTACGTATTTCACCTCCTAGATCCTTTACGATCTTCTACTGCATTCGATTAATATGTTAAAAGGCTAAACGAAAACCGATATTTGGATATATGTATAATTTGCCATCTTTAGCATTTGCAACATTTTTCTAAATGTATTTTGTGTTGGATGGGTCGTATACTTGATTTTTGTGTTCGCTTCAAGTTATTTTTAACGTTGTTGCTGTTGTTGTTGTTGTTGGTTTTTGTTTGTTACCTTGTGCCTACCTTTTGTTTGCGCGCCCTTCGCAGCATTTTGACTCGTTGCGTTGCCTGTTTCATGTAGATGTCCTGTTGCTGTTGCTGTTGTTGTTGTTGTTGTTGTTGTTGCTGACGCTGCTGACGTTGCCCCGGACAATCGAGGACATCAGCCGGCGAGTCCTGTTGCTGTTGCTGTTGCTTGGCTGCTCCGCCACAGCATTTGAGATTCAACATATTCTCGTAGGTATTGTGAGCATTGTTATCCGCTTCTCCGCAGCAATGCTCCAGTTTGGAATTGTTCTTGTGATATCTGTTGGCCTGCTGCTGCTGCTGCTGCTGGTGATGATGATGATGATGATGGCTTTTACTACCCTTACCACTGCCAGTGGGCTGTTCGGTAACAGCGCTTGGCGCTGCTCCTCCTGTTGTCGTCACATCCTTTTCCTTGTCGCTATTGCTGTCATCGTCCTCGTCATCGGACTTAATCAGTTTGCGTGGTCGATAGCGATGCTGACGGCGTGCGCCAGCGGATGTCGTTAGGCCAGCTCCAGCTCCAGCCCCACCGCCAGTTCCACCGAATCCTCCGCCTGTTTTTGACATCGCCGTGGGCAGTTTCTTTAGTTTATTATTGTTGTTGTTGTTGTGGGCATTGTTGATATTGTTGTTGGTATGAGTGGTTGTAGTGGTCGTTGTTGTCATGCACGAGGGATGCATCGCCAAGCCGGCCGCGCCCACACCACCACCACCACCACCACCGCCACCACCACCAGCACCACCACCGGGGCCGCCGCCCGTGCCGCCTCCTTTCGATTTGCCCTCGGGACTGACAGTGAGTCGCACGTTTATTGTCTTGCTGCCGCAATGGGGCACCACCACAGACTTGCCGATGGACTCGTATATGGTATACACAATGCCCACAATGTCATCCTTTGTGATTTTTCCATGATGCCCATCCAGATCGTAGAATGTGAATGAGAATTGCAAAGGCTGCGACGATTTGCCACCCTCAACGGATACATCGCAGGTGAATTCCTGTACGTAAACGAAACACAAAAATTTCAACAAAAATTCATTAGTAACACAATTGAAAATTGGGATCACATTTTTAGCCATAGTTCAAATTGACCCCCAATTGGTAAACGAAAGAAAAAAAATTCATATTTTTTGTTAAAAAAATATTCAATATAAAGCTACAGTGCTTATCATATTTATAATTCACCCAGCAACTTTAAACTTTGATTTAATTTTAACATATTTTTAAGGTTTTTAAGGACAGAAACATATTCAGTAGAATTTAGCGCATTTTGTATTCTATTTATAGAAAACTTAGAAACAATCGTTAACTTTTCTTATATATCATAATTATAGCCCACAGTAGCAAATTTGACTTTATTAAGTGCGGATCAGACTTTTCGATTTACAAACATTGTAATTAAGTAAACAACAAACTTTCCAACTGTTTTCCTCTAAAATAGTGTTGGAAACCGAATAAACAGTGCTTTGAAACTAAATGAAGCTTGCAGTTTAGGCTGTTTTGCTCAATTAAACGTTTGTTCAACACTGACTTTGACAAAGCAACAAGCTTTTCAACTATTTACAGCTAAAATAGTGTTGGATACCACATAAACACAGATTTCTACAAATCTATAAGAGATTAAAAAATAAAGCTAACTACACTGTTTAATTTTGTCTTAAACTTTTTACTGTCGAACGTTACGCAACACTAAACACTTTGAGAACTCAGAGTTTAGCCTTTAGCCTTTGTAGAGCGTAAATCAATTAAGCAAATGGATTCATAATAATGAAATAAAATGCCAATAGAATGGAAAATCGAATATAAATATCAAATTTTATTGTTGATTTCGTTCATTGATTCATTCATCTCTCTCTTTGTCTCTAGCTCCCTCACTCTTTCTAGTTGCCCAACACAATAATAAGCGATTCGCTCTCTATATCATTTTCGTATTTAGTACATTCCATTTTTCAATTGAATTTTCAAATTACTTTTTTGCTTTGCTTATAAAAACATGAAACAAACAATTTTGTGTGTATTTCATGACCCACCAGAGGCATGGGCAGGGGTATGGACAGGGGCAGGGGCAGAGGTAAAAGCAGGAGAGGCATACATATGTATGTACATATATTCTCCACCTTTTATGTACATTGTATTTTTGGTATGTATTTACAGCTAATGGTCAAGTTTAATCAACTCGCATGCTGCGGCTGCTGTTGCCTGTTGCTGCTTCTGCTGCTGCTGCTGTTGTTGTTGTTGTTATTATTATTTTTGGGCTTCTTTTTGGCCATATTTCATTGGCCACTGCTGGGCTAACCGAACATAAACTCAACTTTTAAATGTGCTTTTAATTAAAATTCAACACGGAAAAAACAACAACGAGGCGAAAGGAGGAGGTGGAGTAGGAGGTGGAGGAGGCAAACAGAAACAACAACAATGGCAAGAAATGCGTATTTCATTAACACAAGGGCGCCGGCAATTTACTGTATTTACCACCCACCGAAGGGGCAGGGAGGGAGGTAATTTGTATGTAGGTGTGTTTGTGTGTGTGTGTGTGTGTGTGAGCTTGATGCTTGCCAAAAATATCAAAACATTAAAATTCAATAAAAAACCATTAAAAGCCAACAAACCGAACAACAACACGAAAAGCACTCAAAGGCAATTAAAAAACAAAAAAAAATCTTCGTAGCCAAGTAGCAAAAGAAATTAAATTATATTTATTTATATGGAGAGTGGAAAACACTTTATCAATGGGTCTAAATGGTTAATGGCTAATGGTTCCCCCTGCTCCCTGCTCCCCTCTCCCCCCCCTCTCTCTCTCTCTCTCTTTCTCTCTTACTTAAATATTTAGTCAAAATTATGGCCACAATTTTCGAATGGTTTGCTGCTGTTGCTCTTGCTGTGGTTGCCACTTAATTGTTGTTTTTAGGTGCCAGATGGCTGTGGTTTACCTCCCTACTCTCCCCTTCTCGCCACTTACCATTTTCCCCGCCCCTAACCACTTCTGTTGCAGTTGCAGATAAGTATTTCGGTCAGAGAGAGAGAAGAGACGATGGCAAAAAAGTGTTGCATACTTTTGGCAGCTGCCTTAAATTTATGTTCAACATATTGAATTGAATTGTTTTTTTTTATTATTAGTTATAGTTAAGTCCCACTCTTAAAATGTTAACGCTAACAAATCTAACAAAATGTTAATATTAAAACAAATCTTAGCCTTTAAATTAGTCTAAAACATGACAAATATAGAAAAAAAAGGTCGTCATATATTGAATTTCTGGGTTCCCGGCAATACCAAATGAAAATAGTTATTCAGAGCAACAAACAAAGCCACAGACTAAGTTAAAGCCTTCTGCAGTTGAGGTTGGTGATGAAAAGGGAATTTTTCGGAAAACTGAGTTTAAAACTGATTAATGTCATTTTCCAGACATAGATTTTAAAAAATCATTGAAAAGTTGACTTAGTTTATGAAATTCGAATTTTTTTGGTGGAATTTTTCCATTAATTTGTTGGTGGTAAAAAACAACCAAAAGGCCGTGCTAGCTTCTGCCATGCCGAAGTTTGTATACCCTACTTACATATAGGGATCAATATGCAATAACCAAAATTTGTGTAAAAAGTCGGTTTTTCTGTTTTTCTGACCAAAAATAGTTTTCTGGCCGATTGTCCCTATGGCAGCTGATCAAATTTGGCGCAAATATTCAAATATTCATTTTTAAAAATAAGCGCTTGAAAAAAAACAAAAGGTAGGCTCTAAAACTTTATTTTTGAACTATCTTTTCTATGGAATTTAGCCAGGCAAACTAAGATTTGTAAAGTTTTTTAATAATTCCTTAGAAAGCAACGAACTTATTGATGCAAAACTTCAATTTCGACCGATCATTCCTATCATTCTGAATCCGAAATATACAATGCCTGCAGTAAAGAGAAGACTGCATGTGAAATTTCAGCCTTGTAGATGGAGCTTGCGCTGATCTAGAAGAATGGACGCACTAACAGGACTATATCAACTCGTCTCATCGTGCTGATCGAGAATCCATATACTTTATATGGTCCCATGCTTCCTATCTTATATGCTTCCTATCTAGCCCGTAAACATTTTACTCGTGGCCCAGATAAGCTTTGTTGCTGAAGAAACGCTTTAAGCTCTGAGCCAAAGGACTTGATATAGGGTTCCATGTTTCGAGGCGTAAGAAAAGCCAATAGGGATCAATCTGTGAGTTGCAAAGGGAAATGAAAATGGAATGACATTGCAATTTCCATTGCCAAAAAAAAAAAAAATAATTGAAAAATGTTGGCAACTTAATTAACTTGTTTTCTTCTGCAGGAGGCGATTGTCGTTGTTGTTGTTGTTGTCATCTCTTGTCCTTACTCACCTCCAAACGTATGCGTTCCTCTTTGTGATGATGCAAATGACGTGAATGCTGATGTGATCCATGTTGGGGTTGCATGGCCGCTGCCGCATCGACCACATCCTCATCGCCAGGGGGTGGAGGAGGAGGGGCAGCTGCACCCGATGCTGTTGACTGCATATTTACATATTTGCCATGTTTACCATTCGAACTGGTGCTGATGCGCAAGTGTTTGCTCTCCTGATGCGAATGATGATGATGATGATGTTGCTGCTGCTGATGATGATGATGATTATGATTATGACGAGTTGCTCCACCTGGTGGGTGAGGATGTGAATGATGATGCTGTTGCTGTTGCTGCTGCTGCTGCTGCTGCGATTGCTGGACTTGGGATTGATGTGAATGTTGATGATGTTTCTGTACTGTGCCCGAGGCATTGCCTGGCGGCGTTGTGATTATATTAACCACAGGCGTTCGCAGTTGTATATTATTGTCACGTTCACTGACCAGCAACAAATCTGGCGGGGCACTGCATGAGGATGAGGCACGCACCTGATGATACATCAATTCCTCCGAGTCTGTGGTGCACTCCTGGACTGTAAGACAAAGACAAAGAGAGAGAGAGAGAGAGAGAAAGCATAAGAGGGATGTTTTTTTAATTAAAATGCAAAGTGGCATGAAATTGGCTACAAAACTACAAAAGGCAACAGACAAAAAAAAAAAGCGAGAGACAGAGAGCGAGAGAGAGAAAGAGAGAGATGGAGATGGAGATGCCTCCGCACCGCGTCTTCTACTTCTTCTTCACAATTCATTTTGCACACATTTTCTTTGGCGGCTTTGCAATTTATTTGCAATTTGCACAACAACAAAGTTTATGCCTCAACGCCCATACAAAACGATCGGCGGCCAACTTTCAGTTCCCACTTGAGAAGACAGAAGACGGCAGACAGAGGAGAAGGAGACGGGGACGTCGTCGGACGACGACTGCTCTGAGAGCATTCCTAATTAATGACGTCGGCGACGTTGCTTTGAAGGGATGCTGCTGGTGCTGCTGCTGCTACTTTCTGTCACTGTTAGGTTTATTTATTACTCATACGACATGTGAACCCATGAAATGCATACATATGTATTATAAGAGAAGAGAATCACTCGACTTCAAAAAAGAAAAAAAAAAACCCAGAATTCTATATTTCGCACCTACTAAGCGCCAATGTGGGTCAGTTTCGGCCAACTGTTTCTCTCTCACTTAACAAGGACTCCAGGACAACGAGAACAAGCTCATTTCCCTGGCACTTTAACTAATTGTCTTCAATTGTTGTCACCTTCTCGCACACTCAGCCCACGAGTTGGAGAGAGGGGGCGAGTCCTGCGGGTAACAAAACAAAGCAAAAACAAAATGGGAGTAAAAATGTCTGCAAAACGTAGACTTGGGAATAGCTTTGCTTGCATAATGCTCATGCAATTAAAAGCCATGTCCTGGGCAAGGACGAGACAGTGTGAGAGCAAGAAAGAAAGAGAGAGATAGAGAGAGGGAGAGAGAGAGAGGGCGCATAAATGAAAAATGAAAAGCGAAAATGAATTACCGCAATATTTGGGTCAGAGGCAAAAGAGAGAGTGGGACAACAATGGTCGGAAGGGGAATGAAAAGTGTTTTTATCTCTTCTCTCTCTCTCTCTCTCTCTCTCTCTCTCTCTTCCTTTTCATTTCCCTTCCCTTTGTTTTCGCGAGCTAATTAATTAAAATGAAGAAGATACTATTCTCGTACAATGGCTGAAAGGGCTGCTCGGGGCGTGGGTTAAGGGCGGGGGGCGGGTGTGAGGAGTGTGAAGGGGCACTGCGGCTGGGATAAAAGCTTTATGCAGCTCTATGGTAACCAAGAGAAACCCAAGAGAAGTTCAAAAGAAATTATCTTTCTCTCTTTTCACAAAGTTTTTTTTGTTGTTTGTTGTTGTTGTTGCTGTTGTTGTTGTTGTTGGCATTATCAAATAAAATGCCACCTGCTAAATTGTGTTTTATTACAAAATGATGATCAATTTATGCGCATTTTTGATTTGCACTATAAAAACCAAATGCTCACTCAAACACACACATACACAAAAACACATACACAAACACACATACACACACACACACAGACAAGTAACTAATTAGTTATGCAAATTTCATATCTTTAGCATCTCTCTGTTGTTGATAATGAAAATTTATGAAGATTTGAGCCTAAAAATGTCCAAATATCGATCTCCCAAGTGAAAATTAACTTTAAACATTACTCATACGCCACGTGGGCTGGGCTAAAGCTTAAGCCACCAAGCGTGACGTTTCATTTATCATAGAAAATTCATGAGGCAGGGAGTGGGGAAGTGGGCAGTGGGGATGGGGGTGGGGAAACAACTTTGTGACCTCTCAGGTAGTTTATTTGGCTTTGGACTCTTAAGCAATAAGCCGTGTCTAAGAGAGGGGCTAAAATTGTGGGCACACACACACACACACACACACACACTAACGTAGACGTACACGTACACACATTACGCAAATGTACTAATTCAATTCATTGTATAAGGCATATGGCTTAAGTCAATCGTTTCCAAGAGAGAAAGATTTTCCACTCGAAACTTGTTTGGCCAAAATTTTTGCTCTAACTAAAAGTTAAAACGTTTTTTTATCTTTCTATATAATTGGCGTGGGCGTGGAATTTTGCTAAGGGAATTCCCAAAGTGTCATATGCCTTTATAAGTGTATCTATGTACATACATATGTAGCTGCGTTTTGCCTCAAATATCTTTTCAAAGTTAATTTGCAAGGCGGCATGTTTCATATCAGACGCTAAAATGCTTTCATGATGACTCAACAACAACAACAGCAACAGCAACAAAAATGTTGATTCTTGGCCACTTGAGAGCAAAACATGTTCTTTTTTGGTTTATCTTGGCGCCACGATCGTCGAACAGAAAACCAAAAAAAAAAAAAAAGGCAAAGAAAGATTCAGAGTCGACAGAGACAGCAAAAGGCGATAATTAAACGCAAAACAAAGCGGACAAGACAAAAGATAAAAATGAAAAAACAAAAAAACTAAATTCAGACAGATCTCAAGCGGTCGACCTTTAATTAGAAAAGGTGTAGAGCCTAAAAACCGACAAAAAAAAACGAAAAACCGAAAAAAAAAAATGACAAGAGCTAATGAATGATGTCCGAAACAAAAAAAGTTTTGCTGGCTGGAATCCTCTTCTCTTTGCCATGGCAACAAGCAACAAACAATTTATTAGACAGATGATGTGCCAGCAGGGCAAAGAGACATGACACGACCAAAAGGAAAGAGAGAGAAAGAGAGTGAAGAAGAGCGAAAGAGAGGGAAAGCAAAAGATATAAACTAAAGATAAACTTCATAATTGTGGCCAAGTCAAGTCGTTTGTGGCCAAAACGTTCGTATCTCACATGTAAGTGTTAATGAAGTTAAGTGTTTTTGACGCCCAACGAAAGCGAACAGCAACAACAACAACAACAATAACAAAAAAAAACACAAGAATCCCGTCAAATGTAGAAATGTATCTTACAGATACAAATCTACTTTCGAGTGCAAAAAAGGCCAACATTAAGGCAGTTGAATCAATTGAAAGATTTTAATCAGTTTTTAAAAACAATTTTCAAGTGGGCCCAACACAAAGGGAAAACATAAAATCAAGAGAAAAAATGAGGAGGAGGAGGAAAAAATGAAAGAAATGAATGAATGAATAGATGGATTTCCAGATCAATTTTAAGTTTCAAGTTATTTTAGCATACAAAAAGTACAAAAATTGTTGCCAAGAGTATAAGATTCTACCTAGTCAGCTCTCTCTCTCTCTCTCTCTCTCTCTATGTCTATCTCTTTTTTAAGACATTTTTTTTTTGTTGATGACAAATTAAAATGATCCCTCAAATACTTCAACTCTGATCACGATTTTGATGTGCGGGTTTCCTTCGACCACTTAATAAAACCATTTCAAGTGCTTTCTAATTTCTCGCCCCCTCTCTGTCTCTCTCTCTCTTTCTCTCTCTCTCTCTCACACATGTTGTGCACATTTTTTTTTTTTTTTTGTTTATAATATTTTTTTGACACTTCACAATTTACAACCACAATTTGGCATGGGGCACTTATCGCCTGTGACCGGCAAAAATCAAAAGGGGCAACAGAACAAAAAAAAAAAAAAAGTATATATATATATATATTTCTTTATCAGGCTAAAGAAATCTGCCTCAAAAAAAAAAAAAGAACTCAACCAACCTACCCACCTTTTATTTTGTCTGTGTGTGTGTGTGTGTGTAGCCTTATCAGCTGTTGGGGGAATGCTTGCTAAATACCAGTAGCAATTATTTTGGAGCGGCAAAAGATAGAGAGGTTTAGATATTGCTTTCAAATGGGGTTGGGTCTCGGTCTGGGGCTGCGTCTGTGGCTGGGGCCGGGGTGAGGGCTTAATTAAATGCCGATAATCGATGCGCCTACCCGTAACAGTTACACGATGAATTCAATGGTGGGCCATGGTTGGTGGGGGTGGGGGAGAGGGAGCAGCTCATTGCTCTTATCAGCGTCTGAAGTTCATGGCAAAAAAAAAAAAATAAACGTCACGCGTCATCGTTCAAGGGAGTAGAAGGTAGGCAGGGGAAAAAGCCTTGTTGCAATTTTAGCCAACATTAAATCTAGCTTGCCCTCTGTCTCTCTCTCTCTCTCTCTCTCTCTCTATCTCTCTCTCTCTCTTACTTTGCTGTATTGTCGGCATTTTTATAAGTTTTTCTTTAATGTTACACACAAATCAAGTGAAACAAATGCCGACAGTGAACGTACAGATCGAGCGTGCCTTTTGTCTGATATACGAGTTGAAGTTATCCTCTCTCTCTCTCCCTGTCTCTCTCTGTCTCTCTCGTACCTGTCTAATCGCCAGTCTCTTCTCTTAAGTCAGCTCAGCGCGTGTCTGAGCTTTCGGCTTTCAGAGGAGGCCTTCATCTCTGCCGCTTAACGTGTTCGGAAAACGGGTTTTCTGGGCTTATTAACTTAACGTGTATGTACATACATATATACATACATATATATATATATATATATGAGAGTCTATATGCATATATGTATCTGTATCTCTATCTCCATCTCTATCTCTATCTCTGTGGCTGTTGTTGTTTCTTGTTTCTCTCTCTCTCTTTTTCTTTTGAAAAATATCTCTATAATCTTCTGATGGGCCTCAATTCATTGCTGATCAAGTTTTCCATCTATATAAATGCACACAAAATGACTTATAATAGAAATTGTTTAAATAAATTAAGCAATTTACATATTATTCCATTCAAATGCGTTCTTAGAGCTGAGTAAATGAAAAGAGTCTGAAACTTTAACTTCTTTCGTGTAAGAGAAGTACAAAGGGAAAATATCCTGAGTTGCTTTAGGTAGCCAATCAATTTGAGAGTTAAAGAGTTCAAACTCTTTTTTCTCTTCTTAACCCAGAAGTAATTAAAAACTTTGCTGTCTCTGAGCAAGGAGAGCCTCAGAGGAAAGATTAAAGAAAAGGATCAAGTCTCTCCTAGAGAAGGCATTGAAGAAATTGGCCAACGGAATGGCTGGAATATGGAATTTTTTCAATCATTTGGCTTAGCTTTCAGTTGTATTGCGTTTATAATCTTAGCGTTAATATCTATTTTGTCTATCTACAATCCACTTCATCTCCCGCTGTGGGTTTATCTCAGCTGGTTTCCCCCACTCCCCTCATCAGTTTTTTTTTTTGCGGCTACACACAAACGGAAATTAATTACAAACAGCGTGCTTAAACTTGCCCCAGCAACAGCAACAACAACAACAACAACAACAATAATAATGAATGAGGGGCATAATGAGCGAAGGTTATTCTTGAGATGTTGTTGTTGCTGCTGCTGCTTTCATTTATTTAACTTTAAAAGGCGTTAATTTTGCAGCATAAGCAAATGATTATTATTTTCGTATGGCGCCAATTTTCTGGAATTTTATCAACATTTTTTTTCTCTTGTTTTGTGTTTTGTGCTTTGCTTTCGTTTCTCTGTGTGTGTGTATGTGTGTGTGTGTTCTCATTCCCATGGGTGGTAGTTGTTGTTGTTGTTTTTTTTTGTCAATCAAATGTCAATCAAAGAATGCTCTAGTTTTCATGCCTCAGTATGTAGTATGTGAGTGACACTCGTGATGTATAGGGAGAGGGGGGTTGGGGTGAGCTGGAGAAGCTCGAAGAGTCGGAGAAGTCGTCATGTATTGTATCGTGTCGGGGGCAGAGAGTTTTGTAATTTGATTGCTAAAGCGTAGAAGCTGCAACGAATTGTGTAAATATGCATGTACTTTTTTTTTTTTTTTTTGTATCTGTGGAAACATGGAAACACACAGCAGACGACAGACGACGCTTCAAGACTGAGCGACAGACAGACAGATGACGGCGACAGATATGATAAGATAGACCGCCCCTCCCTGCAAGTTAGTGCCCTGAGCTGCCCTGTGATGCTGCTGCCGAGGGAAGTTTAAACAAAAATACCAACACAAATAGCTTCAAGTTTCTAAAGATCTCCTAATTAGTTTAATAAAACTTTGTTAATTTAATGGCTTACCGAATTTCAGAAAAAACTCTTAAGAAATTACCAAGTTATGAGCATAAACGTTTTGAGTAGAAGCGTAACGGCAGACTAGGCCGCTAGATGCGCTAAAGTGCACATGGCAGAAGTCGCTTTATTCTTAATTTCAATCAAGTTTCTGCAAACTTTGCGAGGCTTCTTTAAGTGAGTAGAAACTTGAAACTATTTAAGGGAAATTCTAGTGCCGCTAGGTGCGCTAAAGTGCACATTTGCCTGTGGAAATGGCATGCCAAAAGTCGCAGAAGTTGCAAGTCTTCTCTAAATTTTTTAACTTTCTTTATAATAGTATTAAGAATATTTTTCCTTTGCCCTATCTCCTTTCAACTCTAGGATCACCCCTTCACAGAGTCACCCTTTTAGAGAATTGTTGTCTCTACTAGCCACGTTACCTGTAGAAGATTCAGAAAGAGATGGAGAAAAGTGGAGAAAAGGGGACAGTTCGACAGGGCAGGTGGTTAGCCCTTAGGAGTTTTCTAGGACAGGCAAAAAGCTGCCCACCTCCATCCCAACCGACCGAGGGGCACGGATCACCTGGACAGATGCAGAAATTATAAACTACAACAGACTACGAATTAAATAAAAAGGCGAGAATGAAGTTCTTAAGTAAGATAAGAGAGGATCCTGACCCAATTACAGAATAGAGAAGATTGTTATTCAGAGCAAAGTACCGCGTTAAGGGTAATGCAAGGTACAGTTCTTTAAGGATAGAAAGTAGATATAGTTTCCAGTAGGTTGGTCGAATCAAGAGAATTCAACTAGAGTACGAGAAACTTTAAGGGCGACTCTCGCTTTTGACTCTCAAAAATAAATGTACAAACATATCACATATCACATATGCCTAGGCATTTACGTAAATTATTGTGCTGTTTTTATTATTATTATTGTTGTTGTTGTTGTTGTTGTTGACTGCTTGGCCCTTTTATGGCCGTGTTAAAATTGCGCGACACACACACACCAAAAACGAGACAACATCTCAAGTTTTATGCGTTTTTATTATTACAAATGCCTCGGCTCGGCATCTTTTATGACCACCTGCAATGCCAAATGAGATAAAAAGACGATACCTACCAAACCGAACCGAACTGAACCGAAAAAAAAGATATATATATATATACATATATATATGTATATACTTATGTATATTTTGTTGTAGACAATAAAATTGTTTAAATTATGAACTGAAAGCGCCAACTCTGTCTAGCCTCTTTGTCTGCCCTCTCTCTCTCTCTTGGTCTTTGTGTGACATATGCACTCGAGGGGCGTGTTATGCCGCCCACCTCCACAAGCACACTTCAAAAGCAGAATAGAATAAGTTAACTACACAACAAAGAAGAAGAAAACAACAAACCGAATTATGTGATGTTTCTTTCAACTTTTGCGCCTAATTCACACTTGGTGGTTCTTGTTGCTGTTCTTGTGTTTGTGTTTGTGTGTGAACAATTTGTATGTATTGCCTTTAGCAGCATCATCAAAAAAATAAAAGATGAATTTTCCATTTACCCCCCTCCCACCCCTGCTTTCTCATCCTCTTATCAGCGACCAAGTGTTGTTGCCGCCATCAAAAAAAAAAGAAAAGAAAAGAGACATCAATATGAAATTTTTGTCACGTTTTCTAATGCGTGTGTGTGTGTGTGTGTGTGTGCGTGAGTGCGTGTGTGTGTGGGGAGGGGGTTCTTCTTTGCGGAGAGCTAGGGATGCTTAGCCTCGTAGGCGCTTGTATTTGGCTATTTGCCGAGGGCAGTGCCATAGCCAGGCATGCATACAGCTGTTGGAATGGGAAGTGCCAGAAGGGGCGGGATATACGGGGGTGCGGCAAAGTGTGAAAATTGAAAATTATATACAAGCAGAAGAAGAAGACGAAGAAGAAGCAGAAGGCACTAGCGCCGCAAACACATGTAACCCTCAAAAATCTAAACAAATTCGTTAAACCTGTAGAGATCAAAAAAACGATATACATATATATATTTTAGATATTTGTCTGGCAAAACCTTCAAATTTAAAAAGGAAGACCTCTTTGATAGAATGATCCAATCTAAACCAAATGAGCTTATTGCTCTGGGAAGCCTTTTAAGATGTTTTGAATGTAGTTTCATCTACCATTCTAATCGATTTGCAGCTGTTCTATAACCCATTACAAGTTTCAGTTTTTAGAAAATTACAACTTGCAGTAGAAAACAGTTCAAATATTAGTTTGCTGCATACTTTTGGGGGGTTTTAAATGCCAAGAGAAGTTAACAAAGTTTCAGTTGGTGGGAATTGATATTTCGATTCGACCTACGTTATTTTTGTCCATCCAAGAATCGGTGGGGAATATAATATTCAATTACATGTATTTGGGTTTTTATTTCCCCCCCCCCCCAACATTTATGTTGCTCCCCCCTGCCCCATCCCCCTAGGGGTGATGTGTATTCGTTGGCTGTCGTTGCTCGTTTAGAGCTCTCTATCATTTGCAGGCATCAATGTTTTTATATGTTATGTTTATGCCATGTGCTATTACTTTAGCATTGGCAAACACCCTCAATCTAAATCTACATTTCCCCCCCCCCCCCCCACCCTCTCGCCCCATCTCGTCCCTCGTCTCTGCCCCTGTAGCTGCTAAACGTTGCCTTGGCACCTCTGCCGCTGCCCCCGACAAGCCATTAACATGCTGTTGGGGGGGGACACACACAAACACTCATCTATATGTGTTGAAGATGTGAATGTATCTCACAGATACAGATACATTCTCATCAGAGAGCTACGCATGACTATAAAGTATATTTTAGCATGTCAAGCGTTGCGCATCCGCTTTGATGTTTATTTGACAGTTTTTATAGCGGCTTTTATCTGCCAAGCAACTACTTGGCTCCGTTCATCCCCTTCCTCCTAAACATTCCTCTCTATCTATCTCAATCCCATTCCGCCTGCTATCCCTTCTTTAACTTAGAGAACTGTCTTCTTCCTATTTCACACAACAACAACAATTTCTTCTGTTCTTTTTTTTTTGTTTTTGCACAAAAATGCTTTTGAAGATTTATATTTTGTTTTTGTTTTTGTTTTCGTTTCGTTTCGTTTCTTTCGGCTTTGACTTTGAGAATGCGTCACACGCATAAATTGTTAATTCATTTTGGCCTTTGGAAAGAGCAAACAGACAAAAAAAAACAACAAAAATAAGCCAAGTCAATGGAGAAGAATGAAGAGACCTAAAGATATCAAAAGGGATTGCCAGAAGATTGACTTGATTTGAGTTAAATACGGCGACAGCTTCATTCAAAAATGTTTCATTCATTTTCCATTGCAACTCAAGTGCACTCCCCCCCCCCCCCCCTCTGCCACTCTTTCTCACTTTCTGTGTCTCGAGAAACTTGCTTGGATCTTTACTTTACTTCTGAGAAATATGGAAAAGTTTAAAAATTGTATTGACAAATTCTTCTTTTTTTTTGTTTTCGTTAAAAGTTATTCTTGGAATTCTCAATAGTTTCTGAAGTTTCTCTCCGATCTGCTTGGAATGACAAGTGTTTAACCGTCTCTCTATGAAAAGGCAAACTGCTTTTTGAGCCATTTCATTTGGATTTTATATATTTAAGCTTCATGTGGTTGCAGGCAAGCCATTTGGCGAAGCTAATCCGATTGGACATCTATAACTATAATTATCAGCCCAAAAACTATGTAGCTCATAGGAAATTTCACTTCAATAAAATAGTCTACAAGGTTATTGAAAGATTCTTGAAAACTTTTTGAAAACTTTGCCTAAAAAAAATTAAGAAGAAAAAGTCTCTTAAAACAACAATTGAACGGCATTTGGCATTCAGTTCTCGGTTTGGTATGGAAAATCTCAATGCATATGTAATTTTTTTTTTCTAACTGGTTTTTTGCATTTGACTGCATAAAGTATGAGCAAATGGTCGTTTGTTGTTGTTGTTATTGTTATTATTGTTGTTGTTGTTGTTGCTACTGTGCGAATAAACACTGTGGAGGCCTCTCCACCTCTGCTCAGCGGCTGCTTCTGGCCTGGCCAACATTTTGTTTGCGCAATTACCTCAAACAGACAAACAAACAAACAAACAAACAAACTAGCACAAGTTAAATTTTGTTGTTTTTTTTTTGTTTTTTTCGTTTTGTGCAAACGGCGGCAAATTAAGTTTCTCCACATAAAGTCGAAAATGGATATATTTGGGGGGGCTCAATTCCACCCACACACGGACACACGCACACTCGGTCGCACATTCATTGAAACTGGCGACCATTTGGCTAAATATTTAATGAAAATATGCGCATCTCTTTGTTTGTCTCTCTCTCTATCTCTCTCTCTCTCTCTCTCTCTCTCTTTCTCTCTCGATTGCAATTACATTACGCAGGCCAAGAAACACATAAAGGAGAAACGCAATTGCCTTTTGCCATTTTCACATTCCACATTTGTGTTATATTATTCATGCAATTGCCACGCCCATTTTATTATTTGAAAAATTCAAAGATTTGCATAAACTGATTGCATTTGGTTTCGTTTTTTAAATTGCCTTTTATTATGAACCTACCCAAAAGCAAAGGAGCAGAAGGAAGAAAAATTATGGCAAACAATTTTCTTTTTATTAAATAAAGTCGAAAAAGAAAAAAAGTTTTGCTCATAAAATAGTTTTATTGCCCTTTGGGCTAAACCACTTGCCTTCTGTAATTAACTGTTTTTCCCAGTGTCTCGCACACCCACCCACACACACACACACATTCCTTTCAGTTATCATGAACAAGGAGAGAAGTTTTGCCAACTTTTCTCAGCATAAAAGTTCACTTTTCATATGAATTATGTGACAATGTGCAAAAAGGGGCTAAGGGGCGTGGCTAGAAAACAAATGTCCCACGACTGAAAGACTTAATAATTGATTGAAATTTGTCAAACTTTTGTTTTCTTTAATTTTGAAGGCCCATTGACTTTTAAAATTTACTAAATACTTACAAAAAAAACAAATTTCAGATAAAATTTCTAAATTGAGAATTAATTTCAAGACTTAAAGTCGCAAATGAAAGAGAATTGAAAAAGAGAAGCCAAATCTTAGAGCTTCAGAGACATTTAAGTCTACCGAAAGCAAGCACAAGACCGAATTCACTTAATTTTGTTAGAATTCCCAACTAGTTTAAGTCTTGCAGTCTTCTAAGTGGGCATTTTGTGCGCATCTTTAATTAGTTTGTGTGATATTTAACTCTTGTTTTCTTAGTGAATAGAATTGAATTTATTATTCACTTTCTCTGCACATGGCATATCAAAAATTCTGTCACTTAGCCTACATTTCAGTTGTGCAACATCATCATCACGTACATTGTTAGCATTTCAAAATCCTGCAACCTCCTGTCCTGTCCTGGCCTGTTCTGTTCTGTTCTGTTCTGTTCTGTTCTCTTCTGTCCCCCCGTTTAAGTCTTTAGGCTCTGACTCTGACTCTGACCCATGTGGGCCTTTACGTTTTGTTGCCTTTTTTTTTTTTTTGCCAGTCGTTTGTTTACTTTTCATATGACAAAGTCAACCGACAACCAACGTTGGTTGGCTGGTTGGTTGCTTGGTTGGCTCGTTGGTTCTTGTTGGCGGCGGCAACTTCTTGGCAACATTTTTTTTTTTTCTCGTTTTCAAACAACAACAAATACTCAACACGCAGCACGTTCTCTTCTCCAGTCGAAGTTTCTTGTGTCGGTTGTCGCTGCACGTAGCAGAAAACTGAACAACAACAACAACGACAAAAACCCAGATTTACGTATAGGAAAAAAAAAAACGAAAAGTTGGCAGGCATATGCAAGGAGAGTTGGGGAGAGACGGTGACTGAGACAGAGACAGAGACAGAGACTTGAGAACGAGAGAATACGTCGTTGTCGTATGTGGGCTTTGTGACATGGGGCTACTGTTTTGGGGTTTCAGTTGGTTTTGTTTTTTTTTTTTCTCTCTTTTTTGTTGTGGCTTGTGTCGGCAAAAAAGAAAAACCAGTAGCCTGGCTGGCAGTTACCCCCCCCCCCCCCCCCCCTCCACCATCAAAAAAAAAAACCAACTCCAAACACAAACACAAATGCAACTTAAACTCAAAAACCTACAGCACAACTTCACTTCCATGCCACGTTGCACTCGAGTGCAATGATGGCAAGACTTCAGGTTGGCCTTTGGAGCACCGAAAATACCAAAAAAAAAAAAAAAAAAAAAAAGGTGAAATAATAATTGAATTCTCTTTTCTCATCTCAGCAGACAGAAACATAATCTAAACTCTCTGGTTAGTTTATAGCTTTAAGAAAACTCAACTAAGTTCATTCACAAATTGCGTATAGAAGAGGGGAAAGGTGTAATAAATCGTAACAATAAGTCTTTAGGTAAAGTGAAATTTCTTTCTATCTCTCATGAAACTATAATGGGCAAAATAAGTGAGCAATTGCCAAGTTCTAGTTAAATTATATTACCTTTATAAAGGGTGAGGAGCATTACAGAAAAGGCAAAACGCGCCAGTAAGTAAAATGAAATTTCATTCTTTTTCTCATGAAACGATAATGAGAACGATAAGTGAGCAATTGACAAGTTCTAATTGAAAACCCTTCAAGAGGGTGCAAGTCGGGTGAAATTTCTTTGGAATCATTGTGAATTGAAATGCTTTGAAACGAAAATGCGAATGTTGCCGATTAATGAAAATAATTGTAAGATCTAAATAGGATCTAAATCGTTAAAATATTTAATAAATTACCCAAAAAACTTTAATTACATTTAAATAAATATGCTAATTTCTTGTGTATTTATTAATAGTTCAATTCTTGATAAAACAGTTCTTAGGACAAATGGCCCCTCTTGAAGCCAAAAATTAAACTGTCCTTTTTTGGGTTTGATCAGCAAATATTTGTGTTTCCAACTGAGACAAACTTCTTCTTAACTTCCCAACCAAGTCTGGCCAACTTCAAATTGATTGCATTTTAACAGGGGGAAGGTGGGGAAGTTGGTGGGGGGGAGGCCAATTTCCTTGTTGGTTGTAAAGCGAAAAAAGACAAAAAAAAAAAGAAAAAAACAATACGAAGCATTTGAAAATTCAATTGTTATTGCTGGCTTTTCTTTTGCTTCGTTTCATCTTTTATATTCGCTGCCTTTGCCCTTCTCCCTCTCTTTCTCTTTCTCTCTCTCTCTCTTTCTTTCTAGTCGCATTTCCTTTAGTCTAAATTGTTTTCCATTATATTTTCCCGAGTCGGCCCAGCCTCTTCATCAGCTTTTTTGATTGCTGTCCAGCTGCCTCTTGAATTTTTTTCTGATTTGTCATTATATTTATGAGTTGTTGTTGTTGTTTGTGTAGTTGTTATTATTGTTGTTGTTATTGTGGTTGGCCATCCCCAGAGTGCGTCCATAACATGATTTCCGTTTTAGGCTTCTCACTCTGCGGGCTAGAAGAAGCAATTAAGAGTGCCAACCGAGACGACGACAACGAACAGCAAAAACAACAACAACAACAACAACGACAACAACTTCTTTTACGGAAGTCATTTAGCTCTTGAAGCATTTCCAAGTGGAGTTTTGTAATTGATTTTCTCTCCTCCCCATCCTCATCCTCATCGTCATCGTCATCGTCATGGCCATCGTCATTCGGCCAGCATTTTTGCAATTTAATTGCCCACAAGCAAAACAAAAAAAAAAAAGGGAAAAGGAGGCGAGAGAGAGAGAGAGAGAGAAAGAGGCTAGGAAGGGGAGCCAAACGCACCAAAGTTCTATGCAAATAGGTTGAGTGAGACAGCAAGAGAGAGAGAGAGAGAGAGTGGGGGGGAGTGGAAGCAGTGCAGCAATATTTATCCATGTCCATTCGCCTTATATTGGCATACAACTTGACCCAATTTCTAGGGTCATTATGATGAAAACTTGAAAAACAGTTGCAAAGTTTATTGTTGTCGGCACGTAGAATTGGGTGGGGCCAGAAGAGAGAGAGGGTAGGCGTAAGTGGGTGGGTGAAATGATACTTTAGTTTCTGTTGGGTCAGGTTTTTTTGTTCTCCTTTTTGGAGTAGAAAGCAGCTGTTGCCGTTTTTTTTTTTTTTTTTTTTTTTGCTCGAAACTTGTTAATGGCTCAAAGAGTGCGAGAGAGTGCGAGAGAGAGAGAGAAATTAGTAAGTAAGTAAATGAATTATCGACAGAAATATTGTTAGCCAACTCGTATCATCATTAAGTGAAATGCATTTTCACTCTCTTTTCTATAATCTGTAATCTGTTTTCCCTTTCCTCTTTAGCTTTTCCAGCTTTGAGTTACTTTTCTAACTTTAGTTTACCTTCAATTAATCTAATTTAATTTGACCTGATGATCGCTTTACGGGTCAAATACTTATTTCTCTTTTCAGTCTCGACCATTGAGAACAATTTTTGTAATTCCATTGTGTCAACTACCCATTCCATTGAGTCCTTAAAGTCACTCACACTCCTTTCTCTATCCTGTTCTGGTCCTAGTCGTCACTCCATTCTCTCTGCTCATTGTAAATGACCATCACAAATGAGCTATTTACTCAGCTCAGCATTCCACACACACAAAAAGTGGAACGTGACAAAAAGTTGTTTTTTTTTTTTTTTTTATTTTTGGCACCCACTAAACCACATACTTAAGCATTCTGACCAGAGCCAATCATCTCTGTCATTGTCTAGAAGGGGGCTGGGAGAGGGAGGGAATGGCCCCAACTAAAGCAAGTTAAAGTGTCGCCATTGCTTTAAACTTTATGGCAAATAGAAAACGGTCAGAGAGAGAGAGAGAGAGAGAGAGAGCGGTGAGGGGGGGGGAATAACTGTCAGAGATCTGAGTGATAAAAATGAAAACTTTTAAATACACTTAAGCTACAGAGTCCTGGTCAAATCGGCCACGGCCACGACTTTCAGTCAAAAGTCCACAGTTGCTTTGAACTTTTTTATCCTCGCCCACCCCCCCGCCACCCACGCCACCACCCATGTACCACATACTCTCGCCCGCCCATGCCTCTCCCACCCGTGGCTCCTTTTGCTTTTCGCTTTGGCAACAAAGTTAACTTGATTGAACTTTGTTTGGCTTTGCCTTTAGCTGCTTTTCTTGTTTTCCACTTTTCTTTCTTTTTTTGTCCCCCCTCCACCCCTTACCCTCCTCCACCATACTCCTCCTGTCCGTTGTGAGTTGTTGTTTGCGCTTTATAAAAACTAAATGGAAAATAAATTTTGTTTGCACTTCGAAAAAACCTCCCGAAAAAGAATTGTGAAAAGAAAGGAAATGGCAACTTGAGAGTGTGAAAGGAAAGAAAACGAAAAAAAAAAAATGAAGTTTCAAAAAAGCTCTGGGAAAGGGATTTTTCGTCCATGGGCAAGTGGGCAAAAATGGGAGAAAGGCCACCAACCCCCTTCTCCATCTGCTTCTGCCTCATCTTCGAAAAGGTTTAATTGTGGCGCATTTCCTTTAACTCTTTTCGCACTTTGCGTCCTTCCCTCATTTTGATGCATCGCCCCCCTGCCACCACATCATTCTCATCGCAGACAACAAAACTGAACACAAAAATCGCAAAGAAACTTTAAGAGCTCAACATCCAAAACAATGAAATAACAGCAAAGCAACAGCAATTCCTCAATACACTGAGAGAAAGGCAAAAGCTTGAAAGTTTGTAACAACTGCAAAAGCTTTGTTGGACGCACAAGCAAGGCTAGGAACCGTCAGTTCCCATTTACTCATTGCTGACGCCGAGAAGGACGCACAAGCAGGGTTAAGATGACGATACTAACCGTACCTGCTTATGCGTTATCCAACGCAGTTCTAGCGTTGCAAGTCTGATAGTGTTTGCTGGCCGCACAAGCAAGTTCATGATAATGTTTCTGTCTGCCTGAATAACTGATTAACTAGTTAGTTGGTTGGTTTTCTTTCAGTGTCTTGCCCAACCTCTAGATTCTTTTATTTTGAGTGGTGGTTGTGGGTGGTGAGTGGTGGGTGGTGGATGGTAGATTCGTTGGCTTCCGTTGCAGCCAAAATATCATACCGACAGCCGCTGTTGACGCTGCCGCCTGCAATCCGGGCGATAGCGTTGCTTGCCTCCTGTCATATTTCCTGACAGCACTCCGAGCTGAGCTGAGCTGAGCTAGGCTGGGCCGGTCTGGTCTGGTCTGCTCTGGTCTGGTCTGGACTGGGCTGGGCTGGGCTGGGCTTTTCTCATTTGGGGGGGCGTTTAAGCCGGTCGGTTGGTTAGTCTAAGGGTTGCTGCCGCTGCTGTTTTAAACCCAATGTACGTGACTGTCAAAAGTCACCCTGAGATATTCTCCCCACTTTCCGCGTAAAAAAAAAAAACTAAATAGCTAAAACTGCTGACTATCGATTTCGGTCATTTATCGCTCTAATGCGATTATAATGCTTAAAATATTCTTAAATAACGTCGTTTGGTTTTTGGTCTGAGATTCGTTTTGTAGCACATTGAATAGTATTTTGGGTTATATGTACTTAAGTTAAAGTCAGTCAGTTTGGTGTGTGTGTGTGAGTGTGTGTGAAACACACCCCCAAAAGTGAAAATGAAAAGGAAATGGAACCCCTTTAAGGGTTGCCCAGGTTTTGACTCTCTAGTCTCTGGTCTGGTCTGGTCTGGCTTACATCAATTTTTTTTTTTTTTTGGGTATATAATCTTTAAGCCACTTCGGCCTGGTACACACCTGCAAAGAGAAAAAGGAGAGCACAAAAAAAAGGGGTGCATTAGTTAAACAACAACAAACAACAACAAAAAAAAAGGAAAGAAATCTGAAATAGCAAGAAGAAGAATGCTTGTGCTGATTTGGGGATGACAAGTCGATGAAGGCTTCAATCAGGAGGGGCATGCTATCAATCAGTTTATTTAATCAACTAGAACGTGATGAAGAAAGACAAGAAGGGCTTACTAAAGGAAGGGAGAGTGAGAGCCCAAGGGATGGAGTTAATAACACAAAAAGGAGGGGAAGGGCAGGGCACTCTTATAGAGAATGTGCTCGGTTCACTGCATCTTAGATAGGCCATTCTTCAATTGTAACTAAGCAATTTTTATTTTCTCTTTCATCTACATCTCAAGCATAGAAAAGGCAGGCAATGTAACACAATTAACTATTACTTTTGAAGTTTTCTTCTAGAGGATCTCAATGTCCTTGACGAGAAACTCTATTTTTAACCTCTTCTTCTCCCAAGAAAGCTATTAAATGTATCAAGTTGTCCTAGTCGAACGAATCTCTGTCGTTTTAAAGCCTGAAAATAGTCTGTCTTAGACATTATCTTGCATTACTTGTGACTATATCTTTATGGTCATGGTCACTTCTCAGAAGAGGGTAATTAAGAGTTAAGGGGAATCTAGTATAGGCCCAACCTAGTTCTAAGAAGTTTCAGGAACTCGGTAACTCTAGTAACTTCTTCTTATTTATAGGTAAGTTGAATTTTTCTTTTTGAATTGCCAAAAATTGCCGATTTGCATAACTTCTGATCATTCTACATTAGCTTTCTTATGGTAGAGAGAGAGAGAGAGAGAGAGATGACGAGAAAGGAATGGCCCCTCATCACTCTCTCTCTCTCTCTCTCTGTCTCTCTCTCTGCACGTTGGCAACTTTCGCCAGTTATTTTCGTTCATATGTTATGCCCATTAGGCCTAATATGCGTTAATGCTATAAATAAAGCCTCGTCGCCATACGATTATGGCATACTAACAAACTTCGTTTTGTCTTTTACTTTTCTTGGCAACTGTTTCGAGAAGACATTGTCGTTTTGGTCCCTATCCCTGGCCTATCTCTCTTTTCCCTCTCTCCCTCTCTCTCCCTCTCTCTCTCTCTGTAATATGAAATGTAATTTACAGTTGCGCGGGTGACACAGACATATGGCGGGAGTAAGGGATTTGAGTGGCTGGGGGGGAGGGAACCCAACTCAAAGAGAGTCTTTAACGTCTTTAATCCAATTTCCCAGCGACATGCGAAAAGACCAAGAATGAATACAAATGTTGCGTACGTGTTAAATTTTCTCAATTAAATGGGTTGCCCTGGCATCATCATTGTCTGTCTCTCTGTGTGTGTGTGCGTGTGTGTGAAGTGGCTTTAATGGCGGTTTAGCGGGGGAGGACGGGGAAACGGGAATCTTAACCATATTTCACTGTCATTTACAGCTCGTCTTCTAATCGATATTTATATTATGTTTGCAGCCATTGACTTAATTTCTTTTTCTTTGCTTTGCTTATTTTCCTTCAACAAATTATGCAATTCAAATTAATGTTCATCGACAGAGAGACAACTTCTGGAGAAGGCTATTCTTGTTGTTGTTGTTGGTAGAATTAATCCAACATGCCAAATGCCAGGCACGTTTCTCTGTATGTGGACCAAAAAGAGACTCAACATTTTTGCTGTGTTTGTCTTTTGTTTGCTGGGCTTTTACCATATGATTTTTCAATAGGTTTTCCACACACATACACACACACGCACACATACACACACCCAAACACTCACATTCACATTCATTTCTAAACTCAAATAGAGAAGAAAAGGTCTAAAAAATCAAATTAGGTTGCTGCAGACAGATACAGCAAGAAGCTCCCCCCCCCCCCCTCCCCCTCACGCTCCTCCACCTAAAGCCTTCTACCAGGGCTGGCAAATCAGTTATATGATAAATTTTTCTTAATCACATATTAAATAATATTTTTTTAAGATTTTTAATGGATTCTTCTTATCACACATTGAGATTAAAGAAAAATAGAGAGAGAGAAAGAGGGAGGAGAAGTGTGGAAACAAGGAGTGGGTGATGGGTGGGTGGTGGGGGGTATAAATTTATGCTCACCCTCCACCTCTCACACACGTAACCTGGTTGACAGCTGTTGCCTAGAGCAAAATGATAGAGGAATGAGAGAATTGAGTGGGGTCGGGGCAGGGAGAAAAGGAGATGCTGCTGCCATGGCAAAGATAACAACAAAAGGCGAAATAAGCAAAATAAATACATATACATACATATATATTCCTACATATATCTAGAGGAGTGCCTACATTTAGAGGCTTTTGCATTGTTAGCATTTGGCAGTCACCTTTACTAGATGATGATTTTACTGGATACTAAAGCTGGAGCTCGACTGGAGCTGGAGCTGGGAGCTGGGTCTGGGGGACATGGCATAATTGGCTACACTGGGCTGCGGCTGCTGCTGCTGCTGTCAGAGCAAAAAGTAAAAGACAGCAGGCCAAAAATTGTATTACTTAGGCAACGGCGAATGCCACACAAATGGCATTAAATTGACCCAGTTTTCCTTTTCCTTTTTTTTTTTTGTTGTTGTTGTTCTTTCTCATTTTCTCATTCCATTCATTGCTATTCTTCTTTTTTGTTTCTGTTTTGCTAGATATTTGTTTTGGGTTTTCTCGTGCAGGTGACAAAAATTACAGAACTCAAGTTCTGAAATCGAAAACTATATAAAACGAACATAGAGAAAAGTGTAGAATTCCTTTCTCCCTTTTTTGTTTTTTTTGTCGCCTCATTCTCATCTGGTTTTGTCACCTAAACCGAAAGCATCAAGCAAGTTCCCTTTCCCTCTGGCTCCATCTCAATGGCTTTTTGTCCCTTACCTCTTGTCTCTCGTTCTTTTTGGTGGTGTCTATCTCTCTCACTTAAATTGGCCATAGACAACACATATCCTTCCGCCCAATCTTTTGCTTAACGGAAATCTTTGCTGGCAATTTTCACACCAAAAAACAAAAAGAAACGACAGAAACGAAACGAAACGTTTTACTTTTTCCTAGACACAATCACACAAATACCTTCATTATTACATGTGTATGTGTATTATGGTGAATCGGTTACGGAATCGGAATCGGAATCGGATTCGGAATTGCTATTGGAATTGGTAACGAAAATTCTCCTGAGCATAAGCGGCTTTTATTTTATTGTTTTGTCAACGCTTAAAAGAAATGTTTTTCCATTTAGTTGAACACTTATGAGTATGGGGCCGGATATATGTTGGCTCCCTTTAAACCCAGGGAACACACACACACACACAAAAATGGCTCAAGCTTTCTGTGTGTGTGTGTGTGTGTGTGTATTTGCCTTTGACGACTTTTCACACCACATCAAAAAGGCGACGAGGCGAGTGCACTCAAGTGTATAAACAATGGCGTTAAGTGTTTAAGTGCACGGAAATATCCAAGAAAGAGAGACACACACACACACACATAGAGTGAGAGAGAGAGAGAGATGGTTGTGGGGGGTTGGTGGGGGGGAGACTCCAAATGGATTGGCCTCGAACTCGGCATTGCTTATGCTGCTTACCTCAAAAAGCAGCTTTAATTTCATTTTATGGCATTGGCCGTTTAAAAAAAAAAAAAAAGACGTCAAAAGAGAGAGAGAGAGAGGGAGAGAGAGATGCAGACACAAAGTTTAATTGCCGAGCAACAACACAACAGCTTGAAATTGCTACAGATGTGGAAACACATGGAAGGAATGACTATATAACCCAACCGACAGTCGGACCAACCAATCGACCGCATAGGGAATGGGATGCAGGCAGAAGAATAAAAAAAAAAAAACGAAAAAAGAAAAGAAGACAAGAGATAGTCCAATAGAGACATTGCTGTATAATTTTATTGGCGCTATGTGGCAGCCATTTGGCGCCCGTGCAGAGGGACCATCCGGCCATCAGACCATCAGCCATTTCGGTCATCTAGGTAGGTAGGTAGGTACCCAACATAAAGCTCTTTCTCTCTCTCTTTCCCTCTCTCTCTCTCTCTTTGTCTCTCTTCTGACCGTTAGGTCGCATTTACAGGTGAGACCTCTAACTGGACGCAGCTTCTTCTGGCTTAATTCAATAAGAAGAAAGGCTTAAGGGTTGGTAGGAAACTCGAGATGGTCCGGACAGGTCTCAGGTTGATTAACTTAATTTAGCTTGGGAAGAGTGGTTCCCTAATAGATTCCTTTTATTACCAATCTCCTTCTCTCTCTCTCTCTCTCTACCGCTCGGTCATAAAAACTGTTGATAGTTCGTCCCTTCTTCCTCCTTCCTCTCTCCCCCTCACTCTCTCTCTTTCTCTTTCTTACTGTTAAAAGAAAAACATTAATTAAGATGATCGATGAGATTTACCAAGCGCGACCGAGCGAGTTGTGTAATACAAATAAACTACACACACAGAGAGAGAGAGAGAGAGAGTGTGTGTGCGAGAGGGAGGGCAAGAACTTTGTTATAAATGATTTGTATAAGAAAACTTTCCACTTTACGTTGAGTTTTAGCTAGTAACTAACTAACTAACTAACTAGACAATCCTTTCCTTCCATTACCAATCTTTCATCCATCAACACTTTTAATGGGTTTTTTTTTCTCTCTCTTCGGAAAAATGCCAACGTAAGTAACAGTTAATTGCCTTTAAACACCAACACACACACACACACAGACACATATACATATACATATGTGTTCCTGGCAGTAAATAGTTTCAAAGTTAGTTGTTTTTTTTTTGGTTTTTTGCTTGTTCATAATTAGATGCATGACTTGGCATCGCTTCCTCCAGTCGCGACGATGTCGATGTCTACTACGTCTACTTGGGGGCTACTCAATTAGCCAGAAAAGACATTAAACTTTCGCCAGAGGCCAGAAACCCAACGCCCCCCCACCCCCCGCCCAACCCACTCCCACCTTTCAGTTTCCTAAGAAGTCTGAAACTGAGTAGAGAAGGAGAAGCAAATATAAAAATTTCGAGCGCCACTTTTTAAAGCAGCTGCTAAAATTGAAAATCAACTTGGGCTACACCACCCCCCCCCCCTCCCCCCTCACCGTCTCTCCCCCCACGCCTCGTCCACTCTTCGCCTGCATAGCTAAACGTCAGCCATAAATAAAATGCAAATTTTTTTTCCCCACTCCCCACACAACCCAAAAAAAAAAAAAAAGAAAATAAAAACAAAATTGCAAGGGTCGCTGCTGTTGGCTAGATGAGGTAAGACTATGCCAGGAGAGGGGTAGAGTGGGGCAGGGGATGGAGAGAGAGGGGGGGGGGGGGCCGTACGTACGTGTTTTGGTAATCGCTGGAGAGTGAGTTTCTCTCTGTGGTCTCTGCAACATATTTTGCGTATCAAATTTTGTGCAAAATGCTTGCAGCTCAATGAAATTCTATTGGGAAATATTTTTGGCTAGATTTTCGATTTTTTTTTTCTCTTTTATTTTCAATATTCTCTAACTCTCTTTATTTCTCTTAATTTTGCACTATTTTGTTAAGGTATATGGACAAAATTATGGACTAAGATTTGAGAAAGAGTAACTAACTAACTAAAAATCATTAACTAACGAAAGCAAGTTTTAAAAGTTTCATCGATGGTCGCCGAACACACTCGGCAAATTCACACAGATTAAGCCGAGTGATTGCCGAAGTCTCGCTTTCTCACTCGGGTTTCAGACAAACATCGACTTGATCTCCGATCTCCGACAATAGAGCACAAATCGTATAATATTTCGATTGTTTTTGTGATCGATAAATCTCGTAGTCATCGCGCAACATCGAGCTTAGTTTACCTTCAACTTGTCAACTATTTTGTTAGAGTATTTAGAAATTTGTTATGAATAGGAATATGGGCGAAAATTTTCACTTTTCATTTTCCCAGAGCAATTTCGTCTCATTCCCCCTTCACCTCTCTCCACGTATCTCTCACTCTCTCTCGCTCTCACTCTTTGTCGCTGGTGTGGATTAACGCTGGATTTGGTAGCTATATCCAGCGAGCTCTTGCTCCTCTAAACTGCATGGCAAACCATTAAAAATGAATTGCCAGAGCACACACACACACACAGTTAGATAGAGAGAGAGGGGGGGTGGGGGAGAAACAGAGGCACTGGGGGGACAGCACATAGTTAAATATATTTTGTTGAACAAAAATAATTTTCAACTATTAATAACCATCTGCTGCTGCTGCCCCTCCACTCTAAATCCACTCCACCTCTATCACCCAACCTCCCTTTCCCTCTTCCCCCTCACTCTCTCTCTCTCTCTTTCTCTAATACAATCATATAAATTACGCTGCACAGAGTAATCAATCAATGTCAAAGTCAGACTCAGTTTTGTGCTTATAGGCCCAGGGTCGTCACCGACCGACCGACCGTCCGTCCGTCCGTCCGTCCATCTGTCCGTCCGTCAGTCGAACCGACCATTGGATGGGGTAGATTTAAGCTAAGCTGCCACGTACTTGGCCGCTCATCAATTTCAATAAACGCCGACAACGAGGACGCGACGGACAGACGGACGGACAGATGGATAACCAAGAGAAGGAGAGAAGGAGAGAGAGAGAGAGAGAGAGAGACTCCTCCGACCACCAACGCATCGCTCTGGCTCTGGGTCTCTGAGCCTCCATTAGCACCTAGGCTAAACGTTGCGGCATTTGTCAAAGTCCATGGCCAAGAGACAAAAGACGATGACATCTTTTACCCAGTCTTCCTCTCTCCCTGTCTCCCTGTCTCTTCTATCACGCAATTCCATGTGTTTTGCATTTTAAATTGTGGCACAAATGAAATTGAAAATGGCTGCAAAAGATGTGCAACTATGCGATGTCTTCTCTGAATGTCTCACTGTCTCTTTGTCTCTCTGTCTCTCTGTCTGTATATCTGTCTGTTTGTCCGTTCTGTCTGTTTGTCTGGGGTGTCAACAACAATGGCAAAACGCTCTGGGTGGCATTTCATTGACAACAAGTCATAAATTTTACAAATGACAGCAGGCAAGTGGTAAACGACAATTGCTTGAAATCATGAGACAGCAGACCCACAGACAAAACACACACAAAAAAAACTGAACACAGAACACAGAAGACAGAAGTTCGACTCCATTTGCTGGGAAAATTGCATTGCAAATTTAAGTTAACCAAAAATAACTCTTCGACCTCTTCAACTTAGACACAATCGGTAGAGAAACTTTAGCAATGAAAATAGTTATCACAATTATTGTAAGTAGATTTTGTTTATGAGAAGAGATTGTAATGATTCTCAAGTTGTTCTATCAGCAGCCTTCAACGCTAAAACTAGTTGGGAATTACAACACACACAAATGGAAAAGTACAGCTTTCAACTTCTAAGATCATTTTAGGCTTGTTATCATCTAATTTAAGTTAGGGGGGAAATTTTTATTTAAAATTTTTAAGAATAAATCAACATAAACCAGAAGAAGAAGATCTTTGGCTATGTCAGGACAGGAAAGGGCAACTAAAAGCTGTTTTTAAATATTTGTCCTTGAAAACGCTTCGACAATCTTGACTACTTTCTCCTTGAAAATCTCATTTCACTCTCTCTCTCTCTTCATTTGAGCATACATTTTTAAGGACGTTTTCGGTTCGATTTTTTGCCGAAATTCAGTAAACTATTTTTTGGCCATAAAAATAAATTGATGGTGGACAGAGAGAGAAGCAAGAGAGAGAGAGAGTAGACTAGTAGGTTTAGAAAGTTTTTATTAGAAGAATTTGTTAATCCTTTTCATTTCTTGACTATCTTTGCGATCTTGAGTGGAAGATTTTCTTGCCTAATTATTTTTTCATCTAAAGATGCGTATATGTATCTATGTGTGTGTGTGTTTGTGTGAGACATTCCAGCATCTTCTACGGCTTAACTCAGTTGAGTTCCAAGAAAACCTGACACATTGTTAGCAGCCATAAAAACGTCAACAGTGAAAGATGTATAAGAGGGGAACAGAGACAGAGAGACAGAGAGATAGAGAGAGAGAGAGAGAGAGAGAAGCACACTGTGAGAGAGGTACCAAGGACCCGAAAGATATAGGATAGGCAAACTAAGGACACATGGCGAGCAATCTTCTTTCTTTCTTTGTTTTTTTTTTTCGTATTTTTTTTTTTGGGAACAGCGTGACACATCCAACAACACTACGAGGGGGACAGGGAGAGGTAGAAGGAGAGGGGGGAAACAAAGTCGGAGCTAATGATGAGATGAGATGAGAAGCAAACGTCGTGTGTGTCTTGGAGTTCTGAGTAGAGTCGAGTCTCGAGAGTAGAGCAATCTGTGCCCCTACACTTTACTGCAATTGATTTTAATTTCCATATGTGTGTGTGTGTGTGTCTCAGTGTGTGTGTGTGTGTGCAGTTAAAACTTCCGCTGAGACCATAAACCGCATCCAACAGCAGCAGCTACTGCTGCTGCTACTCCCCTGATTTTAGTCGCTGACTCTCTAATGCCAGCCATTAGCTTTAGGTGCCATGCACTTCCGTTCCCAACACACACACACACACACACCACTCTATTCTATGTGTATGTGATAGGCAGGTGTTGCCGTTATGTGCCGGCAGTTTTGTGGTTTGCGGTTCCAAAGAAAACGCTTTGGGTGTGGTCCAGCCAGCCATTTGATAAAGGCCAACTACATTTCAATTCAGAATTCAGAGGCTAGTGTGTGTGTGTCTCTCACTCTATGTACATATGTGTGTGTGTGTGTGTGTGTGTGTGTGTGTGTGTGTGTGCATTGTTAAGGTCTTATTAAGCTGATTTCAAGATACCGTAAGAGGTTTCTGTAGAGTGGCTCTTTGCTCTATTATTATTATGCGCGCTTGTTGCAAAGGTTGTCTGGAAGTGAAAGACTTGTCTCTTTTTGTCTGTCTATCTGTCTGTCTGATTGATTGAGTGGAAGTCATAGACTCTGTTGTTGGTTTGAAAAATTAAAGAAATTTAACGACATTTGATATGAAAATCGACAGCACAAAAAAAACAAAAACTAAGAAAATCATTAAATTTTCCTTAACCGAGAGGAAAAGGGATTATCTAAGCAGCTGAGTTAATCAATTAGCTTCTTCTTCTTCCTTTTATTTGCAGCTGCCTTCATTCAGAAAAAGAGAAAACTGCATCTCAAGGAAGAGATCACCGAACAAACAAGAAAATTGCATATTTTTGGCATCCCCTTTCTCGCCCTTTCTTATGGTATATAAACCTATTTTTATTCACACAAAATAAGCAGGGGCAGACGATAGGGGGCGCCCCACACACACACACACACACACACACACACACACACTCCCCTCCTTCCGCCCACCGCCAAATGCTGTTTATCGTTTTGCGAAAAGTCAATTTAATATATAAAGCAGAGACGAGAGATGAAGAAAGAGAGAGAACCGAAAAAATGATTTGTGGTTGCCTGAAATTGGCACAGAACGCGCAGAACGAGACCCAAAGCCAGACCCAGGCACGGGCATGGGCAGGGGAGGCCAACAAATTTGTAATTCGAACGCCACAAATCATAATTTTACATAATGATCAATTCATATACGTCAAAATGTTTGCCGTTTAGCTCGAGTGAATTATGTGCAGCATATTTCGAGGCATTTTTCCGACACAATTTTCCATAATATTTTTTTCCACTGACTGTTATACGAAACGAAACGAAACGAACGACAATTCTGTGCGACGGCAGCGGAAATGTTATTTTGGGGCCACCACCCAAACAAGAGGGGGAGGAGTAAGCGAATGCAAGGGGGTAGCGGTGGGAAAGGGGGGGGAAAGGGGGTGCTAGTAATACTAGCCGACTGGTCCGACAAAACTTTCGACAAAAACTAATTAAATAAATTGCATTTAATGTTGTGCTGTATGTGTGTGAGTGTGTGTGCGCTGTGTGTGTGTGTGTGTGTAAAGTTAGTGCACTGGCAAACAGATATCTCATTACGAGGGTGGACACATAAGTTTCAACAATCTATATTAAAGGTTATGTTTAACAAAAAAAAGGGTGGTTAAATTGAAAAGAAAACAAACAAATTTTTGAAACATTGAGGTTATAAATGTTAAAAAAATTGAGGTTAGATTGAAAACTTTACATCTACATTTAATTAATAGCAAAAAAATTGTGCCCAATTATCCAACTAACAATCAAGAACATAACTTTATAGAAGGTTTGGCATATCAAAAAGTGTGCGTGAGGTTAGTTTGAAAGCACGGGCATGGAGAGAGGGGGGAGAGGTCGTAACTTTTGAAGCAACCCCTGCACAAACTAGTTGAAAGAGCATTTACAAACTCCAAAAAAAAAAAAAAACAAAAACTGACAGATGGCAATGGTTGTTGTTCCTGTTCCTGGTTATAGCCAGCTCCGCTGCCTTTCCCTCCACCTCTTCTTCATTCCCCATCCTTCCTTTGCAGCAGAGCCTCCATCCATCCATCCATCCAACCATCCATCCAGCCTGCAGCATATCAAATTAACACAGACACGATGCTCAGGCAACCCCGACTCCAGGACTGTTTGCTGCCCATTAACTGTAGCACTTTTAGGGGCAACCCTAGACCCCTGCTGACCCTCCTTCTCCTCCCCATCCTCCCCATCCTCGCCCCCTCCTCGCTCTCTCTCTCTCTCGTAGGCAACCCCTTTAATTTGTTGGTCAGGTTTTATTTTTTTTTTCCATCTTCGTTTTTTTTAATGAGCATCATGGCAGTGCATCGGGACTTGGAGTCCCTCTCTCTCTCTCTTTCTCTCTCTCTGACTCCAGCTTCAACTTTGCGTCTCTGGGCCATGGCAAATTGCAGGTTCTCTTTCTCGCTTCCTCTAACCCTTCCTCTTCACTTCTGCGGCGGTACCCGAAAGTGTTGCACTCATATTTTGCTTCGTGTTGCACCTTAATTATATGGCCGCCGACAGAAATTCAAGTGAAAAACGTTTCATCGAACTCAAGCGGAGCAGGCAGGGCAGGCCAGAAGATGATGATGATGATGATGATGTTCACGATGATTATGAAGCTCTCGAAACCGAAACCAAAGTCTGTTTGAGCGGGTTGGCGGCTTGGCGGCTGGCGGCTGGCCTAAGCCTATTTCGTGCCGCTGTTTAAAGCATGAAAATTTAATGCCAGCTTTGTGAACGGACGAACGGACGAATGGACGGATGGACGGATGGAGGGACAGACAAATGGACAATGCCCAGTGAAAGGTTAAAGCATTAGAGATGTGAGCGTGTCACGGACACAGCACGTGGCCTTTCCTTTTTCTCCTCTATCTTCATATCTCTTTTTCACAATCATTTCCAAAAAGAGATTCCGTTTCATTTTTCTGTGAAAATTTTCCTATCCTATCTTAGCCATCTCTGGGTTTGGGCTAGTGAGTGGTGAGGGGATAGCAGGATGGCGGGTTTGAAGCCGCTTAAGCATCCCTCCCACCCTGTTTTCGGCTCCTCCTTATCCTACGCCCTTCATCACACAGTTTCTCCAAGTATTAATTATGTACGCATAAAATATCTTTTTGAACCTTTTTTTTCGCTCTCTCACTCTTCCTCTCTCTCTCTCTCTCTCACTCTCTCTTTTGTTGTTGTTGTGTTTTTCTGTGAATGAGCGGGCGGCATTTGGGGCCCAACATCAATGGGATGCAAATTAACTGTACAAACATAAATAACACTTAAAATTCTTAGAAAAAGTGAAGGGAATGAAAAAGAAGAAACAACTTATCGACAGGGTCCTCTCCTCTCTGCTCTCCTCACCTCTACTCTTTTAGGGCATTTGTCAAAGTAATAAAAATTGTTGAGCTCCCTAGCAGCTCCCGTTTGTTCCCACTCCTGCCACATCTTTCTTTCCTTCTCTCCCTCCTTCTCTCTCTCTATCTTTCTCTCAACTCTTTTGATAAGAACTTTTCTTTCTTGTTGTTTATCAGAGACCCTTTTTCTCTGCTCTGTTCCGCATCCCTCGTCTCATTAATTCAACGCCAGTGAAAATTCTCTCTTTTATTTTTTGCTCCTTTTTGTTGCCGCTTTTCATTTCCCTCATTACCCTAGATACATTTCACAACTTGTTGCACTGGCAAATGAAAAGTTTTTCCCACACAACTTTAAATTTGAATTGAAATTGACAGTTTTGAAAATTGTATCTGCAAGATGCATCATCAATTATTTCAACCAGATCGTACTGCAATGCGGCATAACGAAAAACTTTGCCCCCTTCTTCACCACCTCTCCTAACCTCTCTCTCTCTCTCTCTCTGTAGGTTTTAAATGATTAATTGGCGCTACAAATTTATGACGTTGGCTGAGCGATAGCGAGTTGAATGTATGATAAAGCCCACCCGCCCTCTACCCCCCTCCCCCCCTCTCACACTCTCTGGCTCCCCCTCTAGTAGACCGATTAAAACTTTTCGGTCTGTAGAGAAAACTCTCTAGAATAATAATAATAATAAAAAAAAAAAAATGTAATAATAAATAAATAAATAAACTTGATCAAATACATTAAAAGTCTTGCACTTGTTTGTCAATTTTGTTTGCTTGTTTGTTTGTTCATTGTCATTATGTTTATTGTTATCGCAATAAATAAATATAAATCATCATAATAATTTATAAAGAAACATTTTATTGAAATAGCCCAAAGGGAGGCCATTTACGCGGCAAGAGAGAGAGAGAGAGAGCGAGGGGGGAGGGGGTAGGGGGGTCTGGAAGGTTGAAGGGGGAAAGAAAAGGGTCTATTATGTGTGTTCAATGTAGCCACACACACACACACACACAACACAAAAAGGAGTTCAATTACACTGAAAACAAAAAAAAAAGTGTGAACAAAAATATTTCCAGGACTTTCCCAAAATAATTCAACTTTTCCAGATTTCACTTATATTTTTTAAACAATTATTTGCTCTAGGATACCATTTTAGTAGAAGTAGGGCATCGGATTTGGGCAGCTTCCTTCTTCTAACTTCGACCGTCTCCAAGCTAAGATCTCCTTAAGTAAGCTAAGCTCCATTGGCTCTACCTAACCAAACTTTACCAATCTCTTTGATCTTTTACTAATGAAAGTTCTCTCACTTATGCCCTTAAAAAAACGTACTGAAGAAAGTAAAGTACATTTACTTCTTATAGATGAGTAGAAGTAACAGGAGGAGGGGAATGAAGCAGACTAAGAGTTGATCTTTCCACATATGTACATACATTTATGGATAGGTAATTTCTTTTGTTGTAATTTAACGCTTTTTGCCACACCCAGTAACCCAAAAGTAGATGAATGATGATGATGATGATGATGATGATGATGATGATGATGATGATGGCCCACCTACTCCCATTCTTCTACCCCTCCTTCATCTTCTTCCTATTGCCATTCACCGGGGGCGCCAATTTCATTTGCTGGTCAAATGAGGGCCCATTGTTATGATGATTATTTGTAATGTATTGTATGCGTATGATTTTCGGTTCGGTTTGAGGGTTTATTGTTTTCCTTGCCTCCCCCTATACTAACCCTCATCTCCCTCTCTCTCTCTCTCGGTCTCTGTCGGTCTTTCTCTCTCTCTCTCTCTCTCTCTGTGTTGCCCTTTTGTCTCTCGTTTTTGTTAATCATGCTACATTGCAAGGCATTGGGCACACAACAATAATCATAATAATCAACAACAACAACAACAACAGCAACAACAACAAACAACAACATCATTATTTTTTGATATTTATGATATTTATGCTATGGTCTTCGACCTCTCCATATATCCATTGGCCTTTCCTTTCCTTTTTTTTTTTCTTTTTTGATTTCATTTCGGTTGTTGGTTGCTGGTTGTTTCGGTTTGGTCTGGCCCTGGCTCTTGATAAAAATTTAATGTAGCATGTTAACAAGCGAGCCGTTATGATTACACACAATTCCACAACAATTCCGCAGACCTAACAATAACAACAACAACAAGAAAACCTAAAAGCGGGCTAAGTAGAAATGGAAAATGGCAAAAAAAAACTACACACAGAAAGAGAGAGAGACGAGACGAGACGAGACCGAACAATTTCAATACAAGAATGCTGCAGTCCAATTTGCCATTTTCAATGATGACGACGACGACGCCGATGACGATGATGATGATGATGTCGAAATGCTCATGGCGACGACGAGGAGAGAAGCAATCCCAATTCCAATTTCAAATGTAGGTGCGCCTCCGCTGTCGATTGAACATTTCTTATACCCTAACATTATAACCTGCATAGGCCAACAATTCTTTGATTTCAACTAGAATTAACAAATTATTAGTTTAAAACAGTATTTCAATACGTTTTGCCAGAAATTTGTAACTAAATTTGTGACCAGTGCTGTATAATGGTCTACTCTAATACTCAATTTGGCTCTGAAATTTAGCTGGATAGTTCCAGTATGAAAACTCGGGTTCAGGCCGAGGATAAATCTTCTTAAGGCAGTTTTCCATTCCAATTTCAAACTATGATTTCTTACTTAAGAGGGATTTTCTATACTCAAGCTCAAGTTCCGCCCTTAAAGTAAACAATTTCCTGAGTAGAGTATCTCATAAGTCGTTGCATTGTCGTTTAAAATGCGTATTTGATGTTGGTCTTTTACCTTTTTTGCTTGAGGAAATGAATAATCAATATTCACAATTGAAAATTTTCTATATAAATTGGCAAACAGTTTAATTTAGCTGTGGGTTTCGTTTGTGTTTTTATAATGATTTCAATTTTCGCATTTCGAGACCGAAAGCCATTTAAAGTGTTCACAATGCATTCACTCCACACACACACACACACACACACACACACACACACACACACACACACACACACACACACAAACTATCTGCACTCAACTCAACTCAACTTTAACTCATCTGCAACACATTTTATCATTTAAGTTGGTTGGGAGTAAAATTTCTACTCCATTCCTATCATCTCCCACCAGTTCACACCCATTCACAGCGTGGGAATTAATATCAATGTCGTTGCTGCTGCTATCAGCCAGCTCACTCCAGATCCAGCCACCATGGCGTATGTGTAATGCCTTTTTTTTATCAATTAAAAGCCACTTCAAAAGCGGAAAGTGTCTCTCTGTCTCTCTGTGTGTATGTGTGTGTGTGTGTTTGTAGGTGTGTGTGGTTGTGACACGCACAGACAAAACCGTATTCATAGTACGCTTTGTTGTCATTCCGGAGTTTTGTATGTTTGCTGGCCGCCTTTTTGTTTTATCTCTTTCTCCCTCTCTCCCTCACTCTTTCTCTGGCTTAAATTGGAACACACAAATGGAAATGCAATAAAAAAAAACCCAAAAAAAAAAAAACGAAAATCATTTTTATGCGGATAAGATTTCAATTGAAATTTATACAATGAAAACCGATTTTAAAAAAGAATCAAAGCGAATGCCAATAATTATTGCAAATCATTTGAATTTTATTGATTTAATTTGACCTAAATGGATACGAAAAGGTGTGCGGAGGGAAGGCGTTCAAAATTGTTTTAGTCTTCAAGACTTTTCCATAAACAAATTTTACATACAATTTTTGAATAATTTCTTTGTCGCAAGCTTTGCTTAATTCTCTTTCACCCATTTTTGATTGGTTTCGGCAACCTTAGCCCCCCGTCGCCCGCCCTCCGATATGCCCAACCCCTTCTAAGCGGTGTGCATTAGTTTCCCACCGAAAATGTTTGTCGGCATTTTGTGTCGCTTTTTTTTTTCTTTTTGACATAATCAACCGAAAACGAAACGAGCCGAACGAAAAGAAAGATAGAAAAAAAAATGGGGAAAAAAAACTTTGTCGTCGGCGTCCACTCAAAGCTAATGACCGACAAAGCGTTTTGTATTATTTTCAATTTCATTTTCACTAAACAACATTATGCTGCTGCTGCTGCTGCTGCTTCTTCCCTGTCTTTCCCCACTTGCCTTGCCCTCTTCCTCTTTCTCATAGTCATTTCCCCATGCCCATTCCCATTCGCAGGCGATGGGCTGTGGCTGTGGCCCTAACCATTTGTCGGCCTCCGTCAAGCATTAAATATTATTAAGATAAGGCAAGGAGGAGAATAGGTGGAGGTGAAGGCGGCCTCTGCTTATCAATCCGCGACGTCAGAGGAGGGACAGGAGGAGGGAGAGGAGGGAGAAAAAAAGCAACCAACTAACGTTTGGTTGACATGATTTTTCAATCATATTTATTGATGCCAAGCGGGGCAGGGGGACGGGAGACCCCAAAAAACGAAGTTAACTTTTAAGTTTCTCTGGAATTGTTTGTCTCTGTTTGAGCTCACAATTTACATACTCACACTACTCCCCCCCCCCGCCCTTCCCCCCTCTGGCGCGCTCTGCCATCACTCATTGGACTGCATTGAACTGTTCGATCGGTCGGTGGGTCGTTTGGTCGGCTGTCGGCATATTTCCAAGAATTGGCTAAATCAACAACAACAAACTGATGGAGCAAAACAAAAACCTCAAAAGTCTTTACATATATCTTTTCTCGAGCCTCCGATCCCACCGGCTCCACCGCTTCCCGTATCGTCTCTTGTGGCTGGCTGAAAATGCAGAAGCTACAAGCTAACAGCTTTTTATCTTTTGGCACAGAAGGCGGCTTTACTTTTTGGCGGCCTCAGGCTCTCGAGCTCAAAAAAGTCCCCCCAAAAAATGAACGCAACCAAAACCAGTCAAGAAAAAGAGGAGGCCAAGGAGGCCAAGCTGACAGGCAGGCATGCAGGCAGCCTCTCTTTTTGCCTTATAAGGTCGCTGGCATGTCAGCGGACCGGACCGGATCGGATCGGATCGGATCGAATCGGATCGGTTTGGCCTCAACCACCAAAAGCAACTTCCTGGCTAATATTACGAAAATTGCTTATACCGAAGGCGCGTAGGATCAGTCGAAACGAGGAGAAGTGAACTGAACTGTTGGTCAGTATCCCCGTTGCCAGTTGTTTTGGAAATTTTAAGCTGGAAGATTGGAGAGCTGCAAAATTGCAGCTTGAGTTGAGTTTTGCCGCCTTGCCGCGCCTTGCCGCGCCTCGCCTCGCCTTAATGCCAACGACCAGGCTAACGTCAGGCCAGGCCAAGACAGGGCAAAAGCCTCGCCTGTTGCCTTCTACCGTAATTCACAACAACAACAACAACAACAACAACAGCAACAATGGAGTAGTCAAGGCAAAACTTGTGAAACTCGCACGCAGGCGCACAGTGGGTCAAAATAGAAGAAATTTTGTCATTCCGTCTCTTTGACGGCCTGTTGCCTTAAAAGTTGGCTTTTTCGTTTCATAAAACGTCATTCTAAAGAAACTCCACTTAAAATTTTCCCCTTCTCTTGATTCCCTTTTTCGATGCTTGAACCACTGTGCTCACTCACTGGACGGCCTCTGGTGCCGCGCCTCAAAGCAAAAAGCGCATCTTTTGAACAAAGCGCAAAGGCAAAGCGCAGCTTGGACGCAGCATCGGAGCTCTCGGTATCTCTCTGCAGCGGCCGAAGCCGAATTCAAAGACAGGCCCAGAGATGGAGACAGAGGCTGGCTGGATGGCTGGCTGGCTGGCTGGCTGGCTGGCAGTCAGGCAGGCACTCAACGCGCGCGGTGTGTATCTCAAAGATACAAAAACAATGTCCGTCCGTCTGTCTGTCGATCGTCTCTCCCTCGCTCTCTCTCTCTCTCTGTCTTTTGCCCAAACCGCTTTTGTGTATGGCCAACGAAGCCGCCGCCGAGATGTTTGGCATAGTTGGCTTGGCCGCTTGGAACTGGTTGCCTTGGCGATGGAGGAGCAATGGAGGCAATGGAGATGGGGAGATGGGAAGATGGAGAGATGGGGAGATGGAGAAGCACCAGCTTGCAACGAAGCCGCCGCCGTCGCCGTTGCCGTTGCCGCTCAGTTATTATTATTATTATTATTTTGTTGTTGTTGTTGTTGTTTTTTTTTTTTTTTTTTTTGCTTGCGGCGGCGACTCAAACTCAAACTCGAACTCAACGTGAGGGTTTTAAAAGGTTTTTTCTTTTTTTTTTGTTTTTTTTTTGTTTTTTGTTATGTTGTGTTGGCCTCAAAGCAGCAGCTGCCTTTTGCCTATGTACTACCAAGCAAATGCCTGCAACAGGTAAGAAAACCGAGTTTCGAGTCTCTCTATCTCTTTCTTTCACTCGTTCATTCTATCTCTTTGCGTCGCTTCTCTCCTTCTCGTACTTCTTCGTCTTCTGCTTCTTTCTCTGTTTCTTGCTTCCTTCATGTCGAAGTGGTTGTTTTTGTGGCTGCTTTCTTTGAAGTTGCCTTTCGGGTTTCCTTTGAAATTCTCTTCCATCTGCAAGCAATTAGTATATAGGGCCCAATGTCCTCTTCTTTACCTCGCTCCTCCCCCCACCATTACGGCTCCTGCTCATCCTCTGAAGGGTTCAAAAGTGTTTGCCTGGCATTTAATTGGCACAGCAATTGCCCGGCAAAAAGAGGAATATTTCCACTGAAACAACATTGATTGATTGATGTTCCTTCATCATTATCATCATCATCATCATCATCGCAGAAAAGGTCGCTGCTTCTTCTTTCTCCTTGCTTTTTTGGAGGTTTTTTACTTGTTTATTTACGTTTATGATACGCATTCTCTTGATCAGCCCTCCCTCTCTCTCACTCTCTCTCTCTATATATATCTCTCTTTCTCTCTGTTTCTCTCTATCTCCTTTTTTTCCAAAATTTTTCTATTTATTTTTCATGCGTCGTTTATTTCGTTTGATGTTCAGTTGTTTTTTTTCCTCTTCTCTTTTTGTAGTTGTTATTCTCGTTCTTCGTTCTATTTTTGTGCGTCGACCACAAGCGGAACGCATTCTTCTCTCTCTCTCTCTCTCTCTCGCTCTCTCTCTCTCTAGGCTGTATCTTGAAGATAAAAAAAAAAACACGAAAAATAATGCAGTCTATACGCCGCCTACCGATTGCCTACACATTTCTTTTTTCTATTTTTTTTTTACCCCCTCTCTCTCTCTCTCTCTCCCCTCTCTGTCCATCGCTGTCTATCTCTAACGCTTTGTGTGCTATTGTGTGTAATTATTGAAAAAGGATGTGGGAGAAGCCCTTGACTTGAATGAATTGAGTGTGTGTGTGTGTGTGTGTGAAAATTTTCAAGTTTTGTCGATTCAAACCAAAAATTTGTCTATTGAAAATGAAATTATAATCGAAAAGTCTTTTAAAAAGCCTTTAAATTGAAGCATAGGAGATATAGAATCGTTTTAAGGTTTAATTTTCTCTTTTGGTGCGTATTTTATAACCGACTAACTTAATTCATTCATTTGACGTGTACGCAAACAAAGATTGAACAGGGCTTTGCCTCATTTTTTTCCACTGCATTCAGTTATAATTCTCAACTAGTTTAAGCCGTTGCAAGTGTTAATATGGGGAAACGGTATTCTTTTGTCTCCTATTAATAAATTTTGATATTTAGGCTACTCATCTTTCTTTTGGATTGCCTAAAATTGATTATTTATTTGGCATCCTTGTTATTATAAATCTCATTTAGATCTATTGGCGTTTCGACATGGTTTTGGGATTGAAATTGTAGCAATACACCGATTGAAAGTCAATCAAGTGACAAATTTGGGGACAACTTTAGAGAACAGGCTTGCTTAAAAAAGGACAAGAGTGTCTGCATGATTACGGGGTTGACTCTACATAATCGACACTTCGTTTCATTTCGAAGCTTTTGTAAAGCTAAAATGTATCTTTCGATTCATTTTGTGCGTGTGTGGCCAGTGGAACTTAACCCACATTTAAATAATATTATTGTGTATGTGTGTATCTTACCTGAGAATTGTTTGTAGCCGCCGAGTATCTTATGTTTCCACCACTTGACAATGTTGCCCGCCATCTCTTCTCAGTTTTCAGTTCTCTGTTCTTAGTTCCCTCTCGCTCTCTTTTACGGATGTGTGGGTTGTTTTGTAGTTCTTTCGAATATGTCTCAGGATCTTCCTTCTTCCGTTTTTCTACTTTATTTTCGTTGTTGTTTTTGGGTGGCTTGGCGAAAAATTTACGAGCCCAAAATGTTTTACGGCCTTGCTGTGTGTGTGTGTGTGTGTAATTCGGGTAAATATCCTTTTCGGTCTGAGGACTAAGCACTGAGAGAGACTAATATAGTCCAGGTAAGTTGCTTCTGGTAGGTATGAAGGTAAGGTAAGGTTAGCTTAGGTAGGCAGCAGTCAGCCAGTCAGGCAGGTAAGTGAAACACACTCGTTGTTCGGTGTTTTAATGCGCTGACGCTGAGCGACCTTAATTTGTATCTGGTATTATATTTGGTTAGGGGAATCGTAAAAGTTTTTACAGCTCTGATATGCTGCATTTTTAGTTAAATTTGCGCATATTGCTGCGCTCCGATGGTTTGCTTGAGTCGTTTGTTTGTTTGCTTCTTCTTCTTCTTCTTCTTCTGGTGTATCTTTCAGATACTTTCGGCGCGTAATTTTAATTGTAAAACATTTTTGCCGACTTTAATTTGCTGCTGCTGTTGTTGTTGTTGTTGTCGCTGCTGCGACGATGATGACGGCGACAGAGACGACAACGCCGACGACGACGACTACGACGCGTAAATAACTTGCCGTATAAACAACAACAACAAAAATTGCAAAAACAACAACAAAAAAACGATTTATTTCCAAATGATTGCGAGACGTAAAACGGCAACTGCGGCAAAGGCAGCCAAGTAAGGGGTGGGATGGCGGGGGTAAGGGGAGTGGTTTGTTGTTATTGTTGTTTTTGTTGTTGGTGGTGGTGGTAATGCTGCTGCTGCTGCGCTGCTGCTTTTGCTTTTGCTGTTGCTGTTGCTTTTTGTTATTGTTATGTGGGGGCGGTTTTTGGTTGTTTAGCTTTTTGTACACTTGATTTACCAAAAACGACCAACAGCAAAAAAAAAAAACAAATGCACACAAATTTTTCAAAAAAAAAACTAAACTCAAAAAAAATATTTAATTTAACACTTTGAAATATCTCATCGATGCATTTTCAAAACAATTGAAATAATGAATATGAATTTTGTTTCACACCGCGTTCTACGACAACGACGAGAAAAAAAAAAACCAAACGAACTGAGCGTGTTTGGTACGCGTTTCTTCCAGAATACACGTCGAAACGGCTAGAGAGAATTTCAAAAAGTTACGTTTTTTGTTGTTAATGCCAGAGCACAGCGTACGCACACACGTCTGACTCGAACGACGGACCGAATGCAAATGATAAACAAACGCGCGCGCTCTTTATTTTCAGAATCGACTCTCGGCCAATCAGATTTCAGCTCATTCTCCCTCTTACCAGTATTTGCTGTTATTTAACAGTCTGTTAAAATAGTGGATCAAAATAGTGGGAGTCTTGGAGTCGCAACTCCCACTATTTGATCCACTTTTTTTCGAACTCCCTGTATTAGATGCCGACATTTTAACAGAGTTCAAAATATAGAGAGTTCTTAACAGCAACAGAGAGTTAGTTAACAGAGCGCGAGCGACAAAAAGAGAGTAACAGAGCAAGAGAGTCTGACTCCTTTCGAAATTCAAAAATATTAACCGCGTAAATATTGTAATATTGCTTTGACTTAAAAATTTCTTAGTGGAATAGTTTTCGCTATGTTTCTTCTCTTACAGAACTGCAATATAACAATTCCACTAAAATTCTTTAAAAGTTATTATATCGAAGTCCTTATTTTGCACTCTATTTGTTCTTAATGAATCTGTTCCTTGGTTTCTCTAAATATAGCATACCACTAGGCGACCTGTAGGATTTTGCTCTTCAGGAACTATCCTTACGTACTTGCAAAAAAGATGAAGTAGAATAAAGTTTCAATTAAGTTAGTTACCCTAACTCGAAAATCCATTTGCCAGACTATTTCTAAAAAAAGTCCCTAAAAAATTATGGAAATTGTAACAATTCGAACTAAGCCTTAAAAAAGATCGTCTTTTTTATCGTTTTTAAAATAAAATTTGGTAATTTAAGTCAATATATTTTTCATCTAGTGTTGGTATTAGTTACTTATTAAACAGCAACCCCTTGAAGCAAACTAATTTAGATTATTCAGAATGGATGGCTCGCCCCTCTAACAAATTCAACCAAATCGAATTCCGAGCCGATGTGGGCAACCCTTCAAAAAACTCATCACCAGCTTTTGGTCCACATATGGAAGAAGAGAAAGAGAACAAGAGAGAGAGAGAGAAAGAGAGTGTGTGTGTCCAATACGCCTTGTCAATTACAAGGACAGTTACCATGGACATTGGCCATTCAGCTGGAGTAGTCATCGTCAACGTCATCGGCAGCGTCAGCAAGGCAAATGTCAAACTGGGAACCGAAACCGAAACTCAAAAAACCCAAACCCAAAAGGCATGAACTCTTCTCTGTGTCCAGTTCAGACATTAACGCCCACTTTTTGGGTAATTACATTTGCAGTCCAGAGTCAGAGAAGTGATGGTGATGGTGAGGGAAAGGGAGAGGTAGTAGGGAGACTGGTATCATCTGTGCATATACCGAAAATGGCGACAGTCTGTTCATCAACTTTTGTCAAACGCATTGGCCAAAAACAAAAAAAAAAAAAAAACTCGGAGGAAAGAGGAGAGAAAAACATAAATCAATAACCCGACATCAATCAAAGACCCGCATCTCTCTTTCTCTCCCTCCCCCCCTCTCTCTCTCTCTCTCTTTCTCCCAAACGAGAACAGAAAAATTTATACAAAGAACAGCATGAAATTAAGACGATGGATCAATGATGATGAAGGCCGAACAAAAGAGCAGGCAGGCAGGAGGCAGCAGGCAGAGGAGCACCAGCTCCAGCTTCAGCCACAGGAAACGAAACGAACGATTGAAGAAAGAGAGAGAGAGAGAGAAGAACAGGGCAGAGCTGAAGAAGAACCCTTCTGTTTCGATGATCGCGTGTTCTTCTTCAATTACAGCTACCATTATATCCCGAAAACGTTTTACGGTGCGAAAGCCCCCTCGACGCGAATACAAAAGCCGTGCCGATGTTTTTGCCCCTTCCACTATTCTCCCCTCCCCCAGCACTCTCTTAAGATCCAACAACAGACTTTTTTTGCTGCAGCGTAATTCAGGATTCTGCGTGCTCTGTTATTATCGTCCGATTGAAGCAGGCAACGTGGGGGGGGGAGAGGAGAGAGGGAAGCATTTGGGGGCCAGGTTACTGTTTTTTTTTTTTTTGTGTTGCCATCTTTTCCTTCGTCTTCGTTTTGCTTAGTCTCTTTTTTTTCGACTGCTGCTGCTGGTGCTCCTAGTGGGTAATTGCCCCCATGTTGAATCCCAGCAGGCGATTGTGGCTGCGGCATCGATGGAGTTTTTGGTTTCTTCTCTCTCGATCATCGAGGAGGAGTTACCAGACTTTGGATCGCTTCTCAAATTTAAAAACAATCAAAATTTCGCTGCGGTTCGAATTAAAATCGAATCAAAAACGAAACAAAAAGAAAGCGAAGCTAGCTTAAAACCTTTTTAAACCGATACAAACAAGTTAAATACCTAGAAAAATAAGGCAAGAAAATCTCCCAAAGGCTGTTAATAACTCTAAAGAGTTTGATGAAGTTTTTAGGCATAGTTTGGCAGAGCGTTTTAGCTTATTCGACGGGGAATCAACTTAACTCTCTTAAATTGCACCAATTAAAAGGGTCTTTTATTGTAAAACATTGTAAAACGACTGCAAAGACTGTGTGTCTGTTCTGTAAACCGAAAAATGATAAGAAAAATTGGCTTAAAGGGTTCCAATTCTTCAAGAACAAGTGGGCTAAAACAAGTTGTGAATCATAAAGAAAAGAGAGTTTTCTTAGATAACTAGAATTGATCCTTCCATGGGGTATCTTTCCCTCCTCCTACTGGTAAGACCCCTCCTTTCCCTCTCAATTAATGGACGTGTCTTTATGGGAATCAAGTAGAATTTTGAACGTTTCTGCCATGGAAATCGAAAAGTAGATGAAGCTCCATCCATTTTGCATTTTAAGTTTTCGAAACGTGTCAAAAATACAATTATTTCCAACTAATTTTCAGTATTTCAAACGAAAGGAAACTTTTGTGATATCCACTCTAGCCTCTTCTAGGGCCAAAGCTAAAGCGTTCCCATTATGCGTTTTTGGTATCCATTAACTTGGTCATTAAGTCCGAACAAAAAAAAAAAAAAAGAAACACCAACCATAATCCAGATACAACAGTCTAATCGTTTGATGATAAACCCCCTCCCTCCATCTATTTCGGATCAATGTGGGACTCTCGTAAAAGCTAATAAAAACTGTCTGAAATGGCTTTATTTTATAGACAATTTCCCTGTGTGTGTGTGTGTGTTGGATAGATTTTTAATGATTTCGGCCTAATAAGCAACAATTGGTTGGACCAACTTCATCTCCCACCTCCAACTGTCTCTCTCCACTCCAATCAATAGCTTAACAATTTCCGATATAATTTTTCCCCTCACTCATTATGCATTTTCCTTTTGTGTGTGTTGTTGTCGTTGTTGTTGCTGCTGCTGCTGCTGCTGCTGTATGGGGCCGCGTTTATCAAAATTAATTGGAAATTTTCGTTGATATTTAACGACTTCTGCGTAAAAGTCATTTGAAGGAAAATGAAGATACAGCAGAAACCGAAGAAGAAACATCAAAGTGTCTGATGCACATGTTAACATACTCGGTCTCTCTCTCTCTCTCTCTCTTTCTTTCTCTCGGACTCTCTCTCTCTCTCTCTCTCTCTCTTTGTCCCTCTCGTTCTGTGACTTTCTGTCATCTTTATGGCCTTACAATATACTTACTATATCTGTCTGTATGTTTGTATGAGTTTGAACATAATTTCCTGTCAAACCCAAAGACCAGTCCCAGTCCCAGAATTCCCCCCGCCACCGCCGTCAACGAATGCCAAAAGACAATTCATAATTGCTTTGGAAATTTCGTTTGTCGCCCAAAAACAAAAACCAAAAAAAAAAAAAAAAACACTGTGAGACCGACAGACAGAGAGACAACTTCATTTGAATTTTATGACACAAAACATACACATCAAATATATATACATAAAATATAAATATTTATGACCAGCACTTACAACAAAGTTAATTTATTTAATAGTTGCTGAGGGGGCCTCAACGCATATGTACATGCTTCCCTTTTAGTTACTTATATTTATTTATATATTTCTTATTTTTTTTTCCTCCCGATAATTTTATGACTGACCAACAAAACATATTCAAAAAAAACTAACCTTGGCTAGGCCGAACTTCCCCATGCCCTCTAAATACTAAATTTGTAAGACATATTCCAACGAAAAAGTGTTTTCCGTTTGTATATGATATAGTAACTATAGAAGAAAGTTGTTTTTTTGGACCGATCGTTTCTATATGTTATAGTGGTCCGATCCAGTTCCAACAAATACTTAATCTACTTATACCTATAAAAACTTTGTATACGAAGTTTTCTTAAAATTACATCTTAACAAAAGGTTTTTCCATGCCACGAAACAGACAGCCGGACAGATGGACATCATGTCGAACTAATTCTATAATACCCTTTGAAAGGGTATATAAAAATGTATATTTATTTTGGTTTATTGATGCGCATTCGAAAATAAATAAATTTTCTTGCGTGTTGTTTTCAATTTTTTAATTAGCCTGTTTTTCCAAATCAAAAAGTTTATCTATCTTTATGTGTGTGTGTGTATCCACAATTTATGTTTTCATTCATAATTTGAGTTAGGCAAGAAGTACAAGTAAATGGAATGTTTTTATATATGTATGTATATGAAATTCAAAATGCATCACGATCGAAATCTGATTTATTTATTCGTTGGCTATAACTTTTCGGACATCTAAGAGTAGATAATACATATGTATATGTATCTAACTATTTATGGCTGATTTCTAAACTAATTCATTAATTTTTTGCCATCAAAAATCTACAGGAAAACTTAAATCAACTCAAAGAACTTGTCTAAAGGCAAAACCATTCTCAGTTGAATATTTGAGAATTCGCAGAGGAAACCACTATCTTGATAGGGCGTGGAAATTTGCTCCCATAAGTATGCAATAGAAAAACTGCACACTTAAGGGCTCAATTAAGGGCGAAATTTCCGAGTAAGTGCTCTTCTCTGCGAGTGCCAAAAGGCGATGTATTATATAGTTAGCCGACTTGGCTTCAATTTATCGAAATCGTTTATTTACAAGCTTTCTGGTTGAGAAAAAGTTCAGTTAAAATGAGCATGAGTAAATTGAAAAGACGCAAGTCCTCTCCTATGCGATTCTCAAATGTTTAAGTTACTTAAGGGATCCCATCAAGTTTTCCAAACATTCCCATAGATTGATTAAGAAATTTTCACAATGAACCGCAAAGGTTTTCAGCTGACCTTTTCAGAGTGTTACAGATGGGCCTTACAATGTGAGTCCTTGATAGTTAGCGGGTTGTTAGCCCACGCCTCCTGGCCAATTGGTCCAAATGGTTAAACCGAAACCAAATTGGCTAAGTGTCAGCTGCTGCGCATGCGTGAGGTTCCCGTGAGCTGCCTTGGGTCTACCTTTCCCAACTCTGGTAACTCTCCTCCGACCCCGGTGCCGGCTCCGCCCCTTGTGCTTGGTATGAGTTATAGCAATCAAATGGGCGCACACGTGTGGCCACCAAAACAAATGGCTAGTAAATCAAAAATTTTTGCCATGCCCGTGTAAACAATGTTATAAATCAGAAGAACCGCAAGGTACCAGCCACAAGGCGCACACCCACGCCCACGCTCACGCCCACGCCCCGACTCCAACATCATCGGAGACATGTGAACGTGTCTGTGTGTGTGTGTGTGTGCGTGTGCAATGCACTCAGGATGCAAATGTGTAGATTGAGCCAGGCGGTAGTTGGAGTTGAGGGAGACGGAGAGGAGAATGTGAGATGCTTAAGATTTACGGCTCTCGACAAATAATTGCAATTGAAAAGGCAAACAAGCTGGCAAAAATTTAATTAAAACTCACCAGAAAATGACAACAAATGGATACATACATAGATGATAATCCTTAAAAAGCTTTAAAGACTTTGTCTCAATTTCCCCTAACGCATTGAAGAAAAACCAGAGGTAAGACCTTTAATATTATTCCTAAAACCGTTTTAATCACTTAGAAAATGTTGACCGACTGTTATATAACTATATAAAAGGTTAGCATTAGAGAAAGCTGGAGTATAAACGATCCATATCGATCCATAAGCCCTTGTAAGTGCTTCTTGAGGCCCTCGTTTGGCCTTTGGAGCGCTATTTACCATTACACAACAACAAATCAAATTTTCTCATTTTTTTTTTTTTTTGTTTCTTCTTCTATTCAAAATTTAAATTTCGAAAATAATAAAAAATGACGAAAGATGTGCTACAAAGAAAAACTTTTAACACACATAAAACGCCAAACAAAATTGATTTTGTTCGAGACAGATGGATAGGACGCGAGATGGGCGGGGGGGATGGGGATGGGGTGCGACTCGAAATGGAACTCTCTGCTGGAATCTCCATCTCCAGTCTCTGATGCTGGGGCACTGCTGAGTGATGCTCATGGATAATGAAGCAATGACGGCATGAATGACTGAATGACTAAATGTGGTGGAGAGAGAGAAGAAAAAAAAAAAAAAATAAGAAAGAAAAGCGTCAAAGGGGCAGCCGCCAATGCACGACTGGAGATCCGCGATCCGATCCGACCCGACCCGCTCGAAATCGAGCTCGAGCTCGAGCTGCGGCTTTGAGCGTTTAATTAAAAGGCAAAAAGGCGGCAACTGAGGCGTCGGCCAAACGGTTGATCATTATCGAAGATAATGCCTTCGAGAGGGGGCGGGCGTCGTTATTGTAAGAAAATGATTTTTATTTTTAGAATCTCTATAATTTACGAGAACAACAGCAAAACTATGCATTTTTTTTTCGAAAATTTATTAAGTTGAAATCAAATGTAATGCAATTACTCTTAAATTATAATATAATATCGATTCGAATGCACTAAATTTGTAAACCTAATAGATGTATGTAATTCCAAAAAGTGAGAAATCGCTGGAGAATTTTGCATAGATTCGCTTTTCCAGGCATAGAAACCATGTCAACTGACCTTCAATTTTTAGAAATATGGCGAAAAATGTTCTGTCTAACAACTCCCAATTTGGCCTAGATTCGCTATAACATTCTCTTTCTCTTTATTTCTCTCTGACTCTCCGAACAAGCAAAAACAAGTTCAATATCAGGACAAAATCTTTTGGGAAAGTTTTAAAGGTTAACACAACATTTTGTTCCAGAAACCGTTGTAAATTGAGATTTTAAATGCAATATTGGAAATATTTTATACACACACACAACACACATACACAATCATACATACATACATATGTACATATGTATTTATGTAGGTAGGCAGTTATTCGCCAAATGCTGCTAAGCTACCCACATGAGTTCAGATAACTGTTAATGTTGCATTCCACAGTTGATGCTTGATTAGCTCGACAGCAATAGAGTGTGAGTGTGTGAGTGAGAGAGAGCGAGGGAGAGGGAGAGCTAGAGAGATTTAGAGGGAGACTGACATGATCTACTCCTCGCTAACCGTTACCCGCTAACCCGCCCCACACACGCCTAAGCAATAGCCACAATGTGCATGTTCATTCGAGCATGGCCCGCAGGCGGCGACGACGACGCTGGTTGCTATTGCTTTTGATGTTAAGCCGCCAACGCCGGCGCGCCACTGGCCACCATCATCATTGCTCGTAGTCGTCGTCGTCGTTGTCGGCGTCGTCGTCGTCGTCATCGTCGTCGTCAACCTGGTCCGAAAGCCACCCGTGCGAAAAACTTCCTCTTATCAAAAGGCTGTCCGAAAGCTTTTGCGCTCGTTCAAATCAATTTGAAGCGGTCTCTCCTCTCAGCCAGCCAGCCAGCCACACACATTGAGAAAGAGAGGCGCAGGCGCGACTGACACTTGCTTACAACCCCACCCCTCTTCCCACCCTTCACCACATCTTCGTGGCTTCCTACTGCATGCATTTGCCCTCATCATCAACGCCATCGCCATTTGCCATCGTCCTCATCTCTTCACTACACTCCACACTCCTCCTTCACTCCACTCCTCACCACACTTGGCCCAGCTGTTGTCGGCGTTTTGCTTTGGCGTTGGCTTTTGGCTTTGTTCTTTGCCGTCAGCATTTAATGGTTAATTTTTTGTTGTTTTTGTTTTGCTTTTTTTTTTGCTGTCTCTGCTTTTGTTGTTGTTGTTGCTGCTTTTTTTTGCGGTTTTTATTAAATTATTATTTACTTTTATTACAAAGCGCGACGGCGGCATGGCAAATTGCGGCGATATTTCAATTTGTGACGCTTGAAAAAATACAACAAACCGAACAGAAATAATACAAAACAACAACAAAAGTAAAATATATCAATGGGCGAGCGGACAGGGGAACGGAGGAAGCTGCTCCTCTCCCCTACACTTGAACTTCAAAGCGCTTTACTCTCTCTCTCTCTCTCTCGCTCTCTCTTTCACTCTTTGTCTCTATGAACTCTTTTGCTAATAAAAATTTTGTCGGTCGGTCCAAAAATAAAACACACAGAATCTGCTTGACTTCAAAGCATCATCATCATCATCATCATCTCGGCATAAACAAAAGGCAATTGAAATGCTTTTGCTTTTTGTACATTTGCTGCTACTTAAGTTGGTCTTCTCAGCCCCCCCCCCCCCTCCCTCCCTCTCCCCCCTCCACCGTTCCATTACCACTACCACTACCACCAATCCCACTCCCACTCCTTCGATTCGTTTTGCCCGTCACTTTTTAATTGTTGTCAACCCACACACACACACACACTCACAGAGAGCGAGAGGGAGCGAGATGGACATGAAGCCGCACCCAAAGCACAGGCAAAGGCAGGCGGCGGTACATGAAAAAGACATCAAAGCAAAATCTTGACAAGACCTCTGTATGCACACACACACACACACACACACAGACACATGTATGTATGTATGTATGCCTGTGTTATCTGCATCTAACTAAGGATAGAAACAAGAAAAAGAGGTGACCGGGGGGTGTGGAGACCAACAGGGGGATACAGGATTTCACACACACACACACACACACACAAGGCACACAAACGGGAAACGCCTTCCGCTCTGGTCCTTCTGGGGGTTTTCTACATTTCCTGCCCCAACTCCAGTGCTCCACACACACACACACACACACACACTCACCCCAGTTCAGTTCCGTTTCGTTCCACTCCCACATGCACTTTTAACCCGTGTTCGAATGCATTTTAAAGTTGCTCTCTGCCTAACAAACATTTACAGATACAGATAAGGATGCCCGTGTACCTTCTTTACAATGAAGATTCAATTTGAGGCAAAAATTATTTACACTGTTCACAAAAAAAAAAAATGTTAATTAAAAGAAGCCGCGCGTTTCCTTTTTTTCGACAACAACCGAACGCATGGATGAGACGCGGTCAACTAGTTTTTTCTCTCTCTCTCTCTCTCTTTTCGATGTGACACGATCGGCTATTCACACAGATACGTGCCGAGTGGTTGCCGAAGTGCCCAAATCGCACATCTACATTGACACATTTTTGTTTGTGTTCCTTTTGCTTCTCTTTACGCCGTTTTTTGGCAACAGCAGCTCTCTCTGTCACTCCCAAGCAGCACTTGTTTCCTTATTAACTGCGTCGCATTATCTGAAGCTCTTTACCATTGAAATGTACCGTTAACCAAGAGAATGAGATATGCTAAAGAAGAGAAAGATCGTTTGAAAGATAAAGTTGCTTAAAATTGCAAACTATTCTCGCAGGGAGAACATAAAAAAAAAATGCTGAATTCTGATTTTTGTGAGATGGTTGTGATTGCCTCGCTCCATCCTTTGGGTATTCAAGTGTCCTCTCTACACCCTCACCCCGCCCCATTGTTTACTCACTTAGTTATTCTGTTGTTGTTTTTCCCTGTCTTTTCCACTTGCAACAGCTGCCACATTTTGTGACTTTTTATGCAAATTTTGTTGTTGTTATTGTTGTTACATATTTTTTTTTTCTTTTTGTATGTCACTAAGAGAAAGGTTTCCACTTTGCCCCACTCCCCATTTGCCCCCCCCCCCCCCACAATGCTCTTGTATTTTGAATCGATAAATGGTGAACAAAAAACAGAAGCTTCTATGTACTCTACTTTGCTCCTTCTCCTCTCTTTTCTTCTCTTCATGCTTTAAATTTAATTTGTTAAATTATGAATTTTGCAAAAGGAAAACTCCTAGATCATACCTTGTGTCCTAGGAAAACTTTGTCCTGCGTATCTCAAAAGTAATTAAATTGAAAACAGAGTGCAAAGTGCACACACAAAAGGCGGTTTGGGGCAGTGGGCGTGGCCAGCAACAGACAGATAGACAGACCAAACAGACCGAGATACAGAGAGAATTCTGTTGTATGTCGTTGTCGTCTTCTGGGTGGGATTTGCCCGGGCAAAAGTCAAGTGTGGCCTCGGAACAACACAAAAAAGTGTTGAAAAGGAATGAAGCGAGTGAGCCAAAAGCAACTGGCAACATGTTGACAGGAATCTCTCCGCCACCCCCTCCCCCCCTCCACATATGTATGCACATATGCCCCAACCTCCCACTCCTACACCGGGAACAGAGTTATAGTTATGATGATTGTTGATTTAGAGTTTTTAGTCCAATCCAATACCCGTGCCCCTTCCTGGAGCAGTTTTCTCTGGGGGGATTTTGTTTTGTGTGTAGAAAAGGGCATGCAATTAATTTGGTAGCCCCAACTTCAAAAGGAGCCACCGCTGTCAATGGAAGTCTTTGATGCAGTCAGCCTCCAGTCTCTCGATCTGCTGCTGCTGCTGCACTGTTCCCAGAGTCAGAGTCAGGCCGGGTGTAATCCGAGACCTTTGGAATGCCAGCAAAATTCTTGCCAAGCAACTGAGTGAATCCTCCGCTTCGGTTTGGCTGTCAACGTGAGAAGACTTGTGACTTGTGGTTGACATACACGGTGGGGCTGACAGGCGTATGGCTGCCCCCCCCCTGGACTACTTCGATTCCTGCTGCCTGCTTGCCCTTTTGCAGTTGCAACGTGAAGCAAATATTTATAGATATTTTTGCTGTGTGAGATTATTGACATATTAGGAAGAGATTAAATGTATATACGATGCATTAGCATTTAGTATTAAATAAGTTTCAATAATTCAATTTGAGTTTAAGTGAGGTTATGTTGTTCAAAAGTGGGGTTATGTTGTTTTACAAGTGAGGTTAAGTTACTTTTTTTATGTTAATGTTATCGCTTGGTCAGAAACTCACCTTTTGTATCCTTGGATCAAAGTAGTTCATTCCTTTAGGGCAAATTAGAGAGCCAAATTCTTTCCTTTAAAGCCTCTTTTAATCTTTCAGACTTTGCGGTTAAGTCTGGTTCCCATCTGCAGGCAGGCAGGCAGGCAGGCAGGCAGCATTCCGTCAACCAACTTTGTGGCTTACATATCAAATTTCCAATGCCCAAAGTAAATCTTCCCAAGATGAGTGGTGCATCCTGTGCTCATTCAGTTTCGTTTTCGCAGTGTGTATGTGTGTGTGTGTTTTTTTTTTCTGTTGCCTGTGCATAATTACACTTTTATTAACAGTGGCAGGCATCAGCAGAAGAAGCCAAGTCAAAAATGTGCCACCCAACTCCACGGACTCCCCATCTTCCTCTCTTCTTCTCCCCTTTTGGCTCTTTGTGCTCTACGTGCGCGGATTGTTGAATGCAAACAGGTGCGCCAACTACCCACCCAGTCAGCTAGTATGAACTCATCCTCGTCCCCGTTCTCGTCCACAGGCTCGGCTCCTCTCTATGCAGTGCTTTCTGCTCGCATTCGCGGCACATCCTTGGAGACACTTGAGCTGGCACTCGGCTTAAATGAAGTGCACACGCCGTCATGCACATCAAAGTGTGCCGCCAACATGAGCGGCCTAGGTAAATAGGCTGTCTAATTAGCCACGCCTCCTCGACCATAATGAACAGTAACTGACTTCAATGCGCTACCAAAACTGTGTATTTGCCTTTTCTTTCTTTCTCTCTCTCTCTCTTTTATCTTTTGTATACATAATATCCGCTGGGAGTTTAATCGCACGAAAAAAACAAAAAAAAAAACTAAAAAAAACCATAATCAAATAGTAATAAAAATAAAATAAAATACATATGTATAGTAAAACAACGAAAAAAAATCGGTGTAGACCGATGTTTCAAAATGCTCTTTTAAAAAGTATTTACTGCAATTGCAATGGAATTCTCAGTTCTGCTTTATGGAGAATCTATCTCTAGATTCAAAATCTTAAAATGTGATGTAAATAGATGAAAATTGAAGACAAAAGTAACTTAAGTGTCTTTTATAGGTTCCTTTACTTAATAACTAAGCTATATACTAGGCAAAATATCGTTAAAAGATATTGAAATTGATATATTTTATATACCAAACAAACAAAAAAAAAAAAACAAAACAAAACCAAAAATATGAGCTGTGATGTGAATGCAATTACAGTTTTTACATGGACACGGCAAATACACTTCTCAAAAAGAGCACGAGAAAAACCAAAACACAGATACAATTGAAAAATCACACTTAAACCAGATTAGATTATAGAGTCTGACATATAGACTCGTAACTTACATACATGTATACATAGGTAAATAGTATGTAATACAAAATGTATCCGTAATAGAGATATATCCGTATACTATATACTTAGTTAATGTTGATGTTGTTATTTCCCTGCTTCCACTGATGATGGCTATGAGTCTTGGTTGTGTGGAAAAATCCTTGGATTCACATACATGTGCAGGGATGGCGGCATTTGCGTTGAGGTGCCGCCACCAGGTGGCGGTGGTGTCAAATCAATTGGTGTCGTTGAGGTGCTCGTTGATGGAATTGTCGAGCTAAAACTGGATGTGCTCGAACGCGCCGAATTAAGCGATTGAGCAGACCGTGTTCTCCTCAAAGGCTCTGATGAGGCGCCAGATGCGGCAGAGCAAGTGCCTCCACCATCGGCTCCATAGCTATGCACTCTGCCCACGGCTTTGAGGGTAGCTCTGTATGGTGTTTGATCAGCAGCCGCTTGGCTATAATACGATTTGCGCAGTATACAGCAAATGGCCAAAAATGGTATGGTCAGAATACCACAGAAACCGAGTGTGATAATAAGAAGGACATCCAAGCCTTCGGCACACCAGAAATTCAATGCATTCGCATGAGATTTCAGATAATCTGCTCCAGCAGAGTTTAATATAAGCTCAATTTGTCGCACAGCCCGGCCGGAGGGATTGAAATTCTTGCTTATTAAACGTTCATTGAGCCTCTTGAGGTTCTCGCCATAGGTTAGATTCAAGGTGAGCTGCCTTATGCCATGGAGCAGGGCATCATAGGCTATGGCCTCATAGTTCACAGTCAATGAGACTCCGTGCAATTGCAAACGTTTGGCCATCACCTCCTGTTCGGCCAGTATGGGTATGGCAAGTATGGGCGTCAGTCCAGCTATTGATTCCCAAACACTTAGTTGACCACAGCTGCTGATAAAGAGCTTCATCTGGGGGTGAGCTAAATGAATGTTTTTTTTTTTATTAGTTGTACTCTCTCCGGAATCAACTTTTGGCCGCTTACCCAAAATGGCCTGTTGGGGCCACCAATTGTTAATCATTATATGCTCGGGCAATTGGTAGTCAGGCAGAAATTCATCCTTTTCCCATTTGATTAGAAAATGAAATTCCTTTAAATGTGCAAAGACATCGAAAAATATGGCCAATTTCTCGCCAGGCAACTGGGCAGTCTGTATATCAGCGCCAAGACTCATATATATAACTCCGCCAGGTGGTGACGATGACATAAACGTTTCTAGATGCTAAATAGATAAATCGTTTAAGTATTCTCTCTATATAAGTATATTACGCTCACTTTGGGTATTTGCAGTTCTTTCTCTTGCAGTAGATGAAGGCCACCGATTTCCAGCATATTGGGCAAATAGGCTCTTGGATAATGTAGGCCAGGATGAGAATTAATCAAAGCCAAACTTAGATTTTTGGTCAGTTCACGATATTGTGGCAATTCCTTGACGAGAGGCTCAAAGTGTTTTGTATAAACCGATTGCTGGGAGATCAAATGGAAGAAGCTAAAAGAAAATTTTGATATTATTAAAGGTTTAGCTAAGTTTTTGTTTTGCTACAACTTCTTCTTAGTTTTTTGTTTTCAAAAAGAGGCTAAAAGAAAATGTAATGAGTTTGTAGCTTAAATTGTATCAATTGTATCCTTATACTAAGCCAATACGTTTTTCAGATGGAATATTCTACAGATCCCTAATGAATGGGAAATGCCACTCAAAGCGAGTGAGACAGCATGAAATGAAAGGAGTTGGACTGGCTTTTGGCGGGTATGCCGATAACTTAAATTTTGAGTTAACTAAACACATGGAATATCAGTGGAAATCTAGCAAATCAAAGTTAGTTCCGCATACTTGTAGGTCAAACGCTCGAAGGTGCTCATTAGGGTATTGACGATTCTCTGGCGTGTATTCATGCGCTCTGTAAAGGGCAAAAACTGGCTGGGATCCAGAGAGGATGCCTGAGGATTGCCAAACATATTGTTCAACCAGGAATTGGCGCCAGTGGGACTTAGGGCCACTGTGGGCACACCATAATAGAAGGCCAATCTGGTAGGAGAAAAAAAAAAGAAGAAAGATAATGAAACCAGATTTGAAGAGGTGGAGCATAAGTGGATACTTACCCTAAGAGGGCGTCGCTTAGAAACAAGTCAACAATGAGCAAATCGAATCTCTCGCCACTGGTAAGAAGTTTCTTCACTTGGCCATCGGCTAGGAGTAAATCCACATTGGTTGTGCCCGCATAGATCAATCTGGTGAATCTCTCCATAACACTTTGGGCACGCATCTCTTCCGCCTCATAGCTCATGCCCATGTCCAGCCAATTCTCTTTGAGTCCCTCCACTCGAATCTCTCGTATATTTGGCACATCGCCATAGCCATTCTCTTCGCCATGGAGACTGATAAGGGTCACTGAATGATTTGCCGGACTGGCTGTTAATTCCTGCAGTAATCTACGACCGAATAGATAATGGCTCTTCCATACACTTGGCAAAATGGTCAGAATATTGGCACCGGAGATGCTCTCGGCGAGTAGCCCCAATAAAAACAACTGCAACAGACGCATGACCTCGGATGAAGATGGAGATGAAGGCGGAGATTGGGTGTTCGTTCGAGTTGCTTATCCGGTTTTTGCACCACACTTCCTCGTTTCCCTTCTCCACCGATTCACACCCGCACGCACGCACACACACACACACACACACACACACGGCCACACGCAGCCTTCTATTATTATCTGTTGCCGCTCTCGCTCTCCTGGCTGCAGCTAGTCCTCATTTTTCTTGTTGCTCCAATCGCGTTTATACAGATATATACAAATACATATATATCTGATGAAATATTTCGCGTTTGGCGCTAATTAAATGCACAACAAATTCGTTGAATACGAATATTCATGTGAGGGGCACAAGAGCACAAAAGACGCAACGAAAGTGAAATGAAGAATAAACAACTCAAAGCAGCAGCAGCAACAGCAACAACATCAACAACAACAATGGCAAAAACGTTGTTTTTTTTTTGTTTTTTTGCTAGGCGGTGTCGGCGTGGCCAAGTGAATGGCTTAACAGTGCTGGCATCTTGAGAGCTAGAAAACGTTAACACATGTTGAGGAAGGTCACCAAATATGGAGTTTTAAATTAACACACACTTGAGTGCGACTCAAGAAAAAAAAACACTAACAATATAAATTTCTTGAACATAGATAACCTTTTCCTTTGTTTTTTTGCCCCAATTGCACCTTTCAAATATCCAGGACTGAGCATAGCTGCTTTTATTACTTAACGCTTCCCGCTAAAAAAAAAGGAGCTAGAATTCCAAAAACTTGGCATCACTCTGCACCACAGATACCGGCATACGGCAACAACTAAATGTCAAATTGCGAATTTGCTTTTACTCTGGTCACACTGATTGCAAAATTACCCCCCAAGACTCTTCTTCTTGTTGCCGCTACTTTTGCTGCTACTGTTGTTGTTGTTGTTATAAACAGAATATTTGCATTTAAATTTAAATTTTATTATTCAATGAGTGCAAATTGCCATTGAAAGTCCAAACAACACGAACATTGTGTAATTGTCAGACGGCAAGAAATTGCCAAAAAAAATAAAAGAAAAAAAAGAAATTTGCTTGTCAGCCGGCAAGAAGAAGAGATAATAAAGAATACAAACAAAAAAGTTCTTGCAATTGGCGCAAGGCCAAGCGAAAAAAAAACCGTTTAACACAAAAAGTGCATTTGAGAAAAAAAGTTAAGCAACAAACTGCTGGGAAAAAACTTGTTCCGTTCAGTTCTATTGACACCTCTCAGGCCCTAAGTACACACACCGAGCATTTGGCGGCAGCGACGGCGGCAGCGGAGGCGGCGGAACAGGTGAAACGACGAGAGATTCGAGATACAAATCCATCCATAAAAACCAGACAGCGAAATATTACTTACGTAAGCCGGCCAAACGCGAAAGATGTCACAATCCCAGGAATTGGGTAAGCTTACGCCTAACCAAAAAAAAAACTTATAGAAGAAAAATCAATGAAATGGATGACTCTCTTTGCCTCTCTCTTCCTCTGTGTCTTACTCTTAGCTCCCATCGATGTGGACAGGCCGCTATTTGATCTGGGCACCTTTACGGGTCGCTTTAAGTACTATGCCTGGATGACCGATCCTCGGACTGTGCTTTTGCCCAGCGAACGTTTACTTCAGGCAAAGGAGATGATGGAGAAATATCGCCAAGAAGGAGGACGCAGAGGCAAAGAATCAGAGGAGGAAATCCATTATAACATGAAGCTATATAGCTCGGCATTTCATCCGGATACGGGTGAATTGCAGAACTTTTGCGGTCGCATGAGTTTTCAGGCAAGTCGCGTGATTTAATCCTATTCAGGGGCACATGGGGCACATGTGCGAGTAAAAATAGCCAACACCATGACGGATGACGTCGAACACTTTGAGGGATTGCCAAGAATTCAAGCAAGACTAACTAACTAAGGGGGGGAGGGGTGGAAGCAAGTGCGGGGCAAGTGAATCAGCCAAATTATTAAGAAATAGAAAGAAGGCAAAAGACATAAAAGTAAGTGCAAAAGAACATTTTCCAAGGATCATAATAAAGCCATTTTGAAGGTTAATAAGTTGGAATCGAATGTCTGTAATCACTGTATTATCATCATATCATCTCTATAGGTACCTGGTGGCATGTTAATCACCGGTGGAATGTTGGCCTTCTATCGCACTGTGCCCGCCGTCGTTCTGTGGCAATTCATCAATCAATCCTTCAATGCTGTCGTCAATTATACCAATCGTAATGCCAATTCGCCGACAAGTGTTACACAGTTGGGCGTGGCATATGTATCGGCCACAACATCGGCCCTGATTGCGGCCATCGGATGCAAAAACTATTGGTCGAAAAAGGCATCGCCGCTCTTTCAGAGATTCGTTCCCTTTGCCGCCGTGGCTGCGGCCAATTGTGTCAACATTCCTCTAATGCGTCAAAACGAGATACTCAATGGCATTGAGGTGAAGAATGGCGATGGCGAGGTGATCGGTCAGAGTCGTTTGGCCGCCATCAAGGGCATCAGCGAGGTGGTTATCTCCCGCATAGCCATGGCAGCTCCTGGCATGCTCGTCTTGCCATTGATAATGGAGAAATTGGAGAAATTTCCGGTCTATAAGAAAATCAAATGGATCAATGCACCATTCCAGACTCTAATGGTTGGCTGTTTGTAAGTAGAGCTGATCAGTCAATCCTCTGTGTTACTCATTCACTTTGTTTGCTCTCGCAGCCTCTGCTTCATGGTGCCCACAGCCTGTGCCTTTTTCCCCCAGCAATGCTCTTTGGATACTGCCACAATGCGCTCTTTCGAGCCGGAACTCTATGAGGATATGAAGAAGAAAACTCAGGGCGTTATACCCAAACGTGTCTATTTTAATAAGGGACTGTAAACCAACACAACACAATCCGGAATCCGGAATTCGGACGACAATAATCTCTTCGACGCTTAATAAATGTTTTTTGTTTGTTGTTGTTGTTGTTTTTAGGCATTTAATTTATGTAGTTACCATGCTCAATCAATGTGCGACGTGCTGCTGTTCCTTGCGTAGATATTAAGCTCAAAAGTTAAATGTATCTCAACTCGCGTTGTAGTTTTCAGTGTGTAACAATTAATAGGTATTCTTTTTTTTTCGGCCTCTGCCCTTGCTGACTGCTAGATTCTAGGGTCTAGGCCTTGTTAACCAAAGTCTGATTGGCCATAAACTCTTGCAAATCCTTTTGGCTTCTCACAGTTAGCAGCAGGCAGAAGCAGCAACTGCAAAATGAACTCAAACTGATTAACCAGACTATTAACAATAGCATTCTAGATTGTTTAACATTTTAAGTATTAGTTGCAAAATATATTAATTAATGTGTCTCTCAGTTTTTGTGTGTGGTTTTTGAAATGTTAATTATGTTAAATGTTACAAAATAAAAGAAAGTCAATTCAAAACGGCCATATCGACGGGTTTTATAAACGTTTTTTATTAGGTATTTCTTTTTTTGTTTTTCATCATGTGTATATATATACCATAAATATATATATATATATACATATGTCTGTATATATATATATATATATAAGTTTTGTCATAAACTTTTGCTGGGGTTTTGTTCTTCTCATTTTGCTTCTTTTTTTTGTGTTGTAAAGTTTACAAAATGTGCAAAACACAAACTGATTAGTTAGTTAGTTAGGGAGCGAGGGGGGCGTGGACAGGGACAGGGGCAGGGTCGTTATTATTGCTTGATTATTTATCCTGTCTTTGTGTGTGTGTGTGTGTGTGTGTGTGTGTGGGGCAGGGAAATTTACCCAAGTAACAAATATTTAGTTTCTTAATTTTTAAATTTTATTCACGGACTTTTTTTCTTTTATAAGTTAGAATGTCAATGTTTTTAATATTTTTTTTGTTTTGTTTTTTTTTTTATTTAATCTTGGCACTGTTGTAAAACATTTTTTGTTTTTTGTTTTGTTTTGTTTTGTGCTAAAACATTGATGAAAAAATTCAACACTCAGATGTAAAATTTTTCTTACTTAAATTTATACACAAAAAAAAAAATAATAATATTAAACAAACGCTTCTCTTTGTGGGTGTGGGTGTGGGTGTCGGTGTGTGTGTGTGTGTGTGTGGGCGTGGCCACAACAACAACAAATGCGCTGCCAAGCAGCGTTTAATTCTCTTTTTTGTTTTATTAAATGTTTGTAAAATTTTTGTTTTGTGACGTTTTTTTTCTTTTTCAATTTTTCCAAATGAATCAGCAAACATTAATTTATAAATTGTTTGTTTGTTTTTTTTTTTTTTGGTCGACACACGCAAATATTTTATTAATTGTTTTAAGGTTTTCTTTTGTTTTTGTTTTTTTATTATTTTTTCCTGTTATTAAAATAAATGTATATATATATATATATATATATGTAAGTATATATTTTGTTTATACTGACTGAGGCATTAAACATTAAACTTGATTTGCTCTTAAAAAATTAATAATTTTTTTTGGTTTTGTAATTAGTTTTAGTGGAAAAATCGTTTAGATAATTGCCGGGCCATTTGATCCTTTAAATGAAAGGAACTTCAATCCGTTTCGCTTTAGCTGCCTTAAAACAAATGCTTTCTCTCTCGATCTTTCGATCGATCTCTAATATATATGTATATAATCACTATCAATTAATCAATCAATCAATCAAAAAGAACCAACAATTTTTTGTCATACGGAATGCATGAACAATTCATTCATTTATTCACTCACTTTCATGCTCATTCATTCATCCAACGAATAATTCATTCACTCATTCATTCATTCGTTTCCTTTTGAATCAACGTGGAGTTTTTTCTTGGAAGTTATTTTGATTTCGTTTCGTTGAGTTGTTTATTTTCCACGCCGAAAAATTTACATATGTATATAGCATAGATCGGTTTGCTTGTTCTGATCTATATTACATACCATCAAAAACTAAACAAAAAAAAAAGGACGACAAAAAATGAAAAGTCAAACAATTTACTATGCCGTTTGCTGAGCACAAACAAATCTCTTATTGTTAGTGGTTTTTTTCTTTTCTTTTTTTTAATTACATTATTTTTTTTGAAATTCCTTACAACCCTTTTTTGTTTTGTTTTGTTGTTTATTTTATATTACGTTTATGTTATTTGTTTTGTTGTGTTAGTTTTTGTTTTATTTTTAGCTGGCACAATATTTTTTGTTTTGTTTTTGTTATTTCCTGAGCTTTTAGAATTTAGAATATCTGCCCTATGTATATCTCTGAAAGACTTACCCATCATCATCATCAAACAAAAACGTTTTCCAAATCAGTCAAGCTTTTCTATATGTATATTCATCATATATATATATGTATATATATATATATGTATAACCGATTCCAATGCCCTTGCAAAGATGAGACACCAGAAATCAGACCAAGTTTAGTTCCAGTTTCTAATAATATTTCGAATGAAATGCAAATATCAAGCACATTTGGATGGAGATCTACATATAGATCATCAAATCGATAACACAAAAACCGTATTAATCGATCAACTGACAAGTTGCGATAGATCTGTCTTTAGCAATGTGTGTAGATCTATCCGATCGATAACACAGATCTTTATGTAGATCAACAAATCGATAACACTGAAACCGTATTAATCGTTTAACTGACAAGCTTTGATTAGGTTCTGGTTAAACTAGAGATCTAAATTCATATTAATGACCATTTAAAGCTGTATGAATCTATTTGCAGTTTAGAACAGTTTCTTTTTGTATTGGGGAATCCTCAATCTATTTGTTTCATAATCTGTACGATCCATCAACTATCTATTCTATAAGAGATCGTTGCAAGGGCATCACAAATATCGGTGGACCGACATTAGCTTCCTTCGTTTCTCATTCTACTATTTGTCATTTTGTTTCAAAAATTTTTCCAATCTATTTGAAGCCGAAATTCTCAACTTTATGTGTGTGTGTGTGTGTAAGTGTGTGTGTGTGTGTGTCTGTTTGACTTACAAAAAAAAGCCAACAACAAGATTTACCTTTAAACATTTCCATATTTTGTTCTTCATCATTTTCTTTATATACATACATACATATATATAAATCGTGTCTTGGTTTTTTTTTTCTTCTTTTGTTTTTGTTATTGCGCACAGCCTTTTTGTCGAAAATTTTTCTGGTTTTATTTTGTTTTTGTTTTTTAGTTATATAAACCTGATAAAGTTTTGTACCAACATTGCCTCTGTCTCTGGAAAATCCACTGACATCATCATCATCATCATCATCATCATCATTATCGTCATAATCATCTTCATTATTATTATTATTTTATATATTCTTGCTTTTCTCTGCCTTTTACAAACCATTTTTGTTTTCTGTGGGGCGTGGAAAGGGGGGGGGGGGGGGGGGAGGGGTGGGTTGATAGGGAAGAGGGCTGACGCTGTTTATTGGGCGGGGAAGTTTGACTTTGTTGTTGTTCCAGCAAAAAATTCTTAGAAAATATTTCTTGTAACTTGTTTTGGGGCAGCTTTTCCTCTCTTTTCTTTTCTCATTTTTTGTTGTCGCAAAATTGTATTTTATTTTTCGTTTTGTTTACGGTTTTTAGTGGCTTTTTTTTTTACTTGGATTCATTAAAAACTGTTTCATTTAGTTGTATATAGGAAACAGAATATACATATATATACATATATTAATGTGTTTGTATGTGTGTTTGTGTATGTGTATATGACTTGGCATTCAATTTGTGTGTTTGTTTTCCATACACATAATATATATATAAATATATATATATATATTTATGTATATAACAATTATACATTTAGTAAATTAAAAAACTAGGCGCCTAAAAAACTGTTCCATTTAGTTTATATGGATGTGTGTGTGTGTGTGTCTGTGTGTTTGACTTGGCTTAGGAGTTAAATACAAACATTTACATACATATGTGTGTGTGTGTGTAAATATATTTCATATATTTTTTTTATAATTTTTTCATTTTTTTTTAAGTTAGTGGATATAACATTGGATTTTGTTTCTTAAATTTGTTTCTTTTGTGTTTTCATAAACATTTTTTTTGTTTTTCTGTTTTTCTCTCTCTTAACTAGAAATTATGTTTAATATTACATTTAATAATATTTTAATTTGGAAAGTAGGAAGGGGGTAGTGGGTGGAGGGTGGAGGGGGGAAGGGGAAAACAGGTAAGAAGATGGGGTGGGAGTTGGTTTCCTCCTTTTTATTTCTCTTGGAAGGAAAACCAAATTTTTTTCTCTTATATAACTAATTTTATTCATCTGTATATGCATATGGTGTATGTGTGTGTGTGTGTGGGTGTGTTTTTTTTTGGGGTAACAAGTGTTGTGTCTCTCTAGGTGGCCATCATTTCATTATCTTGCTCATCACCCTCATTCTGATCATCTTTGTTATCGTCAGGCTGCTGCTCCTCCTGTTCCTGCTCCTGATCCAGCTCCTGTTCCAGCTGCTCCTTCTCCCTAACCACTTCCACAACGGAAACCGCCTCAGCTGTTGTAGTTGTCGATGTGGAAGAGCTTGTTGTGCTTGCTGGCGACATATTATCCGGATTGCTAATAGCCACAATGATGGGCTGCGGCGGGGGCGGAGGCGGAGGCGATGGCGTCGTTGATGAGGTGCTGATTGACTGATCCTGACTGTTTGGCGGCAACACAAAACACTTCCCCCCCAGCTCATCTCATTTGAGACCCGTATCCGATGACGGAGTCCAACGATCGAACTCAATGCCCGAATCCGGTGAGACGCCAGTCGCTTTGGCCAAATGGGCAGCCATAAATCCGCCAGTTTGCATGCATTTACAATCGGCGGCAATGCAATTGCATGAGAATTTCGAGCCACTGCGTCCGCATTGGCGTACCATTTGTGGATTATTGCCAACGGCCGAATTTGTGGCCAAATGTGTGCCCGTTGTTGTTATGCTCGTCGTCGTCGTCGCATGATGATTATGATGATGATGATGATGATGCTGATGCTGATGCTGATGCTGATGCTGATGCTGATGCTGATGATGCTGATGATGATGTTGATGATGGCCACCCTCATCCATGGCATGACCATCACTGGGACTGCGTCGTAGTTGATTCTCAAAGGATTGCAGTTGCTGCATAAAATGAAAGTTGGGCGACACATCCGGCTTCCGGTCACGCACCATCATGAACGCATCGTTCAGGCTCAGTGCTCGTGTGTGCATCAAATAGGCTAGCGTTACGGTCACCGAACGTGAAACGCCGGCCAGGCAGTGGACCAGCACCGCCGAGTTCGCAGAGCGCGCTTCCTCTGTGGGTAGCAAAGAAAACCAAAGATTATTAAATGTGCTTAAAGTGGATGACATAATCCCCCCCAAAAACAAAAACCCGGAATCACTTAAAGAGAGAGAGAGAGAGAGATCTCGAGAGAAAGCGATATTCCATCATTTGCTTGATACTATGATCTCTACCAAATGGGCCAAAGTCTTTCTAATAAGGCTTCAAAGATGGCGAACGATGATGAGTTTCAAAGATGGCTGAAAGCCATCAGCACTGATGCCGGCAAGCAGAAGAATATCAACCAACTATCAATCGGTTGGTTGGCCCAGATGCTCCAGATGAAAAAGCATCTGCTTGAGGCCAAGCCTTTCCCTTTCCCTCTGGACTTCATTTCAACTGATCTCTACTCATAGTTCCATAAGTGATTACAATCTCCGCGCTGGAGATTGATATTTGTCTCTTTCTCTTTCTTTCTTTCTTTTGGCTTACCTATAAATTGTATGGCATCTGGAAAATGAATGGCCAAATCCTGGGAATAATGATCGGTAATGGGTATTTGCAGATATTTGATAACGCCTGACTTTTCAAATTCATTTGGCAAATCTGGTGTGACATTTAGAACGTACTAAAGAGGCAGAGAGAGAGAGAGAGAGAGAGAGAGAGAGAGAGATTAGTAAATAGAACCTAAAGGCGAGATGTGATGAAGAGGTGTGGTTGGTGGCCCTTACCTTAATATTATACTTTTGCAATGCATTCGAGTCGCAACTGTGTGAAGCATTGCCCAGAAACAAAAGTCCTGGTATTATCTCAACTGGCGCCTCATTGTAACTATGATGATGATGATGATGGTGATGATGATGATGTGTTGTACTTTCACAGTCCGAGGATTCGGCTGAGCTGCTGCATGCCGAATCGGAATGCGGTGTGGAAATGCGTAGGGATCTAAGAGAAAAAGAGAGAGAGAGAGAGAGGGGAAAGATGGGAAAGATTAATTTATTTAATTTCAATTGGTTTATGCTTGTGGACAACTTACCTGAGACCCATTAGCTGATCGGTCTGTACATTGCGACTAGATTCCATTTCTTTGTTATGTGCCTGATTATCATCCTCACACCATTCCGGAAATGCTTGACGAAAACTGGAGAAACCATCTGCAAGCAAAAAGATGAGGCGAAACTTTAGAATGCTTTTGTCTATGTATTTTTCTGTCATATGAGGCCGCAGTCGCCTCCGCCTCCGCCACCGCCGCCTCCACCGCCGCCACCTCCGCCGTCACCTGTGGAATTTGTGTTGCGTTCGTTATGCTTGGCCAAGTGTAGCTTAGACTTGGTTGTTGTTTCTTTGGTCTTTGGTAAGGCAACACCTACGTAGGAAACCCACTCAGAGCTGCTACCTGTCGGCACCCACACAGAGACACACACACAGAGATACAGTCAAGTATGTGTGAAATTCTTTCAAGCGACTCATTCATAAATAAATGTTGTGACTTCAAGTCCCAGACTGACCGATTCTGCGCCCAATTAGAAACGGAAATGGAAGGAAAAATCGAAACGGAAATACATTTTCTATATTTATAAGCATCGACCATAGTCGCCTCTCTCTCTTTCTCTCTCTCTGGGAATTGGAATTCAAATTGAAATTGTCATCCATCAACATAAACACAAAACGGAAGCATACAATTTCCTACTTGGCGCATATTAAATGCGATTTCGCAGAAAAAACACATGCAAGAGACTGGCTGACTGACTGAAATCAACAAAGAGGAACGTGGAACAATGCAAAAAGAAGCAACAGAAGAAGAAGGAGGAAAAAAGGCAACACATTTTGTCGTGTTTGTGCTTGGCTTATCAAACAATCCGGTCAACGGGTTGTATACGCAATATGCCGGTTCAATATTTCACTTTAAAAATAGCTAAAGATACGGCCAAAGAGTCAGAGAGAGAGAGAGAGAGAGCGAGACACAGAGACAGAAGCAAAAAACGCCCACCCCCTCCCTCCCTCCACCTTCCTGTTTAGTATATGGAAACATGCAAACTGCATTTGATAGCAATTTCCGTTTGCAAGAGGCAACTGCATCATCATCATCATCGTTGTCTGTCATAGTCGCTCGCTGCTGCTTTCTAAAAGTTCTGAGATCGCTAATACACATGTTCTGGGTAAAGGTAATCAATCAAGGATGCAAAAAAGGAATTCAGAGTAAAAATGGTGTAAATGCATTTTCACATTCCGTTGGCCAAAAAGTTGTTAGACTTTTACCAAGGATGTCAAAAGGGATGACAAATATGTGACTTAAATTTATTATTGATTCATGCTTGAGCCAATGAAATTTTCTTTTACTTTGTTTTTTTTTTGATTAAATATTCACTTAAATGACATCATAATAAGTTTATTTAGATCCTTTTAAGTTGGTCACATTAGCTAGGATAGGATAGGAAAAGTTGAGGTTAAAGTTCGTTTTTCAAATGATTGAATCGGATCAATCTATAATAAGCAAATGTCAAGTCTCTCTCTCTCTCTTTTCTCCCCACCCCTTCTCCCTCCCCCTCCTGCAGTTTCTCTACTACTTGTCTCACCATATAAGCAGATATATGTATCTACCTATGTATATATATCATTTTTTGTTGTTTTGTCACGTTCTCTGTGTGTGTGTGTGTGTGTGTGTGCGTGTGTGTGTGTGTGTGTATCTATATTGTTTCATTGATGAGTTCACACATTAAGTGGAAACCAACGACCTTCAAAACGTTTGAAAATGTAAACTTGAAAAAAATAACTAAAACAAAAACAAAAAATAAATGACAAACGCTGAAATTTGTTTTTAGGTTTTATTTTTTGTTTTTGTTAACCGGATTCGTCGCCCACCACCTGCCCCGCCTACAAAAAAAAAAAAAAAAAAAAAAAAATTCGCATTTGACAGTAATAAAAAGAGAAAAAATATATTTACAACTCCAACAACAGCAACAACAACAATAAATGGCATCAAGCCGCCTCGTTTGGTTGATCATTTCATTTCTCCTCTTTCTCATTCATTGTTCATTTTTTATTTGTTTATAAATATGTGCATATTGTTGTTGTTGTTTTTTATATATGTACGTATATGTATATTGTTATTACACTTTTTTTTTTTCATTTCGTTTTGGTTGTTGCTTATCTTAGCTATTGTTTGTTTGCTTTGGGTGATAGATAGAGGGAGACAGAGTAAGAGAGATAGAGAGACTGGAGAGTTGGGGAGCAGATGGGGGGAGGGGAGGAAGAAAAAAAAACGTGAGTTAAATAACTTTTAGCTTGGCATACAAACACACACCCACATACATACAGAGAACGAGAGCGAGAGCAAGAGAGAGATAGAGATAGATGGAGCTCTATTCATTCAACATTTTGCCCAACGGAAATGACGTAGACCACACAGTTTGGTGGAGGGGAAGTCGACGGGGAGAGTAGAAGCGGGCGTTTGCTTTTTTGTTTTTTTTGTTTTTTTTTTCGTTTTTCGTTTCGGTGTGCGAAGTAAGTAATGCGGGGTTACGGTTGTTGGGCGGCCCTTATATGGCTTACACTTTTTACATTTGTGGGGGCATTTTGCTTAATTAATTTGTGGTTTAGGTGACGCGCAGCTCCCTTAAGTGGAACACATCATCATTATCAACCACCCATCAGCCATCACCCAACCATCTAACTGACCAGCCATCGTCCGTTAGATCCCCATCAGGTCATCCAGGCACGTACGTATGTACGTCCGTCCGTTTGTCCGTTCGTCCGTTCGTCCGTTTAATCCATCGATGGGGGTAACCGCACAAACCGGAAGTACCACAGCACGAGCGAAAAAAAAACCAACAAAATAAAAACAAACAACAAACCGGAGTGCAAAACAAATTCCTATTTTTAACAAATTGTTTAGAAAGTTGAAGGTTCTTCTTGGAAAATGCGGCTAGATTATAAATTTAAAGGCACAAAAGTGCTGCTATAATAATAACAATAATAAAAATATCTTATCAACAAATGTTCTTTGGCTCTGATTGACAAACAATATTCAAGAACAGCTGTGAGCAATGTGTGCCTGCATGAAAATTAGAGTGGCTGCATATTTTTTTTTGTAAGGATCAACATAAATTTAGATGAGCTTAATAAAAGATCTAAAGAGATATGTATATAAGGATTGACGATAGATAGTGTCGTTGCATATTTGGTGCAAAGTACAAATGTTTGGTATTCTCACATTATGAATATGCAGCCACATTAATTGTCACCCAATGTGACTTGTTGTTAACTAAATAGTTAAAACTCTCCATGTAAAAGATGATACCTATATTTGGCATTCTCGTATTATGAGTATCCAGCCACATTAATTATAAATTAACACTTAAAATAATTACAACTGACAGTATGGTAAAATTTTTATATTCTAGAGGCAAGAACAATCCCTATACCGATGATAGTCGTCTGACCCTTTGGCATTTAATATTTGCAAATTGTCAATTAAGTTTGTAGATTAATTCTCTGAATCGATGGGCATTATATTCCAAGTGCAACTCAAACAGAAACTTGTACATTGACATTTGCACGGCTCTGCCGAACCCCCGGTCTTACTCTTTGCGTCTCGTCTTGGTGTCGCCACCATCTGCCGCCTCCTCCCTTCTTCCACTAGTTATTTGATGTCGCATCGAATCAATCATGTTGTAATCAATATCAATCAACTTCCGTTCCTTTACACGAGTTCTTTAAAATGTCAACGCGTGGGCGGCGGCGCGTTTTTGCGAAATTAGTAAAAAAAAAAAAAAAAAGAAGAAAGCACAAGAACGGAGCGAGTAAAGAGTAAAGAGAAAAGGAGAGAGAGAGACGGAGTAAGAACTGAACTCAAAAATAAATTCCTCGTCCATCAAAGACGGAAGTGGTAGACATTAATATATTTTCGAGACGAGACGTATGAGACGCGACGAGAGTGAGTATCTTTCCCCATTTTTCCATTGCAGTTTGTTTATGCCCCTCGAACGACGTAAAAAAAAATGTTCCTCCAAAAATAAGCAAAGGGAAATTAAAAGCAAAGAAGAATGTAAACAAAATTGGGGCCATGTCGGGTTTGCTGCTTTGCTTTGGCGATTGGTTGGTTGGTTGGTTGGTTGGATGGATGGATTGGTTTTTGTCTTATATTTACAGCGTCACAAAGGGGAGACACTAAAAACGTGTGTGCGAGTTGCTTTCGCCCCTCTATGCATATGCATATCTGTGGGCTAGGCTGGTCTGGTCTGGGCTGGGCTGGGCTGGGCAGGCTATGTCTCTGACTCATTGACAAATAGCATTGAACTGCAGTCGTGGTCTGGTTTTTCATTCATCATCTTGTTTGGGGCCCATCTAGGCATAAACATACATATGTGTATACACTTTTTTTTGTTTTTGTTTTCTATTGTGTAACACATGGCTGACTGCATTTCCAGAGCACTGAGAGTAGGAGGAGGGGAAGGAGAAGTCAAAGTCGATGCTTCTGTCAGCCATACATTGCGTATGCGTAATATTGATTTCACCCCCCCTCCACCGTTAGAAACACTAAAATCCCTATGACAAACATTTCAAAACTTCCCGAAATAAGCTAAAAAGTCTACAAACAGCACCAGAATGTTTACAGATGGCATGGCTGGGCAGGGGTGGGCATGGTCATGGCATCATGGGCATGTGTGGCAGATGGAAGAATGCGTGGAGAGTGATTAAAAGCATATTTTGTAATAAGTAACAACACAAACACACACACACACACACACAAGAAGGTGGTGTGGGGGGAGGCTGGCAACATTTCATCGAATTCCAAAACAAAATGAACAAATATATTCACCGTATACATAAATGATTATAATCAACAAGGAGATTTCGCCTAGAAGAGTTGGCTTTTTGCCATACTCCTTAAAATCAATTTCGTTTTCAATTTTTCTCTTCTTTCTCAAGGAGCAAACTTAAAGGTTTCAAGTGAAATTTTGCAATATTTTTGTAGTTGCCCTGGAGGAAGGTAACTCATCGACTAGCCAAAGTACTTTACGTAACAGAGAGAGAGAGAGAGAGAGAGAGAGAGAGAGAGCGGAGAAGAGAGGGGAGGAGAGGAGAGAAGATGGACTAAGTAGTCGGTAGGAAGCAAAAGCAGAAAAAAAAACCCAATTCCAGGTGCTGTCGACATCGCCCACATTGGCCACCGCCCACGGCAATAAAACCAAAAATGAACGTAGCTTAAATTATATACGACCAGGAAAAAAGAGAGGAGGGTACGGGGAAGGGGGGGGAGGAAGAGAGAGACCTAACTAAATATACAACAGACAACAAAAGTATAGCCAAAAAGAAACACACAACACAAAAAATAACCTCAACAAAATTCTAAATAAACGCCCGCACATAAAAAAAAAACAAAAAAAATATTCCATGTATTTAAAAAAAAGTAGCTCTGGCAGGTGCTCAAAAAGAAGTCTCTGATTCTGATTCTATATATGTATGTATATATAATGCTGTCGTTAATACTCTTTATTCCATTATCAAATCGGTTTCAAGTTTATATCAAAGTTTTCCTTTAATCAATGATGGATGAAAAAGTTGCTTAGCCTAGACATGAACCCCAGGTTCCACATAGAGAGGCTGATGCACCTGAGATACTTGAATACTAGTCCCTAATACCCTTCGCCATCACCCCAGCTCTAACCCAAACCCCTTTGGAGTGCGGGGCTATTAAGCAGAAGTGAAAGAGTTTTTCCTTTTTTTTTGTGTTGTAATTTTTTTTTTTACATAAGCCGCCTTTGAAATTGCTTTTATGAATGAACAAACCGCCATACCCAACCACCCCTCCTCCCCCTGCTCCTACCCAAACATACAACTAAAGGGAGCGGAGCGGGACCAAAAAATAAGTGGCAAGTTTGCACGCAACCATTTTGGTTTTCTATTGTTGTTGTTGTTGCGAAAATATAAGAAGACAAGGCCCCCACATGCATAGTTAAAGTCCATTTTTATATACCATTTCATTCATTCCTGCATTCAATTTAATTTTGCGCTGTATTCATCGTCGTCGTCGTCGTCGTTGTCGTCGTTGACTCAATTTGCTGCAATTGAGCTGACGGGGCTTGGGTTATGGATAGGCTTGAAGTAGAAACAGGGGCAGGGGCAGCAGCAGGTGTGGGGATAGAGTAGGGTAAGCGGACGTGGCGACATAATTTGTTCAGTGTTTTTTTTTTCTTTCTTCTTGTATTAAGTAACTTCCGCATTGCAAAGAGAAAGAGAGAGAGAGAGAGAGAGGGGTGAAGAGGGGCAGATGAAGTTTAGTTAACTATATTTCTGTCAATTTTAATACTAGTTAGTTAGATGGCCGTTCTACAACGTTGCACATGCTAATAGCTGACAATTGTGCCATGTGAGTATAGCGACCATCCAGAGAGAGGTCATCGACAAATGATGATGAAGATTTTTGTTGTTACCGGAAGTTGCCATTGGCACATACTAAGCCAAAATTGCAATCCCCTTGCCATTATTGTTCGACACTGATTAAAACCCAAAACACTTCCTGAAACATAAAATACCATAAACTAAACACAATTAAATGTTTTTGAAGTCAATTGAATTGTATCATCAATAAGACAACCTTTACACCTGACTCTCTTAGTCAGGTAATGAATTTTGATTTGGTAATGTTATAACTTGATCGATTTCTTATACTTCCACACTCTCTCTCTATCTCTCTCGCTTTGCTTATACAAACCAGGCTAAAGGCAATGGAATTATGCAAATTTTTCCATTTAACCAAATTAATTAATTTCCCAAAATGAATTTCGAGACAAAATATGGTAATTCTAATGAATGTGCATGTACCCTAGGCATGTACATATGTATGTACGTATGTGTGAATCGGTAGGTATATACATATGTGTGTGTGTGCAGTTCTCCGAAATAATTAGATGCCGGCAGCTTCCCAGCAGTCTGATTTTATTTGAAGCATGGCCAACAAAACAACGTGGATTCCGATTTCTGTCTATATCAAACTTGTATCACAATTAATACCCTTACACACTTATGGACATACTGATATTCATATTCATATTCATATTCATATTCATATTCATATTCATATTCATATTCATATTCATATTCATATTCATATTCATATTCATATTCATATTCATATTCATATTCATATTCATATTCATATTCATATTCATATTCATATTCATATTCATATTCATATTCATATTCATATTCATATTCATATTCATATTCATATTCATATTCATATTCATATTCATATTCATATTCATATTCATATTCATATTCATATTCATATTCATATTCATATTCATATTCATATTCATATTCATATCATATTCATATTCATATTCATATTCATATTCATATTCATATTCATATTCATATTCATATTCATATTCATATTCATATTCATATTCATATTCATATTCATATTCATATTCATATTCATATTCATATTCATATTCATATTCATATTCATATTCATATTCATATTCATATTCATATTCATATTCATATTCATATTCATATTCATATTCATATTCATATTCATATTCATATTCATATTCATATTCATATTCATATTCATATTCATATTCATATTCATATTCATATTCATATTCATATTCATATTCATATTCATATTCATATTCATATTCATATTCATATTCATATTCATATTCATATTCATATTCATATTCATATCATATTCATATTCATATTCATATTCATATTCATATTCATATTCATATTCATATTCATATTCATATTCATATTCATATTCATATTCATATTCATATTCATATTCATATTCATATTCATATTCATATTCATATTCATATTCATATTCATATTCATATTCATATTCATATTCATATTCATATTCATATTCATATTCATATTCATATTCATATTCATATTCATATTCATATTCATATTCATATTCATATTCATATTCATATTCATATTCATATTCATATTCATATTCAATCATGAAGGAAGGTGGACTGCTAACTGATTGAGTGGTGCGGGGTGTGTGTGTGTATTGAGGGTTTTCAAGGACTTGCCCCTTGGGCCTAAACAAAAATGTCAAACTGCGTAAGCCAATCAATCAAAATGTAAATAAGCAAAAACCTTATTTCGTTCATTCCACGCCCACGCACAAAGCATACAATTCTTAACCTATATTTCCCCCCCCCTCCCTAAGAGTGGGGGCGGGACCGGGTATAATGGTTGGTTTGCCGTTGGATCTATAAATAGGCATACAAGAAGCCGCAGCAGCTTAACCCAGACCTGGGATGCCGCATTATTAATTAATTATATTTTCTGTTTGCGCACAAAATAAAAAAATAAAGGAGAAAAAATAATAATAATAACGTAGAAAATGAAATTTGGCAACAGGGCGCAACAGAAAATTGTACAATGCAAAGCAACATACACACACACATACACGTTCTGAAATCCGGGATAATTGAAGTGCCACAAAGAGAATTCGAGAGCAACAGAGACAGGAGAGGGCGAGAGCTTTCAAATTGTATCTGTGTAACTGTATATTGTATTTGGTTTGGATTTTAAATGGACTGGATGCAGAGAGAGAGAGAGGGGAGGAAATGACTGTGGGATAGGTTAAGGGGTTACTTGTGTAAGGGGGACGGGGGATGGAGCTCTGCCAAATGGGGTCAAGTTTAATGTGCAGCTTCCTGTTGCTGCTGATGCCTGCCTTCTGCCTTCTGCCTCTAGCCCCTTGCCGCCTGCCTCCTGCCTCTGTAATTGCAGATGGATTTGCTTTGTCATTTCAGTTTCAGTTTCGATTTGCCTGGGGCATGCAACAAGTGCCACGCGAGCGACCGACCGTTTCTCTTTTTGCCCCCTTCTTTATTGATTTTCGCAACTTTTGCACTAGTATTACTTCGTTTTTGTTTCATTTCTGAATAATAAAGGCCAATAACTCTTTTGGGTACGCTATCATCGCATCCTCTTCCTACCCCTCCTCCTTTTGCTTCTCATCCTTTTTTACTACCCTCTCGAGTGTTCAGTTGTTCAACATTTTTATCCGGTAGCTCTTCGTACAAGAAACGTGCCTTGAATTTCAATTTCCAAATAAAATGCTTAAAGCGCCAACAACAAAACAAAAAATACCCAAACGCATGAAAACAAAAAGCAGAAGAAGAAAGAGAGAGACAAAGTAAAGGGAGAATGGATGTTCGATCCCTGCAACTGTAACTAACGTGCGACTCAAATGAAATGGACGGACCACTCGTCGTATGCGTAATGCAACTTAGATTTGATGCACAAAAGGATTGTTAGTAGGGGAAAGAACTTATGCTTTTTCCCTAACTGTTGAATGAATCTAAGCATTTGATTTGATGATCGATATTTATCGATTTGATTAACCCAATATATCTGCAAATGCAACTTAACGAGTTCGCTTCATTTAGTTATAATTCACAACTAGTTTTAGCGTTGAAATTCTGGAGAACTTGGTCGCTCTTGCTAACCTCTTGCTGAATGTGATTTCTGTGATTGACCTCGAGCCGACTAGTAGCCAAAGTTTGATGAAGATACAAAACTTATCTAACTAACGATAAAATTCCCCATAAAATTCTCCAGGTACTCCCGATGACCTTCTCTCATACTTACTCTCATAGTTAGTCTAACTATTTTATTTTATTAGCCATCCAAAGAGAAAATTAAATTTGTATAAATTTATTAAGCTCTCTTTATGGAGAATGTAACGCAACAGAACAGGAATCGGAAAATGTCTTCTCCTTTAGGGATTTCTATTCTGTTCGTGCTTCGTCTCCGTCTCCGTCTCCTTGGTTCTTTTTTTTTTGTTTTTATGATATTCATGGCGAGAGTTTATTGTAAACCCCGCACACAATGCACTTCATTCCCCCCTCCTTCATTCTCGTTGTTGGGTCTTGTGTCTTTAGTGTTGCATAAAAATTGCGCACAGTCTGAAGTAGGAAGCATCCACCAGACGAAGTACCAAGCGAGCGCGCGCGTTTCTTCTCTCATCTGGAGTAGTTTTGCTGCCGTTGCCGTTGCCGTTGCCATTGCCGTTGCTATTGCTGTGGCCTTTGCCTTCTCATTCCTTGTTGACATAGCTCGCGCCGGTCATAACAAGAAGCCCCATCAAGATGAAGAAGGCAGCAGAAACAGAAACCGAAAGAGAAGAAGAGGCAATTGTCAAGGGGAACCCAAGTAATGCCATTGAAGAGGGAGACGAAATGGTAATGGTAGTGGTGGGAGGGTATCACAGAAGACGACAACGAGGACGACAGCGGACGCTGGCAATATTGATATGCGTATGTATGTATGTATGTATGTATGTATGTATGTATGTATGGAAAGGGAGAAAGCAGGGGGCAGAGTAAACTCAATTGAATGGGTGAATCGTTAATGCTCTTTGCAAGGAAAACCCTTCAATAGAAAATTGTAAGGTCAACTTCTTTAACGGCATTGAAAGAGTTTACGTTATTAAACAGGGGGTGGGATAAGGGGAAATATGTATGTATGTACATATATTCGAGCCTTAGTGGGAGAAAATCCTGGAAATACATACATATGTAGATCCCGAGTCCTTTCTGATTACCCGTTTTTTATCTGCACCAAAAAGGGAAGTCCTGGTCCAAAGAATAAGTTGCTCTACGGCCCAGTTCTTTATAGGATTTGAGGAAATTCTGATTTCTCTCCAGGAGAGAGAAGACATCAACTTAACTACATATAATAATCCAACTATCTTTCCAATATCTAGCTTAAGTCCAGTGCTAAAAAGTCATTAGAAATCTTAATTTTCAGCAATGGCATAAAAAAATAAGCTGAGAGCGAGAGAGAGAGAGGAGCAACCACTTCAAGAGTTTATGATGCTTCTAGCAGAGACATGAACCGCACTCGCACACACTTGCACACATATGTATGTATGTAAGTATGTATGTATGTATGAACACACACGCACTGAAAAGCCGACATAGTTGATTCTTCCTGCTTCTCACCCTGCCCCCTTCCCCGCATTATTCATTTAACCCTATCAAGCAACCATTCTTAGTAAACTTCTGCTGCTGCTGTTTTTGTGGCTCGTTCTCGTTTTGGAATCTGTTGCTAATTTGCACTTTGATGAAATGCGTTCATGTTTGTGCCTGCTGCTGTTGCTCTCCCTCTTCCCTCCTGCTTAACATCCATACTTTGTCTCATACACTTTTTGCTCGCTCTTCCTCCTTCACATTCTTGTCCCCTTCACCTGCTCCTCTCTTTCGCTCCCTCTGTCTCTCCCTCTCTCATATTACTGTAGATTTATGCATGCAAGCGCACACAAGCAATGGAACGTACGTTCCAACAACTTTTTAGCTCCATTTCATTTTGATGCCGTTTTGCTTCTCTCTCTCTCTCTCTCTCTCGCACTCCCTCTTGCACTCGCTCCTGTCTCTTTGTTGGGGTTTTTGATACCCTTTAGAGCTAACAACGGAAACTTTATTCGACTTTAAATTTGTGTTGTTGTCGTGTAACTTTTTGTTGAATGTTTTTCATGTTATTTTCGTTCGTAGCTTTGGCAAAGGGTATTAAAGTGTGCGGTATTGTGTATGCCTTCTTATTGTAGGGACTTTTTTTTCTTTATTTATTTATTTCTGTTTTCTGTGTAGTTTTTGCGACGCGACAAAAGGCAGACAAAACGATTGGCTTCTTGGTTTGTTTGCTAATTCCGAGAATATAACAATTTACGCCTCGTCCCCCGCCAAGGAAAAAATAAAAAGAAAAAACTGAAGAAGCAGCAGCAGCTAAAAAAGTGAATGGGGCGAATGCCTCTTCGCCTCTGCTCTGCGCTTCCCTCTCTGTCTCTTTATGGAAGTGTTTATGTTATCCCACCCTGGATACTTCCGTTGAAGTGCAACTCACTCACTCGCACTTACATACATACATACAACATTTTTGCGTTTTTTGACCGGAAATCGTTCGTTCAATTTTTGCACAAAAGATGTCGATGTGGATGTTGATGTCGATCTGGTTGTGAATGGGAATGCCGCCAATGCGAATGTGGGCCTCTCCGTTATTCAGTCAACCGATCGACCGATCGATCGACCAACTGACTGACTCTGTGTCTGTGGCTTAATTAAAGCCCACACAAACTCTGACCCAAATCCCTCCTCTTTAACAAGAGCGACAAAAATTTGATCTGTAGGCCGTCGACGGCGGCACCACACCATTTGGCCAAGCGACCAACTTTAACTTTGTTGTCTGATTGCTCCATAAGATGCCGAAGCTGACGCCAACACCGTCAGATGAAGACAGAGAGACAGAGACAGAGAGACAGAGACAGAGACAGAGAGAGAGAGAGAGAGAGAGAAGTCAGAATGACCACTTTGCATGTGGGCAGATCACTTGCCGTTTACAGTGGTTCAATCAATACACAGATCACTTTTCTTTCTAAATAGTCTTGCCTACCTTTGGGGGTGAAATAGTTGAGAGATTTCAATATAATTTCAATTTGTGATGTCACAAAAAGTTCGAATTGCTAGCAAAATCCTTTAAATTACTCATGGATTAATTTATGAAGTTCCTCCTTTGGGTTGCCAAAATTGATTAAATTGTCATTTCAAATAATTGCTTCTTTCTACATATGTATGTACATATCTATTGGAATGTTTTTTACACAAGTTTCATAAAAAAAGTTAACTCTAGAATCGATTCAAAGAAATTGTGAAGCAGTGTTTAAAATTTGGCTGTAGGTGGGCCGCCGCCAAACCCAAACTAAAAGCCAAACCGAAACCGAAATCTCAAAACAAAAGCCAAATGGCCGCCAACTGTCTCAACTGCCTGATGAAGGCAGACCAGACCCAACCAGACCAGTTGGCTTCGTTTTTCTCCTGCTGCTGCTGCTCCTCTTTGTGGTTGATGTTGTTTTTGGGTTTTTTGGTGAATTATCATCAAACTGTAATGAGAGGCAATCGATGGCAAACGACCTTGGTGTTTGTGCCACGTGTTTTTCCCCAACTCTTCTCTTCTTCAGCAATGAGATGTTCGTCGTGTTCGAAAAGTGAAAGAAGGGGAAAAATGTGAAAATTGACCAAAATGAAAAAGACGAAATGAGAAAAAGGCAAACTTGTCCATTGAGGCAAACAACTCTCCCAAAAAGAAAAACTTCAAGAGAGAGGAGAAAAGCAAATTGGGGAAAAAACCTCTTGTCTTTCTTTTCATTCTTTCATTCGTTAGTTGAATTTTCCGCTGCAACACACCACAAGAAGACGACAATTGGAAGATGAAGCTGGAGGAGAAGAGACAAAACAAGCGAAACGAAACGACGAAACGACGAAACGAAGTTGGAGTTTGGAAGTTGAAGTTGTTTTTTATGGTTGCGCATGCGCAAAGCAGGCCTCGAGTTCAATTTCTATAAAAGGGTCGAAGCGAAGAAAGAAAAGAAGACAACAAACAAACAAGCAGCAGTCGCAGCAGCCGCAGCAGCAGCAAGAGAAGACGAAAGAAAAAGGCAAAAGAAGAGAGAAGAGCTTTGTATCCGCTTGGGCCATAAAAAAAAAAAAACACGAAGAAAATAAAATTCAAGCGGCAGGCAGACAAGTTCTCCTCACCCAATGAAGAAGAAGAGAAGAAGAATATGCAGCCATCCGGAGAAGAGACGAGTGGACGGACAGACAACTCCCCAATAAAAACTCTTGCGACGACGCGTCGTTCATTGACTCGACACTACGGCCATGTCTAGAGTCTAGAGAGTGCTGCAAGGTGGGGGTGGGGGTGGGAGGAGACCGGTAGAGAAAGAGACACGATCTGTGTGAGTGTGTATGTTTGGTGGGGGGGGGGGGGGTTGAAACTTTGCTAAATCTAAATTGAATTAAATCAACAACGGAAATGCTTAGTTTAATACGATCTCTATCTCTTTCTTTCTCCAACCACAAGCCTCAGCCCTTCCCCCCCCCCCCACTCTATCTCACTCTCTCTCTCTCTTACCGCAATGTACAAACATAGTCCCTAATTGTTTTTATTCTGAGAAATTGCAACACAAAGTGGCATTTAATTAGAATTAATTTTGTTGTCCCTTTTACCCTCTGACTGCTGGCCACAAGACATGCGATCCGCTCGCATCCTATGTGTCCTTTCGCCCCCGCCTCCTCCTCTCTTTCTCAGCATAAACAAAACACACAGCAAATTAATTGCATTTCTTGGCTAATCAGCTCTTCGGTTGCAGTCTCTTGATGCTCTTTTCAAAAGTTTCTTAAGAGAAAGTCTATAGAAGGACGAAGCTGTATCTAACCAAAAGCTAAGTTACCTGGAAGCCTTTTATTGCACTAGCTATCGATAACTATCGCCAATTAATCAAAACTCCTTAAGCAGCATTTAATCAAATAAATATTTGAACTATTTAACAGTAACTGTAATTGTACTAAGGGTAAATATATTAACAACCGATGAAAAAATCGAAGTATCTCAACAATCGATTAATTTGGTGTTGTGAATACTTTTATTAACAATATCACTAACAATCGTTAATATCGGATTAATTGGGCCTACCGATAAAAGTTAAAGGTTATCACATCGGCTATCGATTAACTGAACATCACTTCGCTTCGCATTGTTCCAGCCAGCAAAGTTATCCGAGCGAGCACTGGACGAAGAAAACTTTGATGAAACGGATATCTAACTTCCACCGTCCGCACCCCTCTCCCCCCACAGATAGAAAAAAACTGCTCCCATTGTAATTCTATTCACATACAATTTGTGAATTGACAGTTTTTGCTATTGAATAAAATAACGATTATGGTGAATGATTAAATTTCAACTGATATTTTTTTGCCATTGTTTATGTTCATTGAGAAATCTGTGCTCCCGCTCCCGTCTCATGACTCATCGTGGATTTGACCAAATGTATGTAGATATAGATATTTATATATGTACATTAGCTCTTCCTACATACATACAGACATACATAATTATCTTCTGACTATATGTCGCCCCGACGCGTCGCAGCAAAAATCAGACTGTGGCTTAATATTTATTTTTATCACTTCAATTTCCGTTCGCTTACAAGCCGACGCCCGGCTAGCCCCCATCTCAGATGGGCGGAAGGTGGGGCGGTCGGTGGGGAAGAGAGAAGTGAGGGGGGAAGGCTTTCCATAAGCTTACGCACGCAGAACGTTCCACTCTACAACCATTCAGAGTGTGCTAATATTGCAAATTGACAATGGAGCGTCAACAAATGGACCGGCTCTATAAGTCCCTCTCCCTCCACCCTTCGCCCCCCGCCACCTCTCTCTCTCTCTCTCTCGCTTCTGCTTCTCTTACTCTTATTGTTTACTCGTTTCATTTTGAAAATAGAATTTGAAAAGGCCAAAAAATTAGCATAACATAAGGTCGCGTTGCTCAAACATTATTTCTAACCACAAATACATACAAATCTATCTATCTATATATACATATAAATATATACATACATATAGAGTAGGTATCTTATGACGTCAAATGGTACAGGACTGTCCACTACATGGACGAACAAACGAGCGAGAGAAAGAGAGATAGATGAGGGGTAAAGGCAACCCATCTAACAAAAGCGAGACAAACTGTTATCTACCTGTGCTCTCAGGTAATTAGAGAATTTATTCTTTGTTTTTACCTTTGTGTGTGTGTATGTGTGTGTGTGTGTGTGTTGGTTTATGACCTGGAAATACCAGGGAAATCCTCATCCTCACCTTCATTCTCAACCTCTTGACATTTTTGCACACCCAAAGAAGATATTGAAGAAGAAGAAGAAAACAGCGTGAAATTTTCTTGTCATCAGAGAGACAAAGATCAGGATGAGGGGGCCACTTGAGAAAATGTTGCACATTTTTCTTAATGATCTCGAAATGGTTAAAGAATTCTTTGTGTGACCTGCTGCTGCTGAATGGGATGATCGTTTGAAAATCAAAGAATGAAATGCTATTTTCTATCCTTTTCGACAGAGAAAGTATCAGTAGCCAACTTTCTTCTCTAAATCTTTGAAACCATTTCGTGAATTGATCAAAGGTAAAGTTGTAATCTCAGTTGGCTGGCTTTTTGTTGGGCTTTTGACTAACCTTTTTTTTTTGGTTCCGGGGGAAAAATTTATCTTATCTCTTTCTCGAAATGCAAGTTCAAGCAGCTGCTCAGCTGAGCGAATGAAAGGGAGGAGTTGGAGTGGGAGTGAATGATAATACTTACATATAGTCAAATTGGATAGATAAATGTGTATGTGAAGTGGCACAAATGATGGATGAATCGAATCCCCATATAAAGTGTTCTCTGTATGTGTGTGTGACCTAATGTGACATTTGAACAAACATCGATTAGAAAATCGTTGAGCGAAACACAAGTTCATCTAGGTTAAAAACAGCGAAAAAAATTCTATTTAAAGCAACGTCGCCAATATTTTCTCCCCAAGATCATTCGACATTCCACGATTTGTCTATCTGTCTGTCTGTCTGTCTAATCTATATGGAATGTGTCAATAGGCGGCTGGCTGAATGGCTGGCTGGCTGGCGCTAGACTTATCAGTGAAACATCATCTAAATCTATATGCACTATATGTATATACACTTTTACCTTTCGCTGATATATTTCTCACAATTTGTTGCTGTTGTTGTTGTTGGTGGTGGTCTTCTTGATTATAAACATAATGCCGCACGTCTGTTCCGCAAAAATTTGTTGTTTATTTATGGGGCCAGGCAAAGCAAGGCAAGGCAAGGCGAGGCGAGGCGAGGCGCTTCCCTATATTATTTATTCTTTATTTTTGTTTTGGTTCTTGTGGCTAAAAATGCCGCAGCATTAAAAATAAAACAAACAACAACAACAAAAAATGCCAAAAGAAGAAAGGAAAAAATGCCAAACAAGTAAAAAAAAAATTTAAACAATTTTTCGTTATGTTGTTCTCTACGACTGTTTTTTTTTGGAGGAGTGGCGAGAAGACAGGGTGGGGATCAAAACCAACATTCTGCGTACCAGTAACCAACTTTATCTAACTCTCATTTTCACCAGAATGCATAATCGTTTTAAGAATTTGCTTAACCACAACCGATATGTGTGTTTCGGAATATTAATTCAAGATCCTTTTAGTTATCGCTGGTGGAATTTACTTTATCAAGCTAAATTTTGAGGCAACTACAACCAAAAATCCTAAAAACAATGATTAATTTTAAGTCGAAAAACGTTGAGCGAGAAAACTTTCGTTAAAAAAATTATTTTTTTGACGTAGAACTTTGTTTATCAAGAACATTTTCAACAAAGGAAACTCTAATTACATTAGTTTTAGGTTGTGGCACCTCTAAGCGATAGCCTACTTCACCCTAGTCGAAAGAGCACTAAAAAAAGAAGAGGCAATTGCGTCTAAAAACCTTAAAATCAAGTATTTTTTTTAAGTAACGAAAAAATTCTTCAATATTTTGGACTTAGATTTTGTTAAAACTCGAAAAGTTAAAGTTTCTTTAACGTTGATATGTGGCCGAACGAGATTTTAAGGCAATTACTACAAAAAAAGACCGTAAAAATATTGATTTTAGCTGAGTCCTTCCAAAAAAAAGGGTTATTTTTCGGTGTACAATCGCGTTAAACAAAAATTTAAGTTAAACTTCAAACAAACAAGGAAAAACATTGGTTTTAAGTAGTCTTAAGTGGACTCCTTTTTAACGCCCTCTTCGCCTAGAGTCGGTGGATGGGAATATGGATAAAAAAATAGTCTAGTAAGGTTTCGGGCACTCACCTTGCAATGATACAACGCGGCAGCCATCCTGTTTGAGTCGACGATGTAGGATATTAATGATCGAATCATTGCCAACATTACTGCCCAACATGGCAAATGCTGCAGCGGCTCCGGCTGCTGCTGCAGCGGCGGCAGCGGCTGCTGTCGCATCCTGATTAGGCATAGCCACGCCCTCGCCATTGTACAAGATAAAGAGGCAGAGCTTATAACCCGTTTGAATGCGCTCCTTTAGCTCCGGCGACTTAATGGTCGAGGCCAGATCAATTTTGCCAGCTGCCAATCGTCTCAGCACAATGCTCGGTATACAGAGATTGACAGCGCCGCGTATATGTGATTCACTATACTCATGGGAGCCGCGACAATCCAAGATGATCAGCTCCTTGGCATCCAAGGTTCGTAGCTCCGATTGGAGCCATTCTTTGCTACAGCATTCGTGCTCTGTTTCCGGCATGGTTAACAAAAACACTTAACAACAATAACAACGACAACAACGAAAACGAAAACTCAACAACAACAAGAAAAAAAACAAAAAAAAAATATTTCAAGCTTTTCTTTGCACACACAGTCTTTCGGTCGCTCTCTCTTAGACACGATGCTCGCTCTCTTTTTCTCTCTTGCAACGGATTTTTGTTTCCTTTTTGCTTTTGTTGTTTGTTCTAAGTTGAAGTTTACTCAGTTCCTGGTTGTTTTTTTTTTGTTTTTGTTTTTCTGTGTTTCTTTTGCGTTTACAACAAAGTTTACATCATCATCTGCTGCTGCTGCTGGTGCTCATTTTCATTTTCTGTTCTCTGTTTCTCTTCTTTACTTTTGCTTCACGCACACACAGAGAAACACACAATCTTCACACTAAAAGAAAACACCAAAGAAAATGGAATCCAAAAACAAAAAAAAAGTATTAAGTGTGTTTTGGTTGCTTTTTTCCTTCTTTCTTTCTCGCTCTCTCTTTCGCTCTGTTTGTTTGTTGTTGCAACTCTTTTTCGTTTCACTTTTTCACGTCGTTTCGTGTCGCTTCTGTTTTTATCATTATATTTTTGTTGCTTTTATTAATTTTTGGTTGTCTTACACTTATTACGCATACTAGCGCGCGCCAAATCACAACCGTGTGTGTATGTATATATCGCTGTAAGTGTATGTGTGTGACTTGAGTTGAGGTGTATTTGTGTGTGTGTGTGTTGTATAGATGTGCCCGCAACAAAATCAACAACAACAACAACAACAACAGCACAACACAAAGAGACCGTTCCGATATACACCGATTTTTGTGAATTTGTTCGTTTGTCGTCCCACAACCTGATTCTGATTATTTTTCGTTTTATTGTATTTTGGTGCTTACGGCACAAGCGACACGAGCAAAGTGAATTATAATTTCTGTTGAAAAACGCTACCAACCGAACCAGCCAAGACACAGTCACAGTTACACGCACACACAGAAGCAGCAGCAGCGGCACCCACATACACAGATGAGAGAGAGAGAACAAGTGAGAGAAGGAGAGTGAGTAGGAAGCGCATGTGAGCGAAAGAGAGAGGAAGAGCAAGCGCGAGAGTAAGCAAGAGACAAGTGACTCTCCAAGTCTACAAAAAGGTGAATACTTGCTTTCAACGGTGTGTATGTGTGCGTGCGTGAGACTATGTGCCCATGCATGTGTAAGAGTGCAGAATGTACCCACTTGGAAAATTGCACAAGCTGCTATTACAATAATTTTGCAAAATTTCACATATGTATTTACGATCGAACATACACAGTTGGGGACTTACAAAGGTAAACAGAAATTAAGGAATTTAGATTAATCAGGTGGAAATTTTAGTGTTCCAATGTCCAAACATTGGTTGCATACTTTTAACAGTTTTCTTCTATTGACTAAGCTATGAAGTTATAACGTAACGCAATTTTTAAACAATTTGAACCCCCCTTGGCCCTTTTCGTTTCATTCACAACAAGATGAAAAACAACGCTTCAAAACGCATCGTAGCTAACTTTTTAGTATTTTTTTAAAAGATTTATTTAAGTAAGCTTTAACATAAAACATTCAAAAAACATCAAGTTAAAAGTATAGCCTATTTTATGCATATTTGAGATGTTTCTACATACATACATATGTATGTATGTATATAAAAAGAAAAGTAAAAGGATCTGCTTGGAGTCTGCTGGTACGCCAAAGTCCAAGTGGGTTAGCTGCCCACCTGCCTTCTTGTTGCATATCTCTACACTTAGCTCTCACCTTGCTCTCTCTCTCGCTCTTTCTCTCTCTCTGTATCTGTCACTCTGTCTCTCTGGTTTTGGTCTATTTCTCCACTCTGCGGGCTCAACAAAAGTTTTTGTAAAGTTCATTGATATTTTTGTGCATTGGTATGCGAGTACGCGCGTGTGTGTGCGTGCGTGTGCGTGCGTGTTGGATGGATGTTGGATGTTGATTCATTGAATTTGCCAGGCAAAACTAACTGCCTTATATAGCACTCTCTCGCTCTCGCTTTTGCTCTTACTTCTGGCTCTCTCCCGCTTGTTGGGGCTCTTACTCTCTCGTTTTGATTTCATATATGTACATATGTATGTACATACATGCATACATATATACTCTACACTCCAGCGTGTGCTTGTAGCTTATGAATGCAAAAGTTGTTGGAGCAAGGCAAAGTTGATTGAGGTTGGGGGCGAGAAAGAAAGAGAGAGAGAGAGAGAGAGAGGTAATACATATTTAAGATAAAGAAAATATTGAGGCGAGTAAGGCGAGGCGGAGAAATTATCAATGAAAATTGCAAATTAAAATTGAACCCCAACTTGAAACATTTGTGATTAGAGAGTCACACACACATACACACACACACACACACACACTTGCATATGCATTTGGGTGTATTTGGAGACAAGTTCTATGAAATGGTTTAAAAAGTGTACAATAACCATGACCCTGATATTTTCTTCCCTAAGGCTATATACACACATATGTATATACACATACATATGTACATACATACATACATAGATGAGGAAAATTTCAAGGATATGCCGCGGTTGACAGCGCGCGTGCAAAAATTTCTCCACAAAACAAAAAACAAAAAAAAGCTGGCAAAAAGCAAAAACTGATTCATTATAAAGCGCATGCGTTGCGTAGAAGGACGGCACATGCTTTCCAAGTACATATACATACATATAAACTATATACACACATTCACACACACACACGTACATATTTGTATATACATACCCCAAAAGAAGGCTGCAAGTGCGACTTTCGTCGTCGAAAATTTTCATGAATGAAAGTCCCACGCAAAAGGCGAAACACACAGAAAGAAAGCAAAAAAAAAAAAACAAAAAACGAGAAACACACAAAAACAACAAAAAGTCCAGGCCAAAAAATCCCACGCATATTTTTAAGGCGGGGCACCGCCAAGGGAAGGTCAGGTGGAGATGGAGATGGGGGCTATTGCTTAGTTAGTTCTCCTAGGGCTTTAGCTGGCGAAAAATACGCGTGGGATTTGTAGAAAATTAGGTAAGCACCTAGGAACAGCAACAACAACAACAACAACCACAACAAGTTAAAAGCCAAATGCAAGCAAAGAGTCTCTAGCATGTCCTTAGGGCGCTTGGCCTTGGAATTATATAGCCAAGGTCAGTCGACAATTTCTCAAAGACGAGCAATTAAAAAGGAAACACCCATTTTATAACCCACCATAAAAAACTAGAGTGAACAACTGTGGAGTGAATCATTCAGCCCCTGATTCACCCAACCCAGCCCAGCCCATTCCTCCCATTCCCGATTCGCCCCATTCGCGACTTTTGCACTTCGCAATGAATGGATGGATATTGCGTGCGAATTTCTCGCACATCATCATTTCAATTCGCAATTTAACGATAGATTATGACGAAAGTTTCTTTATAATTATTATAAAGACAGATACGCCGGACAGTCTTATCGGGGCGGGCAAAACGATGACGTCCATTTTTTAAGTGGTTTTTGTGAGGCAATTTGCAAAGAGTCGCGACATTAAACGGTTGAATGCTTGAGCACTAATTTAAGACGGTGAATCAATCAGGGATTCTATCGTACGATTATTGGAATAATGGAACAACAGTTGAAACTGTATATCTTTTCGATTTCATCATTGCACTTGTCCAAAAAGTCATCGACTTCTAGGGCTTTTCCCTCCCACAATGTTTCGACCTTAATTTCCTTTTCCTTTAAAACTACTTCTTGACACAAAGGTCGAAGATAAAGCACTGAGAGACCTTTTGGTTATGGAATGACCTTAATTTAAAATTTTAAGGACTACTCTTCACACAAAGATCGATGATCTAATGAACTTAGAGACATTCTGGTAATGAAACGAACTCAATTTCTTTCTCAAAATCAAAGATCTTAGAGACGTTCTGGTAATGGGGCGAACTTAATTTCTGATATTTAAACAAGGATAAATTTCCCACGTGTTTTCACTTTTCAAACTGATGAAAGATTCCATTCCATTCGAAAGATTTCTTCAAAATTTGGGCATGAAAGTTCCCATAGATCGCTAATAATAGTGTGCTAATATCAGCTTTTAGGATTTTCAGATCTACTATTGAAACACTCAACTAATACAATGCAAGATGTATATTAATTTCAATTAACTATGTCTAAACAGTTTTCTCTTGATTTGACGAGTGGTTTTAAAAAATCATTTCAGTTGTTTTGGTGCTTTAAAGATATCGATCCATTTGTCAATGGATTTTGGTTAACAATTGTCGCCTGAAAGCAGACTTCTCAGGTAAACTTCGGATATTATCTACACTCATTTATTATTCAAGAGCTATTACTGTAGAGCTAAATGCCTTCGTTCGGACAGATTGTTCTCGCTTTGATCTAATTGATACTCTTCGACAGTTCTGACACATTTCCAGCAAATACTAGAATAGAAGCCCGATTTGTGGAAAACAGATGGACAAAAATTTTGTTTGAAATTCCATGACTAATTCTAGAGAGTGATCGAAAAAGATGGTCATTCAAAAATTAAACTGAATAACATAATTCTCTATTTCTTTTTATGGAGTTTGGATAATATCAGTTGACTTATGCCATGTTTCACTGACCTAAAGCAACATTAAAGATCTTAAGAACATACAAATAAATAAGTTCAGGCGAAACGATTATCAGCAGAAGTTGTATAGTATTTCCGTTGCAATCGCATTACCCACCACCAGTTGGGTCCAGCCTCCAAAAAAAAAAATAATTATAAGAAATATATATATGTATATACAAATTTCTGATTCATTCGCACGCAAAGCGGATGTTGGTGGGCGCCTCTGGACTCTTTGGACGGACATTTTGGACGTTTGACCAGAGCAGAAAGTGTTGCTGAATGCAGAGAATGTGTGTATGTGTGTGTGTGTGTGTGTGTGTGGTGTATTCAAATGACGTCGACCAGTTGCGAGATGTGTGTATTCGAGTGTGTGGAACAATCATTCAGCTTCTTTAGCCTCGCGTTGTCTTGAACGCCCACGCATAAAAAAAAAACAACTTGCGATTGATATGAAACAAACTGAGACCTGACCAAATGACTGACTCGAATGACGTTGGTTGCCGCCTTTGAAGGAAGGAAGGAAGCCCCCCCCCCCTCTGCCCACTGCCCTCCGCCCTCCGGCCTCTGCCCCTGGCGTGTGACTCAGCTTACGAATCCTCGGCCTAGGCAACAGCGCATACCCGAAACGGAGGCAGTCAAGCCCAGGTCCACGTGCTGTTGCTTGGAACACCTACGCCAAAACGAAAAAAAAAAAAACAAAAAAGAAGGAACCCAACCATTTAAACACACACACACACAGGGTATAAAAAATCCTTTTGACGTCATTACAGAGAGGGGGCGGATTGACAACTTACAAAACACTTTTACAATTTCAATTTACAAATCATAGGCAGGAGAGAAAATATGAATTCAAGTGCATTTTTTTCATGCCCTGACTTTATATATCTTATTCTGACAGGGGGGAAACGAAATTTTAGTTGAACATGGGCTCGTAAATGCTTTGGAAGTGCCAGATTATTTAATTATTAGGAGAATTTTCTTTATGTTAAAAATTACGAATTTCTGCATTTGGCAATTTTTTGTGTCCTTCAATCAATTTACCTATTATGAATTTTGAACTTCTTGTTCAATCTTTTACATGAAATCTTTATAATACAGAAATACTATTCGTGAAGATCATCAATTTCAGGACTGAAGTCTTTGAGATCCCAAATTGGCGTCTTTAAAGAAGGCGTCTCCAAAATGGCGTCTCTAAAATGAAACACTTTTGAAAATTTATTTTGTTTTTATGAAATTTATTTAGTTTAGCTCGAAACTCATTGAGAAACTCTCGCTAAGTTAGCTAAAATTTGCCTCCTTTTGCCTTTTTTGGGTGTTGACTCGGCGTGGCATGTATTTTTAAACTAGAGCATTGCGGCGCAGAAATTTTCAGCCTCCACACACACACACAGACACACACACACACACACAGAGAAAGAAAGATAGAAAGAGAGAGTGAGATAGAGATGCCCCCTCCCCCACCCCCCCTCCCTACCTACGCACACACACACACTCACAATTCTTTGCGCTTATCATTTGCCTTCCTCCCATTCAATTGAGAAATGTCGGTTTTGGTGGGGCTAACGAAGGTTAATGCGTCTGTATTTGACCTCTGGGGTCAAGCTGAAGGCAAATTAATTGCATGAATTGGGTGAGCTGCCGCTGCTACTACATCCAGAGAGAGAGAGAGAGAGAAAGAGAGAGATAGAGAAAGAGAGATAAATTTGGAGCCAATTGCAGCCAATTGACTGTCATTCAACTTCCGTTACTTGAGCTAAACTCTTGTCATTTTGCGAAGCGAGTTGGCAACTCTGTTAATTATGTTGACCCAAGTAATTCGTGAATCAAAGATGTCTGTGTGAGTGTGTGCGTGTGTACATAAGTGCGTGGGCGTATGTATATATAAATGAATATACATATATATATATATATATATATGTATCTGTCTGCGTTTGGGTATATAAAATTTTATTTCTGATAACACATTTGCACGCCCACGTCAAGGCAGCGCAGCGCAGTGAACTGCGCAGTCAACGTTATTTCCAAAATCTCCCATTCACTACCAGCCACAGCGAAAGCGACAGCAGAAGCGTCGGCAGCAGTCACGCACACACACACAAATACACACCCTGTGCATGTATGTATATGTGCGGTGGAAAAAGTTATGAATGAAAAGCTGTTTCTGCTGACTACTTCAGGTTCAACCACGGGAGAAAGAAATTCATGCACGCAAAAGTATGTACATTGCATCATTCATCATCTGTTTTCATTGATTTTTAATTATAGAACCATTTAAAATAAATCTTATTCCTTTCTATTTTCTAGGCTGAAAATAGTTAAGTTCATGAATTAAACTCCTCCCTAATTAACCATAAGGTTCAGTCTCATTCATAAAAATCAAATAAAACGAACTATATATTTAAATTTAAACTTGTGTGTCATTCGCGCTTAAATTTGTAGTCGAATATCGATGACATTTTAGGTTTGTCAACACCGAAGAATTGAATTTGCCCAACACTGCTTTGTTAAAAAGTGGCAGCCTTTAACGATTGGGCGCGAAACTATTGACAAAACCTTCGATACATTGTCATCGAGAAATTTTCATCGATAAATCGCAAAGCACCTTAGATTATGCTATAAATTTTAATTTGGCATTCCGATTTTAATAAATGTCATCGATGGTTTTGCCAGCTCTAAAGAGAAGAAAAGAATTTAGTTTTTAAGTTTATATAGATTGAAAGAGTTAATTTTGATTACTAATTTGTTGGCCTGTTACGATTATCTTGTGTGCCGCCTCCTTCAGGCATTTAACTCGGCTGTTAGCCTTAATCATTGGACTTGCCACCAAGTTTCCCCTCCAGACAAAACAGAGAGAGAGAGACACACAAAAAAAGTTCATTCGAGTTCAATCAACTTCAAGGCCAAATTGAGCCAAATGGAGTCGGATACAACGGAAAAAGAAAGCCCTAAAACGTTGGAGGAAAGTGAAAGTGCTGATGGAGGTGGTGGAGGCGGAGGCGATGGCGTTGGCGAAGGAGCTGAGGCGGAAAAGGCAGGTGAGGCTGAGGTAGCAGCACCGCCAACAAAGAGAAAAAAATTGATAGACGATGATGAGAAGAATTTCGCCGACGATGACGACGATGACGATGACGATGATGAAGATGATGATGACAATGATAAGGAGGATGATGATGATGATGATGAGAATGGGGCGGAGGATGAAGAGGAAGTGCCCCAATTGGTGCAAAGCACACAAAGCAGTCTGAGATCCTTTCAAAGGATACCCGTTTTCATAGTGGATTATCACAATGATGTGATGGAGTTTATATACCGATGTCTGGGCACACGACATTTGCCGCTGGAGAACAATCTATTGGTGCACTTTGATTCGCATCCCGACTTGGTCATAGCACGAGATATACCAGCAAGTGCATCCTATGATAAGGACACTATGCTAAATGAGCTGAGCATAGAGAATTGGATTATGCCCATGCTATATGCAGGTAAGAATGATACCCACTAGAATCATTCCCTCTAGTTTTATTTGTCTATTTCTTCTTCTTCTTTAAGGTCATTTCAATCGTTTGGTATGGCTTAAGAACTCGTGGTGCCAGCAGATACCCACGGGCAAACATCAATTTAACATTGGCCACAAGGACGATCGAATTGGTGTGGACTGTCCATTGGATTACTTTATAGCCGATGGCAATTATTGTCATAGCGATGAGTTGCAGGAATCTCGTCAAATTGAACTTCAAGTTCATGATGCCGACTCCCCGGACTTGGATCCATCTGTGTTCATGTCATCAAAGGACGCCCTAGGCTTCATTTTAGATATAGACTTAGATTTCTTTAGCACTTCGAATCCATTTCTTGAGATCTACAAAGATGCCGATTGCTACAATCAGGTAGTAATAAGAAACCCAAGGACGTTGCTATCGATTTATTGTTTGTTGTCTTTTTCTTCTTTAGCTCAAGGAAATATTCCACTTTGATAGTGTGGAGTCCTTGAAAAAGGCCGGCATCACGGACTATTCCGCCACAGCGGCGACGCGTAAAAAACAATTGGAGGCCCTTAAGCAAATATTTTGGCATCTCGAGGAGAAACGCAACTTTGAGGGCCTTGCCAAACCAGATGAGACCGTCATAACGCCGCAAATCTATTCCAAAATTCTCAATTTGGCCGAGCAGCTGCAATCCAAGTATACGGATGATGAAATTGATTGGCTATTGATCTTTGATTCGGGCAGCACCACGGACAATAATGGCCTGCCCCATCACATAAGTACGAACAAGGAGCTTAAGGAATATTTTGTCAATTTCAAGAGATTTCTTGAACGTCTGCCCTGTCCGCCAGTGGCCATAACCATGGCCCATTCGGCCCAGGATGACTATTGTCCACAGGATCAGGTGGCCTACATAGAGGTTCAGGTGCTGAAATTGCTACGCGAAGTCTTTGGTGAGCGCCTCCATGAGAAGGCCATTCTACATTATATGGATGATCCCTGGGATGTGATGAAACTCTAGATGAGTCCGAAATTAAGTCTGCGAAAGCTCCAAAAACTTTTCTTAAATGGTGATTCCCAATATATATATAAATTTACACAAAACACACAGCAAGACAGAGCGAGAAAGAAAACGAGAAAGAGAAATAGACAGAGATGGAGAGAGAGAGAGAGAGAGAGAGAGAGCGTGAGACCGAAAACAAGTGGAAGAGATAGCGCAACATAAACAAAAAAAAATCAAATATAAAACTCATAAAAGCACACACACACACACACACATTTATAATTTTCATCATCATCCCCCCCCCCCCCCCCCCCCAATTATACGATACGTATTATATATGAACATATAAACCACAATTAAAAAACAAAATGAGTCTGGATAAATCAAGTCAAAGTACTATGTAAAAAAGGATTGCCCCAAACACATCTCCCCTGAAATCAAAATAGAATGCGATGGCAAAAACAGAGAGAGAAGATGCCGCATATAATCCTTGTTCATAAAGCGGAATTGGAGCCAAGAATCAGACGTCCTGGGACCAAGCAACTCAGAGAGTAGTTTCTGGTAAGTGAACAATATCAAATGGCGAATTTATATGGGCAAAACATTGTACAGAAAGAGGATCCTTAATCAAGCAAAGAGGAATTGTGGAATGAGAATCTATAAATAACATTCTATACAAGTTTAGGATTGATTTCTTCCATTCGAATGAGAAATAAAAACTCATCCTTTCGGCGAAGAGTTCAATTTGGAAAAATTTAAGGATTAAATATGAGAAATGAATAGATTTTTAGAAAAGTTTGCTTTATTTAATGTTGAGATCAACTTAACTTATTTTTTTTTATAAATTTAAAGCTACATCCAGGGGAGAAGGGAGCTTTGCTCCTCCCCTTGCTATCTAACAACTATTTGGCTTAACATTTTTAATTAATTACTGACCTCAATCGAGGAAAATCAATAAGCCAACAATTTTTCTGTTCAGTTGCGGTTTATAATTCAGTCGATTCGGAAGGGTTTTCGTTGGCTCTATACATATAAAAAAATATTTCGTAAGTTTTTTGCTCTATGCTTAAGTCTAACACATGAAAAAACACTTTACTGGTAGGCTAAATAATTTCAATTTGATGTCGGCTTACAATTCATCCTTGTCGCCTTTTTGATTCTTGGACTTTTTCGAGCTCAATGCGGGGAGCTTCTCTTTGAGGCATTGTCGCTCCTCTTGCACTTTGAGGACATTGTCCTCGCATAGATGTTGCTGCAAGGATTTGTTCTCCTGCAGCTGGAAATACCAATCGCTTATGGTGTCCTCGTACTCCTCGAGCATGTTCTCGCATTGAGTTTTCATTTGGGTCACCTCGACGGGAGGCTTGTCCCACAGCTCGTATGGAATGCCCAAGTCAACTTTTACTCCCTTGTCCACGAGGCCGTGAAGGGTTTGGAATGTCTGTGACATGCCCTTGGCAAATCTGGTGCTATCCGAACGCTCCTTGTGAAGGTTGTACTCCAGGACACGTTCGCACACATTCTCCAGTGACTCGAGCAGACGGAGTTCACTTCGCCTGTACTCTGTGCGCTTCTTAGGACGCACATCGTCCACCGAGTAGCCAATCTCGATCACGTCGTGCGATTTGCCGGTCTCACTCAATCGAGCTTCAAGTTCGGCGGCCAAAATTTTGCAGGCTTCACAGCGATTGGCATAGCGTACGCCCTGCTCCTCCTCAGCAGAGCCGGTGGCCTGTACCGGGTCAGTCATGAGGACAATCACCAGGAGTAGAAGAAGCCTTAACTGCATTGGAACACTCATTCTCTTCCATATGTTTAAAAAGCGCAAATAATTGATAATTAAACCTGACGTGGAAAATTGGCGATGAGCGATAAATTCCATGAAACATATCGATAATCACAGTAAACACTAAAAAAAAAAATTAGAAGAAAAAATTACAGAAATTTATGCCATAATTTCAAAATAAATTGTAAATTTGGCAAGCCATTTCGTAAAAACTTAATTGAAAAACCAGCGTTGAAAAGTTTCTTTCGATTGACGGTTCAGGCGCATAATTGTTATCGATAAGGCGGCAATTCAAATGTTTGAATGCTGCCATAGGCAACGCGGTGCAACCAAAACAAAGACCGGCCCCAAAAAAGTAGCCCCCCAATTTCCCCACTCCATTTCGCTATCACTATGATAACTGGCCCCAAGCTTCTTTTTCTCATTCACTCAAGAAACTTTCACTTTAGAAGGCCAAGACAATGTCAAATAAAAGATTCTATATGCATTTGGAGCTCCATTTGCATGCGGTTGGTAGCGATTCATTTGGATTTATGCGGCTAACTTATTGCTGATTCTCATTTTAGTTAACCTGTCCGGGAGTGTGGCTCTGTTCGCATGGTTATTTGGAGGTAACCATCAAGACATTGGGCTATTATTTTCGCACCGGTGCCATGGAGCCCCGATTTCCAATGCTTTGCCATGACCAATTCAGCATGGAGGGCTACTTTAAGTGTGTCAGCTCGGTAGAAGAGATGCAGGAACTGCTGCGGGCTGAGAAACTTGAGATAACACTGTGGCAAAATGGAAGAAGATTGGCCTACTTTATTGGACGGCTGTCGGATGTGATGTATCCAACCTTTCCGCGTCTCACCTGCGAGCATAGCTCGAATGTTCAGTTGCTGATGAAGGCGACACCAGCATTTCCAGGCATCTTGGCCCCAAAGGTAGAGCTCTCCGCCCAGATGAGTACCCAGCAGAGGCGGAAAGACAGCTGTCCCTCCTGCAGGCCTTCCATGCGGAAGAGACTTGACATTGAGCGGCCGGCAGTCAACCGTCATGTGGATAGCCAATGTCTTAGTCAATTGGAGCTACCGGCAAGGAAGCAACAAACTGTGTGCCATGCCAAGAGATCCAATTGCTCCACAGGATGTAGCTATTCGCCACTGACAACAACAACAACGACGACGACGCAGACAACGACGAGTGGCAAGCGAAGGCTATCCACTTGTTCGAGCAGCACACAATTGAGTAGTCTCAGTCGCATATCTTGCTCGTCCTCCGCCTCCGCCTCCTCGACGAACTGCACCCATGCCTCATTCTCCTTGTGGGAGGCAGACGATCATCAAAGCAGCTGTGACATATGCCAAGCCTATAGACGCATGTTTGCACATTAAAAAAGAGATGAATCTATGCTTATGCTTATATGTATATATATATTCTGGGAGAGATGGTGATAGTGTTCGGCTTCATTCCGTTGCATGGAGAAGATATGCCTTGAAATCAGTCTGGGCAAAGACATGGACAATAAGAGTAATGATAAGATTATAGGGAGCAGCCCGGTCCAACTGCTGGCCGTCGAGTTGATGCCTCAGTTGGATGCAGGATCGGGCAATACAGCGCAAGGTGCTGAACACATGCGGTTCCAGAGGTAGATGCAGGCACACCAGAGTGGCATATAGCCAACGGGCCAGCCACACATCGCGCCGCAGGTCGAAGCTATAGTTCTCCACATTGCCATTAGCCGCATCGGCCTCCGATTGGGGCAGCCATGTGGCATACATCTCGAGCAGATGCTCTAAGTCACTTTGACTAAGGCGGAGCAAGGTGCTGAGCAGCGGCTGTTGCTGCTTGCAGAACTCTTGCCACTTCTCCGGATCACTGGTCAGTGGTGGCTCCACGGATTGGTCGTATTTCTGGGCGGATAACTCCCGCCGTAGAGCCAAGACGCGACAGCGCGCAGCCTGGAAGCTGGCCACTTGGGCGTCTTGCCACTCGGGCGTGGGCAGCAAATGTCTGTGGGCACACAACGGAAGGCTCTCCAGCATTCCAGTCAGTGTGGGATTTGTGTGATTCGCATTGGCCGTGGCTTGGACTTGGCACTTTCTGGTCACCACAGCCGGACAGCGTTTCCTCTCGTACAGCATATGGGTCAGATACTCCTCTCCCGTTTGCGGGGGCTTCTTGGGATCAAAGCTGGCGTCGGGTTCTCGTATTTCCAGCGCCTGCAGTTGAAATGATTCCTCCTCCTTCTCTTTGTTTTGCATTTTAGCGCTTAATGGTTTTTAGTTTTGTTTGTTAATTAATTGCAATGCATCATATTAAGAGCAACTCTCTTAAAAAGTAATGAGTACTATTTTGAATTGTGCAGCACTGTTGCTGAGCTGTCCAAGTGAAAAGTTGCCCCACACTTTACACGCGTTTGTTCCGCTGCTGCTTACCAGCGCCACTGAAAGCATTAGTGGCGCCCTCTAGTTAACGAAAACTGCTTTAGCATAACGCGGAATAAGAATTGTCGCTAGTCCAAAGACCCGCTAAGCGAAAGAAAACCCGTTTGTTATTTAAGGTTAAATTTAAGTTCAAGAAATTAAAATAACTGGCCATAACAACTGCCCATACATATCAAAGGAAGCAGCACTCAGAGGTAGGTCCAGCGGGGATAGTAGAAAGGGGGGAATTGCCAAAAAATTTTTTTTACAAGCAGGGCCGTGTTGTGGGAGCTCTGCCGGCCGAGAGGCACCTTGATATTTGTGGAAATATAATGGAAAGCTTTCCAAACTGTTTCCAACATTTTTTGCTGCTCTTCTGGCTTTTGTGGAAGACAGCTCCGCGAGCCCCGGCCCCCCCTGGCAGTCGGTTTCTTTCTTTAATAAGTCAAAGAATTCCTTTTCCATTTTATAGTCGGAAAAATACTGAATTAGTGTAGTTGTGCGACTTTTTAGGGACCTTTTTACTATTTCTTTTTTTGCAATTTTTTTATGATCAATCGTTCTAAGGTAAAAGCCACACAATTACCCTAAACAGAAATATATCAAGAAGCAAAAACTGGCCAAAAAGTCAACTCCTATTGCCCAAAGTGATAGTTTTAGACATAATTCGCTTGTTTAACTGTTTTGCTATTCATTTTATTGCCAAGAAATTCGTTGGAAAATGTGTTCTTGAGCAATTTGTAACAGATTATACAAGCCATGGAAACGGTAGTTTTATAATTAACATTTGAAAGGACAAAAGACAAAGCGATCTTAGCCAGGTTTTGGTACAAAGCTTATTACAGCCCCCGTTCCGTTTGGGGCTTCTGTTCGTCTTTTGTGTGTTTCTTTCTCTCTCTCTCTCTCTATATATATATCACTCTTTTTGTCTCTTAAGCTGCAGCTCTCTCTTTTGCAGCAGCTGCGACCCATCCAAACAATAATAGGACTATAAAAAAGGCATTTCATAATTGTCTTATGGAGGACTGTGTACTTTAGGATGAAACCCAGACTCGACTCTTTCTCTCTCCCTCTCTGTCTCTGTCTCTGCCTCTGACTCAGGTGTGTGTCTTGTCCTGTCCAGGACCTTTTGTGTGTGTGGGCCTCTTCTCTACCTTATGGCTCATAAAATAGCCCATAAGAAGAAGAAATGAGAGAAAAAAAGAACAACAACAACAACAGAAGAAAGAAAAGTTGAGCTCAATTAGCTGTCAAATGCAGACGATAGAGCACGATGACTGGGCGGGGGGGTGTGTGTCTGTGTGAGTGTGGGTGTGAGTGTGAGTGTGCGTGTGTATGGTGTGTGCACTTGTTGTTGTTGACCTGCTTTCATTGAATTTGCAAAATAGTTATGCAGCGTTACAAAAAAAAATGTTTATTAAATTTTTTGTGTTGTCCGTAAGCGAAAAACGAATGAGAAAATTTAAAATTCATTAAAAACAGAGCTAAAAACACATTAGCCAAGGGCGAAAACAAACAGAGATAGCAACATAAGCGAGAAAGCGAGAGAGGGAGAAAAGAAAGAGAGAGAGACGTGGAGACGATAGAGACATATGCTCTTGTCGAATTGAAAATGCAGACAGATTTTCTGTATCAGTGAGTCTTTGTGTGTGTGTGTGTGTATGTGGGAGGGTAGGAGTGTGCCTGTGTGTGTGTGTGTGCTTGTAATAAGGAAATCATAAAAGAATTGTTAAAAGGCAGCTACAAGAAAAAAAGGAAGCAAATAAAACATTAATTTTGCTCAAAAATCGACCAAATGGCTACCCTATAAAAAGAAAACTTTTCCAAGAAGTTCTCTGAGGACTAGAGGATTTGGTGTCCCAGTTCCCAACGTTTGCAGTTCTTTCGCTAAATCTAATTTGAGAAAGGTTTTATTTTTTTAAATTTTAAAGAGATGAGAATTGGTGGCAGAATTTAGACTGAAATCAACTGAAACCATTTAAGTTAAGAATTTTGAAAAAGAAATTTGGAATATCGTAATTGAAAGGGCGATTATCGAAAGTAGCACCTAATTAAAATCAAGAGAAGTTATCGATATAGGGGGATAGGAAAACTATAAAAAAAAGGAATCATAAGGGCAGGAAACAACAGATTTAGGAAACGAAATCTAAAAATTTTGAAAGCAAATCGATATTTATCTAATTATGTCTCTGCCTGCAATTGAAAGTAGTCGCATGTACGGTTATTAAAAATGAGAGGCTATCGATATTAATTAATCGAAAAAAAAAAAATCTTAGAATTTTAAAAAGAAAATCAATTAAGTCACTTTTAGTTGCTTGCAAATCGATATCTATCTACGTACTCTTATCGGAAGCAAAGGAAAGAAAATTACTTGGAGTTATCGTTTTGCTTGCAATGGACTGTTATCGGTAGTAAGGTTTTTCAAAATTAAGAGGTTATCGATAGCCGTCAGAAACTTGAATTACATGAGCAAAACTAAAAGAGAAAACAGAAACGGAAATCTAAGAATCTTCAAAAAAGAATATCACTTGTTCTTTTTATCGATAAACCGATAACTTCCACTGTAAGTAAATGCCTTTGGTGGCTACTTATTTAATGGGTATTCTGCTAGCTATACATATAAGGGCATGCGAAAAACGCGTCAACAGGGCAGACATTCTGTCGCTCAGCCCCCTTCCCCTCCCCCCCCTTGTCACTCCGTCGTATTGTCTCTGTCCACTCTCTGTCCTGACGCGCTTTTCCCAATTGTCTCTTCATCGCGTGTAAGTGGAAACGCCGAAAGGAAAAGGAAAATGCGCTGCACATGCTTCTTTCTTTCTTCTTTCACTGTCTTCTTTCTTTCGCTTCGTTTCGTTTGTTGTTGCTGGGCTGCCTTGGCTTGGTTTGGCCTGGCCTGGCCTGGCCCTTTTGCTGAGTGCTGCACTGAAGTTTTGAGTTGAGTTGAGTTGAGTTTCCTTTTTGGCTCGTAAAACATTCTGTGTTTCCTTCTTTTCGCAAACTAATTTCCATTGTTCGCTCCTCCTTCTTTTTTTTCCTCTGACACAACACAGTCAAAAAAAAAAAAAAGAAAAAAATAAATAAAAAAAGAAGCAAACCGAAAACAACAAAAATTGTTCGGTTGTGACGACGCATGCATAAAATATGCTTCAACATGGAGGAGGTGAAGGAGAGATGATGAGGGGAAGAGAGAGGGGGGGGGCAGCAGAGGAAGAAAAATGGCATACACACAGTTCTTATGTTTATCTGTTTGTTGCTTATGCTTGCGTGTGCGTGTGTGTGTGTGACAGGTTTCTCCCTTCCCCTCCCTGCAACCCACAAGCTTTATTTATTTACCCGCAACGGAAAATTTTGTGCTGCATGCGCGCCTTTTAACCTTTTTCTCTGTGTATCTTTAATCATTTTTAATTGAAATGCAAAAGGTTTTTTGGGTAAAAGATCCAACCCTGAGCCTCCCCCCCCCCCCACTCCACTCCACTACACTCCATAAAATATCATTATGAACGCTGCCTTTTCTAACTTGGGTCAATTGTTTATGACAAGCCCTTTAAGCCAGCCTCCCAACATTGAAAGACTGTAAAAAAAACTGATTCGATCTAGCTTTATCGAAACTCGATTCAAGCTCACTTTAGTGAGCCAAATTGAAGTACAAACTGTCTTCCATTTTAGCCAATTCACTTCTCTAATATGGCCAACAATTGCCATCGACTTGTCCAATAATTGCTCTTGTAATCTATGGATACTCCTTTTTTGCCTAGATCAGACTGAAAATCTCGTTGAAATTTTCACATTGTAAGGCTTGTGGTTTAGGTTGGAAAATGTAAGTTTCCATTTCCCTGAGTGAGATCTAAGAGTCCAACAAAGTTCCCTAGAAACGGTCTGAGAAAGGAGAAACAGAATTAGTTTCAAAATGGAGAATTTGCTGTAAGTTTTGAAAAGCAATTCAACACAAGAAATTGGCCAACTAACTAACTATTGTATTTAGTGCCCATTTAAAAGGGTTTTATTTAATCAAACACATGCAGAATTGTATATTAAGTAATCAATTGAGGTAATTGAAATGTTTTCTGTTGCCATTTGCCATTTGTAATGAATAGTTTAAAGCCCATTTCGGGCCTTGTTTGTTTTATATTTAGCATTTGCCTGTTAATATTTAATGAGAAATCAATTACAAATGAAAACGCAAACTAAATCAATGGCAAGGGGATATTTCCTATTTCGATTCGATTGAGTTAAACTTTAGGTTTCCGGTAGAACCAATGACTGGTCATATTAGCTAAAGCATTCCATTTGTATTCGCTAAAGAAAGAGAAAAAAAAGTGTTGAAAATTGCAAATTGTTGAAAATATTAAAGCGAAAGTGGAACCGGAAATGAAATATTTGAATAATGAATAAGTGCAATGAGTAGTGGAAAAAAAAAACACAGACAACGAACAAAAAAATTTAAATGCATTTTATGGCAGAGGAGAGAGGCGAAAGGGGGCCCTGAGCGATTTAATAGAGATTGATGAGTTTAGTTTTGGGAGAGCGCTAAAAGTTTGGCAAATTGAAATGAAATATTGGCAACTTGGCACACAGATACACACACAATCACACGCACACACACACACATACACACGCACTGAGCTAAACTTGTTGGTAGAACAATTCGCAACATTTATTGCTTCGACCTTTCTTGTGATAAATTTCTCCCTCTCTCTCTTTCTCTCTCTGGGTAATCTAAATAATTAAGTAAACTCAATTAGATTTGTCAGAGGGAACTCACACACACACACACACGCCTTTTTGGCCGAAGGGTTTTTGTTCGTATTTCGTGTGTGTGCGTTGATTTGATTTGAGAAGCAGAAAGACAGAGAACAGACAGAGATTGAAATAAAGCAAGCATGACGACATGAGAGAGAAGCAGAAACAGAAACAGAAACAGAAACAGAAACAGAAGCTTTATATACATATATAGCCAATGTATGAATATGCCTCTGTGTCTGCCTCTGCCTCCTTTGCTGATTCTTCTGTGTAAATACGTATACGACATGTGTTCCGTCCATAGTTGTCATCATGTGGTGTCGTTTTTATTTTCTCGCATTTCGAACTTTTTTTGTTTGAGCCTAGTGCATAATTAAGCAGAAAAAAAGACCACACAGAAACCGAAAGCGAAACCGAAACCGAAACAGAAACACAGAGGCAAACATTTTGCAATGGGCCCCCTTCGCCGGAAACATCAAACAAACATACATACACGGCTCATTACGTATACGCCATGTAACACAGTGCAGACATTACTTAACATCTCTCGCATAACTGGAAGCGATTGCTTGATTTCTATAATAAAAAAACACGGAACAAGCAACCAGTCATGTCAATGGAATGACTCTGACTCAGAGACTCTGACTCATTCCTCCAGCTCAAAGGATGCATTTAACTTTTGGAATTTTAATCGTAATTTATCCTAACATAAACTTTCTCTTATTCGCAACACTTAAATCTCTCTAAATTGTGTTTTCCAAATTGTTCTTGCCATAAAAAAAAGCATTCCACAATATGTTCACTCCTCCTCCCCCCCCCCCCCCCCCCCCTCTCTCTCTCTCTCTCTCTCTCTCTTCCTTTTAACTCACTTTTTGCCTTATTCTCTCTGTCGCGCCACTTGCATTAAAAATGCTCAAAAACAAAAAAAAAAATGTTTTCATACTGTTTGTTTTTTTTTTATTTTTCATTTTTTTTGGTTCGCTTTTGATATGTACCTGGGCGTATTTTTAGAGCTCAAGGTCGGCAAAACGAAACGGATGCTCATGCGGATGTGGATGATTTGAAAAGTGGTGGGCAACAGTTAGCAGCGGGCGGCGGGCAGCGGTGGGAGGGGCACAATTGAGGGCTTAGGCCGCCGTCGACGCCTTGAGATGAAAAACCCTTTTTTTTTGCTTTCCATTTTTTTTTTTGTTTTATTTCAACTTGTTGCAAAAACAAACTGCAATTGTCGAGACCTTGACTCTGGGTGTCCTTGAAGAGAGAGAGAGAGAGAGGGAGAGAGAAGAGGCGAGAGAAGAGGCGCAGGATAGCTAAAGTTAAGGTGAGACGAGGTCCAGTAAATAAAAATTTCAAATATATGTTTAGAGCTCCAAGGGCAAAGGCTGAAAATATGAACTTACACACGATGACAAATGAACCGCAAAAATATTGAGCTGGAAAGGGAAACTATTAAAATAACAGGACAGAAGGCCAAAAAAAAAAACTATTTTCCATCAAAGTTTAAAGTGGAAAATTGTAAATTTTGATCTATTAGATGTTTTCTTGTTTAAATTGTTTTAAAACTAAGTAAGTTCCAAGAAGTATGCTATACATTTTTTTTAAGTTTCAGTTTGGTTGGCATCGTGTCGAAAAAAGGTCTTTAGGTCTTTTATTTTACCTTTTACCCGATTACAGTGTTTTAAGAGTGTTGCAAGACAAAGTAGTTTCCGATTTTTGGAGCCATTTCGGCCAAAATTCGTATTAAAGCTTCCTATGGTTGTAGGTAAAACATATTATGGGAATCGCCATGATCGGACCAATATAACATTTGTTTTTAGAAGATTCCATAAATGCGACAGAGATAACATTCATTTAACACCATTTCTTGAAAAGAAGTCATCGAGCAGAAAGAAGACAGAAATGCAGACTTACCCAATTTTGCACCGTAAATAATAATAAATATAAATAAATTAAATTCTCAATGAATTTTCATAATGATTTTATTGATTTTAAAAGTTCTTTAGATAGAGATAGAGATTTTTTTAATTGATTGCCAACCTCCAACTTTAGGCCACATTAATCTATTTTGTCATTGAGAACTTCTTTAAGATTTTATGTTGCCAAGAGAAAGAGAGAGAGAGAGAGACATTCCTCTTGCCTTTTTTTCATTTGGCATGCATTTATCTTGGGGCTGGTCATTTTACATTTCGGTTCATCATAAATCATCATCACATTCAATTAGTGCATTGAGAAACCAAAACCGAAACCGAGAACGAAAATGAAATCAGCAGAAATTCGCATCCGATTGATAGCCAAGGCCCAGTTAAAGGTGTCAGGTGTCCAGTGAGTTCAAGGGGAGGAGAAGAAGAGAAGAAATTTCTCCATATCCCAACCAAGGCCAAAGATAAAATATTTATTTTGTTTTTGAAAATTTCTCTCATCGTTTATTGTTGCACGTTTCAACTTACTTCAGTTACGTTTTACAGTTTAATTCTTAGCGCTTCTTCTTCTTAATAGTGTGTGTTACATTAGATGTACATACATATATATATATATATATATCTATATATATATATATATATATCTTTGTATATATGTATATATAAAAAAAAACTTATTTATTGATTTATGCCATTGACATTTAAATACATTAACCAACATGAGACGAGGCGAGACGCGGCGAGATGAGATGAAACTCAACTCAACTCAAATCGAGAATTGTTTTTTTTTATAATTTGATGACAGCATTTGGAATATTTGTTTTACATATTTAACATTTACATTTAACATATACATACGTATAAATTGTTATATATATAGTTCTTGTTTTATATATTTGTAGTTTGTTTGTTTCTTGTTTGTTGTTGTTTTTTTTTAGGCCAAGCTCATAGTGGAAAAGTGGGAAAAAAAAGCTCTGAGAGAGTGTTGGTTGGTTGTTTGTTTGGTTTCTTTTTTAATTTAGTTTAGTTTTGTTTGTTGTTTTTTTTGTTTTGTTTTTGTTTTTTGTTTAGTAGTAGGAAAGTAAGGCAGCAATTTATGTGAAAAAGTTTTATTTTTTTATTGTTGTTGTTGTTGTTGTTTCTACTGATCTTTTGTAACTAGAGGAAAGTAAGGCAGCAAGTTAAGAGTAGAGAGTTGTTTTTTTTTTTCTTTTTGTGTTTTATCCTGGTATTCAGCAAGTGCTTTGTCACATTTTCAAGCGGTTTCAAATATACATTTATAAATATTCTTTTTATTTTTTTTTTTTTGGTATATAATTGTATAACTACATATATGTATGTATGTATGTATATATATAATTTAATGCCTGGATAATCCATTCATCTGACTAGCCCAACCCGTTCTAATTGGATAACTCAGTACAAATTCTAGTAAAACACGCAAAAAGAAAGCAAAAATGAAGTAAACAAGTCGCCTCACCGACTCGGATATACTCTATACCAATGCGCCCTTAATTCACTCTTCTCCTATCTCTTTCTCTCTGAAAATATATATGTTTTTTTTAGATCTTTCTGTCTGTTACATACATTATGGCGACTTTAATTTACCGTTTTATGCTATGGTTACAGGGTATAATTGAGTGAAGCACTTTGAGATGAGGCCTAATTCTTGGCCCCCTTTAGGTTTATACCCTTGGTCAAGGGAGACGTTTTCGACACCATAAAGTGTATATATTCCTGATCAGCATGAGAAGCCGAGTCGATCTAACCATCTTCGTGTGTCCGTCCGTCCGTCCGTCCGTCTGTCTGTTTTAGAGCACTAAAAATCCTTTTGCAAAAGAGCTATTGGAAATAAAATTTCGTATATAAGCTTTTTATTACCATAGGTAAGTTAAGTCCTTGGGGCATCAGGATCGGTCTACTATATCATCTGGCTGCCATAAGAACGATCGATCAAAAAATAAGTCTTAGCAAGAAAACCTTTTTTTCTTGTTTAAGATTTTTAAACCATTGTCGTCACTTACGTATATTTAGGTTATCCGCACCTTTCTGCCAAATTTGGTAAAGATCTTACTACTGTAGGATATAGTAGGATGATCGATCGCTTAAAAAGCAGTCTTAGTGAGAAAAACTTTGTTGTTTTGTAAGTTTTCCGAACTCAACTCGCTGCTTATGTATATTGTTGTGGTTCACAACTTTTTGCCAGATTTTTTAAGGTTCGGACCACTATATTGTATAGCTACCATAGAAACAATCGGAAAAAATGTTTTAATTTTAGATCATATTACAGAGTTTTAACGATAATGTTTAAGGGCTGCAAGGGTATACAAATTTCGGCTATGCCAAAATTAACTTCTTTGATAATTTGTTAAATATTTATTGATACTATTTTAAATTTGAACTAAATATATTTTTCGATAGAAATTGACTGAAAAGGCAATACCAATATATATAGAGCTATTTCCAATTCGTATAGATATATTCCTATTTGATTTAGAGAACTAAGAATGGCCGATTACCGACTATTTGACGTTCCCAAAAGATATATAGACATAAGTTTCATTAAGCTGATCATAACAAAGAACAAACTTATCCAATTAAATATTTCAGGGTCCATAGTCGTTGGGCGGTGTCAAAGTTTTTAAATTCTATAAAGTTCAATTTTTTTTTGTTAGGAAGCAAAATGCGTAGAGAAATGTTTAAAAAATTTACTAATTGACCCAATTAAGAAAGCAAAAAGCAAGTAAAATAAACGCAGTAAAAAATGTTGCTCTAGTTTGACTAATTAACTAACCATTTTACCCCACCACCCCCCGCTGACTAAACTACTGAATGCGTTCCCATCGGATCAGATGTCATTTGAATTGCATAGGCAGAGAATCTATCTCTCGGGCTTGATATTTAATAAATTTTACAATTATTTTAATTATTAATTGCAAGTATTTTTTTTTCTTTTTTTTTTTTTTTGCTTTTTGGTTTTCATTTTCAATTTTTCGTTTTAATTTCTTTTTAATATCAAAAGCAGTGGCCAAATAGTTGCTGTTATGACACTTTAAAAAGATTTGCTTGGATACACATACACACACACACACACACACACATGACACACACAAGATATGACATTAAATATATATATGTTTATCAGATTAGTCAGTTTGAAGGCTCAAGAAGGCTTGGCTACGAAATTTACCCCTTAAAGTATGCTATGAAAAGTCAAAAAAATAAGTTCATCATAACTTGAAAGCACTTTTCAAATGCTCTGTAGGCTTTTTTGTAGCTCATTATTTCTCTCATTTGTAGTCTTCTCATCAATTACATAGATAACTTATTAAAATTGTTAAAATTTCAGAATTTTTTCACAATCTATTGCGTTTTAAATTGTAACTAAAACTTAACATTGTTTGCATTCGTTTTGAGTAGGGCAAAAGGGATATAGAATCATCTGAAATCCTTTGAAGTTCTAGGGCAAGAACTCCCCTTGACAGGAGAGTGTCAGCATGGTCAACACTTTTCATAATCCAGCCCTGGGCACTTGAAATGGAAAACTCTTTCGGAACAAGTGTTAAATAGAAAGCTCCTACTAAAAGGAGACAGTCTCTGGGAAGAGATTGAATAACTTTCCATTCTTCAAACTAAAAACTATCGATGAAATTATTGAATGGCCCTCGTAGACATGTTTTGCCTGGAAATTCAATTAGACAATGTGTGTGCGAGTAGAAGTGGGATGAGAAGGTGGAAGAGGGAGTGGAAGAGAGTGTGTTTTAAGTGACGTATTAGTCACACATTCTCCCTCTCTGTCTCTTTGTGTGTGTGTGTGAGTGTGTGTGTGTGTGTGTGTGCGTGTGCTTGCCATTTCTGTTCAATTAGTGTCCTTGCAGCGTTTGTTGTTAATAAATTCGTTTTCAGGATAGACAATTACAATTTACATACACACAAGTTTCATTTATTAGTTGAAAAGTTGTTGTTGTTGTTTTTAGGCACTTACTGCAAATGAAAATGAGTGGTTTTTTCTTTACTGGGCCTCCCCCTATTGCCATGGCTTTTCTTTATTGAAATTATGAAAATAATATTTTCTCTTTGATTACGCCAAGCAAGAAGGAGTCGAGGAAAAATGCAAGCAGCAATTTCTTAAATTTTATAAACAAAAACAAAAAAAAAAAAAAAATAGTTTTTTACATATATGTAAATAGATATATTATTAAATATATATGTATGTATGTATATATATATATATATATGATGAAACTCTGGCAAGCCTTTTGAAGCTGTTTACTAAATGTTAAGCCTTTAGATTTATTTTTAAATTGTGTGTTTGTGTGTGTGTGTGTGTGTGTATTGAATTTATTTGAGTTTTGTGTGTCATTGATAGAGTTGGTTGTATCACAAAAAATGTTACTCAAAGTCGGCCTCACGTAGACCCAATTTACTCCTGAACCCCGACATATGTTTACCCAGACTGCGTCCCACCGAGGATGACGACGACGACGACGATGATGCGGATGCGGATGAGGATGAGGATGCCGATGAGATTGATGGATCGTCCATGCCGTAAGTGGTCTGATATGTCACTGGAAAATCTGGCGCCGGGGCCAGGAGTAAACCTCACGTTCTCACAAATTTGTAGACAATCAAAAAGACCATAAAGGATAGTGCCACAAGGACCACAGCGGTGACCACTTTGGCGCAGGTATTCAGTCCCGATTCATGCGGATTCAATGGCCTCGAACTGGTGTGAGTGGCCGAGCGTCGCCGCTTGGTGGCCAGGCCACGGGCCAGAGCCGGAAAGGCCAACGATTGGGTGAACGTTAGCTTGTGTATGGACTCGCTTAGACTGTAGGGCCCCACCGAGCCACGAGCCGCTGCCCGCAGCAAGACGTACTCCAGATCCAGAGCATCAAACAGGGAGTAGCGAGCTGTCATTGTGGAGGAACGGCGACGATCTTGGCGAGAGTCTCGCTCTCTGTCGGATTGTGGCTGCAGCCAGGGATCGGAGACGCGCTGCTGTACGCCCGCCGCGCCCACAGCATAGGCGGAGCCGGAGGAGCCAGCACCACTGCTGGTGGCCAGGCCGCCACTGCCGCCACCCACTCCGCCCACTCCTGCCCCGCCCAGGCTGACCGCTGCCACGGATGTAAGCGACGACGTAGTCGACGACGAGGCCGAGCACAAGCGTAGATTGGTGGCCAAGCCATTGTCATGGAATTCAGTGGCATCCTCGATTGATGTCTGATCTGGCGATGTCTGGGCCCGCTCCAGGGCCGCCGCATGCTTCATCCTTAGGGCAAAGAGTCGCGCATGATCTGGATGGAGCAGGGCACTCGACTTGCGTCGTCCTGCTGCCCCGCTATTGGGCACCACGCAAATGCTATTACGCATTCCCCGCCGGCCCAGCGATAGATTCGGTGATCCCTGTGTGGGTGTACTTGTTGGCGAGACATGGCAGGATCCACCTCCAGTTTGACCCAGGGGCAGACCATGCACTGTGAATGGAAACAAAGAAACTTTGCCATCGGAATAATTTTTGATCTTGCTACTTCTTAAAAAGGTTCTTCTTAAATGCTAAGAAAAGATATATTAACTGCGAGCTTTGCTTGAATAGTAATCAGAAGTTATGATTCTCAACTAGTTTAGGTGTTTAAAGAGTGGCATCTCAATAGTCTGCCTGTCTTCAAGACTAACTCCTAAAGTTGAATGGGTATTTAGGCATAAATTTTAATGGATTATACTTTCAAATGTTTCTAATACCCGACTAAAATTCGTAATTAAAAAACTTTTTCACCTTAACCTTGTCAGGGTGGAGGCCTTCAAAGCAAGCGAATTGTGCCCCCTAAAATATGCAATGAATAGGGGAAAAAATCAGTGTTTGGTGGTCCATCAACGGAAAAAATAGACTTTGCTGCTAACTTGGCTTTAAAGACGTCCTAGACGTTCAGATTCCAATGTAAAAAAAACCTATTACGTACTTTACGGGGGCAAGCATTACTTTTTTAGCCTGGAGCTATCTCGCCCTAAACTAAATATGTATGTACATTATTAAATGGCTTAAAATGTTGTTAATCATTCGAGTTACCATGTACTCCTGGTGGCGCTATAAAAGCATTTGGTGAGGGCGATGCCTGAACCGAATCGATGCCCGAGTCGCCCGCATGCAGGGTATCACAGTACAGAGAGCTACGACGATCTGTACTCAGAGTCAAATGATTGTTGTCACGCCGGGATTGGGAATTGCTGTTGTTGTTGCCGTTGTTGCCATGGCTGCTGCCAGTGGCTGTTGGACTGCTGACACTTGTCTCGACAATGGCGGGAAAAATGAACGATTGGCCATCGGCTTCGCCACGCGGTGAATCCTGCAAGAGTCCGAAATTGTTGTAAGAGAGAGAGAGAGAGAGAAAGAGAGAGAGAGAGAAAGAGAAAGAGAGAGAGGAAACGCAGATGCCGTGCAGTTTAGAGATATTAAATCATCATTTCAAGTGCTCTATTGACATATGGGACCGAGGTGGGTGGACGAGGAGGGGGAAGGGAAGGAGGAGAAAAGTAGTTTTGGTTAACTTATTGTATATACAACAGAAAGTGAGAGAGAGAGAGTTGGTTCGAATGTGTTTTTGGTGTTTGGTCTTACTTGGTTTTTGGGGTGTTACTTACATTATTCGTGTGTGATTTGAGTTAAAAGTGCAAGTTAACGGAAAAAACAAATCTCCCAATATAATTACATTAAAAAAAATTCATGATGAAAGTTACGAAAAAAACGGGGTTAAGGTAAAAGGAGGTTGACATAGGTCAACCTCAAGTTATATGTATATTAGTCAAAAAGTCATTTTTAGTAACATGAGCCTTAAAGAGCTCTTATAAAGAGAGAGAGACAGAGAGAGAGAGAGAGAGAAAGAGAAAGAGAGAGATTCAAGGCATGCATTAAAAATTTCTAAGAATTAGTTAAACAAACTTGGTGTGAGTGAGAGAGAGAGAGAGAGAGCAAGCAAGAGAAAATGAGAGTTCTCTTGGTTAGAGCAAAAAACAAAAAAAAAAAAAACAAGAGAATGGAAAAAAGTTGGAGTAGAAGAGAAATGAGAACTGAGAAGAGAATTATTGTGGACTCATACCCGCTGGCCCTCGGGACCGCTGTTACGACGCAACTGTACGAAGCCCTCCTGACGCAAAAGCGGCTATACCACACACCAAATATAATACCGAAACCAGCACATCCAAAAAAAAAAAAAGAAAAAAAAACAAAGAACAGAAACCGAAAACCGAAACACGCAATATAACCCACACAGTACAAATGTTTGTTGTGTGTGTGTGTGTGTGTGTGTGTGAGTGTGAAGATGATTGGAAGGTAGAAGAAGAAGAGAAACACAAATTAACAGAGAACAGGAGAGAGACGCAACCAAACCACAACATAACCTCACTTAAACCGAAACGAAAACAAAATCAAGAGCTAAAAACTGAAATTGTAACACATTTTTGGCAGGTCGAATTTGTTCTTCTCTTCCTGTGTATGGTTTGTTGTTCTTTCACACACTCACACACACACCACACGCACACACACACACACACACACACACACACACGTGAATTTATATGTATTAAGTTATGTATGTATGTATGTATGCATATAAAATTCAATATGAAACATACCTGACTGGGCCACACCTGAAGCAATGGCAGGGAACAGGATGGTTTATTATTTGTGGTGCCAATGCCGCCGGAACTGCCACCAATTCCCGTTGAGGTTGTGCCCAGAGTGGCACCACCACCATTGGATGCCCCCGCTCCTGTCGCTCCCGCCGCTGTCGATGATGAGGTGGCCGAACCCTGAGAGAGGCTGGTATAATGCAGATGATTGAATCGTTGGGCATCACTGCCACTTGCCGCTTGTTTTGTCCTCGTCGGACTCTCATATCCCGTTGAATCGTCCGAGGATGTCGTTTTTGGTGAGCGCCAGAATCGCTTTAAGCGCAATTCGCGCCTTTTTTCTTGTTTCTACCCAAAAAAAAAAACAAACAACAAACAAGAGAACAAGTAAATATCATACACAATGCAATCACTAAACAAAAACGTGTGAATTGTGATTGATTTATGGCAGATGATGGGTTCCCATCAATAATTAAAACAATCAATACTGTTCTGTGTTGCCCCAGTCAAGTGATTTTTATTTGTTTTTTGGATTTTCATCATCATGCTTTGAATGACTCAAAGTGAGCCACAAAATATTCTAAAGTGTCGTACCTAATTTTTTGCTCTTCCCTTTTTGGGAATGAAATTTGAAAACCTTAGAGTATGTAGAGTAGAAGGCCTTTTAATGCTTTTCTAAAGCTAAAACTAGTTGAGAATTACAACTGATATTGTTCTAACATCTGCTGATTTCAGCTAAAGCTTTAAATTGCGCATCAAAACTAAATTAAGTCAGAGAAAGTGACACAAAGCTTAGCTTAAAATCTTCAACATTTTGTTTCTATTAGGTTTTTGGCTTTTAAAAAAATATTAAAAGGGTAAAAGTGATCATCAACTATAAAAAATGGTAAAAAAAATGTAAACAACCAGAGTTAAATAATTAGGAAATGAAGGAATCGTACGATCATTCTTGATCAGCATCAATAGCTGAGTTAGAGATGAAAAACTAACGATAGTCCACACAGTCGATAATCAAAATTACAATAAAAAATCGATTTACGAAATGGTCTTGTTGTTTTCCTTAGTTATAAGTATTAAAAGGTATATATTTTTAAGAATTCGTTGAATAGCCTTTTTGCATTCAATAGATTTATTCTTTTTGCCTGGCATCAAAGCCACCAAAGTTTTACTGACTATCGATAGTTTTCCATCTCTAAGCTAAGTCTATCTAGCCATTTTGGTCTGTCTGTCTTTTCTTATCTAAGATGATTTGTTATATGAATGTTAAGAACATTTTTTTAATTCTTTTTGCATATATTTAGCCAAGAGTTAAGAGTCGATGATGCCTCTCACCAGAATTTTTGCTTACAATGAATTAAATAAACTCTTAACAATTGATTAATAATGCCACAAAAATGTTCGTTCATTGAAAATTAAACTTTATTGACGCTTTGTTTTTTTTTTTTATAGTTAAACGTAAATGCAAATTGCTATTGACATGTGGCCAAATGCATTTTCTCATTTTTCTCGCATTTCTCGCGTTTCTCGCGAAACGTGTAATAAATATTTGCATTTTGCAATGTATTAACAATGCTGCGTTTCCCTTCTGGCTACCAACACACACACACACACACACACACACACACACCTACACCTACACACAGTAACATGTGTGTGTTTGCCTTTAGTTACTTTTCACCATTTTGTGTGTTTTGTTTTACGTTGATAAAAATGGCAACGTGCCTTTCTCTCCTGCCGACGATAAGCTTTTGCTACTATTTTGATATTTTCTTGGCACACACCCACACCCACACACACACCCACACACACACACACACACATAGACATACTCTCAGTAGCTTGTAATACATATGTTTTTTGTGGGTTATATACAGGTTTTTTTTTGTTATTTTTTTTGTTGTATTTTACCTGCATATTTTTTGAATATCAAATCCGTTTTATGTGTTTGGTGTTTCATCCCCAGTCCGTTGTTGACGCCAGACGAAAATCGATGGAAAACTGCACAGGCATAAATTCTGCAATAACAACAATAACGCAGAGGAAAAACAATGAACAATGCGAAAAATGCAATACAATGGCTGGAAAAAATGTATGCAAAATGAATTAGGTAAGTCGTAAGTAAATATTTCACATTCATTTCCAAACTCGAGTTCGCTCTCCCTCTCCCTCTCTCTCATCTCAGTAGATGAGCACTTTGGCGCCCCTATCGAGGAGTTTTGCTCTTTGGTGGTTATAGTAAAAGATTTGAAATGGGTAAAAGTGCACAATTTTTGGCGTTTAGTAATTACCGGTTAACATCGCTTAGCGCCCCTAGCGGCTAATTCCGCCAAAAATTAAAAGATTGGCCATTTTTGATTAGTTTTTCCATTATGAAAATAAAGTACACAGAAGAGGGCGTGGCGTAAGGTCAGACTAGACATGACTGCATCGACTCGACCCAGATTCTCAGGAGCCGGGAAATACTTTCTACAGCCTGTTAGAATTTCACTCTACAAAATCATTGGAAAAGTTATAAAAAAAAAGAATTAACCAAGTTTCCCTTGTCCTACAGTGCTTGTCATATTTATAACCCACCCAGCAGCTTTTACTTTCAACCAATTTTTAACAACATTTTTAAGGTTTTTCAAAAATTACTTTTACTTTACTTTGTTGATAGAAGCAGGTTCAGTAGAATTTATCGCAATTTGTGTTCTCTTTATCGATAACTAAGAAAGAACCGTTAACATTTTGCTGTGTATTTGACTTTATTAAGCGCGGATCAGATTTTTGAAATAATAGTTTAGGCAGGTTTGAATATTTTCATGATTTATTTACTATAATTTTTGAAAGCCTTAAAGCCGCAGCCAGCCAGTCAGCCAGCCCCATTTCAATCAATGTATTTCCTTATTCGAAAAAAGAAAATCAAATCTAAATGCCTTGGCGTAAATAAAGAAATAAAAAGCGCTGTTAGAAGGAAACGTCGTCGTCGTCGTCGTTTGCTGTTGTCCTTGCCGCTTCTGTTAATGTGCGACAGTTTCCTGCTGCCATCGACGACAACGACGACGACGACGACGTTTCCTTCTAACAGCGCTTTTTATTTCTTTATTTACGCCAAGGCATTTAGATTTGATTTTCTTTTTTCGAATAAGGAAATACATTGATTGAAATGGGGCTGGCTGACTGGCTGGCTGCGGCTTTAAGGCTTTCAAAAATTATAGTAAATAAATCATGAAAATATTCAAACCTGCCTAAACTATTATTTCAAAAATCTGATCCGCGCTTAATAAAGTCAAATACACAGCAAAATGTTAACGGTTCTTTCTTAGTTATCGATAAAGAGAACACAAATTGCGATAAATTCTACTGAACCTGCTTCTATCAACAAAGTAAAGTAAAAGTAATTTTTGAAAAACCTTAAAAATGTTGTTAAAAATTGGTTGAAAGTAAAAGCTGCTGGGTGGGTTATAAATATGACAAGCACTGTAGGACAAGGGAAACTTGGTTAATTCTTTTTTTTTATAACTTTTCCAATGATTTTGTAGAGTGAAATTCTAACAGGCTGTAGAAAGTATTTCCCGGCTCCTGAGAATCTGGGTCGAGTCGATGCAGTCATGTCTAGTCTGACCTTACGCCACGCCCTCTTCTGTGTACTTTATTTTCATAATGGAAAAACTAATCAAAAATGGCCAATCTTTTAATTTTTGGCGGAATTAGCCGCTAGGGGCGCTAAGCGATGTTAACCGGTAATTACTAAACGCCAAAAATTGTGCACTTTTACCCATTTCAAATCTTTTACTATAACCACCAAAGAGCAAAACTCCTCGATAGGGGCGCCAAAGTGCTCATCTACTGAGATGAGAGAGAGGGAGAGGGAGAGCGAACTCGAGTTTGGAAATGAATGTGAAATATTTACTTACGACTTACCTAATTCATTTTGCATACATTTTTTCCAGCCATTGTATTGCATTTTTCGCATTGTTCATTGTTTTTCCTCTGCGTTATTGTTGTTATTGCAGAATTTATGCCTGTGCAGTTTTCCATCGATTTTCGTCTGGCGTCAACAACGGACTGGGGATGAAACACCAAACACATAAAACGGATTTGATATTCAAAAAATATGCAGGTAAAATACAACAAAAAAAATAACAAAAAAAAACCTGTATATAACCCACAAAAAACATATGTATTACAAGCTACTGAGAGTATGTCTATGTGTGTGTGTGTGTGTGTGGGTGTGTGTGTGGGTGTGGGTGTGTGCCAAGAAAATATCAAAATAGTAGCAAAAGCTTATCGTCGGCAGGAGAGAAAGGCACGTTGCCATTTTTATCAACGTAAAACAAAACACACAAAATGGTGAAAAGTAACTAAAGGCAAACACACACATGTTACTGTGTGTAGGTGTAGGTGTGTGTGTGTGTGTGTGTGTGTGTGTGTGTTGGTAGCCAGAAGGGAAACGCAGCATTGTTAATACATTGCAAAATGCAAATATTTATTACACGTTTCGCGAGAAACGCGAGAAATGCGAGAAAAATGAGAAAATGCATTTGGCCACATGTCAATAGCAATTTGCATTTACGTTTAACTATAAAAAAAAAAAACAAAGCGTCAATAAAGTTTAATTTTCAATGAACGAACATTTTTGTGGCATTATTAATCAATTGTTAAGAGTTTATTTAATTCATTGTAAGCAAAAATTCTGGTGAGAGGCATCATCGACTCTTAACTCTTGGCTAAATATATGCAAAAAGAATTAAAAAAATGTTCTTAACATTCATATAACAAATCATCTTAGATAAGAAAAGACAGACAGACCAAAATGGCTAGATAGACTTAGCTTAGAGATGGAAAACTATCGATAGTCAGTAAAACTTTGGTGGCTTTGATGCCAGGCAAAAAGAATAAATCTATTGAATGCAAAAAGGCTATTCAACGAATTCTTAAAAATATATACCTTTTAATACTTATAACTAAGGAAAACAACAAGACCATTTCGTAAATCGATTTTTTATTGTAATTTTGATTATCGACTGTGTGGACTATCGTTAGTTTTTCATCTCTAACTCAGCTATTGATGCTGATCAAGAATGATCGTACGATTCCTTCATTTCCTAATTATTTAACTCTGGTTGTTTACATTTTTTTTACCATTTTTTATAGTTGATGATCACTTTTACCCTTTTAATATTTTTTTAAAAGCCAAAAACCTAATAGAAACAAAATGTTGAAGATTTTAAGCTAAGCTTTGTGTCACTTTCTCTGACTTAATTTAGTTTTGATGCGCAATTTAAAGCTTTAGCTGAAATCAGCAGATGTTAGAACAATATCAGTTGTAATTCTCAACTAGTTTTAGCTTTAGAAAAGCATTAAAAGGCCTTCTACTCTACATACTCTAAGGTTTTCAAATTTCATTCCCAAAAAGGGAAGAGCAAAAAATTAGGTACGACACTTTAGAATATTTTGTGGCTCACTTTGAGTCATTCAAAGCATGATGATGAAAATCCAAAAAACAAATAAAAATCACTTGACTGGGGCAACACAGAACAGTATTGATTGTTTTAATTATTGATGGGAACCCATCATCTGCCATAAATCAATCACAATTCACACGTTTTTGTTTAGTGATTGCATTGTGTATGATATTTACTTGTTCTCTTGTTTGTTGTTTGTTTTTTTTTTTGGGTAGAAACAAGAAAAAAGGCGCGAATTGCGCTTAAAGCGATTCTGGCGCTCACCAAAAACGACATCCTCGGACGATTCAACGGGATATGAGAGTCCGACGAGGACAAAACAAGCGGCAAGTGGCAGTGATGCCCAACGATTCAATCCATGACCTCCAGATGAACCGGGGATCCTGGGATCGTGGGGATCTGGATTGAATCGTTGGGCATCACTGCCACTTGCCGCTTGTTTTGTCCTCGTCGGACTCTCATATCCCGTTGAATCGTCCGAGGATGTCGTTTTTGGTGAGCGCCAGAATCGCTTTAAGCGCAATTCGCGCCTTTTTTCTTGTTTCTACCCAAAAAAAAAAACAAACAACAAACAAGAGAACAAGTAAATATCATACACAATGCAATCACTAAACAAAAACGTGTGAATTGTGATTGATTTATGGCAGATGATGGGTTCCCATCAATAATTAAAACAATCAATACTGTTCTGTGTTGCCCCAGTCAAGTGATTTTTATTTGTTTTTTGGATTTTCATCATCATGCTTTGAATGACTCAAAGTGAGCCACAAAATATTCTAAAGTGTCGTACCTAATTTTTTGCTCTTCCCTTTTTGGGAATGAAATTTGAAAACCTTAGAGTATGTAGAGTAGAAGGCCTTTTAATGCTTTTCTAAAGCTAAAACTAGTTGAGAATTACAACTGATATTGTTCTAACATCTGCTGATTTCAGCTAAAGCTTTAAATTGCGCATCAAAACTAAATTAAGTCAGAGAAAGTGACACAAAGCTTAGCTTAAAATCTTCAACATTTTGTTTCTATTAGGTTTTTGGCTTTTAAAAAAATATTAAAAGGGTAAAAGTGATCATCAACTATAAAAAATGGTAAAAAAAATGTAAACAACCAGAGTTAAATAATTAGGAAATGAAGGAATCGTACGATCATTCTTGATCAGCATCAATAGCTGAGTTAGAGATGAAAAACTAACGATAGTCCACACAGTCGATAATCAAAATTACAATAAAAAATCGATTTACGAAATGGTCTTGTTGTTTTCCTTAGTTATAAGTATTAAAAGGTATATATTTTTAAGAATTCGTTGAATAGCCTTTTTGCATTCAATAGATTTATTCTTTTTGCCTGGCATCAAAGCCACCAAAGTTTTACTGACTATCGATAGTTTTCCATCTCTAAGCTAAGTCTATCTAGCCATTTTGGTCTGTCTGTCTTTTCTTATCTAAGATGATTTGTTATATGAATGTTAAGAACATTTTTTTAATTCTTTTTGCATATATTTAGCCAAGAGTTAAGAGTCGATGATGCCTCTCACCAGAATTTTTGCTTACAATGAATTAAATAAACTCTTAACAATTGATTAATAATGCCACAAAAATGTTCGTTCATTGAAAATTAAACTTTATTGACGCTTTGTTTTTTTTTTTTATAGTTAAACGTAAATGCAAATTGCTATTGACATGTGGCCAAATGCATTTTCTCATTTTTCTCGCATTTCTCGCGTTTCTCGCGAAACGTGTAATAAATATTTGCATTTTGCAATGTATTAACAATGCTGCGTTTCCCTTCTGGCTACCAACACACACACACACACACACACACACACACACCTACACCTACACACAGTAACATGTGTGTGTTTGCCTTTAGTTACTTTTCACCATTTTGTGTGTTTTGTTTTACGTTGATAAAAATGGCAACGTGCCTTTCTCTCCTGCCGACGATAAGCTTTTGCTACTATTTTGATATTTTCTTGGCACACACCCACACCCACACACACACCCACACACACACACACACACATAGACATACTCTCAGTAGCTTGTAATACATATGTTTTTTGTGGGTTATATACAGGTTTTTTTTTGTTATTTTTTTTGTTGTATTTTACCTGCATATTTTTTGAATATCAAATCCGTTTTATGTGTTTGGTGTTTCATCCCCAGTCCGTTGTTGACGCCAGACGAAAATCGATGGAAAACTGCACAGGCATAAATTCTGCAATAACAACAATAACGCAGAGGAAAAACAATGAACAATGCGAAAAATGCAATACAATGGCTGGAAAAAATGTATGCAAAATGAATTAGGTAAGTCGTAAGTAAATATTTCACATTCATTTCCAAACTCGAGTTCGCTCTCCCTCTCCCTCTCTCTCATCTCAGTAGATGAGCACTTTGGCGCCCCTATCGAGGAGTTTTGCTCTTTGGTGGTTATAGTAAAAGATTTGAAATGGGTAAAAGTGCACAATTTTTGGCGTTTAGTAATTACCGGTTAACATCGCTTAGCGCCCCTAGCGGCTAATTCCGCCAAAAATTAAAAGATTGGCCATTTTTGATTAGTTTTTCCATTATGAAAATAAAGTACACAGAAGAGGGCGTGGCGTAAGGTCAGACTAGACATGACTGCATCGACTCGACCCAGATTCTCAGGAGCCGGGAAATACTTTCTACAGCCTGTTAGAATTTCACTCTACAAAATCATTGGAAAAGTTATAAAAAAAAAGAATTAACCAAGTTTCCCTTGTCCTACAGTGCTTGTCATATTTATAACCCACCCAGCAGCTTTTACTTTCAACCAATTTTTAACAACATTTTTAAGGTTTTTCAAAAATTACTTTTACTTTACTTTGTTGATAGAAGCAGGTTCAGTAGAATTTATCGCAATTTGTGTTCTCTTTATCGATAACTAAGAAAGAACCGTTAACATTTTGCTGTGTATTTGACTTTATTAAGCGCGGATCAGATTTTTGAAATAATAGTTTAGGCAGGTTTGAATATTTTCATGATTTATTTACTATAATTTTTGAAAGCCTTAAAGCCGCAGCCAGCCAGTCAGCCAGCCCCATTTCAATCAATGTATTTCCTTATTCGAAAAAAGAAAATCAAATCTAAATGCCTTGGCGTAAATAAAGAAATAAAAAGCGCTGTTAGAAGGAAACGTCGTCGTCGTCGTCGTTGTCGTCGATGGCAGCAGGAAACTGTCGCACATTAACAGAAGCGGCAAGGACAACAGCAAACGACGACGACGACGACGCCATTAGTGTTTGACAAGGACATTTCACACATAGACTATACAAATATGAAGAGCAAACCTTTCTTCCTAAACCTAAACCCAAACCCAAACCCCTCCACCCACCAATCTAGCACACAAACCAACTCAGCTAACCTTCTCCTCCTTCTGGATGGTTCAAGTTGAAGGTTGTAAATAGTAGATGGAGGGGGGAGGGGGCGGTGAGGTGATGGTGAGGGAAAATGAGGGGCATATAAATTAGGCATAGTACGATGTCAATAAATTTATTGTCAAGGCTTCTAATTAGTCGCTTTGGATTAAATTTACCTTATGTAAGGGGTTTGCCAGGGTTTTTATTCACACTCACTTCAAAGAGGAGTGGTGAGGAGTAGAGGAGAGGTGAAAAAAGAGTGTGGAATTCTTTCAAGTTTGCGCTTTTCTATGCCTATATACCAACTGGCAATTCTATGTGCCATTTTCTATATCCTCTTTTTTGACCACAAAAACCACAACAAACTGACAGCAAGCAACCCAAACAACTCACACACACACACACATATATATACACAAACACACACACAGTGACTCTCACCTGGCCAGGTGGTGTGTTTCTCTCTGGCATTTGGCCAACACTCTGCTTGTTGCACATTTAAAAAGCTTAAACGAAGGACAACACGTGGTTGCCCCCTTCCCCCCTTCTCTTTCTTGCGACCATCTTCGTCCTCCTTCTCCTCTCGCAAACAACAACTTAACGACGAGCACGTGGACTTGGACATAGACTTTGGACGTCCTCCCGTTTTATTTCTTTTTACTTCTTCGTCCTTGATTCTTGTTTCTTGTGTTGTGCTGTGTAGTTTAGTCTAGTAGTAGAGTGTAGTAGTTTTCGTGTGGTTTCTCTCCCCACCCCACCTTGTCAATCGATGTCAACACACACACACACACACACAATGTCTGACATTCTCATTGCCATTGTCAAGGCTCAAGGCTCTGTTCTGTGTCCTGGGCCAGCCAACTTGGCATTGGCTCTCCGACACTCGTCTGCGATTTGGAGTCGCCAATGCATATTAAATAAATTCCCAGACATAAATCAACGGGGCCCACAACGAAAAAACACACACAACACAACACACAGCAGAAAAGGAAGAAAAAAAAAAATGTCCCCCATAATCAAAGCAAAAAGTCAAATCAAATTAAGTGTTTTGACTTTTGCCTCAATTTTGTGCTCTTTAAACAGCTCTCTATCAGAAAGAGAGGGTGAGGGAGAGGGAGAGGGGGAGAGAGAGAGATAGTAACAGTCTCTCTTTAAAGCCTTCTTGATGATCTCTGATCTTTTATCAAACTACAGAGAACTCAAAGTGAGCAGTCAAATTGTTAGCCATATACGTTTCTCATTCCAGAAAGAATTAACCTACACAGGGTTGCCAGGGTTATAAATAAGGTGAAAATATCAGTAACCATTTTCCAAGAGAAATCACCATCAACTTTGTTTTCGTTTGGTGTGCTCACTTTCGAGTAGTGAGCACATGATTCGCAATAATCGATTAGTTTGCTCAATCAAATAACTTATCGATTAATTGCTCGAATAATCGCCTGATGGTATTTAATATTTTGATTCGCAATAATCGATTAGTTTCCTCAATCAAATGGCTTATCGAATGATTGCTCGAGTAATCGCTTCATGGTATTCAATATTTTGACGAAAGCTGAACTAAGCAGATCAATTTAGAAAGCAAATTTTGAGAATATTATGCCAATTTAAGAAAAGTTCATTTGATTGAACGATTATTTTCATATTCTTCAGTTAATCGTGAACAATAATGGCGCACTTTAAATTAATCATATAATTTGAATAAGGATTCCAAGGAGCGGAAATAAAATCCAATTTTTTAAACTCATTTTTGTATTTATATTAAGCTTTTACTTACAAAGGGATTCTCAAATTCTATGGGCAACATTTTTAGGTTCAAAGGATCTTATTCTAATGCTAGACACGAAAGCTAAAAGGATTGAGTCTTTTTTTAACCTGACATCCTTTGGTCGTTAGATATCTGGCTGTTGAAAGGATTATTGTAGCTTCTTGTGTGGTGCAAAGGATATTTTGTTTCTGTACATATTTCATGTTTTTGAAATAATGCCGTCTCGAATCCTATGTAATAATCGATTAATCAATTTTGTTTTTGTCATCACTATTTTCGAGTGAAATTGTCAAACTTTTTAAAACAAAACAATTCTAGTTTATAAATGGTTTTTGGACTTTAATTGGCTTTGAATCGAAAACAAGAAGAAGGAAAACTTTATTTGGACTCCTGTCACAATTTCCTGTAGAATTCTCTTCACTCTCTTTGTCCCGTTGTGATTGGAATTATTGTCTATATATATATAGGAATAATAAAAATATAATAATTACTTTTAAAGCGGTTTGAATCTGAGCCAATAGACGACTTGAAATCAAAAGCCAGAATAATTCTAAAGTAAACTTGAGTTAATTCAATGGAGGATAAAACCTGCAAGAAGTCTTTGGCTGGCTTTCGCTTTAGGATAAGCTTAAATATGGATTATTTCTCGATTTAATGAGTGGCTAAAAATTTATGAAATTATATTTTAAATATTCTTGCATATTAAAAAAAGTGATGGCAGATTTGTTTACTCTCTTCCATGGAGTGGGGGGCTGGGGGCTGAGGGATTAAAACTTTAATATATGAAACTGCAACTTTTTAGATTTTAGTTTTATCACTTTCGCCTGGCCCCACTCACTCTCCCCCCTCCCTCCTTAACCACTCAACCACTCACTATTCATACATATTATGCCCAAGCCGAATGTCCTCAGCTTATAATGTCCTCCACTTGCTGCTTCCTCTATTCTGCGCTGTCAAGCGTCCTTGAAGCGTGTCATGGAATAAACTAGGCATCGCCACATATCAGAGGGGAAAAGGGAAAGGGGGGAAAGGCAGAGGCAGGGGCAGGGAATAGGCCAAAAGGGGCATAGAAAGTGGAGAAAAAAAGTTTACTCCTCCATCACGCCAGCAATTATACAAATGGCACCCCCGTCGGCCACCCCTGCTCCTGGTCCCTCACCCTCCCCCTTTCCCACCTTTCCCACCTTCCCGACCTTAACTCACTTTCCATGTTGAGCGTGACCAAAATTTTTAAATTGAAATAAATTTGCTTGCTTTCTCCGTTCGTTCGTTTTTTTTTTGTCATTTTGTTTTGTCTTCTCTTCTCCCTTTTTTTTTTGTTTTTTGTTTTTAGTTTGTGTGTTTTGCCCTTGTTGTCCTTATATATCTATATAGTATCGTTATCGTGTTTGCTTAACGTGTTTTTCTTGCTTCGCTTTGGCATTTTTTTTTTTTTTTTGGTGTGTTTCTAAAATTTTCCTCTTTTTTTTTCTTTTTTGAATCATAAACAAATTTTAGTTGTTCGAGGACAAAATTTGTTGTCTTGTTGGCCTAATGTCAGAGGTCAGGGACAGATGCATAAATGTATGTACATATATTGACAGGTCAGGCAAAGGGAAAGGCAAAAGTTTTTCTTCTTTATTTAATCAGTTGCAATTGAATCAATTATAATAAACAGAATAACAAACTAGAAGCAGCAGGGTCTAGGGGAGAGAGTGGGAGGGTGGGGGGAGGGGGTAAAGGGAAACACGCGTGTGAAAAAGGACATTTTGGAAAACCCCTTAAATAAGTTAAGTGAAAGAAAGAAAGAAAGGGAAACCCAGACAGAAAGCAATTTAAATTTTATTACACACCATTTAGCCAAAGTGCCACCACAATGTGTGAGTGTGTGTTTTCGTGTGTGTGTGTGTTTGTGTGTGTGTGTTTGTGTGTGTGTGTGTGTGTGAGTGTTGAAATTATTTATGTAGCCCGTGTGGACTACAATGTGCGTTTTATACCCTATTAGAATGTTGCTCAAAGCGGTTATACTAGGCCATAAGGATAGTAACTATTCGCCAAGAGAGTTTAGAAAAACTTTTTAACATCTTAGAATCGCTCTTATACTAGAGGTGAAAAACTATCGATAACTTTCAAAAGGAAGATCGCCATAAAATGCAATCTTCAAAAATTAACGCTTTCCTTAGCCAATGCCATTTGGGATTGAGTTGAATGGCCTTCTTCTAGTGTGGCAAAGGATTTGAATCCCTCTTTTCACCTGCAGAACTTTCTCCTTAAAGGGAAATATCTGCATTTCATGTTTTTGTTCTGATTCAAGGATTCTAAAGAAGTTTCCAGCCAACCAAACAGCTTATGCTGTCTCGATGCCTTGAAATTTGCTGTCCTTTGAGGAGCTGCTGCTCTTTGTTCATCACTCGCAGCGTTTCCTTTTTCATGTGTAAATTATTGTTGCACACAACTAGCAAAAAAGCCGTTTACCTCTCATAAAGTTTTCGTCTGTCTGTGTGTGTGTGTGTGTTTACTTGGAGTGTTTGATTGTGTGTGTGCTTGAGCTGCTTTGTTTCTGTTGTTGAACTCTCGACTAACTAACGAGTGTAGTTCACCTAGCATCAACATGGACCTAACTTCAAATTCGAATGGGACAATGAACTCAGGTCAGCTCAGGCAGCTCGGATTTGCGAGTGGGCTTGGTTAAGCTTACCCTATCCTTATTTATAAGTGGTAAGAGTGTTTCGTAACCTTTCCCCGCCCCTTCCCTTAACCAAAATTTATGAAATGGTTTCAGATGATTGATGAAAATATTCATAGCTCTCTCTCTCTCTCTGCTCCCCTCCCCCAGGTCACAACCATTTGTGGCAACCCTCATTAATTTATGCGCTCTCACTCTGTCTCTTTTCTAATATTCAACTCGATTCTTTGTTTTTACTTTAAACTTTTATTTATTCGATTGACCTTTCAGTTCTTTTCCTGTGAACTTATTACTTAAATTGCATGAAGGGGAATGCATCGCTGCATCGCGTGGAAAGTCCTTTTCCTCTCCTAATGAACGAGCCAAGAGAGGAGTTCACGCTCAGGTTAAGGTTCAGGTTGCCCTGATTAACCTTTTTGTGAGTTTATTTATAATTTTTGCATTGTCTCTCTTGGCGTGTTACCAGTTTAATAAAAAAACTGTTAAGCACAATTCACAAGAAATTTATTTCCCCAGAAAGTTCATTTAGAATTTATTTTAACTTAATTACGACTTTCTGTCAGATTATTGAGAAGAGAGAGCAACCGATTGAATGATTCGGAAACTTAAAGAGACAACTTCTTGGATAATAGAAATAGTCTAATAAAAAGGAATTGCCCAATCTTTAGACTCATTCTCTTAGCAGCATCATCGAATCTTATATGAAGAAACTTCTGATATTTCTTCATATACAAGTTTTTCTTTATGCATTTTAAAGTTCCTTCAAGCGAATCAAACCAGAGATCAAACTTTTTTCTTCCTCACACACACATAAACACACACACACAGCAAATGGAAGCCAATGGAAAGGAATATTTTTCCACTCAATTGAGCACCAATTCAACTGGCATCTGGCCATCTCGACTGACTTTTACTCTCTCGCTCTTGCTCTCGCTCACTCTCACCCACACCTCAGATCCCTCCCCCCGTACCCCTCTTCGCACACACATTTTAACCTCGTTTTTTGTTATTTTCGCTTTCACAGCAGCTGCTTTATGCAAAAGCAATTAACTTAATTTTTTTTTTTTAGTTTCCATTTTTTTCTTTGCGTTTGTATAAACTTAATAGAAAGGTACATTTTTGTTGTTGGGATGCAACTCTCAACTCGAAGTTGAGTTAAAGAGGTTGGGAAGGAAGACCTTTGAATAGTTTCTTCTTCTCTCTTTGTGTGTGTGTGTGTGTGTGTGTGTGTGAACCATTTTAAGCACATTTTATGGTTGAAACGTGACACGTTTTTCCCTGTTGCTTGGCGTTAAAACAATTCCTAAGCGACACCAAAATTTATCACAAACGTTTTCTTGTTGCCAACGATCAATGAAGTTTGCATTCATTTCTGATACAAAAACGTTTTCAAAACGGATATTCTAAAAAACTCTTTGAAATGATTAGAAATGCCTCTTCTCGTCATCTTCGTCTCTGGCTCTGTCTTTACTCTAATCAAATTATTTTCTCTATGAGACAACTTTTCATCATGAAAATTGTGTCAAAGTTTTTGCGTCAACTATTTTGTTAGGTCAACATTATATTTTGACATTTTCTAGCTATCTACAAAACTAAAAACAACATTTTTCTGTGTTCGGAAACTTCTTTCAAATTAACTTTAGTTTGCTAAAACAAAAAAAAAATAATAACAAATTTTTGTCATTTTATCTCTTGTGCAAAAATATGTAGCATACTTTTTGGGGCCCAAAAACTCAGGCCACTTACTGTTTTTTGAGCATTTTATTTAATTTTTCTTAAAATCCGACCCAAAGGGTGTAGCATACTTAATTGGGTACAATGAAGTTAAAAGGACGTAGACATGGGCGTTCTATTGTATTAATATAAATTTAAATTTATTACATTAACTTCATTAATTAAAAGCTTATGAATGGCCCAAAATCTATAGCATACTTTTATGGGCGCAGAGCTCACAAATATTAGTTCCATGTATTTTCTTCTAAATTTCTTCAAATATTAACTGAATTGAAAGACTTTCGCATCAAAATCTGCAAAAACTGAAGAGTATCAAAGCGAATGCTTTGGATGCTTCAGGTGCTAGGAAAAAAGTTGTTGTTGTTGCTGTAGTTGTTATTATTATTGTCTACGCGGCAAAACTTCCGCCAGCTGCTGCTGCTGGTCGTGCTCGTGCTTGTGCTTGTGGCATTTGGTTGGTTGGTTTTGGTTGATGATGCGGTAGCTGCGGTGGCTGCGGTAACCGGAAATACCAAACACTTTCCGGTCACGCAGTTGAGTTTTGTGTTGTACACCTCTGTTGTACCACTCCTTTCGTCCACTCATTCGCGCCATCGTCTTCATCATCATTATCATCATCATCATCATCTTTGTCGTCATGATGGTTGGTTGTCGTCTCACAAAAGTCTCGAGTAGTCACTTAAACTTAAGTGTTGTTGTGCGCCAACCATTTTGTGGCCACAACAATAGCAACAACAACAACAACAGCCGGAGAAGGAGCAGCAGCAACAGCACAACAATTGTTGGTGGCATCAGGGGAGCGGGGGGAGGCGCAGCAACTCAATTTCTATGCGTGGCAGGAAGAGCGACTTTTTGCGGTTGCCAAAAAAAAGAAAGAAGAGAAAGCAGGCCACGTAAGGAAAAGTTCAAGTTGTGTTTAGTGGGTAGCTTTTGCACTTTTAAATTAGTTTTTAATTGAAGCGTTTCGAAACGTTTGCACTGAAAGTCAAATGGCCGGAACAAAAGATATCGCCATATTGGTTGTCGTTATCGATTTAATGTGTATTATCGTAGTGATGTGTATAATGAGCATATTATATTTAATGCTCAGTCCATTAGTTAAATAACCTTCAACCTGTTTCTGACCCACTCTCCTTTCGATTGGGTTCAGTGTTAATAAGGCAAATGTCAATGTGTTAAACTTGCCACGGCTATTAAGCGGCCAAAAGGAGAAGGCTAAAATACCAAGCTACAAAGTCTCGTGTGGAAATTCAATAAAGCCCACAAACAAACAAAATGGAAAACAGCACAAACCAAAAACACAAAGAAGCAGCACACAAAGGAAAGTTTCTCAGTTCAGGTTCAGGACTCTCACAGAGAGTCAACAGTTGTTTTTGGCGAGGGTTGTTAGTAGAGTAAGCCAAAGCAAATGTGACTCATAAGTGACTCAATCGCCTGGAATTCAATCTACTTTGTTGCATTTTAACACTGCACTTGATGCATAAAATGGAATTTAGATTGAGATTGGCCATAAAAGTCAAAAGCCATCAACTCGCAACGAGCAACAATAACAATAGAAACAGATTCAATTGCTTTCAAATAGCTTCAAAAAATAATCTAACAAAAATATGGCACATAAACTCCTTTTCAATCCAACAACAACAAATTTAACCTTTCTGGCATTAATCGAAATGAAAGAAAATACAATTTGCTTATGCCGCCCTCTCTCTCACTCAATATCCATAGACCTTTTAACCTTTTCTTATGCGTTTGTTATTATCGTTTTTCGTTTCGTTTTCGTTCTTGTTCTCGTTTTTTACCTTTTTGGGCTTTAGCTTTGTGCCTCGTCATGTCTATGGGGCAAGCATAATGGGCTAAAATTTGATTTAAGTTTATGCCATTTTGACACGCTAATGCTGAATGGCAGGCAGGCAGGAGTCAGCTCCTTTTAACCATCATCCATTGGCATATCCATCTTTACTTCATTGACACGCCCCATTCATTCTCATTGGGGCATAGTGCAAGCAGGTCAGGAGCGTGTGTATGTGTGTGTGTGTGTGTGTGGCATAGAAATCCATCCATTTGCCATATTGAGCAACTTCTTGCACTTGACTGCACTTTTTGCCATTCAATTCAATTAAGTTAGCTAGCAGACAGACAAGAATAAGAGACAGAGAGACAGAGGAGAAAGACTGAGATAAAGTTTGTTGAGAAGTAGAGAAACTAACTTGCTTTTTTAATTGTTTCCATTTGTGCTCATCAAAAGTTTGTTTGACTTTTCCAGGCGGCAGGAAAAATCATTAAAGAAAAAAAAAGAAGAACACACATTTTTCGTTTTTGTGTTTTTTTTTCTAGGTGCTAAATTCTTCACCTTAACTTAATTGAAAATTGTCAATGTGTGTGTGTGTGTGTGTGTGTATTTTTCTCTTCTATACTCTGTGCCTTGTTGAAACAAATTGCATCTCCTCATCCTTAAACTACTTTACTTCGCTGATGACTGTTTGACCTTGCTCTGTATGTGTGTGTGTGTGTGTGTTTGTGTGTGGAAAACCATTTGCCATTTCAGCTTTTTGTGAGGAAATTTAATTTGCGCATACTTGAAATGCCTGCCCATGCATGCCATTGGGGCCCGAATAGTGGACGTCATTTGGCTGTCGTCTGTCGTCTGTCGACTGTCGACATGGTCGCTGCACTCTGTTGCATTTTGCAATCGTCTACGTGGCTCCTGGGCCATGTTCCATGCTTTAGCATGCCCTTCTGCAATCCGTAGCCATATGGTTGCCAGTAGGCGCCATCGGTTTTTATTTTAACCAATAAAATGTAGAAGTGCTCCTCCAGCATGCAGCACAACGGGACGTATGGGCAATATGCGGCTTTGGCAAGGCTCTTAGCTACATACATTCAATCAATTTGTGGAGTCCAATGAAGTGGGTAAACTAAAAGCTTTATTTTACCTGCAATTAATTTCTATAAATGGAAACCCAAATCTCCATGTTGCTTTCATCTTAAAATTTCGAATTTCTTTGTCAAAATATGCAAAGTTCATGCCAGTGATGTATGATTTTTGCTTTTATTGACATCTTTATGACTTTTCTTTTGATGTTTTCTTAAACTCTTTCATTGAATTTTAAGTTGTTTTTCTTACTGCATTAGTGTTGATAAACGAAGGCATAATTAAGTCTGCAATGTTGGTTGATGTGAAGATGCGCTAAGCTTAATGTGTTTAACAGTGTTGGCCAACAGGAAGTATGTCTGCAGTGTTAGTTAATGCAAAAATTTGCTAACCCTACTGTATTTAGAAGTGTTGGTCAACAGGTCTTGAAGTAAATTTGCAGTTGGTAAATGCAAAGATAATAAGGTGATCTCGATCTGCCCTTTTCTGTAGCCTAGTCATATTTTTATGAGTATGTTACCTAACCAGTGTTGATCAATGCACGGCCAAGCAAATAAATTGAATATTAAAGCCGAAAATTGAGAAAAAACAGTTTTAAAGACTTTTGCCCCTCAAAATGTAGCACACAACTTGCAATCACATGTCAGAAAGTTTGGCCTCCATTTGCCGCCGCTGAGTAAAAATCAATGTACTGCACTCGCAGGACATCCTGCCGTTCTGCCGTTCTGCCGTCCTGACTCCCTGCAATCTAATTTTAGTGACCAAACCAACATTGGATTTCGATTTGGTTTGGATTTTGGTCACGCTGTGCTTGGCCCGCATCGTCTTTGTGGCAACTTCATACAAAAATTTCCTTTTTTGTGCTTATAATTTATGCAATTGCAGTTTGTGGCCAGGAAAACAAAGAAAAAAAAGGGAGAGAGAAGCAAAGAAAAGGGTCGCTGTGTGTCGTGGCGTTTACGCTATGCAATTGTCAGCATTTGGCTTCATTTGGCACCACAAATTGCTTGTAATTTAGAGGAGGAGAGAGAGAAAAGAAAGAGAGAGAGAGAGAGAGAGAGCGCGAAGGTAGCAAGAACGGGAATTGAAAGTGGGCAAAAGGACACCGTCGCGCGTTGATGCTAACGTCCTTTTGTGGCCTTAATTTGCTTAAACAGGCAATTAATATGCGCAGCAACGTTGTAAACAATGCCAACTGGGAAATTCTCTGTGGTTCTCTCTTCTTTCTCTCTCTCTCTCTCTCTCTCACTCTCTCTCTTACTCGTTTTCTTTGTGGATAAACAAATTTTCCTTCTCTTACCATATTGTGTATGGATTCCATTTGAGTTGGCTTACAGTTTTTTTTTTAATTAAATTTAACTAATTTTGTCACCTGAAACAAAAGAGACAGAGAGAGAGAGAGGTGTTGCTGATCCTTGATAAGGATCATCTTCTCGAGCAGGATATTCAGCTGTTCGACTACGGTTCGCGAGACTAAGATTCTGTTCACTCTTCTCTGTGCATCTCAATCATTTCAAAAGATCTTGGTGAAAACATTTCAAATTTCCTTTATTTAAAAATGCCAGCCCAAATATTTGTTTTGAAATTCTTGACTTGGCTGAACGAATTGCTATTTGTAAATATATATATAACACATCAAATTGGTCACAGTTCATCGGGGCATCATCGTCAGAGTTTAGTTTTCCAATTCACTGTTTTTATTGCTCTCCGAAGCAGTTGCCCTCCAAGTTCTAGATTGCATAAAATTCTCCTCGCCCTCAATACGGCCGGCAGCATAAATTTTCTGATCATCTTTGATGAGAAAGGCAAATGGTCGATCGACCTTAAAATTAACACTATCCTGCTCTTCCGGCTCCTCGATTAGAACTGCAAAACGTAAATGATGATGATAAGGGCATGAAACGGAAAGAGACACAAAAGCGAGTATCACTTACTTAGGGATCGCACCGGCTTGATATCGACTATGCTGACATGTCTGAGATCATTCACTCGCACCAATTGATCGGTGGAGAAGGTCTCCTCATAGTCTTTGCCCTTAAAGAGCTGATGGACGCCAAGTCGTCGGAGAATGCGTTTCATGCCGGTGGCGAATCTTGTTCGAAACTTGGGTATAAAGAGATTCAATTGACGTGGTGGATCCAGCGTAAAGTTATGATATTTGTCCAGATTTTGTAGAATTTGTTTTGGTGATTTACCGATTTTGGGCAAGAGAACGAGCATGCCAATTTTTGAGTTTCTCAGCGGTATGAAAATCCCTTGAGCATTTTGTTCGTGAAATGTTTGAAACTTGCCAGTGGCAAACATCGTCTGGACGTAGACAATGGCCGATGGACCGTGCGGCCGGGCCGCATTGAAGGGATCCTTCCATTCCGAGGTGAATTCATTTCTCCAAATGCCACTGAAATACATTCCACTTACGGACAGCAGATCCCCCGAATCGGACACATCGTTCAGCTGTATCAAATGGCGTAGTTTACGTGAAAGTTGCTGACTAATCCACGTATCGATATTCGTGGCCGTTTCCTTGTCGCCATTGAATTCCACCTGAGTCACATTGATCTTCATATTTCTGCTCAGTTGCTCGAATTCATTTGAAAGTGTCAACTTGGTTGAGATATACAACTGATTGGCCAGTCGAAAATTCGATCCCAAGGCATTGTCGTGATGTTGGGCATAGTTTTTGATGGCTTGGCTGGGCGCATCATGGCTAAAGTACAACAATTTGGCCAATTCCCTATCCGCACTGCCAGCCAAATATAATTGGCCCAAGGCTTGACTTATTAGCCACGGCGAAATGACAAAATTCCGCTTACTCAATGTATTCACTTGGGATATCAGATCGATGGCAAACTTATCCGCTAATCCAATTGATATGGCAAAAATTACAATAAGCAAACGACACAACGTTCTCGACGGCATTCTACAATGATCTCTGCTAAAGATCCCCACTCTCTCTCATCTTAGGTGAAATTGACGACATTAAAGCGTAGCTCAATCGATTCGCTACAAAAAGTCTTAAAGTTTATAAGCCATTTCTTTGTGATTGTTTTTTTTTTTTTTCTAATTCAGGTGGAATATAACTCAAATATTTTATTTGGTATCCCAAAGTAGTCAGAAATTATTACTCATCCGCCATGGTGGTCTTGCTTACTTCGAAATGTTTAAATAATAAAGTTCTTATATTTCTTATTCTTATATATATAAACGCCATCCTGGCCAACATTGGATGGAAAGTCCTTTTCATATTTCCCCTTTTGATATTATAACTAAGTCCGTAGAATGGCAGAGTCTTTGTCTAGAACTTCTTATTGGCAAATAACTTTGACTGAGCCGAAGTTTGTATATCCTTGCAAGTTCTTTATGTTCCCCTTTACTTCATTTACTTTATGTAAATGTCAAAGTTGGTGTTCGGGACGATTGTTCCTATAACAGTCGCTTGACCCATCAAACGCGTTCGATTGATCGTTTTTAAGGGAGCTATAGGAAGTAGGAAGAAATTGTCTTTCCATTTCTGTCACTTGCCATCAGTTTTAAATTTGATTTCTATCTTTTTCTAAACCTTTTCACTCATATTCCGGTGTTAACTTATTATATGAGTATTAGCTTCGACTTAAAAATGATTTCGTTTGACACTCAAAATAGTACTTTACTACTTATTTAAGTGAGCTCTTTTCAAAACGAGCTGAATGAAAAGAACTTAAGCATTAATGACAATTGGCAATGGGCTTAAAGCCCGGAATGATGATGGTAAGTTGTCTGACATCCTATCTAGGCGACAGACTAGTTTATTCATTTTACCTAATATAATCGCATTAGAGTCATTAGAATCTCAAAGGTTTGGAATATTCCCTAATTGGCTTTTGCACACAACTTTCACAACGGGGCAATAGATATCATTCACAATTTTGTCCTCGTTCGCCTTCCTCCTCCTCCTCCTCCGCCTTTTGCCTCTTGTTTACTGCCTGCAATTGCACTTCTTATCCGCTTATATCACAGTGCCCACTATGAGGCTCAGGCATAAAACGTTTTGTTTCTAGAGCTCATTGCATTTTAATGGGTTTTTAAAGCGTTGAGAGAAGAGCCAAGCAGAGCAGCAGCCAGCCAATATGGTGGCTGGATAGTAGCAGAGAGAGAGAGAGAGAGAGAGAGCGAGAGAAAGAGAGACACACAGCCGTAGACAGAGCCGTTAGCCTAAGCGCTTGCCACTTTATTCCGCCATCGTCTGTTTATCTTTCTCGCTGCCGTTTGCTGCCGTTCTCCTTCTCCATCTCCTTCCCAGCACCTAAACCATTTGCGTTAGCAGAAGCTACTTCTATGCTGCTGGTTAGCTGGCTGGCTGGCTGAATGGCTGGCTGGATGGCTGGCTGGATGGCTGGCATGTCAGTGAGCACTTACACTAATTTCCAGTTATTTGCATGCAAAATTACCCAGCACAAACACCAACAAAACCAACACCGCGAGTGGCGTTTCAGTTTAGTAGTGTTACCACGAAACACTGAGAGAAAATCATTAGCTACACCTAAGGTCAAATTATTAGATTCCTGGAAGAGAATAGTTTTTATCATATCCTTTATAAATATCCTTTAAATAGGTTTAGGTTTTGAAGTAAGAAATTGATCACTTAAGGGAAAAGTTTCCCATCCAAGTTGCTATCTCTTTTGCGTTTAAGAAAATTTCCTGATTTTGACTAAAACTATATGTTATAGTGCTTCGATCAAGTCTCCTTTAACAAATATTTTGCTTGCAACAATTAGAAACTTAAATACGAATTTTGATTAAAATATTTTAAAAACTGAGAAAAGAGTTTGTCTTGGAACAGACAGACAGAAAAAATGACGGACACCAACCAAATTGATTAAACTCTTTCATAAAGAATGAAAACTCCTTTAGACAATCTTTTACTACTTTGCTCAGTGTTTTAGGTTAACAATTATAAAATTATAAAAGCGAATTATGTTAATTTTTTTGGTTTAAGAGAAAGTCCAAAGTTGTTCCTTGGCTAATTTTGATTCTTTGGTTTTAACATTTATCATTTGACCCCGATTTAGAGCAGATTTTGTGCTGATTACCTTTTTGCCCTCCCCTTTCTCTTCCACTCCCTCCCCTCCCTACTTCTCTGCTGCCCACGATATGAGCCCACGTATTTACGCCTACATGCGGAATACAATTTGTTATACCATCAAACGAAAAGGCCAAACAAATACTGTGTGGGCATAAAGTACACACTGAAACACACACACACAGACACACACACCAACACTCAGCCATTCAGTCTCTCTCTCTCTCTCTCTCTCTTTCTCTGACTGAAGGCATCAATAATTTATGAAATGAATTTGATAAATTATTTCGTATGACAGTTCGTCGTTTCGTCTACTGCAACTAAATAAGTTAATTTGTTATAGGCAAAAGGACGAAAGGACGAAAGGCAAACAGAAAAGAAATTGTTCAGACATGTAAATAGTCTCAATGGGGTCTGGATTTGTTTGAAATCTGATGGGTAATAATAATCTATATGTATGTATATAGAGACATATGCATACATACATAAATTGCCATATGAAATGGGAAATGAGTCGTTTAAATCAAACAATTTATCAGGCTAATCAGGCTGACACAATGAAATGTGCTTTTGGGCTACTAATTTATGGCAATCGATTGGGTATTGATAGAGTATTCACAGTCTATAATCTAAGCTACTTGAGCCTGACTAACTAAGTCTTTCATTTGATATCTTAAACTATCTAAACATTCCAAATTCCATTTTTGATATAGACATTGGCTGTGAAATATAGCCACTTAAATGGCCATTTATTTACCTCTCTCTCTCTCTCCCCCTTACCACCCTTTCCATAGAGGGAAAGGCATATAAATAGACCACCACACAACAGAGACTTACAGCAAGAGAGAGTACCATAAATAAAGCACTTGAAGAACAATTGGTTGGATTAAAAGCGGCTAAAGGTAAATTCTATGGCTTTATAATTAGCATATAAAACAGATCCAAAACAAGAGACTAAATTTGCATAGCACCAACCACACATTATGGTTAAATAAAATGGCAAATTAATTGAAATGAATGAGTGAGAGAGACAAAGACAGAGACAGAGACAGGGAGAGAGTGAGCAAAACACACAAAAAGTTTGTAACAAACAAATAAACATTTCAATTATGTTGCTAACAAAACTTGCTCTTGAAACAAAGCAAAAACTTTGCTTTGCTAATTAAGCTCAATGGGCGCTCGGAGCTCGAGCTCTTTCAGGGCTCAGGCCTTTTGGTAATTAGCCATGGAAAGAAAGAAAGCAAAAAGGGGGTGAGTGGAAGGTTGGGGGCGGGGGGAAAAAAAAATGTCGAAAACTTGAAAACAAATGAGGCAAACGAGGCGCAGGCAACCAGCCAACAGCAGGGAACAATGGCAGCAGGCCATTTCCGGTTCACATGTGTGTGTGTGTGTGTGTGTGTGTTTGTGTGTGAGACATCGTTGTCATCGCCAGGGGGCGCTTGAGTGCTTCACTCCAACCTGTCTCACTTCCTGCTGGGTGTCTCTCTCTCTCGTGGGTGAGTGGGTGACGGGGTGAGGGGGTAAATGGGTGATGCAGCAACAGTTTGTTGCTTTGTTTGGCTGCCTGTTTGCCAAGACAACGACAACAACAACAACAACGACAACAACGACAACGACACGCTCATAAATTTTTAATTAAATTGTGCTCGACAGGAAAACGCACTGATTGCTTTTGTTTTTTCCCCTTCCAAACCCCTCCACCACCCTCCACCCTTTGGTCCGTTTTCCTGTTTGTCTTTTTTAGTTTTCTTGTTTAGAAATGAGTTGATAGACTGAATTGAGTTGTTTGAATTGCAATTGATATCCGGGCTAAAGTGTGAGTGAATCGAGAGAGAGAGAGTGAATGCCTGTTGGCTGTTGTTGGAATTGTTGTTGTTGGTGAGTGAGTTGTTGTTTGTCATCGGTTTGGACAGCTTGACGAAAACTTGATATTTCAATAGAATAAACACCAAACTGCTTGCATTTGACAAAGTGATTTAAGTTTCGTAATCAATTCTTGATTCTTTGTTTGCCAATTGAAGAACATTTAACATTCTTAAACGGAAGTGAAAACGTTTAAGGAACGAACAAACGAACGAACGAACGAACGAAAGTCTACTTTGTTTGATATCGGATACGGAAGTAAGCTCCTTAAAATTCTGATCAATATTTAGAGAAGAGAAACATTTATATAATTTATTTCCATTTCAATCAGAAACAAGCAGCCTCCATTGACAGAGGCGTAAAGGGAGCAATTTTACCCCCCTTAAAGTATGCAATGGACTAACGAAATTATTAAAAATGCAAATCAAAATTTTGGGCTATTTCCAAATCGAATAATTTTAATGAGCTAAGTGAAGACTTTTAGATACAGGACTGTATTCCTGTAGAATACAATTTTTTGACTTTCAATTGCCTACTTTCAGGGGCATATTACGCTAAATTGGGTGAATGCGAAATAAAGTTTATGACAATCCGTGATAAATATATTTTCACTAAATCGACATTTTTGTAGTCATCTCTGGAAAACTGCAAAATGAGCAAAACAAAACTTATAGAGAACACGCGTTAAGTTCCAAGCACCATCCTCCTCCGCTCTCTCTCCCTCTCTCTCTCTTATTGTAGCTTCTTTTTCTTCTTCTTATGGAAAATTTAGTCATTCAATGGCTGCACTCCTTCTACTTTCATTTTGACATCTTCAACTGCTCCCCCTCTGCCCTCTGCTCACTGCCCGCTCTCTTTGGTTCGTTTTGCTTTCGTTTTCGTTTTCGCTTTTTTTTTTCTTCTTCTCAAAGATATTGAAATTATTTTATGTGTAGCATACTTTTTGGCGCTGGAGGCAGAGTGAGAGAAAGAGAGAGAGAGAGAGAGAGCCAAACAATTGCGGGGTTTACATTTCAATATTGTTGTCATTTCCCCTCCCCTCCTTGCCATTCTGTTGTCTGAGTTTGGGTGTCGTCTGAGAGGCGTCTTAAAAGCTTTGCCAATTGTTGAATATTTTACAATTTTTATTAGCTTTGTGTGTTTACCGATTGTTCACGCCCACCTCCCCATTTCCCCACACTTTGTGTGTGTGTGTGTGTGTGTGTGTGTGTGTGCTGGTGTATGTTTTTTCTTCCTCCTTTCCCTTTTTAGCTTGTGATTATTTCTCATTAACAACAACCTGGCTAAGCTGCTGCTGCCGCTGCCGCTGCTGGCCCCATTTTTATGGGCCCACGGACCGTTGATTTTAATGTCTCGTGCCAGTTGCTGTTGTTCTTGTTTGCTGTTGGCTGCGTTTTTTCTTTTTTTTTTGTTTTTTGTTTTTTTCGTTTTTCCTTTTCACAAATTAGTCACACGAACATTTTTGCTGTTGTGTCACTGCCACAACAAGTCCTAGCAGGCAGCAGGACAAGCCAAAAGCTTTGGCGGTAAATTGTTTGCAACATGCAAACCAGAATCAGAGTCAGAGTCAGAGTCAGAGTCGGAGTTGGAGACGGAGTCGGAGTCAACCGCAAATAGGCCGCCAACAGAACCAAAAACCTGAAACCCTAAAACCCCGGAGCCCCCATAACTCAGTAGCTAAACCGAGCTAAGGCAAACAAACATGCAGACAAGCCGTCAGTTCGGTTCACTTAGAGATGTGGGCGTGACACGATCAGCAAAATTACTTTAATTACACAAAAATCCAATTAAAGTTGCCGTAAAATACGTGCAAGACCATTTATCAGGCAAATAAACTAGGACAACTGATTTCTCGAATTGCTCAGAGAAAGCTGCCTCAAAAGAATGCCGTAAAATAGAAGTAGAATAAGAAGACCGAAACATTGCCAGGGATCTTTCTACAAATAAATGACCCTTAAAAAATTGTATTCATTTTGCTGTCACCACAAATGAAGTCAAGTCAAGTTTTTTCGCTTTAGTTACGGAAATGAAAAGTTCAAAGCGTTTGCACAAAGAATTTTTAAGGTTTTCGTAAAGAAATCAAACACAATTGAAGAAGCTAACATTACGTTCTATATTCATCTTTAGAGATATATTTTCTCTCTAACTCTTTCAGTCTCAGTCTCAGTCAGTCAGTTTGTTACTCGACCAATTATGGCAAACATATTTGTTGGCCAATATATTCCTAAGAATTTCAACTTTTTTTAAACCTTAAAAGAGTTTGCTTTCTTTGTTGTTTATTTGTTAATAGTTTTCTATCGCTTGATCGATCAGAATGGGTTATGAACGATAGTTAAACACCTGAAATTTTGAGAGCCACGAAGTTGAGACATCATTTTGCTTTGTGGAGAAATGAGAGTCATTTGGTCTCTCTTTCCCTCTAAAAAGTCATCCATTAACCAGTCTCTTGGCCACTGAGTCATCCAGTTAACCAGTCATTGTGGCATCTCTAGGCTGGTAAAGTATTTGGCTTAGTTAGAAGCAAAGCCACAGCCTGTTCCGCAGTTTCCATTGTCATTTTATGCTGAGTGACAGACAACAACTACACACAAAAGGAGACATGCCATACTTGGCTAGAAGGAGAATTCCTTCCATCATGCCGTCCCCTTTCGTCATTCCTCCATTCTTCGTCTTCGTCTTCTTTGGGTTTTCGTGTATGGCAACATTTCACTTCATTTTGCCGGAATTTGCCTTCTGGTTTTTCATGAAATGAATATGGATTTGCTTTTAATTACAACTTTATGCCTTGACTCGGGGTATTCTCTGGGTTTTTCTGTTTTTTTTTTTTTTGTTTTCTGTTATTTTTACCTGCAGCTATTTTTAGGTATATGAAATTAAGATGGAAGTTTTTGTTGCTTAAATGTCTTATAATCAGCTTGTTTTGATATCACATTTCCCTCAATCAAATGCCAAAATGTCGTATCAATAATTTTGCAAGTTTATGTCCTGAGCTTTTTCTCAGAAATACTTACTACATATTCGAATGTCTTTCATGTTGTAGTAAAGAGGTTTCCATTCACAAATTTTCATTAAGCTGATTTCTACTTATTTTCAGTGTGGGAACAGCTGATGGCAAAGAGATTACAATTTGTTGAACTCTATCGATTGGAAACTTTAATTGAATAAAGCTAATAAAAAGAGACAAAGGGAAGAGATAGTAATATGAATAGTTATCGTGTTCTCAATGTTGATTCGACTGGATCTGATAAACTGAAAATTCTAATTGATTAGAATAAGAACTTATGCATTTTCACTTGAAATAGAAGCATGACCGATTAAGCAAAGCTAATTTCCCTTTAGTTTGAAGGAGAAGTTGTAAAATCCTAACAAATGCGGTTCTACTTAGACGACTCGAGTCCCGAAGTGTTTATAAAGAGTAGTTACAGGAGGCGAACCCTTTATTTGATATGAGATTAACCATTTTTTTTAACTTTAACTTTTAACTGGTTATATGGCGACTTCGACTCAGACCCAGAGTACACCTTTCTAATAACCTCAAATATAGACAAAAATCTTAAATTTTTGCATTTTTTTTTTGGGCTAGGATAACTTTTTATCATTGATCATTTAGAACTCGTATACGAATTCAGCACTCTAATATTTATTAGAAAATTGTATTTTAACGGCATTTCTTTTCACTAGGTTATAATTTGGAACTAGTTTAGGCCTTGAATTCCTATATAGACTGCCGTTAATGAGAGAACATGCCGCTTTTGTTTTCTTTTGCTTACGTTTAAGAAACTTTTCTTTTTCGTTCTGAATAATAATTGTTGTTTTTTTTCTCGATTGCTGCTTTGCATTTTATGGCCTGCAGCAAGAAGAAGAAACAGAAGACGAAGTTGAAATATTCTAGTAATTGGCCTTTTAAATGCCTTTCCATTTGCCAAGGTAAATTTTCAAAATTAAAATTCCAAATCGATCGAAAAATATGTTAAATCAAACACAAATAATTCATTATTATGATAGAAGTTATCTCTGTGGTATTATTATTTTCATAATATATATATATATGGGTATAAGTTGAAAAATCGCACAAAAAAAGAGAGAGAGAGAGAGAGAGCGGGAGGGAGGTAAAAAGAGAGAGAACAAACGTTTGCTTCTTAAACATTTTTAGCCGGGTTTTAATACTGCAGGCGCAAAAAATGCCAGCTACCAGTTTACCCCTCCACCCGTCCGTGTGTAACCCTGCACCACCCCCACCACCCTCCTCTGCCCTTTGAGCAGGGGAGCCGCTCTGCGTTCTTTAAATATGTATATGTATATTGCTTTACATATTTTATAAACTCCACGTGCTTTTGCAGACAATACACATGCACACACACACACACACACACACACAAAAAGAGTGGGGGTGTGGGGTTACAGTCACACATACACACACACACACATTGCTAACTCGATAATATTGATTGGCAAGTATGGGCAAGGACCATGAAAGCAAGGATAAACCGTCACGTGTTTGGTCTCGCTTCTTAGTCCCCACCCCCTGTCCCTTTCCCCCCCCCCCTCCCCCCCATTCTCTTTAATACTTCTTCTTCTTGCTACTGTCAGGGTCATTGTCGCTTGAGTGGCAATTAATATGAAAGCAGCAACAATTTAACTTAACTTAACTTAACTTAACTGAACTGAACTCAACTCAACTCAACTTACCATTTAAAATGCTTTTCCGCCATTCCGAAGGATTATTAATCCGTTTTCCGTTTTTGATATTTGTCTTTTGTTGTTTTTGTTGTTGTTGTTGTTATTTGCTGTTATTATTCTTCACCTGTTTGACAAATTGTTATGGCTGCTGCTTGGTTTGTCGCGTTGTTTTCTTTCTTTTTATTTTTGTGTTTGTTTTTGTAGCACACTTATGGGAGGCTGATAAATTGCCGCTTTGGTGATCATCTACACACACACCCGCACACACACACACACGCACACGCAGAGAGTGTGACTTGCTTAATGTGATTTTTCTTACATTTTGAGAAGAGATGAATATTTAATATTTCAATTTCATTTCAACATGGAATGAGAGCGTAAGAGGTGGAAGAGAGAAAGAGAGAGAGAGGGAGAGGGAGAGGGTAGTGAGTGTTGTAACTGTTGTTTCCCCTTTTGGCCATTTAACTCTCATTCTCATTATCAGCCACGCCTACAATTTTTGGTGTTGTTGTTGGCTTTTTTTCCCCCCACCACCCCCGTTTTTCGGGGGTCTCAAGTGCGCCATTAGGCCTGTGTTAATGGCTTTTCAGTTTTTGAACCCCTCCCCCGCCCCATCTCTCGCTCATGCTCTCCCTCACTCGTGTAGCTGCTCTTCTCATCCCTTGCCACCCTCTCTGGGTGTGTGTGTGTGTGTGTGTGGGAGGGCAGGCGGAATTGCAACGGGGAAAGCTCTCGCTACTGTACAACCTCATTTAATATGCCAGATGACGTCATATGTGCGCTGTTTTAACTAGGCTCCCTGACACCACCTCCGCCCGCCACCCCCCCACCCACTGCTACTGCTTTGCCTCATCCACCCTCTGATTCCCTCTGTCTTCCGCCCTCCTGACAGAAACGCCTCTCAACGCCTCGCCTGCTAGCTTTTTGGTCTGTTTTCTGTTTCAGTATTTTTTTTTTTTTTTTTGCATGCGATAATTGTGTCGCCTCGTCGTTTGTCGTTTGTTGTTGTTGTCGTTTGTTGTTGTAACACTCTGTTATATGTCCCCAACTGTTGTGCTCTGTCGTCGACACGCCTCTTTTGTTGATTTTTAGCCTTCATTGTTGCGTTGGCCATTTGAAATGCACATAACCTTGGCGACTAGCTAGCCAACTGGGCTAGCTTTAGTCCATTTAGTCCAACCCATCCCAGTCCATTCACTGGGATGGCCATCCCAGTCCAGTCTAGCATTCAAATTAACTACGTCTCATTCAAATCATTGAAAATCGGCCAACAAATTTAATCTCTCTTCCCATGTGAAACTCTCAATTGAAAATTCACAATCAAAATGAATATTCATGATGGCAGCATGAAGCGAGGCTCTCTAACTCTAACTTCGTCCTGTATGTGGCACAAAGAGGAGCAACTCAAATCTGACCATGCTTGAAAGTTAGCCTAGATTGTTCGAATATATTTCACATAGCTTATAAACCCTTTGAGATTGAGCCTTAGGAGAAATGCTTTTTGAACGTTCTTCAAATGAATTGGTAATTGGTTTACACAATACAAAATTATTGTTAAGACTCTTCGATTTCAATTCTCCATTAAGCAGAGTTTCTTCTCCTTCTTTAGTCTTTTTGAAGTGTGTGATTTCTCGACTTAATTCTCTTTTGAAATCGAATGCTGAATACATAGTTCGAACTTAAACAAAGTTATTAATTTTCTTAGATCTATTCGAGTTATTAACGATTTAAACAGAAGCCCAAAATACTAACTAACAAACTAAGAATTCACACAAAATTGAACAGAGTGACAAAAAGAGTGAATCTTCTGTGTCGATTTAAAAAATAGAGTTTCGAAAGAATGCATCTTTTGGAATTTCTAAAGTTTTGCCTTTCTTTTGGAAGGTTCTTAAATTCCTTATTGCAAGTGTTTACCACCTAAAGTTCCAATAAGGCCCAGCGAGAAGAGAAGACTAGGCCCAGCGGAAAGTATCTACGAAATGCGAAATTAGGTAAACTTGCCCTCTTAAGTATGCAACAGAAAATTGTAAAATTCTTATTTTAATATAATTTTGAACGGTTTTCAAGCTAAAGAATCGCCTATGATGCAAAAAGTGTTTAAAGATCTCGGCAAGCATATAATTTTGAAGTTTCAACCATCTATTGCATACTTTAGGGGGCAAAGTTTCTTGAATTTTCATATATAAACTGCCTATTCTACTCATTCTATAGATCCGCTCAGCATGGCTTGGCCTAAATAGCTCATTCCGATCATTTCTATGTGAAATATTTCTTTTGATGACCGTTTTTTATGAATGAATATGGGAAAGAATATATAATTATTACAAGGTTATAGCTGCTAGTTTAACTTGGTTTATGTCTCTTTATACCCGAAAAAATGTTTATTTATTTATGCTGCGTGTTATGTATGTGAGTGTGTGTGTGTGTGTTAATTGCTCCAAAGTTGTGGCCTATGATTAAGCTTATTGGCTTTTGAGTTGCTTAATGGGAAGGAGGGACATATTGAGGCCTAATTGCAGTCCCACGGCAATTGTCTCCGTGGTTCGATGACGAGACAAATTCTCTCACCGGAAACTTACTAGAAATCATGGTCGAGAAACTTTAACCATATTATATATATTATAGTATGTGTTGAGCAAATTGACTTACTACTTTTTTTTTTGTGGGGGGGCTGGGGGGGGGTGGGGTCAGAGTGTGTGTGTGGGAATTGCTATCCCTTCCCTTAACCTAGTCTAATGTGGACTTTGCATGTCCTTAGAGCTAACATGTCTGAACTGTGGTAGCTGATTTCGACTTGGAATATAGAACACCCTAATAACAACAACAACAACAACAACTTTCTTTCACCTTCCTTTTACTTAAATCTTTGTTTCACACACACGAAACCAGAAATATATCTTACACACCAAAAAAAAAAATGGGAAAAAAAAAACAAAAAATATTAAACAAAATACCAAAATTTCCACCTTCAAAGCTTCATTTCATTTTCACTTTGTTGCTTCTTTTTTTTTTGTTGTTGTTGTTTTGATTCTTTTTTTCTTAGAATTGCACTCGTCGTCGTCACGCGCTTGACCGTTTTTTATTTGTTTTTTTTTTTTTTGGGTTTTTTTTTTTTTAGGCTTAAAGAGGAACTCGAAAACTGAAACTCCTGTGTCCTGTGTTGGCGGCCCCACCGTCCAAACGGATATTGCCAGAAACGTCCGTACGGTCAGAGCTTGAACAGCAAACTGTTGGCCGCTCCTGAAGAAGCCAGTCGAGGTCCTTCTCGTAGTCCTCGTCGTCCTCGTTGTGGTCTGTCTTCGTCCAAAGCTCTTGTCTTTGGGTTTTGAATTGGTCGTGTTTGGGGCACGCTGTTGCTATTGGCGCTATGAAAGCTTCGGGACACGTGCAGAGCTTTTTAGCACGTGTGCGGCGTGTGAGTACGCGGTGGACATGTAGCACGGGGGTGGGCTGGAGTGGGGGGACGGCAGGCGGCGGGGTTGCAATGGACAATAGTTCCGCTTTATTATTCATTACGTTGGCTTGAAATTTTTTTTGTTAAAATTCTATTCAATTCTCCTCTCAACAAGTGGAATGAAAGCTTTTGTGTGTGGCTGCGTGTGTGTGTGCGTGTGTGTCCTGTGAGCATTTTGCTATTAATTATCTTGTGGGCAAAAATGCTAATTGAATTTTCAAGGATGCCCAAAAAAAAAAAAAAGCGCAAAACGAAAACGCGAGAAAAGCTCTATAGATGTTTTTTTTTTGTTTTTGGTTTTGGGGTCCTTTAACCGTTTCAACCTGTTGACCACAAGCATACGGGGTGGGGTGGGGGTGGTTGTATGGGGCATTTGATGGTGGCCTTTGTCCTTACACCACACACAGTCTGCAAATGCTTTTTGTTTCTGTTGCTGCTGTTGCTGCTGCTGCTGCAAGGACCTTGTCTTGCTCTTGAAAATGTGTTGCACATATTTCTTCTTTTTTTTTTTGTCATGTAAGGTCGTCTGTGCTATTTTCTCACTTGCGGCCACTAAATGTGCAACAACGACAACAACACGAATTTACCTAAGTACAATTTCTGGCTCAATTTTTGCCATTTTCGTGCTTTTTAATACTTTGGCAAGGACTCGCTCTCTCCTCCTTCTCGCTTCCCTCGCACCTTCCTGAAAGACAACTGCAGTAAGGCAAAGTGTTTTTCTCTCTATAATTGAATAATAATTGCTATAATTGTGTTTTCTTTTTTTTTTTGTTTTTGGGCACCAAGGTCCAAGTTGAAATTGATATCGAAGAAGAGCCGAAAAAGCAAATATGATTTACTTTTATGTAATAGACTCGAAACGGGTGCTTGGATAAGTTTACCTTAAGTTTGCGACTGTTATGATTTCTATTTAATTTCAAATAAAACGTGGAACCGTTTCATTTCTCTGCCCAGTGGCGACAATTTGCATTTACCAGCAGCTTACATTGAGCAACGTTAGAGGGCGCCATTGTGTGGGTGTGCACAAAGACGTTAAATAATTTGAAAGAAAAAAGAAATTATGATTAATTTTGCAGCTGCTTTTTGGCAATAAACGTGGGAGCTTCTTTTAAAGTCAACTTATGTTATTTAGTTTGGCACCAAAAATGTTTGTTTGTTAACCGTTCTTTCGCTGGACTCTAACTTGTCCAATTTTCGAAGGATTAAAAAGGAAGAAAAAGTGAGCATATTCAAAAGAGAAATTCATTTGTTTATCTTTCTACAGGACACAAAGACATGGGTTTCTAGCATGTTCCTGACGATTCAATTCGAAGCCTTGAACGCAGTTCGGTAGTCCTGCTCCTTAAGATCCAGAAAATGGGGGTCCTGGCGAAAACAGTGAGTATCCTGCAGAGATATGGCTTCGAAAAAATAATAATCTTTTCATGTTTTAGCTTTTAAATCCACAAATCCTGTCGCAGGCCTAAAGGACACAAATTTCTAGGATGTCCTTGACGAGATCTATCTATTGGCATCAACAAAGTATGGGTCATCTAAAAATGCAGGACAGTATTTTATGGAAAAAATTCTGTTTCTTGGTCTTTCAAGAACCTTCTTATGTCAATGACTGCTTCTCGAGTACAACCGCAGATTTTACAGCCTTCGTTTCTATTGATTGTTGCTAGCATTCGTAAAAATGCGAACCTAATTCAAAAGGATTAATAAATCCTATCGGCAAGGTAAGGTTAACAGAGATCTTTTAAATTTCCGTTACCATCAACAGCCCAGCAGTACACAACGTGCTGTAAGACGCATAACTCAACAGTACACAGTCGCTTTCGATAAGTTCGTTAACAGCGTGCTGTTAGACGCACAACTTAACAGTACTCAGTCACTTTCGATATGATAGCTAACAGCGTGCTGTTAGACGCACAACTTAACAGTACTTAGACGTTTTCGATAAGTTAGTTAACGGCGTGCTGTTAGACGCACAACTTAACAGTGCTCAATCGCTTTCGATAAGTTAGTTAACCGCGTGCTGTTAGACGCACAACTTAACAGTGCTCAATCGCTTTCGATAAGTTAGTTAACCGCGTGCTGTTAGACGCACAACACTGCAGTGCTCAATCGTTATCGAGAGATATTGCGTAGTTGCAGATAGCCGCAATGTTGTTGAAGTTTGCAACGGTGCTGATAAATCATGGTTGATAATTATATATTTGGCTTAAGTTCTGCCATCTGCCAGACACAGGTGTTTGTTGTATACGAAGCAAACTTTATAGAATTAAAATACTGAGTCATGCACTAGCCAAGAAGGTAAATACTTTAAAGAATTTTTGACGCTTATATACTTTTTTGTCTTTCAGCTCTAAGCTCTCCAAATCTTGTAATAGGACGGAAGGATATGGTCTTTTAAGATGTCCGATAAACTTAATCCAAAGCCTTGGAAGAAGAAGCTATTATATACGGATGTAGCTCTTGAAGTATTGCGTGAAGCAGCTATTGTTTTTGTTTGAGCGAAAATGTCCTTTTATTTCGGTTTCCTGCAAATCCTTGAATGCAGATTGATAGTTTTAATCCTTGCGGTTCAGAAAATGCATGTCCTGGCTAAATCGGTTAGTATCCTGCAGAGATATCGCTTCGAAAAAGTAATCCTTTTTTCCGTTTTTTAGCTCTAAAATCCACAAATCCTGCCGCAGGCCTAAAGGACACGAATTTCTAGGATGTCCTTGACGAGATCTATCCATTGGCATCAACAAAGTATGGGTCATCTAAAAATGCAGGACAGTATTTTATGGAAAAAATTCTGTTTCTTGGTCTTTCAAGAACCTTCTTATGTCAATTACTGCTTCTCGAATACATTGCATCCGCAGATTTTACAGCCTTCGTTTCTATTGATTGTTGCTAGCATTCGTAAAAATGCGGACCTAATTCAAAAGGATTAATAAATCCTATCAGCAAGGTAAGGTTAACAGAGGTCTTTTAAATTTCCGTTACCATCAACAGCCCAGCAGTACACAACGTGCTGTAAGACGCATAACTCAACAGTACACAGTCGCTTTCGATAAGTTCGTTAACAGCGTGCTGTTAGACGCACAACCTTACAGTACTCAGTCGCTTTCGATAAGTTAGCTAACAGCGTGCTGTTAGACGCACAACTTTGCAGTACTCAGTCACTTTCGATAAGTTAGCTAACAGCGTGCTGTTAGACGCACAACTTAACAGTGCTCAATCGCTTTCGATAAGTTAGTTAACCGCGTGCTGTTAGACGCACAACACTGCAGTGCTCAATCGTTATCGAGAGATATTGCGTAGTTGCAGATAGCCGCAATGTTGTTGAAGTTTGCAACGGTGCTGATAAATCATGGTTGATAATTATATATTTGGCTTAAGTTCTGCCATCTGCCAGACACAGGTGTTTGTTGTATACGAAGCAAACTTTATAGAATTAAAATACTGAGTCATGCACTAGCCAAGAAGGTAAATACTTTAAAGAATTTTTGACGCTTATATACTTTTTTGTCTTTCAGCTCTAAGCTCTCCAAATCTTGTAATAGGACGGAAGGAAATGGTTTTTTAAGATGTCCGTAATAAACTTAATCCAAAGCCTTGGAAGAAGGAGCTATTATATACGGATGTAGCTCTTGAAGTATTGCGTGAAGCAGCTATTGTTTTTGTTTGAGCGAAAATGTCCTTTTATTTCGGTTCCCTGCAAATCCTTGAATGCAGATTGATAGTTTTAATCCTTGCGGTTCAGAAAATGCATGTCCTGGCTAAATCGGTTAGTATCCTGCAGAAATATCGCTTCGAAAAAGTAATCCTTTTTTTCCGTTTTTTAGCTCTAAAATCCACAAATCCTGCCGCAGGCCTAAGGACACGAATTTCTAGGATGTCCTTGACGAGATCTATCTGTTGGCATCAACAAAGTATGGGTCATCTAAAAATGCAGGACAGTATTTTATGGAAAAAATTCTGTTTCTTGGTCTTTCAAGAACCTTCTTATGTCAATGACTGCTTCTCGAATACATTGCATCCGCAGATTTTACAGCCTTCGTTTCTATTGATTGTTGCTAGCATTCGTAAATATGCGGATCTAATTGAAAAGGATTAATAAATCCTATCAGCAAGGTAAGGTTAACAGAGGTCTTTTAAATTTCCGTTACCATCAACAGCCCAGCAGTACACAACGTGCTGTAAGACGCATAACTCAACAGTACACAGTCGCTTTCGATAAGTTAGTTAACCGCGTGCTGTTAGACGCACAACCTTACAGTACTCAGTCGCTTTCGATAAGTTAGCTAACAGCGTGCTGTTAGACGCACAACCTTACAGTACTCAGTCGCTTTCGATAAGTTAGCTAACAGCGTGCTGTTAGACGCACAACTTTACAGTACTCAGTCACTTTCGATAAGTTAGCTAACAGCGTGCTGTTAGACGCACAACTTAACAGTGCTCAATCGCTTTCGATAAGTTAGTTAACCGCGTGCTGTTAGACGCACAACACTGCAGTGCTCAATCGTTATCGAGAGATATTGCGTAGTTGCAGATAGCCGCAATGTTGTTGAAGTTTGCAACGGTGCTGATAAATCATGGTTGATAATTATATATTTGGCTTAAGTTCTGCCATCTGCCAGACACAGGTGTTTATTGTATACGAAGCAAACTTTATAGAATTAAAATACTGAGTCATGCACTAGCCAAGAAGGTAAATACTTTAAAGAATTTTTGACTCTTATATACTTTTTTTGTCTTTCAGCTCTAAGCTATCCAAATCTTGTAAGAGGACGGAAGGATATGGTCTTTTAAGATGTCCGATAAACTTAATCCAAAGCCTTGGAAGAAGAAGCTATATACTATATACGGCTGTAGTTCTTGAAGTATTGCGTGAAGCAGCTATTGTTTTTGTTTAAGCAAAAATGTCCTTTTATTTTGGCTCCCTGAAGGACCTTCCAGGATCTAATAGTGTCAGTCGATGCGGCTCATCAAGGAATCCTTCAAATGGCCGAGTTATAAGGACTTTTATGTTTTTTTTGCCACATCTTGGCCATTTTTGCCACTCAAAGATAATTTTTAGAAGGATAATGGATATCCTTGAAACCGATAGGCCTGATTTTGGAGATTCAAAAAATGTATGTCCTGGCAAAATCGGTTAGTATCCTGCAAAGATATCGGTAGAAAGTAATTCATTTTTCGTTTTTTAGCTCTAAAATCCGCAAATCCTGCCGCAGCACGAAAATATATGGTTTTCTAGGATGTCCTTAAGGAACTCTACTGATTGGCATCAAAAAAAGTATGGGTCATCTAAGGATGCAGGACAGGATTTTTTGGAAAATGTCCTGTTTCTTGGTTGTCTAAAGGACTTTCCAGGACCTACTAATGTCAGTCGACGGCGCATCACCAGGACATCCATCTGACCAAAGGAAATGTCGATTGTCCTTCAAATGGCCGAGATATGCGCAGTTTTTCCGTTTTTCGACTTGTAATTTTTTTCTAAGTCCTGAAAATGCACCAAACGAGGAAAAAATCATAAAAAAACGGAAAATCCTTAATATCTCAGCTCCCCGCAGGACTATCGAGATATGCTTTACACAGATGATAGTCCTTGAAGAGATAAGTCAATAGGCACTACCTTTGTCCTTATCCTTTAAAGGACTCGCGAGATATTCGCTGTTTTTGTTTAAGCAAAAATGTCCTTTTATTTTGGCTCCCTGAAGGATCTTCCAGGATCTAATAGTGTCAATCGATGCGGCTCATCAAGGCGCATCCTGATAGTCCTTGAAATGGCCGAGTTATAAGGACTTTTATGGTTTTTTTTCGACAACTTGGCCATTTTTGCGACGCACCCCTTACAAAAATTAAGGATAATTTTTTGAAGGATAATGGAAATCCTTGAATGCAGATCGATAGAGTTGGTCCTTGCGGTTCAGAAAATGTATGTCCTGGCGAAATCGGTAAGTATCCTGCAGAGATATTGCTTCGAAAAAGTAATCCCTTTTTCGTTTTTTAGCTCTAAAATCCACAAATCCTGCCGCAGGACGAAATGGCGTGATTTTCTAGGATGTCCTTGACGAACTCTATCGATTGGCATCAAAAAAAGTATGGGTCATCTAAGAATGCAGGACAGGATTTTTTTGAAAAATGTCCTGTTGTTTGGTCATTTGAAGGACTTTCCAGGACCTTTTTGTGTCAGTCGACGGCGCATCGCCAGGACTACCATCTGCCCAACGGATATCCCAATCGTCCTTCAAATAGCCGAGATATTCGCTTTTTTCTGATTTTTGGAATTGTAATTTTTTTCTAAGTCCTGAAATTGCCCAAAACGGAGCAAAAATCATAAGAAACCGCAAAATCCTTGATATCTCAGCTCTCCGAAGGACTATTGATATATCCTTTACACAGATGATAGTCCTTAATAAGACGAGTCGATTGACACTAATTTCGTCCTGATCCTTTAAAGGACTCGCGAGATTTTTGCTATTTTTGTTTAAGCAAAAATATCCTTTTTTTTCAGCTCCCAGAAGGACCTTTCAGGATCTGATGGTGTCAGTCGATGCGGCTCATCAAGGACTTTGATTTTACCAAAGCACATCCTGATAGTCCTTCATTTGGCCGAGTTATAGGGACTTTTATGGTTTTTTTGCCACATCTTAGCCATTTTTGCGACTTAAAGATAATTTTTAGAAGGATAATGGAAATCCTTGAAACCGATAGGCCTGATTTTGGAGATTCAAAAAATGTATGTCCTGGCAAAATCGGTTAGTATCCTGCAAGGATGTCGCTAGAAAGTAATTCTTTTTTCGTTTTTTAGCTCTAAAATCCGCAAATCCTGCCGCAGGACGAAAATATATGGTTTTCTAGGATGTCCTTAAGGAACTCTACTGATTGGCATCAAAAAAAGTATGGGTCATCTAAGGATGCAGGACAGGATTTTTTGGAAAATGTCCTGTTTCTTGGTTGTCTAAAGGACTTTCCAGGACCTACTAATGTCAGTCGACGGCGCATCACCAGGACATCCATCTGACCAAAGGAAATGTCGATTGTCCTTCAAATGGCCGAGATATGCGCAGTTTTTCCGTTTTTCGACTTGTAATTTTTTCTAAGTCCTGAAAATGCACCAAACGAGGAAAAAATCATAAAAAAACGGAAAATCCTTGATATCTCAGCTCCCCGCAGGACTATCGAGACATGCTTTACACAGATGATAGTCCTTGAAGAGACAAGTCAATTGACACTACCTTTGTCCTGATCCTTTAAAGGACTCGCGAGATATTCGCTGTTTTTGTTTAAGCAAAAATGTCCTTTTATTTCGGCTCCCTGAAGGACCTTCCAGGATCTGATGGTGTCAGTCGATGCGGCTCATCAAGGATTACGATCTGACCAAAGCACATCCTGATAGTCCTTCAAATGGCCGAGTTATAAGGACTTTTATGGTTTTTTTGCCACATCTTGGCCATTTTTGCGACTCACCCCCTTACAAAAATGAAGGATGATTTTTGGAAGGATAATGGAAATCCTTGAATGCAGATCGATAGTTTTGATCCTGGCGGTTCCGAAAATTTATGTCCTGACGAAATCGGTACATGTCCTGCGGAGTTATGAGCAGTTTAAGGTTAATTTTATCCGTTATTTTTGAATTTCTAATGTAAAATATGTAGCATACTTTTAGGGCTTTTAATAATAAACCAAATTTATTACAAAAATGTGTTGCATACTTATTTGGGGTGCAACAACAACAAAAACAACAACAACACCAATTACAACAACAACAACAATTACAACAACAATTACAACAACAACAACAACAACAGCGACCCCAAATAAGTATGCAACACATTTTTGTAATAAATTTGGTTTATTATTAAAAGCCCTAAAAGTATGCTACATTGTATATAATAAATTTAAAAATAACGGATAAATTTAACCTAAAACTGCTCATAACTCCGCAGGACATGGACCGATGTCGTCAGGACATACATTTTCGGAACCGCCAGGATCAAAACTATCGATCTGCATTCAAGGATTTCCATTATCCTTCCAAAAATTGTCCTTCATTTTTGTAAGGGGGTGAGCCGCAAAAATGGCCAAGATGTGGCAAAAAAACCATAAAAGTCCCTATAACTCGGCCAATTGAAGGACTATCAGGATGTGCTTTGGTCAGATCGAAGTCCTTGATGAGCCGCATCGACTGACACTATTAGATCCTGGAAGGTCCTTCAGGGAGCCGAAATAAAAGGACATTTTTGCTTAAACAAAAACAGCGAATATCTCGCGAGTCCTTTAAAGGATCAGGACAAAGGTAGTGTCAATTGACTTGTCTCTGCAAGGACTATCACCTGTGTAAAGCATGTCTCGATAGTCCTGCGGGGAGCTGAGATATCAAGGATTTTCCGTTTTTTTACGATTTTTTCCTCGTTTGGTCCATTTCCAGGACTTAGCAAAAAATTACAAGTCCAAAAACAGAAAAACTGCGCATATCTCGGCCATTTGAAGGACGATCGACATTTCCTTTGGTCAGATGGATGTCCTGGTGATGCGCCGTCGACTGACATTAGTAGGTCCTGGAAAGTCCTTTAGACAACCAAGAAACAGGACATTTTCCAAAAAATCCTGTCCTGCATCCTTAGATGACCCATACTTTTTTTGATGCCAATCAGTAGAGTTCCTTAAGGACATCCTAGAAAACCATATATTTTCGTCCTGCGGCAGGATTTGCGGATTTTAGAGCTAAAAAACGAAAAAAGAATTACTTTCTAGCGACATCCTTGCAGGATACTAACCGATTTTGCCAGGACATACATTTTTTGAATCTCCAAAATCAGGCCTATCGGTTTCAAGGATTTCCATTATCCTTCTAAAAATTATCTTTAAGTCGCAAAAATGGCTAAGATGTGGCAAAAAAACCATAAAAGTCCCTATAACTCGGCCAAATGAAGGACTATCAGGATGTGCTTTGGTAAAATCAAAGTCCTTGATGAGCCGCATCGACTGACACCATCAGATCCTGAAAGGTCCTTCTGGGAGCTGAAAAAAAAGGATATTTTTGCTTAAACAAAAATAGCAAAAATCTCGCGAGTCCTTTAAAGGATCAGGACGAAATTAGTGTCAATCGACTCGTCTTATTAAGGACTATCATTTGTCTAAAGGATATATCAATAGTCCTTCGGAGAGCTGAGATATCAAGGATTTTGCGGTTTCTTATGATTTTTGCTCCGTTTTGGGCAATTTCAGGACTTAGAAAAAAATTACAATTCCAAAAATCAGAAAAAAGCGAATATCTCGGCTATTTGAAGGACGATTGGGATATCCGTTGGGCAGATGGTAGTCCTGGCGATGCGCCGTCGACTGACACAAAAAGGTCCTGGAAAGTCCTTCAAATGACCAAACAACAGGACATTTTTCAAAAAAATCCTGTCCTGCATTCTTAGATGACCCATACTTTTTTTGATGCCAATCGATAGAGTTCGTCAAGGACATCCTAGAAAATCACGCCATTTCGTCCTGCGGCAGGATTTGTGGATTTTAGAGCTAAAAAACGAAAAAGGGATTACTTTTTCGAAGCAATATCTGTGCAGGATACTTACCGATTTCGCCAGGACATACATTTTCTGAACCGCAAGGACCAACTCTATCGATCTGCATTCAAGGATTTCCATTATCCTTCAAAAAATTATCCTTAATTTTTGTAAGGGGTGCGTCGCAAAAATGGCAAGTTGTCGAAAAAAAACCATAAAAGTCCTTATAACTCGGCCATTTCAAGGACTATCAGGATGCGCCTTGATGAGCCGCATCGATTGACACTATTAGATCCTGGAAGATCCTTCAGGGAGCCAAAATAAAAGAACATTTTTGCTTAAACAAAAACAGCGAATATCTCGCGAGTCCTTTAAAGGATCAGGACAAAGGTAGTGTCAATTGACTTGTCTCTTCAAGGACTATCATCTGTGTAAAGCATGTCTCGATAGTCCTGCGGGGAGCTGAGATATCAAGGATTTTCCGTTTTTTTATGATTTTTTCCTCGTTTGGTGCATTTTCAGGACTTAGAAAAAAATTACAAGTCGAAAAACGGAAAAACTGCGCATATCTCGGCCATTTGAAGGACAATCGACATTTCCTTTGGTCAGATGGATGTCCTGGTGATGCGCCGTCGACTGACATTAGTAGGTCCTGGAAAGTCCTTTAGACAACCAAGAAACAGGACATTTTCCAAAAAATCCTGTCCTGCATCCTTAGATGACCCATACTTTTTTTGATGCCAATCAGTAGAGTTCCTTAAGGACATCCTAGAAAACCATATATTTTCGTCCTGCGGCAGAATTTGCGGATTTTAGAGCTAAAAAACGAAAAAAGAATTACTTTCTAGCGATATCTTTGCAGGATACTAACCGATTTTGCCAGGACATACATTTTTTGAATCTCCAAAGTCAGGCCTATCGGTTTCAAGGATTTCCATTATCCTTCTAAAAATTATCTTTGAGTCGCAAAAATGGCCAAGATGTGGCAAAAAAAACATAAAAGTCCTTATAACTCGGCCATTTGAAGGATTCCTTGATGAGCGGCATCGACTGACACTATTAGATCCTGGAAGGTCCTTCAGGGAGCCAAAATAAAAGGACATTTTTGCTTAAACAAAAACAATAGCTGCTTCACGCAATACTTCAAGAACTTCAGCCGTATATAGTATATAGCTTCTTCTTCCAAGGCTTTGGATTAAGTTTAATGGACATCTTAAAAGACCATATCCTTCCGTCCTATTACAAGATTTGGATAGCTTAGAGCTGAAAGACAAAAAAAGTATATAAGCGTCAAAAATTCTTTAAAGTATTTACCTTCTTGGCTAGTGCATGACTCAGTATTTTAATTCTATAAAGTTTGCTTCGTATACAATAAACACCCGTGTCTGGCAGATGGCAGAACTTAAGCCAAATATATAATTATCAACCATGATTTATCAGCACCGTTGCAAACTTCAAAAGCATTGCGGCTATCTAAAACTACGCAATATCTCTCGATAACGATTGAGCACTGCAGTGTTGTGCGTCTAACAGCACGCGGTTAACTAACTTATCGAAAGCGATTGAGCACTGTTAAGTTGTGCGTCTAACAGCACGCTGTTAGCTAACTTATCGAAAGCGACTGAGTACTGTAAAGTTGTGCGTCTAACAGCACGCTGTTAGCTAACTTATCGAAAGCGACTGAGTACTGTAAGGTTGTGCGTCTAACAGCACGCTGTTAACGAACTTATCGAAAGCAACTGTGTACTGTTGAGTTATGCGTCTTACAGCACGTTGTGTACTGCTGGGCTGTTGATGGTAACGGAAATTTAAAAGACCTCTGTTAACCTTACCTTGCTGATAGGATTTATTAATCCTTTTGAATTCGGTCCGCATTTTTACGAATGCTAGCAACAATCAATAGAAACGAAGGCTGTAAAATCTGCGGTTGTACTCGAGAAGCAGTCATTGACATAAGAAGGTTCTTGAAAGACCAAGAAACAGAATTTTTTCCATAAAATACTGTCCTGCATTTTTAGATGACCCATACTTTGTTGATGCCAATATATCTCGTCAGGAATACCCTAGAAATTCATTTCCTTTAGTCCTGCGGCATACTTTCGGGAGCTTAAAAACAAAATAAGAATTACTTTCTCAAAGCTATTACTCTGCAGGGTACTAAGATATTTTGACCGGACTCGCATTTTCTGGACCTCAAGGAGCAGGACTACCGATCTGCGTCTTTGTACTCTAAGATTTTGTATCCTGAAAGAAGATATACGAATGCATTTTTATGCTTACCTTTTTTAAGCTCTATGTCAGGCAATGTGGTGGTTATTAGAGGAGTATGCAAGTTGAGGGCGGCAACGTCTTGACGTTATTTTTATAACGTATAATGTATGTCCGAAAGTTTTATTGATCCTGAGCTTCCTTGAAATGGCCAACATGTATGAACTTTTCTAATTTTTAGCTTTAAATAAGCTAAATAAACTTGCAATCTGGAGCAAAACCCAACAATAAATGAAATAAAAACTGACTTAAAGCTTAAAAAAGTAGTTAAAGCTTACTATGAGCTGCTTGTAAATCTCTTTTTGGCTTGCGTCCTGGGGTTTTTCTTCGTCCTGTGGCGTTGTAAATTGTAGCAGACTATGCCGAGGACACGCCAGATATGGAAATTGCCCATTTCCTTTGTCCTTTAAAGGCCATTGGTCAGTCCATTAACCATTTTGTGGCCCTCTTCTCACCTTCTCTCCCACCTTTAGTTACCTGGCCATTAAGGCTTTTGATTCCGTTGCAAAAGTCAGATCACGCCTTGTTTTTATGTTGTTAAATTTTATTTTAAATGCTTTTCATTTTTCTTATTTTTTTGTTTTTTTTTTTTTTTTTTTGGTTTTTTACTTTTATTTCAATTACAAATGTATTTAATATTATTATTTTGTTTTTTTTTTTTTGTGTTTGTTCGGTTGATGCTGCTGCTGTTGTTTGCTTGAATTGTTTTTTCTTCGTTTCGGTTTGTTTTGTTTGCATTTTTTCCATAAAATTGTGTTGTAAATTTTTATGTTGGGCATTTGAAAGCAAAGTTGGATTCGATTTAATTGAATTTCTGTCACTTTATTTAATGTTTTGGTTGGGAGTTTCTATTTGGTTTCTATTTTTTTTTTTTTGGTTTGTTAAAATTGCCTTTTTGCTTTTTATTTGTTTTTTTTTTAAAGTATTTTATCCGCTCTTCATATATATATATATATATGTGTGTGTGTGTGTATGTGTGTGTGTGTGTGTGTGTGTGTGTGTGTGTGTGTGTGTGTGTGTATGTGTGTGTGTGTTTGTGTGTATTTTTATTTCATAATTCATTAATTATTAAATTACATTTCACAAAATACAATTCACAACTAGACTTGACGACAAGTTTCTTGGGTTTTCCATTGCCTTTTCCTTTCCCTTTCACTTTCTTTCGATCTTCTTCTCTCTCATTTTTCCAGCTAAAATTCTCACCTTTATGAAATATATATATATATATATATGTGTCTATATATATCATATTTACTTTTGTTTTAGTCATATTTAGTTTTTTATTTTTTCGAAAAAAATTAAAAAAATCGTATACATGCGCAAATTGCAATCAATGGAATTTTTTCTTTTCTCAATCACACAACGAAAAAAAAAAATTGTTTTCTGCTGTTTTTTTTTTTACATTTTGTAATTTTACGTATATTCGTTACATTGTTCTTTAGCCTTTAAATATATATATATAATTCATATATATATATATATATTTCTGTTCTGTTAAATAAAAGCGTTCACTATGTACGCCACAAACTATGTTTTGTATATATGTATGTATATATATAAAAAAAAAATTGTGTTTTTTTTGTTTGTATGTGCTTTTGTTTTTAAACTAAGTTCTACTAGCTATGAATATTTATTTTGTTTTTAGTTTAAGCTTATTAACAACATCAAATAGTATGCTTAATCTGTTTAAATTTTTTTTCTTCCCACTTTAATTTTATTATTTTTAATTTTTTATATTTTGTCATATATTTTTTTTTTGTTTATTATTTTTTTTTTCATGGAGAGCTTTTTGATTTTTGGTTTATATTTTGGTATTAATTTTTAAATTTTTTATTCTTTTTTATTTTGTTATTGATATTCTTTTATGGTTTTTTATTGTTTCATTTTTATTGCATCTTCATTTCATGTTTTTTAATAATTTTCTGGAATTTTTATGTTTTTTTTTTTTTCATCTATGTTATTTTTTTGTTTTGTTTGTGTTTAATGTAAGTATGAGAAATTTGCTAATTATTTTTTATGTATTATTCAATTATTTGTTTTTTTTTTTTTTGTTGTTTGGAGAGCTTCGTTTTAATGATACGTATAAAGTGTTTGAGGGGTTTTTTTTTTAGCTTCTAAGAAAAGAAATTTTAAAAAGTAAAAAGAAATCAAAATGGAAATAAAACAAATACTTACGATAATCATGAAAAATATGTAAATGAAAAAAACAAAAATGGGGGGGAAAAAGGAAAATTGTTTGTTTTTCATTGTAAATGTGTTTATTTTCTACGTATTGTTTATGTTTTTATGTAGGGGCTAATTTCAAAAAAAAAAAAAAAGAAAAAAGAAGATTATTACACACATAACTTGTAGGTTGCTTGCTATTCGTCGTTACAGATAGATTATATATAATTAATTAATGAATTAATTGTAATTTTTTATGTATGTAGATTTTAATTTTTGTTTCGTATGTTGCACAGTGCCAAACAGTTAAATTGTTTCGCTCCTTGTTTGCCATTTAATATAAATATTAAATTTTAAATACAATAGTTTTCAAATAGCACACACATATGTGTGTGTGTGTGTGTATGTAATTTGTTTTTTTTGTATTGTTTACAGCTAATATTACATTTAGGTTTCATTTACTTTGCCATTTCTTCTTCCTCTTCTTCGTTACTTTGCTTTTCCTTTGTTTTTGTTTTTAATACTCTTATATAAAAATTTATACAATTTTTTGTTTTGTTTCTTTGTTGTAAATGCAGAAAAAAATGTTTTTGTTGGCAATTGGTTTTTCGGTTTTTTTTTGTTTTGTTTTTTTTTTTTTTTTTGGAAAAATTAAATTCAAATTTGTTTGAGCTTAAATGCAGTTAATGAAATGCAAATTACATTAAATTGAAAAATATTTACAATACAAATCAAATGCTTAAATATTAAGAATTTTTTTTCAATAATTTACAAATGGTATTTTGCAACACTGTTTTGCCCACACTAAAGAGGGGTGGCAACACTGTTTGTCTGTTACTTGTTAAGCTTGCTCTTTGATAAATTGCATTCGAAGTGTGTTCGTTTAGTTTAATAGTTTAAATAGTTTACGTTTTTTTTTTTCTAGAAATTTTCTTTTGTTTTTCTTTTTCTTCTTCTTCTTGCGTTTGATTAAAAGTTAGTTGTAATTTCGAAATTTTTATATATGGCTCGTGGCTCTGACTTGGCAGTGTTGGGCAGAGTGTGTGTGTAGGTGTGTGTAGGTGTGTGTGTGTGTGTGTGTAGATGTATTTTAGATGATCTATTAATATAATCCCTCTAGGTTCTCTCTTATTATTTTTTTTTCATGGTTGTGTTCAATTCTCAGTCTATTTTTTTTTTGGGATGAGGGTGATTTTGGGGGGAAGGGGATTTTGGCGCACTCTGTTTCTGTGTCTCTACTTTTTCTTCTTCTACCCGCTGCTGTTACTTCTTTTTGCAGTGGCCTCTCTAAAAATATTTCTCAATTTGATTTTGTTCAGGACTAGAATGTTAATTAATATGGCAAACAAACACAAAACCCTTTTTTTTTTTAGAGGGCGCGAGAGACAAAGAGTGAGAGAGAGAGAGAGAACTAGCTAGCGAGCGACTGAGGGGGTAGAGGGGTTGCAGGGTTGGGGGGGTCGGTTTACAGCTGACTGAAACTGCTCGTCGATACCCAATGCGCTGTGTCCGGGCGTACCATTAACTATATGGGACCATAATCACTCAATGCCTGACCAGGATGCTGGGAGCCCGGCCCGCCGGGCAGTGTTACAACCACAGAAACGGCCCTCGAATCGATCACTGAACCAGGAGCCGTACTCTGACCACCACCCACACCACCCCCGCCACCGGCACCGCCACCAACACCACCACCAATATTATTGCCATTACCGTAAACATTTGCGCCGGGTGGATTGCCGCCACCATTTGAACCACCATGCATTAAGCTGCCAGGAGGAGGAGCTCCCATGCCCATTGTACTATTGCTCATGGCTGTGCCGTGTCCACCAAGAACGCTGCCGCCACCAATTGTACTGCTGCCGCCGCCGCCGCCGCAACCACCACCAACTGCTCCTCCCGACTCTCCATGTCATACATGACTGGCCGCTGGCTGCTTAAGAACATGATGATGCAAATGATGATGGCTAGTGGAGGCCACCGAGGCGCCACCAGCCTGAGTATATGGTGTGGCCAGCAAAGAGCCAGCTGCCGAGCCAACTGGCATACCCATGCCGGATCCGGCATACGGATGCGGAATGGGTGGACGTTGTTTAATCAATGCCTGATTGGCCCCAGTGCGATCTGGGGCACCGAACAATCTGCGCCAGAAACGTCGCCAGCTCTCCAAAGTTTTGCCCGACCAGATCCACACGCCGGATGTAATGCCCACCGCCAGAGCCATGAAATATTTGAGCATAAGCACCGAGTACAATGGCTTCTTGCCGGGACCCTTGACGGGGGCACAGGGGCAGGCCAGTGCCTTGATCCAATCCTCAAAGTAGGCCGCCTCATACAGATAGCAGCCAATGACTATGGTGGCTGGAACGGTATACAGGACCGAGAAGATGCCAATGCGTATCATTAGCTTCTCCAGTTTGTCCGCCTTCACCCCGGCTCCGACTCCGCCCTGTTGCTTGATGACCGAGCGTATGCGAAAGAGGGAAACGAAACCGGCCATTAGGAAAGTGGTGCCAATCACCAGATAGACAAAGAGCGGTGCCAACACAAAGGTCTTCAGATGATCGGGATTGAGATTGCCCACATAGCATATGCCCAGTATGGGATCCCCGTCGACAGCGGAGAGCAGGAGCACGGCAACCGATTGCACAGTGGGTATAAGCCAGGCGGCCAGATGGAAGTACTGCGAATGCTTGGTAATCGCCTCGTTGCCCCACTTCAGGCCGGCGGCCAGGAACCAGGTGAAACTGAGAATGACCCACCAAATCGAGGAGGCCATGCCGAAGAAGTAGGTGAGCAGAAAGACAAGAGTGCAGGAATGCGGACCGGTGGAACTTTCGCGCAGGAGTCGCCCATCGCAGGCGATTTCCTCGTTCTGTAGGAAATTCCTGGAGAGATAGCCCACGGCCACCATGAAATAGCAGGCCGAGAGGAAGACAATGGGCCTCTCGGGATACTTAAACCTTTCCGTGTCTATGATGAATGTGGTTAGGGTCATGAGGGTGCTGCAGAAGCACAGACCCGACCACAGGGCGATCCACAGGCCGGCGAAATCCTTTTCGTCGTTGCTGAAGAACGGACCCTTGCACGGTATGGCGCAATTTGGAACGCCCGCGATTCTTTGTACAGTCAAATTCATGTACCAATGATGATGCATCATGGGCGACTGTTGCATTAGTTGCTCCTTCCCCAGAACGATGAGTGGCGATCGGCAGGAGCAGGTGCACTCTTTTCCGTTTGCCTTTTCGCCTAGGGAGTTTTGACAGTTTTTTGAATTCTTTCCTTTGCACTTGTTCGACGAGCTGGACGATCCGCTGCCACCGGAGCCACCGGGGCCACGGCCTCCCTGCCCTTTGCCCTTGCCACCCGAACCGGAGCCGCTGCCGCCACTGCCGCCACTGCCGCCCGAGCCGCTGCCAGAGCCGCCGGAACCACCGCTGCCGCCGCTGCCTGCCTCCGTATACGATGGCTGCTCCATGCACAAGTTGTCGGGATCACCGTGCAGGGGCAAATGCTCGCAGGCCATCCTCTCGGGCCACTCGAAGCTATATTGCTGCATAATCGGTGCACAACCGGATCGGGCACGCTCGCAAACACTGCGGCACACTGGCAACGGTTTGTGGTAATCCTCCAGGCAAATGGGCGTGTACATGCTGCACAGGAAGAACTTCAAATCGGGTGAACATTTAATTTCCACCAGCGGCCAGAACTGATGCACTTCCAGGCCGGCCTCGTCCTGGGTCTCGTGATTCATTTCGTTGGGAAACGAAGTCATATTGTAGCCAATGCCCCGGCACATTGGTATGGTAATCTCTTCGCATCGGGAATTGGGATCTTTGGGTATGGCCGGTACTCCATAGCCTGGAGCTGGACTCACATCCATGCCATGACCGCCCATTCCGCCCATGCCGCCCATTCCGCCCATTCCACCCATTCCGCCCATGCCATGATCGGGTCCATTATGTTGTGGACTGTCCGCTTGGCAATGGCTTAAGGCTAGCAGCAGGGTTGCTGCTGCCATTAACAGGGTTGCCACATGACTTGTTCGTTTCATAATGGTTGTAGCTTTCTTGCTTTCTTCCTCGTCCTTGTGCGTAGTTTTCGAACTTTCTTTGTTTTTTTTCTTTTGAGTTGTCTTCTTCTTCTTCTGTCTTCTCGTTTTTGTGCGTTGGCAACTCTGTTTGTGCGCTTTCTTTTATGTTCTATTTGAAAGCGCCCAAAGAGCTAGGAGATCAAATTTAAGAATCTCCTATCCCACTTACTCTTTTTCGCTCACTCTGTCTCTGCGAGAATCCTTATTCCTTTAAGCAGCTTTGCGTCAAATTATCAACGCTGGACAAAGGGCGCGGTCTGTCTGAAATTAAAATAAAAGTAAAAAAAAAATCAATTAGTAATGAGAAACAAATAACTTAAGGATAATTTTAAAAAGTCCTAGAAATGACTTGAAAGGCTGCTGCCATGAATAACCCTAATGTGTTTCCTTTTTTTTTTTTTTTTTGCTTAGCGGAAGGAGCAATTTTCTCATCTGGTCAAAGCTTTGTAACGTTTCACAAGCAAACTTCAACTGATTTTGATTTGTAGACTTTACATAAATGTTGCAAGAATCCCAAATAGAGACAGGGAGAGAGTGTGTGAGAGAGAGAGAGAGATGAGTTTAGTTTGCTTTTAAATGCCCTTTCCTGTTCTCAACTCATTGGACTTCCCCTCCCGCTTTGAACGGACTTTTTTTTTGTGCCTCATTTGTTTCAATTGAGCATGGCGACACTTGGACGACATGTCGTCACATGTCAACTTCGGGTCTCACTCCCAAACGCCAAGAGAGAGAGAGAGAGAGAGAGAGAGTGAGCGAGAGAGAGAGAGAGAGAGAGCGAGTGACCAGTGAGTTGGGGCATCAATCAAAATCAGTGATTTTTATTAAATTTGACGGCGTCTGCTTGACAAACTTGAAGGAGGAGGAGCAGGAGCAGGAGGAGGAGGAGTTAAGTGTTTGCTTTAACTGATTCCACAGTGATTCTTCTTTTGAAGGGTGTGAAAAGCAACAACAACAAAAAGTGGTGGAAATCTGAATTAAAGACAATTGCTCACTTTGCAGCTGCTGATCGACTAGTATCTTGGCTTGTTGGTATCCACTAGCACCTTTTGGTCCAAATCCCAAAAAAGGGTATATCAAGTTTATTGTGTGGTAAATGATAACATAAAATGAAATATTGACAGCTGGACAGCAAGTGAAGGGCAATTTTGTAGTGTCACAGCTTCTGTTTCGTACCCTTCCTTCCGCTCTCCCTTGAAAGTCACGAAAATTTATTTATTCACAATATATGCAATATATTATATATGTATATACATACATACATACATATAGATATAACACGTTAAGTCGTCTTTATCTGTGTGTGTGTGTGTACATAAATTTTTAGCAAGTGTCAAGTGACATATTTGTGGCTTTCTGTGGCTGCTGCTGCTGCTTTGCGTGTGGTCCAAAATGAAAGAAGAGGGCGTTGATCGGGGAGGGGAGGGAAGAGAGGTACAACTTGTACAGTGATGTCAAAAAATAAGAGGACAAGAGAACGAACAGCAGCAGCAGCAGAAGCAGCAGCTCGAAGCTCTTGGAAAAACTGTCAACAGCAGCTGCAAATAGTTCGCTATATCTCTCTCTCTCTCTCTCTCTCTCGAACTCTCACTGCATCTCTGTCTCTTTCTTGTTTTGGCTTTTGTTTTTAAGTCCTTTCATTGTTGCCTTGTTCTTCTTCTTTCGTTGTTGTTGTTGTTGTTGGAATGAATGACATTTTAATTAATAACATTTGTGCGAGGGAGGGAGCCAGGGAGGGAGGGAGGTAGGGAGGTGGTGACGCTCAGTTGAAGGGAGGAGAGAGAGAGAGAGAGAGAGATGTGTTTCTGAAACATTTTTCGTGTTAAAAGTGTTTGCCAAGCACTTCAAAATAATTAAGTAAATAGACCACAGAAAATTGTTGTGGGGGCAGCCAAAAAGGGGGAATGCAGGAGGCACGCGGCAGAAGGCAGTAGGACGCCAAAAATAAAATGTTGAAATACAATATCGAAATGTGGGCGAGCATAGAGTCGAGTCGAGCGAGAGTTCCAGTTGAATCGCATCGTGAGAAACAATGCCAGGCGTTCGCCCGATAGCCGAGGGAGGAGAGCCGGGAGCCGGGAGCTGAGGTAGGCGAGAGCCTATCGATTACAGCAAATAATATGCCAGAGAGAAGGCAACTATCGGTTTTTGTGGTCGCCACAAATGATGATGATTATGATGACGATTGATGATAATGATAATTGCCGATTGCACAATGCATTTCAAATTTAATCATAAACATTTGCAATGTTTTCCCCAAAATCAATTCAAAAGGATTACTTGGAAGTTAACCATAAAGTTGGCCAAAAGACTATCTCAAAGCCATTCGAGCCTTGAGGCAAACTTTTTTTTTATATAAATTTCATTAAAACTCAAAGTCCCTTTGAGTGTGTTTCAAGCTCGAAGCCCTGCTCCCCCCAGCCCCCTCTCCATCGTCTTTATGCCACTGGCCACTGACAGTTCATTAACCAGAGATCCAAGAAAACATTTCTAGGACCCAAAAAACCCTAAAATGTCCATAAAAGATAAAAGCAGCTCATCGAGGTGAACTGGCTCACTCATTTTGCTCACTGGCTCACTTCCTGATAACTCATGAGTCGATAGTGAGAACTGAAGTAAAATACGTTACATTTCAAAATGATTCCAAACTTCGCTGTGCTCTTTAATTAACGACATTGTATAGTAAGTATAGTAACGCAAAACGGGCCATTAAAGTGAGCTGAGTGAGCCGAAATGAGCTAGTAAACCAAAATGACCCATATTAAAGGAACTAACTCAGTGGCTCAGTTCAGTGAGCCATTCATTTTGGCTCACTCACTCATGAGCTACTCAAGTCTATTTTCTGAGCTCAATTTTAAAATGTTTTCTTTTGAGATTTTTCTTATTTGTTTTAGAAATTGGCAACAATTTCACTTGAATTTCAATAAATATAAAATAAATAAATACAAAAATTTGTTTACTACTTGAATGCTGCATTCCTTGAGTGTCAACTGTACTTTGCCACTTGCTGCTTGCCGCTTGCCACTTGCTACCTGCTGCTGTTACTTTGGCTGGAAGACAGCAGCCTTTCCTGCTTGGCTGTGTTACTTTAATTAAAACAGTCAAGTTTTAGTTGTTGTTGTTGTCGTTCTACCACCAACTTTGGTCACAGCTTCCGCCCGACGACGACGTTGACGACGATCTCTTTAGCGCATTGAAGCCTAACCATTCACCAATCTTCATCAGAGTTGCATTGCTCGATCTGCCTCTGCCTTTACCTCTGCACCTCCCTCTCACTCATTCTCACTACATATCTCTGTCTCTGCCTGTAGAAGTCTTTGGCAAACATGGAACGATCCTCACATATTACTTTGTCTAAGCTCATTTCTGTTTTTCTTTTCAGTCGAAGTTGGTTGGTCGGTCCGGGCCAGGCCAGGCCAGTCAGTTGAAGCGTCGCCATTTGGAGAGCTTGAGTAAACATCATTGAGACTTGTTGGCAGCGTGATTTTGTATAAAAAAAAAAAAAAAAGAAAAATTCTAGCCACGGCATGATTTTGCAAAATATGCGCATAGCCATCGGCTTAGATTTCAGTTCCCCCTCCCCTTCCCTACCGATAGTAAGAATAATAATAATAATAATAATAATTTGTTACTCGTAACGAGCTTGTAAAGAGACTGAGTCGCCAGAGTCTTTGCACGCTTGTTAACAATTAAATAAACAATATGAGTCTGCATAAACTAGAGAGAGAGAGAGAGGAGGAGGAGAAGGAGGAGGAGGAAGGAGGTGAACAACAGAAAAAAAAAAACAACAAATCACTAAATAAACATTAACCGAGTCGAACACAAACATTTAGCTACCAAAGAGATCCATTCGTCACCGCCACTTGAGACACTTCTACTCCAACTCCATTTCGAATCTTCATCATCTATTCTCTCTCTCTCTAGCTCTAGCTCTCTGGGTCCCTCTGTCTTTCTCTATTAAAAATAATATTTATGTACCTATTTTCTCTTTTATTTTTTTGTTGTGTGTGTTAGTAGAAAAAGAGGCACGTTTGCTATTATTTCCAGGCCATTTCCCATGAACACATGTAAGTACGTCGTCGTCTTCTTCTTTTTTTTTTTCTTTTTCCTCTTCTCGTCATCATCATCTTCTTCTTCGTATTAGTTTTGGTAGGGAAAAACCAATTGAAACCCAAAAAAACACTTGACACTGTAACAACAACTCAAAGAGGAAGCTGACCAAGAAGTAATAAGGGCAAACCCCGGGCAAGTTGTTGTTGTTGTTGTTGTTCCAAGTGAAGTATTTACTCCACCTATAAAGGAACGGCCCAACGACCAACCGAACTAAATGACTAAATGTGAAACTGGAACTTTGTTTTTTGTTTTTTTTTGTTTTTGTTTTGCTTTTTCGATTTTCATTAAAGAAGTCTTGTGGGTTGCCTGTTCAGGGTTCAGGGGGTCGGTGTTGGGGCCGTGGACGGGATCGGGGTTGGGGTCGGGTTCGGTCCATTTCTCTCTACCATTTTAGTCACGTTTCTGCATTTCAATATGCCTCAAACCGAACCAAACAACAAATTTGCCTTTTGTCTTAGTCTTTGTTCGACTAATTTTCACTTGCTGCTAAAACATTTGTTGCCAACGCAGCAACATTCTTTCCCTTACCCATTCCCGTTCCAAACCCTCCACACTCAAAGTGTAACTAATTCACAAGACTGGAGCAAAAGTTGAACAAAATTTCAATTCTTATAAAGCTTGTGTGATCGATTATTTAAAGAAATTTTTCATTGCATAAATTTTTAGCATTTTCCTAGAAACTAAAAGAAAAATGTATTATAATTTCAATTTATTCCATCTAAAGCTCCTTAATTACTAGGAATTCAAAATTCTTAAAAATCTCCTATTAAATCCTGTTAAATTTAATTTAATTTTTCCTCCTCAGGCTTTTAATTAGTTTTAAATTTGTTGGCTGTAATGGAAATATGCCGATTGATTAAGAGTTCAATCCTCTTCTAAGTAACTCAACCAGTCCAATGGGAAATTTACTTGCTTAATGATGAGCAATTAACCAAACAATGACCAGTCAGTCCCCGAGTCCGTCAGTCTAGCAGTCATTCAAGATATCAGCAAATAGAAGCAAGGAAGCAAGCAAAAAAAAAAAAAAAACCATCAAACCAATTCAAAGTGAAGGCTAATCGATAACTTATCGCCATCAATAGAGAAAGAGAGAAAAAAACAAATCTCATCAATAGACCGCGTTACGGAAGTTCACACACAAAAACGGCTCAAAAATAGCTTCGCTACCCTCCAAAAACCAACTGAGAGGGGCGCGAGGGCTCGAGGGCGTGAGGGCTAGAGGAGGGGGAAGCAAAACTTTGCCAACCACAAAGCACTTAAACTTTTCTATAGATGGGATAACTCCGACCCCGAACCAAACCAGGGATTCTACTACTACTACCTTGCACAAAGAAGCGTTGAAGCAGCAGGCTGCCATCCATCCAGGATGATGGAAAGGACACAGGTGCAGCAGCAGAAACGGCAGCAGGATCAGGAGCAGCAACAGGAGAGTTTTTGATGGTAATGGTGAATTGGATGGTTGTCGGTTGTCGGTTGCCGTTTGCCGACGTGGCCTTGGTTGCAAAAGCAAACCGCGAAAATCAATTGAAATAAAAAAAAAAAAAACCCTCCTAGATAGAGAGAGAGAAAGAGAGGGAAGGGAGATGGAGAATAGAGCGGCAGTGTGGAGCACCTCTGTTTGACTTGTTGGCAGCGACGACGACGGCGGCGGCGGCATCAAAAAGCGCGTAGCGGCGCAAAATGAAAACAGTTTGTCGACAAAATGACAGGGGGGGGGGGGGGGGGAAGTAGTCGAGGGGCAGTGCAGGGCAAGGCAGGGGCGCAAATGTGGTAGCAAATGAAAAAGTTTCTTTCCCCATACCCCAAAGGGCAATGCAGACAAGTTCCATGACCTTACAAACGCAGCTGGCTAGAGCTGGAGCGGGGTGGAGCGGTATGGAGGAGGCGGGCATGGCGGGTGCAACAGTCGTTTGCAGTCGTCGTCTCCGGTGAGCTTTCTCCCTAAAGCTTTGACAAAATGTTGCTAGCTATTCCCGCCTGCTCCTGCTCCTGCCTGCTCCTTGTTCAACGTAATAAACACACACACACACAGAAAAATGGCTCAAGATTTTTGCGCGTCCGCCCATTAAAATCATTGACATTTAAGCGTGCAAGTTGCGTTTTTTTTTTTGCCTTTTCGCTTTTTTGTGGGTTGGCCACACTGTTTGGGGTTATTTTTTTTTCTCTCCTTTGCTACTTTTGTTCAAGTGCCCCTCTTGCAGAGCGTTTTTGCGTTTTTACTCTTTGAAGTTAACTTTTGTGTGTGTGTTTGTTGTTGTTGTTTGTTGTTTGCTTTTGTGTGCTATTTGTTGCTTTTGTTGCTTTGTAGTAAGCTTTCTGTGCATAGTTCTCGCTTAGGTCCTCCATCTAACTCCAACTGCCTATTGGTGTGAGGAAGTGGTAAAGGGTCTTCTCTCGTTTCACTCTGCTTACAATTAAATTTTAATTAAGTGGAGTCTCCTCTCTACCTGCCATTGCCCAACCAAAACGTTCTCACCTCTCCCGCTTTCTCTCTCTCTCTCTGTGTGTCTTTGGTTTCTGCTGATTATAATTTTTTGTCTCATGTCCATGGGGAATATGGTGGTGGATGAGCGGGTAAAAGGGGGAGGGCTCCTTTGATGAATGCCTTCTAAATGATAGCGAAATACTTCACGCAAAACGATTTGCAAATGTCAAACAGTTATTTTTTCTCTCCCTCTTTCTGTTCTGTTCTCCTCTTGCTAAGTTTTTGTGTTTAGGTTGAGGGGGTTGATTTTTCTGTTTTGCTATTATTGAATATTTCTGTTCACTCTCTCTCTCTCTATGTAGCGGGCTAAATGACACCGCAGAAAAAAGGACAAAGCGACAAGCGGTAAATGAGTTGAAGGCTCTTTTAGTGGTGTGAGCGTGAGTCACGAACATGAAATTTCAAGTTGTGACAGTTCAAGGGGTTGTTCGTACTGTTCTGCCCCCGCCCCCCCGTCCACGTGTGCATGTTGAAAAAGGGAAGCGCAAACATTGAAAACAAAAACATGAAAATAAAATTAAATTTCCGATTTTTGTTTTTGTGTTTGTTCACTTTCCTGTTTCCTTTCATTTCTCGTGCTTTGCTTTGCTTCTGCTCTGCTCTGCTTGCTTGCTCCGTTCTTGTTTTGTTTTTGTCAAATTTTGCTAATAACGAAGACGAAGTGCAGCTGCATAAGGCAAGGGGGCGTAGAGGGCGTAGAGAGGGTGGAAAGAGGGTGCGAAATGTCCGACAAAAGAGTGTCAAGTGTCGCCAAAAAGGCAAAAGATTGTGCATGGAGAGTGCTATGTGTGTGCGTGTGTGTGTGTGTGTGTGTGTATGTGGGTGCTTTTTGCCTGCAGATTTATTCTTCATTTCAAATTTTGCAGCATGAGCAAGCGTTTATATTTTGACAGTTGTTGTTTCTCCTCCTCCTCCTCCTTTTCCTTCACCTCCTCCCACTCATCCTTTTCCCACATTTTGGTCACAAAATGCATTTCATAGCATACTTTTGGGGGAGAAAAAAACAATTAAAAACGAATTGCCTGACATTCTGCCTGGACTCGCTCTCCCTTTCTCTCTCTCTCTCTCTCCCCGTGTCTCTTGTTGTCTGTGTGACAAGGGTAAACAGACTTCTTCTTGTGGTGAAAATTAAATATAATAAAAATAAAAGAAATGAAAAACCAGAAAAACATTTCGGTTTGCTGCGGCTGCTGCTGCCCTCAGGAAGTGTGGCACATAAATCCAAAAACGAACGAAAAAGGTTTTTACGAGGAACATAAAATTGAGTAGAATGGCCAACATAAAACCAAAAAAAAAAAAAAACAAAAACTGTGTTGACTCGATAATAAAATGCTCACCTCAACCGCAAAAGGTGTTGCTCTTCTCTGTCCAAATCTTAAACGGAAGTTTGTGGAAAGAGTTTAGAATTTCCGCATTCAAATTCGAGTTCCTACAATCAATCAACAGGCAAACCGAAATAAATGCCCCCTAAAGTTATGCTTTTCAAAAATTTTAATGACTTTTATATAAATTTTATTTGCATTTGCCTGCCGCCTTGCCTTTGGGGGAATGTCAATATTTTTATATCATTTTTTTTTTACGCTATTTTTATTATAAACAATTTTTCTCAATTATATTTTATTTTCCAAACATCGACCGAAACCATTGAATAATCGACACAATTTTTATGGTTAAATTTTTATGATGACCCCCTCCCTCCACCCGTTTGGCAGGCCATCCCTTTGGCTGGTTGTAATAACCATAATTGAATCATAAATGCATTTTGGGAATGAACATTTTGTTGTTTTTTGTTTTTTGTTTTTATGATTGTTTATAGAAATGTAATTGAAATGGCACAAATGTGTGGCTCTTGGTGTGCGTGTGTGTGTGTGTGTGTGTCAGGTGTTTAGAGACAGGTAAAGGTAGCTCGGTCGTCGGTTTGTCTGCGGTGGCTACTTCATTTTTATGGCAATTAAATAGGGAAGCCTGACATTGACATACAAAAACTATTACAGTGCTTGTGGGTAGAGGGAGGCGTGGCGTGGCGTGGCGTGGCGGGGCGAGCGGGGAGAAAGAGGAGTTTTCCCCAGTTGTTGTTGTCGGTTGTCGCACATGCAATAAAAACGATTTTTATGGTCATTTGAAAGCGTCAAGCAAACGACCTGAGGGCTGCCTACATGACGACCATGTTGACAATGATAATGATGATCACGTTGATGATGATGATGATGAGGTTGATGAGCATGATGCATGTGTGTTATGTCTGACTGAAGTTCTAGGTTGACAATTTAGCATGTACTACTCCTCCTTCTGCTCCTCATCCTGCTGCTGCTGCTGCCATTGTCACTTCCATCTTCGTTTGTCCCTCACCTCAACTCGACTTCCTTTCGTTCTCGCTCGACAAGGTACAAACATTTTTAGTGCCCTTTGTTGTCGTATCTAACAACCTCGGTACACACACACACACACACACACACACACACAGAGACATAGACACGTGTGTTTGTGCGTATTAATTAATGTCAGTGTGGAAATTAAGTGAAATATATCTGCAACATGCTCCCCGAGAAATGCTAGGATGCCGCTTCTTGTCATCGTTGGGCTCCTCTCTCTCTCTCTCTCTCTCACACTGGCTCTCTCTCTCTTGTGACAAAATGCCGCTGACATGGATAATTAATGGCGAACCGCTGTGCTAGAGAGACCTGATGAGAGGCAGAAGGCAGAGCGGAAATGTGTATATGCTTGCCTAATTGCCTTAACTTGGCCCAGAACTTAATATAAAAAACCTAAACTGAATCGACTTCTTCTTTATCTTGTTTAAATCAAATTGATTTGATGAATAATTTTGATCCGTCTGTCTGTCTGTTTCTTTGCCAACTATTTGTGCAGTTTTTCAGCCAAAATTCTTAAATAAGTTTCTTATTATTGCAGGCAAAACATTTGTTCGGCTCAATCGGATTGAGTCCCACAAGTGCGAAAGAGATACAGATGCGTTTAGCATAAAGAAACTGCGAGGGCTATGTCGGCGCATAGTTTCTTTGATATTTTTCAATATTTATTGAATATTTTTACTAGAAAATAAAAATTTAAGGCAGCAACAAAAACGAGGGGTGAAACGAGCGACAAAGAAAGAGAAAGATAGGGAGACAGAGAGAAAGAGAGAGAGGGGTAGGGAAAGGGAGTCAGGAATGCCATTAAAAGCCATTAACTGAAAACTTAAACGCATGCCTGAGACACACACACACACACACACACACACAGTACACACACACTGACGAGGGGTCTCTAAGACTGGTAGGGGGTAGAGAACGGGGGGGTGGAGAAGGGCACTGCCGCGTGTTTATCGCTTGGCGTCGGGTCGTGCACGCATGCCAAACAAAATAAACCAAACTAGAAATGCCATTATATACAAGGAAAGAAAATAATACAAAGCAAGGCAAAAGAAAAACAAAATAAAAGGCAAAATAAAAATCAATGCGAAGCCACCCACTAACTAAACGGGACAGCAAGAGGGGAAGAGTGGAAGGAATTTGGCTTATTTTTACAACAAAAGCGGCGACAAATTTATAGCATTGAAATACAAGCCCAGACATCGAGACGTCAAAAATTTGCCCACTCTCAACACACACACACACACACACACACACACACACACACACAGCACCACACACACACTGAGAGCCATCGCGGCAAGAGCAAAGTTAACAAAGTTAAAAAAAAACTGCAAAAATGGCTAAACAAATAAATAAAAATTCATGCGCGTTCTACTAAAAATTGAAATTTATGTACATACAATCGGAAAAACATAAATTAAATGTGACTAGCAACAATGTTGCAGCAGTAAATGTTGCCAACAACAAACCTTGAAACATCAAACATTAAAGAAGAGTATCAAAAAAATATTTAAAGTGAAATTTTAAATCACATAATAATAAATTAGCCAACAAATTTTAATTTAGGCCTAAAAATAAAGAGAGAGAGGAAGATGGGAAGAGAATTGAAAAAAATTTATTATTTCCAAATAATTTAACACTTTTCCTCGCTTCAAATGAAAACTAGTGAATGGGGGAATGAGAGGGGGGGGGGGGAGTGAAATGTATAACCAATATGAGACCACAAATTACCAAAAATAAATTTCAAATTGAAGGGGAGAGAGGGAGGGTGGGGGAGGCAGAAAGAGAGAGAGAGAGCAGAGCGGATATGAGATGCCCCTTCATCACGTTGACTTTGCTTAGTTGTCGTTTCGGTTTTCGGTGTTTGGTTTTTCCGAATTTTTAGCTCGAGGGGAATTTTCAATGAGGCATCTTTTTCTCTCTCTCTCTATGTCTCCCCGTCTCTCTTACTCTTTCGTTTATAATTTATGGCTCTGTGGCTAATGGCCAAATTGGCCATAACAATAATTTGCATGCATGTGCCGACTGTCTGCCTCAACTCAATTCTCAAAAAGAAGATTGACTAATTTCAAATAGAAATAAATTATATATATACATACACGCTTACATATATATGTATATATATGCAGAGAGAAAGACAGAAAGAATCTTATCGGAATAAGTGCTTTTCGGTCATATATCATTTCGAAACAATTTACAACAATTGCTTAATTGAAAAGCAAAACCACAAAAACCTAAATGAAATACAAAATAAAACTAACTGAATTTAAATTTATGAAAGCAGCCAACAGTCAACAGCCAGCAGCCAGCCAGCCAGCCAGGCAGCAGTTCGGAAATCGAACAAAATCATAAATAAATCGCTGGCTTATCAACATTACTATATATTGTTGTTGGTTGTTGTTGTTGTTGTTGGTTGTTTGTATCAAAGCGAAAAAGCCGCCATGGAAATTTCTAACCATTTGGGAAAGTCAAGTGGCCACCAATGGGGGGAACAACTGGCAACTTGGCAACCGGCAACTGGACTCTTGACTTGTCTCGATGAACTTTGTACTACTTCAATATCAATATCACAAGAGAGCTGTCAGTTTGGTTTTTATTGTGTGTGTGTGTGTGTGTCTGTTTTTTAGTAACATTTTTAAGAAGAGCAGGTCAAGTTGTCTTGCTTATAGATAAGACCCACAGCACCAAGCTTAATGTGTGTTATCGTCAAATATTTAAAATATTACTATTTGATTTTGCTGGTTTTTGTTTTTTTTTTTTTTGGTAACGCTTCGATTGACAGCCAAAAGCATGACCGACTTTCATTTGCTCTCTCTCTCTCTCTTTGTCTCTCTAAGGCAGCTGCTAGCTTAAGTCATCTATCTAACTTTTAAGCAAAGGAATAGCTATAAATGAGGAAAATCCGAGCCCTAAAGTATGCAATTATTCATGTTTTTCATTTAATTTTAAAAATTTTCAAGTGTTTTTAGCTCTTTGCCAGCTTTTGTTAGTGGATCATCTATATATATACATATATTTTTTTATTATAGTGTCCTGCTACACAGATGATTTTTTTTTAAGGACATTTAGTTAAGTCACAGGTTTTGAGGGTGGTTGGAGGAGCATCTATAAAGGGTAAATATACATATGTAGTAAAAATCCGCCCCCTAAAGTATGCAATAAATGCTACTTTAAACAATTTCAGAGAACTGGAAACCTTTTTTTGGCTAGGCTGCTTCCTAATATGCCATATTCTCAACCTGACTGGGCAGTGTATGTGGGCAAAGGCATAAAAAATGTTGCCTGAGAAGCATAGAATAAAGTTTCCCATTAGCATTTTCTTAGCCACATATGGCTGGCAAATGGTTTGTAGAAGAAAGCAAAAGAAATAACCAAGAGAATGAACCTGCGGGACGACGACATAAGAAGACATTTGCTTTTCGTAGGCGTAACATGTGTGGCACAAACAAACAAGCAAGCAAGACAGACAGATGGACAGACAGTAAGTTAGACAAGCCGCCAGTTAGACGGACCGACAGACAGAAGGCGTGAAACTGTTGATAGCATTTTTTATTTTTTTTTTTCTCATTTTTTGGTTGACTATTGCACTTTTTTTTTTTTTTTTTGTTTCTGTTCTGTTTCCAGTTTTGTTGTTTAGTTTTTTGTTTTATTTTTATGGCTATGCAATAAAAATATTTACGAGCCCATAGCGCCAAATATGTACATACACACACACACACACACACATACAAGTTGGTTATAGTAACGGAATAGTAGAAATAAAAGAAAAATGAAATGAAGCAAAAGTCTAGGTAGGCATTTTGAGTGGCCCAGACAAACCGATAGAAAGGAGGAGGAGGAAGTGCAACAACAACAACAACAACAATGTTTCTACAAACATATTGTGTGTGTGTGTGTTGCCATTCATATTGCAATTAAGTAAGTGCCAAACACAAAACGTTTAAAGCCCTAATGTTGTCTAGATGGGCGGGTTAAGAAGCAACTAACTTTTTAGTCTCCAAAGTCTTCTTGTTAATACTTCTAAAAAAAAAAAAAAAAAAGTAATTATAAATTCTTCTATTTATGATTTATGCTTTTAAAGTTAAGAGCTAGTTAAAAAAAATTATTATACCCTTGAACAACTTTAATGGAAGATTCCTTCTCGTAATATGCGTTGGCTTATCTTTTTTTTCAATGACAATTTTCAACCTTACGAATTTCAATCTTATAGAAAGTCTGTCGAAACTCAAAACGGAATCGGTTCAGAAAAAGGTTCAAGAAACGCTCTCTTTGATACTATATGTTTTTGATAGTTAATATTTTGACTTCTAGATAATTTTGAAAGCATAATTTAGGCTTAAGACATTTCCCTAGAATTTGCGAAACTTTGTTAAAGATGACGAGTTTTATATAAATCATTTTGGGGGTTTTGTATTCTTACATTTGATTACCAAATTTGTTGTTGTTGTTAAAATATCACGTTCCCCTCACACAGACCAAGAGCAAAAAAAAAAAAAAAATATGGAAGGAAATATGTGAGAAACATTGTTTCAATTGCAAATGGAGAAATATGGCGTAGACTTGAGCACATTTTCCACATTCATTGAGGCATTAAATGAACAGTCGACGGCTTTGGGCAAAACCAATGAACTCTGCGCTTTGCAACATGCAACATGCAATATGCATCTGTATCTCCATCTCCATCTCCATTTCTGTCTGCATCTGCATCTTTTGCAGACATTTATTCAAAATAGAACCAGACGCCGCAGCAGCCGCAGCAGCAGCCCACGCGGCTTGCCCGCACCTCGAATTGCATCTGCATCTACATCTCCATCTTCACCTCCACCTTTAGCTGCCATCTCCCCTTCTCCCTCCTCCTACATACATCCAATTCTCAATCTCTTTGCACAACTAAAGTGCAGTATGCCTGCAATCAACGCACTTGTTCCTGTTATTCTTTCTGTTTCTTGTTATTGTTGTAAACTATTTATGCATTTCGAAGTTTATTTGAAACACGAAAAAGCATAAAGCAAACGAAAAAGAACAAGAAGAAGAAGCCGAACAACAACAACAGCAAAAGGCAAAGGCATTTGCCCTTCCCTCTCTTCCCCCCCCCCCCTCCCCACCCACCCACTATTCTATTCACCCCCGTCTGTGTTTGTTGATTTTATGTACTGTTTTTCTTGCTTCACTTCACTCACTCTCTCTCTCTCTCTCTCCCACTCTCTCTCTCAGTCGGGGTGCCCGGAGGCCACATATGGTCACCTTAATTTGCCGTGCAATACAACGGAATGATGGGTGGATTGGTTGTGGCTGTGGGTGGTGGTGAGGGTGGTGGTGCTTCAGCTTCTGCTTCGGCTGGTGGGAGTAATTTATGCGTTTTTCCTTGAGTTTTGGTTTATTTTTTCAAGCGCATTTCAACAGCCAAAGCAATCAACGTTTTTCTTCTTTTTTTTTGAGCGGAAACAGCACGAAGGGATGTTGGATTGTTCTAGTCGTAGTCGTCTACCTCTTTTACCTCTCTCACCCCACCGGCCCCCCCTCGCGACGGGTGGTTCTTCTACATCATGTTGTGCCTAGGGGCCAATCTTTGTGTTGTGTTTTTTTTTTCTTTCTTTTTTTGGTGCGTGCCTGGAACGCTTGAATCGGTTGTTCAGTGGAATCTCAGTGCGTTTTGTGTGTTTACATTGACGCCATTCGACGTGTCAGAGAGTTGAATTCAATTGAATGGAATGGCAAGAAATTAAGGCTTAAGGCTTACCCTACTCCAACTCTTTGCCAAGAATTCTTTTAGAACTTTGAGTTAAAAGTTTTGTTTTTTTTTTAATGGCCTAAAACAGATGTCCCATCTATCCATGTGTCGCCTGGCCCCCCAAAACAGATGCCATAACAAAAAAAAAGATGTTAAGTTTTTTTCTAGACTCGGTCTTGACAGTCCCAGGTAATGTCTCAAAAAAATCAACTCAAAAAATAGCCAAATGCTTTCTGTTGAAGTTTTCGGTGTAATTGGTTGGACAGAGAGCAGGATGAAGAGGAAGGTAATAAGGACTAGTCTCTGTCCTGTTGCAAAAAGGCTTCGAAAAATCATCTCTAAACTAAGCCAAAGTCTCTCAATACGATTTCATCTCAACTCGTTTCACTTGATCATCTGAGATTGATTCTATCATTTCTAGTTTGTATAATTTTTCTTCAAATTGAGTTGAGTCTATTCCCCTCTTTGATGATGATGATAATAATCCTCCTCCTACTCCTCTCTTCTATCTAGAGCCCCAAACTGAAACTACTGTAGTGGCATTTCTAATGAAGTTTCCCCTCACTCAGGCTCATGAAAATTTCCATATTTCTCTTATATCTATTTTGATTGACTGCTCAGCATGATTGCTGCTGATCAATGAGAGAGAGATAGAGAGAGAGAGAGATAGAAAGCGAGGGTGGAGTCTACAATTATAATTCAATTAACAGTAAATCTTTTAGAAGGCAGCGCCACATGCCGGGATAGAGCCGCTTGGTAGAACGGGAGGGGGGTTGGAGCAGCAATGAAACGATAAACGATGAACGATGAGATGGGCCTGGTCTTGGGCTTCGGGGTTGGGGTTCGAGAGATGGGCATGTTTGGCATATTTAATTAATTATTTTAAACAAAAACGTTGTGTAAACAAAAAGCTCATACACACACAGACAGCAAGCAAAAGGAAAGTGAAGAGAAGGGAAGAGAAGTGTGGTAAGAGGGGATGGACTGTGAATCAATTGTCTTGTAATTTATGGAAATATTTTTTTTTTTTTTTTTTGTATGTTTTAATTACAGTGAACATTTACAGAGCTCGATTGTTGAATAAGCAATGAGGTAGGTGCTTGCTGCTGCAGCAGTTGGCCAGACAAGATGCTAACTAGTTGGTTAAAGGATATTTTGCGTTTAAGCTGCCGGTCCCGAGAACCAGACCCAAACCCAGACCCAGACCCGACCAAGGCAAAACGAATGCGAAGAAGTAGGCAATGCGGAAAAGTGAGAAAAATACTAAAATAAAAAAAAAAAAAAACAAGGAGGAGCAGTAGAGAGAGAGAGAGAGAGAGAGAGAAGAGTAAAGGGAAACTTGTGCTGAATTGGTGCAGAGGTCTCAACTCAGACAGCAGAGGCAAGAGCACAGAAAGAAGTCAACAGCTCGTTAACGTTAAAAGTGGCAAGAGATATGCCACAGCTCTATAGCCACAAAACATATTTCTCTACCTCTCTCTCTCTCTCTCTCTCTTTTACTCAGGTTCAGGCACTGTTTCTGCTGTCTAGTGAAAAGGGTAAACCAACAATGGGGCAACAAGTCGCGTCTGAAGATGCATTCGCCCACGGCTAACCAAGAGCAACAGCAACAGCCAACAACAACAACAACAACATTATCAGGAGGCAGGCAGCAGGCAGCAGGCCTGATGTTGGGCTTCGTTTTTGAAGAGCAAAATTGGCGTTGAAAAGTAACTGCCGACAACCATGATGATGTTGACTATACTACTATAAGGAGACGGAGGAGTCCCGGACCGGCACTAGCAGATGCTGTGGTCAATTGCACAGGGTCACTACTATAGAGAGAGAGAGAGACAGAGATGGAGATGGAGAGTGAAAGAGGAAGAGGTTTCGCCTTCTGCATATTTTTCTCTCCATTGTGCGGCAAACTAAGCGCAATGAAGTAGCCAAACAGATGGTTGTGGCAAAACTATTCAAAATGCTTGGTTGGCCCTAAAAGTAAGGTCAAGTTCTTGGGGTCTATACCGAGAACGAGACTTCTTTTTCTTCTTCTTCTTCTACAGAATTAAATATTGATTTGTTAATCGAAACTTTTAACATTTAACTTGCTTACTTACCATTTTTTCCGCTTTCCTTTAGACGCTTTCCTTTTTACGTATGTATTTGCTGGTGTTGCCTTCAACTGTAAGAAAAAAAAAAAAATTTCCAAAATTTTTTAGATAACTTATCTTCAGTTTATAGTAGGGTATTTATTCTATTTTTAAGCCATAAAGCAGCTAGCCCAAAAGAGACTCTTAAATGGCTCTCAAATGGGGCTAATATAAAATGGAAATCCCACGGCCAAATCTCGGTCATAGCCATCTTTAATCTTTTGGCTCATAAAAACCAACAATTTTATAATTAGAATAACGTACTTAATTATGTAATGAGCATTCAAGTAAAGGGGGGGGGGGAAGAGGGAGAGTTGGAAATGCCATGATTTATGCCATGGGCATAAGAAGAAATTTGCTCAGAAAGAAGCAACAAAAAAAAAAAAAAAGTTAAGCAAATGCGACATAATTTACAGCTGCTACACAACAAACAACAACAACAATAACAGCAACAAAAGAAAAATGACAATAAACAACAAAACAAAACAAAAAAGTAATGGAAAGTAAAGAAAACAGAAATGCGTAAAGAGTTGCCCCGAAAAATAATTTGCGGCCTGAGTTATGTCTTCTCGCGGGGACCAGACCCAGACCAAGGCAAATATGTTAATATTTGGTTTATAAATAATTGCCCGTAGGACAGGAGGCGGAGTGGAAGGCGGACAGCGGTGGAAGTGGGTGTGGGAGGGCAGAACAATTGTATCTAGTTGTGCCTAGAATCTAGAAAGGGAGACGGAAGAGAACGAGAGAGAGAGAGAGAAAAGTTTCTGCGGCAGCACTTCAAATGAAATGGTTAAAAGTAGCAGCAAGTAGCAAACACAAACACAGGATGAAGAGCGGAAGGGGTGGGGTGAGAGGTTGGCATACGATGGGTGGGGGGGTTGTGTGTGTCCATGTCGGACTACTTTAATCACGCCATGGGATTAAGGGCCACAAGATGATGAAGAAGTTGCGTGTGCCTGCTCCGAGAGAGAGAGAGAGAGAGTGAGAAAGAGTGGGAGAGTTGGAGATTGGGGGTGTGGGAGTGGGAAGAAGAACCTCTCGTTCACTTACAATTTAATTAACTTTTTTTTTTTTTTTTTTTGTTCTGTCGTTGTTTTTATTTCTTATTAAAGAACGCGCCTTGTTTGTTATTTGCTTTAACGGCCCTCTTTGTGTGTGTGTGTGTGTATAATGCAAGTTTAATCAACGCGCGACAAAATAAAAACTTCAGATACAGATACTGTATCTTTTGTGGTGTGTCTCTTGTGTGTGTTGGTGTGGGTGACGCCGCCAAAAGATTTGCCTAACCGAGCAACAAACTGCCAGATAAGTCCCCATGAACAACAACAACAACAATGCAACGTCTTGTGTCTTCTTCTCTATCTATGTATGGTATGTATGTACCTGGAGAAGGCATGCCTGTCCCCGCCCCTCCCTTCAATTTGCTAGGTGTAATCTCTAGTGTAAGAGCATCGAGATAATATATATTAAGCAAACCGAAAGACAACAAAATAATGACAATTTTTTAATTATAAACGCTTTTGGTTTGTTTAATTAAACGACATGAAAAAAAAACAAAAAAAAAAAAAACAATAGCAACAAATAGAACATTAAATTAAAATGCGCAGTAATAAACATAATCATATGAACCCAAACCCGAACCCGAACCCAACCAATTATCATCCCAGGCTGATCAGAAGAAGTTGGTAATCTGGGTTATCTGGGCGCCACTCAAGATTTCTATATATTTAATTCTAGTTCGATTTTTATTCAATTTCAAATGCTATCATCGAAACGTTTATAATTAGAAATTTGTTTGTATTCAATTCAGATTGGCATCAAAAGAGACCAAGCCGCAGGTAATCAAGCAAGTTGACAAACAAAATTAAAGAAATATCAATAGAAAAACAAAATGAGAATGAATACAAAAAGTTTATTGAAATAATTATTAAACAAGTAGTTAGTAAGAATCAAAAGAAAGTTCTATTTAGAAGTCATTTTTAGGGATATCTCAAGTGCAATCGATTAATATAGATGATAACTAAACACTGCCAACGAATAAAACATCAATAAGTACAACAGTTAACACAAGCCAAGATATCCGATCTCTAAAGGTATTTAACTATGAACGCCGCTTATCGAAAGTTATCGAAAAATATTAATTTGACGAATACCAGAACAAATAATTGAAAATTGCAACCAAACAACACATTATGAATTAAGAAGAAGGCATGAAAGGTGTCTAGAAGCTTTAAACAAACAATCGAATGTTATCGATTAATGAAGATGTGGCACAAAAGTGCATATATAATTGAAAATTGGTACTAAATAACACATTATGAGTACAATTGACTTAAGAAGAAGACGTGGAAGATGTCTAGAAGCTTTGAGCAAACTACTAGAACTAACGAATGTTATCGATTCATAATCGAGCAAGTACTTAAATAGATTTCAAGTGGAAAAACGTTAACCATAGTTGAAAGTACAAATGAAAGTTGATTTGACAAACACCCGCCATCTACTTGGCGATTAATCGATGTAGCGATAGGCAATCGATATTCACTCCACAATCAAATTTGCATATGATAAAACCACGAAATTCCCCAACATTAGCAATGCGTATCTCAAAATCTTTCGTTATGCAGATTGGTCTGTGTGATAAGGTCTTTCCCGTTTTATATTTCTCAGATGAATCGCCACGATATATAAAATTTGACATATGCGCATAGTTTATAGATAGATAATGAATAACAGATGCCATAGAAGCGTGATTTTTATATATATATATTTTTTTTTTTTCAAATGATTAATATTAATCAAGTGTCAGGTTTAGCTCGCGTTAGACAGTGAGAGAGAGAAAGAGAGAGAGACAGAGAGAAAAACAAACAAATCAAAAATCAAATTCCACGAAACCCAAATAAAAAAAAAGGAGAAGAAGAAGAAGCATATTTCTAAAGAAATCTAAAGCAAAGCGCAACCTGCCAAGCAAAGATTGAGAAGCCAAAAGAGCAACTCAAAGACTCGGCAGAGTCTTCGAGGCGAAGCCAACTAATTAACAAAAGATTCAAGATTCTCAGTGAAGATTCTCAATTCCAATTAATTAAAAGCATAATTTATGGCAATGTCAACTCTCAAGCTCATCAATAAAACTCAAAATAAGTATCAGTTACCAAAAAACAAAATAAAACAAAACAAAAAAAAAAAAAAAATGTTTAATTTATGACATTGCAAAAAAAAAAAAAACAATTTATGACTGAAAATTTAAATGCTCAACACGAGACTGAACGACGAGAGCGAGGAGCATGTAACAAAAACTACAACAAAAACAACAAATAAAATGCTAAGAGGAAAGAAGCAACAAAAAAAAAAAAAGAATTAAAAATTCCATTGAAGCTCAAGGAGCTGAGAGAAAAACAAATATCGTCCGTTCGTCCGTCGGGCAGGAAGCAACAGTCATCAGTCGCATCAGGTCCAGAGACCTTAAACAAACAGAAATTAATTATGTTTCGATGGTGAATGCTGCCGCAGTGAGAGACGGAGAGTGGTAGTATAGGGGGGGGGGGGGGGGGGGGGGGGGCCAGGAGATGATACAGATACACACACACACACAGATGCAGAATGTGCATCTGAGACTGAAAATAAAATTATTTCATTTTGGTTCCTCTGTTTATAAGAAAAATATGTGTGTTTTTGTTTGTTTTAACGCGTTCGCTTCCTTTTTGTTGCTGTTGTTGTTGTTGTTGTTGTTGTGTTTTGTTCAGTGCCCATATGTGCATCCCAGAGATGCGTATCTGTGAGATACACTGGGCACCCAGGCAGGCAGGCAGCAGGCAGCACACATGAGCTACTTCATTTTTTTTTTTTTTTGTTTCGTTTCGTTTTCTATTTTTGGGCATAATTTGAAAATTATATTTCGCCAAAGACTAACTCCATAGAGAACTCAAGAAAGTAAAAAAGTGGAAGGAGGAGGCAAAGTAAGAAACTTCTTAGTCGGAATTGGCTTGAGATTCAGATACAGATTCAATTTCAGGGCAAACTGAGATGCTTTTTAATTAGCTTGACATTTCATTTTTATATCTCTCTTTCCCCCTCTTTCTCTCTCTCTCTCTCTCTCTCGTTCTTTTGGCTGCCTTTTTGTCTGTTTTTGTCGTCTGCGTCTTTTTTTTTTTTTGTTGTTTCGGTTTTTGTAGGGTTAAACAACGCGCGTAGATTGATATCTTCAAGTTCATTAGAGTTGCAAGTTGCTTTAATTGGAAATATGCAGAGACGTCGTGAACACTTGGGTGAGAATTAATGATGCCTGACTCCACTCCACTCCCCCTTCCCCACTCCCAGTCTTTTCAGTCTCTTTAGTCTCTCCTGTCCCTGTCTGGGGAATCTCTCTGTGCTGAATTCTGTTTAAACTTGGGCATTTCATTTCTGTTGTATGCCTTGTTTTATGCCCTTTTGCCATTGCTGCTGCTGCTGCCCGTCTGTTTATCTTCTCGTCTCTCGTCCCTCCACTCTTGTCTTTTGGGCTGTTGTGTTAACTGATTTCAAGGAAAGTTTCAATGGAGCTGGAGAAGCCTTTGCTGCCCCCCTACAGGGTCGTTTTAATTAAGCTCTTCTCTATATAAGGCACAATTTAATTTTTTGTATATATGATTTAAGGAATGTGATTAACATGAACGAAAAAAAAAACTCTTTTTCTCGATCAAAAATCAAACTGGAGATGCCTTAAGCTTAAGGATTGGTGTGATAGGGGAATCGAGGGACGGGCGGGCTAATAAGTTATTCTTCTATTCTATCTATCTGTCTTTTTCCTTTGAAATTTTCACTTTAGCCCGCATGTCTTGTTAATTTCCTATGCCCATCTATGAAAAATGTAAACTTTGCTCTCACAATACACACACACACACACACACACAGAAAATTAACACCTAGTTGCTACATTTCCAGTTAACAAAAAAACACACTTACACACACAGACACACACACACACACACAGATAGAGAGCGGGCCCACCTTGGCCCGTAACAAGGTGTCATCTTGTTGAGTCTATGCTAAATGAATTAGAGCTAGAGTTAGTTGCTCCAAAATGCCATAAATATAGCCCCATTATAGGGGCTACTTCTCCCACATGTTTCTAGATCTAACACTTTCTGTTTTTTTTTTTTGTATCTCTTCCTCTTAAAATGCAAATTAGAATAACAATTAGAGAAATTAAGAACATATGTATATATAAATATATATATTTTTTTTTTGTGGTTTTCCATTTTGATATAAATTGCCCAAGACTTTTGAGTTTCGAGTTTTGTTACTGTTTGCTTTACCCCTATATCTAGGTAGATAGTTAGGTAGCCCCTCCCCCTCCTCTCGCACCAAATGTAGTCTAGAGTGTGTGTGTGTGTGTGTGTGTGTATTCTGCTCTGTGCCTTGTGTTCTATTAACGTAATTTTCTACTTGATTTCTGACGCTCATAAATCATCATCAGTTCTCCCTCAGATAGTGTCGTCGTCGCCGTTGTCGTTGTTGTTGCTGTTGTTGTTGTTGTTGTTGTTTAGGTGGTAGTCATTGTCGTTGTTTCTCTCTGTGTGTGTGTCGTCTCTTTCAAACCATGCAGCGGCGACACAGTTAACAGCAGCAACAAGTTTCAAGATATTTTTTTTTTTTTTTGGTTTTTTGTACGTTTTTGTTTAGTTTTTTGTTTGATGTATCTGCAGGATACGAATGGTGAAAAATTGATAGCTTGCGCTTGCCTGTCTAACCAAACTATGCATAATAAATGTTTTTCGTAAACAATATAGCAAAACCAACAACAAAGATGAAGAATTTATTAAACAAAAAAGAGAATGATAAAAAGATAAATTCGTATGGCGAAACACAAAATGCGAATTTGGAATTTATTTGGGGAATTTTTTATGAGCCGAGACGAGTTGGGAGAGACAGAGACAGAGACAGAGAGAGAGAGAGAGAGAGATGGAGAAGAGGCTTAAAATATTTGTCTGAAAAGGCTAAAAGAGCAAATATGTTAAGCTCTCTCATTTGAAACTGTTATACTGCATATTAACCAAAACAAATGTGCCATAAATTTATTTAAAGCCACATTTTATTGCGTTTTTTTTTGGGTTGAGAAATTGTTAAAACTTCAAAGTCTGCCAGTCTCAGTTTTATACTGGGCAGCAAACGAACTGTTATACAATGGAATTTAATGTATTGCGTTTGCTTTTTGTACGATATCATTAAAAATTCAAAGAACAGGATTAATAACTGTTATACGAAAGTGGCATACTGTTATACTGCTTAGTACAGGCAACACTTGACGTATGGAGTTTGTTTTTGTTGCAGGTCTATCTTAATAACTGTTATACAAACTGTTATACGACTTTGTATAGCAGCATTGAACGCTTGGGTAACACTTTTTTAGCAGACTTATTTCCAATGAACTTTTTTTTGGTTCTACTCAATATTAAATTGTCGCTTATTGTGTTAGAGTCTCTAGAAAACTGTTATACACATTTGGTCTTTGGGATAATTGTTGGTAATTTTTCATTTCTTTATTGGTATGTGTGTGTGTGTGTGTGTTTTGCGTCTGGTTGACGGGCACTTGCATTGGTAATTTGTCAGCGCCTGGCATTATTTCACATGATCTTGTTATAATTATAAAACCAACCAGCCAGCCAACCAACCAACCGATTGGGCCTTGTCTTCGCTTTGTATCCTGTCTGTCTCTCTCTCTTTCTCTCTCTCTCTCTGCCTAATCATGCTCATGTTGGCTCAGAGGGCTCACTCTGACACTCCCATTCACTTCACAATGTAAGAGTAAACCAATAATTTCCAGTCAACCTGAAAGAACGACCCTCATAATTATAAAACCATTTCTCCATCTACCTTCACTTGCTGCTCATCTTGTCTTCCTCCATTCTGTTTTTTGTTTTTTTTTTTTTTTGTGCCCTTGTTTAAACCAACAACATATTGATTAATTTTTTGAACAGCTGAAGGAATAGTGCGGGAACCCCTACCTTGTACCCCGTAACCCGTAACCGGTGGACCCGCAGCACGAACAAGCAACAACAACACGTTTGCGTCTTGGAAGAGAAGAGTCAAGTCGTCCATCAACTGGCCAAGTCAAGACGAACCTCGTGCTGCAATTCATCAAACTGTGTTCCTTGTTTGTTTGATTTATTTTGCCAGCTCCTTCAATTTTACCTCTTCCTTTTGCTTTCATATCCCCCCGCCCCTGGGATCGATCGGTTAGCTCGCTCTCATATCATTAGGCCTCTGGGCCTTTCTCTCTCTCACTCACTCTCTCTCTCTCTCTCTCTGTCTCTTGTGTGGTTGTGGTTACCGAAAAAAATCAATTTGACGTGATTGCATTGATCATAATTTTCTTTTTTTCCCTCGTTCATTTTGAGCTTTCTTTCGCCTGTGTTTGTTTTGAATATTTTGTTAGCCGGCTATTAGATTTGATTATTTATGTAGCCATGGGCCATGGCTCGTTTGAATTTGTTCGGCAATTAGCCAGACAGACAGCCAGTCAACCACTCAGCGAGCCAGCCAGCCAGCCAGCATAGATGCCCAAGACAAAAACAAAAAATAACTATTTGTTTAAATGAAAAATGACCAAAAAAAATAAAAGAGAGAGAGAGAGAGAGAGAGAAGAAGGCAAAGGGGGGGACAAGAAAACATCAGAAGAGACTTTGCAAATGGCAAACTTGGCTTCAAATATCGGCTCGATTACCTTAGATCTTTTGGCAATGGCCAAATATATTTGTATTTGACCAACAATTGGGCGTTAAAAATTAGCTTTTAATGGCCAAAAGTTGGTTTATGAATGAAGATATTTGTAGAAATATGGCCAATTAAGTGTTCTTACGTCGAACACTTTGATAGAAGTCCGTTTCAAATCGGTTTTTATTTTGAGTTAGAATAGATTATGCTCATTTTATTAGAAAATGTTTGTCTTTTGTTTTTTCTTAGGAATTTCTTTTCTTTTTCTTCTGCAGTAGTAGTAAGTAGTTGTCATAGTTTAGCAACATGTTGCTAGCAAAATGTTGCCAACTAACATTAGTATGCGCATTAGCGCCTAAGTGACAGCTCGACGCTGTCTCCATTCATGACTTTCGCAGTCCGTCACAATGGCAATAAAAAATGTTAAACAGGATACAACAAACAAAAACAAAAACAAAGCAAAACAAACAACAACTGACAACTCAACTCAAAGTGACAAGTCAACCAGTGAGTGAGTGGACTGTGGAGGTGAGTGAATAACTGACTGACTGTCTGTCTGACTGACTGACTGAGTGCCAAAACTCTTGTCAATAAATTTTCACAGCAGCCCGCCGCCACTCCAAACGAGATAATCCTGCACAATTAAGCTAAAGGAGCGGCAACACCCCAAAAAAATTCAACTTTGACAAGTGGAAAAAAGTCAACTACGAGACTTGAGACCCAAGACCAAAGAAATTTATAGCCAATGTGCAATAAAACACACAGGCGCAAAAACACACACAAAACAAACGAAAACGAAAAGAGAGGCAGACAGACAGACAGACAGAGAGAGAGAGAGAGAGAAACGCAACAATAACATAATTTATGGTTCGAATGGCCAGGTAGCCTGAAAGGAACGTTTGTAAAATGATCACCTGTTCCTGAGAGGGACACACAGAGAGAGAAAGAGAGAGAGAGAGAGCAAAAGCTGCGGGAGGTAGGCAAGTCACAGTGGAACAGAGACATGCGAAAAAAAAGGAGGCCAAAGTGAAAGAAGCAAAATGTTCTCGCAACAAAGTTCAAGTGTCAAATGCAAGTAAACTTCTACCAAAAGCAATTGAGCTGAACTCTTATGTGGAAGTCCTCTCCCCCTGCCCGTAGCACGCTCTCTTGTCGCTTCCCAACAAGGATAGGACTCTTGCAAGTATTACTTTTAAGTCTTTTTGGTAGATGCTTCAACCAATGTGTCTGTGCCTCCTCCTCACAGTCGGACCAAAAAAGTCTCGCAGTCACCCAGGAGTCTTGGGCATTTTGAGTGTCGCCCCAGCATGGAGTCGTCTCTCCCTCAACTGCGTGTGTATGTGTGTGTGTGTGTGACAATGCGCAATATTTCGAATTGCAATGTGCGGGTCGAGGGCAAAAGAAAGAAGAAAAAAAAAAAATAATACTGAACACCACATGATGTCGTCCCATGTTCAGAGTCAGTCAGTCAGTCAGGCAGATCCCGATGCCCCGATCTCTTCTCGTTCACGTTTCGTGTTGTATGTAAATTGATATTTTTTTTTGGTCTTTGTCCAGGCAACACCTTTGAGCTGACTTCCTTTTCTCTTCTAACCTTGAAAGCCGTGTCTGGTTGAGAACATTTAATGAAATCATTTGCAAAACTCTTTTACAGACTGACTAATAAAAAAACGAAATAAAATTTAACGACACTTCAAGGTAATCTGGATTAAACCAGAGAGAAACAGAGAAAGAGAGAAAGAAAGGGAGAGCCCAAAAAGCCTATGGAAAAGGGTGTCACGTTACGCATAATTTATGGCCCAAGACAAGAAAAACTATCTCTAAAGATCGAACATGGCGTACAGAGCAAGCGGGGCTTATCTTGATTAGAATTTTCAAGACATACAGAGAGAGAGAGAAGACACCAAGAAGAATCAGAAGAAGACCCAGACGCAGACGAAGACGAAGAAGAAGAAGATACAGCACCTGCATCATCTTTCTCATACGGTTTCTTCTTTGGCTAGAGACTCTCTAGTAAGTTGGGTTTCTTTTGTGGTAGTTAGTTCTTTTCTGATACTTTTTGATAGTTTCGGCTGCCGAGGGAGCCGAAATAATGAAATAATGTTGACACACACACACATACACACACGCACATCCATATAGACGTCCCCCAGAGATAAGATTTCAGTTTGTGCTTCTATACACCTATCACACACACACACACGCACACACACGCACACACACACACACCACACGCACACACTCACTTTAATATATATATTTTTTTGTTTTTTGACAGCAATATTGATTCGAGTGAAACAGCCGCAATTTCTGTTATTGAGTAAACAAAAAAAAAAAAAGCCCACGAACAATGTTGGGGAAAAGCGTTAAGAGAAAAGGTGAGTGAGTGAGTGAGTTCTGTGTGTGTGTGTGTGTGAGTGTGTGTGTCTATCGGTAGGTAGAAAATCGAAATCAACAACAAAAATGCTAGACAGAGAGATAAGGTTCAACCAGCCGCCAGCAGCTAACCGAAAACAAAAAAAAAAAAAAAACCATCAAAAATTATAACAACTATAAAAGAAAAAAAAAAAAAAAAAAAACAAAACCAAACGCTGAAAAATATTTATAAACAATTGTAAAAGTGTTGCATATTGCCTATTGATCTCAAGTGACATATTCAATCTTGGATCTTGCTTTGGTTGACAGGTTTTTTCCAGCTGCCTAGCGGCCCCTCAAAACGCGCACACCCCCCCAAGCAAAGGTATCCAATTTTCTCACCTGCTATATATCTGCTTGGTTGGTTTGATTTTTGTTGCTGTTGTTATTGTTGTTTGTGTTAATCCGAAAACTGTGGTAATTAAAAACCGCCTTGCGCGTCTGTCAAAGTTAATCCAATTTCACGTTTGCTTACACACTCTTCTTCTTGCTGGCATGTGTATCTCATAGATACGCACGATGCGAGAGATATATCTGTATATATATAAACACTACACGACACACAACACTCTGTTGCTGCTGCTGCTGCTGCTTTGCAAGTAAGTAATTTTACTTTTTTTTTTTTCGGACAGATTTTTTAATTAAAATTTCATGTAGCGAAAATTCATGTTGTCGCTATCTGTGATAGGTTCAAGTTATATAGTATGAAATGGGGGACAGTTGGATGAGATGCGATGAGGAGGTGTCGGTGTCGGTGTCGGTTTGTCGGTTGTCGGTTTGTCGTCTGAGAGAAGGCTCAAGTAGACATCGAGAGCGCCAAAAATCCAATTTTAGTTGACGCTGTCGTTGTTGTTATTATTGTTGTTGTTGTCATCGCCATCGTCATTGATCACCGCAGATCGAGCAACTGGGACGGGAGGTGTGTGTGTGTGTGTGGTGGGTTGGCGGAAGGGGGAGCCCAGTTAGCCGCCAGTCGCAAATCTTGTTTCTTTATAACAATTTTCAACACACATTCTCACATACAACAATTTGTTGTATTTTCATAACTCGTTTTTTTTATTTATTTGTTTTTGGTTTTTATTTTATTTCTCGCTCTTTATTTCTTTTTGTTGTTGTTGTTGTCGCGAGGAAGCGGCAGGCCAACCAACTCGTTGGCTATTTTAACTCACTTCTTCTGCTGCTGCTGTTGCTGCTTCTTCTTCTTTCTTTTCTTTCTGTTGTTGTTGTTTTTCTTCTCTTAGATTTTTGTATTGTATTTTTTGTTTTTGAGCACACAATAAAAAATAATAATATTTCACTTTTCTTTTATTGATTTTGATTGGGAGTTTTCACTTGAAAAAAAAAGCATAACACAAACAAATCGCGCAATTGTCTGAGAGGGGCAACGAAAAAAACAAAACTAATAATATTTATCAGGGTGTCGGCATTTAGTCCGCACACCTCCAAACGCAACGATCGTTGAAAACAAACTGAGAAGCACCGAACAAAAATTATATGCTCAAGCCAACAGATTGCTCTGTTAAGTTAACAGTGGGCGAGCGAGAGAGCGAGCAGAACGTAAGAGAGAGCATAGAAGCATGGAAAACTGAAGAGCGAAAGAGCGAACGTGCGGCGTGCAAGTGTCGGACGAAGTCAATAAATATTCTCATTTTTGTGGAGGTTTTTTTTTTTGTATAATGGGAAAACGGTATTAAAAAATCGTAGAGAATCAATTTTTGATATGTTTCTAATAAGATGAGAAGACGAGTTTATTACAAAGGGAAATTAAAGAATGTAATGCATCTGTGTGTAATTCGTTGGCATTCTGTAATGTCTAAAATATGGTTTTGAAAAACTAAGCTATAGGTCAACTAGTATTGAAATTAATATTTTTTTGAGTTATTTTTATTTAAGTTTCGCTTGTCTTATCCACATTATCCATATACATTTCACTTGTATATATACATATGCGTACGATCAGCTGATTTCAGGGTTTCTTTTTGCTAGTTTTATATCAGCACTTTCCCTTTGTTTCTTAATTATTGACCATACATTTACAGTTGCGCCGCTACCGTTTGTCCTCCCGTCCTCCTCCTCTTCCTCATGTCAGTCAACTTGCACTTTCTCAACCCCCAAATTTGGTGACAAATCTCTGGGTCGAAGATTGACAGCTCCGTGCGGCACATGTGTTATGTTTCGCAACCTCCCCGCACATCCACCGACCGAGCTGAGGCATCTGCTTATATGTACATATGTATGGCTCTCTCTCCCTTTCTTTCTCTGTGATTTTTCCCGCATCCCCTGCAACGTTTTTTTACTTAGTTTTTTGGCTGTTGTTGTTGTTGTTGGTGGTGGTGCCGGTGCTGTTGGTGGTGGTGGTGGTGGTTCGCAAATATACAGGGTGTACTTAAGGTCCAAACAGTAAACTCCCGTTCCCGGTTTATTGTCACACACAGGCAATGAAGGTGTAATGAGAGCACAAAGAGAGCACGAAACATTCCGAACTCTCTCACAATTCTTTGCTCTCTCTCTCTCTCTCGCGCGCGCTGTTGCGCTCTCTGTTGATGTCGCTCATAACTGGTTTTCAGGTTTTTTATCTGCTAAGGGTCTTGTTAAAAGTAATTCGTAACACGTTGTTACCAGATAACGCCGTCAACCCACGAGCTCAGCGCTCCTAACGAGTCTTCTGCTTCTTGCCCTACCGCGCCACTTCGTCACTCCACCACGCTTCCCCCGGTTCCCTCCCTACCGTACGCTTCCTGCTGCTGTTGCCTTGTTAGCGTCATCGGTTGGCTTGCTAAAAGAGCGATAAAAAAAAAAACACAGAAAACAGAACCCAAGAGCCGGTAAACGAGAAGAAAGGAGTAGAGTAGAGTGGAGTAAAGTGGAGTGGTTTGCTGGTGGGGGAGGGGGAAGGGGAGGGGAGGGGAAAGGCACACAGGGCGATGCAGATCGTTTGCAGTTTGCAGTCCAGGCTCACGTTTTGACTTTTGGCTTTGACTTTGCTTCAGCTCCGTCTCCGATCTCCCGTTTCCCGTTTCCCATCTCCCGTCTGCCGTCTCTTGCGGTTCAATACTCTCCGTTCTGTTCTGGTGTTCTTCTGTTTTCTGCATTTCGCTTTAGCTCCAGGGTGCCCCTCATAAGATTTCTCTCTGCGGATGGGCGAGCCGGTTCTCCACATGTGGCTTGTTGTATGAGTGATTTTGCCTAGTTAGGAGTCAGCAGCAACAGCAGCAGGCAGCAGGCAGCAGGAGTATAGGCAGGAGATGAGCAATAGCGGGGGAGAGAGAGAGACGGCAAGGAGAAGGAGGAGTAGACGACGACATCGAGGTATGCGAAAAAATCTCATGTTTATATGCAACAACGAAAAACGAAAAACGAATAAGAGGGAATAAGAGGAAGAAATGAACAAGCAAATCGTGATCTCTCTGCTGCTAATGAACTTACAATGGCTATGGCTATGGATCACAGTCTTAGATAGAATGTGTGGCAAAATGGTGGGACACCATTGTTGGAGGGAGGGAGGGCAAGGTGGCCCGAAACACACCCACTCCTTGTGATTGACCCATGGACAACAAAATGAAAAAATCACAATAAAGGAAAACCAAACGTTTTTTTTTTTTAGGTTTCGTGCCTTCCATCAGTTAGCCTTTGGGCAGACTCTCAGATGCCAGACAACAAGATGAAGACGGAGACGAAGTCCGAACCAAACCTCAACACAACCCAACCTCAGTCCTCCTGATCACTGATCATGATCAGTAAAACTAACAAGAGGTGTTGCTTCTGTCGTTGTTGGTCGTCGTTGTTCGTCATCGTGATTTTCCTGGGTGGTACCAAGTTTTTAGCCATCTCCCTCTTCCTTTCTCTCTCTCTCTCTCTCTCTGCTCCTGGCTACCTCTTTGTCTTTGTCTCAACTTTTTGTTTGTTTCTTGTTTACCCAAAGGGGGAATTCGGTTTAAGCTAGACAACAACAACAACAACAACAACAACAACAACAACAACCAGTGGCGATTGCAACACTGGCGCTCTGTCAATGCTCATTGAAGACTAAAACAGGCAAACAGCTCACTTCTTGGTAAAACGAGACGAGATCTGTGACTCCTAGAACTGAGAACTGAGAACTGCCATCGTCTGGGCACATCTCTCACTGGGTGGTAGCCTGCCTTGGCTTGCTGTTAGCCCAAGTCGAACTTACTTAAGTCTGACAAATCAATTTCAGTGCAAGAGAAACGCTTAAGTTTAATTTGAAGCTCATAAATCGTTAAGAGTTTCAAATTGAAAGATCATTAATATTATTGTGTCTTGTAGAAGACACAGACAGAATCATACATAGATAGACAAGCCGAGACAAATACTGAGAAAAAGAGGAGAGAACAGAAACTAAGCATAAGTAATGAGGTGAAACGAAAGAAACAAGCAGCAACTCTTTGAAATCGCTTAGAATATCAACCAAAAACGAACAAGCAAAGTGACCAAACGAAATTCCAAAAACTTTCAAAAACTTTATAAAATACATCAGAAGGCTTTTGAAAATTGTCTGAGAAAAAAACTATTCGTTTTTCATGATGCAATTTTCATCTTTTTCTAGAGTTTAGAGAATATAATGAAGATAAATCTTTGAAAAATCATCTAAAAATTGAGTTACAAGAGAAAACTGGTCCTGAAACCAGCAAATGTTATGGTTTTTGAGCGAATTTTTTCAAAATTGTTGGGTTAAGTGTACAAAATTATTATGGGCTCTTTTGCATATTTCAAAATGCCAACCAAAACTTTAGAGATTTGTAAAAAAGAACGTTTAAGGATTAAAAGAGCCTTCCTGATTCCCAAATATTGATGTTCTAAGCAGTTAGAGACTCGCGATAGTTCTTATGAAATGTATTCGTAGGTGATTTTAAAAAGGACATTTGAAGGCATCCTAACAAACTAAAGTTCCTTCCAGGATATGCAGTTTTGATAGATTTCTTTAGAACCCGTTTGCTTCTCTGGCATTTGGATAGGAAAACTTAGCTTGGGGGGAGTCGCCAACAACCAGCCCAGATTTCACCTAAACACCTCATAAATATGATTTTAATCGATTTGCGACACACTTGGCTTAAATGCTACACCGTATTCCCCCCTGCCTTCGCAACCCCACCCACCCCTTTTGCTCCTCACTCTCGTGCCAAACATTCAAGATAAAACTCATGGCGAAACATTTCAAATATCCATTTGAAAACAATGAAAAAGCAATCAAATGAACGCACCCACAAACAAAATTCGAAACTTTATTTCCTACTCTCCATCCAACTCACTCTTACCCCCCTTCCACGGTGTGTGTGTGTGTGTGTGTGTGTTTCGGACAAAAAGTTTTTGACAAAAATGTTTGTACGCATATTTTTGCATGAGTGGGAAATATTTTTGTTTCAATATGAACAAAAAAAAAACATTCCAAAAACTGCAAACAAGTTAGAGTTAATGTAACAACAGATACAGAGAAGGAGAGAGAGAGAGAGAGTGAGGGGGAGTGGATGACAAGAAAGTTTGTCTATTGACAAAACTCCGATATGTGTCGATAAACTACATATATCGTTTATATATATATGTTTATATGTAGAAGTCAAACTTCTTTGGCTTGGCTTTTCGCTCTCTATTGTTGTTATCTGATTTTGGGAAACTGCATTTGGCCCCCACGACGACACGACCTGACCTCAGTGACACTATCCTCCGCCCCTCACCACCAACTCCCTTTCTTCTATGTATGCATGTGTCTCTGTCTCTTTCTACTGTTTAGCAAAAGTTTATTTTTTGGCTTTCAACTTTTGCTTAGTCGAGCAAAGCAAACCAAATGAACTTCGCAAAGCAGTTGTCGCTCGATTTGTCTTCCTCCAGTGAATTCTACTTTTTGCCAAAAAAAAAACCACCTCCCTCCTCCCTCTCCCCATCCCACTCTTCCTATCCTTCGTGAAGCATTCTCTTTTTGTTATTTTTCTCTGTTGCATTCTCTCTTATTGTTTGCTGCATTGCAATTGTTCCGCTTAGTTGGGTAAAAGCGCATTTTTTTGTAAGCCAAAAAGAAAAAAAAACTTTTTTCATTTGCCCTCTTGGCCCTTCCCCCCTCCCCCTTTCCCTATCACCCTTCTTGCTTTTCATTACCCTTCTGTTTCATTCATTTAATGAATTGGCAAAGATTTAGAGTAACATCTGGCCGTAAGTTAGTAATTTGTAGCAAAGTGAGAGAGAGAGAGAGAAAGGGAGAAAGGGAGGGAAAGGGAGAGCAATAGAATTCTATTTATTGGTTAAATATATTGTTAGCATTCGCTTTTGACTAATTTACTAGCTCAATTATGTGGTAGCCCTGCAAATTTGGCGTCATATTTATGATACTTAGGCATTGGGGTTTTTTTTTTTTTTTGTCTCTTTGATAGAGGGCTGGGTGCGTGGGGGGGAGGGGTGTAAGACAATTTGGTAGGTCATACATTTCAATATTTGTCGTACGTTCGTAAATATATAATATAACTAAATACATACATTTCTATATATATTTATCTCTATGCGGGTTATCTCGTGTGTTTAATTTTATTTCCATACCCTGGCAGACAGACAATGAGAGGGAATATTAGGTTGCTTGAAATTAGGAGAATCTAAGGGGGGAGATTCAGAAAGGAAGGTTATGCAATTTCTCTTTCATATTTGTTATCGAAATCATTTGTGCAAAAGATCTTATCGATTATTTTGAGACAACTCTGATGATCTGAGCATCTTGAACTACAGAAAAGGTCATCCATGAACTTTTTGTTGAAAAACTTCAATAATTAACCTCTATTTAGTTGAGCTTAAAATGTTAGCAAGTCAGGTTACAATGGCAATCTAAGACAAAAGGCCATGGATATAGAGCACAAGTCCTAGAGACAGTTTTGGCTGGAAAGTAAAAGCAACTCTCTAGACCATTTAAACCATTTAGAGATGGGTTTTTTAATTGCTGTTCATATGGAGAATGGTGAATAGAAATTTGAAATTAATAAAATGCCAAGCTAAACGCTTCAAAGAAATTGGCTTAAGGAAAAGGAAATAGGAAAAAATTGACGCAAATTATTAAGTGGAATGCGTTGTAGATTCCCCACAAAAATGCCAGGGCGGTCTCTAGGGTATCACAGAATCGTCACTTTCCTGCTATGCTGCTTACTTGGGTAGTTAGGGTAGTTGCTTTTTTTTTTTTTTTTTTGGGTTTTGTGACGTAAAACTCAACCATAATTAGCTTTGGCCTCTGTTCTGCGTGTGTGCGTATGTGTGTGTGTGTGTGTGTGTGTGTGTATGTGTGTAAAATGGTGTGAATTATTTTCTCTTCCCTTATTCGATATCTTAATTTTCTTTAATGGTTTATTATGGATTCCAGCAACTGCTGCAGCAGCTTGCGTGTATTGAGTTTACCTTCCCCTCCTTTACTCACTCCCCACGTTGCCCCTCACCGTGACTGCTGGTCTATCTGTTTTACTATCTACCAACCAACCAACCAACCGACCAACTGATAATGTCGTCTGATTGACAATCGTTTTTTATTTCAGTTGTTGTTGTTGTTGTCTTTGCTTTCTTTGGTATTTTGTAGTTGTTGTTGTTGTTCTCTCGCATTTATTTTTATATTTTTTTTTTTTTGCGATAATGATAATAATATGTAATAATAATATTTATTTTGTATTTTTTTTCTTTCTTTTTTTTTATGCCATAAATTGTGGTTTATTTATGGAAAATGAGATTTGTAGTGGCGCATTAATTGGTCTCTGTCTGTCTAAACTGTCTGCCTGTCCGAACTGTCTCAGACTTTGACTGCTCTGGGATCTCTGGGACAGGCAACACGCTTTACATTACTTTGCCAATGGCACGCATGGAATTTTGCTTAATGATGATGATAGAGAGAGAGAGAGGGAGAGGGAGTGATGATAATGATGTTGATGATGAGGGGAAATGATGAAGGCGTTGATGGCTATGATGACATTGATATTTCTTTGTATTATTATTATTATTATTGAGAAATTGAAAGACAAAGCTGAGTTTCAGTTTCAGTTTCAGTTGCTTTTTAATTGAATTGCTGACATGATTAAGATGATCTCTCGCCCTGTTTATGACGACAATAATGATGATGATCTTTGGGCGTTACGCTCTGTATTGATAATGAGATGAATGGCTGAATGGCTGACATTCTATATATATGTACATACATCTGTTTCTTCTTTATATCAATTGTCCTTGAAAATGTTGTTTACAATTTCTGGTATTTTGTTAATGAATTAAACGAACGTTTTATATTAACTTAGCTAAGACTATAATTAAGGGAAATCTCTCTTGCCTCTATTGCCATTTACAATGAGATCTTTCTGAGATCTATTCTGGCACGAACAGTGGCAATGAAGGCCAACAAGGAGCCCAATGGCATTCCAATTCAGAGAGCTACGAACAAAAGGGCTGTAACCTTTAACCTTGGCTCACTAGGAACTGTCTTGTATAGTCGATTAGTCTGCATGTTTCTTGGACCTTGACCTGCTGAGCAGACAAGTTCAGCTTCTATCTAAGAGACTCCAAGTCTATTTAAGCTAAGGATAAAGAGTTTTTGAGTTCTTAGTAATTACTAACGAGCTCAAAGTCAATGCAAATAAAGGTTAATCAGTGATGTCAAAAAATTGTCTGGGTTATTTGAAACAATTCAAGGTTCAAATTGACTGTCTCTCTGTCTCTCTTTCTCTTTGGCTAGTTTACTCAATTATCATTTGCAGCTGCTTCACAATTATCTGAAATGAAACTCACTTAACACCTCTTAAAAGTTACACAAAAATGCCTAAACATTTGACCTCAAGGTCATGGAATGAACGGAAACGAATGGAAACCCAAAATGTTAGACATCCTGTTCAGATATTGTTCAGTTAAAGTCAAGACAATGGGCAATGGCCAAGGTCAAGAGATATGAAAATGGTAAACAGATTTCGTATTTAGCTCTAAAATAAAAAAGGGGTTAAATAGTCAAATGACCTTTCGTCTTTTTTGTTTTTCGGGTGTTCATGTAAAAATTGAAAATTTTTCAACTAAGAATTTAAATTCTTTTGCACTTGAGCTCAATTTGAAGATATTGTTTTTGGACGCGAAGGGGAAGGGGGAGGGGGATTGGTTGAAGTGAGCTCTGTGATTTCTGTAGCCTTCAATTTATTAACCTCAATATCAATTGTAAAGCATAAATCTCGATAAAAGTAAATACGGAGCGAGGGAGCAAAAAAAAAAAAAAAATCAAAAGCGTAACGAAACGAATTCATTTCGGTGAGAGCGGCAAAAAAAAAAGAAGAAAAAAAGGATGTAAAAAGGATTGCGCTTCGGCAGTGATTTTCAATTTAAAAAATTGCACGCAAAAGCGCCACAAATCAAAGGAATTGACTTTGGAGATGGAGCTGGATATACATAGGAGCGGTGGGGAGGGAGGGAATGGGAAATGGGAAGGGGGGGCGGGCGGTGAGATGGAGATGAGGCGGATGAGGCTAGCCCCAACTCAACAATAAATTTCAATCTGTAAAACTTAACTAAAGGCATGCAGCAGCAGCAGCAGAAGCTTCTGTTGTAAAGGAACTTTCAAATGCAAAGCGAGTGAAAAATGCCACGCCTCCTACCCAACCTTCCAACTCGTTCTCTCTCTCTCTCTCTCTCTGTCTGTCTCGCTCTATCTTTCTCTCAATACACGCCGCAATAAATCTCAATTGAAAATGCTTTTTGCTCTTTCAGTTTCAGTCTTCAGCTTCAATGGACTGCAAAAGAAATCAATGGGCGAGTGGCGCCCCCTGTCGTTCGCTTTGTAATTAATAAATGCCTCGGATACGAATCGGCAAGGAGGCGGAGGGTGCAGGGGACTAGTGCCTGATGATTAGTCCCAATGACAAAGGCAATCAAAACACTTTAACAAAAACGTGGCAATTAAAATTGCACAAAGCGAACGAGAAAGAGAGAGAGAGAGAGATGGTGAAAGGCCTGCCGAAAAGTGGCGCCCCCTATTGACCGCAGTCAGCAACTGCTGTTTGATTGCTGTCAGAGTGTATATGTGTGTGTGTGTGTGTGTGTGTGTGTGTGTGAAGCAATCACGCCAAATAAATCATTCAATGCATTTGCCAGCAGTTCTCAGTTCCGGAGAACTTGCGAATTATTCATGTGGTTGCGGTTAAGAGCAGCAGCTGGACCCCAGACTCAAACTGAATCCACACACCTCACGGAGTAGAGACCTCCGTATCAAGGCGATGGCGATGGTGTTGGGTGTTGGGTGTTGATGTTGGTATCGGAGTCAGAGAGAAGCCGCCTGCTTATCTGTCATCAACCACACAGTTTAGTGGGCTGAAAGGAAATTACTTCTGGGCAAAATGGCCAACGGAAGTTCGCAGTTTGTATGAGATGAATGGGATTTTGGCAATTGGGTTTGGGTTTGCGTTTGCTTTTGCTTTTTGCCCGATGACGATTAATGTACAACAACAACAACAACAGCAACAAACCCAACTGCAAATGGAAAGTGTTGAAAATGTGCGTGTTCAATCGATATTGCAAGTGCCTTCAAGATTTTGGCCCAGGAAATGGCAATTGCAAGGGCCACACATTAGTTTCTATGCAAAGCAAAAATGAATTTACACAAAAGTTAAGTAATGAAAGTTTTATTCAGTTCTAGGGGGGACAGCAGTGGAAGTGCTGGGAAAATATCGATATTCACCTACATCGATATTTCGACCCGCATCGATGTTACGATTTTTTGTGGTGAAATATTTAAGCTTAGAAAAAAATATCATCATTTCGAACAAGATTCCAACTTGGACTCTTAAACTACTCGAAACAATATGTTTCAAACTTGTTCAAAACGATTAAAGACGTAAAAAACGTCAATGGTAAGCAAAAATTAATCGACTTTAGTCATCCATAAAAACCAAACCATACAAACATATCAAAAATATTATGACATCCAAGTATAATTTATATATTTTTAACAAAAAGGTGTAAGGCAACGATCTAAAATCTGATAGCATTAAAAATTTGAAGAATAAAATGTGTTCTTTTAAATTGCACCTATTTTACCTATGCCTAGGTCCCAGATTTAGGCACTTGAATATTCTTTTCTAAAGGATTATTGTGCGTTGAATATTAATCTAAAGGTCTGATTGTTCAGATTGACTGTCGCTTGGGAGTCATAACTAGGAAAATAGATAAAAACTTTATTGACACCCGATATATTGAATATCGAAGTTAGCAGTATCGATGTTTTTGATATTTTTATCGATATTAGATTATTAGATCAAAGTTATTCCCAGTGCTAGCGGAAGGGCAACATTGATCTAAAGTTTTTGAAACCAATAAAAATTAATCAAAACTTACTTTGACTTTACTGATTAACCATCTATTTAGGATCTTTTGGGTCAAATTGCTCAAAAATTGAACTGCTAGTTTGTTTAAGAGCCGACAGACGGACAGACAGACAGCACCTTTTGAAGGAAGGAAAGAAGAAATTGAGATTAGAGTCCTTTGATGCAAGCCTATTGAGTGCTGAACCCGCTTGGGTTAACTACTTTACGATATGAGGACAATATTGAGCAATATAAAGGAAATAAATGATTTTCGATAATTTGTGAAAATAAATCAACTTTTTATTACCTTCACTCACATTCAAACTCTTTTCCTTTTACTCACTTCTGTGGCAAAACGAACTTTTAGCCTATCAAACATTTAATCAATTCCCCATAAATCACATGTCAAATCAGGCTCCATATCGAAGGGGGCGGGGCCCGCTCTGGCCTTTAACCTCCACTACGCTTCATAGCTGAACCCTCACTTAACAACCAACTAACCAACCAACCAGCTAACTGACTGACTGACTAACTGACTGACTGACTGACTGACTGGCTGACTGACTGAGTGCATATCATGACTGAGGAAAATTGCTTAACTATATGGAAAATTGACAAGTTTTGATGGCTGACAGTGCGGTTGTTTGCTCCACCTTACCACCTAAGCCCCCTCTGCCTGCCTCCCTCTCCCTCTCACTCACTGTCGTCGTCGTCGTCGTTAGTTTGGTTATGCATGATTTGCAGTAAAAATGCATAAATGGAAAAGAAAATTTTTTATCAAAAAATTTTGTACACTCTTTCTCTCAGTCTCTCAGTGTCTCTCTCTCTCTCAGTCTGAATCTCAGACTGTGTTTAAAGGTTGGCCATGGCGTGTTTTGCAGAAATAGAAAAAGTTTTTTTTCATTTTGTGTCTGTTGACAGACATCATGACGATGACAGGAGACTAGAGAATGGCATAAGAGGGGGGGCGGGGGCAATGGATGGCAGGGGAAAAAGACATTGCAGGTTGATTGAACCTAGGGAATTGATTAGAAAATTGGCTAAGCAATTTGTCAACCATTTTCTATAAACGATCCCCCACCCCCCCTCCCCACAAACTAATATTGGACACTAAACAAGCAAAAGCAAAAATTTCTATAGAGAAAGAAAGAGAGAGAGAGAGAGAAACAGCAGCAGCAGGAGCATTTGCTATAAATCTCCTAAGCACATCCTGTGCCCGCAGGACTAAAGACCAACCGCAACGTTGCCAGTTGCAATCCCTCAGTCTCTGCCTCAGTCTCTGTCTCAGTCTCAGTCGAGGCGAGTCGAGACATTGCTGCTAATGTCACTTAAATGCCAGCGCCATGTCTGTCAGTCGGGACTGATGGCAGTCCGACTGTTGTCCTATGTCCTATTTCTTCTCCCTGCTGCATGCATGCATGCTTCCATGTGTATGTGTGTGTGTGTGTGTGTGTGTGTTTGTCCTGTCTTCTACATCCGCTTAGGCTTGCTGAAAATTGGATTTTCACAGCTGCCAGACAAGAGAATATGACGTAGACCATTGAGGGACTCGGAGATTTAACACGCTTTAGTTTTCTTTCTTCCTTTTTTTTTTGTATTTTTCGATAATTTTTCCACATTCATCACAATGTCACTTGTCTGTTCGTTTAGAATTTTTGAGATTTGAGATTTTTCAGCAATTTCAAGCCTCATTATTAGCCATGAAAACCAAAGAGAATGCGGTTCTGTAATTATGGAAACTCTTGCAAATTAATCACACACTTTGTGACAATTTTTCTCCCCCTCCCTCACACACACACACAGCCTGAACTTTTTCTCTTTTATCTACTTAATTATTAATTTTGCATTTACCACAAAAACGTTTATTGGTCGTTGTCGTTGTTGTTGTTGTTGGTTTTACCTCCCTCCTGTCTCTCAGGTCAGACGACATCGAACCATTTCCTCAATTGCATAAATCGAAAAATTTGTGTTTTGGCGCGTGTCACGAATAAGCAAAAACCAAAGAGCCCACCAAAACGAAACGAAATGAAACGAAACCAAGAAGAAGTCAAAGCCAGACACAAAAAGCAAAGCCAAAAACAAAAAAAAAAAAAAAACAAAAAATTCGATTTTTCTTCGTCTTCTTCTTTTGGGTGAGACAATGTGACAAGGTCTCTGACTAACCCGGGGCCCTCTTTATAATGGTCCGAGTCTTTGAGTCTCCGAGTCTGTAGTCTCTGTTTGTCACCCAAGTCATTTACATGCCTCGTTCGTGTACGTGACTCACATATACTAGTTATCCATCCTGCTGGATGGGGCTACACATATTTGCGGGGATTTCTGTGGCTTGGAATATGTATATAGACGGCATTTCTTACATTTGATGAAAATAGGAGCGAACCATCATCAAGTCCATTGGGACGGGGGGACCAGTGAAAGGGGCAATGGAATGGGAAAGGAGGGGGGGGGGGGGTAAGCAACACTGAGTCACGAGCGACCACATCGATAAAATATTTAAAATTCATTTCTAAGCTTTTACTCCACTTCCATAGCCATAGCCATTCGCCTTATCATCGATTGCTTAAACCATTCCACGCTCCACCTCCACTTGCCCCCCCTTCACTTTACCTCTCTTGCACTCCATACTCTTTCCTTCAATTCAATTCAATCCAATGCAATCCATTCCATTCCATGCAACTTGGCTAGATAAACCGTTAGCAAATGTTGGCGACAATTTCTGTTGTGTCCCCCCCCTCCATTTCCCTTCGTCACCTTGTTCTGTGGTGCTGCTTCTGATATCTTTCAAGTGTGTGCATTGATTTATGTTCGGTGTGTCCCTCACCTGGTGGTCCCATCAGAGAGACAACGAGGAAAACTTTCAGTTGCACTTTATTAGTTTTGCTATTGAATTACATTTCATTGCATTTCTCATTCCCCCTATAAACAATATGAACACACACACACACATATATATACATGCATTCATATCTTTATCTTTATAATGCCTTTTAGCTTCCAACTAGAGACCAAAGCAATGTTATTCGCCCTATCTACCCCTTTTATTCTCCCTCTCTCTCTCTCTTTCTCTATGTCTCTTCCTCTATCTCTCTATTTACTGTGTATTGAAAAAACCATGTTACCATGAATCAAGAACTTAACTATTTAATGCACAATCATGTTAATTGTTATGCATTTTGCTTGGTAAAATTATTAAAATTTCAGAATTTCATTTTCTAAACTCATAATTTTCTAATCTAATATGGATCAATTGAAGAATCGATCTTAAAATACCTTGCTATAGAGCAGCAATATGCTCGAAGTGATCCTTTGTGCTCCGGTTACTCCGAAGCAGCAGTAGAGCTAGAAGCGAGTTTGCCTCGAAAGACTCAAAAACAACTTTTCGTCCGATCGTTCCTATGGCAGCTATAAGTTCTAGGGACTTAACCTACTTAGGCCATTGAAAAGCTTATAAACAAAACTTATTTCGAAGGCTTTTCGAAATAAGACGGACAGACGAACAGACAGTAAGAATGCTGATCATGAATCTACAGTGCTTATCATATTTATAACCCACCCAGCAGCTTAAACTTTGAACCAATTTTAACAACATTTTAATGCATTTTTGTGTATCATAGTAGCAAATTTGATTTTATTAAGTGCGAAGCAGACTTTTCGATTTACAGACATTATAATTAAGTAAATTAAGATAATTTTTAAAAAATGACACTTGGAAAACAATTATTTGTTTATGAAATGGGCCGTATTTTCTTACTTTTCGAATCAGGAGAGTCTATTTCGAGTATTACACGAAACTTGAAAAGAATCCCGAAGAATATGGATCAAGAAAACGAACTGGGCGAAAACTGTTGCTAAGTGCGCTCAATAAACGCAAAATGATTAACAAAGACAGCAACAAAGCCAACATGTGGGCGGGTTTGTGTCAGCTATGACTGTTTGGCGAGTACTTAAGAACTCAGGAATCATGTATATATGTATATGTTATGAGATGGGAAACTTCTCCGTCTCTCTAAAAATCGTATAATTAGCATTTGGATAATGGAACTTTTGATTACATAACACTATAGAAAAAATACTCACTGTTCCAACATAAATGCTTCTAGGATTAGGAATTCGGTTGTTCAAAGTAGCTAAGAAGCGATGCAATCATTTAACCTAAACGGTTATCTCAAAGATCGTTCAGAGGTCGTTCGAAAAGAAATGGATGAAGAGAAACCTTTAACTTCATTCGAAGGGACAGCCAAATGTCACATTTGGCTTAAGAACGGATTACATTTGAAAAGTCGTGCAAACTCTTATCCTATATAGCCTTATATCCTTAACAAATATTGATCTAAAATATATACCTTCTTCTTATCACTCACACACACGCGACACACACACTCACACATTGCTCGTTTTCGTTGCTATTTATGGTATCTACAATATTTATTTATGTTATTTTTTTTTCTGTCTCTTTTTCTACTATTTATTATTTTATTTTTGTTGATAGGTAGGTAAGTGTGGTAGGTAGGTAAGTGTGTGTGTGTGTGTGTGTGTGTGTTTATATTATTTCCCTTCTCTCTCTCTCTCTCTGTCTCTCATTGAAAAATTGATAAATTGCTGGGCTGGCACTCACCTCAGCGCACTTCATTGCACTTCACTTCCAGCAGTTCGAGTTCAATTCTTTTGTTGATTTTTCTAGATTTGAAGCACTGATTGTGCGCGCACATTTTACAATCATAGAAACGTAACCGTAACCGCAGCCACTCCCCCCCCCCCCCCCCAACGCACCCCACCCCCACCTCAAAGGCAAAGGTGTGAAGGAACTACATACATACATACATAGATGAAGGAGGAGGAAGTGCACTCCTCTCTTTTGCTTTTGATCGACAGCTTGCCTAAAACTGTCAACGCGTTTTTTTTTCTTTCGTTTTTCTTCATCTTTGTTGTTGTTGTTGCTGTTGTTGTTGGCAGTTCTTGCAATGTGTCTGCACGGTTGCTTGAACCTTATCATTGTGTTTATATCACAGTTAGAGAGAGATTGAGAGAGAGTGAGAAAGAGAGAGAGAGAGAGAGAGAGATAGAGGTTATGGTAGTTGCAGTGAGGGAGTAACGGGGTAAGGGGGTCTTGGCATTTGGCTGAACTGACGCTTAGATTAAGATTAAGGGCGTCAATTGTCGGCATAGTTCGGCTTGCTCTCCCCTTGGAGGCTTGCATTTTGTTGTTGACAGGCGGCTGACTTTCCCATTTTGTGTTTTTTTTCCTTTCTTTTTTTGACTTGTCATATATCAAAAGAATATAAAAACAAAAAAAAAAAAAAACTTTCAAAAGCATTTTGTGTCATAAATCAGTTAAACAAAAAAACTTGACCTGTACTCAGGGCCGAAGTAAGGAAAGTTAAGAAAGTGTTTAGAAAACATTTTAGATTCTTAAGTCAACCAGCCTTGCCAACTTCCTTTTATGGCATCTGAATTAAATTGTTGATCATGAGTTCTTGGTAGCCATTTTATGGTAGGACCAGTGTGCAAAAGGTAGAAATATACATAAGAGCATAACCACTGTACACAAAGTACCGTTAAAATGCCTCACTCTCTTAAATACAATTTCGCTCGCTAGAACGAGGCGCTTTCTCTTGAGCTCGCTGAGTAAATTTCTAACTGTTCCTGTGAGGAGAGGCGAGTTAGTTCTAGATCAACCCTTAAAGTGAGCATAAAAGACTTAATATTATTTCGGCCATACATCTTCCTTTTTTTTTTTTTGTCAAGATTTCTTCTCATTTTGTTGGTTTTAATCCCACACACATTGAGGAATTTATGTACGCCATAATTTCAAGATCTTTTTTATCATTTAACCATATGTGGGCAATGTCACAGACATTTTGTTGTTGTTGTCGTCGTTTTGGGTGCAACACTTTGGGTAACTTGAGAACTTTTTGCCTTGCTCCTAGGTGTGCTGTCCAGTGCAGATAGAGAGAGAGAGAGAGAGTTGGGGCAAACCAAAAAGATGGGGGACAAGGATAAAGACAAGAAACGTAAAACGAGAAACGATTGAAACGAAAAAAAAACTAAAGAAAATCAAGAGTGTGACTTGAACAAGATCTACAGGAATGGGAATGGGAATGGGAAGGGGAAGGGAATGCTGTGGCCGATGCCCAATGTACGATAATCCCGCGACATGCGAGACTCCAACTCCAGTTCTCAAGTCTCAAGTCTCGGCTGCTGTTGGGTGACAGAGCGTTTGTAATTTATTTAACTGCATTTTTGTGGATTCGATTTCCGAACGAGAGAATTTGTATACGCACGACAGATTAATGCTCGACGACTTTGCTCCGAGATGCCAAAAGATACGAGATACCAGATGAAGAAGGCCAAAAGTATGGAAGGAGACGGCAAGATGCGGGAACTTGGTATCATGTTCATGTGTGCAGGTAAAGATTCAACGATAACACAGAGACAGAGAGAGAGAAAGAGAGAGAGAGAGATAGAGGGAGAAAGGAAGAAAAAGATGCAGCCAAACCGGGTTAGGTACTACGAGGAGTTCTCAGTCTCAGTCTCCTTTATGAGAGGAGTGTGTGTGTGTGTGTGTGTGTGGCAGAACAAGACAAATATAAATATTTATGTGGAAAACAGCAGGCGTTTTGTCAAAATATTTGTGTAAGACAGGAGACATGAGTTCTTGATTCTCGAAGACCGATTTGTTTCGAATTGTTTACAGAAATATTTGTTTGTCTTTATGTTGCAGCAGCAGCCTCACTACCCGATTATATTAAGTCATTGGATGGAAAAAAAGAGCTAAGCGAGAGAGAGAGAGAAAAGTTCTTTCTGGCCGTTTGCCAGGTGCCTCACCAAACACTCACTTTGTGTCTCCTTCCTGCCTGCCCTTGCCCCCTAAAAAAAAAACTCATGCTCTTAATTTTCTCTATGAAAAATTGCTGGCTTAAAACGAGCAGGGAGAGAGGGAGAAGGGGAACGAGACCGAGCACTGACTTTGGCATTAAGAGCACACATAATCCTTTAGCTTGTCGTACACACACACACACAATCCCATCTCCCATTTGCCTTCTTTCATCTCTCATCTACCCCCCCACCCCATCTACATTCTCTGCAGCTGTTCTCTTGCCATTTTTTTGTTGTGTCTCTTTTTAATACTCTTCATGGGTTAAGTTGATTTGGCAAAGGACATATTAGCTCGATCATCAATTTATGACCTAAATCTGTTTCAATTTTAGGCAAAAACCTTTTATCTATTAGTTGATAGGAGAAAGTATTGAGAATTCTGTTGAAGTTATGGATTGAGTCAAGGCCAAAAAACGTTTATCTACTAGTTAACCTCAAGTAAGGCTAATTTTCAAAGATTTTAGATCATTTCTAACTTAGAGTTGCGATTCTTGGGCCATCAACGAAACGGTTAACCTATTGTCTAGTTAAGTCATTAAATTTGCTGTGCGTCTTACATATATACACCTTTTGCTACTACATTAGCTCCAACTCGATGAATTTGTTTTTGGGTTTTATTTTTCGCATCTAGCCTTTGTTTTTTGTTGTTGTTGGTTGTTGTTGTTGTTGGTTATAAAGCCCTTTCCATGCGGTCGACTTGCCGCATTATCCTATTTTATTTACTGCTAATGTTGCGCTTTTTGGGCGTCTAAATCGCATTTGCTGTGATTTTTTGTTGTTTCTTTTTCATCTTACTTTAGCATAAAACACATCATTAATTTAATATGTAGCCCAAGAAAGAAAAGAAACAAACGGGGCAAACATATAGAGAGAGAGAGAGAAGAAGAAGAGAGAGAGGGGATGGGGGGCGGGGAGAGTAAAAGTCAAAGGTCTTAAGTAGCAAAAACAAAAATTAATTTAGCTTAATTCGTCCACGAAACTTCAGTTGAGTGTGTCGACCAGAACCAGCAGCAGGACAAGGACTAGGACCAGAACCAGGACCAAACAAGGAGTCAGCAAATGGCAAAGATGCGAGGAGGAGTTCACGTTCTTCTTCTTCTTGCTTCTTCTTGCTTTGAATCCTTTAATCCCATTGCCTGCCAGTTTAATTATGTAGTTTATTAGGCGGAAATGAAAAAGCGAAAGCCAAAAGCGGAAACGGAAACCAAGCGACGGCGACCAAAAAAACGACAACGACGACGACTACAACAACTGAGCTCCAACTTAGGTCTCTTACATAATATATATGTATATATAGAAAAGGAGTAGAGTACTCGTTAACTTCACTTTGCATACGAAGAGAGAGAGAGAGGCAAAAGGTTAAAGGTTCGCTTACCTATTTTTTTGTTCGTTGTTCGTTTTGCTGCTGCTGCACTCAATAAACCAGACAAAAGTCAAACGTGAACTGCAAGAAAAGGAAAACAGCAACAAGAAATTGAGTAAAATTAGCCAAAAACTTAAGTAAGTTAATACTGAACATTTTTTGTATGCCCTGCAAATGCCTTTTATATAGAGAACTCTTACTTTTCAGTTGATGCAAAAGTCAGTATACCCTTTTTGTTTTTTTTTTTTTGTATGTGGTGGCGCCGATAGCTCGAAGGAACCAAAGGCTAAAAGTTTAGTCTTTTTTTTCACTTTTTCTTTTGTTTTCAAGGCTGAGTGGCTTGTATTTATTGTTGGAAAATACACAAATTTTTTGGGTTAAGTCTAACAACTACTTATGTATAGCCAAAGGATGTGTGTGTGTGTGTGTATGTGTGTGCCTGGCTGTAGGCAATTTTCCAACTGTAGTCACCAGGAATTTTCGGTAAATTGCTGCACAATCAGCATAAATTTTGTCTGCTAGCCCCCAAAATTAGCCTATGGACCCAACACCCATCTCACCTCACCTCACCTCACCTCACCTCTTCCTTCTTCTCCCCCTTTTTGGTCCAGTTGTTATTTTGGGGCGTGCCAAGGTGCTGCTGGAAGAGATTCCTCTTTGCTTTCGTTCGCCATCGTATTGAAAGGCACAAATTTGTGCTAATGAGTTTTGAAAAGGGATTTGTAGGTGGCTTTGGCATCGACTACGACCTGCTTAATGCTTGGCCAGCTTCTCGCCTGGACGACTAAGCAGGTCACTTCACCATCTCCTCCTCCACCAAGCTAGTCACGTGTGTGTCGACTGTTCGTAATTGAGTTAAACTTTTGTGCCAAACCCCAATGTAGGCCAGCCTGGGTTAGGCTCCGTCCCCAACTCATGACGTGAAGGAAGGAAGGCGCTTCATTGAGTCCAACCATTGCATCACAATTTCACGTCGAGGAAAAGTTTTAAAGCTCAAAAATGGTTGTGAGAACGTGCCATAGGAATTCATCTAACAAACATACAAAATGCCAACATCAACCCAAAAAAAAAAAACGGTTTACACCCAATCACAAAATTATGATCAACTTTTGCATATGATTGCTACAAAATTATTAATACAAATTAATTGAAATTGCAATTTTTCAAGATGCAAACTTCTCCTTTGATATTTGTACACAATTTTTAAATTTTTTTCAAAGTCTTTAAGTTAATTTTTTGACAGTTTTAAAAAGTTTTCTAAACTGTTTTTAAAACACCTTAGAAGAATTCTATTCAGATGTCAACACTTTCAAGGAAATTTTGAGCTACGAAATTTCAAATAGTTTGCAGAATTCATTTAGTTTGAATCAAAAATGATATTAAGAGTAGAGGAAATTTGCTTCGAATGTTTCATTCCTATATACAGTGCTTCTCATATTTATAATCCACCCAGCAGCTTAAATTATGATCCAATTTTAACAATTTTCCAATTTTTTAAGGTTTTTCAAAAATGTTCCTGTTCTTTGTTGACAAAAGCATATTCAGTAGAATTTTCAGCAGTTTGTGTTCTATTTATAGAAAACTAAGAAATGTCAATTATCTAATTACGAAAAGGCCTTTTTTCACTTTTTTTAATCAGGAGAGTCTATTTTGAGTATTTCACGAATTTTGATTTTTTGGACAACCTATCCATGTGAGCAGACATACAAAGGAGTGTTTGGAGGAATGTTATGTTAATGTCCTTGACTGGCCAGCTTGTTCTACGGATCTCAACCCGATAGAAAATGTTTAGGGTCGGACAGTTAGAGATCTTAAAATGCAAATTCTAAATGAATGGCAAAGTCTCGAAAAGGATCTTTTATTAAACTTAGTGGCTTCAATGAGAAAAATACAATTTTTGATTTAACTAAGGCAAATGGAGGCCGCACTAAATATACATATTCGTTTTTCCACTATTCAGAAACGGTTTTAGATTTTTTTTGACCAAAACATTAAATTGGTCTATAATTTTGATACATCAAATGGGTGCTTTATTTCTTTGTTTTTACTTTTTTTTAAGAAATCGTTAATTTTAAGTGAAAAAGTTGTTTTTCACTCATAAATCAAATATTGAACTACTTATTTTTCAAGATATTGAGGGAATTTTTTGCAGACAATTTGTTTTCAGGATATTTTGCGATCTACGAACTAAAAATGCGCATAAACTTTGATTTTCATTTTGTTAGAGCTTTTATTTTTTTTTTTTTTGGGGTAATCCAAATATGGCAAGTGCCAACCTCCACCGCCACCACCCCCGCACCTCTGTCCCTATGTCTATGTGTTGCCTCTAGCCGTTCCTTCTCACTCGCTTTTGAGTGTAGAGTGCCAAAAAGCACTAGACACCCGCATACAATGGGAAATGCATTTCCATTTTCAGAGAGAGTGAGAGAGAGAGAGAAGGTAGAGGGCAGAGAGAGAAGCAAGTTCGATGTTGGGTGTACCAATTGAGCCAACAGGCGCACTTCAAATGTTATTGAAATATTTATAAGTTCGACACACACACACACACACACACACACACACACACACGCACACACTCGTTGGGGGGAGACCTCAACACTTACAGCAATCAAATGCACACAATAAAACATTTTCAATAACTCTTTCGACGCTGCTGCAACTCTATGGCCATTAAAAGGGACTCTATCTCCCTCTCTCTCTCTCTCTCCCTCTTTCTCTCTCTCTCCCCAACGGGAAATAGACCACAAAATTTTGGTTGCACATGCTGGGATTTTGGTGATTTTTGGTCTTTCATTGTTTGCTTTAGTTGCTGCCGTTTTTGGTTCTTGTTGTTGTTGTTGTTATTGTTGTTGTTGGGGTTCTTCTGTTATGTCCCACTGTGCCAAAACGCCCGCCCAATGCGTTCTCTCACTCTTTCTACAATGTCAATAGGCAGACACAGTGAGAAATTTGAGCTAAAATTACCCTAAACTAGCCCTGTAGCATTTGTTTTGTTACTCAACATTTTCTCACAGTGTATGCTTTAGAGCCTTCTACTTTTCTCAAGTGTCTATCAATCGTTGCCCTTGCCCGGTTTCTGTTTCTTCTTTTTTTTTTTTTGGTTTTTTAGCCCCGTTGATGGAATTATTTGCAGTTAGAAAACGAATTTTCTTTTGCCCCACTCTCTCTTTCAATCAAGCTCTCTCTCTCTCCTTCTCTGCCTCAATTTGTTGTGTGTGTGATTTTTTTTTTTATATATATATATTTTTAGTTAGCCTCTCGAACTTGTAGGCTTTCTCTTCATATGAATATAGACTGGTATTTGATTGCTTTGAAAACATGGAAATTCTCTCTATCATCGGTTTTTCTTCTTTTTTTTCACTTTTTGCTAAATTACTAACGAGTTTTTCTGTTTGTTGGGGGTCGAAGCAACAACAACAACAACAACAACAGCGGCAAAGAAAAAAAAGAGAAAGAAAAAGAGGAAAAACAAAATAAAATGCAAGTCACGTACACCAATGCAAAGAAAGGGAAGAAGGGGTGCGGGGGGGGGGGAGGGAGGGAGAAGGAAGGGAAAGAGAAGAGGAACGCGACATCAGCAAGGACATTGTCAAACACAAAGCTGCCGCCGCCTGGCAATGGTCCGTGGGTATTTACAGGGGCTTTGCGGGGCAGGGGGGCAACTGCGTGTTGCCGCTGTCGCTGTCGCTGCTGTTGATGTCCTAGGTCCTTTTACGCCTGCTGTCTTCAGCGTCACTCAACGCTGCTGTTTGTTTGTCAACAACGAAACTCTTCCCCCCCCCCCCCCCCACAAACCCAACCCCACCCTCCACAAAAAAAAAAAACCTTGTGCGGAACGCAAATTGCGCAAATCCTTTTAAAAGGCAAAAGCAAAGCAAAAGCCGCCATTCGCAATTCGCTGCTTCTCTATGTTCCCCCCACCCCCCACCGCTGCTCGTTTCAAAGCCCCAACATCCCGTCGTCCCAGCATCCAAGCATCCCAGCGTCCCATCTTCGCAGTGTCCGCGTCCACCCACTGTGTTTAAATACGCAAACAGCCGACAGAAGCTACGTGCTTGGAAAATAATTTAAAAGCTCAAAAGGTGAGCAAAAGCAATGCACATAGGCACGTTCTAAACAGCAGCAGGAGCAGCAGCAGCAGCAGCAACAGCAACGCCAACAACAAACAATTTTTCCATATACGTTTCTATATATATCGAAAGAGATAAGCATAAACAATCTATACCCTGTAGAAGCTTCTACAAAAGCTTCAAACTGAAACTGAGGGTTAGCTTAAGCCGATTCACCGAATAAACCTTAGACAGACGCTTTCTTTATGCACTACATAGTGTTGTAAAACGTTACAAACTTAAAGAATAGGCAAGCTAATAGCAAATAGTTTTCTAGAACCTAGAAAGACAGGTCCCCAATGAGAAATGGTGTTGTGAAATGACAATGCAATTGCAAATACTCGTCTCAATGCGAATTAGTGTTGTAGGCACTCCAATTGCAAATACTTCTCTTGAAGCTAAATAGACGGGGGGATCTTGGTGGGAAAGAGTGTTGTTAAACGCTAGAGAATTGACAATACACTTGCAAAAGGGTTCCCAGAACCAAGTTAGACAAGTCCTTTATGTGAAAAGTCTCAATGTTCGAGATGAGGCAAATACTTCTCTTAAAACTAATAAGTAAGGTGCTCAATGTGAAATAGTTTTACAAAACGACTCAAATTTAGAAACTATAACTACGATAGACATGTCATCAATTTGAAATAGAGTTGAACAACGATTTGAAATTAAAAGATCGCCTATCCGGAACGCCAAAAAATAGACAAACTCTTACATTTTGACTTCTTGTAGAAGTTGAAAAGCTTTTTCTAGACTAATATTTGAACATTTCTTGTGGCTTTCAGGGAACATTTTTCTGTGTGAGTTTTGAAAATGTCTTGTCCTGTCTTGACCTGAGTCTCCACAAAACTTTTAAAAACTTTGGACTTTAGAGTAAATATTTCGAAAATTCTTTTTTGATTTTTTTTTTTTGGTATCTACAGGGTATACACCAAAATGGCGTAAAAATGAACACCCGCACTAGGCCCCTCTCGGCTCTCTTTTTTCATTTTTTTTTATTTTTTTGTTGTTTTTGGTATTCTTCTTTGTTCTGCTGCTGCCATCCCCGCTGGTAGTTTTTTTTTTTCGTTTTTTTCGTTTGCCTCGTGTGTTTGTTTTAAAAATTTATGAAAATTTGTTTTTCCCCAAAGCAACAACTGTCGTTAAACGGGTAGAAAGCGAGCGGACGGGCGGTAGGGCGATGGAGTGATGGGTGGGCTGTGGAGAAGGTGCATGGAAGAGTAGGAGGGGGCGGTAAACATCAAAAGACATCAAGAGTCGTGCTCCCAAATGCAAGCGCCAAGTGGAAATCATTCGAGCAATTTGCATTTTCAATTTGCAACAACAAACATTTGAATGTGGGGGCTGGCGGGGAGGAAGGCAGGGAGGGAGTGGAGGTTGGCCAAGCCTAAAGTTGCTAACCACAAAACGACCTAACGAAGCAATAATCAATTATCAATAAATTTTAACTCCGGTGCCGAGAGACAGCCCAAGGAGCCAAAGCTTGCTCTGGAGGCTGTGATTAAGGATGCCTCCGCACAGTGTGTCTGACTTTGACTTTATCAGCAGGAAGAAAAACGAAGCACACAGAAGAAGAAGAAGACTCTCTCTCACTCTCTCTCTCTCTCTCCCTGTCTCTCTGATGATGATGATGAGGTGGTAACAGTTTTTCGTTGTCGCTCGTCCTGCTGCTGCTGCTGTTGCTGGTCCTGGGTCCTGAGTTTGCCCAGAGTTTTAATGACATTTTGAGCACACACACACACACACACACACACACACTGGAAGAGGTATTGCCACATCCTGGGATGAAAAGGCAATGGTTTATGCGTCTATTAAATCGCAAGTTAAATGCAAAATTTCATTTTAAACTTTGCTCCCGAAAATCTCAAAATAAAAAGTGCTACAATTTTGCAGTCATGCATTGTGATTTATCTTGCCGCATAAACGTTCTCAACTGCCAGTCTCTTCTCCCCGCGCACCGCACCGCACCTAGTCCTGGCACATTGAGACACCTTAACACCTTGTCGGGCTACAGAAATGTTCAGCCTTCAGCAGGTACATTCGTTGTGTGTCCCTGTGTATGTCTGTTAGTCTGTTTGTAGCTCCATTCATTTCTTGGTTTTGCTGTTTTATCCTTGGCTGCATTTTGGCGGCACTTGCTTTCTGTTTTCTTTCTCTTGTCTTGCCGTTGCCATTGCCTTGCCTTGGCGTTGACTCTGGTTTGGCTCTTTTGCAAATTACTTTGCAAAAATGAAGAGACAACCCGCCCCGACCGCCACCACACACCCTGTGGATGGCTTACTCCTTGATACTTGCCACCCACCTGCGAAATATCTCTCTAGATATGCGCAAACACTTGGCAGGAAATACAGCTGGGTCCCAGGACCATGGTGCATATCTAGCCTGCAGCAGCAGCTTCAGTCGATGAGTGTTTGTTTTGGCCCGTTGGCATAAGAGAAATGTTGGCAGGGCAGGGATAAAGTACAGTGGCAAAATATCACAAAAATCTCATTAGAATTGGAGAATAACCAAAGATACCAAAACTTTTCTGTATCTTAGATTGTCACGTCGTGGTAACCACTTTAATATTTCATTCTGAAACGAATTTGGTGTGTCGCAATCTATTTATCTATCCTTTCTTATTTAGTTTCACGTCGGGGTCACCACTTTACAGTGTCAAATCTTAGAATTGGAAGCGTTGGGGGTGACCACATAAATAATTTTTTTTAAATACTAAACTTATCGCTGCACGTTCGGGTCACCGCACTATAATCACATATCCTGCAGCTCTAATCCTAACGTCGGAGTCACCAGATTAATAATTTGTTTCAAAATGCTCTGGGGGTTGCCGTCAAACAATACATTTTTTTTTATTTTCACTTTCTATTATGTATTATTCTTTCTACAGTGTGAATTCTTAGAATTGGAAGCGTTGGGGTCACCACATAAATAATTTCTTCTAAACACTTTACTTATCAATGCATTTGTTCCGATATACTGTCTAATTTAGATAAAACGTCGGGGTTACCACTTAATAATCATATATTTTGCAATTTAAAGTCCTAGCGTCGGGGTCACCAGATCAGTATATTCTTTTAAAATACTTTGGGAGTTGCCATCAAACACTTTCTATTAAGGGTAAAACTTCGGAGTCACCACTCTACAGTCCAATTCCTAAATATTCTTGAAGTTGGAAGCATCGGGGTCACCAAATCAGTATTTTCTTTTTTACACTTTACTCTTTCGAATGCCTTCTTTCTTATTCACATTCTCAATTCAATAGTTAGCACGTCGGGGTCACCAAGACCCATCAAACCCACCAAACCCACTGTGCCACATTATTTGCAACTTCTCGTCCTGTTTACCGCATGCAGCTTCTTCGGATATCCTTCTTGCAATTGGGTGTTTGGGCTGGCTGCTTGGGAAGTTTGGGTGAACGTTGTCGTGGCTATATCCTGCCTTCAATTTCTCAGCTGTCTGCTCGCTGTCTGTTTGCTGCCAGGCAAAAAGTCTCCGGCACAGGCAAAACAGCAACGTAATCACCTTTTGCAATTAATTTAAGTGGATTTAGTGTGCGAGGGTTTTTGCGTATTTGCCGCTGACACCCTCGGTTCTCTTCTCTCTCTCTCTCTCTCTCTCTCTCTGTCTCTCGCTCGCTCTGTTGTGGCCGTATTATCGCCATGTTGAAAAATGGCTGACTGAAGGTGTTGATGAGCTGCTGTTCTTGCTGTCGCTGTCGCTGCCGCTGCTGCTCAGCTTTTGGCAAATGACTTTGACTTGCAGGCGGTGGGTGGGATGGGGTGGGGTAGGGTAGGCTAAGAGGCTAAGATGCCTTTACACTGCTTTACCGTTTCAATGCTGTTTGTGTTTTGTGTGTTGTACCTTCAGGTTGTTGGGCTTTAGATTAGACATGGGGGACAGCAGAAGGAGGAGGAGGAGGAGAACCCTGCGAGCAACCAAGTTAGTTGGCAACTTTTGCCTCTCAAGCGTAACATGTTCTGCTAGATTACCTTATAGGAATTTTAAGTAAATTACTGGTACAACTATTTCATGTTCAAGTTTGAGGTTGTTACGTTATTAAAGCGAATATCGCACTTGGGTGGCCGTTGGCACTAAAGAAGAAAGTTGAACTTACAAAAGCGTTAAACTTATCTGTATATTTCTTCTTCCACAACTTCAGCTGAACTGAACTATAATTCTACAACTAATCGTTACTGTCAAAATTTCATCTCATAGATTAGGATTATCTCGCCTCAGTTAACTTTAATCCGTCTCCCTATCCACCTACAAGAAAGTTTCTCTCTCACTCTCTCTCTCTCTCTCTCTCTCTCTGCCTAAATTTGAATTCATTTCTGTTTTTTTTTTTATTACTTTGTTTATTTGCCTTTTGTGTCGCTCGACTTGCAGCAGTTCCCTAGAAATGCTGGCGCATTGCATTTTGATTTATTTACTTGGCCCATCCGTATTCAAGTGAAGGCCTGTGTCCCCCCCTCGTCGCCCCTTACTCTAGCTCACCTTCCTGTATCTGTGATGATCATCTCTTCATCTTCTTCTGTCCCCTTCTCTTATTCTCTGCATAGTTTTTATGTACAGTAAAAATTCACATAGTTTATATTGACTGGAAAATAAATACAAATACATACATCAGCAGCAGCGGCAGCAGCAGCAGCAGCAGCAGCAAGAATAACAAAAATTGCCTTGTCTCAGGTTGCAGTTAATTTGTTCAAGTATTTTGTTTACACAAATTGTTTACACTGCATTTTTTTTTTATTTTTTTTTTATTTCCACTAAAAAAAGAAAACGGCATTTCATTCGTAGGAAGTTTTCAATTGTAGAGAATTCGATGGAAAAAGAAGAGGATGAGTGAGGGGGAGTTAGAGGGAAGTGGTGAGGGGGAATGTAGGGAGTTGAATTTTAGGGATTGCGTTGGCGTTGAACTTGTCTGTTGGTCTCTCTCTGTCTGCCCAGTCTGGCGTTAATCATTATTTAAATTTTTGATTTCGGAGTTTTTTTTTCCCCCTTTCTTCTTCTTCGGGTTCTTCTGCTCTTCTTTGTGTTTACTTAGCCCCGCTCTAGCTTTTAGAGGAAGGTGGTGGGGCAGTTGCCAGTTTAAGGCTTGAGGTCTAAATGAAATTAACATAAATTTTTATTAGCTATTCCAGCGAAGAAGTTAGATAGCCGGAGAAGGAGATGCCATGACTATTTCATTTTTATGCTAAACTTCAATAAACAGAAACCATTGAAAAAACTCATGAGTTGGCCCTCTCCCTCTCTCTCTCTCTCTCTCTCTGTCTCTCTCTCTCTCTCTCTCTCTTAGTCCTTTTACGCCCATATATCGATCTCTACTAAACTGTTGCCACTTAAGCCTTGGCAATTCATCAATTTATCCTAACGTTTGCCCAGCCAATATCTCTCCCTCCTTCTCTCTCTCTCTCTCTGTCTCTTTCTGCTATGACTTCTCTCTAGCTTCATTTTTTTTTTTTTTTTTGCAAATCATCATCAACTCTTTGTATCGTCATGGAGTCGTTTGTTGCAGTTGTCGTAGGAGTCTGAAGTGAAGTCCATGACATGTGAGTTTACTTCTCTAACTCTTCACTTTGTTTGCTTTGGTTCTTCACATTTTTTTTTCCCCCCCTCTTTCTTAATTTTTTTCTATTTTTATTTGAGTTGAATTGAGTTGAAGTTCTAACGGCTAGACTAGTTTTTACATTACTGCAGCAATTTGATGCTAGGATACTGCAGGATGAACGGAGATTTATGATAGTTTTCCAGATAAAAATCTCAGGAGAGAGAGAGAAAAGTTATTATTTTTCTCGACAGTGAAACGTTTACGTCGGGGTCACCTCTTTTTATGCTCTCTCTCTCTATCTCTCTTATTCTCTTTCATGGATTTCAACAAGTTCTATTCGGTTTAGTCCCTTTGGTAAGTCCATTGGCCGAATGTTGTCTAATTTGCTCATTTCAATTTCATTAAGTTGGCAGCACTGTTTGCATATTAGCATGCCAAACAACAAGCAGAAGCGAAAAGACGACAATGCCAATTGGTAGGGAAGGGGAAATGGCAAAGGAGGCACTAACAGTTGATGAAACAGTTAAACAGCTCTCCACTGGGCTATACGACGATGATGATGATGATGATGATGATGATGATGATGATGATGATGATGATGATGATGATGATGATGATGACTTTGTGGGTCCGCTGGTTGGCCAATAACAACACAAAAGAGGTAAACGAGTTGAGCAGAAGTTGGTAAGGTAAGCTGCAGGCAATATCTGATAGCGAGACAAGCAACAACAACAACAACAACAACAACAGCGACAACAGAAATGGTTAAAGGGGGTGAAAGGAGGAGAACCGGGAAGGCGAAGGCTCGACTGCATAGTTAACTAAGCAAAAGGATTGTGTGGAAGCTTTTGCCATCATGTGTATACTTAGTGAAGCTGAAGTCCAGGCCTAGCCAAGGGCTTTCCAGCATACACATACACACACACACACACACACACACACACACACACACACACACTAACACATAAACATACATTAGCATGTAGATATATATGTATATTTACCAAAGCGAAGCCAAAACCCAAATGCAAACACAAACCAAACCCAAAACCCAAAACCAAACCCAAACCGAAGCCGAAGCGAGGAGCAACCGCAACAGCAGCAACAGCAACAGCAGCCTAAATGCTGTTGATACATTGGCAAAGTTGGCAACCAAATATTGTTGCAGCCAGATACGAAACACACAAGGTATAAGGCAGAAGGCACAAGGAGGTAGCGCACAGTGTCACCAAAAGCTTTAGAAAAATCCCTTGCAACAGTGAAAATGCTTAAGATCAGAAAAAGCCAAAGTTTAGGAGAGAACTGAAATCTGAGAATCAACAGGTTTGCCCACATGAAATTCTCTTTTGCATTTCCTTAAAATGAAATTATTGAGAATAATTGTATAAATAAGTCAAAAAGATAACATTTAAATGACTGCCAATGGAACCCATTGGAAACAGGGAAAATTTTCATGCAAATGTTAATTGAAAGCCGTTCCAGAGAATTCCAAAAGAAAAGTTTGTTTAATTTTTCTCTTCAAAATTTCTCAAGCATTGAACCACTGTAAATTGTGGTTGTTGTTATTAGAGGCTAGAGGAGTGAGTAGCCGGTATTGGCACAAGACCAGGAGGGGCCTGAGGTAATTGGCCAAGGTGGCCAGGTCCACTCTGTATACACACACACACACACACACACACACACACACACACACACACACCCAGATGTTGCTGCTGGCTCTCTATCGCTGCCTTTGCATCTCGAGACGAGTTTGCCAAGCAATAATTTTATTTTTAGTCATCGCATCTTCTTCAGGTTTCCTCACATCTTGCAGGCAGAATCCTACTACACCTTCTCCTTCTCCTACTTCACTTCTTCTTTGGCCTCTAGTTTTGTCCTCGTTCAGTTATAACGACTTGCCGCTTGTGTTATTATCTTTGGGCATAAATTTTATGGCCAATATTCACAGCTCCACCCACTGTTGAAAATGTTTTTTTTTTTTGCTCTGGCCCTCTCCTTGTCAGTCTCTTCTCCTTTGCTTTCTTAGCCATAACATTTGTTTTTTTTTTTTGTGTTTCCTTGTTTCCCCCCTTTACTCTTTCTATGCAATTGCAGAAAAATTATTAGAGAGACGCAAACAAGGGGGTTTGGGGGGGTAATGGAGGGTGCTATAAATTATGTTTTTGGATTTCCCTTTTTCATGTAAATTGATTTTAGGAGAAGCTAACATTTGTCATAAACGCTGATGATGATGATGATGATGATGAATTCTCCTCCCATCACTTTTTGGCGCCCATTGCCATTCTCTCGTTTTTTGTTGTTGTTGTTTTTTTTTTTTTGCCAACTCAGCGCAAATGGAGGTTGAAACAAGTTTCCATTACAACAAAAAACCAAAACAAAAAAAACGACAAAAAAAAACAACGGCGAAACAAAACCACGACAAAACGGAAAAATTCCAAAAAGGCAACTTGAAGTTATTAGACTGACTGATGCAGAGGAGAGCTTGCTTGCTTGGGTGTCAACCTCAGCAGTTTCTTTTTATTTCTGTGTCGTTTCTGCTCATATTCAGATTTCATAAAACAAAACATTGACAGTTCAAATGGCTCACAAGTGGCACACACAGACAGATGCCAAGACAGACAGACAGTCGGACGGATGGACGGACACAAAGCCAAAGTTGAAGTAGAGTCTTCTTTAGATTTGAAAGATTTCTTTGCTAAGTTCGATTAAGTTGTTTAAATCGGCGACAAGTGCCACTTGAGTTTTGACGCTTTAGAGAATTGTGTGAAAGAGTGAAGATTCGTCTCCACCAGAGAGAGAGAGAGAGAGACAAGCTTAAGATTTATGAGACGGCAATTGTCTATGTGAAGGTGTCTCAAACAGTACAGTGAATACCAAATAGATTAGTTTCTTAAAAGTCAACCTAAAGCAAAAAAAAATGAATGGGATCGCGATGAGTTTTCTAGATTCTAAGGGTTCAAGGACAGACTAAATGTCTGTTTATCTATCTGTCTGTTGAGTTTCTACTGTAGCTAACACAACTCAACCACACAGTTATGACAACTTTTCGCCATGAGCTCTCCAAATAAGAAAACAACAAAAAAAAAAAATATTGCTAGCTTGGCTATAAAAATGTTTCACACACACACACACACACAGGAGGACGGGGAAGGGGTAGGGGAAGGGAGTGAGCGCTAGAGAAGCCACAAGGACACACGAAGTAGAGAGTAGGAGTTGAAACACGTGGCCATAAAGTGGCGACGAGCAAAAAAAAAAACAATTTGGTAAAGGCGGCAGCAACAGCAGCTCGTCCATAGTAAAAATCGGTAAAGTCGGTGGGGACCGGGGGCAGAGGCCGGGATCGTTGTCATATTTTATGCCCAAATAGTTAAACGAATGCACAAACACACATAAAAACCAGCTGGAAAATTGCTTGTAAAACATTTTTGTGTGTGACATTGAGCAAAAAAAAAAAGAAACCGAAGAATGGAATGAACGAACCAAAACCAGATGAATAAGGGGTAGGAAAGGGGACCATAAGGGAGGTGGTTGGTTGGGTGGACTAAGAGGGGCTACGCATTTATATAGCAAATCTCCGGGCTCCTCTACACATTGCCCATAAATCACAAAAAAGTATTTCAATTTTTTTTTTCTTTCGCTCGCTCTCCCTCTCTCTCTCTCTCTCTCTCTCTCGCCCCCTAAAACTCCTTCTCCTTTTACTTTTAGCAAATTTTTTCTGGCTACATTAATGCGCCTACACACACACACACACACATGAGGCTCTGTAACTGACAGCCTATTTGCGCCTAGCCGCTAGAAAAAATTGTGAAGTGTAACCAAAGGAAGCGGCTCAGAAATGGCTCCTGCCAGGCGGTGACTTCGTTTTTAAGCTATTTATGATTTTCGCGCAGGATATTCTGAATACCCTGCATAAAGGCAATGGAGAAGAAAGTCCATGTGAATAGTTGTCCTCAGTTTTACTTACTCGAAAAGTCATTCAACTGAATTGATATTAAGTATACGTAACGTTGACTCAAAGAATATTTGTGTTTAAAATAAAACTTAAAAGTCTCAACTCCAATTCAAAGAATTAGCTTTGGTTGGCTATAATTCTTAAATAGTTCTAGTCAGATGCAGTTTGCTGATCACAAAACTTGTTCAATCTGCTCATCGAGTAAGTAAGTAAGTAAGTACGATTGCTTGGCTCATTTCTTTTACATTTTTCACGTTTTTCCTTCTCCATCCAGGGTATTGTCTAGTCTTTTTTTTTCTACTTTTTGCCCCATAAAATGCTTTCTTCAATTTGAATTTTATTTTTTGTTTGCTTGATTTTATTTTTATTTTATTTGCATGCTGATTTTCCGGACCGCCGTTTGGCAGCTGAGCGAGCAGGCTAGCAGCTGAGGGAGGCTGTTGAGGCAAAGGCTCACGAAATGTTTAACAAATGTGTGACATTTTTTTTGTGCGGCAGCTTGTGGGGGAAGGTGACAGGGGCCAAACCTCATGTGTGTGTGTGTGTGTGTGTGTGTGTATGCCACCTCCAACTCACGGTTTTCCCCCAGCATTCTGAATGACTCTCGACTCTGGTCGCTGTCTGTTTGCTCTTTACACACGCGTTTGGAATTGATTTTTATGCTGTGATTATATTTTCGAAAAGGTTGACGATGAGCCAACAGGCACAGCCCAGCCCAACAAGCCAGCGAGGGAGTCAGGGAGCCAGCCAGGGAGCTGATGATGTTTTCGTTAGGGAGAAAGATAAAGAGAGAGAGAGAGAGAGAGGCTCGATTTTAAAATGTTCGACGGGTTGACTGACTATAGGGGACCGCCTCTCTGTTTATTTTGCTGCGCACAGCCGCGCAACAATGAAGTGTCGCCCCAAAGAGCTGGAGGAGCACGCTTGAAAAAATATAAATTAAATTATGCGTTCATGTTGTTTTAATGGGCTACAGTATTGGGGGGTGGGGTGGGGGATGCTAGGCTACCGATGGGGGATCGGTTAACGTACGAGGAGGAAGGTCGATGATGGGATAGCCAAAGGTCGGGTGGGGGGGATGCCGTGCCGGCTAGTAGACAGATGCCTGATGCCTGATAGTCTGTTTTATGAGCCTTGTTTAACGATCGGAAGTTATATTCATAAAAATATGTCAATGAATTGTGAATTATTTATGACGAAGGCATAAAAAAAATCGAGGCAAATAAATAAATAACAAGGATGAATGATGAAGGTGCCGACCCCCATTCTAGTCCATCCCAGGGAGAGCGAGAGATATAGGCACTTTGTAAAATGACCCCAAAATAATATTATTATGACTAAACAATTTGATATATATTTTATGCAATTCAACTTTTTATAGTTGGATAGATCTTTAGATTAAGAAGGATTAACAAAAGAAGCGAAGGATTCGCTTGAAAACTAACTTATTTATCTCACATAAAAGTGGAATCAAAGAAAGAGAGACAAGAAAGAGCCAAATGTCGAGTCAGGGGAAAGTTGGGGGAGTTTTGAGATAGTACAAACGATTTGACAAACGATTTTATTGCACTGAATAGTCTTTAATAGGTTCCAAACCATTATAAAACTGCATCTTTTCAAGGTCATAGAAAAGTCTGGCGCTTTCAGAGGGATGTTCCGGTGAATCTAGGCAAAATTAGGTGTTGTGACACATAACAATTTCGATTATATTTTACAGATTTGGCGAGCGATTTCATTGAAATTTTATTTTTCGAATAACACTCATAAAAAAAGCACAAAGCACGCAAAGAGGCGTTAAAATCAGCTTTGGTTTGGTCAATCTAAGCAAAATTGGGTGTTGTGAGACAGAACAACTTGTTCATATTTTACAGATTTGACGAACGATATCATTGAAATCTTGTTTTCCTAATAACACTCGTAAAAAACCAAAATATCAAGCAAAAAGGCGTTAGAAAGAGCTTTAGTTTGGTGAGTCTAGGCAAAATTGGGTGTTGTGAGACAGAACAATTTCGATTACATTTTACAGATTTGACGAACGACTTCATTAAAATTTAATTTCCGAATAACACCCGTAAAAAACTAAAAGTATTAAGTAAAAAGGCGTTTGAAAGAGCTTTAGTTTAGCGAATCTAGGCAAAATTGGGTGTTGTGAGACAATTTTGACGAACGATTTTACCGCAATCAGGTTTACTTTTCTACAACATTAAAAGAGTTATATTGGGAACTTTAGAAATTGGGTTTACTCACGCAGCTAACTCAACTTTGAAGGTCTCATTTATAGCATCTCGGAGAGTCTGTATCAGTTTTACTTGGTAAATATCTAAAATGAGCATTAAGCTGAAAGTGCACCATTCAGAAATACAAATTGGATTTTCGTCCAACGACGAAGACCTTGTGCTCGAAAAATCATATAAAACGAGCAAACTTAATTGCAATTAAAGTCGAGTATGCAAAATGAAATGAACACCTTCCATTAAATTGAGGCGACCTACTTTGAGCCGGACTTTCAAGTGGGAGTGGAGTGGGTCGGACGCACACACACACACACACACCCATTTAGAATGTGTATACAGAAAAAGCCAGTCCCGTTCCGATCTCTTCTGTTCCTTTCTGTTCCGGACGTCACTCAGATGGCCTGGCTGATGGCGGAATGGCGCCGAGGAGTGTCCAAGGCTTAAATTTCAAAATGACAATTAGAAAATTGCGAATTACTTGGACAGAGGTGAGACAACTGAACACAGGAGAGAGAAAAAAAAATGTAAACCTAAAGAAAATAATCAAATAAGATATGCAAAAGAAAAGAGTCAAGAACCGGCTGGAGGACCAGACATTTTAATGAAAACGTTAACAGAGAGAGAGAGAGAGAGAGAGCAAAGAGCAGCGGGTAAGCTGCTGCGGGTTGGAGGGGAGACGAAAGTTGTTGGGTGGCTTTTGCCTACAAATTATAGAAGCGGGTGTTAAGTTGGTAATTTTATGCCTGAGTTAACTTTTAATTTGTTGAAATGATTTTCTGGATTTTATGCGCATCATTAAAATGAGTAGAGAAAACAACAAAAAAAAAAAAAACAGAAATTCCCCGTCTGCCGATATATTTTGATGTAAATGTGTGGCCACAATGAGATGGCCATCTCCATCTCCATTTCCATTTCCTTCTCCTTCTCTATCTCCTTCTGCTCATCTGCACATCTTCTCTTCATTTCCACTCACTTCTTCCATCAACTTTGCCCAGATTGACAGATGGACAGTTTAATGCTCTTTGATTTGTGGGTCAGAAGAGATAGCAGAGACAACAGGAGCAGTTGGGGAGACGAAGAGGGGCCAAGAGATAGGTAAATGGGAGGCCATAAAGCTCAGCATCGAATTTATTTGTCAAGCAGATAAAGATATAGTTCTTGATAAGATTAAAAGAATGATATACTTACATATATCTTTATATATGTATTAATTTAAGTGTCTACTTACAGCCAATCAATTTGTGATGAAATTGTACGCCTGAAAGAAAAGATGAAAAAGAAATTTTACTTAAAAATGGAACAGCAACAAAAAATATTAAAAAAGAGGGGAACATCAGTTTTGATCAGAAGTAAGCAACGCATAAAAGGAAACGTCTTTAACTTCTCTTGTTTCTCTTGATCCTCCTAGACCTTGTCCTGATCCTTCTAGAACTGTTATCAAGTGGGGGACACTTGGTTAAGCAACTGCAAGACCTCTGACACTCCAAAAGGAATACAAATCTTTTTTCACCAACATTTGCCAATTTCCAATTATGACCAGAATCAGTTCTAGGCCAATTCACAACCTTTTAAGCAGTCAATTTTTTATAATTTTTTAGTTAATTTCGATTCGTTGCTGTTCGACCTTGGTTTTGGTGTGAGACTTTTCCTCAAGTGATTCTTCTGAGAAGCGCAAAGGAAAGAAGGAAGTCTCTTTGCGACTCTTTTCCAAATTAAGTTAGGATTAAGTCTAAGTTTCTTATTTTTGTCTTTCCAATGAGAATGTCTCGATTCTTTAAATATTGAAAACTTATTTGGTTATTTGCCATTACACAATATTCTGTGAGTACTTATAAACAGATTAAATAACTTTCAACTCATAGTTTCCGAGTGTTTTATAATATGGAAATGGAAATGAGATTGATTAACAGTCGAGTTGTGTAAAGTAGGCAAGTAGATAGATTTTTCTTTAGTAGTTCTAATTAATCATAAACACTTTCAAGCAGTTAATTAGAGATTTTTCATCATTATTTTTCTTTTACTTTTATAACCCAAAAACCATTATGAAACACTTTCGAGTTACTTGTATTTATTTTATTTATGAAAATGGTTGTCGTAAATGCATCAAATGATATAATCCTCTTAAGTATCATCTTTCATATATTACACATACGCCAAGTTGACCCCACCGACAAACTAAACAAAGTCATTTTGGTAACATTTTAAACTCATTTGAATTTAACACTTCCACATGGCAAATGGAGACGGAATCGCAGCAGCTCCCAGATCCCAGTGAACGCATCGTAAAACAAGAAAAAAAAACTTTTTTGGCGCCGCACATTATTAAAATTTCTTTATGACAAGCGAGACGAGAGCGTGGAGGAGGAAGAGGAGGAAGAGAATGAAGAGGTGGAGGGGGCAATGGTTTGGGGTTTTTTGGCCCAAAGAGTCATCAACAACCAAGCTGGCGACGCGACAAAAGGCATAAAAACTGGTAACAAAATATTTGTATTTATCGCCTTCTCCCTCACGCAGTATTCGCTCTTTCTTTCTCTCTCTCTCTCTCTCTCTCTCTCTAACTCGTGTGTTTTTTGTGTTGCTTTTTCTTGTTGTTGTTGTTGTTGTTTTTTGCATAAATTAACATAAGATTTATTGTCTGTCCACTTGAAAATGAGACGAAAACTAACAAGTGGATGAAAAACTTTTCTTTTATTTCTATTTTGTTTTTTTTTTTTATTTTTTTAAGGAATTTAAAGCTAGGCAAAAGCCAAGAATATAAGAAAAGGATAGAAAGGATATAAAAACCGTCAACTTCCTCCACTTGGCTTTGCTCTTTCTGCTCTCGCTTCCGTCTCTCTTCTGGCATTCTTTCATATTTTCTTTCTTTCTTTCTTGTTTAACTTGGCAACTTTGCAGCCGTCTGTGGTCTCTTTAATAAGGTTTAAGCTCTTTAAGGCAAAGTGAAACCGTAACGAAAACTTGTTTTTAATTATAAGAAACATTTCATTTTGATTCGTTCCGTTTAATGTTTTGCAGTTTTTTTTGTATCTGTATCTCAATTGCCGTTTAAATGCCCAACTTCGATTCGATTTGTGTATTTAAAAATGCATAAATTATTGATGCCGATTCCAATTCCGATGCTGAGGCTGATAATCATTATAAAGATGATTTGTGGTTCAGAGAATTGTGAAATGAATTCATTTCAAACACAGATACAATTATTAATTGCTTAGTTAGATAAATGAATTGGGCAAATCGAATTAGGGTCAAAGAGAAAACTGTGTGAATAAGGGGGTTAGGCAGAGTTATTTTTGGTTATTCTTTAACTTTCAATGTCATTTAAATAAGTCATAGACAAAAATGAGCTAAAGAGAAGAACAAAAAGTTAAGATAGGTTGCGAAATTTCATTAACTTTTCTTCATTTTAATTAGTCATGGACAGAGAAGAAAATGGTCTTAAGAAAAGCGAATCAAAAAGACCAAGCTTACTTTGATTATAGCAAATCGAAGGATCGGTTGCGAAATTTTAACTAATTACAACTAAATCAGTCATAGACAAAGAAAAGAATGGTCAAAAGGCCAAGCTTACTTTGTTCATGTAAGAAAGACAAGTTGCGAAATTTCAACAACTTTTCTTCATTTTAACCTACATCTAAATTGGTCATAGCCAGAAAGGAATATGGTCTTCAAGAAGAGCATCAAGAGGCCAAGCTAATCAATCATACACAGTTAAAAGTTAAAGAGAAGAACCAAAAGTTAGGATAGGTTGTGAAATTTCATCACCACTTTCCATCTCTACATTGAAATGAAACGTTCTTTCGTTTGTCTTGCAAATTGGTTATGAAAAATGTTTTCCCAGCGAAAAAATGCATACAAATGTTTCCTTATTGACTTTTAAATCTCTGTTAATTCCCTTGATATAGCATTTTATTTGTTATAAATAAATGCATTCTTCTCCTCCTCTTGTGTGTGTGTGTGTTTACAGATCGTTTTCTAATTGTTCTTGTTGTTGCCTTTACCATTTTGCTATGTGCTCCATTTCATTTCACATACTTCTAGAGTTTCCTCAGTGCTCATACTTAGTAGTAGTGGATTCCCCTCCATCTCCATCTCCATCTTCGCCCACCAATACCAACTCTATGACTCGTTGTTCAACTCCATCGTCATTGTCGACATTTCTACTCCAATATTGTTTCTTGCGCGGAAGTCACGTAGCCAGGGAACAATTTGAAAATGAGTTTTGTCGGTTTTACACCAAAACGAAAAATCATTTATGCCGCCGCTGCCGCCGCCACAAAACAAAAACATGAACTATCGAACATGGATTTGGATTTGGATTCAGATTTTTAGCCTTTAGGTTGCGGTCAATGGAAAAGCCGCCAGGAATTGAGCAATTCGCACGTTTGCCTTTACTCAAAACAAAGTAAAACACAAAACGAGACTCGAGAGTTGCGAGAGGAGGCAATTGGACATACAACTAGAATACAAACAAACAAGCAAACAAAACGAAAACAAAAAAAAAAAAGAAAATAATTCAAGTAGCGCGATGCATTCTCAACGTTTCGAACTCGTGCTGTTTCCAAGAAATGCCATAAATTCATCAATTATGACGGCTGGGCATGTGGACAACAACTGTGGACACAGTTCATCAGCCAGCGACCACGATAGCGACAGACAGACAGACAGACAGACAGACGGACGGACATAGGGCAGGAGCCCGTCAGATTGACAGCTATCAAGTAACTGCAATTCATTTGAAAGAGGCAAAGGCTCATTGGGGGGGGGGGGGGGTTGCGGGGTTACAGGAATGCAATGTTAAGCAAGTAACGATCTAATTAAGGAATTTTAATTAAATAATTAAAATAATAAATGCAAGAACAATGAGCCAGAAAAAAGGCAAGGAAAGAATTGCCCTACCAACAAAGGACAACGCAAAAAAAGGCAACAAATTCGAAATCTTAGCTAGAGATGCAGCGGCTTCTGCCTTTACTCAAAAGTCAAAGAAATAACTAGTAGCTGAAGCAAGGATTAAGCAACTTCCTAAACTGTGGATCCCAGGGGGGTCGCGAGACTACTGAAAGGGGGTGTTATTGTCTTTTATTACGACCGATATCCCGTTAACGTTTCCAATTATATATATGTGAAATGAATGGGTAGAATATCTATGTTTAATATAGATTTCATTAAATGGAGAAGGGGGTCGCTTAAAATTTCCTAAGCTTGAAGTTTAAGAAGTCCTGCTTTAGAGTAAGTCAATCAGGTCAGCCAAAAACTCACCTAGAAAATCCCATTTTAGCATATACATAATTAGAACCCGAAAAAGTTGTCTTAAGGCTGGTAGCTCTGTTTGGGCATAGATGGAGGCCATTTCATTAGTGTTTTTTTTTTTCTATAAGAAAAGTAAATTCCATCAACTATGTAAGTCCTTTAAGTGGTAATTAATTTTACTCTATTAAATGGCCAATTTAAAGAGGCTGGAAAACCATAATTAATTTTGTTAACAGAACAAAAAATGTCTACAAATTAATAATACCCCTAAAAATGGAAACGTTTCTTAACTCAATTGCATCAGTTAGTCTATCCGTCTATCTGACTGTCTGTCTAGCTGTCTGTGTGTTTGATCTGTTTGGTTTATGTCGCTTTTAATGGGCCCCAAAAATTGTCTAACTAATCCATTTACAAACCATTAAAGAGCCTCTATGTGTGCGTCTCCTTCTCTCACTCTCTCCTCCCCCCCGCGCTTAGTCTCTGTCGTTCGTTTAGTTGATGTCTCTAATTCCCAGGCATCATTACATGGCTTATCCAATGGTTCAACTCATACAAAAACATGCAGCCGAAAATGCATTCCGCCCCCTCTCCCCTTCCCCTCCGCCACCCATTACTCACCCTGACACCCCCACCCGCAGCACCGCATTTTAGGACAATTGCAAACACGTGTGCGGCGTGAGTCGGGCCGGGATGGGCTGGGATGGGCCTGGCCGAACCGAGCAGAGCCGGCAACTGGCGTCATTTAATTAACCCAACGAAATGCACAAGAACAGGGGCGGCTAGGAGAACCCTCCCCCCCATACTGCCACACACCGCATGATGATGATGAGCGACCAGGCGACCCACCAACACCAACCAACCAATAGACCGACCTGGACTTGAATCTCGTAAAAACAGAAAGTTATTTTTATGCGCTTTTAATAGACTCGCGCTTAGAATGCTCCCCCATCTCTCTCTCTCTCTCTCTCTCTCTTTCTCTCTCTCTCTCTGTCTGTCTGTCTCTTACTCGTTCTCAGTTGCATCGTAATTTATTTTCATGTTTATGAATGCATTTTTATTATGACTTTTCTCGCTCCCTCACTCACTCACTTACTCATTCACTCATTTTTTTTTGCTCTTTCATTTGTTATAATTTTCATGGCTCTGCTTGCTTTTATGATCGTTGATTTTTACGATGTAAAAGCGATGGGTAGGGTGAGGGGAGAGGGGGTGGTGCATATACATAATTCTCCAAGGCGTCGAATGCAATTAAAAGCAGAAATCCAAATCACACATAAGTCATAATAAAGTCGTAAATATTGATTCGAGAAGAAGGTGGTGGCGGAGCTGAAGTAGAGGAGTTGGGGGTAACAATGAGCTAGCTTTGCCTTTTACTTTTATTGAGACATTTAACTGGGCAAACTACGATTAAAGCTAAATGGCAAAATGTAGGGTTAAATTAAAGCTCCACAATTCTCCCAGCAGCACCCAAAACCAAACCCCAAGCTGAGGCCCATAAATCTTAAGTTACCCTTACCAAAAAAAAAAAAAAAACCTTTTCCCGCCCCACCCCCAGTCTCCCACACACACAAATACACAACCCACAAATACACAGAGAGAACATGCCATAAAACACACGAAAACTGTGTAAATAACAGAAGGGATGCGGCTATAGAGAGAGTGAGAGAGAGAGAGAGAGAAAGCAGTGCACATTATCATCATCATCTTCCTCATTCTTATAGTTAGTTAAAGTTCAAGCATCCATGGAATATGATGAGATAAATCTATCTATAAAGATTTAATCCAAACAATGGACTTTAAATGACCATGAATAAAAATCATTTTTTGGTTTATCTCCAGAGAAATCTTTTTTCAGAATATATAAAGAGGTAATTTATAAAAATAAGTATTACTTTAGTTTATGAAATTTTTAAAAGAAAATTATTGTTCAGAATATAATTAGGTGACCCTTACCCGATTGAAATTAAATCTTTTAGAACTTTCTTAGGCGAGGGCAACATTCGGGTTCTATCCTAGTTCTCTGTACTTGAGTAGCTTTCGATAACGCTGATGCGATAAAAATTGGTTTCTATCGATACCTCTTGTTAAGTTAGGGATAATATCGACTTACCAAGACAACTCTAATAATGGTCACTTCTTTCTGTGAAAATAAAGCCAACAACAAACTTCATTGACAACTATCTGACAAGTGTCTTCTTGACACTATAGTTCTCAAGCATGGTCACACTAAACACTTATGAGCAAAATTGGCCACATTGTTGAAAGAACAGTAAAGATAAACCTGCCTCAGTTTGCTCAGTTGGAAAATCGAATCTGGTGTAATTTGGATTGAATTTAAATAAAAGCTTCACTTTTCAAATCAACTTCTCAGCTCTTTCTCTCTCTCTCTCTCTCTGTCTTTCTCTCTCTCTCTCTTCATAACATTTCTGTTTCATTTTGAAAGTAACAATTTTCTATCTCCAACGCCTTTCACCTATTTTTTTAAGAATTTATGTGCGAAATTTTTGTTGGTCTCCTCACGAAATCGAAAACAGAGTCCTACCGGCACCTCTCATCCTCTCTTGCCTTTCTCTCTTCCCCTCCTTTGAGCCAGCAAAAACCAGTATGGTCATTAATTTATGTAAAGCACAAATTATGATTGGGTCAGGTGGGAGTGGGGGTGGTGGTGGGGGTGGCTGGGGGAGGCACGGGGTAGTATATGGCAATTTTCCAACTAGGCCTACCCAAGTAGAACAGCAGCTGTAACACCACAATGATTATGCAATGCCTGGAATGTGGATGATGATGATGATGATGAGAATGAGAATGATAATGATGTTGCCAATAGAAGGGGGAGAAGTAGAAGAAGGGAAATCGGCGGTAAGGTTTGGTGGTTCTTTTGGTTGGGGCTTCTTCTTTTTGTTGTTGGTTAAGGGTAAGTGAAAAGTACCGCAAAAAGGAACACAGAACGAAACGAAACGAAACGTTTTGGTTAATGGCGCAAAATGTTCGCAGTTGGCGTGGCAAAAAGCAAAAATGATTTATGGCACAAGGAAGTTAATTTATTAATTTTTTGGCCAACAAGAAAGAGAAATGGCCAGAGTGAGAACGAAAGAGAGAGGTAGAGGGAGAGTGAGTGCAGCAGAAATATGGAAGCCAACTGAGAGAGCTAGGGACTGACATGTTTACAAGCTGTTATTACTAGGGGATGCGCTGTTGGGATCGCGGGGCGTTAAATTAGAAATGAAAGAAAGAATAAAGAGGAATAAAGAACAACAACAACAACCACAGCAACAACAACTTGGCCAAAAAACAGGGTCATAGACATTAGACTCAGAATCAGCGTCAGCGTCAGCGAGTCGTTTAGGGAAATGTATAAGAAAAAAGAAATGAAATATTTTATACTTTCTCAAGAAAAAGCGCAAGAAAAAAAACAAAAACAAATGAAATTTTCTTGCTTTAGGGAGAACATGCTTAATTTTCAGTTACTTTTGCCTCACACTAATTGCCCGCTACAGTCCTCAATTCTCTCGCTCTTAGTTTATTATCTTCAAAAAACAAAAACCAGATCGTGCCGAAGTTTGTATACCCTTAAGTATGCATAAGAAAGTGAAAAACAAAACCTTTTATGTAAGAAAAGAAGGACAACCAAATTGGCAGTTTTGGCGCCGATTGTTCCTATAGAACCTATATGACAAAGTCACCCGATTTTGAACATATTTGGCACAAATATTTAGATTCATATTAAACTAACTTTTATTACATTTCATAACAATCGCTATGAGAGCTATATGATATAGTATACCTAGTCCGATCTGTTGAAATTTGGCAAGAACGTTTGGATGCAAGGCAAACTAAGATCCGTTAAGTTTTTACGTAATCCCATGAAAAAGAACAAGGTTATTGAACAAAAACTTTATTTCCGACCGATTGTTCCTATGGGAGCTAAATGGTATAGTGGTCTGATCCATCTGAATTTGCCATGATCCAGATGGATGGACAAGCGAACGAAGGGACAGACAGGGCTATATGAGCTCGTCTTATCGTGCTGATCAAGAATCTATATACTTTATATGGTCAAAGATGCTTTCTTCTGAACAAAAACAAAAGACAAAGAGAACAATTCATTTGACTAGTCAAGTGATCGAAATTTCTGAATTTAAATATTACTCATGCAAAATGTTTATCCATCAACGGAATATATATACACACAATCTTTTAGCTGCTCCCTTTGCCCTTACACAGACACACACACACACAAAGTCAATAAAATCAAATTTAGCTCATTAGCAACCAAAAATTGATTGCAATATATTTTGTTTTCACTTTGATCTAAAGGCACTCAGCAGCAAATGGACGGGCCCAACCAAACGGCCGATCCATCTATATATACATACATACATATATATTCTTCATACATGTATGAATCGAAATGCTTTAAAAATTTAGAATTTTAGCTCTTGATTAATTGCACAATCTCAACAACGAAACAAAATGCTGTTGATGTTGATGATGATGACGATTGGTGGGGGGGGGGAGGGAATTTTTAAAATACTTTTCCATCGTCATGAGCATTTTGTATCGCTGCTTATTAAATCATTTGCATAACACAAAATCTTGAGAAATTAAAGCGTTGACAAACAATTTCATTTGCCGGAATGGCAAAAATGGCCAAAAAAAAAAAAAAAGAATGCGGTGAATAGGTGAATAAAAGCAAAGGAAATGGCAGCGGCGGCGGCGGCGGCGACGACTTGTAAATCAAATAATTACACATACGAGTATCCAATTCATTTTTTATTTCGATTTTGTTAAATATTTAAGCAGCAGCTATTAAGCTGTCAACGGGTTGGCGTTTGCCATTGCCTCTCCTTCTCCACACCAAAGGAAATGAGCAAAATGACAGAGACCAAGACCAGCCATGAAGAACCTCGTGAAAAGAGCAAACGGAAGTTGGCGTTGAGTGCGTGGCGTGAAAAATATGCAAAATTGGCAGCCGACGAAAGGAAAACTAACAGATCTTGGCGAGTTTTGTGGTCTGTTTTTCATATTTCTTTCCCATTTATTATACAAATTAGAAACAATTTTTACAATCCCTACAGCCGGGTCATCTCGCGAGCTACAGGAAGAGCAGCGACACAACAGAACCGTTTAGATTATTGCAGTTTATGAATTAAGGAACAGAACTTAATTTTTCATCTATGGACATCAAAATTGGTAAAGAAATACTAAGGAAAATTATAAAAGCAAATGATCGATTATTTAATTGTGACAATTCCATTTCTGATTTCTTACTTGAAGCGGCATTCTCCAGTTGGGAAAATGTTTCATTGACAGTGACAGTTTTTCTTTGAACTTTCGATTATTAAGGAAAATAAATTCTTGGGACTTTCATAATCTGCATCCAGTATGGAAATATTATCCCCTTAAATGAATTGGTTTCTTCTCTGACCTGCACCGAGGGGATATTGGGGACAGCTTTCTCTTCAAATGGCAATTTATTTTAATCAACTCTTAGTTTGCAAAAGTATCCCCTCAAAATAAATGGATTCTCCTCTGACTTGCATCGAGTATTGGGGACATCTTTCTCTCCAAATGGCAAAATAAAAATTACATCGCAATTAAAGTTTCTTTTGGAATACTGAATAAGAAAATTGAAGGCATACAGAAGAAGGGTCTTCTCCCTTGAAACCGCCAAGCCGTTCAGATATTATCCGGGGACATTATATTATATTAGGGACATCAATTGATAAAGAAATACTAAGGAAAACTATGAAAGCAAACGAGCGATTATTGAATTGAGAATTCTATTGATTTCTTACTTGAAGCGGCATTCTCCAGTTGGGAAAATGTTTAACCCAGCCCGCTAGAAAAGTTTGAAGCATTCCAGCAAGTCACCATTGACAGTGACAGTGTTTTTTGAAGTTTCGAATTTTAAGGAAAATAAATTCTCGGGACCTTCATAATCTTTCTTTCCAAATGGCAATATTTTGATCGCACCGGCATTTTGTGTTAATTGAATTACCGACTTATTAAGGAAAATAATGCTTCTCGGGACCTTCACATAATCTGTCGACTTCGACTGTAGGGGAAATAGATTCTACTCCAAATGTTCGCCTTTCAGTTCCCCTTTCTTAAACATGGATAAAATCCTGTTGAAGTGAATTATTACTTGATTGTTTTTTTTTTTTTTTTTGTTCTCCAGGAAAACAGGGCTCCATGGTAAGAAATTTTCTCTTTTTTTTTTACTTTTACATTTAATTTTTTATTTTTTTTTTTTGTTTTTTACACTAAATTAAAACTAGACTGACCTGCTGAAGCTCCACTTGACGAATGATTTTATTCGAAGAAATAATTTCCCAGCAAGAAAATGAAAGTGAAAGTTAAATTGGCATTGCCTACTAGATTACTTTCTATTGAATTGCCAAGGACTACTAGATTACTTGACAAAAAACGCTGACGTTTTTTTCCAGTGTGTACACTTTAAAACAAAGTGATTCTAATTGATGATTTTTCAGTGTGACCGAAAGGAAAACTCATTCAAATACCACAAAGATTCAAGACGAAAAAATACAAATTCCTTAAGCCGAAACAACAAATTTCAAAAAAAAAACTTAGAAACTAGAAGACACACACTCTCACACACTTTTCAACCAGTGTGTACACATCGAAACAAAGTGATTCTAATTAATGATTTTTCAGTGTGACCGAAATGGAAACCCATTCAAATACCAAAAAGATTCAAGATGAAAAATTACAAATTCTTTAAGCCGAAACAACAAATTTCAGAAAAAACTTAGAAACTAGAAGACACAGACACTTACACACTTTTCAACCGGTGTGTACACACCAAAACGAAGTGATTGTAGCTTTTGATTTGTCAGTGTGACCGAAATGGAAACTCATTTAAAGACCAAAAAGATTTAAAACTAATGCCATCCATATTTAAGATGAAACAAATTTTAAATAAATCATAGAAACTACGAGACACATACTCTCCCACACACACACACACACACACACACACACACACACACACACACACACACAAACACAAAGAAATAGAAGATGCAAGAGGCAAGTGATAAATATATTTGGTAAATTCCAAAAAGCTTTTCGGCCATATGGTTTTTCAATTTATAGAAATAAATATATGTATGCATGTGTGTGTGTGTGTGTGGGAAAGACCCTCCCTCTCTTTTTCTAAATGAAATCCATTTCACATAATAAATTCTTTTGTAATAAAAATACATCATCAAATAAATAGTTGCCGTGTTTTGTGCCGTGCTCTATAACTATTGTACCATAAAATAAATTGCCGGCAGCTTTTGCCCTCTCCCCCCCAACACCGCTCCCCAACCAATTCCATCTTCGCGGTCGCCATTGCCGTCTTCTTCTTCTTCTTCTTATTTTGGAAGCTTATCTCTGGGCCACGCCAAAAAGCTTAAGCCACGGGCCAGGCCCAAACCCAAGCCCAAGCAACCCTTAAATCACATTTTGCCTAATTTTTCGCTGTCAAAAAAACTCATTAATCTTTTCACGAGGCCTGGCAATGGCATGAAAATGGAACAGGCACAGAGAGAAAGAAGAGGAAATTGCTTTACGGGAAAGTCCCCAACACACACACACACACACACACACACACGAAAACGCAGAACCAAACCAACCAACCCCCCCACACACCTTGCTGGAGTTTTTTTGTGAAGAGAAGTTTTGCCCTTGAAAAATTACTGGCTCGTATGTCAACCCCCCCAAAAAAATATATATACCAAAAGTTGGTCGAACTCCTTTTACAATTTGAACGAACGTGTGTAATTTATTTAAATTTAAGAGCACTCCTCTCAGGTTAAAAGTTCAAGATTCAAGTTCGAAATTCTAGAGATGGGAGCGTGAGTAGGCACGACAACGATACTTAACTCTCCACAAGGAAAGAGACAAAAATTTAAATTTTAAAAGACCAACTTCTGCAATTAGTTAGGAAACGACTTCTGAAGAAGCCTTAACGATAGTTTTTCCTTTTTGGTCACATTGTCAGCTTTAGTTTCGAAATTACAGGAACAATTTTTGTATTTGAAACTCTTCTCCGCCTTCTCCAACCCCTTTTTGTTTTTTACTGGGTTTTTTTTTTTTTGTGAGCTGTCCCACTTGAATATTGATTTCTTGCGTAATCTTTGTGGCACGCCCCATACACCCAAAGAGAATCCAACCTGACGACCGACCAAACGACCAAACGAACGTTCGACCGATAGTGTCGCGCCACCCCCAACCCCCGTTCTCTCCCTCTCCCTCTCACCCTTTCCACCCATTGACGTTTCATATTTATTAATGAGACGCATTTGTGTTTGGAATTTATAATTGGGAGGAGGCAAATGGGTGTTGGATGGGTGGGGGGTGTTGCTTTGGTTTGGGAAGTTAAGGTGCCGCTCTGCCTCTACCACTGCCTCTGCCTCTGCTTCGGGGGCTCAAATGTAATTGAGTAATTAACATAAATTATAATACATAATTTGCGCTCGCCTTTTTCCCCGTAATTGTTGTTAGGTAAATTGGATTACAGGCGCAAACTTTGCGCCGTAAAACATAAATGAAAATTATTGTATTATGTACAGAACTAGAGAAGGCGAGAGAGACAGAGACAGAGACATAGAGAGAGAGAGAGAGAGATGGAGACTGAATATTCTTCTTCTAATCGTATGCGCGATAAGCAATTTATGTTTAAAGTTTTGTTTCAACCAAACGACTTCTGATGCTCAAAGCGAAATCAAACTAAATCAGTGCACAGAAATCTTAACACACACAGAGAGACACACACACACACACAACGAGAAGAAGCAGCAGCAAGTGACAATGATAATGAAAATGAAACTGAATGAAGAATCGCCAAAAGAAAGTCTCCATTTTGTTGTCAGTCAATTAGACGAATGATATTGATCTTACGCTTTTCTTCTTAGGTTAAACTTTGCCCTCAGCTAAGGCAATATAGTCACCCACAATAGTCTATGCACACACGCACACACACATGATGTTACAGTCTATCGTAATTGTACTCTAGGTTACTCTATCTCTTCCTCTCTCTCTCTCTCTCTCTCTGTCTGTCTCACTCTTTCTCTCTCTCTGTCTGTCTCTCTTTATATTTATTTATTTATTCCTTTTTTCCTGTTTCTTGTTTTTTTTATTTTTTTCTGTTTTGTAGCCAGCCGGCAGTCATCCGTCAGAAGTTAGCAACAACCCTGACGCCATATTGAATTTTGCCCCCTGTCTGTTGTAAGGGGAGAGTGAAGAAAGAGGGAGTGGGGGAAGGGCTGCTGTGTGTGTGTGTGTGGGAGGGAGGAGGGGGTTGCATGTCTCTGTTTCTGCTTGATGCTTGTGTGTTTCTGGTTTCATCCCACCTTGTTGCTTGGGCTGTCACACACATCAACAACAGCATCGCTGACATCGCTAACGCTGCTGGGATTTCACCCAGAAGGAGTAAAATACACACACACACACACACACACACACAGAGATAGAGACAGAGACAGAGTGCAAAAGAGACATGGGCTATGGCATGGAATATGGCAACTCTTTGCATAATTTTGCGCCTTGTTGAGCGAGCCAGAGAGAGAGAGAGAGAGAGGCGAGAGTTTTTACCTTCTGCTCCTGTGCCACCTCAATGTTATCCTATGCCGATTCGTCCTCCTCTGCCTTCTCCTTCGAGGCTCCTACTTTTCAGCTTTCTCGTATTTATGTGTGTTTTGCTTGTTGTCTTGTAAAATGCAAATAAATACGAGCCTGAGTAGAGAAAATCATTTCTGTGCGTGTTTCTTTTCACCGAAAGGTTTATGCGTCGGCAAGTTTAGAGATCCTACAGGGAATCCTTTACTATAGTTGGTGCAAACACTGTTCAGTTCTCAGTTTAAAGTTTTAAAGGACTTTTGGAATGTTTGGGACGTTGTCGTTCCTTTAAATTAGTCAAAAGAAATTGTCCATTGCATACTTATGGGAGCAACTCTTTAAGAAATGAACAATTGATACTATATAAAATGGTATTGATCAATAGTTTGAACTATGAACTTTGGCTTGGAGCAATTACTTGTGCAAAATGTTTGTCTCTCTCTTTGCTAAATTCGCTTGGAAGTGGAACGAGTGGAACTTTAGGCAATCATCTTAGATCCGACTCCAGGAAGTTTTACCTCAAATTCTTTTGTTACTTTTCATTCGTTTAGAGGCAAATGACTCCACCTAATCCTAGTTCTGGCTTGAGCTTACATCGTTTTAAACTCGAATCAAGGCCACGCATAAACAGTTTTTTTGTTTCCTTTTTTGGGTTTGTTTGCCCTTTTATGCAAAGGACTTGAAGTCCCGTGTATATTAAATGCAGGCAAGAATCATTCACTTGATGCTTGGTTTCAGGTTTCAACTATTTTTTCATTACGTATACGCCACTTGGCCAATCTACAGGAGTCTGACACAGAGAGTTTTCTCTTAACTTTTGTCTTAACTCTATTTCTAAGACCTAAGCCTACGCACCAAGAACAAAGGACAGTGGGAGAGAGAGAGAGAGAGGGAAAAAGAGAGGGACAGGAACTCGCTTCATCTCGCCTTAGAGAGAAATCTAAGTTGGGCGTCAAAAGTTTTGATAGCCTCTCTGCGAGCGAAGCTGGCTCGAAGATGAGGCCGCATTTTTCATTTTTAGTTGGCAAAGAAAAACAAAAAAATTTAACACAAAACTTTTATGTAAAATGTTTTGCGAGATAAAAGTTGAAATTGTCAATTGAAAATGTTGTTGGCAAAAGTTTGTTGTTGTTGATTTTTTTATTTTTTTGTTATTCTCTTCCTTCTTTTTTTTTTTGATTAATTTTCACAGCGTTGACAATGCGAATGAATGCAGAGGAAAGGCGAAGGAGGAGGAGGCGGAGAGACTGAGCTCTATCAAGTCACCAAGAAGCTGCGGCACGAGGCAAACAAACAATTGAGCACATTAACGCACAGAACAGAACACAAGATACATAGATAGAAGAGAAACGAGAGAAGGTGGAGTGGGCACGACGGGTGGGGAGAAGCCCCCCCTTCAAGAAGGAGCAATGAAAGCAAGTGAAGAAATAGGCAAACTGCGATTTGCATGTGAATGTGTTGAAATAGAATTTAATGGCAGATATAACAAACAAAAAAGTGAAGAGCAAATAAATAAAAATAAGCTGCAAAAGAAATTAGAGAGAGAGAAATGGAATGATGAGAAAGACAAAATGAAAAGAAAAATAAACACCAACAAATGGCGACAAAAGCAAAGAGACAACAAATTTTTGCAGCAACTTTTTACTTCTATTTGTTTACGTTTGATTATTGATCAAGGAAATTTCTTTTTGAAAAATGGCGTTTCCATTAAATTTTAACTCATGCATTCTCTTTATCATTTCTTTCTCTTCTTTTACCAATTTTTAGTTTTCTTTTTTATTGTTTTCCACTCCTTTTCTACTCTGGTTTCTATTTTACACTTTTCTCTGCTTTTCATTTTTGATCAAGTAAAATTTTGGCAAATTTTGTTTTGGGTTTTCGTTTGAAGTTTTTTTTTTTGCTCTTTCTTGGTTTCTTTTAGCTTTCATTTTCTTACTTGAGATTCCAGTTTGCTTTTGCTTTTTCCATTCCATTTTTAGTTTGTTTTATTGCCGTTTCTTGGTCACTCGTTTTGACCTCCACATTGAACTGTTTTTTGTTTTGCCTTCTCTATTCCTCTGTCTTCTGATCGGTTTTCCTTTGTGCTTTGCCCACTTTATATGCGTCTGCTTTTTGTGTGTGTGTGTGTGCTGGATTCTTTGTCAAACTCATTGCCACTTCCGCTTGCCTCCCTTTTTTCTGAATTACTGTTTCGAAAAGCCATTTTGTACAATTTCCACACGATTGATTTCGCAAATTTTCGCCGCAATGGCCTACGGGTTTGGCTGATATCAACCCTCCCCCCTCCAGGCTCACCCTCCCCCCCTTCCAGCCACACAGACACAAACACAGACACACACACACACTTCTTAGCAGGTTCTAGACTTGTAATGCCTTTTGCCCTGTAGCCACAATTACCCAAAAAGCCAGAACCAATTCCAATTTCCAGTCGAAGCTTCTTTCCTCATCCAATTCCGATTTCGACTCCCCCCCCCCCCCCCTAGCCCAAACCCCCTCTTCGCCTTCGCCCCACCAAAACTCAACCCCCGTCTCAACACACACACATGCTACTTTTCGTGGGGGTTAACACACAAACACACACACACACGCACACACACACGCACACACACACGCACACACGGAAGAGATAGCAAGCTTACTCTAGGACTTATCGATTCTAGATATCGTGTAATGCAATTAAATCGCTCCCCAATTTCTCTCTCGTCCTGCAATTCATAAATATTTTATTTCTGGCCATCACACCCTTTGACCTGGTCGGTCTCAGGGCTCATAACTTGCGGCCAAAACAAAAAAAAAAAAAAAAATCCAAAGTTCCTGAAATTGAAGATGGGCAAAGTGCTGAGTATTCGCTTGGCGTTTTCGGTATCGTGAGTCACGATGTTGTAACTAGTTTTCTCATAGATATTGCGTATACGCCATGATGGTCTATCTAATATGCTTCTTGCTACTTTCTGGTTCATTATTACTTAACGTGGCCCCGGCAATGCTAGGCAAATTGCTTTTTTCTTCTATCTCTCTCTCTCTCTCTCTCTCTCTCTCTCTCTCTCTCTGTCGGTTTCGACCTGTCCGAAAGAAGGAGAGGTTGAGAGGGGAAAGGAAAGTGGGGAGCTCGAACTGTCTGTTTGTCCATCACATTAGAGTTTCCGGTTGGGTGTCCTAAACAAATGGCACGTCAAAGGGTTAAAAGGTGCGGTTACCCCCCACCGCCCCTGAGTCGCGGTTCCAACCCTCAAAAAATACGAACACCAGCTGCATTTGCTTTCTGTGTGTGTGTGTGTGTGTGTGTGTCGGTGTGTGCGTGTGTAAAGGGAAGAGAATTTTCTTTACTTTTTACTTTGATGTGCCAGAAATTAATTGCCTACAATTAGGCGCTCTGGCAAATGTCACTCTGAAAGTGAAGGGCAACAAGGTGGTGGCGGGAGGGGGGCGGGGCGCAAAGGCAAAGACAAAGGCATTTTTGACACTTACCGTTTTGTTCCTGTTTGTAATGCTAGCTTAAAGGCTTCCCGTTCGAACAAAAGTCTAGAAAGAAAAGCAGAAGAACAAAAATGTTTGTTAGTAAAGAAAAAACTTTAGACAGAAACAGAGAGAGAGAAAGGCTGAGGCTGACAAAACACATGCTATTACAAGGACTTGTGGAATGTCCTGTCCTGTCCTGTCCTATCCTCTCCTGTCCAGTACAGTTCAGTTCAACTCAGTTGAGTCCATGCTGCCCTTGTCACATGCCCATTGACCAAAGACTTGCCAGAACTTTACTTCAACTTTGCTTCGAGTGCCTAATGAAAAGAGTCTCTCTTGTTCTCTCTCTCTCTCTCTCTCTCTCTGGCTCTCTCTGCCATTGACGTGGACAGAAAACTTTTTCATAGACTGGCCAAGCAAAGAGAAAAAGAAATGGTTGAGGGGAATCAAGAAAAGAAAAACTAACGAGAACAAGAAGAAGAAATGGTGAAGAATATATTTCTCTTTATTGAATGATCGAAGAGGGCAACCCCGAAAAATTAAACGAACAACGTATGCTCTTACAATTTGCCCCTGTAGGTATACAATAGATATTTTTAACGCAGGCTACAAATTTCAGGTGAAAACTTTACCTAAGCAACTTTTCCCTAAAATTGCAATTTTTAGATTCAAAACATTCTAAACTGACTTTTAACGCTTTTTTTGCATACTTAAAGGGGCAAACTAGATAAATTTCACAGCTGAAGATTGCACATTGACTTTGCTGAAGAGAAGCCTAAAAGGGACTCTAGGAAGCTTACCCCATACCCCCCTTAAGCTAACCTTTCTATCTTAACTCTATTTAACCAATAAAGGAATCTATATATCTATATTAAGTTTCTCTTGCTGCCAATTATGCCTAAATGATGCCCTATTTTATCTATCTACATTCATATGAGAAAGAGAAGAAGAAGAACTTACCGATTTGTAGCATTTTCCCTTTAGACAGACAAATATATAGAAAACTTTTTCGTGCCAAACAGAAATTACATTTTGATTTTTTCTCATTTTTTGTCGGTTATTTATTTTTTTTTTTTTTTAGTTTTATTGTTGGCCAAGTCCCGAGACATTCCTAATGGCGCAGACTGACCAGAAAGATTTATTATCAACTGTCATTTCTGCCTCTAACCTCACTCCCCTTCTCTCACTCCCTTTCTCTCTATTTCTCTCTCTTTCTCTCTCGCTCTCTCTCTCTCTAGCCACAAAACATTTGTTATAATCAAAAGTTCTCTTGTGCTTTGATTTCTCTGCAGAGAGCAAAAGAAATCTGCAACTTTTCCAAATAGTTTTCGTTTTCGTTTTGCGTTTTTTTTTTTTGCCTGCAATTTATTTGGCTTAAGGTTGACAGTTCAATAAGGGCAAAATTCCACTTTAATTTCCATAAATAACCAAGAACAACAACAACGACAACAAGAGAGAACCAACTTCCACCTGGAGTAGGCACAGACACTAATTACGCATACGCAATGTTGTTTGGGGGTAAAGTTTTATCTAAAAGTTCCTTAACCTTCCAATTTCCCAATAACTTCTGTTGCAGTTCCCACACACACACACACACACACACACGCACAGAGGAAAGAGAGGAGTGAGTGGTGGCTTGCTTCTAGCTCATATATCGTTTTAACATAATTTCTGTGGCAAAATTAACTTTATGAACTGTTGAGCGAAACCAGGACGAGGCAGGACCCCGAAAACGAAAAAAAAAAAAAAAAAAAAAAAACAACCCTCAGCAGAGTCGCTCACAACCTGCCACTTAAAACAAATAACAAAGTTTTGCTTAACTTTGCGGCAAAGTCGTCTTTTGCTGGTAGGTAGGTAGCAAGCAGGTCGCTCGGCAGCTCGTTCTCGTTCTCGTTCTCTCTCTCTCTCTCTCTGTGGAGTTGGGAAAAATTATGGCCAGACACAAAGCGAAAAAGCGTCCTCAACGTCGTCGTCGTCGTCGTCGTCAACGAGGACTTTTGTCTTTGGGCGTAACAGGAAATCATTCGACAACGTCGACAAGAACTCCACCACTCGCAAGCCCAGAACCTGTCTGGTCTCTCTTCCCTTTCTCTTGCTTTTGGATGGCAAAATTACATATGAAAGTGGATTTCATTAAAAAGAAGTTGGCTGCAACAAAATATGGCAAGTAAAAGACATTTAGCGTGGCAGAAAGTGAAAGAAACCAAGCAAAGACTGTAAGACTGATGATGGCTGGCAGCAGGCAAAGATTTGTAACGTTTTATTTGAATGTCTTCTGGCTAAATCAATTTTGAAACAGGCTTTACATTATTTTGAAGGTTTCTTCGTCTTTAACTAATCGTTCGAGCTGAAGTTAAAACCTTGAAAAAAGTATTTGCTCTCTTGGCCTAACCTAATCGAATCAACTGTCAAGCGCTATCAACTGATTTGTATCCCTTTGGTCAACAAGAGACTAAACATTCACTTGAACATAGAAGAACAAGATAAAATTGAATTAGTGAAAGAGAAAGAGAGAGAAAACGCACTCACACACACATTCTAATTGGAATAAAGAGGAGGAATAAATCACTTAATACCCATAAAAAAAAAAAAAAATGAAAAAAAAACTCAAAAGACAGCAACAAAGACGAGGCCAAAAGGTGGGCTTGCCAATTGCCTGCATTTCAGTTTTACGGTAATTTTGTTTAACAATATCGCGTTATGTGAAAAGCTCTTTCAACGCCTCTCACTCTCACTACAGCCACCACCACTCCCGTCCCTCCCCCGTGTCCCGTCTGTGGCCCAAAACCAAGCAAACAATAAACCGAAGGAGCCATTTTCTGGCGCCAACTTCCAAGCCCAACTTCATGAATTTTGAATGAACGCAAAAGGCAGAAACTAATGCGAAATGCTATGCCAGAAAATATCCAACCACCCACAACAAGTCCAAGTGGAATTACATAGAAGGAGGAGAAGGTGGCGAAGAAGGAGAATATGGAGACCTTTTTTCCTGCTGACACAAGACATGGAGGAGCCACAGACGACTCCAGTGCTGAAGCTGAAGCTGACACTGACGACGACGACGACTTCCGACGACTACTTAGAGACGCCTAAACAGCTTCATTACTTTTATGGTTGTGAACGGAGCGCGCGCGCTTCGTTGGTTAGCCATTGTCTGTTTGTCTGGCCAGGCGCAAATTTGTTTGTGTAAATTAAATGAAATGACTGTAAAAATGCCAAATAAGCTAATTTGCGGTTAGTTTTTTTTTTTTCTCTCCCTCTCCGTCTGCTTCTCTCTGTGTGTGTGTGGACAGTGAAGAAAAGTTTTTACTATCTCACAAAAACTCATAAGTTGAAATGATTATGAATCGAAATCATTCTAATAAATATTTCTGGTGAAAGGAGCGAGCCCCCCCTCCGCGTGTAGTGTATAGAGAATTTTTTAGTAAAGCAAAATGGCGTCTGCCCCTCTCCGCCTTCATCCCTTTCTCCTAGTTGTTGCTCACTTGAACGTTTTGCGGACGATACTCCATGAAATGTTTATAAAGCTGCCTTCCAATTGAAGTTAGTGCTTTCTTTCTTTATTTTTTTTTTGTTTTTTTTTTTTTTTTGCACTCGGAGTTTAGTTGTTGCGGTCCATAGTCTGGTTGCTGGTTGGTCATTTTTGCAGGACTAAACCCTGGGCTTTGGGTGCATTTTAAAAATGCACGGACTAGCGAAAAAGGACTCACTGGCTATTCTTCTCTCTCTCTCTCTTTGTCTCTCTCTGTGTGTGTGTGTGTGTGGCTTTTTTTTGCCTGTTGCCTAGCCTGACCATGAATTTTGCATTAGAGTTTAGTTAAAGTGCAGCTGGTGCGAATCGTTAAAGGGGGGCGGCCAGCCACCGGCAGCCGGCAGGAAGTTTCGCTTTGTTTGCCACGTAAAGCAAGTTTTTCTTTTGCAATTGATACGGCAAAATGAGTTTTTGCCTTCCATATGAGAGATAGAGAGAGAGAGACAGTAGACAGGCAAATCATAAAGTGTCATTAAACAGTTTTCTTTTTTTTTTGTTTAATGCGTATCACATCTGGCTTGCAACTGAAAAACCGTTTCTAAGTATCATTCCATCAAGAAGTGATCAGTTTAGCCAGGCAACAGATGGTAAATGTTTTTAGTTGGTAAAAGATTACTTAGAAATTACTTAGAATTTAAAAAGAGACACCAGTCGTTTTGAGATGTCCACCCAAGCAATTAAGTTACTCTAACTACTAACTTTTTGAACTACTAACTTATTTAACTACTTTACCAAATCCAATTACCCATTATTAATTAATCTAAGTACTAACTACTCTTAATACTAAAAGGTCTAGCTATAAACTATTTCAACTACTAGCTACCAACTACTCTAATAAGTAATTAATGTAACTAGTACCTTTTCTAACTACTAACTACTTTAACAACTAAATACTCTAAATACTAACTACCCTTATTACAAACTATTCTAACTACTAACTACTTTAACAACTAAATACTCTAAATACTAACTACCCTTATTACAAACTATTCTAACTACTAACTACTCTAACTAATAACTACTTACTTTTCTAAATACTTACTACTACTCTAACAACTAACTACTAAAAACTCTGAATAATAACTACTCTAACTAATTTTACTACTAACTACTCTAACTACTAACTACTAACTACTTTAACTACTAAAGACTCTAAAAAGTAACTACTCTAACTACTACTAGCTACTCTAACTACTAACTACTCTAACTACCAACTGCTATAACTACTAACTACTCTAACTACCAACTGCTATAACTACCAACTACTCTAATTCTCTAACTACTAATTTCTTTAGTTACTAACAACTCCAACAACCACTTCCCAAATCATGACGGAGACACCTTTAAAGTTTCTCCTTAAAAAAAACATAGGATCATTTTTCAAATCATGCCAATAAGAATTAAACCCAAAAGGACCATCCAGGTTAAACTTCTTCTCATCAGAAAATATGTTCGATCGATCAAGACTACTTTTCCTAACGCATTTTATGATCTTAAAATTTATTTTAAAGATTCTCAAAACTGAGTAAATATTTAATTGAAAAAGAGAATTGCAGAAGAGAAGATTTGCCGTTTTCTAAGACTGGTCAGTCATTTTAGGCACTCGAATATATACACGATTTGAATCTAAGGATAAATTACTTTACTATAATCGTAAATAAAGTTAATAAATTATGAAAACTATTCCAATTTGTTTTGGCATTTTGTAGATAATAATTCAAGGTCCTAAAACATTAATGCATGACATAAAATTAATGTCACATATATTTGGCAAAACATAAAAAAAACAACTTTTGCACATTATTCAAATGACCAAGAGAGAGAGAGAGAGAGAGAGAGAGAGGGAGAGGGAGTTGGAGATGGAGAAGAAATATTGATATTGCAAATTAGTTGCATATCAAATGGTCATTAGCATTTCATTTTGCCATTTTAATTGAAATTTTATATGCCTGTTGCCACGCCTCTTTGAGCGAGAGAGCAGAAAACTTTTTGTCAACAAAATGTTCCGAAGGGGGCCCAAAGTTTTGTTGTTATTTTTTTGGCAAGGATCTGCTGGTGCTCTAGCTGCTTTGCATATCAATCTAAAAATCAATTAGAACTTGCCGGAGAGCACGAGCCTGAATGACTGAGTGACTAACAGACTGTCGACTTACGTGCCGCCCCCTACCGTCAACTGATAACTTTTTTCATTAAAAATAAGCGCTTGCCCTGGTATTGAAGTACCCCCCCCCCCAAAAAACCGAAACCGAACTCAAACTGAAACCGGTACCGTAACCTAACCGAAAAAACTGTAGAGCAAAGCGTAGCGAAAGTCGAATCTGTTACCGGCAAAAGTTTTCCGCAAAAATGTATAATTACTGGCATTTACGTTTACCTTACTCCACCTCCAAACACACGCCCACTCCCTTTGCCATCCCCCTCCCCTCCCCTACCCACCATTCTCAGACTTTTCCCGCACTCTTTACTCATGTTTGAATATCTGTTTTAAAAGGCACAAAACCCGCTTACAGTTTACATTTTGAGAAGCAACACAACACAACATACACGCATCTCTCTTCCACGCCCCCCGCCCCTCTTCTGCTGGTTGGTTTATAGAAAAAATTTGCATAAAGTGCGCATAAATTATGACGTGGATGAAAAACAAAAAAAAAAAGTTATAATACCATACTTACAGGCAAAAGGACGAGGACGAGGGCGAGGACGAGACTCTCGTGTGCTATCTGCCCATTGCTGCTCTCAGGTGTGCTCTTGGGTGACAGAAAACTGCGCAACTTTCTCCCTTACCCACACACCCCCCCCCCCCCATCCCTCTCACACACTCTTCTTCTTGTTGTTTACACTTACAGCAACAAATTTGTTTAACAAAAATTTTCATAAAATAATGCAAAAGTTTGCCAGTTGTTGCTGCTGTTGTTGCTATTTGCTATAACTCATTTTGGACTCAAGCTCTTGCAGCTGTTGTCGTCGTCATCGTCGTCATCCTCGTCGTCACAAGGACCTTTTTCTAACGGGAAAAAGTTGAGCAAATGTTTATCAATTCATAAGAATGCTTAAGCAATAGAATTTTGTTTCAGTTAATAAGTGTAAGGACTTTCTTTTCGTCTCCCTCTCTCTCTCTTTAATGACAAGCAGCTGTGAACCCAAATATACATAGAGAGAGAGAGAGAGAGAGAGAGAGAAGACTATAGAGCTAATGCTTTATCGGTTTATTAATGGACTAAGACTTTATTGAATTTAATATTCTTTGTTCTTGGGTTGTCAGCTTTCGGTCATGCGATTTCATACCATCCTAGAATCTTGTGGCTCTAGTTTGAATATTTTATTGTTGCGAAAGTGTTCTTCCTCTTAGCCATTCTCTAGAGCAAGCCAACAATATTGGTTAAGAACCATGGAAATATCTTCAAAAAAGTTGAAGAGAAAAGACATTCAATCTTTAGTCCTTTTTCGTACTGCAAACAAGATGACAAGTGAAAGGGATCTTCCTTAGAAGGCAACAGGATTCTCGCTGCTCGAATAGACTCGACTAGGACTGGCCAAAGTTGACAAAGACGATCTCTTCTTCTTTTGTCTTCTGCTGTCTTCTTCTGCTGCTAAATTCCAATTGATTGCCTTATGACTCTCTTCACGAAATTCCGATTGTTATCCATCTGCTGGACTGCGTTGCCCATTCTTGTCCCATTGCAACTCAAATTTTTTCAAAATTTTCTTGTTTCAACCTTATGATCAGTCTTTATCAAGTATAATCTTTGAGCTTTTTATCTGCCAACATTTTTTTTGTCCTTTTGATATATTTTACTCTTTTTCAAATTTATTTTTCTTCTGCTTTGCATGGTTCTTTGTGTGTGCTTCTCATTCTATTCTTCTTTCTTTCCTTTTTCATTTGCAGGTGAATCTGAAAGAGTTTTGTCTCAACTGCCCATTGGGTCATTTGGGGGGGAAACTCTGGTTTCATTTATTAAGCCTCATTGCTCTATCTCTTTGCCCTGTCCTCGTCCGTTTCCTGTTCCCATTTTCATTGAATGTGAGTAAAGAAACTAAGGAACTTGTTAGGGAACTTGTTTCCTATTATCCCAATTGACGCAGTTTCAATTAAAGCTTTAATTACCAAGTTTCTTTCGACCATAAATGTAATTTATCCATGGCCCAAGCTCAGGATAATTTTTTGTTTTCTGTGTTTCTTTCTTGTTTTTCCATTTCCTTTATTACTTTTCGTTTTTGGGGGGGGGGGGGGGGTAAAAGTTCGTTTTTTTTTTTGTGCATTTAATTCATTGTCTAAGCTTTCTTTGTGCTTTCTGCTAAAAATCTAAATCCTCACACCTGTCTGCCGTGTCCACGTCGACGTTCACGTCCACTTTTTCTCTCTCCTTTCTCCCTCTCTCTCTCTCTGTTTCCTCTTAATTGAATTCGTGTAATTCGTCCGGCAATTCTCATTCATTTCGTTGGTGTTGGGAGTTGAAGTTGGCGCTTTTGTTGTTGTTGTTGTTGTTGTGCTACTAAAGTCCTTGTCTTGGTATCCTTAATGAGGACTGACAGGCGACAAGCGTAATTAAATTTTATTTTACTGTTACATGCAAATTTTTTTTGTCTTCTCTTAGAACGTAGTCACGTAGTCGAAAGGTTTGGATTGCCTTTGATTTGGTTTCTTCTCGACTTATTTACGAGCTGACCAAAGGAACACTACGAGCGGTCTTCCCCCAGCTCCCTATCCCGCCCCCCTCTACACTCTAGCACACTACACCCCCTACTAACTCATGCATGGCCCCCTTATCAATTCAATTGAGTTTAATTCGTCACAAACAAAGTGAGGAGCTTATTGATTTCATCCCCAATTGAAAGGGGAAAGGGGAGTGGCAGAAGAGTGGACTATAATGTATGCGAAATCTCCCATCTGTCGCTGACAATGACATATTGTGATCATTAACACTTTTGCTTCACTCACAATTCCATTTTGTATTTTATTTTCTATGCATTTTTGTGTTTTGCCTAAAGCAATTTGTATGCAAAATAGTTGTAAACAAATTTTACATTCTCAGCCACCAAGCAGTCAGTCACTCACTTGTCCGCCCACCCACTGACTCACTCACTCACTCACTCACTCACACAGTGAACAGCAAGCCGGGAAAAATAAGTCAAGTGCATTGACAAGCGACTTGTGATGGAATCCCATTGAAGCATGATACGAATGGAGGCATCGTTTCACCCAGTTATCAAGTCATCTCAATTGACATAGAAATCCATTTGCATTTCACATTTGCAAAATGTAATGGAAACTTTCCCATCTCATTATTAACATAATTATAATCATCATCATCATCGCCAGCTTCATCATGGGACAAAGATAATATACTATAAAGCGTCCAACGACTACTTAGTTTTTAGTTGAAAAAAAGAGGCTGGCTGAAGAGCCGACAAATCAAAACAAAAAAAAAAAAAAAAACAAGAATATTCTTTTAATTAGCCCTACTAAAAGTTGAAAAAGGCAAGCATCAAGCACATCAAAAGAAAAAGAACAGCAGCAGTCTCTAAGCCTCTGAGCCTTGTTTAAGAGAGAGCCAATTTAATTAGTCTGGCCTGCCTTTCGAATAATGGCAAAAGCATAGTTTAGAGCATTCTCTGATATAAGAAATAAGTATACAACAAAGACGAACAGATACTCTTTGCAAAGCAAACTCATAACTTTCAAAGACATAAACCATTGAAAGAATTTTTAAATACGCCAATAGCCACAAGACCAAAATCCAAACCCAGTTTGAAAGTAAAACTTTAACTGACTTTACTTCTGAGACAATCTATTGAAGCTTTTAAATTATTCAATTTTAAATTGAATTTTTATTTGAATTTTATAAGAATCTCTTTAATTGTGTGTTTTACGTGTTACAATGACTTCACACAAATAAATGACCCTCAAAATATTACTCAACTTGCTTTGTCATAACTCTATGTGTGTTTTACGTGTTACAATGACGTCATACAAATAAATGACCCTCAAAATATTGCTCATCTTGCTTATATTACTCTGATCGGAGTTCAAACTTATGTTTCTTTGTTTCTTTGGCGAGATTTCCATTCACTAGGCCAGCGAGCCGAAGCTTAAACCGAATATTGCCGAGCGCTCATGCTGCACGTGTGATGGCAGCGCTGCGGCAGAGCTCAGCTCTTTTTCCTATCAAGCTTTCAAGCGCAGTTAAGCTTACTCTCTTTGTGCTAGCTTCCTGTTTCTTGGGTTAAGTCTACTTAAACAACTTTATTATTTAGTTAGTTAAATTTAGTTCTTAGCTGAAAGAAGTTACCTCTCTCGCTACGCCCATGACCTAGCACCATCTCTACTTTCATATTTCTAGCATTTACAGTCGCTATATATAGTCTAAAGTAGTCCGATTGGACATTATTATATGCAGTACTATCTCTTTCTAACACTTATACCATTTATGGAGGCTATCAATAGACGACCCGCTCTACTTTCTACTACAGATACGATCGTCTACAAAGATACTAAGAGACTAGAGTATAATCTATAGGCACCATTATCAAGGGTATTTCAAATTCGACTTACGTTTCATTTAGCTCTCTGAAGGCCTTTTTTGCATAATATTTTGAAAAACCTAGAGTAATCGGGACAACTCAAAGCTCTATAATTATCACTCCTCCACTCCCTCAACAGACCTCACTCTGTCTCTCTCTCTCTCTCTCACACACACTCACTTACTGGTTTCAACTAAGTACACATTTTTAGTTTGTAGTTGACGAGTTTAGTTAAAGTCTGACGCCATAGTCAAACGATTGATTGCTCTCAGTTGCAATAAATGGTAATTAAAAGGCGCTTGTGCCATTGCGCCGCCGTTGCAGTTGTTCCACATTTTCTCTCTGCCCCTAGCCCCTAGCCCCCAGACCCTCCACGGGTCCGTCTATCCATCTATCTTTCTATCTATCTATCTACAACGCCATTGTCAGCAATAAATAGTCAAGTACATAATACTTATAATTTATTTTGCATAAAAAACAAAATCCAACTTGGCAACTGTTCGCATATGAGTTGATCTACCCCCGCTTACGCCTTCGCCTTTGCCTCCACCTCCGCCTGCGTCTCCCTCTACCCCATGGACCGCTTCTTTCAATCGTACTTAGTTAGATTTATGGCAAAGTCAGTCGAGCAATTTGCGTGGGTAAACATGCACTAAAACTCAATTTAGAGGCGGATATATATAAAAAGAGAGAAATACACACACACACACACACACACACAGTGCTTGCAAATTGTATGCTGACACAGCATTGAGGCAGGCGCCCAATTTAATGCGATTTAAGCAAGAGCAAAGCAAATTGAGCGAGCCACTTCAATGAATGAACGAATGACAAAAACGGACGTCGCGACGTACTGCAAAATAATAGCAACAATCATAAAGAGAAAAGAGAAAGAGAGAGAGAGAGTAAAGCCAACCAACTCGACATAAACTATACCCTGTAGATTTGCTAATCATGACCTAGTTGCCTGCTTTAGTCAGAGTAGAGGGTACAAAGTGGCATAACAATAGCGGTCGGTAGGTCGGTGAAGCGCCTTGGATGGGGTCTGCCTAACATTATTAAATTACACACTTTCTCTCTATCTCTTTCTCACACTCTCTCGCTGTCTCTCTGTCTCTCTGGCCTCCACCAATTAATCCCAACTGGATTTGGCATAAAGATAAAATGACGACCAAGCAACCAAACGCATTTCAGTGTTTTGGCTGCAGGGCAATTTCTTCTTTACCATCGCCCAAGTGCCTTCTTCTCCTGCTCCTCCCTCTTCTACTTTGACAATTTTCCTAGCTCGCGCGCGTGGCACTAGATCCAAAAGGCGTCGTCTCTAAATGGGGGAAAAAAACCATTTCCCAACCCGCCACTTGATACAAGCAGATAAGTCATTTTTATGTGACACTTTGCCTTAAATATTTCACATTTTTTGTGGCCATTTTTTTTTGCGTTGCGTTGCGAGAAAATGAAGGCTCAGGCTTGGCTTCCCATTGCCCCTCATGAGGGGCCCCCCACCCCCCCCAGACGAGGTTTTTGCCTGGGCCAATGACACTATTGTGTATTATAATGGATACTGTCGCCTTTAATGGCTTATGATTTGAAAGCACTGATAGGACAGAGCGACAGAGAGAAAAAGAGAGAGCGAGCGAAAATGAGAGGGGGTAAGTAAGTAGGCTAAGTAAATGGGATTCGTGGTTGACCTTCCAGTTTGACAAAGGCAAAAAGAGTTGCCACCAAAAAAAAAAAAAAGAGAATTATCATCTAAATACTATCAGAGATTTTCTTTAGTTTTCTCCATCCCTCAACATAAGCAAAAATATTTCATTTCAATTAACTATAAATTGAAATAAATTATTAGAATAGCGTCTTTGGGTTGTTTTTTGTTTTGTTTTGGTAAAAGGTTTTGGTTTCCTTTTTCATCCATCCAAATACAGGCAACATCCATCACAGACAGGCGGATGGTCAAGGGGGAAGGGGCGTGCGGGCAGCATCAACTATGCGGGAGACATATCGCATATCACAACTTTGGTCAAGTATTTCGCTCCGCCTGTCAAGTTTTGCATTCAAGTGGCGTGACAAGAGGCCAAAACTGGCCAAGTGGGTCATCAGTTGGCTTGTCTCATTTGTCATTAACATCATTTGCCACTTGCCACTTGCTGCTTGCCGCTTGCCGCATGTGTGCTGCCAAAAACAGTTTGCCCCATAGAGTCAAAGTACACTTGGACAAAAAATTGGTTCATAAAACTTAATAGGAGTCTCTAACGCTCTATCTCTCTTTCTTTTCCTAACTAACTGTCAATCTATATCCCTGTTTCCCTTTCTCTCCCTCTCTCTCTCTTTCTCTCTCTCTCTCCCTCTCTCTCTCTTTCTCTCTCTCTCTCCCTCTCTCTCTCTTTCTCTCTCTCTCTCCCTCTCTCTCTCTTTCTCTCTCTCTCCCTCTCTCTCTATGTCTCTTTATCAACCATTTCAATTAATGTTTATTTTTAATGAAGACATTTTTCTCTAATTTGGTTTCGTCGTTCTTTCTTTTTGCTTTATTTACTTGTAATTCTCAACTGGTTTTGGCCATCAATTCAGGGCAACAGTAAGTTTCAGTTAGTTAGATTTATTCTTGAAGTGTAAGTAGTTTATAACCAAAAATGCAACATTCAATTGCAGTTTACGTTTTTAGCATATGAATTTGGTCAATTTTTGCAACTTGTTTGACACGTTCTAAAAATCCAAAAACTGGTTTCAACTCTTGTGTCAAAATAAAGTAATTGGGGTGAAAATTTAATTGAATTGTGAATTGAGTAAAAAATCGAGGTCCCCGTAAAGCCAGTCAACCAGTCAGCTAGCCAGCCAGCCAGCCAGACTATGCTTAATTATAAGCTCTCCATCGTATCCACCGTCACTTAAGCCGGGAAATTATGTTTTCTTTGTTGGTGTTGGTGTTGGTGCCTGTTTTGTCTGTGTGTTATTATTTTTACGCATTATTTACACACCTTTCTGGTCTTGTTTACATTACCATCAGCCATCAGACTCTGGCTCTGGCTCTGGCACTGGCTCTGGCTACAACTAGTTCATTCCCATTCCATTGAATGGGTGAGGTTGCGTTTGCGTTAAGCCAAAGCTTTAGCGCCCTCTCACGTTGTCTGTGATCGACCTCGTCATTCTATAATTTCAACGCCTTCTCCTTCTCTGCAGAGTTTCCAATTACAATTGAGAAGTTTGCCTAAGAGGAAGGAGAAGAAGGAGATGGAGGCAGAGGCAGATCAATTGACTGCGGCTCAATTTTGTCATGCCTTGTTCAATTTCTTTTATTTGCGTGGGCAAAAGACGAGGGAGAGAGAGTGAAACCGAAATGTTGGCGATAATTTTTTAAGAGGCTTTTTTTTGGAATTTATAACGCCAAGGGAATGAAATATAATTAAGTTGAAATTGAGACGCCGAGACTTGTGGTGGGATAAATCATTAAAAAAAAAAGAAACGTAAAATAAGTTGTCAAAGTGGAATAACCCACACACAACAATTCTTTACCCTACAAGCAGTGAGTGGTCCAAATGTCGCTTGAAAGCTTCCTGATTCCCCTTAATATGAAAGCATAGCTTGAGTTTGAAGGAGTTTCAAATGTTGTGAAGCTTTCCGCGACTTAAGCAGTCTGTTAACATGAGCCAAGAGCCGATCGTTAAGAAGAAGAAGGGAAGCTTGGGACTAGGCTCTTAAAGGATAATAGAAAGACATAAATGCTTCAAGTTACAAGTCTTCAGCCAGAAGTTACTAGTAATTTATTCATTTATAATCTGAAGTTAACTTTGTGTTACAGATGGAAATTATATGTAAAGAGAATGGTCACACTACGTGCGTCTAGATGAGGCAAGGTTGATCGGAAATAGGGGCAGAATAAGTTGGGGCAAGAAGAAGAAAAAGCACGCGTAAATCAGAGAAGAAAAAAAACAAGGAGAAATCAGGAAGTCAAGTTGGGCTGTCGTCGAAGTCCTTTAACCTAAATCTAAAGTGTTGTTTAGCTAAGCAAACTCTTCAAAAATTATTTCACTTAACAAGAGTTAATTAAATTTTTAGCCTCAAAATCACTAAATTAATTTTTAAATTTCCATTATTATTAATGAAAACTTCCGATCCTAGTGAGAAAAATTGAATTTCTAATCCCAAATAGATTCCATTTTTGCCTTTTACTACTTCCAAATTGGCAAATATAGACACCATTCATCCAAGAAGATTGCAGCGAAAATTCTCAGGATCTAGCTCAGGGTTTTGTCTAAACTAAGTCGCATAAAGCCTTTTATATTGATATCACTCGAAGCCAATATGATTTTAATTATCTGTTATTAAATAAACAAGGAAACTACCTTACTCACAAATATGTATATTTATATATTCTGCTGATGTTTGGTTTATATTAGGTGAACAAGATTTGCTTCTTGTAAAAAATTGCTTAATGGATAGAAAGTTGGTGTGAGTAAGAGAAACAAGAGAAGGAGGAGGAAGGAGAGTGAGGAAGATGATGGGTTCTTCTCTTCCCATTTTTGGGAATCATTATTATCAATTAAATTGATTCATTAATTAATCATTATTATTGTGATTAAATTAGCATAGAGTTTTAGTCAGAGCTGATGCAAGTTTCTCTTTCGCATAACCCTTTCGTCATCTTTCCACAATCTTTACTGCACTTGACATATCTTTAATTACACTTTGTTATTTTTTGTATTTTCTCTCTCTCTCTTTATCTCTGTCATATTTGTTGGTGTTGTGCATATTCTCTCAAGTGGTTCGCTGACAGCCACTTGAAAAATTGGAAAAACATTCGTTTTCTTGCTTTGTACTACACACACACACACAGAGACACAGAGAGACACACTGACACACACATTTATATATATGTGCATATATATATGTATTTACATTTATTTTAGTGCATTTTATTTGTATGCAAATAAATTTTCCCTGTCTCTTTCTCTCTCTCTCTCTCTTTCTCTCTTTCTCTGTCTCTCTCTCTGTCTGATGTTTGGCTTTTTCACTTAAAGCATTTTTAATTCCATTTTGGATATTCAACAGCATAATAAATAAATAAAATGCGCCACTTGAATTCAAATAAAATTTATTGAAAATTTATCTATAAAATTGGTCAACATTAATATATACAAACAGATATTGTAGATATATATATATATATATATACATATATGTAGATATATATTTATATGACAGGCGTTGGTTTATGTAAATCAAACTAATTTTGGTTGCTGCTGTTTGGGTTTTTGGCTCCTCGTTGGTTTTTTTTTTTTTTTTTGTTTTTTATGCTAATCACATTTAGGTCCTTCCAGTGGCATAATAAGAGGAAGCAGAGCACAAATTCTATATAGGATTAAATGTGCATGGCGGCTTTGGGGATATAGAGAGCCAACTGAGTGGCAACTGTCATTTTCATAATTGGCCAAAAAACCAACAACGAACCGCACACGACTATTAGCCAGACACCAAAACAAACTGATAAACGAACAATTTGATAGACAGAAAGTGACAGACACACGGACAGCAAATGGGGAGGGGGGGGGACGGGGATGGGAACGGAAATGGGTGAGTTTTTCGGCCAAATAAAAATACATGCCAAACGTTTCTATGTTCTGTATTTTGACGTTTTAAGAAATTTTAACACAAATTTATATTCTTTCTTTCTAAACAATTGGTTTGAATAAAAATACGACTACAAATAAAGTTATTACTTATGCTGGAGCTGAAGTTTCAATGATTTTTTGGTTAAAAAACTTTACAATTGCGTATCATTAAGTAAAAATTGCCCCTTTAGTTATGCAATGCATATTTCGAACTACTTATTTTTCACTAAATTTATACCAATTTATACCAATGTATTAGCTAAAATTCATTGGTTGGTTCTTTAAAGCCTTAAGAAATTGATTTGTTTGTTTTGTTATTGCATACTTAAGGGCGTAAATTATGTAGTTTTTTTCGGGATTAAGTAGAAGCAATTGTCTTATGAGTAACTCTCCCTAACGACTCTATTGCATCTTAGTCTATTGTGAATCATAACTAGCCAGCCCAAGTGCCTCTATTTCAACGCTTAAACTAGTTGAGAATTACAAAGCCTGCTCAAAGCGAAAGTTAAAAAGCTTCTTTAACAAGTTCTCTTATGAGCAACTTCCGCTAACGACTCAATTGCATCTCTGTTTAAACTAGTTGTGAATTACAACCCAGCCAGCTCAATTTGAAAGTTTCGTGTTTATTTATCACGACTTTGCGTTGCGGTGTAAACTCGTGTAACAAAAAAAAAACATTCTAGCCTAACGGCCATTTTGTTTCGTTTTGCCCGAATTGCCCCGTTATTAAAATTTAACGCCGCAAAAAGCGTAAAATTGCCACATTTATGTTCTGCAATGTCCTTTCAACGAACCAGTACAAACATCGTCCTTCCTTTCCCCTTCCCGCTTTTTGCCCCTCTTCTGTTTTGTGGGTGTGTGTGTGTGTGTGCATTAAAAGTTTTTAAAATATACACAAAATTGACTTTTGATGTTTCGCGGTTGATTTTTATTACGATTATTATTTTTATAAATGGTGCGTAAAAAGTTTATTAAATTTTCAAGTTTTTCTCCGACACACAGAGAAAGAGAGAGATAGAGAGGGGAAAAGAGATAGCGTGTGAGAGAAATTTCCATAAAAATAATTTTTCAATTATGCAGGGACGTGGATTTCAACTGGTTCTGTTTCTGATTCAACGTTCACCTCTTCGCCACTTGGCAACGGCTGGCGGAACACACACACACACACAGTCAGACAGACAGACAGACAGACCGACGATGATGATGATGCTGGCGTCATGTAATGAAGTTTCAAATGAAGTGCGACAACTACTCTAACGCAGGCAGCCAAAGGAGGCGCACCAGCAGTTGGTGCGGCAACGCAACATTTTGTGGCAATAACGTTGAGCAGCAGCAGAAGAAGAAGAAGGACAACGGCAGCAGCAGGAACACCAGCCGCACACACATGGAGCATGTGGCATGGCAACCTCTCCGACTATTGCAATAATTTTTGGCAGCAAATGTCGCCCCTTTTTGGCTCTCTCTCTCGTGTATTGCACTTCCATTTTAATTTTTTCTTTTTTTTTTTTTTTGGCTGCCATTTTGAGGTGCCGCATGCTGAATACCTTCACTTCTCTCTCCTCCCTCAGTCCGCCCCCCTCACCTTCTTGTCGCCCTCCATTCGGTGTTTTGTAGTGTTGAACGAGCTGTCAACGTTGGCACTTCTTACTTTTAATACGCAATGCCAAATAAGTCAGAACAAGTTCATTTTCCATAAAGCATTTCCAACTGAAATAAAATTTATTGAATCCCTCATAATATGGAATCCTGTTTTGGAAAAGTCTCTTTGCTTCAAATATTTTTCCCTTTGCCCCAAAATGTATGCTCTTCTCTATTGCAGCAAGTTTCAGCCAAGGATATGAAAAGTCTGATATGAAATCTTCTTTACCAAGCTCTTTCTCTATTTCTTTGTCTAGTTCTTTCTCAAGTTCTTTCTTTAGATCTTGCTCTAGCGCTTTCTCTAAGTCTTTGTTTGACTCTTTCTCTAGTTCTTTCTTTGGCTCTTTCTTAAACTCTTTGTTTGGCTCTTTCTCTGGCTCTTTTTCTGACTCTTTCCTTAACTGTTTTTTTAATTTTTTTCTAGCTTTTTCTCTGGATTTTTTTTTAATCTCTTCGTCTAGCTTTTTACCAAGCTCTTTCTCTAGTTCATTCTCTGGCTTTACTCTGGCTCTTACTCTGGCTCTTTGTCTGGCTCTTTGTCTGGCTCTTCAGCTCTTTCGCTGGCTATTTCTTCATCTCATTCTTAAGACTTTTCGCTAGCTCTAGGCATTTTTTATAGAATCTGGCCCACTTATAAAATATTTGTGAATTTTTGTATCTCTTCATGTGCTATATGCTTGACAGCTGAGAGCTTTATGCTTTATGTTTTCTCTCAATTGCATTTTACATAAATTTTTCGACCAGCTGCTGCCGCCGATGCCGTCGCTACTGTTGGCCAGATTAATTACAACTATCAATCAGAGGGCGAAACGAAAAAGGGGCCAATGTAAATGCTTCTCTCTATACTTCAGATTATATGGTAATATAAATGCCCAACAGCCGTTGCACATCATCATAATCATAATCATCATCATCATCATCAGCCAGCAGGCAGAGGCAGCTAACAAATTTGTCACAGAAAATAAAAAAAAAAATTTTAATAATTTGTTTCACACTTTTTAATTAAAAACGTTTACCGAAACTAGAAACCCAAAAGCAAAACCAAAACCGAAACCGTAGACGCCGATCACAAAGAGCGATCAAAACAGTTTAAATAGCGATCGAAAAAAAAATCGCTTGAAGGTTTTAGGTTATGAAAGAAAAATCTGCATAAATAATAATCAAAGGTAAGTCAAATCGTTGACGATTTGTCATCTAACACTTTAGTATTTTTTTTTTTCCAGCGTCGGCAAACTCTTTTGATCTATCAACCTGAGCGCCAAATTGGTTGAATTTTATATATATGTATACATATATATATTCCAATCAAGTTGGCTGCTCCCCCCTGCCACCCTCCTCTGTCTATTCAGTCTGGCAACTATCAAATAAAAAAGAAAAGAAAGAAAAAAGCCGACGGAATACTGTAAAAATTTGTTGCTGTTTATTTGAATGCAAAAACGTAGATAAGCTGAAGGCAGAAAACAGAAGGGCAACCAATTGAATTCGAATTGAGAAAGTGACTTTTTAATACTCTTTAATAATTATTTAGATCAGAAATTTGATTTAAAGACAAAAGTTTGATGTGGCGAGAGAAGAGTCAGGCGAAGAGCAAAGAGTCAAACAGAAAGGTTCTTAAAACTGTTTTTCAAAATATTCCAAGAAGTTCTCTGATAAAAACTATTTACTTAAGCTTGAACTTATTTGAATTTTTGAGAATCGCAGAGGAGAGCACTCACCTGCCTATAACTATGTGTGTTAACTCGACTAGTGAGCTAGTTGACGCAAACTGAGCAAATGTTTATTCGAAGTGAGCTAAGCTAACAAAAATTGAACATAGGTTCACTCAAAATGAGCTAAGCTCAAGGTAAGCCGAATTAACGCAAAATGAGTAACTGTTTACTCAAAGTAAACTTAGTTAAGAGATATTGAGCAAATGTTCATCTAAAATGAGCTAATCTAGGGAGGGAAGGCTTGCTCAAAGACAGCTAAGTTGACGCAAAATGAGCAAAAGACTGCTCAAAGTAAGCTAGGTTGACGAAAATCGACTAAATGTTTAGTTAAAATGAGCTAAGCCAACGCAAAGTTAATAAATGATTACTCAAAGTGAGCTAAGTCAACGCAAAATGAGCAAATACTTACTGAAAGTGAGCCAAACTTGATGCAAAGCGAGCTAAACTGACGCAAAATGAGTAAATGGTACTTTAAGGAGGTCTCTCCTCTGCGAGAAAGTTGATTAATGATAAAGCTATCCGATCGTTCCTATGCAAGCTATATGATATAGTGATTCGTTCTAACTACATCTGCCTGGGTCTATGGAGTAGGAAAAAGAGGGTATGACGACTAGTTGGCAAAAGTCAGTCCCAACCAAAGAAGTTTCATTCATTTGGCACCTAGAAAATACAACTTTTACACATATCACAAATGATATAAATTATAATTACGAGAAAAAAAAAACTTTAGTTGTTTTTATTATCTCTTCTTCACTTGTTTGCTTCTTTTTCTTGTTTTCTGCTACTTCTTCTGTTACTTTTGGGGTTTTTGATCAAAATTTATGCGTTGCGGGAAAAAGTTTTTCGTCGTTTTGGAAGAAGTGGAAGTCGAAAAACATAATTTCATAACTGCCATAAAATGCTTATTAATTTATTTGATTGTTATTGTATTTGTCGTTTTAATGTAATTAATTGTCTATTTGGCTTATATATTCCCATTCTGGTCTACAAATGAATACATCGAATCGAAGATGACGATTCGTATTCAGGTTTTGGTATGCTAATTTTATGATGATTTTTATTGCATACGAAGAGACCAAAGAGGGAGAGATATATGATGAATAGAATTTCATTTTGATACACTTGAGATTTGGGGATTGGGGGGGGAAAAAAAAATTAATTAAAGTAAAAGCAGCCGGAAACACGCTGCTAATCACTTAATCACTTGCCAGCTGTTTTTTTTTTTTTGTTTTTGTTTCTTTTTGCATATTTATAATTTGAAATTAAAGTGACACGCTTTTTGCGTTGCTTTGGTCCAGAGAGCACCGATTGAAGGAGAATGGTGATCCATTGAGCCAAGCAAAAAACCAATCAATCAAATCCAAATTCTTCTTACTCCCTAAAAAAAAAAAAATTCATCCCCTACTTTAGTTTAAGCTTGCCCGCTTGATTACCGTTCAAAATTGATTGATTAAATGCCGTTGTCAAGCGTTCCCCCTCTCCCTCTCTCTCTCTCTGTCTCCCATTCTCTCTGTGGCTGTCAACGCTTTTGTCAACTGTCTGTGCGGGTAAATCCCCCAGGGTTTCGCTCTGAAATGCTGCTGCCGCTGGCCAGGATGCTGAGGCGAATGGATAGGAAGGAACCCAACAAACAAAAAAAAAAAAAAACACATGCTTGCATTTTAATTTAATTACTTACAGCATCGAATGAAAGCAGAACAGAACAGAACAAGAAGACGACACACAATTACCTCCTACATCAGTTTAATTGATTAATAAAGACCCAAAGAGAGAGAGAGAGAGTGGGAGAGAGAGACAGGAGGGAGATTGTCAACTGGAAAATACTCTGGGATACGGGACACAAAATAAATCGCGTTCACACGTCACGACGCGTCGTACATAAGTTGACATGGGTTTTCCCTTATCCCCCAACAAAAAAACACAGATGGATGTCAGATGTATTGGTAGGAGACGGAATTATGAGCACTATTTGTGAAAGATAATGACTGGTAACAAAGGAACTAATGAAGCCTCTTGAAGGCTTGGGCCCCTACCAAAGTGAGAAAAAGTGTGGAACCTGGATTTTTTCCTTGCCCCAAAAGGGCAAGTTCGAAATCGAAAAACCATAGTTTTTGTTTAATATTTCGAAAAAGCTTTTAAATTTTTACCAGGCTTTAAAGTGTTGCCAGTAGAAGATTTGGAGATTTTCATTTACCAGGCCAAAGTGACCCAAGGCAGAAGTTTAAATGACAGCAAAATCCCAGTCGCAATCATCGTTAGAAGAGAGTGCATACAGTCCTCACTTTTTGACTTGCATATTACCATCTCGCTATGGCTCAGAAACTACCTTGAGCTGTTTCTAAAAAAGATCTTGATGGAAATCCTTTAAAGCTTTACTCCTTTTCTTTGCCATTCTATTAAGACGTTACACAAATAAATGACCCTTAAAAGTTATTACTCAACTTGGCCTGAAGCGGATTTCAAACTTGCATATGGTAACACCATTTCTCGCACACTCTATCCAAACTTTTTGCTTTACTATTTGATTTTCGTACGATTTGTATACATTTTAATGAAATGGTTTCAAATTTTCCTTATTTTACCATTCTGAAACTCACTAGTCACAGATTGGCTGCCTAGATAGAAGATAGATGCCTCTTCGACACGATATTCATTCGTAAGATAGCTGAATATTCTCTAACCTTTTTTTTTTTATGTGTAATTTTATCTCAAGGTTTATCAAAAAGCCGCCATACGTTGTGATATTTGTCGCCTCAACTTAACTCAACCAAAGGCAAGTGGAAAAAAAAAAGCTTTTCAACATTTAACATCATCGTAAATCTCAACTAACTGTCAGAGAACCGAATTCTATGGCACAATTCAATGAGTGCCTCTTCATAAATCTCAACTCGGATGTCGTCGTCGTCGTCAGGTTGCCTAACCCAATCAGAAAATGCCTCTACACAATTGCGTTTTCTTATCGGCGGAGAGAGACAAGTCAAGTTGACTTTAATTTAAGGTACAAGTAAAATTACAAAATCAACTAAAAAAAAAAAAAAAAGGAAACAAATTACAAAAATAAACTAAAAACGAGAGGGGAAAAAAACAAAATCAGATTACTTGAGTCCAAAGATGGGAGAGACAGAGAGAGAGAGAGAGAGAAAGACCCACAAATTGAATCTAATCGTGCGACTATCAACGTGTAATTACAATTAACCTGAATGTGCGGGGGGGGTGCAGAGGCAAAGGGGCAGCAAAAACTAACGAGCAAAAAGATAATGAAATATTTTTTTCTTCCCCTCTCGATAATTGTGCGTGTGCGTGTGCGTGTGTGTGTGTGTGTGTGGAAACAGGTGGGGAAAGTAAGGAGAGGTGATGGAGAAGGGTATAGAGGTTAGCAGAGGGGGAAAGAACCGTTTCGGCGGCAGGGGAGGGTAATCAATCATTGTCAATGCTGTCAATGCGGTCTACATGGAACCCCTAGGAGGGGAGGGGAGGGGTGGAGGCAGTAAGCATAAGCGGGGTTGAGGTTGAGATGAAACTTAAATTACTTCTAAGGGAAGAAAGCGAAAAAATAGGCCAAAAGCAGCAACAACAATGCATGAGAAACTAATAAAAATCAAAATGAAATCAAATTAAATAAACAACAATATAAAGAAAAGGAAAATAGAATAAAGGAAGAAGAAGAAGACGACGACGACGACGACGACGACGAAGAAGAAGGGACAACAAATAACAGCAAAATTTAAGCAGCGACTAAGATAAATTTTCTCAAAAGCACAAACGAACACACACACACACACAAACAAATGCAATGAAAATTAAGGAAGGAAAATGCGTAAGCTCAGCACAGAAAAAGAGGAAAAGTCAAAGGCAGGCATAAGAAGACGATGGTTAGAAGAAGAAGAAGAAGAAAAAGAAAGGAAAAAGTAGCGGAAGGAAATGCCATTATGACGTAAATGTGCTAAAATAAAACAACATGGCGGACAAACCAACACAACGACAACAACAACGACAACGACGATGACGACGAAGCGTGGCGAAAGCACCCACACACACACACACACACACACACACACACATTTGATGGGGGGATGAGGGGGGCTAATGTCAAAGTCAATCTTAGGAAAAACGCGTAGCGCATAAACAGGCAAAAAGGCAACAAACAACCCCCAAAAATTTCCTTCTATTTTGTTGTTGTTGTTGTTGTTTCTTTTTTCGTTTCGGACGACAACTCGATTTTTCTTCTTCTGGCTGGAGAACACAAAAAAAAAAAAAAAAACAGAAAAAGAAAAATTGTCGAAATTAAAGCAAACCGAGACTGAGTGAGTGAATGAGTGAGTGAGAGAGAAAGCAAAAAGAAAAACAATTTTCTCGTGTTTTTGGCTTTCTTTTTCGCTTTTTTTTTTTTGGGTTTACAAGGGTTAGCAAGAGCAAATCTTTGGAGACCAAGAGAGAAAAATTGTTTAAAATTGCCAAACAACAACAACGACAAAAAGTTGAAAACACGTTTTGGTATTTCTGTCAGGTGTGTTGGATTTTTCTTCAAGAACACAAGAAACAAAAGTAAAATAAAGGAATTAACTGAAAAACAAAAACAGAAACAGAAACGCAGCAAACAAACAAACAAGGCAAACAAATGGTAGAAGAGGGGGGGGTTAGAGAAAATACTATAAATTTCCAAAGAGAAAACAACACAAAACACAAATATTTATATTGATGAAGTTAAAGTTTGTAATCATTTGAAAAGTCTAATTTAGCTTTTGAATTATATAGGAATTTGATTCCTGAGCATAAATAAAGACGTTCCATTATGTAAAGCAGAACAGGAGCGGTTTAAGGAGAGAGCAGGCAAAGTAATACACAGCGAAAAGAGGGAAACTCTTCACAAAGATCGTTTCACAATATCCCAGATCAGGGGCTATGCTGCCCTGTATATAAAGTACAATTTTCTGATTCTGTGGCGGGAGTTGCCAGCGGCATTCTAACCGGCTTCGTTCTGCTTAAAGTGGCCAAAATGGTAGCCGTTAGCATTGGTGGCTCCACACTGATCGTTGAGGTGGCCATGGAGGCAAGATTGATCAAATCCGATTGGAATAAGATCCTCGATAGTCGCTTCAATCGGGGACAAGCTGCTCTTTAAAATGTCAGAGTGAGAGCCATTGAAATGTCGAATGCATCCGACAAGACCGTCCCACAATACCTTCGATCAGGAGTCTCCGCCTTTTAAAATCCTGCCCTGTATAAGACAGTTTTAAAAGCACTATGAAAAAGAGCTCAAGTTTGACAAGCACTGACCAAGTTTTAAATGCTTTTGAAAGTTATTGAAATGAAAGAAATTAAAATGAAATTAAAGAAATTTTTACAAGTTTCACAAATGTTAAAACAAAAAAAAAAACAAATTTCATTGATGGGGCTTTGAGGCTTTAAGGAGGCTTTTAAGGACAATGACGATTAATGTCACAATTATAAAAAGGTTGCTGCAAAATTGATGGCAAAATATCTTTAAAGGGTAGGTTAGGTAGAGTGGGGTATATCCAAAAAGTTGGACTCTGATCTTGTAATGCTTCGCGTGTCTTTTTTCGCTTCATTTAGTTGCAATTTCCAACCAGTTTTGAACGTTGAAGCTATTGAATGGCGATTGCAATTTTTTGAGTCTTTAGCAAAGTCTGCTAATGATAGAACTTGGTAGTTCTTGAAATAGCTATACCTGCTCACCTTTTGTCCATCCTATCACATACATAATCTTTGCAAAGATTGACCTCGAGCCGGCAATACCCTCGTTCGATAAAATAGTTATATCTTGAATATGTATTTTAAGATTGATCGTGCAAAATGATTTATCTAAAGCATTTACGTAGTACAAAATGAATTATTAACCGCTTTTAATGAAATGAACTCTATTGAATTTTAATCCCATTTTAATAAACAATACCTCAATCAACGGGGAGTTCTAACTATTTTTTTTTTGTAGTTTAAAAGAACTTGGCATTTTAAAGTATTTCGTATCAAAAACTGACGACAAGCCATTTTCCAATGGCCCCAATTCAAAGTGTGAGAAAAAATGGAATATTCCAAGTAAACAGTTTCTCTTAGTTTTACTAGACCTACAAAAGGATTTACAGGATTCTGCAATATCAAACATTTTGCCTTAGATGGGCCAAATTGGAAATTCTCTTATTCAAACGCACCTAGAACAAAAAGATAATCAAATTTACGATATATCTTCCCCATAAATTGACAAACACAACACCAAATAAGGTTGTTTATAAAGACAATTTTGGTTCAAAGGATTTTTATATATTTCAGAAATCTTTTGCTTTGCTCCTTGTCAAAGACAATTGTCTCTTCATTTTAAAAAAATGAAAAATAGTCATCAACAAAAGTGTTGGGCTTAGTCAATATAGAAACATCAGATATATTAGATATGTATGTAGAGGCATCAGAGAGTCAAAATGTGGCGCGTAGAGATAAACCTTTTTAGATTTGCAGTCAACTTTTTGGTTGAGTGCTTTGTTTGGGAGTAACTTAATTTTAGATACTAGTTTCCTGTGAATCAGAAATCAACAACAGAACTCAACTTATTGTTGTCACTTCTAGAAAGTGGACTCCTCTCCTACGGGGAAAGAGGAGCAGGAGGAGGAGGAGAAATTGAGGGAGCATGAGGACAAAGGCAAACATTAGTTTTAAATATCTAAGCTTTTTCTATGAAATTTCAAACGTCACAACAAAGTTCTGACTTCTCTCTATCTCTCTCTCTCTCTCTCTCGCTTTCACATCGTCCCATCGTCTTCTTTGCCCGCCGTCACCCCTTTTTACCAAGGTTATGTCTGGCAGCAGCGTCTACTCTTCCCCCCCTCTCCCCTTTCCTTACACTCCCTTTACTTGTACATTTTCTTCTTTAAAAAAAAACCTCTCTATCACTCTATCACTCTGTCGCTGTGTGTCGCTTTCTCTCTTACTCATGCCATCTCTGTCCCTCAATTTTCTCTCTCCCTCTCTCTCTCTTTCTCTTTCTCTCTCTCTGTGTGTATGTGTTTTTATTACGCTCCCAGGATTTTCCCTTTAGTCGGCGGCGGCAGTCGACACTTTGGGGGTGGTTAGATAAAATGTGGAAATTGTTGAAAACGTTGTTGATGTTGCTTTTGCTTGCTGCTGTTGTTGTTGTTGTTATTGTGGGTGGCGTTGTTGTTGTTGTTGCCTGCATCGTTATGTGGGCCCCGGGTCGACGGACTTGGATGTGCCGCCTTTTGTTGCCTGCCTGCCTTTTGGGGGTGGTTGGAATGGAAGGTGCGACGACTGTTTTCACTCCATGTCCTTGCCATGGCTAGGCCAGGCGCTAGAACCAGGACCAGGACCAGGCCAGGCAGGGCCAGGCTAGGCTTCTGACAGGCATTTTCAAAAATTTTCCTGCTTTATTTTTCTTTTCTCTTCTTTCTTTCTGGTTTTTTTTTTTTTTGGGGAAAATAACAACAATTTTGCCACTCATAAAAAAAAGAGACGAGAGGCGAGCAGCAGTTGTTGTAGTAGTAAAAGTAGTAGATGTGGTAGTAGGAAATTTGAACTTGGTCTTGATGTATGTCCGGACTCTCTCTCTCTCTCTCTCTCTCACTCTCTCTGGGTCTCAGTCGGAAGAAGGCGGGCAGCGGGGGAGTCCTGGCCCTGCCAATGTGGCCGACCACTGCGGCAGCTGCGGAAAAATGAAAATGGCAACCCATGGAGAAGGCGAGCTGCTGCTGCTGCTGCTGGTGAAAGTTGCCCTTGAATGGTGTTTGGGATTATACACTCCTGTTACATACCCCCCCCCCCTCTAGCTCCCCTCTAGCCGCCCTCCCCACCATTCACCACCCTCTCTGTTGTCTAGCTTCCAATTGAGTTTCGGGTTCAGTGTTTGAAAGCAAATTGAAGTCGATAAACAGAAGGCCAGGGCCAGGCACAAAAAGACTGGCAAAAAGCAAAGCAAGGCAGGCAGGCAATCAACATGCCGAAATCTATATAGACGACGAATTTAAGAGGAAGTTAAGTGCTGAAAGAGTTTGCTTGCAATCATTTCATGGCAAACTACAAACCAAAAAAAAACCTATACTAAAAAATATCAACAAATAAATTCGAATTAAACAACTGAAACAAAACACAAATGCTTAACTCAAGCGTTTTAAAAGACGAACAAGAGCATTTAGTTATCTCTAGATGCGGATGATTGACCAGACATTATATATGTGTTTTCGATCCTATTGAAAATGTATGTTTTAAAAGAACACAAGCGAGCCTCAAAAGGAAGGCCTAAACTACTAGGGAATGTCTAGGCAATGCGTTTCTAGGTAAATTTACGACCCTGCATGGGCTCAAAAGCATTACTCATGCAAAACACTCTCCTGCAATTGGAGTCAGATTATTTACAGGAGTATTCCCGAGTCAGATAGAATGGCTCTATCCATCAGTTAGAAATTTCTTTCCTCCGCTTAGTGAATCTTTTAGTAAAACAAACTGCAAAAAGTGACCGATTTCGCACACCAAAAATGATATGGAAAATGGATTCACCCCCCTTAAGTATGCAGCGGACAATCAAAAAATTCACTTTTCGAGAGCTGAAAGTGCTTTTAAAATGAACAATTGTTGCCAAGATTGTTTAAAGTGCTCGTAAAATAAATTTGTCACTGTCTATTGCCTACTTTTGGGGGACCAATTTAGACCATTTTAACTTTTATATGCCAACCTGTATTCGTTTAGGTAAATTTTCCCTTCAAAAAAACAGAAAAGTTTTAAAATTTCGACTTACCTCTTGATGATTTCTGGTTGGGTTTCGGTCTTTGGCTTTGTTGCACTTGCGCTTTAGTTAATGTTATTATATAAATTGTTGTTTAGATAGATTTGTGTTAGATGTGTGTAGATAGATTTCGTATTATTTTGATTATTATTTGGATTTGGTTTTTGGTTTTGAAAGGTCGTATACGTTTTGCATTAGCACGATTACGGAACGGAATGGTTACAATATACGTTTGTATCTGTATTTTATGGCATTTTTTCTTACATTATTCGTTTTGTTTTTTTTTGTTTTTTTTTTCTTTTTGGGTTTCCTTCGTTGATTTTACATTATTGTTTCGTTTGATTTAGTTTTGGGGGGGATCTATAAAGAGATATATTGATTGGCGTAAACAACAATTAAAACAAAAGCCGGCGAAAGAATCACAGCAAAAACACACGCAAAGAGAGAGAGAGAGAGAGAGGGGGGAAACGAGCGAGTAAGAGAGACATCAGACGATGCACGTGGCAGCAGAACAACATAAACACAAGTGACTAGAAGAGGACAGAGAGGAGGAGCTCCACCTGGCCCCAAACAGCAACAACAACAACTAAATCAAATCGCAGCCAAGTTCCAGCAAACCAATGCTGCCGCCCCCCTCCACCATACCCCTTCACCCTGCCCCTGCCCCTCGCCCGCCCACTTGGCCAGTGCTCTCTGTCTCTGTAAATGGGCTCTGGGGCAAATATTTTAAATGCGCAGATTTTTGGCATGTTTTAGTGGCAGTTTCACGTTTTTGAATTGTTGCCATGCAACCAAGAAGGAGAAAGGAGTCCCGTTCGCTCGCTTGTTTCACTGACAATTTAATACAAAAAATGCCAAAAATTTTTCAAGGCAACACAAAAAACAAAACAAAAAATAAACCTGTATGGCCTACGAGGCAACAAAAAACAAGCATAAAAAGTTTGTCATGCTCTTTGCTGTCTGTGTTTGTGTTAACCCTTTGGAAAAAAAAACAAAAACAAAACAAAAAACAGACGCCAATGATAACAACAAACGAGCGAGATATACAAAAACACAGAGACAGAAACAAAAGACTTCTCAAAACTTGAAATTTTGCTAAAAGAACTTTGAGGCTAAAGTTTGCTTTGGCTTTTGGTTAATCAAAAAGTATTTAAAGTTTGAAAATGTTTGGAAAGATTATTCAAAAATCTCACTCTAAGGTAAGTGAGAAACCAGGAAAATGGTTAGAAATAATATTCTTAAAATATCTAAAGAAGTAAGATTTCAGTATTTGTACAAAAAAGACAGCCGTTAGGTGTCGTCAGTGTGTCTACGATGCATAAAGAACTTAAACTTGACAACTATTTTTCTAACTACACCGGGCCAGATCTTTCGCCCCCTTACGTATGCAATAGATAGTCGAAAAATTTAGTTTTTGATCACTTGAAACGACTTTTTGAGTGTCCTGTAAGCAACAAATGGCTAAGAAGCTATTAATTAGCAAAAATTACAACAAAATAAATCGACAGAAATAACCATTGCATACGTATGGGGGAAAATATTCCTCATTTCAATGATTTAAGCCACATAAAAGTTCAGGAGAACATTTTATTTAAAATGTTGAAAAAAAAAAACACCTAAGAAAGAAAGTCAGAGACTCTGGACAAACCGAGATTCAAATAGTTTTCATAATTTATCAGAAAATGCCATCAATAGAACAAAAGTGATGACTTGTCGTCGTCTAGTTAGAGCTAAGAAAGTCCTTCGCCAGTTTCTGGTTCCCTAGCCTCCCTCCCTGGACCCTTTGCCATGTCATGCGTGGGCCCAGACTAACTCAATTAGGAACGGCAGACAGAAAGTTGAATATTGTCGTTGATGTTGCTGTTGTTGTTGTTGTTGTTGCTGCTGCTGACTGCCAGACAACATGCGAATGAAAAGCACCAACACCAACACTCAGAAAAAATAAAAAATGTATATGTATAAATAAAACCTTTTAGTTTAAATAGACATAGAAAAAATACCCTTTTTATGAGTTAAGTAAAGTTAAAGTTGAGTAAATTACAAACAATTTGAAGTACAAAATGAAAAGGTAAAGTTCGGTTAACTAACCAACGAGGAAATTAAAAAGTTTTTAATGAAAGAAAAATGGCTTAGAATCTTTTAAAACAACACAACTTAATTCATCGATTTTAGTAAACAATTGAGGTAGAAGCTATTTATTAGTAGAAGACAACTAAAAATTCTAATTTTTTCTCTGTGGGGCTTTGAAATTCGTTTTTCTATTTATTAATTATTTATTTGCAAAATTTTATTCCTAATAGAGTGTAAAAAATTATAAATTTAACAAGTTCTGAAGTAATTTGATTTTGACCAAAAATTAAGCTAATAACTAAGAAAAAATTCTAACGATAGCTAGGAAAAACAAAAACAACAAAATGAAGACCCTCGGACCTATGGAATAATATTTTGAATAACTGCTAACAAGTCAATATCGAATTAATATGCATCCTTTTTTTTTCTAGCGTTCGCACAAAAAAGTTGTTAAAAATACTAAAACAAAAAGACACAAAAACTTGGCTCGTCTCGACGTTGTCTCTCTCTCTCACTCACTCACTCGCACGCTCTTACTCTCTTAAGCGTTCGCATTTATTGCTCTTGCTCACTCTCTTTTGTGTGTGTGTGTGTTTATTTTACAGTTTTTCGCCAGCCAGCTAGGAAAAATGTTGAATGATTTTCATTCTTTCCTTCTCCTTCACTTTCACATCAACAGCTGCCCGTCTTGTTAGGATGGATACACACACTCACACAAACGCAGCGCTTACACCGTTTCCCCCACAAGACTCCCGCACGCACACACACAGCGAAGCACTTAAAAAAAAACAACAAAAAGGAATATATGTATAAACGATAGAAATGAAAGCATATAAAAAAAAAAAAAACACAAAAAAAAAATGTGAAAACCAACAACAACAAGAACACCGCCGCTTATTACCGTTGTGTTTTGTGTTTTGCTCTGCTTATTGATTTCTCTTTCTTTCGTACTTTGTGCTTCTTCTTATTCTTCTTCTTGTGCACGTTCGTTTGCCGGCGTTTGATACGCAAATGCCGCCGAAATTGCAATGCAAATGCAATTTATACTACTCGGTTATATACATATATATGTCGTTGTGGCATGTGAGATAATGTGGGATGTTGTGGGAGTTGGGCGGGAGGTGAGGATGTCGCGACGTTTGCCAATTCCTCTCTTTGTTAATTAAACGCTCTCGCTTGCTGCTGCTGTTGTTGTTGTTGTTCTTGCGTTTTTATTTTACTTTATGTTGTTTTGGTTGGTTTTTTTTTTTGTTTTCTGTTGTTATTATTGTTATGAACCGTACACGCTTTATGTTATCAGCGCATTTCGCAGTTCGCAAATACGCGTCGGCGCCGCCGTCGCTGCTGGCGTTTGTTTGCTGCCGCTGCCGCTGCTGCTGGCTCAATTTGTAATGTCTGTTTTTGGTTTTGGTTTGAATCGTTGTTGATTGTTGTTTGCCGCCGCGGTGTGTAGTTTTTCCGGTGATTTCCACTTGCTAACTGACATTTCTGGCGAATTTTCCAAGCGTCCAAACGGCGTCCACCCTCGCGCGCGCGTCTTAACACACTCGTAGCCAAAAGAGAGTAAAAGAGCGTAAGCCATGCATTACGGAGAGCGGAAAAGCTTGCGAAACGTTATAACGTAACGTAATGCTCGCTCACAACGTAAGCAAATGTACGTTAGATTTGAAATTACAACTCTCAAAGGCGCTGAAAATGCAAAATTTAAAACGTATTTTGTATGCAAATATTTATGTTGCATTAAATTTATGTTTATTTAATTATTCAACTATATTTTGTAGTCAATCTAATGCAAGTTCTGTGCAAAAATTTAATTTTCAAAATTCCTTCAATGCGCATGTGTCTTTTGTGCTCTTTAAATTACAATACCCTGGGACTGGATAGTTAAAGGGAATATGAGGATAAAAGCTTGGTTTGTTAAGATATTTTTTATGAACATATGAAATATTCTGCCCATTATCATTTGCCCTTTTAAAATGAAGTTTAATTCAAAAACGCAAACCATGTACAGTCATACTCCACTTTTATGAGAGAAACACGTTCTGGAATTAAGTTTTTACAAAAATATGACCTATTTCATTGCATTTTTTAGAATTTGGGAAACACTGCACAGAATAAAGTGTAAGATTCGAGGAATGCAAGGAATTTTAAGGACCAATTCGATAGCGTATGTAAGGGATCACCCGCCAAAAGCGGGTTATAAATGTAGTAAAACATAATTTTACTGGATCTATGTTGCAGACACAAATTGGATCCACAACCAAGCCGATATCTATCGGTTTTTATTTTTCTTGTAACTTTAAAGCTGTATCGGTTCTTCTGGTACAGTAAAACCTTGATTATCCCGCCTTTGATTAACCAAGATTTCACGTTATTCGAACAACCAAAATAATCCAGGTATTCCGCCTTAACTCAGCTTTGCTATCCATGTTATCGGAGCTTAGACGATTTTTTACTTTAAAACCATTTTCCTTTTTATCAATGGGCTTGTTTTCTGAGAGATTTTTGCTTCGATAACAACTAATATTTTGAGATTAGAATCTATTTTTATAGGTTATCAAATCGAAAGCCTGATTTAAGGTATCAGGATGTCGGCTAATGAGATCTGCCTTAAGTCATTACTCTCTTTTACTCTCTCTCTCCCGAAGGATTTCTCTCCCATTTTGGCTTCTGTCTCTTCTATTAGTATATAAAAACAAAAGCGTGTTATCCTCAACAGTGGTTGCAGAGGGCCAAAAGGACTCACTGTTTGGGGGTTAGCCTTTGGGGGGTGTTAAGTGTATATTGCTAATGGCAGCTGAAGACCGAAGATACAAGGAACTGACTCTGCCGGCCGGCCGGCCTCCAACTGTGTGTGTGTGTATGTGTGTGTGTGTGTGTGTATGTGCGGTGATATGATGGTCAGCCCCCAAGTGGCTTCTTTGGTGATTCTGATGGTTTCGAAAGGGGAAGAAGCACAAATGTTGACAAATGTTGAGCTGCAGTTTTGGTTAAGAGAGAGGGACGACGGCGGAAACCACTGTGGTTGAACATGTTGCTTCGGCACTAAGAATGTTAGATTTCGATGGTTAACTGATGAAAGATTGAACTACCTTCTGAAAGCAACTTTATTAACTTTTTAACCCAGTTTATTGAAATATTTTTAGCCAATCCTCCCTTCGAACCGGATAACATCTGTATCATTTATTAGTCACCAGACGCAGATCTACTTTTGCGTCGTCATAATCTCCATCTTACTCTTCTGTTCTGTATATGTATGTATATATGTAGTTTCGACCGATTCCCATGTATCAATCGCCAGTGGCACAATATTTTCTCAACAATTAATTTCATCCATGCAATTTTCGTGGAACACCTGCAGTGCATGGAAATGTGTTTTCATTGCAATTAGAAAAATGTTGTTTTCCCCCATGCTGATGGCCAGAGTGAATGACTGAGTGAAGTGAGTGAGCGGGTGGGGGGCAGTGGTTAAGTGAATTCTTTAGGAATTTCGGTATCTGGATATGTGAGTACTCGAACATATTTCTCTTTATACCACACGCTATTTTATGGGCAACGAGGCATTTGTTTACCTGCTGCCAACCGAGTGGACGACTATGAGCCAAAAATTATGGCATGCGTTAGTTAAAAAAAAAAAAAAAAAACAAAAACTATCACAGAGTGCGAGTGCGAGTGGTGGGAGGAAAATTGGAGGTGCTAGAAGCTATAGATTCTGTCTGACCGACTCAACGGGGGCGGCACTCAATTTGCCATTTTTATGAGGCGCTTGAAAACAGCCTGCAAGATATTTTATGTTTTATACTCTCACAGAAAACGGGGTATAGAGGGTCACAGACATTGCGAAAGAGAGACTGCTTGAGGCGAAATTGTTAAAGAATCTTAGTCTCCCATGATGGATGGATTAGGGTATGGGCGGATGGCTCTCCGGTTTTTCTTTATTATTTGGAGGTAAACAAGAATCTAAATGGGAAGTGGACTCTCAATCATGTCTCACGCCTCTTATCTCACTCTCACTCTCACCCTCCCTGCCTTCTCCTTCCCTTTCACATTTCGAGGGACTTTTCTCCCACCCACATTTCATTTGTTTAATCGCAAATGATTTGTGCAAATGCCGTTAAATGTCATTTGACATTTGTCAAGTTGGAAGTTGCTTCATATAAGGGAAGGGGAGAGAGGGGGGGTTAGGGAGGGACCCCGTCATGATGATGTATGCAATACCAACTTGATGAAAGGAAACGCTTTATTTGTCACCAAATTGAAACTGATGAGGGGCAACAGCTCCTCCACTTGGCTAAGTGAGCCATCAGCCATCAGTTCTAGAGGTTTTAATTAAACACACACACACACAATGGAAGTGGAAGTGGAAGGGAGAAGGGACAACATAATGACGAGATATTTAATTAAAAATTACAAAAATTATAAACAATAAACAATGTGTGAGTGCACGAGTATTTGCCATCAGCTGAACAAAGTGTTTACTTTAGCGCTTTCAATGTCGACAGAAACACAGATATTCAGATCTGTGTGTGTGTGTGTGTGTCACACGCGTGCTCCATATGTACATATGTAGACGAAATGACAATTGAAAGTCAGATTTTATTTATCACATATATTTCTATATATATAAATGTGCCCACATTTCGAATGACACAGCCAGAAAATAGAGTACATGCACTTTTCTATGCGGTCAGTCAAATGGTAAAGGTTGAGGAGGGGGGATCCTATTGTAGCTTTGCTTTTTATACGATGAAACTTCTTTAGAATCGTTTTGAATTGAAATTTTTTGAAACGACTTTTTATCGAGCGGAACAGGAGAACATGGAACATGGAACAGGGGGAATAAAAAATGTAGGATGCATTTTCTCCTAGTAAAAACCAGCAAACAAGCACTTTAGCGCTCCTAGCGGTTGTCCTTTTAGTAGTGAAAAACGTTTATAAGTATAACTTGACTATTTTTAGTTTGATTTCTTATGAAATTCTGTGAGCTGATAGATATCAAATGGCAAATACAATACTTAGAAGGAATATTAAAAAGGAAAATTAAAAAAAGGGGCGTGGTAAACTCTTAAGAGATTATAAACTAAATCTTCTCTTAATTGGACGACTCTCAACTTAAAAAAGAGAGCATATCGTTCAATAGTAATATTTTAAATCAAAACTTTATTTATTACCTTTTAAATTAGTTTCTTAACCTTTGAAACTATTAGCCGCTTTTGGCTTATGCGTAACATTTTTCTGCGTTTCCCTCTTCAGAAAAAAAAACATTTTTATGAAGTTTTGAAACTATTTCTTAAGATTTTGAAGCCTCTCTTCCATTCAGAACAATTTTTTCTCTTTTTAACGTAAATTTTTTTTTATTTTTTGTTAATGTTCTTATTTTCGTTTCACTGCAAAAACCGTGTTGGGTAAGGCATCGTTTGCCGTGTAACGTTTCTTCGGACTTTGTCCTCTCGTTTCTTCCGAATTGTTTCATTTATGCGTTGGAGAGAGTTTTAAAGGTTTTGAGATTAAAAAATAACTTCTGCTCTTATTTTTCTTCTCTATCTTTTCCCTTTTAACTTCTCAAACTTAAGAGCAAATTGATTTATTTTGTCCAATAAATCGTAGAGTATTTATGTCTTTATTTAACTACGAAACAAATTGTAAAACATTTTCGATTTGTCCGCCAACGATTTTCACTGATTAATTAATAACAATAAAAATGAGAGAGAAAAAAAATGGATAAAAAAAAAAACTGTTAATGATTAAACATGGCTCAACGGGATATGCATACAATAAAAGTGCAGCAACAACAGCAACAACAAATTTGTGTTGTTTGATTTATAGTGGGAAATGCATGGACACACACACACACACACACACACACACAGAGTGAGGGAGCAAAAATCATAGCATACTTTTTTGAGGGCGGCGACAGGCTGCAACAATAAATCAGAAATTGGTCAAAATGGGATCCGCTCAATGCAATTTTTTTTTAAACAATTTTATTCAATGAAGCGACCAGCGACAAAACTGACAGCAGGCGCAGAAAATTTGCATTGACACAGACAGGAAATACACACACACATACACATACAGACACACACAGGATCTCACACACACACACACACACACAAATACACGGCATATAGACAGACACATGTTAATGCAAATAAATTGCCTGCTGACTTTATTTAAATTTCCCATAAGACACACACACACACACATGGGCATAGTGTGGCGGCTCCTCCTAAGCAAAACGTATCAAGGAGCAAAGGAACAACGAAGGGAAGGAGAGTTGAGTGGAACGTTGAAGTGGTTTCTCAACCAACATGTGGCAGCCTGTGGCAGCTTTTTGTAATTTTAATTTTGATTTTAATTTGTGTTGAAATATTTACATAATCACTGACAGACAACAGGAACAGCAGCAGCTCCTGGGCCAAAAATCCTTCTTCGCCTAAAGAATATTTCTCTCAACATCTGGTGATGCCAAACAGAGAGAGAGGGAGTGAGTGAGATTTTATTAAACTTTAATGAAAATTTATAAGGTCTGCATAAATGATTTAGTAAGCCAGCTCCATCTCATTAATGTTCTATTAGCATTTCGAGTATTTAAAGTACAAGCCAACAAAAAAAAAAAATAGAAGGCAATACAAAAATATTTCATTGCATAAGCTAAAGAGCTACGTATCAGTGTGTGTGTGCGTGTGCGTTTGCGTGTGTGTGTGAAAACGGTTTAAAATAGGCAAACACTATGGCTTAAAATGTGATTAGTCAGGCAACGGAAAATGGATTTAATGTATAATAGATTGGAAAATCCCCCAGGCTTTAGGCCTAAAGCAAAATTAACATAATTTGCCTTGATTTCAATTCAATATTTTATGGCCTTAATGACAATTTTGATTTCAAACCAGTTACAATTATTGCAGCATTGAAAACTTAAGTTGAAAACCCAAAATGTTATGTGTTTAAAGATCTTAAAGCATCGAAGAGAAGTTTGAATAATTCTGAAATTTATTAATTGCCAAAAATTAGGTTATCTAAAACTTTCCAAAATAATACAAATGAAAAGAAAACGTTCCTAAATCTTGTTTTAATTTTTATATTTTATAAAATCTGGTCAAAAGTTTTCAACTTACAGCAAATCGGATCATATGAAGCATATGTATATATTTCTGATCCGCCTTGTGCGTTCGTCTTTCTATTTGCCTTCATCAAGGAGAACTTATCCCAAACCGTAAAAGCTATTTTTTTAAACCTTTTGTAGCCTCTCTAAGCCTTATTTAAGCATTTTTTAGGCATTTTTTTTTTTAAGTAAGAACTCTTTTCTACGTTTCTCGAAAGTTAAAGTAAATAAAAACTTTCAAGTAAGTAACAAGACAGTCGCCAAAATTGAGACGAGTTCCACCAGCTCTTGGGATCATTGCAATCTGCCTCCAGCCCTGAAAAGCTTCTAAAGATCAGTCGTAGAAGGAATTTTAGATTCTTCCTAAGCCTAAACTAAATATTAAGATTATTATATAATACAATGTCCCGCTAAATTTGGCGTCACATATCGATCAAGAATACTTTCCCTTCCTCTATCGACTCCTCACGACACTTTTAAATATAAAGGAACTTATGCTTACCGTAGTATGTCCTTCTCGAAAGATTTAGCGGAAGCTTTACTCAAATTCAATAGTTTACGATGTGCCTGTATTTGATTGAGGGCACACAAAAATACTAAAAACGATCATTATAGCCAAAGATTAAACGATAATCTTTTCGTTGAAGCGATTATTAGAAATACTCCAGCAAATTTGACGGAGCTTTATCCTTTAGCTTGTGCTCGAACTTATCTCTTGGTTTTTGATGTCAAAGTGAACTTTGTTTCATGGTCTTCACCGTTTTTGGGTGGAAGGGTCATGTCCTTCAATTTTGCTTTTACGCTCGAATGAATTCAAAGCTCTAATTAGTTCTGACAGGGCCCGGGCCTAGGCCTCGTTTTTGGCATCTGCATTTTAATTGCACAAATATAAAACGAAACATAAGTATATATGTATGTATATATATTTTTTTTAATTAGAAGTCGGCAAATCCTTAGATTATATTTTTTGCAATTAACTTTGGGCAAAGGCATACAGAGAGAAAGAGAGAGAGAGAGAGAAGAAAGCTTGACTATCATCTAACTCTCCGGCAGAAAAGGATGCCATCGCTTTCACTTGGCAAAAGATCAAAGGGAAAATGACGAAACATATGCCCCAAACAATAGAGACTCGTCCCATAGATGATGATGCCCCTTCCCCGGAACGCTTAAAATGCAAAAAAAAAAAGGAAAAATATGGAAAACTCGAAACTCCAAACGAGTCGCGGCATAACAACAATAACAAATGGCAGAACTTCAGGTGAAATGCACTGAGAAAGAGAAAAAGAGAGAGAGAGAGAGAGAAAGAGTCGTAAGTGAATGAAAAATATTTATGAATGGAATGTAACTACCGTTGGCAGATAAAAGCCCAGGACCGAGGAACGAGGACCGAGAACCCAGCCCCCACCAAGCTTCTAGGGACCAGGGCCAGAACGAGGCCCATAAATACAGGTAGTTGCATTCTGAATAGCTGGATAAACGATGCCAAGTGGAACTGGCTTCGTTTAGATGGCTGTAGAGAGAGAGAGAGAGAGAGAGAGAGAGAGTGAATTGGTGTGTGGTTGGGTTTGGTTGGGCTTGGTAAGTGAATTGCCACAGAGACTTCATCATATTGGAGAAGAGGCAGGCATTGTGTGGGCATCCGTTTCGTTAGAGAGGCAGCAAAAATCCTTTGATTTATCACATGTGCGTTTTAATTTTGATTGTTTTTGTTTTTGTTTGTTGCTTTTGTTTCTCATGCCAACTGCAATTTGCGGCACTCCAAGTACAGTTGCCTCTCTCTCTATGTCTATCTCTCCCTGTTGGTCGTTAATTGGCCTGGCCACGAGAAACTACTGCGCCAAAGGACTCTCAAGTCACGAACCTGCAAAAGGAATTTAGAGATTAGATCATTATATCCAAATCTGAAACACTTGAATATTGCTTAGCCCATATTGGAAGGAAGTCAACCAAAACTAACTATCAAGGCCAAGATTGATTGACTGATTGAGCTACTCTGGGTTTAGTGTTGGAAAACGCAAAAATATTACAAAAGACTCAATCTTGAGGCCAATGTTGGGAAACGTTAATCATTGACTTTGATTTATTGCCCGCTACTTTTAAAATTCCACAAAAATAATTCGATTAAAATTGTGAGAAAAAGAGTTTTAATATAATTAAGAAACATTTCTCTTCATGTCCTTCAATCTCTAATTTTTCCAGCACTATCGATCGAATTTTCATAGGAAATTTAGAGGACTTGTATAATGCGACTTTTCTGATAAAAATAATGATAACTTAAGACTAAAACCTTTCAAATTGTTTAGAAAATTTCTAAAGAATTTCTAAAAGAGATATTTCTTAATATTTTTCGAACTTTTTCCAAACTTTCAACAATCAATGTTAAAGATCAATTTAAAAAAGAAAAAAGATTGATCATGTCATAGCACGGCATTAAACTTGTATTAGATCGTAAATTATATACTCAAAAGAGTTATTAATTAATTAGGAACCAAATTGATTATGAATTTAAGTAGATTATTTTAATATTTTTTTAAATATGTTACTCCTAAATGAAAAGGTTTAGCTCTTGGATAGCCTCTTTCCGTTTCCTTTGCGTTTCCGACTTTTGGCATTAAGCAGCTGTCACTTTCTGGCATTATTACAGCTCACCCCTTGCCCAATACCTCCCCCCGATTCCCTCTGCATTCTTTAACCTTCTATCAAGTGTAGCTAATTTACTGTGCCTTGTGCCTCAGTCCATGGTCGACTCATTCCATTTTGGTAAGCGGGGGAGAAAAAAAAAAGAAAAGGAAATCCTTTTGACTTCAAAGAAGAGAAGAACTGTTGCTTGGAGTGCGTACTCCGTGGGGAGAAGGGGAGGGCAGGAGTGTATTGAGGGTGGTACGGTGGGTGCACAGCTCTGGCCAACAATGTTGCCAAACACTTCACGTGGTAGGCTCGCCTTTGACACTGTCAAACGTGCTCCCAGTTTGCCAACCCTTCTCTGCTCCTGCTCCTGCTTCTGCTCCTTGCCTTGCCTGGCTTCAAGTGCATTTGTTTTTTGGCTTTTGTTTTAATTGGCTTGCGCCTGGGCTTTTGAAGGAGTTGCTTGCTCCTCATCTCTCTGATCCTTTACTCCTACATTTTCCTTTAACAAACTACATGCTTCGCTCATTAAACATTTACTCTCAACGCTTTGTCGGCGTGAACTTTGATGTTGACTTTGCTTTGGGTTCCCAGCTTTGGGTTCCCAGCTTCCAGCTTCTGCTCCTAGTCTCCCTCGAGTCCTCGGGGTGCAAGTACTAAGAGATAACCACTTGAGATTGCATCTCTCTTTATAGTCCTGCTGCATCTCTGTCCTCTGTCCTCAAAAAAAAAAAAAAAAACAGAAAACAGAAAAAACTGCCGTAAAATGTAAAAGAAAAAATGCATTTTGCCGCAATTTGTGGCGCTCACATCGTCATCTAACATCCCCCAGCTGCAGGTTGCAGCTTGCAGTTGCATCCTTCACTCACTTGTTGTCCTCGTTGTGTTGTGCTTTGTGTCTTTGCCTGCACTTTTTATATTTCCACAAAAATTATCATGAAATTTTGTGGGGAAATGGAAATGGGAAATATGTGTGCATGGCCAAGTGCTTTGGGTTTTCACCTCAACTGAAAGATATGTTAACTTGCACTTTGCCGATAGATAGATGAAGGGTCTCAAATTTCTACTAGGGGACGGATTTCCTCAATTTGGCGCCCAGTGCAATAACTTCCTAACGATGATCATTCATTTTGAATTTTAACGTCAATTGTTTTGTATATCGACGTTGATATCGATGCCCCTTAGAGTTTGCCATCTCTAAGCAGTGTTGCCTGTGACATTTTTGTAGTGTTATGCAATGAAACAATTTGCACTCGGCGTCACTTCTTGCAAAACATTGTTCCACGAAAGTTCTCGAAAAATGGTAAGCTAACCACAAATAATGTTTTCCACTTAAATCTTTCTCTAAAATAATTTTATTTAGGCTAAAAGAGGCTATCCCGGATTTTTTTCCAAAGAGCGTTACTCTCTAAAATTTCAATCCTTGGACTTCCAAACTGTCGTCGCCGATGTGCGTAATCTAACAGCGAAAATCAAGAAACGTGCTCGGGGCGAGTACATCGAATCCGAGACTGAGGACGTGAGCTACTCTGGAAGTGGTACGACACTTCAATTCGAGTTCGGTGCAGGAACTCGCATTGAAATTCAGGTCGGTTCCGACATCCACTACGGAGTGAAATTTACCAACGAATCTGTCATCGAATATGGCATGGAGATTATGCATACTGACTCCGTTATCGAATATTCGATGCAGATTAAACCCCCCGAGCCTGATTCGGAAACAGAATCTGAATGGGATTACGATTCGGCATCGGAATCCGATAATGACTCTGGCTGGGATGCCAAATTCGACGATTCGGATGACGAGAACGTTCAGAATCTGGCAATCTGCATTGAGGACGACGACTGAGCGGAAAAGAAAGCTAAATCTACAAGAAGTAGCTTACAGTGTCCAATTGCCGTACAAATAAAAATTGACAAAAAAAAACTTTTTTCATTACATAAAAGTTAATCCAGGAGAATTTTACCTCATCTGGGAGTGAAATGAAAAGGGAGCGATCAGATATTATAACTAGGACTTAATCCGTCCCTGAATCTCTTGAAGATTATATACTTGCACTTTAGATATTTTTATAAAGTTTCGTGAACTTAACCAAAGTCACATCATAGATACATATAAGCCGTTCTCCCTCCCTCTCTCACGCTCTTGCTCTCTTTCTAATCCCTAACGGGGCATTTCCCTAGCTTTTAATTATGCTTAGCTGACAGAGCACTGAACAGAGAGTGAAAGAGAGAGAGAGAGAGACACAGCTACAATAATAACAATGGAAATGGCGATGGGCAACACGAAATGTTAGCGTGGAGAGCAAATTTGGGGGACGGGGATGGGGTTGGGGTTGGGAAGCTTAGGCCACTGGCGCCTGGCGATATGTGACAGCCATTTAATTTGATTTATGGCAAGTGAATAGCCTTGATTAGAGAGCACTACACACAGAGAGCCGGAGCCTGCGGGTGAATTTAACTCAATTTCACATAAATCAAAAATGTAGCTAAACCTTCGCCAAACCCCAAGCTAGCCCCCCTCGCCCCCATTAAGAAGGAAGAACGGAAAACCATAGAGAAAGCAAAAGAAGAAAAAAAAAAAGAAACCCATTCCATTCCATCCCACCCGTTCCCTAGTGCACCTTGGCGCTAATCGCATTTCAATTGTTGAAACGAATTGCGAATTGAATGACGAGTGTGTGTGTGTGTGTTTGTGTGTGTATATGTGTGTGTGGAAATGTATTTCATTTCCCCTTTGGGGAGTTGCCGACAAGTTCATAAAAGTAAAGCTAAGGTTACCACTCTCTGACTACCGCTGCAACAATAAGCGAATTTAGGTGTCAAACAGCAGGTGGCAATGGCAGCTAACGGAAGTGGAGATTGGGGACTTGCGATTGGAAACTGGGGATGATGATATCTTAAACACAATCACACATGACTAAACCCCAGAATGGAAAGAGCAAAGGAGTCGGGACAGAGGCAGAGGCAGCAACAAAATGTTATCAGCCTCGGAACTGTTGTACAATTTTTGACATGGGTCTTTCTTTTGCCCTCTAACCTCTACGCCCCCGCCACCACCCAAGCAACAAAACCAAACAAAAGACCACTCACTTACACACACACAGACACACGCATACATATACAAAAACTTGCGGGTTTCTGTTAAGGTAGGGATAGAGAATAGAGGGATAAGTTTATAGAAGGGAGGCATATCAATGGAAGGACAAACCGCAAGAACATCAACTGATGGCAGATAAATTAAATTTTGCGGTTCTAAATGGGCAATCAATGAGGCGTTCCACCAAAAAGGCCGAATGGCAAAAAAAAAAAAACAAAAAACAAAACTCAAATTTCAAAAATACGTAAACTAACTTACAAGCCAATAAACTTGCTACCGATATATACATACATATATATAGTTCCAATCGGAGGGCTCTTCCGACTATTGGGGAACGCCCAGTGCAGACAGCAGCAACAAAAAAAAAAGGGAAAGATGAAATTGCTAGGTGAAACTTTGCGCTGCTACTTCAAATATTGACTCAAGTCCTGCTGTCGACTCAAGTGTGTGTGTGTGTGTGTGGGGGGGGGGGGGGTGGACGGTTGCGTGTGTGTACAGTTGACACCTTCAACTTGAGTATTGTCTGTGACTCAGACTTTGTTGTGAGCGTTCGAGTGTTTGGGTCTGTTTATTGGTATTTATTTGACTGCCTAATCAAACAGACTTTCTGCTACTTCAAGGTGCAAAGTCTGAATATACAAACAATACAACTAATATTGCATACAATAACGGGGCATCCCTCAAGGTAAGTGTCTGGGTTAAGGTAAATAATAATAACAACAATAACAAAAAAAAAAGGAAATCAGTAGAAATCCATGAACAAGACTATCAATCTCTTCTCCATGGAAGATGCTCTCTGGCTTCAATTAAATGTTTTGCATTATCCTTTTTGATGAAGCTGCGTTTCCTTTACAAGCGTCTGCAAGCCAATTTAGTCCTCTTCCAGTAGAAAAACTAAAATTAAATAAATTAAAAAATCCTTTAGTTGAATTTAATTTAATTTTTTTCGCAATTGCAACTCATTGGACAAAAAATATGAATGCATAATGTTTTGAAAAGACTTGCCAAAGAATTTATTATGGAATACCAAAAGAGATTTGTCAAAAATTTTGAACTTTAAAGTTTTCTAAGGTATATCTAAAAAATAATTAGTAGGAATTTCTTATAAGTTGTTAAAGAATTTTACAAAAAAAGATTTTATGAATTTTTGAGGAGTTTCTCTAGAGTTTCTGCAGCATTTTCTCAGGGAGTTTCTTCTAAATATCTGAAAATAATATCAGAAGTTTCTTAAAAGCTTCTTCAGCATTTGTCTTGTGAGTTGCTCCAAAATATATTCAAATATTTTTTTCAGAAGTTTCTACTGAATAGTTTCCTCAGATTCCGCACGAATTAAATACATCAAGGAGCCTTCTACCTGCCGTTTTGTGGGAATTGCTTGTATTTGCTCCTCCAAAGGATGCCATAAAGAAATTAACAAATATTACCCACAACTTTATGCAGTTTTCAGGATATTGGATATACCCTTTAATGCAATGAATTATGCAGGGTATTTTGAGCAAGCATAAAGCAAATATTGTGAATCCTTAAGGATTGCATTAAATATTTGCTGGCGATTTAATACATCATTATCCATAATGTGACCAAAGTTGGCAACAGATTTTCATAATGGTTATTTCATTGGCAATGCCCATCCGCAAAATGCCCCAACCTACAGCACAACCAACGGCCAGAGCAATGCCAACACTATCGTCCCTACACACACACACATACATATATATACAGGGATGTGTCCCTACATCCCTCTACTCGTTGTCGACATTTTACTTGCGGTTTTGTGCGAATTCAAAGCATCCGCTGCAGGATGAAAGAGAGAAAACGAAGGCGGATAGGGGAATGTAGGGGAAAGACGAGCTTCCTGCGAGAGCTTCCGGCTGCCGTTGAGTCGTGTGTGAAATATTAAAATTCAATTAAAATGGCGTTAATTCCAACAGCCAACGAATGTCGCGCTGCGTCTGTCATAATTGTCAACTCTTCGGGGTATCCAATGCCAGCAGCGGACATCCTCACATGTCCATGTCATGTCCAGAAGCCTTTCCACACTTTGCCATAATGATGCTCATCAAGCGAACGAACGACGACCGACGCTTGGCCGGCCAGAATGATTTTTCAACTGGGCGGGCGGGCATATGCAAATTGCACTTCAGACATCGCCATTTATCATCAATGGGCCGGCGACCATCAGCAGACAGAGGGCAATACTGGAGCACTGGTGTCCAGTCAACGATAATGGTTAATTAATAAATATATTTCAATCGTTGGTTGCTTCTCTCTCATCTCATCTCAACTTTGTGAAGTAGTTACCCAGGCTTTTGATGAAACAAAAGTTGGTTGGCCTATGGGGGCGTATATATGTACATATACTCCGCATTCAGGTCAGTCCGTATCTGACCTTAAAAGCTATTCCTGGCCAGCATCAAGAATCAAAGTGTATTAAGGACCTTGCAGCTCTGGGTATTTCAATTTCGTGTAAAGTCTGCCAAATTAAAAATTTCCAAATGTTTTTTAAACATTAAATTTGCAGTGTTGCGTAACGCCATAAAGAATAAAATTACGCTACTTCAATAGATTGCTTAGCTTTAGTATTGTAAAATGTATTCAAGAATAAAAAGAAACGATAGTTTCGCGAGATCAAATGTGAGCAACTAATTTAATTGGCATTAAAACAAAGTTTGCTTTATTTGATCAGTTCACAGGGTAACACAAAGTCAGTTTGCCATTTCATTTTGTAAAAATATTAGATTTTGCTCTTCTTTTGTACGTATGGTGTGCTGTCTGTGTGTGTTTGTGTGTGTGTGTACATTTGAATAACAATATTCCCGACTGACCCATTCATCACTGGGCAAAACCTGTGCCAGTCTCGTCTGAAGTAGGTCAAACAAAGAGCAAGCACTGAATCCCACAATATAATTTATTTTCAACTTTAAATTGTAGACTAACGATATGCCATCTATAACTTACATAACTTACTGCCATCTCTAAGAAGTGCTGTGCAGTGTTGTGAAACAGAGCACCTTTGCATGGCGTCATTTGTTAAAAAAAAAGTTGCCAAATATTGTTGCAAAATGGTAAGATTACAATAATATTCTATGCCTATGCATTTGGTTAATAAAACATTTCGTTTAGGCTGAAGTTAACCTTAATGGACTTTCAAGGACGATCATACACTGGATTGTTCGACAGCCGTCATGGACAAATTGACTACCAATCAGGAAGCACTGCCACATCAGCGCATATAAAGTATTCCAGACATTTGTTTTTTTCTTATTAGATTTATTACCAAATTACTGATAGTTAAAATACTTCTTCCATTAGTTCCTCTGTGCACATTGATCTTGCTTCAGCGCATTGGAGGATTGAGGTTATGCACACCCACCAGCGTTTTGGAAGATTGAGGTTATACCCGACCAAGTCCGGCAAAATGGCAAGGGCTTTCTTCGTCCTTTTAATTGAGTGAAGTGACATCGCAATCTTCAATCTTTAAATAGTTCAGGTACTTGTAAAAATTGATGTCCCTGTTTCCTGGAATCATATTATTAAGAAATTATTATCACATCAGAAAAGGGGGAGGGCTTATTTTTCTGTCATCTTCACCTCTGATTTCACCCGTTCTTTTTTTTTTGTCTTTGGTTCCAAGTTGAAAGTTATTTTTCTAAAATTATGCACGAAAAAGAAAACGAAATTGAGAAAGAATATTTGTTCCAAAGTCCTTGGGGATATTATGCTGTTCAGTGAAGATGCCAAAACTGATTTTTGAAATGCAGGCAAAAAGGGTTGTCGATGAACTACTACTAACCCGCCTCCATTCTCCATTCTGGCATCATCACCATGCCATGCCCCCGTATGCCGTATGCCGCATGCCACACGCACACGTGTCACAATTCGAATTTAAATAAGTTCGACATGCAGCAAAGTTGACAAACTGCCATTCCTTTGCCTCTCTCTCTCTCTCTCTCAACTCTTAATGATGAAATTTCAATAAATGTCATTTGGTCCGTGGTCCCCTTTACCTCTCTCTCTCTCTCTCTCTCTCTCTCTGTCTTCCTCTCTGATCCATTGAGGAGGCGGTGGGGTCCGCCACCCTGTGAAAAGTGTCAACATGGCACCTACCTAACTTCCCTTTTTTATGTGTGTGTGTTGGGAGTAGGTGGTGGGCGGGGCAACAGCTGTCGTTCAATGCGTTAATAATGACAGTTTTCGTTCGCATTTCCTCGCATATTTTTTTGGGTTCCTTTTCTGGTTTTTCTTTTTTTTCCGTTTTTTTTTTTTAGTTCCTGTTCCTGACTAACTAGCCAGAGCTTTGGCAGTCGTTGTCCTCTGTTTGGCTGTTAAATTTAATTACTTTTTCATTGCTCATACGCACTGTGTGCACATCGGCCAACGAGCAAGAGAACTGAGAGCGGAAGAGAACGATTGTGATTGAAATTCGTTGAAATTTGCATGTTACAAGAATATTGGCAATTGCAAAACTACTGCGCCTGAACTGAACTGGACTGGTCTGGACTCTGCCACTGATTGCAACCGGCGACGACTGGTCTGTTTCCCTGCTGCCTCATGACCATGTCATCTCGTCATCGTCATCTCGTCATCATCAATAGTTGACAGTTTCATAGTCTCAGTTGTTGTTGGCGTTTGTCACAATGGCGCATTTAATATTTGGACATTGGCAGACATTCAGGAAATTGTTGCAGCGCGAAATGATAAAATATTTGCTCAAGTTGAACAACACGCCGGTCGCCCCCTTTCCTACCTACCATGCCTAACTTCTCCCACATGATGACTAGCCTCATCATCTGTGCTGCTGCTGATAGCAAAATGTTGTTATCAGATCGAAATTCATTAAACCAAATGATATGCCACGCCCAGTCCTAGAAAAAAGGCAACCATTGTTGGCCCTCCATGGAGTCAATATTACAATTGAAGTCTAGTTTCGGCCAGATCGAACCACTATAACATTCAGAAATTGTTGAAAAACAACAAAATAAGACAAAAGGAGTCATACACAGTCCGCTTGAGTGCAGTAATTGACATTAAACTCAACTAAAAATCAAAATCAGCGAGTAAGCTATATAAATATCTGCCAAACAATAGGAATGGCTTAGAATTTGACCTTTGATAGGGAATACTTTTGTCTAGACATTTTCTTTTTCAGTTTCAACATCGAAAATTTGATTTTTCAATGAGCTCTTTAGAGTAATAAAAATGGGAAACAGTTTGAAAAATTGAAGCTTCTTAACAAAACTTTAGTTTACTCTAACCATTGAGAATCCAAAAAACAGGAAAACCTTTTCGAAAAGATGCAAAGAAAGGTGTAAAGATTTTCTTATATGTATGTGCATTTTGTTTACCTATTTCTCTCTCTCTTTCTCTCTGTTTCTCCCTCTCTCACTCGTTTTGGCACTTTCACTCAACTATCTTTTTGGCGCAAATGCAAACTGAAAACCAACCTCATCATGTCAGAGCGACGACACTTAAGCTAAATAAAATCACTTTTGCTCCATATAAAAATGCCATTAAAAATTATGTCTTGCCTGCGAACCCGACACCCCCCTCTTTGCACCAGCAACGTCTGTGGGAGGATGCTGCCACATAAAATTTCTGCAAATTGCATGAAAATTCAATTGTCGTCACTTCGGGCAAGTTTTGCGCAAACATCCATCAAAATATTATTATATTTTGGCTTTTTTTGCACTGCACTTTGACGACGAAGAAATCAAATTTCAATATGAAGGAAGCGGCGGCGGGGGGCGGAAAAGGAGGAGAATATGTTTTACCTGCCGGTCGCCCGCGAACTTTAGATCAATTCTTGATAACGCACTTGGACTTCCCCTCTCCTTTCTCTTCTTCACCTTCTTTTCTCCTTGTTACATTTTGCTTGCCGTTGATTATGTTATTTGGCTAAGGGAAAATTGCATTTGATGTGACGACGGAAATTGCCGTCAAGCGGATGGTTTTTAGGTTTGTTTGTCTTACACATACCACCTCCATCACCAAGCCTCCCGTCTCACATCCTTTCATCCGGCAGGACAACCCTCACAAATCCCATGTAAATGTGGCTCAAGTTTTTCGTCGCAAAAATTTTTGGCCGTAAATTTATGCGTAGAAGCGTGTGATGAATGAGGTGGCCAAGAAGAAGAAGAAAAGAAGGCACCAAAAAGGGGGAAAGTGTAGGATTGTTTGACAGAGGAGGCGTGGCACTAAGTTTGCTAGTGTTTGTGTGTGTGTGTGCGTGTGTGTGTGTGGGTATTATGGCTCATCATCCATCATCCAAGCATCACTCAGTTTTGACATATCATTGAAATCTTATGCCAACGGCCTCATCATCTGTGACGTTTCATTAACCTTCCAGTTCCAGTGGACACATAGACTCTTTCAGGGTGTTGATACATCGAATGTATGGATGGTTGCTTGGGGGTGGCATGTGGGGCGTGGCGGGGGCACAGCATCTAACATAATTTTCGGTTGACAACTGGCAACGCAATCTACCGATTTCCGCTTAACCAAGCCAAACATTGCATTTTTGATTAGAGATTTCGTCAGAGTTTTTCTCGCTCGCCTCAAGGCCCTTCGGGCGGTCTGATGGCCCAAGGCAAACAGATTGAGGGAATGTTGTCCCTGTTTATGGGGTGACTTTTTGCACAAATATCTAATCCATCTCTCTGTGTGTTCATCAATGAAGGGTAAGTTCAAGTGTTAACAGCCAAAAACGGAAGCAATTGATTGTAATTCTTATTTTATTGGTGTTTTTTCAATTCACAATTTCAACAATTTTCGCTGGCAATGGCATAAAAAGGCTTTTATGTTCAGGTTAAATACCTGTTGGCTGAAGTTCTAGGCCATCTAGACTCATTTTTGACAACTTTTGACCTTTTTGAAGCATTTCGACTCATATTTGGCTTGTTTTTCACATTTTAAGCTTCTTTAAGCTGTAATTCTCAACTAGTTTTAGCTTTGTAGTAGTGATTGCAGTTCTAGAGTTGGTTCAACCCAAAATGAACCTTTTACTCGCTAACCCAAAAGTTTTCAGGAACAAGAATGTATCCAAAGATGCCTTGAAGTAATATAAATGATCTTGGTCCTTCTAAGTAAAAGTCATCTAAAAATCAAGAAGCCTTAAAGAAAATGCTCCCAAAACGATTTGAATTTTCGTGATATTCTATGAAAGGTAATAGCAGTACTTTAAAAAGGACATGACCCTAAAAAAATCAAGCCTAATCTTTACGTTTTCTGTTTGTTTTTGGTTCTCACTACGATTACGATTACTTACTGGATTACTAAGTTAAAAAATAGAGCAATTTCAATAAGAAGCTGGATTCAAATGGTTCGATGTGCATTTTGTGAAAATAAACCTTCAACTGAAATAAAAAAGACCCACTAATCGGTAAGTTTCATCAATTTCGAATTAAAGAATGTGTGAAAATCTAAATCTTTTGACAATTCTAGACAAAATTTTGCTTCTCATTGAGATTCTCAAACCGAGTTTACTTTCCATGGACCATCAAGAACTTTTCTTTCAGGAACTTTTCCTTTAGGCGAAGAGTTAAAGCAAAGCCAATGGATAATGTATGTTGGTCTCTGTCTCGGGAAAGGCCACAGAAAATGGTGCCAGGGAAAACTACAACATATTTCCAGATGATGAACGTTTTTCTCATTTCTGTCGAAAGCAAAGCAAAGCAAAGCAAAAGCTAAAGTAAACGCCTTTTTGTTTTCCGAGCAAAAGTGAAACATTAACAGAAGCGTAAACAAATAGACGACGACTTACATCTGCTGATAAAGAAAGCTGTGGGAGCAGCAAACCTGCCTCAGGTGTGCTGTGGAGGGTGGGGGGGGAGGTGTCGTTGGAGGTTTTGAAGTGTGGCATCCACATGAAAGCTGTGCGTGTAGAGCCAAAGGGTCGTCGGTGTCGACACATCAATGCATTTTTCTTCTTTTTTTGAAAAGATGATAAAAGATTGTCATTAAAATTGCATTCCTAGGCTGACGACTGTTGCTTCATTAGAAAGGCAAAGTAGGTCCCGTTTTGGGTAAATATGTAAAAAGAGAAATGGCCATTGAATCAAGATGAAAGTCCTTTTTCTGTTTATCATTAATAAGAACAAGCCAAAAGCATAACCAACACCTGAAACAGCCGGAGCCAGAGCAGTCTGTTGAATTTGGCGCCGCCGCTATACACACCCAGTAGCGGCATCTAGCGTTGAGTAGCCCAAAATACAGTTCTTAAAGCCCAAAAGTATTCAACCTATTTTGACATATTTCAAATTGTTTTAATTGAAAGTTTTACATTTTCTTTAATTGTTGATTTATCTAGGACAAGGAACTTGTTTGCAAAATTGTTTAAAAATATATTTATGTGATTTTTCAACTGAAAATGTAATATCGAAATGTGAATTGACTACGATTTCTTGCAGTCTCTAAAAGAAGTCTCCAAAAATAGCTTGAAATTTATCTTTTCTTTTATTCTAATGAACCGAATCAAATACTTTTGCTAGAAAATGAGATTTTTTGAATAATGAATTCATTTTTTTTTGTAAATATATCACAATTTCTTGTTCTGTCTTGATCCCGTGCGAATTTGTTGTAGGATTTTATGAGTCTTAAAGAAGATTTTCCTAGTCCGTCCAAGGCTTCACGAATATTCGTTTGGATATGAAAAAGACCCAATTAAGCCCGTCGTGCTCAAAAAGAAATTTTGGGGATTAACTTCGATCATGGATCATGGATGGCGGTATTTTTGTCAGTCTTTTACTTTGTTACGAATCTTCGCAGACTTTGGCAGGCTGGACCGGCATTAAAGGCAGAGTTTTTCCTGTAGTTATTGGTGGATTTGTCCTAAGGCCAAACCCGAGGGCGTAAGTAGTTCATATGCAGGACCTTAAATAGAAGCCGAGGGAACAGACAAACCAGAAAATGTAAACCGGAGCCTCTTGAATATGATCTTACATTTTATTATTATAATATTAAGCATTTTCAATTAAAACAAACGTTTGGATTGGGACTCCTCAACGGCCTGATCCACCACTGGCCGTGTCATTTCAATGGAATTGATGCGGATCATGGTATTGGGTGAACGTTGGAAATTGATACGCATATATTGTTTCCTGCGTTTCTTTTTAAAGTGCGTTTTCGTATGGGTCAGGGTCTTCTCGATGACGGTGGCCTTGACAGTGACCAGGCCCGGCTCCAATATGGGGCGGCCAATCAATGTGAAATCCCTTGCCCCGGCTAAGAGAACTTTGTCCAGACTGATCTCATCTCCGATTGTTGGGGGCCAATAGCCCTCAACGAGTATTATGTCGCCGGGTGTGATCTTGAATTGTTTGCCACACAAGTGGACAATGGCAAATAGACGGCCTTGCTCCGATTGGGCCACTTGCTGGTTGATTCTCTCGCAAATGCTTTGGCATTCCTTTTGCTGTTCCTTGGCAAAGTCCAGGGCATTCGTTTGGGCTTTGTTTTGCTGCTGCTGGGAGCAGCCCGGCGTAAGGCTCAATGAACGCATGGCTCCTAGGAAGAGGGAAAGAGAGAGAGAGAGAAAGAGATGGGAAAGTTTACTTGGTTATGTCATAGACTTGTTTATTTTCTGCTTACCTGCCAGAGATAGCGTGCGCTGACTGACTTGAGCCTGGCGACATATATGCCGCATTGTTTGCGCTAAAAATGCCATCGCTTGTTTATTTCTTTCACTTAAAATTATTAAAAAAATAAAACGAATTTACGAAGATATTACGACGGCAACAACAGTGCTGAGAGTGTTGCCAATAGATAGGTGGCGCTGCAAAACTAACAGCTGTTCAATGGGCAACACTACACGTAGATAACTGTGTAAAGTAAGAACGGGCGGCAGCACTTCATTTAAGTAGCTACATGTAGTGTGACCAAATTACAAGAAATAAATTTACGATAACGGCAAAAATGTCGCCAGTAGGGTGTTTTACGCTAGGTGGCGCTGCAAAACTAATGACCAGGTGGCAACACTTCATGTAAATAACTATGTACAGTGTGACCGGATGGGAAAAATTTTACATTTTGAGTTGGCTTGACGACGCATTTCATTTTCAAACTGTAGCGGCCCAAAAACACAAAGGGCAAAACGAAAAAAAAAAGAAAATTTCAAAATTAATTGGAAAATATTTGCTTACAAACTATGCAAGGACTTTTCAGCGATCCGGCATTGGAGCGCCATTTCACTGGACACACAAGCACCATCACACAATTAAGATTTAGTCCAGATGGCCATCAGGTAGCCACCAGTTCCATGGACTCCACCGTAATTCTGTGGAATCTAAAGCAGGCGGCACGCTGTATACGCTTCGGAGCCCACTGCTCGCCCGTTTATGGTGTGGCCTGGTCACCAAAGGGTAATCTAGTCGCCTCCGGCAGCCACGATCGCACCGTTAAGATCTGGGAGCCCAAAGTGCGAGGCTATTCCAGTGAATTTCTGGCCCACAGCAAGCCGGTGCGGAGTGTAGACTTCGATAATACGGGTCAGCAGCTGCTGACCGCTTCGGATGACAAATCGGTAAAACTGTGGCGTGTGGCCCGGCGTCAGTTTGTCACATCCTTTGCCCAGCAGACGCACTGGGTGCGGTCAGCGAAATTCAATCCGAATGGCAAACTAATTGCCACTGTCAGTGATGACAAATCGTTGCGCATCTATGAGGTGGACTCGGGGAGATGTGTGCGGGTGTTTACCGAGGAGCATGCCGCACCTCGTCAAGTTGCCTGGCATCCGTGGGGAAATATGGTGGCCGTTGCCTTGGGCTGCAATCGCATCAAAATCTTTGATATAGGCCAAAGTGAGTTGCTTCAATTGTATGTGGTGCATGCGGCTCCTGTAACGGATGTGGCCTTCCATCCCAGTGGCAACTTTCTGTTGTCAGGCTCGGAGGATGGCACCATTAGGATACTCGATCTTCTTGAGGGCAGACCCATCTATACCTTGAGTGGGCATACGGGAGCAGTCAATGCAGTGGCCTTTACCCAAGATGGTGAAAAGTTTGCCACAGCTGGAGCAGATCGGCAGGTTTGTAAGACATACATCACCCTCTCTTTTGCCCTCTCTAAACTTCTCTCTTATTTCTCATTTAGCTCTTAGTCTGGCAATCGAATCTTCATACTTATGATGCCAATCAGTTTGAAACCAAATCGGCTTTAGCTTCCAGTTGCTGTGATACAAGTGGCGCCTCTTCGTTCAAGCCCAGCGGGGGGGATGGGGCCAGTTCCAAATCGAATGACCTGAGCATATGCATCGATCCTCGTCAATCCATGGCCTATCAGACATTGGATGAGAATTTCCAGGTGCTCGACAGTGAACACACTAAACAAGCCGATACACCACAAAAATTGGACCAGGCAGGAGTTGCTCAGACAACGCCAGGCTCCTCCTCCTGGCTCCAACGCAAAGGCTTGGATCTGATGCAACCCAAACCACGCTTCTTTGATTAGTTACAACAATTTACTTGATTTTAATCTCTATTTTCCTCATATATCCTCTATATATAAGCACATTTCATTCATTCAACAACAGCCAGAAAAAGCATCATCAATCACCTTCCGCAGGTGTTGGATGTGTCCTTGGAATCGGGCTCAGAAAGTTGCTGCTCTTGTTCTGCCCACCTTGAAGAGATTAGCAGCCAGTTGGATAGCATTGACAAACGTTTGCGACGCTTGGAAAAGCTGCATTTCATTTGACGACTCATCATCATTAACTAAAGTTTTATTTTTCATATGTTTATTTATATATCTTTTTTTTTTGGTCTATTGTACTTTCTGTGTGCTTTAATGTTTAACCATTCCGTTTGTATAATGTATATTAAATATTTGCCTTAAAAGTTCAAAAGTTTTACCACTTTCCACTGACTACAAATAAAGGTCTTCAGATTCTTTAGGAACCTGCGGGACCTTGTTGAAGAGAGTTTAGTCCACAACACAAAATGCAAATGTAAATCTAAGGATCAGAGATCTTAAAAAACTTGGAAACAGTCGATAAGCTAAGAATACGATAACTTAATTACTGAAACTTGGAATTTCTTTCACTTTACTCAAATCAAAGCAGCCAAATCAAGCTATGTATAAAAAACAGACAAAATGTTAAAATGATTTGCATTAGTAGTCCATTGGGCAAGTAAATAGCAGGAAGAGCAAATACTGATATAGTTCAATATGTTTCGAATATTGGTTTGCTGGCAGTTTGAAAATCGGTTAATTTAAATGTAAAGCTAAATTTCTAACCCAACGTTATTTTTAGCTGTTTTTGCTTAACTAGAGCTTAGCTCTGGAAATGGTGGCAAAGTAGTTAAATTTGCATCACTAATTTTCAATCAGTGCGGCATCTCCGGCAAGTTTGCTCGATCAGATTTAATTGTGCGCGAAAAAATGTTTTAATAAGAAAGTTCCTTCTTCTCGGAGGCATATATTTATATATTTGTGTACAAATAGATATCGGTGCACTATATAAGCTGTCAAATATTTGAAAAACAATGAAAATTCGTCTATGCAAAAAGAAAGTAAATGAATGGGTCGCGGGAGCCCTAAGAGGAACACCTGAGCCTTCTTTTTTTCTATTTTTGTTTTTGGTTTGCTTTTGAGTGATGTGTTTAGTTAAAGTAACTGTAAATTTCGGTGTGCATACAAATGTGTAGGTGAAAGTCCCGTTGTCTATATATATGAAATAGTAAATGGCATTTCTTTAAAATGAAATCTTTGTGTGGCAACAAAGAAGGCGACAAGTAGACGAGAAAAAAGCGCGGTATTTTCAAGTGTTGTGAAATGTGCAAATTCTTATTGCAAAGCGGTGGGGGAAGTAAAAAAAAACATACCCAAGTGTTTATATATATCAAGCAATACTTTCACTTAAATCAAAGCAGCCAAATCAAGCTATAAAAATCAGACAAAAATTATTGTATTAACATAATGTTTATTTGCTTAAGTGGTCCATTGGGCAAGTAAAGATCAGAAAGAGCAAATATTGATTCACTTCAATATGTTTCGAATGTTGGTTTGCTGGCAGTTTGAAAATCAGTTAATTTAAAAGTAAAGCTAAATTTCTAGCCAAAGTTATTTTTCGTTTTTGCCGCTTAAACTCTAAAAATGATGCCAAAGTAGTTAAATTTGCATCTCTGATTTTCAATCAGTGCGGCATCTCCGGCAAGTTTGCTCGATCAGATTTAATTGTGCGCGAAAAAGTGTTTTAATCAGAAAGTTCTTTGTTTTCGGAGGCATATATTTATATATTTGTGTGCAAATAGATATCGGTGGACTATATAAGATGTCAATTAATTGAAAAGCAATGAAAATTCGTCTATGCAAAAAGAAAGTAAATGAATGGGAGCCTCCTTTTTTTTTCTATTTTTGTTTTGTGTTTGAGTGATGTGTTTAGTTAAAGTAACTGTAAATTTCGGTGTGCATATAAATGTGTAAGTGAAAATCCCGTTGTCTATATATATGAAATAGTAAATGACATTTCCTTGAAATAAAATCTTTGTGGTGCAACGAAGAAGGCGACAAAGAGAAGGGGAAAAAAGCGCGGTATTTTTTTTAAGTGTTGTAAAATGTGCAATTTCTTATTGCAAAGTGCTGGGTGGAATAACGAAGGAGGAAGAAGTGAAGGAGAAAGCAAAGTGTTTTTTTTTCATTTTTTTTGAGTGCATTGTGTATTTTTTTTGTTTTTTTTCGAGTGTTGTGAATTTTGTGAAAAGTTCTATGTGAGTTCGTATGGGTAAGCAATAATTATTTGCGTTTTTTATTTAACTTATTGTTTTTTTTCCACTCAATTATTAAGGTGGGAGGCAGCTCTTGTGTTTTGCCTCCTATATGAAATTAGGTAAAATTAAGGGCCGATCAAGTATTACACAATTCAATATTTTTGTGATTTTTGAACTCACCTTTGCAGCCCAAATTTCGAGTAATACTCCCCTGACCTAAATTTAAGCCAAAAGTTACAACAATTAAGCATTTGTGTCCATTCTGCCTCTGTACTCTTCCCCGTCCGATCCACCCTTTCCTGCCATTGCCTGAGATAAAGAAGATTATAAATCCTTTCTCACCGAAAGTAGAAGAATGTAAAGCACTAGAAACTAGCTTCTTTGACAGTCTTTGCATTTACTCTATAATTGATCTTCATATACTTTACAATTAAGCCGAGGTCATTGGATTTCTTTGTCATGGCTACCTGTCATTATCCTTTGTCCCGTTGACGCCACCAAAAAAGTGATCATTGAACTCGGTTCTCTGTCTCTCTTTTGGTTCATTCAACTTCAGCTACCTAACATAATATGTTGTTTGCCAAAAAAAATGAAAATTGTGTGTGTACTCGCTGCATTCATTCTCTAATGATCCTGCCACATAGTACACACACACACACACACAAGTTCAATGGCTTTCTTGGCTTCTGACTCTTCTTCAGTATCTCTCAGTATCAGTTAATTATGCGTTACCCAAACACACAAACCTAAACCGAATCGAAATAAACACAAAACATTGAGAAATTAGTGTGACAAGCGCAGAATTTCCACCTGTAGAATAGGTAGGGACTTCCACCAGCCGTAACTGTTCTTTGCCAAAATGCAGTTATGTGGTGTGTGTGTGTGTGTGAGTTTGTGGTATAGCAGGGTGCCTCAACCCCTGTGTGTGTGTGTTTGTGTGTGTGTGACTTTGCATAGAAAAAAGGTCATTGTCATCCCAAATAATGGGTTCAACAAACTGTTTTCAACAACAACAACAACAGCTAAACAAAACTGTTGCATTTTCAAATAAATAAACTAATGTGCCAGAGGGCCAAAATGCGAATAACGAAAACAAAAACAAAATGCCCAAGAAAAAAAAAGGGAAGCAAACTTTAAGCTATAAGCGAAAATCCTTAATAGCTATAGACAGAAGGACTTTCATTTCATTAACGAACTATACACGAATTGTGTATACTTTTTCTGAAGGGATTTTTAGAGCCAAGAGAAAAACAAAAAGAAAAGCTTTTAAGGAGAATTATTTATTAAATAAAATATACAAAAATGTAGGGACATGGAATATAAAAGAAGAAGCAATATTGCAGAAAATGAATGAGGATAAACTCTTGAGTGGACATTTTTGTTTTAGAACTTCTGTAAAGTTGTGAATATTGAAAATTCGAGACACGGGGTCATTCTATCCCGTGATCCTTTTTAAACAAATTTTTTTTGCGATGTCAGAATTAATCTAAGCATCTAAATTAAAAAACTTAAATTTTTCTTAATCCAAAAAAAAAAAAAAAATGTAATATTTAATTTACCTTTAAATTGTTAAATTTTTAAATACATAAAAATGCATACAAAGAAAAGAAGAATAAAACAAAAATCTATACATTAATCAGGCAAATTTGAATATTTTGAAAATCAATTAAAATGGAGTTTAATTTCAAGTTTAAAGAGTAGTTTTTAAAAGTTGACAAAATTTGTGGATTTTTATTACTTAAAATAAAGTTTTGTTTCTAAATTAACTTTTTTAAGTTTATTAAATGAGTTTTGTTAAAAATACCTTACAAATATGGTCAATCATTTAACCAAAAAAATGTTGAATTTCGCATTTAAGAGTTTTTTTTTTTGGACGACCAAAAAATAAGTCAAGTAATTTCCGTGACCTGCTTAGAGTTAAAGGGGGAATACCCAGAGGGATACCCTAACTTTATGGCGATCTTTGTGGCATGTGGCTTGTGCCACAAACGAGCCGCAAGAACGCGCGACCCTTTTCGCTTATGCCACAAGATGAAGCTTCTTCACCCCGAAGCCCTTTTCTGTTTTGCGTTCGTTTCTGTGTTCGTTTGGCTCGTGTCATCTGTTGAATTATAAAATATGGCAAGGAATTAATTTGCCCGACAAAAAAAAGAAGCAAACGAAGAAGGTAGAATCTGGCACAGCAGCAGCAGCAGGAGTAGAAGTAGAAGCAAGCAGGATAACGCCTCAAACGATACCGATCCCGATCCCGCTATTGCTCTCTGACTTTTGCTCTCTCTCGCTCTCTCTCTCTCTCTCTCTCTCTCTCTGTTATCTGTGTGTATTGTGTGTGAGCACCTGTCGTTTGATTCCAATCCGAAGATCTTCTTCGCGATGAGCAGACAAAACGAAAAGGTGCGCTTAAATTCTTATAATGACTTTTGGGCATCAACCTGCCGCTGCCGTTGCCGTCGCTGCTGCCTCGATTCCTGCCTCCGCCCCTCCTCCTTCTTCTGCTGCTGCTGATCCTTCTCATCTGTGGCCGCAATTTGTTGTCCTTTTGTTGTCTCTGAGTGTCTGCGTGTCTGTGTGTGTTGCGTCTTTACGTATAAAAATCTGTCTATAATCTGTGTTTAGGCCAGGCCCAAATAAAAAAAAAACAACAACAACAACAACTTGATGATGAGGAAAAGAAAAAACACCTTGAGATTTGGTCTCGCACTCTTGGGTTTTCTTACGCTTTTGCACCTTTCCTTTTCGTTTTCGTTTTCGAAAATCCGTACCGATTTCTTGTGTTTAGATTTTGTCATTTTAATTGCTTGGACTCTTTTCGGTTTTCGGTTCTCATTTCGGTTTTTTGCCCCATCTTCTTCCTTCAGCTTAACTTGGCTTGACTTGTCGTTGTCGTCGTCGTGGTCGTAGCTGTTTACCATTTGCCAATTAAGCTGTTTATATAGATTTCTTATGGCTGCCACTTGACTTGGACTTCGCCTCAGACTCAGTCACAGTCACAGTCTCAGAGTGAGACTCAGCCTGAGGGGTTGCATTCTTGGATTTGACTTGGATTTGTCATTGCATCGAGTGCAGCCAAGTGCAAGACAACAGTAGGGCTAATCTCTGACAAAGACATTCTATTGGCTTCCGATTTGGTCAGCGAACCTTTTGGTGGGGGCGGTGCAGATGGGTCGCTTCGGGGGTTAACAAACAAGTCAAGTGCTCCAACAATAAATTGTTTATTTATTTGGGTCTAGTATTGGGGTTCGTCCTACCCTCACCCCCCAACACACACACACACACACACAGCTTGAAGAGCTTGAAAATCTCAATAGTTTACAATAAATATATACAAAATCGGTTTCCATTAACCTTTATAACGCCTACGAGACGATTACGTTGCGATGAACATTTTGGTGACCCAAAACAGTAACTTAAGCATTTTGGCGACCCCGACGTTGTCTTTTATTATCTTAGAAACCCTGACCCGACGTTGTGGTTGAATATTTTGGTGATCTCGTTGTCTTTTCCCATTCCGGTGACTCTGATGTTATCATTTAACCATATTGACGACCCCGACGTTGTCTTTAATCATTCTGGAGACCACGACGTTGGAGTTAATCATTTTATTGAATCTGACATTATAAAATCAAGAATTTGGCAACCCGGACGTTAACATTTAATCATTTTGGGTTGACGTTGTCTTATATTAACCATATTGGCGACTCCGACGTTGTCCTTGACCATTCTGGTGACCCCGACGTTATTATTTAACCATATTGGCGACATAGGCGTTGTTTTTAACCATTCTGGTGACCCCAACGTTGTAGTTTATCATTTTGTAAACTTGACGATATAAAATAAAGAATTTGGTGACCCCGGCGTTGTCTTTTGTCATTATGGGTGACTCCGATGTGGTTTTTAAATACTTTGGTGACCCCGACGTTATCATTTAATTTAATTTTGGTGGCATCGACGTTATTATTAGACTGATTTTAGTAAATTCGACATCATCATTAAACATATCCATATATATACATATTTATAATGATCATCCAGATACTCATTTCTCCGCAGGATCTGTCTGATTGAGACAAGCAAATGCATTAAAATGGGACAACCCACTGTGCAGACTGTGTTGATTATGGCTACTGGAGATCACATTTATGTCTTTAATGACATAACGAAATGCATTATTATGCTTGTTTTTCTTATTAGTTTTTTTTTTTTATGATGGCAGCTGCTCCTACAACGACGGACGAGTATGTTAAGTGTCGCTACTCCCGCACTCTCGCTTCATTTTCTAACAATCAATTCAACATAAATTTAATTTCATTCCATATTTCCCATCATCTTTTTTTTTTTTTTTGGGGGGCCAGGTGAGAATACTTAACAGAGAACAGAGGAAAAAGAAAAATTAAAGCAATCATAACTTATCAATTTTCGATTCGACTGAATGACAGTGGAGAGAATGAGAATGAGGATAAGGATGAGAGGGTGAGTGAGAGTCAAGCCTGAGGTCTGTCTGTCTGTCAAAAATTGGGTCATTTTCGGGGCCTCCGACTTTGACTTCGACTTTGACTCGATGTAATGTATCGATCGAGCATGACAGGTGCAGTAGAGGTGCACATTGGCTTACATGAATTGGTTGCTGTTGTTGTTGTTGTTGCTTTTTACGTCAGGTTGTGCGACACAGACACAACACACTCTCCCTAAGATTAGATGAACGATCTCTCGGGGATCTCTTTTTGCGGTTGTGTCTCAGCAAAAAGAGAGAGACAAAGAGAGAGAGAGAGCGAAAGATTTTTATGACTGCTGCTGCTGCTGATCGAGTTTTCGGATGGCGTGTGGCCCATGTCAATTGGACCTAGGTCGAACTGGGTCTGAGTTTGGATCTGAGTCTGGGCTGCTGTTGTAAGTTTTGTAGCAACTCTTGGCATATGTTGGCAACAGACGAGCCGATAAACCGGCTTTGAGCACGCGTCTTGTCTTTGTCCTTTGCTCAATAATGATGACGACGACGACGACAGGTTCCAGGTCTGGCAGGCAGGCAAGCAGGCAGGCAGGATAGGCAGGACTGGCAGGATTCAGCAGGTGCTCAAGCCCAAGCCAGCAAAAGGGAATCGGAATCAGCGCCTTTTTACAACGAAAGGACATAAACATATACAATGAGCCGCCGTTGCCGTTGCTGTTGCCGTTTGTTGTTGTAATGTTGAGCCCTCTCCTTATTGAACGCGCCTGATGTTCAGTTTTTTTGAGCCTCAATTCTTGAGCCTCTCTGCCGCTCTCTGCTTACAGGTGCCTTAATTTTTCCCTCTGCATTTTAATTGTGCCCTCGGCTCTTGTGCTTGACTCTCGAATCGGCAGGCTTCACCTGCAACTGTTGGCAACTGACCTAAGACATCTTTTTTTCACGTTGCCTTCACCTTTTTTTTTTTTTTTTTTTGGTTTTTTTAGCCGCAACTATTATTTTTATTAATAGCCAAAGTCAAAAGTCACCTGCCTGGGTCTCCTCTTCAAAAGCAATTCCATTTCTATCTCCAAGTGCAGCTCCTCTCCCTTACCCTCACCCTCTAGCTAGGGGTAGCCGGAAAACGGATATGTTGCGGGTCCTTGCCCATCTTTTCTTCTATCTTTTTTGTAGGCCTCTTCAACGCGCTCTCTTTCTCTCTTCGTATCAATTCTCTAACAATAAGATCATTTCCTCTTAATTTTCTTTTATCTTTGTCTCTTGACTTGGTTTTTTCCTTGTTTTCATTTTTGGGGTTGCAGCTTTTTGTCTCGCGCATATATATTTTTCTTTTCTTCAGGTTTCTTATTTGTTGTTGTTGGTTTTTTTGTACTGTCTTTTTTTTTTTTTTTTTTGGGTCTCTCTTGCGCATTGTTTTCATGGGGGCTTGGCGGGTATTTGTTGAATAAATTCAAACGGCATGACAAATTATGTGGGCTCAGGTGTTATGCGGAAAAGGGGTTAATAAACCTAGCATATGGCGTCCGTTCCGATCATTTGTGAGGCTTAATCTTTCTATGTATCTATCGAAACTGTGTGTGTGTGTCTCTGTGTCTTCTCTACTTTGTAAGTGCATTGATAATATTCGCCAATTCAAACAATAAGGGAAAGTCCAATCATGGCTAAAAGTTAATCATTCAACCTGGTGACCTGGTTTTATGATACTTTGCCTGTGACCTGGTTAACAACTCAGCTCTTTGAGAAAGAGTCAATGCAATGTCATTCCACCAAAAAGTACCAGACCTATTAACACTAGAAATAGGGCTAAGTAACTTGATGCATGAACATTTTTGAAAAAAAAAAACATCTCCCGGGCGACTTTTATCGATAGAATCTGTAATTAGTGAGGGAGGAAATAATCTCAATCCTCAGTGTCAATTAATCTCAACGTCATATTGAGGGGTTCTGGTGACCTCGACGTTAACAAAAGACATTTTGTGACCCCTTCATTACCTTAAAAGTTGTCAAATTAGAACCCTTTTGGTGACCCCGACGTTATATTAGAAGCCTTTTGGTGACCCCGGCGTCAAGTTAGAAACATTTTTCTGATCCCGACGTAAACATTAGACAATTTCCCAATGCCGAAGATATCGTTAAATATTTTGGTGACCCCGAAGTTATGCTTGGGGACATTTGGTGACCCCGATGCCAACAAAAAACTGCGCATTCCATTGCCCCAGATAGCAATATAATTCTTTTTCCGATCAATATTACCTACGTATTTCGCACATTCCGTAATCCTTTCTGCTTCAATAAAATAAAATTAAAGATTTATGATTAGATCTGTCACCGGAACAGGCTTTCGACCAAACATTGAATCGTTTAGGCCAACATTTTGTAACAAATTGTTAAAATATGTTCGGAAATATGCATTTCATTTGTGATGAATTTGGAGGCACCTGAAAACCTGATTTTATAGTCATAAAATGCTTGCACGTTGTCGATTGCACAGAAGGCTCCTACTATATGGTCCATCAGGCTCTTCTGCGTTTTGCTCCTGTTTTGAGGGTTTTCGGGTGACGCGGCAAACTTTGATCTGAATGATGGCATCTCGGGAATGTCCTTTGTAAAATGCCGCATTACAGCAGCGAACCATTCAGCCTCAGCCTCGCCCCCCAGTTCCAGTTTGTGTTTGGGAAAACGCCAATAAGTGTTCGAAGTTCGAACTAATTGCAGTCCAAAAAGCGAAAAAGAGAGAGAGAGAGAGAGAGTAAGAGCGTAGCGGGGGGCGGTAGATATCTCATTGAACGATTTACCTGATCGCAATTTTTTGTTTTTGGGGAAATCGAAATGTCAATGCGTTTTGCGGCACTTTAAAACGTTTGGCAGTTTACAAATCACCGACTGAGCGCGCTGACTTCAACTTGTTCAAAGTCGTCATCGTGGATTGTGGACGCGGAAGGGCGGGTCTCATGGCTCATTATCGCCATTCATCAAAAATCAGCGAACATTTGATGAAAGGATTTCTACTTGACTGTTTGCTACCAACTCTTTAGAGCGCTGCTTGCGGCTGGCTGGCCGCTGTTTGTGGCATGCCACAAATTGATCGAAATTGACAAAATATTGGAAAAAAAAAAAACAGAAACACAAGGAGGAAGCGAAATATGCAGTTCAATTGCAGCTTCAAAAGAAAAATGCAGCTCAAGGACTTTCGGCAAGTGCCGACAAAGTAATGAACTAAATGATGCCACAAAGAATCGCCAAAAGATAGAGAGAGAGAGAGAGAGTGAGAGGGGTAGAGAAAGAGGGTGTGGACACAAGTGAAGAATGTAGGTGAATTGATGCAAGGTGAAATGCTTGGTTAACCTTAAAAACTCTGTTGCATCTCTATACAGGTCTCTTAGATATAAGAACGTTTCTCCATCCACACATTTATTCTTCTCTGCAAGAAAGTTCTCGTTTCTAGGAGTTTTTACTTTTCTCCAAATACTTCTTAAGTCCACTCTGTGGCGTGTAGAGTATTTAAAAGTCTGACAGGGAGTAAGCTGTGCTTTTCCATAAGTATCCATTACTGTATCAAGTGCCTTGTTCTCCTATTGCCCTGAGGGTCAAGGGTTGGCGGCATGTCACAGGTAATAACGGGATATTGAGGTTTAAGCCTACAATAAATGATTGGGAATTATGTTTACTAACTTTATTAAATTAAAAAGAAATGAAAATAAATATTTTGGTGACCCCGACGTCGTTAATCTCCGTTTTAGTGCTGCTTTCGACGATAACATTAGACATATTGGGTGACCCCGACGTTATCAATTGACGCTTTGGTGATCCTGGCATCGTCTTAGATAGATTTTGATTGATAATTAATGATCCTCTGTGGATTAAGCTTTGAATTCCATATCTTTTAGGAGCTAGGGAGCTAGAGCTTTTTTAGGGTTCCCCAACTGGTGGTCAATAAGGAATTGATGGACTTTTTTTTGAATTTCAAATTAAATAATTGTTTTATAATTTGAATTTGTGACAAGTTTTGTTTATTTTCTCAACTATTTTCATTTAAAATGCAAATTAATTTCAATCCGTTTTATTTTTGTTTTGTTTTTGTTTAAGGCTTTCAACTTTATTTTTCCAAAAATCATAAACTAAATTATATAAATTATTACTAATAATAATAATAATAAAAAAAAAATCTAGAAAATGGAAAAACGGAATGTAAAAGAAAGAAAAAATTATTGTAAAGTGCGTAAATATAAAAAAATTACAATTAATAAATTTAATAATTAAATTAAAATAGAAAAAACCTAAACTACATTTAAGAAAATACAGCAAAAAAAAAAAAAATAATAATAAATTAAATCAATTTGGAAAATTTTGAAGTATTTTCAAGGATTACCAAAATGTTTCTCTTTCTCTGTGTGAGTGTGTTTGTGTGTGTGTGTGTGTATTTTTCTTTTGTTTTTCTTTGTAGTCTTTGGTACGTTTAGCTGCGTTTTCTTTCTTTGTTATGCCAATTTTCGTGGTTGTTTGTGGGAGAGGGGAAAAGGAGGGCGGAGTGGAAAAGAGTTTTTTTTGTTTTTTTTTGTTTTTTGAATCAATAAATAATTGTCATTTTTTAAGAACTTAAAATAAGCAAATATAACTAAATTATTGGATATCTGAACTACTAATAGAAAAGTCTTTTATGTGTCTGTGTGTGTCTGTTGTGTGTGTGTTTGTGTGTGTTTACTATGTACAGAAGAGCGCTTAAGGACTAACAATTGAGCAGTTTATAAGAAGAGAAAGAGATAGAGAGCCAGAGAGGAACTCTTTCTTACTCCTTTTTGTTTTTTTTTTCAAATTTTTTTTTTTTAACAACAAACAAAAACCTTTGGCTTTTTAGCAACGACTTAGACAGGATGCCAACTGGTTTTTTTTCCGATACTTGATCTTTCTCTGGTGCGTATATAAATGTCTTTGTATTTATGTGTGTGAGTGGGTGGGTGGGTGTTTGTGTGTCTCATCTATTTACTTAGGCTAAGGCGCGCGCGCAAAAAAAATGTATTTTTTATATATTTATTTTATTTTTTATTTAGCAACTGCTGCTGCTGACCTCCATTTTGATGGCGGGAGGCGTTCCACTAGCAGCAGCAGCGGTGAGGAGGGGAAGCGGTGCCGCCTCCTCATGACGACTCTCACGATGTCGCCGGAGATCAACTTTGCGTTGAAACGATTGATCACAGAGGCCACAGCCGAAGGGTTTATAGCCCGTGTGCTTGCGCATATGTGTGATCAGGTTGGAGCTTTGGCTAAAGGCTTTCAGGCACACCGTGCATTTGTGCGGTTTTTCACCTGAAATTACAGAAAAAAAATGAAAAAAAATCAATAAAAAAACAAACAATTAGTTTAATGCAAATAAAAGTTTATTAATTGCTTTCATTTCCGAGACACTCAACAAACTCACTCACAGAGAGAGAGAGAGAGAGAAAGAGAAAGAGAAAGAGAAAGAGCGAGAGGGAGAGCAATTAGACAAATTGAAAGCTGATAAATATCTATGAATTTTCTCGGTGATTTTCTGGCCAAACGCTCTGGGAGAGAGACACGGGGTTTAAATCACTCGAGGGTGACACACACACAACAATAATTTGAAGAGTCACTTTTATGTGGGTGAACCCTTAAACCCCCTTAAGGGTGGGGGGAGGGGGCCCTTAAACCTATTATCAATTGGAGAACTTACCCGTATGTATATAGGTATGCTTCTTCATATCGGACTTTTGATGAAAACGTTTACCACAATACTGGCAGGGATATGGCCGTGTATCGCTATGGATGAGCAGATGTGTGGATAGGGTTGAGGAGCGCTTGAAACTCTTGCCACATTGTTTACACTGGAAAAAACAAAAAATAGAGGGAGAAATATATATTAAATTAAATTAAAGTCACGATTATCACCGCCAACCCAAAAATTTTGTCCCATATTTAAACAGCCTGCTAAATCTCTATTCAATCCTCTTGCTCTTTCTTTCTCTCTCTCTGTGTGTGTGTTTCTGTGTTTGCATATTTGTATGTGCCAAATTCTTGGCAAAAGAATTAAACTAGATTTATGAGCGTTGGACAAATATTTGTTAGATCTGTGACGAACAACTCCAAGGGAAAACCCATAGACCAAAAAAAAAAAAGAAAAAACCAAAAATTTTTCGTATATCAAAAATTTCTTTTTCATTTTTTTTTTTGCCTCCCACGCCCCGCTGCCTCAGTTAAGTATTTTGCAAAATTTATTTTTAAGAAACAGCTAAACAAATAGGTGAGTCTACACTCGCACACACACATAGAAAGAGAGAGAGAGGGAGAGAGGGAGACAGTTCCCAATGCTAAATCTCAAGTGAATAGACTTGTTGCTTATTTTTATACTCTTTTGCACGGGGGTATTACAGAGGATTCTTGTATCCTTAGAGCAGAGTCTGAGTCGGCTGTAGTTGCCAATAAGCTCAAGCGAGAAAGAGCGGCCCCTCTTAAACGAGATTCCTAGGATGATTGAGGTCCTAGCCAAAGAGACTGTTAATGGTTTTTAATTGTCTTTAGTTTACGCAAAAGCTTGATGGCTATGTGAAAAGAGGTTCCAGCAAGATGATAAACTTTTCGAGGGTCATTTATTTGTATAGCTTCACAGAAAGAGAGTTTTTTTGAGCAGATTAGAGTCAGTCAATGACTAAAGTAGTAGACAAAAGTCAAGCAAAGGGATGTGGGTGGGTTCAATGAAAAGCAAGTTGGGTTAATTTTTGAAGGACATTTATTTGAGTCACTGACTAAACTGGCTAGAAGAGGCAAAAAGGGTATATAGACTTCATCACAGCTGCAAGTTGGATGTTTTTCTGTTAAATGGGATATATGTATATATATATCAAGTGATATATTTGTAGGCCAAATACAGCTGTGTATTACTGGTGAGTAGGGTTGGGGAGGGGAGGGGCTGGATATGGGTATCGCGATTGCGATCGATTGGGAACTGTAACATCTTCTTGAGGTTGTCTCAGATTAAATGTTTAAACAGTTTGTCTCGCTTCTCTCTCTCTCTTTCACCCACTCACTAACTCACTCTCTGTCTGTGTGTGTGTGTTTGTGCAACATGCAACGTCGTTTTGTATGAGGCAGGGAAACGTGTCCAACATTTATAAGACACACAAAACAGAAAACCTTTTCCCAACATGCGCTGCGCTCTCCTCTACGCATATTGTAAATTGACACAAGTGGCTTTTATTTTTTTTCGAAAATCAACAACGGAATGAAACCTCCTCCATATATGAATATATATGAGTGTATATCACTTTTTTTTTTCCACTGTTTAATGGGTTTTTTTTTTTTGGGATTTTCTATTTGCGCATTGCATTTGACTTAAATAAAAAAGTTACTGCGAGTTACGAGAGTATATATTTAACGCTTTATATTTAGGGCTAGACACAACAGAGTGAACATCTCCAATTAGTTGCTCTATTGTGTTGTAGTCGAACTCTCTGTGAGCCATAATGTCAATTTGCTTAAGGAACGGAAGTTGGCGAAAAATAAATGTCTTGAAAGCCCAAGCCCAGTGAGAGACAGAAGGAGAAGGAGAGAGAGAGAGAGAGAGAGAGAGAGAGAGAGAGAATGAGATAGAATGATAGGAGAAAACCCCAAAAAAAAAAAGTGAGTCACGGGTGGGCCTCTCATCAAGCAGATGTAAAGACTTACAAAAAACATAAGTTTCTTAAAGTCTGTCTCATGCCATATGCTGCTGACCAGAGAGGGGTAGAGAGAGATAGGGGATAGGGTGGGTTATGGGGGGGGAGGGGGTGCAAGATCACATTTCATAATTGTCCTTACGACCCTTTTTTAATGTGTGAAAACAAAAAATGATATAAACAAAAAATGACATCAGGGGTAGTCACAAAGACACAAAAGGTACTCAAATTTCTCAACGAGTCGTGTGTCCTCTGCCTAATGTGGCATAAAATCTATCTATATAAATCTTCTCCACCACCACTCTACGTCTCTCTTTTGCTAAACCCCCCTCTCCATCCATTAGCCATTTACCAATCAAAATTATTTGATTAACTAATTGCGTGATTTCGATTGTACTTAATTGAATTTCCATACTATTTTCCTATTTCATTATACGTATTTGCTGTGTGTGCCACTTTCCCAAATTGAAATAGCGGCTGGAGTAGTGTATCTCCTTTTCCCTTCTCCTTCTCTCTATATTCTATTCCATCCTATCGATAGCAATGAGCAATTAAAACAACTGAAGGACCTTCAAAATATGAAACAATTAACACAGGGGAATTGTTTAGAACACGCAACATTTGTGTATATACATTAGCTTATGCAATTGACCGCCCAAAAAAGGGGTGAACGGTACGGTTCAAAAGGGCTGGGGGCGAGGTGGGAGAAAGTAGGGTTCAAATTTCAGGCACGTAAAATAGTCATTAGATTGGACAAGGCTTTGACATCTCACAGATTTATGCTAGATTTAGCTAGATTCCTGATAAACTTATAACAGTTTATTGAAATTTTTGTCTTTTTATTTGCCAATCGAATTGATTCTAAATAAAAAAGAGTTTAACCTTTTCAAGGAGACTTATTTTAAGGAAACTAGTAAAAAGAATTGATCTTAGATACGACGATCTCATCAGGCAGGATGAGAATTTACTGGGCTCTCCTTCTGCTTTTCTTTTTTTTTTTTACTAACTCCCCCGTCACAATCTAAGAGAATCTCAAGTCAAAGGCCTCCTTATAAAGTTATTTCCTGATTTGAAATTCCTGCCGTAAAAAAAAACTGAAAAAAAAAAACACACACACTTCCTTTCTCTCAATTGGTGAACTTCCCGTTGCGCTTACCTGAAAATTTCTACCGGTGCGTTTCTCTTCGCCTTCGCCTTGATACGATGATGAAGAGGACGAACGTCGTGCAACATCTGTGGCAGTTGAGTCAGGATGTTGTTGCTGTTGTTGTTGTTGGTGGTGCTGCTGCAACTGTTGTTGCTGTTGTGGCAGAGAAGACGAATTGCTGCTGATGCTCGCTTGCTGCTGCTGCTGTTGTTGCTGTTGCTGCTGTTGTTGCTGGTGTTGATTACGCATATAACCAAATTCGGCCACAGCAACCAGACCCATGAGAGCAGCCTGCGGATCGGTTGATGCTTCAGCCTTAATATGTTGTTGTTGTTGTTGGTGCTGCTGCGATTTTAAATGTTGGGTAAGCAGCTCTAGATTGCTGCCCGTAAGACCAGCCATAAATGCACTACGATGGGCATACAATTGCTGTTGAGCTGTCTCAAAGTCTAAATCTTGATGGCGCTGCTGTTGTTGCTGTTGCTGTTGGTGTTGGTGTTGGTGTTGCTGCTGCTGCTGCTGCTGTTGTTGTTGTTGTTGGGAGGATATCGGAGATTGCAGTGATGATATTGAGGCAGCCGATCGACGTTCATATTTAAATTTTCTAACAATTGGATCCACAGAATATTCATCTTCCATTTCTTCACTATCATCCACCTCATCCCCCACCAACCCATCGACAACATCATCGATATTCATTTTGGAACGCGCCGATCTCTCACACATTGAGGCCGGTGACCATATAATATTACCCTGCGATCTTCTCTGTTGTGGTGTAATGCTGCCATTGCTCTTCAAATTTACAGCCCTCAATGGTGGCGGAGTCACATTGCTCAGATTGACCAATTGCAAGGGATGCTCCACATCACTTAAACTGGCATTGCTGCTGCTGCTACTCCGACTGCTGCTGCTGTTATGAGAATGCGAATGAGAATGATGATGACTGTGATGACGATGATGATGATGATGGCTGTGATGTAGCTGGTGATGTTGATGATGATGATGATGATTATCCTCCTGATCCGAATCGTTTTTTAAATGTTTAGTACTCAAATTCAATGGCATATCCTCATCCTGCTGCTGCTGCTGCTGCTGCTCTTGTTCATGCTGCTGTTGTTGCTGCTGCAATTGACTGCCATTGTTATTGTTATTATTTTGTATCTCCTGCTCTTTCTCTGGAGTTAGAGCAAAGTCTCTATCACGTTGATTTAGCACCATTGATGCTGGTGATTTTGGTGTCATGGGTGTTAGAGGAGTACCCAATGCCGAGGCCGATGACAGCAGAAACTGTGGCCATAGCAGGGCACTCGAATATAGCAAAGGATTGTATAGGAATGGCAGATCTGCAAGACAAAAATAGAGAAAAAAATGTGAAAAAGTTTTCTAACCAGAGTGACCAGAAAGAACGCCCAGACAAAAATCGTCTAAAATTTAAAGACAACTTTAGACTAGCCCTTTTGGTCTATGTGGGATCTCGAGTCTCCAAGTTATTAAAAGGGATAGATCTAAAACAAAGATCATGTGGAAATCATTACAGGAAACAGAACAAAAGTTTATTGGCTCAATGTTAAGAGCTCTTCTTCTCCTTTCTGATCAGTTCCGAGTTCATTTGGAAAATGAAGTGATTAGGAATTTTGTCGTCTTTTTAAGTTTGAATCCCTTTTTCTTTTAGCTTTTGTATTAAAAATGGAAAAAAGCCATGAGATAAATTTTTTGAAAGATCATTTTCTTTCCATTCCCTGGTCCGTTCTTTGGTCTACAAAAAATTTCTTGTCCTAAAAGTTAAACAAAGATTTATGGAATGTCCTTTTTTTTTCCTTTTCTCTGAACTTTTCTCTAGTTTTCAGTTAGTTTTTAATCAATTTCTTCTCTATATATCTTTTCTATAGTCCTTACCTCTGCTGTTCAATTTCTGTGCTGCAGCTGAAGCTATCACAGTATTAAAGGCCGAAGCTCTTTGCATCCATTGCTTATCCTTATCCAAAGCTGCAACAGCCGCATAGCCAGCTGGACTCGGCTGCTGCGAATGTGGCGAAGGCGGCGGCGATAGATGATGCATTTTTGTTAACCTTTTTTATTTTTGTTTCAATTTAATTTAATTTTGGTTTATTTTTATATGGTTTATTTTCTTTTTGGTATTTTGGGGTTTGTGAAAAAAAAAAAAAATGTCGTAGTTACAATATTTTTTTGATTTTGAAGGCACTTCACTTGGCTATGTAAAAGGCAAATCGATCTGATTGAAAATAATAGATCGAAAGATTTTCGTGTGCTCGAAAAAAAACTTGGCTCACTTTTGGAATTTGTTTTTTTTTTTTTTTTTTTGTTGAGAGAAAGACAAACACGTCCGTAGCGTTTGGTGCTTCGCACCTGACTGAATCTTTGGACGATTGTTCAGTTCTAAATTGAGGCAACGGTGAAGCGGTGACTCGAGACTCGGGACTCGGCTCGACACTCGAGACTCGACTCGACTCTTGGCCCAAAAATGAAAACACAAATCGAGGTTGGTTGTTGGTATTGGAGTCGGCAAGCCGAATCACATTTGGTGGTGGCTCTTCGGGCCCTTCTCTCGGTATGTGTGTATGTGTGTAAGTGAGTGTGTGTCTGTGTGTGTTACCAACTCTGGTTTTTCACCTTTGGCAGCGGCAGCAGTTGGCGGCTGTTGCAGAGTCGCGCTGCTGTTGTCCTTTATGTTGTAAGGGTCAAGAAGACGCACAGTTAGGGCTTCCTCTGCTTCTCTACTCCTCTCTCTCTCTCTCCCTCTTCGTCTCTCACTCTTCCCCCCCTCTATCAGTTGCTTTGATCGTGCGCTTCTGTTGCTGCTGGCGGCAGCAGCAGCAGCAGCACGCGTTTCCCTACTAATTGGTATGCAGTTTAAAAACTTTGGCGGGCGTTTGTTGTCCTTTTTGGATTGTAACAGTGTTACAGTTGCAACTCTCTGGCACACCAACTGTTGTTCAATTCATTTGCAGGAAGAGGAGGAGGACTTGTGAATGGAGGGAGGAGAGAGACTCTCAATTGATCCGAGTTGCATTTAAGGGTAGATTATTTTGATCTGAGAGTTTTCTTATCGCACAAATATATGTAAATCTTTCAATTGCCGTTTATAATGACTTCTAAAAGTCATCCAGTAAAGAAATTTTATAACATTTGTTCGACATTTTCAGATTTGCTTTAGATTTAGTTGAATCTACAATGAATTGCAGTCGTTCATTAATCTTTCATGTTAGAAAACAGGCTCAAGGTCATTACAGGACTACAGAATTCCAATATCCGTATTCTACACTTTGAACGCTAAAACTAGTTGAGAACTACAACTTAAGAAAGCACAAAAGGCTAGCTAAGTTAAAGCACACCAAGCTCAGTTGTAGTCAGCCTTAGTCCTGGTAGATTGGTTGTCTAAGTGGACCAGTCATTTAGACAACTGATTAACGAGGATTCGAATGGTTGTTGGTTTGGTCAAAGCCGAAGGCTTTAGTAAAAATAGTTAGGTTGATATTTTAACACTTTATCCTATACTTAACAATAATAATAATCTAGAAAGCTAGACCTAGAAGTACACAGATCCAATAAGCCAAAGGAAGTTACTATTCTTTGAGTTGGCCTGAACACTTTTCAAAAGAGTTTTGAATTTTTCATCATGCTTTACCCAAAGCAGATCTAGAACCCCTAAAAATAAAAGACAAATCATTTGAGGATGGATTAGTCCAGCGAAATTGCAACGCCAAAATTGATTTTTAAATTCTAAGGTTCATGGCCAGGGGTATACAAAAGGATGACGTTTTAACCTGGGCCCAGAGCTCTTAAATGTGCCCAAAATTGTTGCGATGAAATGAGAAAAAGTTACGTGCAAAAGGGGGTCCGCATTTTAGATTTTCCCCTCGTGCCCTTCGGATTGCTCTTCAATATTTCTTCAAACATCTCTCCATATCCTCAACAGGCTTTCAAAGGACTCACCTACCGAGGTCAGCAGTAAAAGATTCACAAGATTAGATTAAACTTAAGTGTTTATGAGGCAGCTGCTTTGCCTCCCCCTTGTTACGCCCATGGTTCCTGATGTTTGGTTTTTTCACCGGATCTTTGCTTACTTTCTAGCTTACAATCTTCTATACACAATTTTAAAAACCAAATTGATTAAAATGCATGAGTTTGTGATTATTATTGATTAATTGATTGATTTCATAATATTTATGTCAATTTAGAAATTATAGAAAAATATATAAATAGATGAATATATAAATTGGTATACAAAAAAACTGATTAATTTGGTATCTGATAATGTCTGCAAATAAAAGTTTAGTAAATGGAGTTTGAATTAAAAGAAACTTAACTTAAACTTCTTAACTTGGTACTTGTTTTTTTTTTGTTTTCTCTGATGTTTCAAGAGAAAATTTTGACTTTTGGAAGAATCTTGATAGAACTCTTATAGATACAATCGAACTGGTGCTCTGTTCACCTGCTTGTATTTCACTTTCTCTTGCACCTTTCTTATGGCTAGTGTGAGGCTCTTACCCTTTGCCATGGTTTCTTCCTTCTTTTGCCTCGCTTGGCTGCTCTTGCTCTTGGTCTTGTGCTAAGTAATTTCCGTGCTTATCTATCACCTGCCTAGGTAAGGAAAAAGGAAAATTGGCGGGCACGAGTCATACTCACACACACACACACACACAAACACACACACACACCTACTTCTTGTCCTTCTATATTTAACGATCGTTTTCCTTTTTTGGCGCAATTCCTTCGCTTTGCGGTGGAAGGACATGTGCAGAGTGGCCAATAGCCACAAACATTCCAAGACACGAGACCGCCACGAGCTGAGTCCGAGAAACAGGCCAAGCATGAAACAAAAATGGGGGATTGTAAGCAGGAGAGAGAGAGAGAGTGAGGCACCTACCTCACTTGAAGCTAGTCATTCATTATAAAATGAGGGCTGCCCTGTTGCCTCCGTTGCGCTTGAGAGGATCGGATCGGATCGGATAGGATAGCCACCGCGGCTCGTGCTTGCCACGGATGACGCTTCACTTTTTGTAACGGATTCACCTTATGTCAAACGAGAGAGAGGGAAATAAAAGATGAGTTACCCCTCATCTATCATGGTTTGATATGCAAGCACACACACACCAAAACACACACACACACACACAGACACAGGTAAACCCCCCTTCAAGTCGTAAACAATTTTCATTTATTTTTTTTTTTGTTTCCCTCTCTTATCGGCGGCATTTTATTTACGACACCCTCTCTATGTATTTTTTTTTATTTTCTTTTCAATTGTCAAACAAATCCCACCAAATGCCTTTACACACACACACACACACACACAGAGGGACACAATTTTGGCTCGTGGAGAGGCTCTGGCCGCTGATTGGTCAGAAATCTACGCTCTAAGGGGCGTTAACTACCCGAACATCGGAACGAGTTTGTTGCCGAATGAACCGTTTTCTGTGTGTGTGTGTGTGTGTGTGTGTGTGTGTGTGTGTGTGTCTATGCGTGTATCTCGCTGTGTGTGTATGTGGTGAGTTGAGTTTATACGTTTGGGCCAACATTTTCTTGGTATGGGAATTGGGTGGCAACCGTTAGATTTTAGCTTTGAATGAATCATGAATGGGATTTTTCATACGGTTTTTCTGCTCGCCATTAACCGTAACAATAATGTCGAATGATTTCTATTTGTTGTTAACTGTTCAAATGTTAACCGACTTTGCTTATATCTATAGAAAGTAAAATGCTTAAACTAGTTGTGAATTACATCTAAAAGGCCCTGACATAAAAAATTAAATTTTCAGATACTTTGCTAGAACTAGTTGCGAATTACAACTATAGACACAATTTTTGTTTGTTAAAAATTGTTCAAAAGGTTATTACTTTCGAATACTGAAAACCCTGGCCACGAAACCCTTTTGAGGTCTATCTTAACTTCAATCTGCTGATAATAGAACTTAGAATTGATTCTAAAAACAGCTACTTTCATGTATTTCCCAAAACTAGACAAGTTTAACACTAGAAAACTATTCCAAACTCAGATCACTTTGTCCATAATTATTTACATATTCTGATTTGGGACTCAATGATCATCAATGACCATCAATGATTTTTAATAAACTTTTATCAATCTCTGAAGTCAATGCTTCTGGAAAGTCTATTCTTAAGTGAAATCCAGCTAGAGATAATCGATCCTTTTTCAGCATCCTTGAGATCTACTTATTAAACTAAAGTTTTCGTATTTGCCTAAAGCCTTTTACATTTTTTGGTTCATTCACAGCTTTTTTTTCCACCCTGCGCAATGCCAAGTGACCAATCACAAAGAGAAAGAGAGAGAAAGAGAGTCAAAAGTGGGCCGGGCTTACTTTGGCCCCGACGAAGTTTGTCAAATCCTTGCATGAACAGAAGTAAGTACGCTTTTTCTATATACTACATACATACATAAATAATGAATGATGGTTTGAAGTGAAATCAAAATTTGCACAATTTACATCCGATCTGATTCGATTGGTATCCCTTTTGAAGCCCTAACGCATTGCCTTGGCATTTTAACTGATTTATTGGATTATCGGAGGCAATATCATTTAAGTCACACACAGTCCATTTAAGTGTCTTCTATTTGTCTCACAGTGGGTGCTAGCAAACTTTGGCTACCATTACAAAACATTCCTTACAACAAATCAGACGGAAATCTGTAATAAATTTATTATAATGCAAAAAGGAGAAGCAAAGAGAAGAGATGCCCACAGCAGGGATAGGATGGGATGGGATGGGATGGGATGGGATGGGATGGGATGGGATGGGATGGGATGGGATGATGGGATGACGTTGCCTGGTGGTTCCTATGCTTGGCTCTCGGCGGCGGCGGCGGCTACTGGTTATGAGCACGACAAACTGAATGGGGGCTCCTCTGGTTGCAGTTGGTTCATATCGTGCAGATTGTTGGCAATTATTAAAATGATAATTGCACAAATCTGGCTATCAATTGACGACCATCGAAGACCTTAGACCAAAGCGACCAAAACGAGCGAAAGCCAGAAAGGCCAGAGAAAACCAAGCAAATATAAAAGCAAAATAGCTATTCCCCCTCCATCTCTCTCGCGCGCGCGCACCCCAGCCACGAGACGCATGCGCAGCAAGCAGTCCAAGTCCAAGTCCATGTCCGAACCCAAGTCCAAGCCTAAGACTGAGCTAAAGCCAGCCGCCTCTTGGTCTCTATGCTTTCTGGCTCTCTGGACTCTGTGCGCGGCTCTTATCATGCGGCGCGTTGGCGCGCTGTGTGCTGCTGGCTTTTCGCCAACGTTGACAATTTGGTATTAATTTAAGACAACAGCCAACAACTGGCTCCTGGACCCCAATACCAAAAACCCGACAGTTGGCCACTTGGCCAGGCCAAGCCAACCCGAGCCAAGCCAAGCTGGCTAAACGGCAAAAAGAAAAACAGTGAAACAGACAGACATTTACATGTTTTGCCGACGTGGCCTAACAATGAAATCTGCGTAGTTTTGTTTTCCTAGAGATGCGGGGCAACGAGAGTAGGTTCAGTTAGTCACACAGCGGCCAAGTGTGACCAGAATATACCAAAAAATAATTTCCTCAACTGAATTATTTTCAAGTGAAAACAATTATTAACTTATTTGAATATAATTGAATGTTGCATTAACTCACTTTGTTTATAATTCCCAACTGGTTGTAGTCATAATCTTATTTAATTTATAATTCCCAACTGGTTCTAGCATTTTGCTTAAAAGTGTTTCAAATGACACTTAAATTATAAAATCTAACAGATATTCTTACGTTTTGTATTGTAGAAACGGAAATCAAAGCTCAAATCATCTATAACAAAGCCTATACCCAATATGGATGAAAATCTAAGAATAATTATAATTAATTCGATTTAATACTTTCTTCATTCTGAATTGGAAACCATTCTACGTCTAGGGAGGTTATAGAAATTGTTTCTGGGTATTCCTTTGTGTCTTTAGTAAGCCATTCTATCTTTGAAACTGTTTGGAAATGATAATTATCTTCAAATCGCTTTTACTTGGCGAATTACTTCGCTGGAATTAATTTTGACTTGGGGGGGTTAACATTTTGTTTATTTTGCGTCATCAACTTGGTTCATTTCCATTGAAAGTTGGCCACACTTTGTCCCTTTGGTCAGCTTTGCTTTGCCCAAGCAGGGTATATTTACTTTGATTGAAGTTTGGCTGTTGGATTTTAACTAGTTTCCTATGATTAAGAATCAAATGACTATATCAAATAGCATTCCCATAACAAATCAATGCAAATAATCCAAAGAAGAGAAAGAAGCAAATGCATAGAAGAAACTTTTTCTTAGCTTCAGTTGGGCAAGTAGAAAAGTGTATAACATATTCGGCATGTTTCTATATTTGGAGGAAGGGGAGGGGGGTGCGATTCTTGTTGTTGTTTTTGTTGTTAGCCTGCATTGCGTCTGCGCACAATTATAAAACAAAATTGATAAAATTATTGTTGTTGGCCCGGCCGAAGGAGACGACGATGGGGCCCGATTAGCGTAAAGCCAAAAGGTTGACTAGAGCCACAGCCAAAACGCAAAATGCGAAAAATACAACAAAACAAAAAAAAACAAAAAAAAAAGGGGCAAAAAGGCTTCAGCTTCTGTGTAGCTGCTTCTGTTCGTTTGCTCGTTTGGGCCAAAAGGCAAAACGCATGATGAAAATCAGCGAAGACTCTTGAATTGGGAGCTATGGTAATATGGTTAGCATACTCAGAGTGGCTCACAGTGGCACAGAGTGGTGACTTAGAGTGGCTCGGCGGGTAGGTGGCTTCAGTTAAATTTATTTCAATTTCATTTGATATTAATTGCAAATGGCTTTAAGATTGAATTCCAATGTTTTGGCCTTTTTTGGCTAAAAAAGGAAGAGTCTCTTCTCACTCTGTTGTAAGAAGAAGAAGGAAGGTTTTCTTGTGTGTTTTGTTTGTGTTTTGCCTGGCGCCACGAAACAATTTTTACTACAAATAAGGCACCGACTTGGGTTTGGAATTGTTGTTGTTGTTGTTAGTGTTGTTAGTGTTGTTGTTGCGCCCGCACAAAACAAATCTCTGACAGTTGAACGCTGTTTGTCGTAATTAGCAGCCCCTGCTGCCAGTTAGTTAGTTTAACCAATTGGGCTTCAACTATTTTGACCATTTTTGGTTTGTATGCGAAAGTTCAATTTCTTGTCTAGCTGTGGCTAGCTGGCTGGCTGGCTTTTTGGCCGGGTTCGAGTTCGACTCTTGACTCCTGTGTTTTTTTGGGCTGCCGCTGCCTGTTTGACTTTCTCAAATGGCCAACCCACACGCTGACACAATTAAGCCAAACACATGTCGCCGCTCTCAGAGATAAGCCATTTATTAACTTTTCACAGAGAAGGGAGAGAGAGAGAGAGAGAGATCTACTAAATGATGCCATAATCTCCGCTTTCGGTTACGACGACAGATGAGAGGAAGGAAGCTATCTACCAAAATAATAATACATATATATATATATATAAAAGATGCAAAGATAGAATGGCAAATGATTTTCATAGAAGTTAATAACAAATATACGAATACTCTTTCATTTGTAATTGAACAGGTAAAGACTAAGATCTAACTCTAGCTTGAGCTCTTGAGAAGAGAACGAGAGAGAGAGAGAGAACATTCTCATTGAATTGATATAATTTAATTGTTGATTTTAACTAATTTGTTCAGCTGTAATGGTTTTAGAGCAGTTCTCGGTCAGGTCCTTAGCATTAAATTTGGCAGGAACCAGCCTCCTCTTGGCGAGGTCATAATCAGTAGCTTTTGGGATGAGGACGTTTTCTGAATTACACTGTTGTTTTGTTTGTTGTCTTGCTTCCTTTCCCTTTTCGTTCACCTTATAAGCGCTCTTGATTATCCAGGAATTTTGATTTTGGAGCTGCTTTAAAGTAAAATTTTTCTTACTCAAATTGAATTAAACAAGTTTCTTAGCCTAATTAACTTATTTGACGTGATACATTTGAATCAATTTCGAATGCCATTTAATAGCTAAAATTCCCTTTTGGTGAAGACATTAATTTAGTATTGCTACTGTTTTTAGTTTATGTTTGCCGGGCAGACCTCCAACGAGCGCCGCTTGACAAGACTAAAAAGACGCAAAAAGACCAGTCTCGGACTTGGACTCGGAAAGCCATAGCCAAAGCCAAAGCCAAAGCCAAAGCCCAACAATTGAACTGCAATAAAACAATTTACCCAAAATAGCGCAATGACGACAACGACGAAGGAGAGGAGGACTCAAGAGCAATCTGCTGGCTGCTAGCTGTTGGCTGTTGGCAACTTGGTACTGGACTTGGGACTTGGGATACACTGAAAACTCTTGGACTTCTCTGGCTGGCTCTCTGTGAACATTTATCATTGAAATGTGGCGTGCTGCCTTTACGCAAGTTGAAGTTTGTGTTTGGCTTTGCGGCACCAAAACGAGCCCGCGCCTGACTTCTTGGCGGTTGCTTTGCATATGCCCTATACCCGCCCGTCGCCCCCGCCACTGCAATCGTTTACTCTAGCAATCTCTGACTTGGGCGGGCGGGCGATAAACTAGCCTGGGCAGTCGCGTAAGTCAAGCCATCGATGGGGGCATCCATAGAAAATCAATTCATTGAAAAACATTGAACAGATTTCTCTCTCCCTTGCTCTCTCTCTCTCTAAAGTCTATGGCCAGTTTGGTTTGGTTTGGTTTGTTGGCTTCCTTTTCTTTTCTTACTTCTTCGATTTGAACAATTGGCCTCGAGTTGTGGGTCTAATTTGCATATGTTTTGGCTAGAAGCTGAGAGATGCGACAAAGGCTCTCATAATTGCTTGATTTAGCGGCCCATTCATGCCGCTCTTGCTGATGGGAGACGAAGACTAAATAGATGTGAAGAGAACAGAACGAGACGAGCCGAGACGGAGACCGAGACCAAGACCAAGACCAAGACCGAGGTGAAGTGGCGCCGCCATCCTCATTCCTCTCTCTCTCTCTCTCTTTCTCTTGCCCGCCACCAAGAGTGTAAATTGAAGAGATCGGTTACGTGTCTGCTGACTCCAGAGGAAGTTCTGCACACATTTTCCTGTGCGCGGGTGTCTCTTGTCGTTGTCGTTTAAATTGCCAGGTAATTCATAAATGTCAACGCGTGCTGCCAGCCTAGCCTAGAGAGGCTACTGAACTAGGTGGGAGATTTATGAGTTGAGTAACTTTCATCCCAAATGACCAATGACAATTAAAACTAGCTTAAGAGACAACAACAAATACAACAAATACTCAATACAAACTATTTAAACTTCTTTTATAGCTTACTCAGAGTAAACAGAAGTATTTGAAATTTTAATTTAGGGTTTTTTAAATACTTTTAAGGAATCTAGAATCGAATCTAGAATATTTTCAGGTCTTCCAAAGTCAATTGTCTACAATGTCTTAAGTTATTTCAATACAATTCAAGTTCCTTCTGTAATTTTGGTACAACAAAGTCCATGAAAAATATTAAAAAGAAAAAGAAGAGAATCTCACTTTCAATCAAAGGTCAAACCAGCCAAATTGGGGACTGTTAAGTGCTGGCTTTGTCTCGTTTTAAAGATCAAATCAATTCCAGAAATCAGAAAAATTTAATATCTTTGCTTATTTTTCTCAAATAAGTTAAAGGAAAATCAATTTCACCACATTTAACTATGTTGCCTTAAATTTGGCTAATATCGGACGACTTTATCCATGTCAATTCATGTGTATATAACTTTCAAGGTCAAAATTTTCTCCAACTAGTTCCTAAAACATTAATTTTTTTTAACGATTTTCCAAAGCCGTTTCTTAATTGCTCTACAAATTCATATAAATTTCAATGTATGTATATATTTGGCTAAACTTGCAGGAATTTCCAACTCCAAATGCCTACACACTTTTTTTTGGGGATTTGAACAAATTTTTAAATTGGATTAATAAATGGCCAAGTTAGAAGTCGGTAAATGATTAAAAATGTCAAAAAAAAAAAATGTATCAAATGCAGCGGGGCAGGCGTGGCAAGGGCGGCAATTTGTCGTGAACGTGAAATCTTTTTTTCTGCCCTTCTTAATATTTCTAAACTATTTTACAGCTTTTTGAAGTTGTTTTTTATAAGCATGAAAAAGCGTAGAATGGGAAAAATTCAGCCCTAATACTGGACATTAGCTTTTTTCCTTAATTTTTACTTAAATCTTTTCTTTTTTTAAGTGGAAAATGGCTGAATCATTATCTTAAATATAAATTGTCTGTATTAGTTTTTGGGTTTTAGCTCTTACGAATGGCTTAATCAAGCTTCGATTTGAGTACTATTTTCCAATATGAAATTGACAATTGACATTGCAATTAAACTATCTTTCAGTTCTTTCTTTGTCCCCACCAACTTCGTCTTCGGCTCGCTCTAATTTTAGCTGCTTGCGATCAAAATATTTGCATAAGTCCAACAGACTGAATTACAGTTGGGAACTGAGGTGAAGGCGAAGTCGGAGAAGGAAAAGGAGAAGAAGGGGGAGATAGGAGAAGAAGCCACATTTTCAACAAGCAGCGTCATGTGTTGGTCAAGCCGGCTCAGATGCCAAAGCGAACAGAAAAAACAACAACGAGGACGAGGACGAGGACGTGGACGACGACGACAGCCGGCACGCGCCTCGAACCTCTGAACCCGGAGAGGAGTGAGAGAGAGAGAGCAGCTCAGCAATTCAGGTACAAGAAGCCGGCAGCAGCAAAAGGGCGAAACAAACAAAAGGACATGAAGGAAGCAAAAACTGCAACTGTTGACTGCAGACAGAATGGACATGGAGACAGGCGAAGCGAGAGAGAGAGAGCGGCAGCAGTAGTGGGTAAGAGAGGTCAGGGTGAATAACCGAAAGAATCTCGCTCTAGTCTTCAGACTCCTTCGATCCGTCAAGTTTTTATTTCGATCTTTCGTTTGTTCATTCGTTCTCTCATTCGCTCGTTCGTTGATGGCAGGAAGAAAGCTTTTTATCGTCTCTAATATCTCTGTTTTGGGACCTTGGATTTTTCTTGGATCCTACTTCTCGATCAAATTACAGTTCCGGTCAAGATTGTGTGCATTATTTTAGCTGGTTCCGCTTTTTATTCTCTCTCTCTCTCTCTCTCTCTCTCGTTCCTTGTATCTCTCTCAGAGGATGGGATCTGCTTTTTTTATTTTTATTTTGGGGATGATCATCATCATCATCCTGTTGGTAGCGGGGGCAACCGTTAACCTTAAGTTAATGATTTGCTTGATGCCTTTTTGCCTGCGCTTCAAGTGCAACATATGGCGTCCTTTTTGCTTCAACACAACTGACGCAGGATACGCAGGATTCTCTTCTACCTACTACGAAACACAACGTATACACGCTTCCTTCAACTACAGCTTAGCTCCAAACATACACACGCACACACACACACACACAGGCACACGAAGAGGGAATACTGTAAAAAAGATCAATCAAAAATTGGTTTTCACTGAGGGTTCACTTACCCTCACCCTCTGTGTGTGTGTGTGTGTGTGTGTGTGTGTGTGCCTTGAATGCATTTCATTATAGCTATCTGAGTAATAGTAAAGTCACTTGACTTGCATATGCTTATCTATAGATGCATAGAAAGAGCATTCATTTTGAAATGTTATGTAGATCCCAAGTAAGCTTGTCGTGTGCAAATGTAGATCGGCTAATAGAGTCGCGTGCAAATGTTGATCAATCTATCTAGTCGCGAGCAAACCATTTAAAAATCTCAGTTTAGCCTATTGAAGTGTGTAAAATATCATTTGAATGGGCATTTCTAATCTCGAACTTTGCAGACATTGTTTAAAGAGAGCTTGAAATCTAAATTTTTGGACTGTCTATGAAATACTTAAGGAGGCGAATACGACGCCTCCGTTTAAAGAAGTTTCTCAATCTACAACATCTTTTAGGAAGTTTTTGCTGACGTTAAAAGATCAAACTGAAAGATGAAGTTAAGCTTAATCACCACTTTATAGGGCATTAGTTGGACGCTAAGTTTTGGCTTTTTTTCCTAGCTCAATGTAAAATTGTAGGTCTTGTTGTTATTGTTGTTGTTGTTGCTCTCCTCTTGATTCTTCTTTGAGTTTTTCTGCTGCTGCGGCGGCTATGCACCTGCTTTTTGAGGCGCAGGACGCGCGTCTCTTGACCGCAATCGTTGCCAAGGCTCATGTCAGACAAAGAAAACCAAACAAATATCTCGCTTACTTACTTACTTACTTACTGACTTACAGGGGCTGGGGCCAATTCCAGAACAGAAGGCTCCGTTTAACTGTTAAAGCTTTGGCGCGCTTACATTGAGAGGGAGCCAAAGAGAGAGAAAAAGAGAGAGAGAGAGAGAGAGACAGATCCTGGATGCGAAAAGCGTGCCAAAAACACAAAACCGCACAAATCCCAATCCCGAACCAATTCTCGTCCTGCTGGGTTCCAAGACAAACCACTTTCGTTTATTTTAATTTGCCTTGCGGTCGTCGTCGTCGTCGTCGTCGTCGGGAACCTGCCTTGGTGCCTGGTGCCCTGCCTGGTGCCATGCCTGGTGCCTGCTGCAATCTGACAAGAGCCTGCTGCATTTAATAACTGTTTTCGTTTTTGCCGCTGTTTCAAACTCGTCCTCCCGTCGTCCCGTCGTCGTCCCTCTGTCCGTCGGTCCGTATGTAATGTGTGTTGCTTGGTTCGATTGCCTGCCCCCCCGAGTGCTCACGATTTTAGCTCTGGGTCGTCTCTGAGACTGACTTACTACTGGGTTCCCGTTGCCGTTTTTTTATTTTTTTTTTTTTGGGTCCACGTGCCACTTTTTGCAGCTTGCCACCAGCAGCCAGCCACCAGCCAACAACCACATGAATGTGATCGGTCGGTTAGTCGGATGGTCGGTCGCCTTCCTCTCTTATCGCATAAAACACAACGCGTCTTGAACTTAATTAATTTTTATTTATGTTAACGAGCCGTGCGTGGCCTCTCTTAGTCGCCAAATCAAAGCAAAGCAAGGCAAACTCTTGGGCCGTGATTCTCTCATTGTTTCCTCCTTACTTAAGCTGATCGAAAACCTGTCGCAACATTTGATTGCAGAGAGCCGCAAATGGATTGATTTCCACCAGCTGGAAAAGAAAGCATTAACAAAATTCTCAGTTTATTGTTGTGTTTTGAATTGATTTGGTTCAAAGAGATTTTACCTGCTCTTTGGCAAATTTACTGCCCAATTGGGCGGCTGCCTCAAAATCAGCTCGCGCCTTATCCAAATTGTCCAATTTTCTATAAAGAACACCGCGTTGGCAATGGGCATGACATTTGGTACGAATCTGTTGATCGTTGGCCACAATTAAAGCACGATTCAGGTCCCTAAGGGCGTCTATGGGACATTGTTAATATTTAAATTAATTTAGTTCACTCTCTCGCTTTTGTTTTGTACAAACCTTCTTCCCGTCTAGCCAAAAGTAAGGCTTGTGCGCGATTATTTAATAGAGAAGCTTTTTCCGTTAGTTTAAGAGCTTCATCAAAGGTGGCTAAAGCTTTCGCGATTTCTCCCTGTTCCGTTAAACGCACAGCTTGTAGCTCCAATTCTCTAAAAGCAAATTTTGATCAAAGTATTAGATTTCAAATTTCAAACTTGGCGGTTTCTTGCAATGAATGGCGTTGCCACTTACAAATTTTAAATTTAGCGGTTACTTGCAGTGGCGTTGCCACCTGTTAACAGTGCTGCATTAATGTTACTGTTAACTTAACAGTACTCACTTGTGATGAGTACTAAGGCGGGCTCAGTCTGATAAATCAATTAACTACTCATTCACTTTTAAAACCAGGCAAAAAGAGTACTACACTGGTCGGCATATATATTTTGACATAGCGTTGCCTTACACTGGTCGGCATATATATTTTGCCATCATTTACATTTCACTATTAGTCTTTTTTTCTAAGTACCGTTGCATTTAACGAAGCGAAAATGAATGCCAAAGTAAAGTGCGCACTAATAACTGTAAATTGGCGAAACTAAATATTAAATATGCATCGTTTAACAAATTTGTTGTGAAATAGGATAGCAAATAGAATAGTGTTTAGGAGAAAAAGGCAATAAGGCAAGCAACCATGTCCTACGTTTTCTCGACGTTCATGCGATCAACCATACATATTAGACTACCATATCAAAAAGGTCTGTAGGTCTTTCCCTTTGCGTAACAAGTTTTTCCATCTTAACACTCCAAAGGCTAAGAAAGAGTAACACAAAGCCTTCGGCACGTGCAAAGTTAGTCCAGATCTCTGGTTATGATATGGGGGGACCCATAACTTACCGATTATAAACAGAACTTTGGTAGCAGGAGAAAATTGATTACAATGTGAAACAAAGGGAAAATTAGAGCAAAAATTTTAAAAAAGAATGTATCAGAAACGATATCTCTCTATAATTCTATCGGAAACTTCTAGGAAAAAATCTATTCCAGTCACCTCCCATTTAAAAGGCTTCTAAGCCTTCCTCCACCTATTTAAAAAGTCGGCTTACCGAATAGATGATGCTAATTTGGGATCCATATCGGTTTCTATATCGGTTAGATCCGTTTCGGCATGCACGGTTGGGCTGCCGGAGATGGAACTGGAACTTAATTCAAGTGGATTGAATACGGATTCCAGCACCTGTTGATCGTGCGGGCTCAATTGAAGATTGGCCGAGGGCATCTTGTTTGTTGACTAACTGAAACTAAACTAAACTACATTTAATTCGAATTCTGAAACAGAATCTAAATCGGAAATCTCTATTCTGAATGCGCCGCGCGAGTCTCTATGCAAATCAAGAGGTTCAACCGGTTGTTATGTATATATAAAAAAAAAAAAATTGTTTTTATTTTTAATTTCTTTCTTCTTTTTTTTTCTTGCTCTTTGCTTTGTTTGTTTTTTCTTTCTTCTTCTTTCTGTTGTTGTTTTTCTTGTTTTCTTTTTGTTTTTTCATCATCATCTTCTTCTATCATGTATATATGTAAATACCAAGGACAATATCATTTTTTTTTTCTGTTTGTTGTTCAATAATTAATAATATAATATTAAATCAGCGCTTCATATAATTATTATTATTATTTATATATATATTTTTGTTTTGTTTTGGTTTTTCCTTTGACTTTCATTGCTATGCTAATGCGTTTTACTTTTTTCATTTTTAAATTTTGATAAATACAATTAATGTTAATGGTTTTTTTTTTGTTTGTTTTCAATAAGTTTTTTTTTGTTGTTGTTAAATGTTTAACTTTAATTTTGGGTTTAATAATTTTACAATATACACAACTGAAATTTGTTTCAATACACACACACATGCATTTCATGTGTATGTATGTATGTATTATATATATATATGTATTTTATGCACTAGTTTTTTTTAGCTCGATCTTTTGCGTTTTTTGCCTGGTGTTATCTTTGTGTGTGTTTTTCTTTTTTTTATTTAGTTTATCTACCAATTTGAATCTTTTTTTCCGGTTTTTCATTTCATTTTTTTAGTTGATTTCGTCTCGCAGGGTAAAGCAATATATACGGCTAAGACAGAGAGTGAGATAGTGTGGGAGAGGGAGAAAGAGAGAGAGGGAGAGGCCAAAATAATAACTCTTAAAAATTCGTACTATCATTATAAAGATAAAATAATCAGTGGGCCAATTTAGTTGAACAACCTAAACAGTGAAGTATCTTCTAAAGAATTCATTTATAAAGAAGACATTTTAATTAAGCTGAATATAATATGAATAGAATGACGTTTGTGTGGTACTTATTAAGGGGCAATATATCAACTCTACAACCAAAGTAGTAAGAATTTTTTTTTGAAAAATAAATACAAAAAAAAAGTCTCTTTATGTTGGCTTTAGGGGAAGTGGTGAGAAAGGTGGGGAGGGGAGGAGTTGAATTGGGTGTGTATTAGGGAACTGGGGGAGCGTCTCTAGAAAGCTTTAAATTAAGTACATATAAATATACATATATATAATGTATTCCTTTTTGTTTTGTTTTGTTTTGTTGATTTTTCTATATAAATATATTGTTCATCTTGTTGTTGTTGTTTTAAGGTTTGTTCAGTGGTTTATACGGTGCTTCGTTTTGTTCTTGATATAAATACGTATGTGTGTGTGTGTGTGTTTAGGTGAGTGTGTCTGTGTGAGTGGGTCCTGGTTGTTATTGTTGTATGTACGTATGATAAAAATATAAAAGTGAGCATTCGATTTTTTGTTCTTTTTGTTTTTGTTTTTTTCCTTTTTTTGTCATTAGTTTCTATACATTTGTTTTGTTTTTGTTTTTGCAGATATATAACCATTTTCTTGTTATGTACTAGGTGGCACAGTAGATTTTCTTGTAGTTGTTGTTGTTGTTCGCATTATTGAGTGAGTAGTGGTTTTGTGTGATATAAGAAATCAAAGACTTTTGCTCAACTTGAGGATATACATACATACATATACATACATATATAATTTGTTTGTTCTGAAAAGCGAGACTTTAAAGAGAGATGTTTCATATATATATATATATATATATTCTATATAGAATTATGTGTACATATGTGGTATATATCTACAGCAATTCACGATCTTCTCTCTTACATTTTAAAAGTCCTAGATCCATTTGGTTGTAATTTACATTTCCCCTTTTTTAAATTTATTTGGTTTTTTCATTTCAACTAGAATATATATTCATATATACATACATATATATATTTATATATCCATACATATATATATTTATATATACATACATATGTATATATATATATATTTATATGTATATGCTATTGCTATTTTTGTTACGATATTTTAACTATATAGTTTTTTTTTTTTTGGTTTATGGTATTTATAAGCTTTTTGGTATCGGTTGGTTTTTGTTTGAGTGTTTGGTTTTTTTTTTTAGTTTTTCTGAATGATTTAAATAAATTAAATGCCGTTTACCCTTTAGCATTAGCGTTGGTAGCCAGTTTTTTTTTTTTTTTTTTTGTGATGTGTGTGTTTTTTTTTAATATTTTGAAGTTTTTATGGTTGTTGTTTTGTTTTTGCTTAAAATTGCTTGTCATTGTCGTTACGTTTTTTTTTTTTGTTTTTGTTAGATATAATTTTTCCTATATGCAATATATGTATGTTTGCTTGTTTGTTGTTGTTGTTCTTGTATGTATGCCATATATGTATAAGAGTACACGTGTCTTATTTAATAATTATTAATGCTAAAGTTTTGAGTTTTTTTATGTTTAATTCTCAAGCCTTTCAATCTGAATTTTGTTGTTATTTAGGAGAGGAAATCATGAATTTCATTCTTAATTCAATGGAATCGTTAGCAAAAAACGTTACAGAAATAACAAACGAAACATAAAAATAATTTCCTATATATATATATATATATATATTATGTATAAACTTGATCTCTTGCCATATCTCTCTGTCTTATATGTGTTTATAACGAGTTCTCTCTTAACATTCGGATCGGTCTACTATATACATACATATCTCCTCTACTTATAAGGCAATGATTGTACAATAAATCGCATATCCAATGAGAAAAAAGAATTTTTTGACGATGATCGAGTTAGAGATTTTACATATAGTACATATGATTGATTTTCTATACCCATGCGGAAAGCAAGCAAGTTTAATTAATGGAGCTAGTGTTGGTCTGTCTGTTTGTCGAGATTTTGTAAAGATTCAGTTTCAGAGGCAAAAAAAAAAGTTAGTTTGTCTTCATAGCAACTGGAGTAAGTTTTTGGCCGTCATTTATTTGTATAACGTCATCGTATTGACGGACAGAGTAAGAGAGTTTGTTCGACTTGGAGTTTACAGCAAGTTGAGTAGTTTTTAAGGGTCATTTATTTGTATGACGTCATCGTATTTATGGTCAGAGACAAGGAAAGAGATTTCGTTCAAGTTTTAAGTTCAAGCAAGGTTAATAATTTTTGAGGGTCATTTATTTGTCGTAACATTAGTCAATGACTGCGCAAGGGTATACAAATTTCGTCATAGACGAACCTTTTTGATTTCATATTTTATCAAATTAAACAACAAAGACAGAGACAGCTAGACTTAGAAAAAAAAATTTTTAAAAATAAAACTCCTATTACATTCTAAATTCTAATTAAACGTTTTTGTTTTTTTTTGTGAGAAGTTTTTTTTTTTTAGTTAATTTGTTGCCATAACGAAATTCACGTTGATTCTGATTTATATGAATTAATTTTTTTTTTACTAACAATAACTAACAGCATGCGCTTTTCTTAACTTCTCTTCTTCTTCCATTTTTCCTGGTTACTTTTAGCTAAAAATGTACATAACCAATATACAGTTAAGCGTTTGTTTTTTTATTACATAATAGTCAACAAAATTAACATTTTCTCTTCCTTCTTTACTTAATGTTCATTAATTAAGTTTTGTTTGTTTTCTTTTTGTGTATATAGATATATGTATATGTAAAATTAGCATTTTTTACAACACAGACATATATATATATATATGTATATATATATATAAATTTAGCAGAGAGAGAAAGAGAAAGGTAAAGTGAGCGAGTGAGAGCGAATGAGTATGAGTAAACGTATGTGGAACAGAAGAGCACAAAAAGCGACATGCATTAAGTTGTTTTTTTGGTTTTGTTGTTTTTAGTTTTCGTCATACACAATTATACATATATATAGAATTCTGATCCAATTTTTCTAGACACAAAAACAGTAAATTTCCAGGCTGGATAACAAATTGTTCATATTATAGTTTAAATAGGTTTGTTTTTTTCATTTTCTTTCATCACACACAACAAACAAAATCAACAATGACCAAGTGAGTGCTTGAGACAGACGGAGATAGCTAGATAGATACAAAGAGAGAGAGAGAGAGAGAGCGAAAAAATTAATTTCCATTTGGTAGTTTTTGGTTTTTCCTTAAATTTTTTTCTTTGTTTAAGTTTTTTTTTTTTTGGTTTTTGCTAATATATTTTACAATACACAAATATGAAAGTTCCATTTTGTTTTTATGTTTTCTTGTTGTTTTCTTTTTGCACAATTTTGTTTGCTTGTTTGTTTGTTGTTCTTAAGTCGTCGTGCCTTTAGTTTAGTTTTTAGTTATTCATTTAGCTTAGTTGAGTTTCTTGTGTGTTCTCTTGCTTTGTGTTAGTTTAGTTTAGTTTGCTCCTGATCGCGCCCTGTCGGCTTATTTTTCAACATCGTTTTAACATTTTCCCTAGCGCTTCATTTTTTTATTTATTATTTTATAGTATTACTTAATGCCAATCAACCTCAAATTTTAAGCGTTCGTTTTCTCTTCTACAGCATAGATTCTTGTTTGTTTGTCGTTTGTTTTTTGTTTTAGTTTTCGTTTTTTTCATTTTCTCCATTTTCGCGTAAATGTTTTTTTGTTTATTTTTTTGTAGTTAGAGTTAATGGTAGAGAGAGAGTAGCGTAGCTTTTATTTTTGTTTTTGTCATAATTCGTTTACCATTTCATTTTTTGTTTTTTAAGGGGGAGTGGGGAGGACGGTGGTGGGTGGTGGGGGAAAGGAGAGTGGGTGTACGGAAAAATTGATAATAATTTTGTAAAAAATTCTTGTTTTTTTTTTTGTTTTAGTTTTGGTTTTGGTGACGGGAAATTTAATTTTGCAATTGGTTATTTTTTGGTGAGTTTTCCTTTTGTTTTCCATATATTTTTTTTTAACAATCAACAAACATTGAAAAAATGGTGCAGTGTGCAGTTTAAATTGTACTAATTAACACATATTTTTTGGGGGGTATCCATTGAACAAAGAGTTAATCAAATGAGACCAAAACGAATCTCTTGGAAGTAAAATTTATCGCTTAATTTGAGTAAATTTAAAAAAAAAGAAAAACCGAAAAGGACTCATCCTGAATATCTCACAGAGACAGTCGTTAAATGAAATTGCTAGAGCAAATCCTTATTAGAGTGAATCTCTTTTTATAAAACTGTTTTGAAAGATGTTAGAAATAGTTTCAACTGCCTATTGCATACTTTAGGGGCATATTTCTTTCACTATAGCCCTGTAGATCCGGCATTTCATATAGCTTCTTGCAGATTTAGCAAACTTTGCCAAGCATTGATCTTTGGCTTTGAAAAAATTGGATAAATAATATAGATATAATTGTTTAAATTTTCAAAATAGAGTCGATAATTGAGTTTTTCCACTGTCTACTGCATACTTGAGGGGGCAAATTTCGAATTTTTTAACTCTGTGGTACGCTTTTTGACATTTTCAATGGTCTATGTAGTTTCACTTGTTTACCAAAAATATTTAGATGCTTATCACAAAATAATCTTAAATTCTGAAAATTTTGAAACATTAAGGACAAAGAACTTTTTCTAAATTTAGAACAATCGTTTTGAAAAACAGTGTTTCTCATTGAAATGTTAAAATCATAAAAGTTTTTTAATTATTTTAACTTGGTTCAACTTCATTCAATGAATACCCTTAATAATTTGTTTCGCTTAGATTTGAAATGATTCAAGTTTTCTTTTTTTTTTTGTTTTCTGAATAAATTGTAGTTGTAGTAGTAGGTTTATCTATGTGTGTGTGTGTGTGTGTGTGCGAGTGTTGGTATGTTTGTGTATGTGGGTGGGTGGGCGTGAGTTGATGAAGTGTTTCACACACTTTGTGTCTTGCTTTTCTGGGAATAAGTTTTGTTTTGTATTTTTTTTTTTTGTTTTCTTTAGCATTTTCGATTAATGTTTTGTTTATGTTTTTCTTCTTGTTTTTAATAATTAAATATGCTTTGTAGTTTGTTTGTTGTTTTTATAGTTTTTTACATGTTATTTCTCTTCTTCTTTTTATGATTATTTTTACAAATTAATTTTCGTTTTACTTTTTGCTTAGGTGGGCTTCATATTTGTTTCATTGTTGTTTGTTTGTTTCCTTTGTTTGTTGCTGTTGTAAATAATAAAGCATTATGCGAATGTGTGTGTGTGTGTGTGTGTCTAGTGCATGTGTATGTATATTGCAGTGTGTCTGTGTGTGTTGTTAAGCTTGCCTTTCTATTCTTTAGCTTTGCACTTGTTCTTTTTACAGTGTATTTTTGTTTTGTTTATTTCCTTTTTGATGTTTCTTTCCCTTTTCATTTGCTTGCTTTTACTGCGCTTTTACTTAATGTGTTGTTGTTGTTGTTGTTCTGCTTCTTCTTCTTTAAATCTTCATTGTCTTCTAATTATTTATAATTTTTGCTTACTGTCTTTAGAAAGGATTTATCATAATTTAATTTTTTTTTTGTTTTTCTTCATATTTTATTTCGTTATTGTTTAAGCTCTGGTTTCTTATTTACTTTTGTTTTTTTTTTTTTGCCATATTGTTGTTGCTGTTTTATTTTTGTTTAAGGGGAAGGGGAACGGGCGGGGTTAGCGGGAAGCAGGACAATATTCTCTTACAGTTATAATTCGTGAAACTAAATTATGCACTTTTTTCTCATAATAATAATTCTTATTGCTTTTTGTTGTTTGTTTGTTGACTAATCTCTTTTTTGTCTACTAATCATAATTAGAATCAGAATCGTAATACATAATAATACAATACAAATACAATACAATATGATATACAATTAGTTTTTCACACACATTTTTCAATTTGTTTCCAAAGTTGTTGTTGTTTTTCATTCATTTAGTATTCATTTTTAGTGGGATTTCTGGTAAGAGCTTCTTAGGGGGGGAGGCGGGTGAGCGTTATAGAGAGAGAGAGAGAGAGAGAGAGAGAGAGGACCTCATTGATATTGGTTCTATTCGTAATTGCTGCCTGGGAGAGTTCGTGTATATATAAATTATCGTATTGGTATTATACATATCTACATATATTGCATTAGTTTTAGGCGCTAAGTAAGATGTCTACGAGATGCTCCAGATAGGTTTTTGATATATTTTCTTCTTGGCAGTGTCTAAAATTTTGTTTGCTTTTTTTTCTGTAGCTGATATTTGTATTATACAAATTAAGATTCACGTAGAATTAACTAAATAATAAATTTGACAAAGTTTCCTGCTCTGATCTATCGATTAGGAGATCTAACGATATAAAAAATCATTAATCATTTACCGGTCAAAAGTTCTACCCAACAGAATATCCATTATGCAGAAGATCACTCAATTTAAATATAAGACGATCTACCGATCGGAATATGTATCGATCGTAATATCTTGTTGTGAAAAAATCGGTTGAACTGAATATCTCAAAAGCCATCGATAAGGCTTTATGCCGATGCCGAAAGGATTCATCGATCAGACAAGCTATAATTCTAACGATCTTTCGAGCAGAAGATCCATCGATCACACGATCTATTGATCAGACGACGGTCTATTGAGCAGACGATCACACGATATATCAATCAGAAGATCCATTGATCACACGATCTATCGATCACACGGTGTATCAATCAGAAGATTTATTGATCACACGATCTATCGATCAAATGCTGTATTAATCAGACGATCCATCGATCAGACAGTCTATCGATTGATAAGGTTTGAGAAATTTCTAGAATTAGATTGATTTTTGGACCTTTGTCTTGGGCCAAATGATTTTCAACATTCTGGGTTAATAAAAACAAATTTGAGGCGTTATTTTTTAGGCAATCCTCGTTAAAATCGACATAAGTTTAAATTAAAACTTTGGTCAAGAGCGTTTTCCAAATGAATTATTTTTTGGGATTTTTTTGTTTTGTTTTTTGAACCATTTTTTGGTATATTTTTTGTTGTTTTTTTTTCAGAGCATCTCTTCGACTTATGTTAGATTATTTCCTAAGTGAAGAAAGGGTGGTCTAGGTGGTCCAAAGGGGTAGGAGAACTCTAGGGGAAGCTCAGACAACAACATTTAATTTGAGTTCAATTAGTTTTTCTCTTTTTTGGGGTTGAGTTTTTTCAATATCAACGAGTTGAAGTTTTTGGTTTTTTTTTTTTTTTGGGTTGTTATTTTCTTTTTCATAGCATTTTTCAAGCATGTTTTCGGTTTAGCAGTTCGTCTTTCGTTCTTACATTTCGTTCAGTGTAAAAAGCGTGCATGAGAGAGAGAGAGACAGAGACAAAGGGAGTGAGTGAGCGATAGAGAGACACAGAGAGTCGGGGAGCAAGAGATGGGTCGGGGTTGTGGTTGTGGGGTCAGGGAGGGAGGGGACTCTGGGTAATCGGTAATTCAAAATTTAGCACAATTAAACTGTTTACTGTTTCCAATTAATTAAATTCAATAATTTCCGATACAAAAAAAAAAAAATAACAAAAAAAAACTATTTTCTATTTTTATGAGTGATTTTTCGATAACGGGTTTTCCTTCGTTTTTTGTTTTACTGGTAAACGGAATTATTATGAGATTTGTAGCGTTGTTGCTGCTGCTGTTGCGAGGATGTTGCTGATGTCTGCTGCTGCTGATGATGATGATGATGATGATGGGAGTGTGGATGGTGATTCGTGTTGTCGTGCTGTTGCTGATGATGATGATGATCCCGATCCCGATCCCGATCCCGATGATGTTGCTGGTGGTGTCCATGATGTCCGTGTTCGTGTCCGTGTTGGTGTTCACGTTCGCGTTGCTCTCGTTGCTCGCGCAATTGTTCGCGCTGTCGTTCGCGTTGATGATGTTGCTCTCGTGTTGGAGTCGCATGTTGCGAATGCATATCTCGCTCACGTGTTGGTGTTGCCTCTCTTGAGGCTTTTGTTGGTGTGCTTGTTGTGTTTTGTTGTTGCTGTTGTTGTTGTTGTTGTTGCTGCGTTGTTGTTGTTGCTGTTGTTGTTGTCGCTGCTGTTGCTGTTGGTGTCTTTGTTGGTGTTGTTTGTGTATTAACTGTGTTGGTGTTGGGATGGGAGGGATTACAATTTGCATTGGAATGATAGTGTGATTGCTGCTGCTGATAATGATGATGATGATTGTTGAGCGCAGTGGTTGTTAGGCTGCCATAGTTGGGTGGATTATCGCTATTATGATGAGGCAGTGGCGGTGGATTTTTAGCTTTTGTCAGCGGTATTGGTGTTGGCATTGGTTTTGGCGTCTCCGTTAAATCGATGCCCCATTCATAGAGGAACTCAAGCTTTTGTCGTTCCAATGGGTCACTAGCCGGCAGGGCAAGCAAATGTTAGGCTTCTAAAAATATTAACGCTGTTGGTTTCGGTTCCAAATTTGATTTTTTTGCTTCGACAACTAAGAAGGTTATTTCAGCCTTTTCACGATTAGCAAAGCATTCGGCTATCAATCGAGCAACCTCCTGTGAAAACACAAAACATCCCAAGTGAATATCATTTCAAAAGAACTAACTTCGGATACCGGTTCCGAAATTTATTTGCTCTTAAAGTTAAATTCTTCGTCGAGAGGCTAGTTTGCATGGCAACAGACAGACAGACAGACAGACAGACATTGACTAAAATTTGTTATCATTTCTTTCAATGTACCTGATGATGTAGACCTTCCACTTTAGTGCCGTCCACTTCCAGTATCAGTTGACCGACCTCAAGTCCGCCCGCTTCAAATGCTGCACCATTTTCCTACGAAATATCGAATGGGATAATTAGTTACATGAGTAGTTAGAAAAATTCAAAATTATCGAAAGTTGAATTGCCATAATCACTTACATGGATGTTGATTATCCTAGGGAGCGGGTGTTTTGTATTAGCACCACCTTCGATAGCAATACCTAAAATTGGTTTCGTTTTCTTAACTGTAATGTGTAAGTTGCCTCTATGATCAGGTACGACGTTTGGATTGTGTTCATGTGTTGTTTGTTCAGTCGTTGAACCACCATTTTGCTCAGCTGACAGACGCTGCATGGACTGCAAAATAAATATACATATATATTGAAAGGAATTCAAATTTATTAAATCTGATCCGAGAGCAAAAAGCAAACAATTAATATCTAAAATACTGCTCTGACTTTAGAGCATATCATAGAGCTGTAAAAAGAAGAGAAAACTATAAACTAAATGGAAATGGAAACCTACATTCATTTTTTAGCTAAAAATTAGTTTTTAAAAAAAGGTGTAAAAGGTTTTGGTTTTCTTTTTAAGGTGTTTGGAGGCAAAGGCAAGCAACTTTAGAAATTGATGCAACAAATATTTTTGGTATATTTTATATGTGTGTGTGTGTGTGTTTGTGTGTACAGAATTTGTTGTTTCATTGTTTTGTTTGGGGGGTAAAGCTAAGAAATAGACCAATTTAAATATAATACTTTTACGTAAAGAATTGCTAGTTTAATATTAAGAACGATTTAGAGGCATGTAATAGTAATTTGGTATATTTGTGGTATTTTTTTTTTTTTTTGTTGGTTTGTTTCTTTGTGGGAGGGTGGGGCGAAGGGAGAATATGGAGCATGAAATATAAATTTTTGCACTGGGCAAAAAAAAAAATCTTTTTGTGTGTGCTTTCTTTTGTATTGTAACTCGACTGGTTTGAAAGGAAGTAAAAGAAATACATAGTCTGTGTTTGTATGTGTGTGTGAGAGTGTGTGTATATATATATCTAGTAGAAATTATTGTTATTATTAGAGAGAGAGAGAAAGAGACAGAGAGAATTTCCATATCAAACCGCAAACATTTTGAGTTGATTTGAGTTTTATTTCTTGGCATTCAGTGCATTGGTATTTTCTGATATTTTTGTTGATATATCGTACTTATTTTTGATTGTCTGTTTGTTGGTTATTAGTTTTTGTTTTTTTTTTTTTGTTTGTTGTTGTTGCTTTCACTAGAAAGTGTAGCACTCACCTGATGCCTTCGTACAGCTTTATCGCCCAGCAATGTGCCGCCTTCTTCCTTCATATCGAAACTTCTTGAGAGTTTTGTGGCCAACTCCTAATCAATTTGGTATTTTGTTTTTTTTTGGGTTTTTGGTTTTGTTTCGTTTCGATTTTTCATAAATGGCCATTTTGATAAATTTTTGTTTGTTTGTTTTTTTTTGCATAGTGAGAGGCATAGTCAAATTTTTGTTTGTAATTTGATTTTTGTTATAAAAAAAATGTTTTGAATGTAAAATGAAAATAGTAGAAATATATATATATTGCATAAGAATTTATTGTACATAGTTTTGGAAAGTACGAGTAAAAAGTTGAAATATTGTTTTTTTTTTTTTTTTTTGTGTAATACGTTCTTATAAATGTTTTTTTTTTTTTTTTTTTTGGTTAACGAATTCTGTGACAAGAAAATGTCAAAATTTATTTTTTTTGTTGCTGTTTTCCCATGTTCATGTTCATGTTCACTTACAAACAGATATAGATATAGAGACAGATACAGTTAGAGAGCGAGAGAGAGAGAGAGCGAGCGAGCGATTTAATTGAATAAAGTATGAGAAGTAAAAACATATCCAAGTTAGACACAGAGAATAGGATAGAATAGACAAGAGTAAGAGTTCGTGGAGTAGCATGGATTGTGGATTGTTGAAGTGGGGGAGAGGGGGAGATTGGGGGCGGCGGGGACCTGCGTGCTCTTCGAGATAAAGAAACGGGGAAAGGAGTTGGAGTCAGGAAAGTGTATCAAATTGGAACAAAATTGGGAGCACAGCAAACACCGATTTGTGTTTTAGTTTTCGTTATCGTTGTATTTTCATGTCCTGTGCTCCTCTCACGGCAGGCAGGCAATGGGCAAATGGTTTTTGCAAAAAGCTTTGCACTTGCAGTTTACTTGATTAAATGGCTTAAGACTGCCAAAAAAAAAAAAAAAACAAGAGAAAGGGATTTGGCTTCCATTTTTGGATTTAATTTTCCTAATTGGCATGAAAAGTCACAAATTTTGTAGGAACTAGGAAATTTTGTAGGAATTTCTAAACAGAAATTTTGTTTATTCATTTGCATTTTTGCTGCTGCTGATTTCAGTTCCCCTTAAAAAAATGCTTTGTGATTTGCTCGTGTGTGTGTCTGTTTCTATGCCAACTAGTTAACAGAATTGTTTCGACAACAATTTGAATCGATCTATCGAACTCACAAAATAATCCTGAAAGATTATATCAAGATAACTATGTTAACTTTTGCGTAAGCTACGACGATATAGTAGCTCGTTTCAGAGGGGAACCTCATTTAGATAACGTGGAATGTGTGAAAACTCGCCTTATCCAGTTGACTTATTTGCTTATTCGTGTTATACGAGTTTTCGTCTATCTGAGGACTTTAATGAGGTGTACAGGGGTACTCCGGATAAAATCGGATAAAACCCCGCGTTTATCTAGGGCCATGCGGGATTAAAAAACTCGGAAACCACTGGTTAAGGCGCTCTTCTTTTTATGCGTAGTGCTCGGATAAAGCTTTTATCCGTGTAATTCAAGTTTTCGATTATCCGAGGTACATATTATCTTGAATGTGGCGTACAGAGGTGCTCCGTATAAACAAAGTCTATTATCCAAGGCAATGTGATATTTCAGGGATTTTACTTTACCTAAAATCAATTCACCACAGTAGATGTGTTGGCAACCCTAAATCTCGATCTATTCAACACTGTGTTTCGTATGCGTGTGTGTGTGTGTGTGTTTGTCTATGTGTTGAGTATGTTCGTGTGTATGTGTCTATGTGTTTGGTGGTGTGTTCTACGTTTTTAGTCAAGTGCAAATTATGGTATGCGAGTGCCAAGTGTAAGTGTGATGGTATTTGTATCTGTGTGGGTGTGTGCATATATAGAGGCGTGGCAGTTATACAAATATGTTGATCTATTTATATATTTATTTGAAACTGCAAACTTTAGCAAACTAGGACACATAGATTTAGTATTTTTTTTGGTATTTTTCTAGTCTAAACAAAATACTAGCTATATTTCAATTTGGAGTTTTTGTTTTGTTTGCTATTTTGAAATAAGCGCTAGCCAAAAAAAAAAAAAAAATTTAATTTATATTACAATTCTAAAATCTACAACTAGAAATATATATATGTATATATATATATGTTTGTGTGTGTGCGGGCGGGTATAGTGTGTGTGTGTGTGTGGGTGTGTATGGGGCAGCAGTAATTAAAATAATGCTTTTTTTGTGGTTTTTTTTTTTGGGAGTTTCACACTAATTACAGGGCAACAAAAAAAAAAATGAAGAAAAATAACAAATACCAAAAATAAATACTACCAAATGTAACGATGAAGGGGGAAGTAAAGTAATGAGTATTTATTTTTAATTAGGTTTTTTTTTTTTTTTCAAAAAATGTATTTAAATTTTTTTTATGTGTTTTTTTTTTTTTTTTTGGTGGTTTGGTTTGAAATCAGGGTGACTCATGCGTAAATGTGCAAATGTATTTTTCAAGCTCTTTTTTTGGTTTCTGCTTTTTTTTCAGTTTTCGATTTTAAGTCTTGTTTCTAGTTTTGAACTTTTTCTTTTGGTTTTAATTTGCATTTGTTGACTTTAATAATTGAGTGTGGTTGAGTTGATTTGAGTTGAGTTTTTTTTTTATTATTTCATTTGATTTTAGAGTATTTTTTTTTATACTTACATTGAGGCAATTACTTTACAAAAAGAGACTAAAACGAACTCTAAATTCGAAGTGCGTCACGATTTAAGTACAAAGAAACGAACTAAGACGAAATGATTAACTAACGAGAACGAGAGATAGATAGATAGACAGATAGAGAGAGAGAGGCAGTCAGAGAGAAAGAGAGGGAGAGGAGAGAGAGAGAGAGAAAGTGTGTGGTGGGGCAAGCAAAAATGAGGAGAGGAAACTAAAACACAAATCCTACTACAAAGTACAACACAACTAACACAAAAAAAATAAAGAATTAACGTAAAATGCATTTAGATTTTTTTTTTTTTTTTTTTTGGCACTCTTGCATTGTGCTTGGCTGTTGTTGTTGCTCTTAACAAATTTTAGTTTTTGTAATTTTTAATGCACATTCATAACGTTCAAGTTTAATAAGATTAAGAGAAATAGATAGACAAAGGGCGTAAGTGACAGCGAGAGACAGAGAGAGAGAGAGAGTGAGAGTTTTTAGCAACAATACTAAAAAAATGGTAGGTAGGTAGTAAGTAAGTTGTAATTGTTGTTGTTGTTTGGGCTAGTTCTAGGCGAGAGATGCAAATTCAAGAAAAGTCGTTCAAAAACGCAGACACGTGAAAACATTATCGTTAAATCCATGTAACACAATTTTTGTTTTGTGTGTTTTTGTTTTTTTTTTTTTTTTTTTTTGGTATTTTTTGATTTTGTTTTGTTATATATTTGATTTTTTTTGTTGTTTGGTATTGTTTTTTTTTTTGTTTGTTTTTTTTTTTTCTTTTTCGTAGTTTATACGAAAAATACATTGGCACTTACAAGAGGTCGTCCCCAATACCATGATTTGACACGTTGTGTTAAACCACCCAAATGTGAACGTAGTCCATCTAAGTAGCCGCCCTGAAATGCACACAAATGAACAAACGAGATTTTTTTTTTTTTTTTTTTTTTTTGGGAAGGATTGCGGGTTTAACAGGTTGACAGAGAAAGAGAAAGATAGATAAACTACACAATTCTTGAATCGCTGTGACATGAACGAAACGAAACGAACACAAAACAAAAACAAAATGGTGCCAGTTTAAATGGAAATAATAGTTAATCATTAAACAAAGTTAAAAACTTAAAAAGTAGTGTGATTGAGAGAAAAAAAAGGTTGAGAGAATAGAGAATTGCATATAGATTTTTGGTTTGGTTTGTTGTGAGGGATTTCTGTGTGTTTTTTGTGAGGGGAGAGGGAGTTACTCATTTATATATATATATAGAGAGAGAGATAGACAAAGAAAGAGAGAGAACTACAGGGTTTACCTAAATTTTCATAGAACTCTACAGTCTTAGATTTAAAATTTAGTTTACCATTGCTTTAACTAGTTGGTTACTTTAAGTAAATGGGTTTTTAATTTTGTTTAAGGCCCAGCTACAATTTATATGTATATATGTAAATAGTTTTGTAAAAATGGCATATATATGTATGTATGTCTATTAAATGACTAAATATAATCCCAAAATGTTATATTTTGAAACTATAGAAATACATTTTCCTATGCTAATTTTTTATTTAGTGTAAATGATTCTACAATTATACATGTCTAAGAAATTGTTAAAATTTTAAATTATTTGCTTAAGTAGTTACAGAGACTTTTACTACAATCTTTTTCGAAAAGAAATTAATGAAAGATGTTACACTTTAAAAGAATATGTCATTTATTTGTATTTTCTCCTTCCGTGGGAGAAGAATTTTAAATCGGGAAAGAGAGAGAGAGAGAGATGGAAAGATATCGCTTCTGTTACTTTCTCATGCTTCTCACTTTCTCATTAGTCAAACCTTTTATTGCCGTCGCTAGGTCCAATATAAAAACAAAGTGTTATTGCTCTTATTTATATGAAAATGATCTAGCTCTAAGATCCTTCACTTCTTTTTCTTTTTTTTTTACGAGATATTTATTAATCTGTCTGTCTATCTGCCTTTCTCAACTTCGGCTCGAAGTTGGGCATATGCTTCTGTTTTTCGTTATGTTTCACTTATGAAGAAGATTGAAATTGTTTGGAACCGACCAAATCTTTCATTTGAGGTTATGTACAAGCACACACTTTGCCCAATGATCTCGAGGTCAATTACTTTGACAATGCTAGAGAGGATAAATAGATGAAGGCAGTTTCGCTCAAAATCGCAAAAACTTTGCATACTTTTAGGCTGTCAGTTGAATTTTTCATTGGTTTCATGTGAAGCTTGACGAAAGTTTTAATTTAACAACAACAATTTAATGGAAAAAGAGGTTACCCAAAGGGATTAGGTTTGCCACAAAAACTGTGGCATATTTTAGACATAAATTTCGAACTCCTTGATGCATGCAACAGACAATTATGTTGGCTCAGCTACGACTTACTACTCTCTTTGGTGAAACCATTAGCTAATTGGGCTAGGATTACGTTGAAAGAGCATAAAAGTCTAACTGCTTGATGGACCGCCCATCGGTCCACCTGCCCACCTGCCCGCTTAGCCCACCTGCACCTCTGTCTGTGACTAGTTAATGCAATGCATTTTGTAAATTATGCGCACAATCAAAAACGTAGCGTCTAAATATATTTACAACGCCTTCTCCTTATGGTAGCTTAGGAGCTTAGTTTAATTGTGTCTGTGTGTGTGTGTGTGTGTGTTTATTTCTTTTCGTTTGTTGTTCCGTAAGTTTCTCTCTCTATTTTTTTGATAATGTTATTGTTGTTGATTTAAGCTGCTTCCTTATTGGTTTTTGTTGTTATGTATAAATATCATTAAGTATGTATGCATTGGTAGGTGTTTGTCTATGTGTTTGTGTGTCTGTGTGTGTCTGTATGTGTGTGTGTGAGTGTTAAGATAGTTTTTCTTTTCATTTCATTTGTTTGTTTGAAAAAGTGCTTAAAGTGTAGAGCAAACGACGACGCACACGAAAGAAACGAATTCCAAAGAAAGAAGAGAAGACACAAAAAACAAAGCGAATGAACGCAAATTGCTTACCTGTTCCTGAATATATTGCGCATACGCAGCATGTGGTGAGTGAGAAGAGAGAGAGAGAGAGGAAAAGGAAGAGATAAGAAGATAGAAAAAACACCGAAAAACAAATTAATTAACCATTTTTTTTTTTTTACTGCTTTTTATTATCTGTGGAGCAAATGCAACGGTAAAATGTTATATTGGTGGCTCATCTTATTTCAATGCCAAATCGTGAGTGGTTATAGGTACATATATATCAGTGTCTTTGTATGTGTGTGTGTGTATGTATGTATGTGTTTACGTCATGCCCGAGCAAAACAGAAACAACAACAACAGAAAAAAGAGCAACCAAAAACGAAAAAGAAAAGTAAAGAAGAAAAACGTATAAAGCACAGCTGCAGTCTTGTCAGCTGCAGATATTGTATCTCATAGCTACATAAATATCTTTTATATTTTTTTTTGGTGTTTAGTTTTTTGTCACCGCTTCGATGTTTGTGTGTGTGTGTGTGTGGACCATTGCGTAAAGCTTACAACATTTTGCTCACACACACACAGGGAGAGAAAATAAATAAATTTATGTATTTGTTACTCTTTCGATCATATTTCCGTAATAATAGTAATTTTTTTTTTTTTTTTTTTTTTGCCATAAATATTATAAATCTTTTGTCTCTTTCAAATTGTCTATGTAATTGTTGTTGTTGTTGCTGCTGCTGCTGTTGTCGCTGTGGGTAATTTTGTTTTATTACTACCCCATAAAAACTAACTGAGACGATAACTGAAGACAAAAGAGATGGAAATGGAGAAAGGAAGATAGATAGATAGAGGGGGAGACTGAGGGGGATAGCGACATAGAAAGAGAATGCGACCCAAAGAAAGCAACACAAAAATGCAAGTCAATTACTTATAAATGGTCAGGTTAACTTCTTTTGCTTCTTAAGCCAAAGCCAAAATGGGAATACACTTTCCAAAAATCATATAAATTTCGATATAGGAAACTATATCTTTAGATGATAATAAGATTCAAGTGAATTAGTCAAAACGTTTGCTAAACCTGAAAAATATGCACCTCATTTTTTTTAAAGAATTTTGCCCCAGAAATATTTAAAGCGTAAATTTATGGTATTTGCCATAAATCACAAATAAGAATGAAGAAAGTTGATATTAAAATTGATATATATATTTTTTTACAGAAACTATTAGATTCCTTCCTCGATTCACTGGAAATATATTCAATTCAAGATTTATTTTGGCTAAAGTCTTGCTCGAACGCATTTGTTTGAAAGTGTTTTACTTCCAAAACGCATCAAATACAAATACTAACTTAGTACTTAAGTATTTTGTTATCTTGGCACAACAAATCAACGTAAAATAAAATAAAATGTATACTTAATAGTCCAAAGTGCTTGGAACTTGCAATAACTATTTGAAAAACTTTTAATTTAAGGCTTAAACTTCTTAATGTTAATACTGGGAAAGTAAGTTAATTATTATTGTTGTTTATTTTGAAAAAAAAAATGAAACCACTCACTTATAGTGGACCCTAAAAAAATTTGTTCACACCAAAATCTTTGTCTTTAATTTCATATTTTTTTGATATTCGATAAATAAAAATTTTATATGTATATTATCAATTATCAACAATAAATTGTGGGCCAATATCAAGGATATTGCATATCCTTGTAAAGGGACAGCAGCAGACATTATAATGATTACGATCCCTGATATTAACTTAAGAAACGTTTTTTCTTTCATCAATCAGATGAATACTTTGTTAAAACTTTTGAAACATTTCGAATATGTTTTCGTTTTCGATTCATTAGAGATGTGTTTTCTTCTGCTATAAATTACAACAACTTTCTGTAATTAGAATTAAATTGTTATTGAAGGCAACTTAAAGTGCTAATGAAAGAGACTTTTTCTTCTATGCCAAAACGGCATTTAGCATATCTAATAAAAATGTGTTGAATTACTCACAAAGTGCCATAATGTTGACGATTTATGACTAAAGCTTTTAATAGTACATACATATATCTTTCTGGCCGCGGGGAGGCTCTTCTTTTTCAAAGAGTAAATTTTATTTTGACTATTGCAAGGCTAAAAATCGTTTGACTATTTGTCTATATGGCCAACTCATTACACACTTCTTTATAGTCAACTGAACTCAGCTGTTGTTGTGGCTGCTGCTGCTACTCTCTGTCTCTGTCTCTGTCGGCTTGGCTTGACTTAACTTGGCTTGGGTTTTCGGCCAGTCAGTCATTCGTTGGTTGTTTTTTTTTACCTTCAACGGCGTCTGCAATTTCAGTTGCGCGTCGTCGATTGAAGCGTGAGGTTGCAACCAAAGCCAAGAGGCGCTTCCATCAACCAAGTTTTATTTTGTTTTTTTCGCTTAATTTTTTATATATACATTTTTTTTTTTTTTGGTTTTCGCCCAGCTGACACAAAACACAAACACAAAACGTGCGTATAAATAACCAACCAACAAGAAGAAAGAGAAAAGAAAAACCAAGTTGCCTTTAAATTTTTGTATTTTTGTTTTTTTTTTTGTGGAGTTGACAAATCTCTCGCGTTCGTTACCATTTCGCGCTCTGTTTGCCACAAATTGTAGCAATACCCAAACAGAAGTTGTGGCTGTTTCAACTACCCTCCCCCTCTAGACCAACCTCTGTGTATGTGTGTGTGTGTGTGTGTGTGTTTTTGTTATATCATCATTGTTGTCTGTTTGGCGTTTTAGTTTTGTTTGTGTAACAACAATTGCTCCGGAGGAGTCGTCTTCGTCTTTCCACATGTGATGGGCATCTCTTCTTCTTTTGCATTCAATTAACTTCTGTTTCTCACCTTCTTCTTCTTCTACCTTTTGGTACTAATATTAACTCGTTTTTTGCTCTTGCGCTAATTTCTTTTGTTTATGGTTAGTGTTTTTGTTTTTTTTGTGTTTTTAATTACCCAAGTCAGTCTCCAGTTCGAGACAGAGAGACCCACGAGCAGAGCTTCATTTGATTTGTTGTCCAAGTTGCTAGCTGTTTTTGTTTTAGTTTTTTTTTTTTTGCTAACGGAAATGAGGATTCTTCTAAATGGTTAGAAGAATCTGCAAAAGTTCTTTGCTAAACACTTCGACCCAAAAAAGTAATTGGAAGTTGAGTAATTTTCTTTTCTCTTTACATCAATTTGGCTTCTTTATGACTCTCTGTCTTAGTTTTATTTTTTGGCAAGGAAAAAGAGTTTATTTGAAATAAATTAAATATTTAATTGTTCGGCAAAAAGACAAAAGTCTTTTTAGAATTGGTTAGCAAGTAAGAGGCAGATGCAAATGTTTGCCTTAACTTTTTGTATAAATCTTAGAAGAAAAATTTAGCAAAAAAGTCATTTAAGGAAACATTTTTGGCCAAAAGGAGTTGGAAAAATGTCTACAAAGTTGTTTACTTTGTATTCTTTTACTAGATAATTGAGAATTAGCTTTAAATAACTCAATAGAGTTGGTAAGAACAGATTTCTACCTTTGATATTTATCTTCTCTAGAGAATTTCACATTTGATTTCGATCGATATTAAAAATCTTTATGGCTCTGACCTACTTCAGAATGACGATGATCAATAATCGTTCTGGCTACGCTTTAGATTACACAATGGATCATATGGTCAGAGATGTGTCATAGTTAAAATATTGTAGGCCATTGTGATTGAGCCAGGGCTGAGTCTGTTGTGACACAAACTAAGCCAACAAATATGACTCTGACTTCATCATAAAAGAGTGACATAGAGGAGAAGGGGGGGAGGAGAGAAATACTTTATAACAATAGTGTGAATTAGACAACAAATTAAAAAGGCACCTTTTGTTTAACAAAGATTAAAAGCTCAGAACTCAGACAGCCTCAAGAGACACAGATAGAGAGAGAGAGAGAGAGAGAGAGAGAGGGAGATGCTAGTAAAAGTTTCACCCAATGTGTTGTTGTTGTTGTTGTGCTTGGTTCTGCTAGAAAGAAAAGTCAAAAACTTTCACAAAAAAAAAAAACGAGAATTTTTCCCTCCTAAATAACAATGAAACTGACTTACACGTCAATTGCCAACCCATTTAACTGTATTTTCCCGTCAACTTTTCAAATTTTTTTTTTGATGTTTATGTTACGCACATAATTTTTCAATTTTTTTTTTTTTCGAGTTTTTTATTTTTCGAGTTGTTTTTGTATTTGATACGCTAAGCCGCTTAGGGCAACCATTTCAAAAATCAATCAAATTTATGACTTTGCAAACTTTGCCACAGCGGTTTTTGTGTAACTAAATCTGACGACGACGACGCTCCCCCCCCTCTGCTCTCTGCTCTTTGCTCTCCTCGCTGTGCTGATGGTGGCAATCATCTTTTACCCATGGCTCATGCCATTGACCTCGTTGCGTAGCAGCAACAGCAGCGGCAGCAGCAGTTGATGACCGAACTGAAAAGTGTTGGCTAGAGAGTGGTAATGGTTAATGGTTAAAATGGGTGATGGGTGACGGGCGAGGGAGGCGTAATGGCTGAAAAGGGTGGTCGTTTAGTTGCTGATACATTTGATATATTTTATAGAGTATCTTGTATCTCTCTGAACTCACTCACACATGGCCAACTAGCCAACTGTCATTAGATACAGCCGATTGATTGAGTTGCAAAATGAGTTAGTGGTGGGAGATTATTCAAGGCCATAACGATTGAGGTCGACATTCAATATATGAGATCCACACACAGAGATCCATAAAAAAAAAAAAAAAAAAAAAAACGGTTGACAAATCATAATGCTTTGGTCATGCAAACATTTTGTCAACTTTGGATTACATCATTTTTGACCTAATCAAATGACTGGACCTGGACTGTCCCTGAAAATTTTCAAAACTATTTTGCAAGATTTTTAAAGCAATTTCAATGTATTCTTAGCATTGAATTGGTATTAAAAAACTTTGAAGTTTTCTTGAAACCAAATTGAAGCTCTTATAAACAAATCAAATTTGAATCAATTTTAAGTCTTTGTGTCAATTCAAGCAAAATTTGATAGTTTTGTTAAAGAAGTTTCGTAGAATATGTAGAATCTAATTCATTTGATTTTTGATTTGCGATCTTTTTGAATTTTGAAAGGTGAGCAGGTTGTCTGTATAGCTAATTTCAAGAAACGTCAAGTTTTAACATCACTCCAAAATTGCAATCGCCATATCATAATTTCAACGCTAAAACTAGTTGGGAATTGCAACTAAAAGACAGGCAAAGCATTACAAAATCAGAGCCCACCTCATAAATATCTTTCACTATTTAAACTAAGTTGGGATGAAAATGAAGCTAAAAATGTTAGCAGAAATAGATATTCATGGCAAAAGTTACTCAAGCAAAGTGGAAACAGAAGCTTCTTGCATTATTTACTTTTGTTTGAACTAGTTTTAACCAAGTGCAAATGTTAAACAATTCATTTGCGAAATATATCTCAAATCATAATTAAACTTGTCTAAATTGACAAGCTCAAATGAGGGAGGGGCCACTCATTAGTTAAGATGACAGAAGATGAAGATGAGAATGACAAAAGGTGATGATGATGAGATATGAAGAGCAAGAGATGGGAAGAGAGAATGAAGAGAAGAGTTGTCTAATCCAAAAGCCAAACTGGAACATAACTGTTAATAAACTTGTCAGAATTGACACTTCGTTTTCCCTTAGTTTACCTCAATTAGTTTCGACTTCGACTTTGGCTTTTGAGTTGCTTTTTGTGTGTTCTTCTAGGCAAGTCTGTCTCACTCTATTCACCCCTCTCTCTCTCTCTCTCTCTGTCTCTCTCTCTCTGTCTGTCTCTTTGGTATTATGATTATATTTTACACCCGTTGACTTTTTAGACCGGATTTTCGTTAGCTACGCATCGAAATGATTTATTTACGTCTATTTACATTATAAACAACTTTTTTTTTTTCTTCTACTTTATTTTCCACTGACTTGGCTTTGGCTTGGTGCTTGCTTTTGCCACTTTCGTGTTGTTGCTTGCTGATGGGTTGGGGCAACAACATTTACTTTCCATTTATGTTGCTGCCGCTGTTGTTGTTGTTGCTGCTGCTGCTGCGGCGACTGGCTTGCTCTTGACAAAGTTTTGTACCTTATTTAGTACGTTTCTCTAATGACCCACTTTGAGTTTTTGGTCTTCTTGCTCTCTTCTTCTGGCTGTGTAATTTTGAGGCAAAAAAAGTGAGTGTCCCATTGGCCGGCCAGACATCCAACAACAACCATAAAAAAGTTGTTTGTCAGTTATGTTGTTGTTGTTGTTGTTTTAGTTGAAATCAAACTGGTTACTCAGCTGCTGCTGCTGCTGCTGCTGGCTTCTGGTCAAGTCAATTGCCAAATGGTGTCAGCTGTGTAAACAGGGCTAAGCAAGCGGATCGGTTCTCATCCCTCTCTCTCTCTCTCTCTCTCTTTCTCGATTTACCTCAACACTTCGTTTCCTTTCCCCTCTATCTCTTCTCAATCTTTCTCTTTTAACTTTTCTAAATGCATCCGAAAATCAATTTTCAATTACATTGAACTTGACGATGCATGCGATACGGCTGAACGCCTTGGCGGAAATTATTTGCAATTTTCTTGTCTAGAAAAGCACACACACACACACTCCTCGTAAACACACACACACACACACACACATTGGGTTGAGTTGAGTGGTTTTTGGTGGTTAATTCACTTTCACTTTTCTTATACTCTTCCTGCAAGTTAAGCATTGCCAATTCTTACAACATTACTTTGATCCTTAAACTTTTGTTTAAGCCAACTGAAATGATTTTTCAAAGATTTTTTCTTCGATATGAGAAGCTTTAAGGCTCTTTCGTCTGTTATTTGCAATGTTTATGCACTTTCTTGTTAAATATTTTATGCAATTTTAGTGTAAATATGACAACTTGAATGTTTTTTTTCCATTTTCTGTTTTGTTTCTTTTTTTTTTAAGGTCTGTTGTTAGCTTTCCGCTTCAAGCTGCAAATCTTATTGATTGCAATTCATTTTCTTTAGTTTGTTGTCATGAAATTTGTTTTACTTATCTTACTTTCTCCATGTAAGTGAAACAAATCACCAAAAGACTTGATTTACATTGATTTTAAGTGTCTCTCACAACATCCAAATATTAAAGTTTTTCCTATAAATGATGAAAACTTTTGAGAATATAAGTCGAATAAAGCAGCTGTCGCTAAGACTAAACTACAGCTTAGAGGGAATTAAGTTATACCCCCAACAATTTCGTAGTGTCTCACAACACCCAAATATTTTTGAAAGTTCACAAAATCAATGTTTTTTCTAGAAAACAATGGAAAATTGATGGAAATACTTCGACCAGCAGCTGTCGTTAAGCCTAAACTAAAGCTTAGAGCGTTTTTGTAGGCATTTTAGTTATATACTAACAATTTCTGAGTGATTTATAAACCTGATCAAGTGGTTAACGTATTTTTTCTCTAAAAAGGGCATTGACAATTCGTGGCACGTTTAACTTGTTTTTATCTATCTCTTTTTTTTCCTTGTTGCGTTTTCCTTTTTTATTTTTTTTTTATTTTGTTCGCCTTGTTTCCAAGTGGTTGCAATTGTAAACTGAAAACCCGACACTCCACATTGATTGCTGCAACTTGGTTAAACAACAACAAATCAACATTTAAACAATCAAACAAATCATCAGCAGGCAGACAGACAAGCAGCAGCAGCAGCAGCAAAAGGAGCAGAAGGAACACTGGCAGACAGTTAGACAGACAGACAGACACTCTTTCAACTCAACATGGAGACCTATTTAACAGAGATCAAACAACTGCGCATACCGCGCCCGAAATTCGAGCCAAACAGTTGCCATCAGCAACATCAACATGCGGTGACAGCAGCAGCAGCAGCAGCGACAGCGACCACTCCCACGCCCCCTCATCATCAGTGGCGACACTTTGTGCGTCCCTTTACACCGCCGCGCGATTATCATTTGCCGATGGCCGTCCAGGGAGCGGGAGGCGGTAGTGGGGCATGGGGAGGCTCCGAGGAGAGCTCCAGCCACGACAAGATGTAAAAATAGGTGGTGAACAAAAAACAACAATGGAGAAGGTGGAAACGAAAGGAAAGAAGATGGTGAAAGAGAAGCTAAATGGACGAATGGATATGCGGTCTATTTGACCTGCATTGCATTGCATTGAATTGAGTTGCATCATATCGTTTACAGAGTTATTGGCTATATAAACTTATAATCTATCAATAAAGTTAAAAGCTCTCTCTCCCTGTCTCTCTCTCTCTTGGTTTCTCCCTCCGCCTCCCAATTTATCATGTATCTATCTTGGTTGCATAATTAAGTGCTTAAGTTTAGTGTTAGCTTAGGATTTTTATAGTTATAATAAAAAAAAGGAAAATTTATAGATTGTGTTTATTTACGAAGTAGGTAAGTACTACCTACAAATCGATGCATATATGTATGTATATATATTGTGTATAGAAAGTAAGTTGAATGCAAATCATGCAGAGCCAGAGAGAGCAAGTCTTGGAGCTGTGCATAAATAGTCAAATGAGTGCAAAACTTTGACTAATGAATGTTTTTTGGAATTATAGACGAACTCTCTTTGAAGCTGAAGCTTGCTTTTGCGTCCGCACAAGCAACTGAAGAAGATTCCTTCTCTCCATGCTCCATGGATATAGAGCGAGAAGGAGTAAGTCTTGGAGCTGGGCGTGAATAGTCCAATGAGTGCAAAACTTTCAAATAATTAATGTTTTTTGGAGTAAGGAAGAAAACTCTTTTTGAAACTGAGAATTGCTTTTGCGTCCGCAGAAGCAGCTAAAAGAGTGAAGCATTTTGCATCATTGGGTCTCTCTATTCAATCAGAGTTGAGAGATCCTAAACTAGAATCTGAAGATCTTCCAATGGCTTGAGATCACTCACATACTCAAAAAAATTACTCACGCTTAGCTCTAGTTGGTATTTGGTATGTAAATAGAGTAAGTTAGTGTGATTCATCATGATATGTAGGTAAATGATTTGAATTATGGCATGATTTTTAATGGTGGTTCTCTCTTTTGAACGATATTCCTAGAAAACCCGCACCAAAAGGTTCTGAAAAAGAACTCTCAATAAAAGTTGGCACAAAACCGCCTGCAAACCGTCTAGTGCTTAGAAATTTAGATTGTATTTTCGGGGATACTTCTCAAATGTTTGTTGTTTTGTCACCTTACTCACCGCATCTTGTTCATATTCCGGTAATAGGGTTTCACTGCCCCGGCGAGTTCTATGCTCATCACAGCCGTATTCCTAAGCCGGGGGCGAAATAGAAATATAGGAAACGTTTTTGAGGTTGAAAATTGCCAATTTGTGATAAATATTTCGTTTTTACGTTTGTTTTTGGCGCTTTACACACAGAAAAATTTGGTACTTTTTTTTTTTTTTTGATTACATAGATACATAATAATAATAATATTTAGTACAACAATTAGCAGCCAATTAAGACAACAAAAAAAAAAAAAAAACAAACAAGAAAATGAAGGTGAAAGAGGGAAACTAAAATTAAACATAAAAAACACTCGGACAAACATAGAAAAAAAAACAGATTGTATTCCTTTTCAACAAAGGAATAAAAAATACATCACGTGGACTAAAATACACATAGACATCGGGTTGACAGACACACACACACAAAATGGATTAAAGATTATAATAAGGATAGAAGAAAGCCTCATAACGCGCCGTTTTTTTTATTTCTTTTTTTTTTCTTTGTTACCGAATGTCAATTTTAACTTATCCTAGTTAATAAATAAATGTAAATTTCATTAATATTTTTGTGCAGAGTCAGAGTCAGATTCAAAGTTTCTATTTATATATAGTTCGATAGTTCACAGAAAAATCAGATAAAAGAAGAGTCAGAAGAATTTACCAATTTATATAATATAAAACACAAAAACAAATAACTTTTTATTCAGTCTAAAAGCATTTTCAAAATTTTTGTATTTTTTCTCAGGGAGGACTCAACAAACACAATCACATTTTTTTCCACAGTCAAGAAACAGGTTTTTTGAAACTCCCTTTTTTTGTGTGTCTTAAGTGCTATACAAATAAATGACCCTGAAAAAAGTAACCAATCTCTTTTGTCTTTAAATCCACTTCCCTTGATAGGCAAAAGAATTCTCTTATCTATCTTAAATCATTGACCAATTTATGCCTTAGAACAAGGCTGCCATACAAATAAATGACCCTTAAAAAAATGAACCTATCTTTTTTGTCGTCAAACCTACGTTTCTTGTTCTGTGCCTTAGAAAAATGCCGTCGTACAAATAAATGATCCTCAAAAAGTTATTTATATCTTGTCGTTCATTAGTATTTGAAGTGACATTATTTCTCTTCTTTTATCTACTAAGCTTTCAAGCTTTCACATGAAATAAATAATACTATGAGGAGTCAAGGGAGTTCCCGTTAACTCCTTTTGAGTTCCTTTTTCCCACTTAGGGCACTTGTGGCCGCTTTGTATAGTGTTCTTTTTCACATTTTTCATATTTTAAATAGAAACTTTTTGTTAATGTAAGGTAAAATCGAGAGCTTAACCTGACTGTAGAATGGAAAAAGCTTTTGTACCAACTCAAATGTCAATAGTTTTTGAATTGAAAGTGTCAAAGCAATTGAGTACAGACATACGGACGAATGATCAGAAGGATTAAGTCAGCTTCTCCCTCTTCTGATCAAGAAAAGGCTTTCAGGTGAAAAACGAAATGTGGCTTAACTGAGATTTCATTTAGAAGGGGCGCGGAGAAAAAGGTATTCAAACCTAAGAAGGGGATCTTTTATTGATTTCTTTCATGGATTGAATTGAAAAGTTATTCGCATTGCTTGAGAAGTTTAGTTTAGTTTTCGCTAGTAACAAATTTGTTTTCAATTTTTTTGTTTTTTGTTTTTGTGGAAACTGAAAAAAAATTTGGAAAGCAACGATAGCCTGAAGGAAAGTTGTTGAGAGAGTCTGGAAAAATGTACATATATAAAAATGTATGTGTATGTGTATGATGGGTGTCCGTGTATATAGAGAAAGTAGCCAAACGAAGGATTTTCCCAGTGATTTGTTGTTGTTGTTATTGTTGTTGTGTGTGTTTGTTGTTTATTTTATGTTCTAGCACTTCTTCGTCTCATTTCACTCAACATTCCTGACCTGTTGCTGATTGTCTTTGGCTTGCTTGAATTTCAAGTGATTTGGTCCCAACTGATGCGGATGCGAATGCGAATGCTGTTGCGGATGTAGATGCGGATGTGGATGCGTATGTTGATATTGTGGTGGATGCTGACGCAGTAGGCCTGCTCCTACGCCTCCTCCGGCTATGCTACCTCCTCCTCCAAGATGACGCAGAGATGAATGATGTGGATAATGTTGTTGTTGCTGGTATTGTTGTGGGGAAGTTGTTGTTGTTGTTGTTGATGATGTTGCTGGTTGATAATGTTGCTGCTGTTGTTGTTGTTGTTGTTGTTGTGAACGATGCAAAATTGGTCCCGCCGACATTGGGCGATAGGGCAACTGGAGTGCGGGTCTATTTATGCAAAATGGGAGAGGGGAATGGGTGAGGTGGTAGGAAAGTGGAAGGGGATAGGGTGAAAGGGATAACAACATATATGTAACATTTAGTTTAGATAGGACTCAATCATTGGTCAAAGTATCTGATATTATTTCTTTCTTCGTTTTCTTTTTTTGGTTTTTGTTTTTATTTTGTACCGTTTATGAATATCCGTAACGGTCATTCCCAGACCCGAATCGGATGAGGGACTACGTCCTGTGGCCGCTATTATTTCCAAATCGTCAGCTGTTACCTGTTAGAACGGGTTGGAATAATGGAATGGAACGAACGATTTTTTGTTGTTTTTTTGTTTTCAGAACTGAGGGAAAAACAGGATTTCTACTGAGCATAGACACACACACACACACACACACACAGCGAGAGAGAGAGATAGAGAGAGTGAGAGTGAGAGAAAGAGAGAGTTTGATAGAGACAGAGTGTGTGACAGAAGAGCGACAGGGGTGAGCGAGGGGTGTGTGGTGAGGGGTGGCGTTTGGAGGTCGAAAGTGGGTAATGATAGTGCAATTTATTTTTTTTTTTGGCGTGTTCATTTTTTTTGGTGATGGCGATTATTCATATATATATATATATATACATATATGTATATAAAGATATAGATTAGGTGCTGCAATATTTGTTTGATCTGGGTGATTGGTTGTTGTTGTTGTCTCTAAGTACTAAGATATTTTACATGAATTTTCCCACCTTTCCCCCCCTCGGTTAGTTAGTTAAACCCATACACAACTGTACATAATCTGTGTAGGCTTTTTTGTACGCGATTTCTCTGAGAATTTAACATTTCAAATTTTGATATATGTATATATATATATAGGTATAGTATATACACATCAAGTTGCTGTTGTTGTTGTTCTTGTTGTTAGCTTCTCTCTTGTACTTACTACTTAAGGCTTAGAGAAGAATTATTTTGTGTTCATTGTTAAAAGTTAAAAATTGACATTCGTTTTCTCTTTCTATTATAATTATTGTAATTATTATATTTATTTGTTGGATCTGTTTCAGTTTCAGTTTCAGTTTCAAAAGCTTTTCTCAAATCAAAAACATGCAGCATAAAAATAAAACAAAACTGAAAACTTGTTAAGTTGTGTTAAGTGTTTCTTGCTTGGGTGGTGAAATTGGGTGTTTAAGACAATTAAACTACAAGATTTATTTTGTTTGTGTTATATTTTGTCTTTCGTTGTCTACAGCAAACATTTTTAACGTATTAAGAGTAAAATAAAAAGTTACAACAACACAGCGACAACAATTAACAGCAACAACACTAAAAGAAAAGTTTTATTTTTTTCTTGTTCTTTTCTTATACAAATGAAATACATATATATAGTTGTAGTTAGGTAGATAGATAAAAAAAAAGGAGCGAAAGAGACAGGAATTGTTAGAGTGATTTGTTGTTGAAATTAAATTGTATTTCTTGTTGTTAGAAAGTAGTAGAAGTTCTTGTTGTTGTTGTTGGAGTAGAATTTAAAGTTATTTACTTAACATAACATGCTCAGAGAGAACTATTTTGGTTTTCTAGGTATATATGGTGTCTGTGTCGTAGAATAAATCTTCTAAAAAGCTTACCGGCAAATCACGTGCTGGGTCTCCTTTACGCTGTAAATGAATGGATATAAAAGACAAAAATGAATTGTTTATAATAGAGAAGGGATTGAGGAATTGAGGTTGTAGGGATGGGGGTAGGGGGTAGACTTACCCTATGCCTATCCACGCTATAGGGATCTCGTTCTCTTCGGTAGACCAACTCATCGTAACGGGTACGATCTTCGGGAAAAACGAGTTCACGGATTTCCGTCACTAGCGTGTGCTGAGGACAACAACAATAACAAACAATTTAGAGAGATTCGAGAAAGAGTTAGACCCCCCCTAAAGTATGCAATAAACAGGCGCTAAAAGGCAAAGTCCATGCAAACAGAGTTTAAAAACGAACTGAGCCTACGCAGCTGACTTTTTTAATGTCTATTGCATACTTTTGGGGAGAGCCAAATGTCATCCACATTACCTTTTCGTACGTATCTAACATCTCTAATAAGACGGCAACAAAGGCATCTATGGTCATTGCTTTCGCACTATATTCGGCAATATAATACGAAAGGCTTGCAAAATGATGTCGTGGCAGCAGAGAGCGCGCCTTCTCCTCAACCATGGTCGCAATTTGACCTTTTCGGCGAGCTCTGTATTTCAATGAAATGAAATCAAGCAAAAGTTGGTGAAGGGAAAACGGAAATTTACCTTGTGCCCGTTGGGCTATACGCATCCCAGGGCTCCATTTCGATAGATGTACAGGAATGCGGCACTTTGCCCACATCACGTATCACTAGCGACATGCGCTTGTGGTATTTCAATTGACCAACTGCCTCATCGTGCGTGACATCGAGAAACGATTGGCCATTGACCTCGAGGATTTCATCGCCGATCATGAGACCGGCACGATCTGCCACGCTATCCTTATCAACGCCAGTGACAAAGATGCCCAGACCATACTCAACGCCGCCGCGTATCATAAGTCCCAATGATTGCCCCGGTTCGATGAGCAGTTCGACACGTCGAATTCTATTGAAATACGAAAAGTGTGGTGAAATGTGGTGAATTGAGTTGAGTTGAGTTGAGTTAAGTTTCATTTCATTTTATTTCATTTCTTACCTATCCCGTCGTTCGCTGCGTCTGCCGCCATATTCCATGGGTGGCGAGGCGGGACGACCATGACGATCCATCCAGGAGCAGGTCTGACGAAATGGCAAACCCGAACCACTGCCCGCTGCTGCTGCCGCCGCAGCAGCTGCCGCTGCTTGATTTTGTGGTAACAGGGGTGGTGCCATCGATGCGTACATGGGATCCCTTGAGGGTGGTCCGAAACCATGGAGAGGGGCCGTCGAATTCAGCGTAGGTGGCGCTCTCACCGTCATACTGATTTGACGTGACGATTTCAATATCTGCACACATCTCTGCATTAAGAAAAAATGTGGCAATAGAAGAGACACAAAAGAGAGACAGACGAAAGGATGCAAGAAAGAGGCAAGGAAGCAAGAAGAAGAAGACAAAAAGAATACCCAACAGGAGAGGAAAGATAGCAAAATAGTGAACAAAACCTAAAGTAAACAAAAATACAAAACCTATAACAAAATCGACAAAAAAAAAAAACAAAAAACAAAACAAATTTGTGAATATTTAACCTAAAAAAGTAAAGTGGGCGTGCCGCCTAGGAGGTGTGGAAGTGTGGTAGTGGGCGTGTCTCGTGTACCTATTAACTTTGTTGCGGTCTTGTCTTTTTTTTTTTTTTGCCACAATTTGTGTTGTTGCTTCTTGCCATTATTTTAATTGTTTTGACCAAAAAAAAAAAAAACAAAAACAAAAACGAAAGCCAAACAGAAAAGGAAAAAGAAAAAACTAATATGGGAATTTGTGTCTATTGCTGCGTGCAAAATTGTCTGTGAATCCCTCCAGGTGTTGACCTATTCCTCCCACTCCATCTCGTCCCGCCCCCTGGCCCCAGTCCAAAATTCTCATCTAGCAACCATTTAAAAGAGTTTCAGGTTTTTGGGTTTTTGCGGTTTGCTCTGGTCTGGTTGAGCCTGGTTGGGCCTGGTTGGTAGTGGGAGGGGCTGAGGTTGGCGGTGACAGAAGCCAAGTTTCGGTTGGATTAAGTTTTTGAAGGACATTTTGTGTGTGTGGCAAATGTTTGATGAGGGAAAATTGGTTGAAATAGACAAAATCCGATGATTATCGCCAAAAATGGCTACAATTTGTTGGCACTTTTTGAAATTGTGGTCTTAAAAATTGACAATTTCCCCAGAAAATTCAAAAAAAATAAATAAAACCAACTTAAAAAACAAATTGTAAAATGAAAAAGAAAGAAAAAGAAAACTCAACTCAACTCAAACAAAATTGCGAATTGTACTTAAAATTCTTCAAATATTTACAATCAAATATATCGAATGCGACTAATCTATTGCCAATTTTTTCTCAGTGTATATTTGTATTAGTGTATAATAATTTGTTGTTTTTATATATTTTTTTTTTCTCGTTGCTCGTTTTAGTTATATTTTATTGAAAGTCGAAAAAAGTTTGTATTATGTTTATCATGTAAAGTGCATAAATAGGTATATAAAAAGGAGAAACTACTTAAATAACGTTCAGAGCATACATCACACACACACACACACACACATGTATATATAGAGAGACACAGTGTGAAAAGAGTGAGAAAGAAAATGCAATAAGTTTTGTCGAAAAATGGTTAAACTTTTCAAATTGCAAAAAGCAGCGTGAGAAATGGTACAACATGTGCCAAATACTAAACCTTCTAGACCCTTAAGCCCTCTCCTGCACACCAACACACAAACACCCTAACACCCAAACACCCAAACACACACATAGACAATATAAAGAATTATATTGACTATCATAACGTGTCACATAAAATATTCCACAATAAATTGACTTTCGTTGTTAGGCAGCTGCTGTTAGGTTACTGCCGGACTAACTGACTGACTGACTGACACTCTCTTTAGCTCATAAAAAAGCAAAACCAAAACCAAAACCAAAACCCTTACCTCCTGCCTTTCTCTCTCTTTTATAATAAGTATTTTCTATATGGATAGCATCCATTATCATCACTATTAACTGACTACACAGAGCAGCAGCAGCAGCAGCAGCAGCTTCTTCTGTTCGTCGCAAAATCTCATTAAAAATCAATAAAGTGTACAATAAAATTAGTTTCTTACTTTTTTTTGTATATCTTTTTTATGTGTTGCTCATGAAATACAAGTAGATTGAAGAGATTTTGACATGGCCAAGACCAGAAAGGGGCGAAAGGCGAAAGGCTTGTAGGCCAAGCCTTTTAAGCCGAACAAGAGACAAATTATAGAATTTAATTTAATTATTGCTAACTTAAGACTTAAAAAGTGCCTCAAAGTATTCATAGAAATAAGTTTAATCTCAATCAATTCAATGTTTGAGAACAAAATTGTTCTATATGATGATGTATTACTTACAAAATGACAGCTAAAAGAGCTTTCAATTTTAATGTTTACCTTTTCTGCTTTCCTAAACCAACACCAAACTAACTAATTCATATTGATGGCCCAATTATGGTAGTGAAAGTCGAGTTTTTTCACTTTTTTGGGCAAAATTGTTTTTGTTTGAAGAGAATCTTTTATTTTCGACTTGGAAATTGACAAATTTCGACTCTTTATTTGTGGTTTTTGAGTTTGTCATGTTAGCTTAACTGAAATTTTCCAAGGTTTCGTTTATATTCTTGCTTAACCTGTGCGGATTATTCATCTGTGGTGGCACACACTGCGTATGCGTTATTTTTAGTTGATCTAAACCCAATATATTTGCAGAATGTTACTTAAAATGAAAACTAGAAATTCAACTAGAAATTTATATATATTTTCTTTAATGTGTCATATATATTTTTTTCTAACTAATTTTGAAAGACGACTACACTAGACTTTGAAATCGTTTTGAGGTAATTAAAATTTGTCTCAAACTCAAAAGAAATGAAAACTTTTAAAATTTGTCAAGTTGCTGAGGGGAAAAATTTGCAGATTTGTTCAGGAACATATATAAAGATAAACTTCTTTATGGCCTTGCTTAAGGCAAAGTGCAATTCTGTGAAAAAAACATAGCATACTTTTTTGGGCAACATGTTTTTTTTCCGCTTCTTTCAACTTGTTTGGTTTTTGTGTTCTGTGTTCGGTGTGTTCTTTCGTTATTTTTTCAGGGGTGATGTATGCTCTAATCGATTTTGTTTTTTTTTTTTTTTTTCTCTATACGAACATTAGCTACTACATAATATTTTTGTGATATAAATAAATAGATTACCTTCAGCGCCTCCTCGTGATTGATTGAGGTAAAAGGTGTACCATTCACCTCTAGGATTGTATCACCGGGTCGCAGTCCGGCCCGTTCAGCCACCGAATTCTCCTCGATGCGTGAGATGTAGACACCAAGACCTAGAAGGCAGAAAAAAAAAAATCAATTAGCAAAACATAAATAAGACACGCCCACTTCCACTCCACACACACGCACACACACACACACGACTTCATTCCATTCCATGCCATGCCATGCCATTCAGTTCAGTTCACATTTGGTTTTTGTTTTCTTTTCATAAGCCTTTTTCATTAGGTAGAAGAAAAAAAAACAAAAAAAAAAAAGAAGTGGGAAAAAGTGGGAGCGGGAACGCCATTTTATGTTTAACTTATAAAGCACGTGTGCCTGAAAGACGAGCACATTCCATACATAAGCACACACACACACACAGCTGGATGAATGTACACGGAAGGGCCAAGCCTGCTTGGCTTCAAACAAAAAGAAACAAAAAAACAAACAGGGCCCAAGACTTAAATAGATTTTTATCGATTTTAAAGCCGACACTAAAAATAAAATGTACGAACAGGAAAAATACAAAAAGGAAATGGTAATGGAAGAGGTAACCAGGTGCAGAATGCGCTTGAAAATGTCAAAGCTTCTGCTGCTGCTGCTGCTGGTTTGTCACATACAAAGAAAGACAAAAAAAAAAAACAAAAAAACTAAACCAAACAGACAATAAAATGAAATTGAAAATTAAATTGCACGAAATGCTGCCAGCCAGGTGCTGAAGCAAAAGAAAGAGAGAGAGAGAGAGAGAGAGAGAAGGAGACAACCAATTGACTGGGCGTAACATCAAATCAACAAACACAAGGCGTGGCCCAGTAGATAGAGAGTAAATGAATGTTTGATGTGGTCCCCTGAGGGGGGGAAGGACTTTACCTGAGTCTTTGCCTCCTTTAACGCATATGCCAAATCCATGGTCAATTTGCTGATCACGCGACATGGATACAGTGCGCGTTGTAAGTTCATGAATATTCGGAACACTTCGATCCCGATCTCGTTCACGATCTCGATAGATCTGCGTACAAAAACAAGAGAGAGAGAGAGAAAGAGTGAGATTAAGAGATTTTGGGATGGGATCGTCTAGGCTCACCTGATGCGTCGTCGAGGGTGGACTGCTGGCAGGACTGCGACGTCCTGTGCGATCCCTGGTGCCGCCATTGCTATAATGATAGCTACTGGTAGGAACTGAAGACGATTGTGTGGCGCCAAACATGCGCAACACTTGCTCCGGCGAAATGGGTCGCTTCTTATTGCCATTACCCATGGCCGATGACGATGAGCCGCCGGCACCATGTCGCCCGCTGGCCGCCGTTGATGTCGGCAATGTGCCCGCTGTACCGGCGGCCATATGACTAGAGGGTGAGGAGCTAAGATACGCTGATCCGCGACCAGGCAGTGAACCACCCTTGGTTGGCACACCCGCCGAATTGTAGTAGTAGTGCGGTGAATGTGGTCGCTCAATGATTGTGTACGATGTTCCAGGCGGTGAGTAATAAAGTCCAGAACGACCACCTGCTCCCACTCCGCCTGCTCCTCCGCTGCTGGCACGCAGCGAACTTGTACTATTACCGACACCGCCCACGCCTACGCCCACACGTGAGGCGTAGGATCCGCTACCTGGTGGCGGACTTATCATGCCAAAGGCCAGGCCAATATCCTCGGCCTCGTAACTGCTTGGCGCTCCGGCGCTGCTTCGTAAATGGTGTGCAGTAAGTCCAGCTGATCCGCCCGTTGGCACACTCGACGACGATTGTGTGGCACCGCCAATTCCCCCAATACCCCCTCCAATTCCACCAAGACCACCGCCGCCGCCAAGTCCAAGGCCAGCCGATGCTGCTGTTGCATGATAACCATAGGCTCGTGCACTCCAACGTGAGGGACCAAGATCGCATAATTCGGCATAATCGTTGCCAGCTGCGCTCATTGTCAGGGGGTCGCCGTCGTATGGTATGCCACTTCCCCCCAGGCGCATTACACTGCTGGACCTGCCAAACAAAAACAAAACTTCTTATTAAAAAAAAAGGACATCCTTCAAATTGCCAAATATATAGAAATTCGGTTCCCCCATATCTATTTTCAATTGTTTCTTATCAATTGTGAATCTACAAGATTGAAAGTAATTAGGAAACTCGACCATGAACGGCTTGAACCTTTAAGAATTGCAGAAGAGAAGACCAAAATGTTTTCATTCATTCATTTCGCATTAAGTTGGGTCACTTTATTATATAAACGTTTTCTCGTTTTGAGTAACCAGATGCCCGTTTTGCGTCAATTTAGCTCACTTTGAGTATTTATTAGCTCATTTTGCGGCAACTTAATTTATTTTGAGTAACGTTTGCAACATTCTTCGTTAACTTAGCTCACTTTGAGTAAACACTTGTCACTTTTTGCGTTAATTTAGCTCACTTTAAGTAAACATTTGCTCATTTTGCGACGACTTAGCTCATTTTGAGCAAATGATTGTCCATTTTGAGCCCACATAAATCATTTTTAGTAAACAAATGCTCATTTTGCGTTAACTGAGCTCATTTTAAGCAAACGCTTGCCCCGTTTGCGTCAATTTAGCCCATTTCGCGTAAACTTTTGATCATTTTGCGTCAACTAGCTCATTTTGAGTAACATTTAATCCATTTTGAGTAAGCTTAGCCCACTTTAAGTAACCACTTGCTCTATTTGCAACAGCTTAGCTCACTTTGAGTAAGAATTTTTTCATTTAGCGTTAATGTGGCACACTTCAAATCACCTTTTTACCTCTTTATGTCTTAACTTAGCTAATTTTACGTTCATTCATACATTCGCTCAATTTGCGTTAATTTAGCTCACTTTGAGTAACGTTTGCTGCATTTTGAACCAACATAGCTAACTTTGAGGAAACATTTGCTCAATTTGCAACAACTTAACTCACTTTGAGTAATCATTTGCTGGTTTTGCGTTAACTGAGCTCATTTTAAGCCAAGTTAGCTCACTTCGAGCAACCATTCGCTTGTTTTTCGTCAACTTAGCTCATCTTGAGTAAATCCTTGCTCATTTGGCGATAACTTTGCTCACTGGTAAGTGAGTAAGAAACCCGAGAAAAGAGAAGAGGAGAGCACTCCCTGAAATCAGGTGCAAAAGTGCGCCCTAACATATGCAATAGATTATTTAGTAAATTATCTTACACTTTTGAATAAACTACAGAAACTAAAATTGATCTAATTTCCCTCTTTTTCAGGTGAGAATGGTCGTCGAAAGTTGAAGTAAGTTGAAGCCAGAGTAAATATTTATTTTCTGTTCTTGTAAGTAAATAAGATTGCCTTTAATATTGTTCTTGTAGTTTTCTAATTGATTTCGATCGATTGCATTGAGTGCCAAATGTAAGCAGATCCGCAGTCTAGACTCAACGGCAAACATATCTCGTTATGGAACTCAGTCACCCAGACAGGCATACAAGTCAAGGCACACACACACACACACACACACACACACACATCTCCATCTCTCTATGCCTTCCTCTCTGCCTTTCTCTCGCTTTATTTGTACTTGGCTATTATGATATAGAATCCTATGGGATAATAAGTAAAATTAGGTTAAGCATTCATTCTCTCACTGGTTTAATGAGTGGAAAGTGCCAGGAGAAAGTGAAGAAAGTAGGCAGAAGGCAGCAGGCAGAAGACAGCAGTCAGCAGGCTGCCATCATTTAGCTTTTGGCTGGCTGTATGTTTTTTTTTTGTTTTTTTTTTTGTTGTTTTGTTATTCATTGCATACGCAACCGCTAAGCCGCAGCTCAGACTAGTGAGTAGTCTGTGTAAGTGAGTGTGTGTGCGTGTGTGTGTGTGCATACATTTGCAGACACTGTAGTGGTTCCACTACTGCCTGCTGCCGCCATTACAAACAATAGCTTAATCTCCAGAGTCATATGGTTTTTCTTTCTACCCAACTTACATACACATATTCATATATACCATTATGTGTGTGCCTGTGTGTATAGCTGTGTGTGTCTGTGTGTGTGTGTGTGTGTGGTCATACATATACAAGGATGGCCCATTTGTTTGGCTATGCCTTTTGTTTCGAAATCAATAGGAACTTATGCCCCATGCTTCATTATTTATGGGGACCAAAACAACAGAAGCTCCGCACAAACACACACACACACACACCCCTCTAACCTTCTTCTCCTCTTGCCCCCCCCCCCCCCCCCTCTTTAGGCCCCTCCATATTCCCATTTACACATTCACACGGATGCGGCACTCATAAATAGTGAGCAAAAATTGCCTTGCTCACACTTTCGCCACTCACTCATTCACTTTAGCCCAAAAATGTTGAGCACATGGGCCATGGTTAGAGCTCTTTTGCACATTGTTCACTTTAAATGAATTTTAATAATAATAATAATAATAAAAACGATGAGCAAGGAAAATCGATAGTTCAATTGAAAATCCTTTGAGAATTGATACGTTAAGTTTACGATGCATTTTTAACTAGAGGCAAAAAACGTGTTAAATGCCAAGTTTAATCGAGCAGATATAGATCATTGTGTGTGTGTGTGTGTGTGTGTGAGGGTGTGCGTATGTGTGTGTGTGTGTGTGAAGTTGAACTAGAGTGCACTCTGGGCAGCTAAAAGCGCTAAAAACAAAAGCGTGGTGGCAATTTCGCTTGACGCTTAAGCGCACTTAGTGGTCGACGATTTGCAAACACACAAACAGGACATGCAGAGGGGGGAGGAGAAATGAGAGAGAGAGAGAGAGTCAGGGGGGGGGGGAGAGAGATAGATAGACACCTACGTAATGGTTGGCAATTGTGCTTACGTCTAACAAGCAGCCAATAATGTCCTTTTTGATTTACGGATACACATTTGCATTTGTTTCCACTACAAATTGGCAAGCAGACGCCATTATAACCATCACACACACACACACACAACATATGCATATGTATTTTACTACAAATATCAATAAGAAACATCAAGCTTTTTTCTATATACATAGAACAATAAATTTTGCTCTCTCTTTGTGTGTGTGTTGGTATTTTTATTTCTATTTCTATTTTTTTTCCCCCCATTTTGCTTGGCTTTGTTGTAAAATAAACAGGCAAAAAAACACAGCATGCTCCAACGTATTTACTCATGACCTTGCTAAGCAAAGCCAACACACTCGCACACAGAAAGAGGGGGAGAGGGTGAGGGAGACAGTGGCAGGATACCACCACAGAGCGCGGCAGTGCCAACGAGTTTGCCTGGCGTTGGCGCTTGTCACAAGGACATTTTTCATGTGCGCAATGTGACATTTTTGGAATTTGTTACTCTGGCGCTCTGGTTTGTGCCGGGCACACACACATACACTCACACTCGCACACACACTCACACACAGTGTCCTGGCGGTTTATTGAGCAAGAGCAAAAAATGATTACAATGCAAATAGTTTAACATTGACTTTTAATCAATCAACAGCAACTAGTAAATTGTAGTCAATTTCTCCTTTAACCTGCTATCTAATAACAAGAAGATTTCTATTCAACGATTTTCATCTCAATTCGATTTCTAAACGTATTCGTTAAACGATATGTGCAATCGATTAGCTAATTACGAGCCTTGTCCATTGTCTTAAATGATGACAGCGCATAAAATGACATACTTAGAAATGAAGTCCTAAGATTCGACTTTACGGAAATGAAATATGAAAAATATTTCCCCCTTAGGTATGCAATGAATAGTCAAAAATTTAGTTTTTGAATATGTTCAAGGACTCATGAATTATAACCAACTCATTAAGATTTTTCACAATTGTTGTACAGCAAAAGAAGTCAAGAATAGATAGCCTGAGTCTTTTAGTTGAATTTTTGACTGAGCTTACTTGAGCTACTCGGATTTTGGTGTTGGAAAGCGCAAAAATAGCCAGAGAAGTCTATATTTAAAGGTCAATGTTGGTAGTCGTTGTATTTTTTTTTTTTTTTGTTAACTGAGCATTATATTTTTGGCGTGGCAACGCAAGTTCCCAATCCTTAGTAAGCCGATAACCGCTACTTTTAGCTATTTATTGAACTTTTCTCGCTAAAAAATTAAATTAAATTAAATTCAGTTTTGGGCCCGAGTAGCTTATATAAATTTATATATATGTAGATTGGAATACAGTTGATACATTTATCGATATATAGTCAAGAAATCCTCCCACCTTGGCAGGGCCTGGCATAGGATCTAGCTCAGGAGGGGAGCTATCGATAGCGACTATCGATGTTTGATGCCATAATTTGTTTGTTTATCAACCTTATGGAATAGCTTCGAACCGCAAATCAAAGATAATTTTCTTATAGTGAGAGTTTGAACACCCAAAATTCCCCCACCTCAATTAACGACTCTCAAAGATAAAAAACGTATCGTAGGTCAATATATCTAACAAGGACTTCAAGACAAGTGCTGAAAAGACCCAAGTTCCTAATAATTCTTGGCTAATGCATTCATTTGGTGACACTGTGGCACTGAATTCGCAGGTTTTTTTTTCTCTTTTTTTTTTTTTTGAGGCTGTTCCTGCAACTGCCATATATTCTGGTTGTTGTTGTTGCTGCTCCCTTCTCTGTCCTTGCTGCTCTTAGTCTTTGTTGTTATTGTTGTTGTTTTTGTTTGATTTGAAAATAACTTTTGTATATTCTTCACTCCAGTTTTTATGGCACTCAAGCACTTGGCATTTTGCATGTTGCATGTTCTCCCTACATGTGTTGCATGTGTGAATGTCTCTCTCTGTGTGTGTGTGTGTGTTTACTTTTATCTGCGGTAGTTCTCTCTCTCTTTCGTTCTCCCTCTTTTGTCTTTGTTTATTTAGTTTTGTGCCGCCAAAGTGCAACAACAAAACGCCGGACAATTAGGTTTCCTTTTCTGTTTGTTTACCCCTAAATGTAGGCTATAAAATAATTTCGTTTATAAATGATTCATAATAAATGAGTGTGTGTGTGTGTGTGTGTGTGTGTGTGTATGTGTGCTGTCATTTAATTTGCTTCAATTTTTTAATAGTTGCTAATAGCATATAAAAAGATTAAAGCTTTTACCCACTTCTAAAAAATTAACGCCTTTCAGGCTCTTTTTTTTTTTTTTTTTTGGTGATTTTAAAAAGGGGCAAGGGGCCAGGTGGGGGGGGGGGGGGAGATAGGCTGGGTCTATACTGAAGCCTTCAGCATTCATCAACATTTTCAGCATAATTTTGTTGTGCATAAAATTCCGGGGAAGTAATTATGATAAATGCAGGATATACACATCCTACGTGTAATTGTGTGTGTGTGTGTATTGATGTGTGTGTGTGTGTGTGTGTGTTTGCCTCTGAGGCATGTCAAACTTGTAACTGGGTTAATTGCGCGTACAGAAATGAAAAAAAAAGGTAAAACATGACATACCCATATTATGTGTGTGTGTGTGTGCGTGTGTGTGTGTGTGTGTGCGTCTTTATGTCTCTGTGTGGCATTTGTATGCATATGTATGCGTTTCTCATTTCCGCTTGCTGTCAATAAATCTTGAAGATCTCAGAAATTTCGATAAGCCAAAAGACACAACAAAAACAAAAAAAAGAAAAAGAAAATCTCTCTTCCTCTTGTCGCGAATTACGTGCAAAATGTGCGAAATGAAGTCTCTTCTCTTATTCTTTTATAGAATTGTGAGTGGCATATTCTTTGTGATGTTATTTTCTTTCTGTTATTTTCTCTGTTTTCATTTTCATTTTAATTTTCTTATTGATTGTAACGCAAATTGTTTTTATTTTTCTGTCACAAAAGATTGCAATTAATAGAGAGAACAAAATTCGAATTTCTGGTAATAACAAACAAAGCCAACCGCAGAATGTTGGATTGTGGTAGCCATTTTTTTTCATGACATCATGTCAGTCATTTATCATTCAATTCGAATCGTTTACGATTCTTAAAGATAGAGAAAAACCTCAGAGAATAGAGTAAAACTGATTAGTTTTACCGACTAATTGTCTATCTTATATGCCAGTTTGGCTTGAGCTATTGAAGCTATGAGATAAAAATATGAGACAGAGAAGGCCTGCAATTTCATAACATTTCCTTAAATAACAACATATTGCCTAGGTCTGAGATTCCAGCCCTGGTAAGAGAATGCAATTTATTTCGTTTTTCGTTTTTTCTCTTCTGCTTTCTTCTACATCTTTACTCCACTGTCACCAACAGATGAGTTGCCATGAGTCGCCTTACATCGCTTTGTTGTCTGTCTAGCATTTTTGCATCGTCAAATGTCAAATGGAGTCACGTTTGTCCATCTAATTGCATGTCTTTTTTTTCAAATATCCATTTAATCCCATAAAATTATAGAATATATTGAATCGGTTAACGAAGACAAATCGAGGTAGGCCCCCCTGAAATCCAGACCCAGATTCAGACGCAGACCAGACCCAGAGCAGAACCAAACCAGAACCAGTCCAGACGCAGGCCCAGACTCAGAACGTAAGAAATAAAATTTTGTCTTATTTTGGCTTTTCACTTTGTCGAAACTTTCGTTTTAAATCGTAGAATTTTCGTAAATCTGAAACCTATCTCCGATTTTTACATGGACTTGAGACCCCGATCGGGTTAATTACGACCAAGTAGACTTGGACTCAGATACGGCAATTTTTTGTTCTTTTGAAAGTAAGAAATCAAGTTTTGTTTAATTTTTGCTTTTTACATTTTCACTTTGTCAAAACTTTCTTATTAAAACGTAGAATTTTCGTAAACCTGAAACCTATCTCCGATTTTTACATGGATTTTGAGTGTTTACAGACTTGCTTACACTTTCGAAACCTTTTCGAACATTAAATCGACAAAAGTTCTTAATTTCAATTTTATTTGATTACTTTTCAAAGCTAATTTCCAATGATTTAGCATTCAATTAATACTTTGTGTGCATATTTTAAAAACAAAAGTAATAAATTTTCAATTCGATTCCAATCTTAGCGTAAGAATTAAACATAAATTTATCAGTTTTAACATTTATTTTGCCATTGAGGCAGATTTAAACTTGAAACTTTATTCCATTGAGCTCATTTGGAATTGAAAAACAGCTTTATATATAAGTGAAATTAATTTAACTAATTGAAATGAAATTGTTAAGAAATTAGTGAGACCTTTTGATGTGTGTTGCACTTGCACTTGCACTTGAGATATTGAAATAATCCATTTATTAGTTAGTTAGCTGGTTGAGTGCATTGCCAAAAGCCAATCAAAGATATCGTTTTGACAAACAAAGGGATACAAGAGAGAGAGAGAGAGAGAGAGAGCGAGAGAGTGAGAGAGAGAGGGGGAAATGTTAGCAGATGGCCACAAATACTTATATTAATAAGCTTTTGAACAAGTTAAGGCTCAATTATGTGAACAAGCGGCCATTGGCCGTTGGCCATTTAAGTAGAGAGCCATCTGTAGTAATACGAATCAACTATGTATATGCTAATAATTCCTTTGATGCATGTGAAAAATGTTTGCCCGCAAAAGTAGGCAACAAATTGATCAGTTGAAAATTGATTTATTTGACAAACTGCCGGGCTAACTGACTGGCACTCCTTCCCTGTTACTTTCCAAAGTTAACGACACATTTTCTACTATATATTTTATGAGTTTGCCATGAGAAAGATCTGACACATTTTCTAACTTCTTTTTTCAATTTTCTTTTTTTTTGAGAAATTGCCTTGTTCGAGGCTTTTAACTGGAGCGTCACGTAGAAGAAGTATGGGGCTTATATGGTTAAAAAGAAGGGCGTTTAGAAGGGATCGGCGGTGGGTGAAGGGGGTTAGGGGTGGCAAAAGAATCTGTTATAATCAGATATGCACAATGCACATGCATAAGTTAAGTATTGTAAGTAAGACGGGGGCAATGTGAGTGTGAGTGTGAGTTGAAAGCAGAAACAAGCATAGAGAAAGGGAAAGAAGTGAGTGAGGCAGAGAGAAAGAGACAAAAAGAAAAATAACAAAGGAAACACACAGAAAACACAAAGTGTGAGAGAAAAAACGGCAAACAAGCAGCCAAGTTGACTTACATACATGTCAAATATTGATTTTTTAATTAAATATTAATGAAGCACAACGACAACGACGACGAGGAAACAAAATATAAAAATGGCACGAAACCAGAAAATAGGACGCCTTGAGGTATGCCATGAAAAAAAAAAAGGAAAAGCAAATGGCAAAGGGAAAGGGAAAATATATGGCCAAATTACGAATTTTTAATCACACGTCGCGTTTCAGTTATATAAGAGAAGGAGACTGAGATTGAGGCAGAGGGTAAGAGAGAGTGAGAGAGAGATAGAGAGAGAGAGAGAGAGAGGGAGAGGCAGAGAGGAACGAAAACTAAATCAAATAAAATAAATATGCAAAGCGGCGTCTCTCGCTTCGTAGTAGTAGGTCGACATTGTCTATGCACAGACACGCAAAGCAAAAGGCGAAAAGGAAATGTGTGGAAATGTAAAAGGCAAATGAAACTATCTAAAAAAGGGAATGCCGAGCAGCAGGAGTAGCAGTAGGGGGGTAGGGGCGTCGTGTGTGTGTGTGTGTGTGCCAAGTTGTGCCAGCTGAAAGACAAGAGAGCTAGACAGACATTTCCTACCCAAACGCCAAGCATTTTGTCCAGTCACGAAAAAGTTAGTCTAACAAAACTATATGAGTGCAGGTTAGCAAGACCCACTCAAGTTGGAAAAAAAAAAAAAAACTACGACTACGACTTGTAGTTAGTTTCCCCCTCTTCCTCTCCTTCTCCTTCTCCTTTTCTCAGTCAGTCTGGAGTACGCACGCAATTTACAGGCAAATAGACGGAAGAGAGACAGCAAGCAAAAGCAAAAGTAGAAGAAGACATGCCCTCCTATTGAGGCATTATGAAGGCATAACTTTAGTTATTTTTATGTCTCATATATTTTCTCCTTCCCTTCCTCCCTTCCTTTCTCTCTCTCTCTCTCTCCTTTTGACGTTTTTTACGAGTGCATATTTTCGTTTCTTTCAATTAAATGTTTGCATACGCAAATTGAAAATTTATGAATGAACACAGAGAAAAAGTGAGAAGAAATGTTTTACTTAAGAGCTAAGAGCATTAAATTCAATTAGTTGCAATTGAAATGGCTTAAATCTTTTGTCGGTTTTTGCCAATTTCCCCATTCATCACTTAAAGAATTCGTTTATTGTTTCATGGGCTTAGTTATTGCATGGTCTGCCCATCCTTAGAGTCATCTTGTGGATGAAAATCGAAAATTCCAATGCCTAATCAATCAAGTCAATCACTTTTCGGTTCGGTAGAAACTTGCCTAATTGCAGCAACTGCAACTGCAAAAGCTAGCAACCTTTCAATCTTAAGAAAGCATATTGAAAACAGATCCAATTTGAATAATTTTTTTGTATCACTGCAGCCTTCTGATATGCAAATTTATGGCATGACAATGAGAGAGTTCAACTAGAGAGAGAGAGAGATGTAATTCACAATTAGTTTTAGCGCTGTGTCTCTCAGACAATGCAGACTTAGCTTGTTATCCAATCCTAACAAATCCTTCATTAGATAAACTTGCAGCAATCTTCACATAGGCAAGGAAAACAGTCGGAAAAACCATTTTCCTTTTCAGACGTTCCATAAAGAAGCTTGAAAAGCAACTAAGCCAAGGAGAAACACTACAAAAGAGCGAGATCCAAGGGCAATTTCAGTTTTTCAGAGACATTTCCTATATAGATGATAACTGAAAGTCTGATTAATATAAAGAAAAAGCTGTCAAATGATTGTAGATAGTTTTTAAAGTTCCCAATAGTTTCACAACTAACTCAAGTTCTATTTACCACTTCAATTCAATTTGCACAACATTTGCTTGTCAGAGTCTGCTTGAGTTAATAAATCGCTCAATATATATATATATATATATATATATATATATGTATATAAATATATTTATGAATGGCATAATAATAGCTTCTCGATGCCATAAAGTACAAATAAGCCCTGGCATAAAAAACAACAATAAGTAAGAAGAGGTAAAGACAAATGCAAAATCAATAATAAAAAAAATAAATAAATAAAAAAAACGAGAGAAAACGGAAAACGTAAAAACAATTGAACAGAAAATGCCACTCAATGGGATTGGTAGAAAACAGAAAAACAAAAACGCAAAAAAAAAAATATCATAAACATTATAATCGTAAAGTCGCGTGGTTAAGGATTCATCGTATTCCATTTGAATGAGATAATAATAAGCCAGCAATTAGTGTCACACGGAGGCAACTTAAAAGAGGGAGAGAGAGAGAGAGAAATGAAGAGACTCCCAATCAAGGCTTCAGAAGAAAAGAAGAGTAAAAGGTTAAACGATTGAGGCCACACCACACACAAACACACACACCGCACACCATGCCCATTTATTATCCCTACATCCCACATTTCCATTTGCCAATCATTTCAAATTGCCAGGCGAAATCGCAATTCCACTTTTATTAATATTTCTTTTTTTTTTTTTTGTTATTCCTTTTCTCCCCTTTTCTATTTGCCTATGGAAAACTACTGAGAGTTTTCTTCTTCTTCTTGTTCGTTTTTCAAGGAGAGGAACTTTTCTATTTTTCTACAAGATACTTAAAGGACGAACAAGTTTGAAGAGCAAGAGACAGAGAGGAAGGGCGAGAGAGACAGAGAGAGAGAGAGAGGGAGAGAAGTAGAGAAGAAGTCCAGCATTCAATTGGCACCTTTGGCTTAGAGAATTCTGAAGGCTGAAGCGCAATAAGAATGTCTATATAGGTGTGTGTGTGTATAAGTGTATATGTGTGTAGGTATGTGTGTGTGTGTGTGTGTAGAGCAACTCAAACTCAGGCGTCTTAAGTGAATTAAGAGGAAAACTTGCAACATTTTTTATTCCTCCCCCTCACCTCTAGCTTCTGTGCTGGCCGCCATCTCATCAAGGTTTTTTTTCTTCTCACTTAATGAGAAAGTCCTTGCCCAAAAACCTCAAAGCAAGCATCATGTGGGATGGAGTTACAGTTCGTAAATAAGAAAAGGATTATTTTTATGGGCCGGCCAAGCTTTGGTAAATATTTATTAATGATTTCTTTTCTCTCTGCAGTTGGCCTTGTCCTCTTGCGAGGTGCCAGGTGCACCCATCCCACCCATTCTCTCCCCCTCCATCACCCTCACCCTCACACCTCTCTGAGTTCAAGTGTAAGGCTTTTGCGTGGCGTTTTAATAAAATAAGATTGATTGTTATAAGGGCAAGTAGTGGGGCGGTGGGTTGGTGGGGGGATAGAGGAGAGAGTGTGGAGGGGGGCCCACTTAATGATTTCGAGCAAATTTTGCGGTGTTCTTGGCCTGCTGCCTTGGTCAAGGATATATGATGGGCATAGGGCAATTATTGGCATTCGATTTTTTTTCTCTTTTTTCTCTCTCTCTTTTTTTCTACTTTCCTCCATTGTTGTTCTCATGCTTTCTGATATATAAATATATATATATGTATGTATATCTGTAGAAATGGAGGGGAACGTTAGTTCTTTGTATACCCTTGGTAAAAAGGGCAGAAGTTTGTCTTGCCTCAATTGGAGGACTTTATGTTCGATTAAAGTCAAAATCAAACAGAAAATTATTTAATTTATCTCAAATTGATTCTAAACTCTTGAAACTCCTGAACCAAATAAGAATAAAAACCAATTTGATTATTTCTTTAGCATTTTTTCGGTAGTAAACACTTTTAGATACAAAAAAGAGTCTAAACTCTGCTAAATTTTGTTTAAAATCGAATCACTCTTTGATGTAACTCTAATACAAGCAAAAAGTTAAGTCAGCTTTGAGATAAAAGATGTTTCTTTAATGAAATTTAACAGTTTCCATCTGTAACTAAGCTTCAGGGGACTCTCAGCTTTTAGGCTTCTCTTACAAAAACCACAAAAAAGAGCGAGAAGACCTGATAAAAAGCCGCCCATATGTTTTTTTAGTGTGAAGGAGATATACTTTTAGTTGGCAGGTTTTTCTTTCAATCTCAAAATCATTTTTATTTGTCATATTGAAAAAAGTTTGACAACTAAGCGTTTTTTTTCCAGGTGAGTTGCAGTCGAAAATGCTTCATATGGCAAATCTAGGTATAGGTATAGGCACAATTTTTTTCCTTAGAAAGAGATCCTACATCTAGTAAAACTAAAAGAAACCAGAAATTTTCAATTTATGCCCAGCATTCGTATTGGGGCCAATAGAATATGAAGTTTTCATTTGGAAATCTGCTAAAACAAGTTAAAATTCTTCGTCGAATGAGATATTGTTGATCATATAATGCAAAAACAAGAGTTTAAAATGTGAATAAGATAGTCTAATGAGAATTTTTTCGATTGTAGATAGAAAAGAGAGAGAGAGAAGGAGAGACTCCCAATCAAGGCACAAAAGAAAAGAAGAGAAAAGTCTAATAAGAATTTCTTCAAACAGGAACTTGAAGTTTTGAGGTTTTGCCCAGATTGAAAGAAAGTAATTTTTTGGAGGTCATTTATTTGTAAGTTTCTTAAACTAGGCTAACGACGAACTAAAAGGGAAAAGAGGTCACAAAGAACCATGCAAATTTCAGAACAACAAACGGGTTGAGTAAGTTTTTTGAGGGTCATTTATTTAAATGACTTTACGCCTGCCTGCCTTTGCCCCACATCACTGCCTGCCATATAAATGAAAGAGATGAATTATGTTTGGGACGATCAATATCGAATTTTCATCCGATTTCAATCAACAAAACCTCATTCGACGAAGAATTTTATCCACTTGCTTTCGTAGTTAAACAGAATTAGAGCATTTAACATTAGTTAGTGTCGTTAAGTGACGGCAACTCCATATCAAAAATTCGATTTTTCAACCAATTTTGTGTAGTTCCTTTTAGTTTTACTAAACCTTTAACTTCTTCATCAACCATACAAGTTGAGTGGTATATATTTCTGGAGTCATTTATTTGTATCTTAAACTTTGTATCAAAAACTTTTTAAGAGTATAGAAATATTTCGTTGGCTTTTCGGTTTTTGAAGCTTGTAATTAAAATTTGTGAGTCTGTTGGTCGATATCACTGACACAAATATTGGCTATCAAATCGGTTGTTCTTTGTTCCTTCTAATTTAATTAACCTTGCTTTAATGTCATTTATTATGGGTTGCTTTGACCCAGCTTTTACGCGATTTCAAGGTATCCTATATAAATTGTTTATAACCCAACATCATCAGCATCATCATCATCATCATTTACAATGATGCATTGTCAAATTTGACTTGACAAATTGATAATAACTTTTAGCATATTGCTCTGACACTCTTTGCTTGGCAAAAGTAATAGTTATTTAATGAGTTTTTTTTTTTGTTGGCAGAGCAAACCACATTTTCTACCTAGTTACCATTTTGGCAGTAAGTTTCCATTCATCGTGAAGGCATTTAATTAAAATTTGCGCCTAATTAAATGTCAAAAACGCGACGGCACGAGATGCCTGCCATGACAGGACATTACTAGGCGTATGAGTGATGTCTGTATTTTCATTTCCATTTCAGTTTTCCTCTGCCTCTGCCTCTGTTTCTGTCTCTTTTAAGCGGCTATTTAGTGGCCGCTTTTCGACAAACATTTTCGTTTATTTGTTATTGTTTTTGTTTGTTTTTTTTTGTGTGGCATTAATTGAAAATTGAGGCTGAAAGTAAATTGAATTTTTGCCATTTTGATTGTCGGAAATACACACACACACATACATTATGACTGATTGATTTGCCTCTAAAATACACACACTCAGAAAACACATTTAAATATTTCTCCTAAAAAAAAAAAATAATAATAGTATAAATCATTTTTACTTTGCTTAATTGATGGACGAACATTTTTAATTGGAACTGAGTTGCGGTTATTACAAGTGTAAACGAAATAGGTGATGTCAGTTAGCGCTCAAATTTATGCAAATTAAGATTGTACTTAATTCAGCCACACCCCCATTGCCAGCCCTTCCCTACCTCAGCCCACTCCACTCACATTCAGTGTGGTCTATTGAAAGGTAAATTGCAATTATAAACGAAATATGAGTGCCACATTCTTTGGTAATTGGAATGCAGAGTGACACGGCGCAATACGATTTTCGTGAACTGAATTTATCGACTTTCAGCCAAATGAGAAAGGGAGAAAATGAAGGGGATAACTTCTTCTCAATTGACAATGCTAGCATCGAATTTCTTCGTTATTGATCGAGTTAATCTGCTTGCAGATAACAATCTAGTAATATTTTCAAATCTCGGACCCACAAGGTGGATCAACTAACTCCCTTTACCAACGAAAATCCTCAAGATGAAACTCTAAAGCGAAATTTAACTAACTAAACCCAAGAAAAGAAATCAAAATTAATCACCATAAGGCAAAGACAACTTTAATTTAAATATCAAATATATTACCTCTTTTTAACAAACAGCAAATTTTCGATGCCCGAAAAATGAATGCATTAGGAAGGAAAAAAGGGAGAAATAAGGGAAAATCAAATTCTAATTCATAAAATTTAGAAGAAAAAAACCATTGATTAACAAAAAGAATGAATAAAGTCTAGTTCGCACACATTTTCCGAAACGCTTTAAATACATTTGAAAAGTAAACACTGACTTAAAAGTGAATCGTTTTGGAAATGTGGAAAGTGAAACACAGCCTTAAATGCAAGTGAAGTAGTAAAAACAGTCCCCTGAATAAATTGGCGACCTCAAAACCTAGAGCCAGTTCGTTAGCAGCATGTAAAATAGCTCTAAAAAGTTGTCTTATCCGTAGACTTTGCTCAAAAGATTGATACCACTTCGCCAACGCTTAAACTAGTTGTGAATTACAACGTAATCAAGCAAAAAAAACAACAGGCGAAGGCTTTTAAAGCTGACAACACTTCAGCAACGCTTAAACTAGTTGTGAATTACAACTAAATGAAGCGAAAAACAACAGGCGTAGGCTTCAAAACCTTTATATGCAATGTTGTTCTAAATTTAATAAACTTTGTTATCTAATTAAGGACAATTAAACAAATAACTTTTGTTATTTTGAATCTCTTTAGTCAATTGGAGCTAAATCAGTCGAAAGCAGTTCCTTAACCCAAAGGATCATCAATTGAAATAAAGAACTTGTTGCATGGATGAATAATAATTGAAAAACCATTACCATATTCCATTTAAATTGCTCTATTCTATTATGCCAAGTTGGTTATTATTTTTTGAATAAGGTTTTTTTGTTGCACTAGTTTTGGCCTCATTCCATTTGGCCATTCATTGAGTCATTCAATGGTTTTGTATAGATATGTCACACACTCTCGTAATTCCCCCCTATCTGAGTTCCTTTTCGGATATCACAAACTTTTTAAACAAAAGTTTCTCTTGTTTCTAGTTGTTGTTGTTGTTGTTACTTTGTTGCGCTCACCTGTTTGAAATTCTAAGGATACATTAAAATTGTGTTTGGTTTTCCTTCTTCGGGTTCCTTTTTTTTCTATTTTTTTATTTATTGTTGCGTTGAGTTGCGTTGCGTTGAGTGCGTTGCGTGTCCTGTTGTATCCTGGCCACTGCACAAATGTTTGTTTAAAACAGAAAGACAGGAGCGGGAAAGAAGAAGGATGGGGAAGAGAAAGAGAAGAGGCTATTCAATTGATTATGACAGGACCGGACGAAGTGTATAGTTGTAGGCCGTTGTCCTCTTGCCTGTCGGACTTCCTGCAACAGTCAGCTGCTTCTGATTGCTGCTGTTGCTCCTTTTTATTTTTGTGCTTCTCCTGCTGATAGGATAAAGTTTATTTCTTTGATTTTTGTGGACTTTGCTGTTGTTGTTATTGTTGTTGTTATTTAAGGTCTAGTTTTAGTTACGATTTTTAGTTTTTTGGCGATTTTATTTTCTCTCTTTTTTTTTTTTTTTTTTTTAGATTGTCCGCTTTCTGGACACTTGCGAGAGATGCCGCCACGTTGTGCCGAGAGTGAAAGTTTTCTTCTTGTTCCTTTTTGCGTTTATTTTCTTTGTCTTTTTTGTTGTTCTAGTTGTTGTTGTTGTTGTTGTTGTTAACACAGTGAGGTGAATTTCTCTCACAGAGAGCCTAAACACACATTTTTGCTTTGAAGATATTGTTAACAATTTTTGTTTTTGTTACTGTTTAGCGTGAATGCGAGAGAGTGAGAGAGGGGGGGGGGGGGGGAGGGACAGAGCAGAGAGAGAGACAGAGAGAGAGAAAGAGTTTTTGAGTTATAATTTGTTCATTTTTCGTAGTTTTTGTTGTTCTTGTAGTAGGCTCACGCAGTTAATCGGAATAGAAGTGTCGTGTGGTGTGGTATGGTGTGTTGAGGTGAGGTGAGGTGAGGTCTGATGGTGGCGGCGGCGGCGAGGGCGGTGTGTGAGTGTGTGTGTGTCTTCTACTCTCGGGTTTTCGGAATATTTCTGTTCGTTCGGATTCCGAATTGTGGTACGTGGCGAATTTTGACGTTTTGTAATTTAACCTTCTGCCCTACTCTCGAATGCGTCATCGAGGCATCGAGTTGCCTTCACTTCACTTCACTTTACACGCACAGAGAGACACGCACAAACACGCACAAACACACGCACAAACGCACATAGATAAGACATTCACATAGAATTGTATTACTATTTATTTATTTATTTATTCAATAATTTGTTTGTTGTTCTTGTTGTTAGTTGCTGAAGAAGAAGAAGAAGCAGTAGAGGCAAAGCCATGTTGTGCTCACCGTAAAGCGCAGATTAAAGCAGAGCTTAAAGAGCTCTTCTGCACACACTTCTCTTCCTTCGACGTCTGTCCTCCGCTTGTCCGCCTCTTGTTTCTGTTCCTGTTCTCTCAAGGTTACTGAATTTCTTATTGTTTTTCTTTTCTTTTCTTTTTTTTTTGTGTGTGTGTGTTCTCTTTGGTTATTAGTTAGTTGCTTGTATTTGTTATTATTTGTAGTTAGTACGAGAGAGATTAGAGAGCGCCTCACATCAGGCCAATGAGCCTGATCCTATGGAGTATATCTACATGGTTTCCATGCACACACATCTCACACTGAAATCATTTCAAATCATTTCAAGGGAAGTGTGCTCCTTGCCTTCTTCTTTTTCAAATTTGCTCATTTTGTAGCATTCATTTTGCATTTGATTTCTTTCGTTTTTTTTTTTTATCAAGAGGAAGCCTTAAAATTTGTTGCACAGAATTTATTTATTTCTTTTTTTTTTTTTTTTGTTGTATATTAATGTGAATTTCTTTGGCTTGTTGTTGTTGTTTTTTGTTCCACAAAGCGCGTTTCTCAGATTTTTCTGGATTTGGTTTTTTCTTGTTATATTTTTTTCTTTCTCTTATTTTTTTTTTTTTTTTTTAAATATATTTAATAGCGGAGCTCCCCGTCTTGACCGTGTGGCTCCACTTCTCTGACTACTTTTCGGGATTTAGAACTTTGAGACTCGTTGGCTGGTTGCTTGGGACTCGGGACGTGTATGTGTGTGTGTGTGTGTGCGTGCTTGTGTGTGGCAAAGCTTTTCCCCAAAATCAAATATGTAGGCTCGACAAATGGAATCCCCGTCGAGACTGACTGGCGACTGCCTGGCGGAGCAAAGCTCTCTCTCTCTCTTTCTCTCTCTCTCTCTCTTTGCACTCAAAAGTTTGCGTTGTTTGGATTTTGTTATTTTAATGTCTCTCTGTATGCGGGTGGGAAGACCCTTAATGGGTGTGTGTGTGTGTGTGTGCGTGTGTGTGTTGTTTCGGTTTCAATCGTAGTCTCTTCGTTTTCTGTGTGCTTTTTCGAGGATTTCTTTCGTGTAATTGTTTTCGTTACGTTTGTTACGTTTGTTATGGGCACCAGAGCCCCAAACCCTGAACCCCGAGCTCCGTGCCCAAAGCCCAGAGCCAGTGAAAGCAGCCATGTGCCCAAATGGAGACGTAATTGTACACCAAGAGAATGAACTCCCACATAGAAAACACTAGAATGAATCTTAATCTTTTTCTTAATTAGAGATCTCAACTATAGAGACTTGTCGTTTCTCTTTAAATCTCATTTTCTGGTAGAGACAATAGGAAACGAAAATTCTGTTGTTGTTGTTTTTTTTGCGATCAAGTGCCATTTAAATGCGTCTAATGAAACTTTGCTCCCTTAAGTATGCAATAAATAAGTGAAAAAATGCTAATAAAAAATTTCAGAACATTCATGTTTAACTTTCCTCAAATTTTTTACGTACATTAATTTTTTTAGCCACAGATTATACTGAATGTTCTTAAAACTTTAAGAAAACTTAAGTTTTTGGCTATTTATTGAATACCTCAGGGGATAAATTTACCTATTTTTACAAGAGGTCTTATGCCGTTGTTTGTGCTCAGTTGTATCTATTCTGTGTCTGTTTTCTGTGTGAAAATAGAAACAATGTATATACGTAAGACAAAATGTTGATGAGCCAGGAACATGGAACGCCACAGTTTGAGAAATCCTTGTGGATCAACATTTGAGCTTTATCGATCCATCAATGCAATGATCCCAACGTTCTTTTCCCAGTTCCCATGTGTCCTATTTAAATGAGGTTTTTGCCCAGTCAAAATTTAGTTCAGTGTAGTCATAAAAACCATCCGCAGGAAACAGCACGTAAGCTAAGCAACCAACTATGCCACCCGCGCCCATTTTTTACGCCTCGACTCGTACACTCATTCGTCGTAAATGGCTTTTGCAAAAGCAAAAGCAAAAAAAAAAAAAAACTCACTCAATAGTCCGAAAAATCCGAACCGAAGCCTCCTGTGTTGTTGCCCATGAGAACGTAGAGACGAGACTTCCGAATGACCAGGTAAACCGAAGAAATGCCAGACGATGGGCAAAGCCGAGGTGAAAAGCTCTCTCTTTCGGTCGGTTACTCTCTGACACAGAGAGAGAGAGCGAGAGAGAGAGAGAGAGCGCACGTTTGACAGAATAGAAAACTCAACACAGTTGGCTGGCTGGCTAAGAAACGTCAAAATGCTTCTTGACAGGAGCGCCGCACACTATGAACAAGAAAATACAATTTGAAGAAACGGGAAAAAGTTCATCAGGTAACACACATCTAGGATGCTGAACACGACGAACACGACGTGAGAGAGAGAGAGAGAGAGAGTGAGAGAAAGAGAGAGAGACTGAGATGGAGAGAGACTGAGAGCAAGTGTAATAATGGGATAAAGGTGTGAGTATGAGTGACACGTTGTTGCATTTCCTAGCGCACAAAAGCAGGCAACACAATTTTGTATTTCGAAGGTTTCGCCTCTGCCTTTCAAGGTGTTGATGCGCGACGGAGGGCGGAGGGCGGTGGGCGGTGGGCGATGGGCGATGGGCAGGGGGAGTATAGTGGTCGTTTGTTATTTGCTGATTGAAGGCTAAGTGTTGTTCCCAATTTTGAAAACTTTTTTAATTGAATTGGTTTTCTTTTCATTTTGCTTTGCTTTCTCTCGTTTCTCGTTCGAAACCAAAAATTGACCCAGACATGGGAACCCGAACCTGACTTATCAGTTTTGGAATTATGTCATTCTGGCTGCGTCATTGTGTCTGGCTTTTCTTTTTGTTTTTTTTTTTTCATTATATTGATTTATTTATTTTTTTATTTTTTTTTTTTTTGTGGTTTATTTTTTTTGTAGTTTGGCTTATGACGAAATGAGCTTTGCACCAACTAACTATGACGTCATTGTTAACCCCGGAACTTTCACTAGTCCACTAGAACCAGCAGCAGCAGCAGCAGACCCTCCCCCCCCCTTCCCCTTCCCTTTCCTTCTATCTATCCTTATCCACTGTCAACTTTTGATGTCAACTCAAACTCGAACTCATTTCCATTTCCATTTCGCGTTGACTTGTTTGTTGAAAGAAAGTTTTTCTGTTTTTACGAGAGCTTTTCAGCTAGGTCCAGGTCGTCCCCAGTTTCATTTCGCCTTTTTTGGATTTACTATAAAGATTTATTTACCACCTCCCATCCCCCCCCCAACCGTTATTCTTCTTCTCATCCCTTGCACTCCTTACACTCAAGTAGATCTAATTAAAGTTTATATCAACCGAAATTTGTTGTTTTTGTTTTTGATTCTGATGCTGCTCAAGCTGATGCGCTGGGGTTGTTTTTCCGTTTCACTTTTGCCAGAAAAAGTAATTTATTTTAATGTAATGAGTTGTTTTGACCCCGCCAACTTTGTAATCTTAGCCTTGTGGGATGCTGGCCAAGTTGTTGGCCCGACCCGGCTCGGCCTGGCATCAGCTGCTTCAGAAATCACATTTTGTGGCCTGACATTTTTGTTTTTGCGTTTTTTGCGTTGTTTTTTTTTTCGCTTCTTGTGAAATGGGTTAACCTTTCTCAAGTCACAGCCCAGGCCAATCAAAGTCAAACAAATGGCATAAATAAGTCTTTACACTTTCTTCTCCAACTCAAAGGGGCGAAGCAAATTGCTTTCTAGGGGCGAAATATAAGAAATGAAATTCACATATTTTGTAGGATTTTTTCCCTTTTTCTTCCTCTTCTTCCTTAGTTAATTATGTTATTAAGTTTATGAAAATTTCCATTGGAGAAAAACAATATAATTCGTTAATTCTACTGCTAAATTCAAGTTGATCTCCATGAAGGGAGCATAAATGAGCCCTTTTAGCAAGGAAATTCTCAGTTGGGTTCTCTGTTAGAATTTTTTTCCGATTTGGCTTGGCATGGCATTCCTTTCTAGCCTCTGCCATCAATTGCATCTTTAAAGCTAAGCCCAGTTGAGGATTTCCAACTTATTCAAACGCATAAAGGGCGGACACAGGTATTATTGCTCATTTTCAAACATTTTCTAGATGCACGAAGATCAAATGAATCTTCATTGTCTTTCTTCATCTTCTTTTTTGTCCTAACCATTCCAAAATCGTGCATTAATTCGCTCTCTAAGCCATGTGCTTGTCTCCTAGAAATGCTAAAAATTATTCAAGTTTTCAGAGTAAACATATAAGTTTTCAATAGATCACAGATCGATAGGTAAAAAAAAAACCAAGCAAACGATTGAGAGACAAATCAATATTAAGAGTTGTTCAATTTTTGATCTGTTAATTAATTTATTCAATGTTCAAATGAAAGAAATCACAAAGCTGAGCCAAGATAAAGTTAAAAACGCTTTCAGACCCCCTAAAGTATGCCACAGAAAAGTAAATCAAGCAAACGATTGATAGACAAATATCAGCTATTAATATTTGATCTATTAATTGATTTATTCCACGTTTAAGCGCAAGAAATCACAAAGCTAGGCTAAGATAAGGTTCAAAATGCTTTCAGAATTTGGATAGTCTATACAAAGACCCCCCAAAGTATACCACAAAAAAAGTGTATGTTGGATTTTTTTTCTTGTATTAATACGCAGGAGATCACAAAAATTGTCTTGAAACATATTTAGAATATGGTTTGCTTGTACTAAGGCCCCCTAAAGTATGCCACAAAATGCCCTCAGCATTAGAGGTGGAAAACTATCGATAGTCCAACAACGGTTGATAGTCCCAATATCATTTCAAGAGTTGGTTCTTCTTGTCTGTCATCAATCTAACTACCGTTCAAATCCGCTTGGGACTATAGATTTTTTGACTATTATTAGTTTAGTAGAATGAGCCCTCCTAAAGTTGCATTTCCTTAATTTTCCAACCATTTTCAATTAAATAACAACAGTATTAGTTTTGTTTGGTTTTTCTTTCTTTTCGTTTTTGTTTTTTTCTCTTTTGTATATATATACACACAATATTTCATTATACTTCAATTTGCCTTCTGTAACAGCTTTCTCTCTCTCTCGCTCATATATTTTATATGTATATTTCTAAATAAATGTATATAGTATATATGTATAATTCCTTATCTTCTTTTCTTTATTTTCTCATTCTGTTTTTTGTTTTTTTTTTTCGTAATAATTTTTTGTTATTTTTTGGGTATTTTTGTTTCTTACGTTTATAGTACAAACAAATACAATATTTCTTTCTTTCTTACATTTTTTTCTTTTGTTTTCTTTCTTAACTAAGTGTAAATTTATGTGTAGAGAGCGCGCTTAGAAATTTACGCCTAAAAAAAAAACAATAAAAAAAAAATAATCAAAACTCTGTTGTGCACTCCACTCGAAATAGTTACAACTTGTTGTAAGTTTTTGTTGTTTTCTTTTTGTTGTTGCTGTTGTATTTATAATACACGTAAAGTGGATAAAAAATGAGACATCTATACAAATACGTTTAGTTTTTAGTTTTTGTTTCAGTTAAAATAAAGTACATACATTCAACGAGTCATTCGATTTAAACCACAAAAAATTATTGTACCACATTTTTCTCTGTGTGTGTGTGTGTTTCGAATATCAATCGTATATATAGTATATATATGTATATATATATAAATATCAGCAATTGTTCCAGTTATAAAGAGTCTAGATAATGTTTTCTCTCTCGCTCTCTCTCTTTCTCTTTCTCTTTCTCTTTCACGTTCGGTTTGCATCTACTATCCCTCTCTAAGTAAGCAGGCAGGAGGGTGGAGTGGGAGAGGGGGGTTGGTTAGCTAATTGACGAACTTTTGTTTCAAAATAAATAAGTTAGTTCAATGATCGTCTTCTCTATATATACACACAGATACATAGATAGTTAGATAGATAGATAGATAGATAGTTAGATATATTGCCGACTAATCCTTGCCTAATCCTTGCCTTATTCTTGCCCCTAATCCTCGCCCTCATATCCCAAGCACCACAATTGGGATAGGGGCACAGCTGTGGACTAGCTACCACCACCAAGACCCTCATCCTTGCGTGGTCGCAATATAAAATTGAGATTATAATTCGTATTGACGGCATAATAGACATTTGCGTTCTTGGGCATGACCAGCTCCTTGTCGGGCAGCACTTGGGCCAATGTATAACGATCGGGATCATCTTCTAGGCCCAGTTTAACCATGGCATTGCGTATAACCTGCGGCGTTCTCTCATTGTTGCCCAACATTATGCTCTTGTACAGTACAATGCCATCCAATTCAATGTTATCCGTCTCGTAGGTAACACGAATAATATAGAAATCTGGCGCAGATTGTGGTACACCACCGGCTGGTTGCACCAATTGAGCATTTATATGTGGCGAGCCACCGCCGTTTGACGATGAGCCATTCAAGTTGTTGGCTGCATTCTTAAGGCCATTGCCCAGCGATTGGGAATGTGTCAATTTGCCCGATTGCCGACCACCCGAATTACTCGAATCCATCGATAGATTGGATACGCTGCTCGATGCGGACATTAGGGATGTATGATGAGCATCACGATCGAGGGAATTATGTCGCGAACTGGTGCTACTATTCAATTCACAATAGAATTGGGATCCCGCTCCGCTACTCGAATTGGAGTGTATGGAATCAGTCTTCCTGTGCCCCATCCCCATCATTATCGAGGCCGTGGATGAGGCTGATGTATTGGTATTGGTTAGAGATGTATTTGTACTAACCACCGATTTGCGTGGCGCCGGCGGTGGTGCCTCCAAGCGGCAACTTAAGGCGAAGGCCTCCCTCTCGTCGAACAATGGTATCGAGGCAAACCAATGATCGAAGAGGGCATCCCCTTGAAGATTATATGTATTGGCCGCTCCTTGCAGCAATTTGATTTGTGCCAATACCTCAAATTCCTTGCGTTTCTTATCGAAATTGATCAATTTATCTTCGGTCAAATAGTCCGGATTGGCTGTATGTATCATTGTTAGATCGGTTAAGAATGTACCCAGATATGGTATGGTGCCATGTGAGGTTTGGGTACCCAGATTCTGTATGATCTTATGTAAATGGCGATCCGATTGATCGCTAGCCGGATCGGGATTCTTGGCAGTGCCCTCACGTTTTAGGACCTCACGCAATGTCCATGCATTGTTCTCCTCCGAACAGATGCGTGCGAGTTCCGTGAAGACTTCCATCTAAAAAAAAAAAAAGGAAGCGACAATCAATATATGTATGTGGTAAAAAGAGAGATAGTTGCCCCCTTCAGTATGCAGTAGTAAGATCTTTAAGCATTTTAAGCTACAGTTTCTTTTTAAAGTCCTTTAAGATTGAAATTCTGAATTGTTGACCAACTATTCCTTCCATACATGGTCAAAATTTCACTTATTTCACCTTGGAACATGAAATTTGACCCCTAAAGTATGCATTACTTAAATGAAAATGTTAATTTAAAGGAGTTCATGAGTTTTTTTTTTAGCAAAGTAATCCAATTATTAGCTACAGAGTATTTCAAATGGCCCTTCAAGTTGTAAAAAAGTGCATTTCAAGTGTCTATAGCATACTATAGGGGGCAAATTTTAACTTGAAAATTTTTTGGCACGCAGACTTATTTTTCGTAAATTTAAAATGTTTCACTGTTTATTGCATACTTTAGGGGGGGGGGGGGGCAACCATTTGCACAATTTCACCCTCAATTACTACTTACACGCTCTTTGGGCAGTACTTCCCAGATTTTCGAGAGTCGATATATCGAATTGGAATTTAAAGCCGATATAATGGCTTTCAATGAGCTAAAATTCTTGAGCATACGCAGCTCTTGGGCAATATCAATCCAACGGGAAATGTTTAAGGCGCGTTCCTAAAAAAAATAAAACGAACAAAATTTATAGTACTTCTCCTTCTCATTCTCACACTCTTCTATTTCTTTCACTTACATGAGGCTTAAGACGATCAATTAGAATACTGGAAACCACACGAAATAGCACAGCATTGAACTGATTAATGGTGGCCACCACAGTCTCGGAACCCCCACTGTCTCGTCTGGCCCATGTATGACCCAGACATTGATGGGGTATCAGTCGTTTGAACAATTCCGTGTCCATGCGTGTTAGCTGCTCGGCAAAATGTCGCACTGGGACATGGGGGAAACGAAAGGCCTGAAGGAAATGTGTTGGTCCACGATAGATGGGTCCACCGCCGCCACCGCCCATTGTGGATAGATAAAGGCCATTGAATTGATCGCTTAGATCGTAGGTGGAGCCATAATGATGCGGTGACATCATAAATTGTGCCTGTTGGACATTCCCACCAGTGACGCCAGCAACAGCTAGCCAAGGCAAACCATTCGTTTCCATGCCGACTCCTCCTCCTCCTCCTCCTCCTCCTCCTCCTCCTACGCCGCTACCGCTGCTACCGCCACTGCTACTGCCATATACAGACTGCCTAATCAAACGCTCTAAACGATTCATCACTTTAATATACAATTCGGAACGTTTCAATCGTTTGGTGGCAAAAGCCAAAATCTGCTGCAGATTATCCTCATGCCAATCCTCGGGAAAACCATCTAACCATACATGCAATGCCGATACCAGAGTCTTCTTATGCTGCTCATGTATCGATGATTGCGGCTCATAGCTGGGATCCAATTGATTTTGCTCAATCTCCTCCACATGCTTCTCATGCAGGGCATCGTAGCGTTGGGTTAGCAAGCTCAAAACTTGTTTCGGTGTCGAGAATGTGCGATACGTTGATAGAAAGACATTTATAAATGTCGATTCCAATTCACCATCATCGGTGGCCAGAGCCTCGACCAAGCGAGCCAATGTCGCCGCCTTGACAAAGCGCACTCTCACTGTTTCCCACTCCAAATGAGAGATTTCATCATCCGAGTCCTGCTACACACACACACACACACACACAGAGAGAGAGAGAGAGAGTAAAAATAGTTTATCATTTTAATTGACTTTTATCTTAATCCATTACTCACATTGCTGGCCGTTGGAGTGGGTCTATGATAGCGCACCTTCTTCAAATAGACGGTGAAAATTGCATTCTTTTCGTGCTCCTCGCCCCAAAGGCGCCACGTGGGCTATAAAAATTGATTAAAAAAAAAAAGGAAACGAAATGAATTAGTGAAATTGATTGAAAAGTGATTCACTTTATTTAGCCTTGCCCAAGGCCCATGTCCTTGACCAATGTCCTTGCCCTTGTCCTCCTGGTCTCTTGCTATTATCGTTTTTGTGTGAATTGATTTGCTACCACTTTCATTTAATAGCAAACTCAATCGATTTAATTGACCTGCAGCCCCATTAATGACCATCATCTGGTGGCCTTTTCTATTTCTAGCTATAACCACACACATTAAATATTTAATTATACATATTTTTTTTAGTAACCAATCCAGCTTTTACTGCGTTTTTCTTTTGGCCTATGAGAGAGTCGAATACTTAGTTTTAGGTATCATAAGTAACTATATATTTGTTCTTGGCCACTACCAAAACAAGTCTTGATCATTCGTTGCCATTTAGACGCAACAAGAGAGAAGTATTAATGGTAACAAAATACATGGCAGGATTTACAATAACTTTCATGTCAGAGGAAATAAACGATATATTCTATATCCCTGAATCTTAACAAATTTGGTTTGGATACTTCAAAAAACAGCAAATTTCTTCATAAGAGAACTTTCCCTGCTTTTTTGAGAGCTTTTGTGATATATGTAGTAGTTTGATCTAACTAAAGATTACTTGAAAAAAAATGGTTTGAATAGCCTGGCTAAAGCCTTTTGAGTAGTATTATTTAAAGGACTTAAGAGCTTCACGTGCCCATAGAAGATGCTCTTAAACTGAGACTTTGAGATAGACACTGTTTCTCTTGCTGATCAAGGGGTCAAAATACTTTATCAAATATAGAAAAATAGCGACCTTTTTTAGGTGCATTCTGAAACCTCTTGAAACACATATAATAATAGAAGAATTGAAAGTGGAATTGTAAGAAAAAAAAAAAAAACAAACAAACCACAACTCCACTTAACAGAAAGTGCAACAAATTACGCATACGCCATGGTAAATACGATGCAATGTCTCGAGCTCACAACAAAGATGATTAAAAAAATGAGGAAACCCTCGCAACTTGATTAAAAAAGGACTTGGAGCTGTGTGTTTGGGTGTGTGGATGTATGTGTGTCTGTGTGCTCGACACTTCTGCAAAAAAGGAATAATAATAGGAAATCGATTAAGTGCACTTGTTAAGCACAAAATTAAATGAAAGCTTATGGCCCTCACATTATTCCATCGCATCTGCCCACCTCCTTCTTATTCTTCTTCTTCTCCTTCACCACCTACTCTCGACTTTGTCAATTTATCATTCATTTAATTTTAGACCACAATTTCCGTTTTGTAGATTTTTATTTGTTTTCCTTTAATGTGATACGATAACTGCTAAATATTTCCAATATAAACATTATGTCTTCCGAAATGTCGAACTATAAAAATGTTCTGCCAAATTGTATATGGAAGAGCTTTTCATTTTTCTCTCTCTCTCTCTCTCTCTCTCTCTCTCTCTCTCTCTCTCTCTCTCTCTCACTCACTCACTCACTCACTCACTCTCGCTCGCTCGCTGCCAATGAAATTAAGAAAATTGTTTTTCATTTGGTGGAAATTCGCCACAGAACAGACTTTGTCTGTGTCTATCATTTCCGTTAAATAGCTAAAACAACAACAATAACAAAAAAGAAAGGCGAAAAGCCGACACATTTGTTTTAGTCTTGTCAGAGATCAGAGATTGCTACATTTATATGGACAGACTTTGGTATTTTAATTGCCAAATAAATAGCTAGCTATTTTAGTATATAGTAGACAAAAAGTGTTCATTTTCGAAATAAAAAATCAATAATCTAGTTTATTATTTTTAGCCTGGGATAACTCTCTATGAATACATATCGACTTGTCGAGAGTTATCGATAGGTTTTCTGTTTAATTTACCATCGGTCGGTCAAGAATACAAATTGTATCTTCTGTTGAACTTATCAACTAGAATATTCCATCAAACTACCGAGAGTTATCGACAGGTTTGCTGTCTGTTTTCTTCAAGAAAACAAATTGTATCTTCTGATGGACTTATCAACTAGAATATTCCATAAAATTATCGAGAGTTATTGACAGGTTTTCTAAATAATTTACCATCCGATCGGTCAAGAATACAAATTGTATCTTCTGTTGAACTTATCAACTAGCATATTCCATCATATTATCGAGGAAATGACCTCCCAAGGCATACAACTGGAAGTCTTAAGAAGCTTAGACTTAGTTCTCTCTTATATTTATATCGATAACTTTTCACTAATCGAAACATTACTCCGTGTAGTTAAGCTATTAAAACATATTACTTCAAATGGCCTCCAACCTATCGGGCTATCGTTTAGGTAACAACGAGAAATAATACTGGTATATCGATAAGTTTTCACTAATTATTTTGAAAGCAAAACTATGAAAATTTGAGATATTTCGAGATTTCTCAGTATAGTTTGGTAAAATTTCTGAGAAACGATTTGGATTACTCACAAAATTCTATTTAATTTGAAGTTTTGCACTTAATTATCGTAGATTATGTATGTGCATATATTGTAAATGATCCGTGTATGATTTTCACCGATTGCGTTCGGCGTGCCAATGGCAAAGCGTGAAATGGCATTAAATGTTTTACTGAATGAATGAATAAGAAGCATGAGCCAACAACAACAACGAAGATGGGGGCACACAATTTCAATCTGAGGCGCCTTCCCCCTTCCCCCCATTACCCATCCAAAACCAAAGCCAAACCAAAAGTAGCAGCAGCAACAGCAACAACAAACGAGAATCATAAACAAATTACAACAAAGGCAAACCAGACAAGCGACAACAACTGACTGACCCCAAATGAGACCCCGAAAAACGCGAAACATAAACATGCCCCCAGATATGTACATACGTATGTATTTGTATACATAAATATACGCATATATGTATGTACATATATACACACATATATAGAAGTATGTATGTAGATGTACTCATGTTCGGCCAATTAATTGCCCGCATGCGCTTTAATTACATCAAAGCAAAACAAAATTAATCGAAATGAAAAGTTCTGACTTTGAGGCCACCCTGTAATATATAGTTATCGTTAAGTTATCGATTAACGAGAACTTTAGAAGCACTATCAATAGTTTTCTTTAGTCCAAAGCAATTCACTTTGTTTTCAAGTATCACATTGATTGATAGCTCTCGCAGAGTAATCGATAATTGGAAGCTTAAAAGCACTATCGATAGTTTTCCATCATTGCAATACTCTTTAATCGATAGAGAGTTATCGATAAAAGAGAATCCTAATAGTCCAAAGTTGTTTAAATATCAAATTAACCCCTTTGTTAAAGAGCTCTAGTTAGGGCGTCGATTATTTGGAAGCACTGTCGTTTCTGGAATCCACTTCACTAATAGATAGCCTACATTAAGTTATCGATATATAGTTTTCTGATATCCAAAAAAAATTTACACTATAGCCAATATCGACAACTTATCGACTTAGTTATCGAACCAACAACAAGTCGATGAAGCTTTTTATGCTCCAACACAAATGTTATCAAGAGTTATCGAAAAGCGATTATTACTTATCAGCTAAATGAGTTTAGGAAATAATTTTGCTCTGAGACAAAATGAAGCTCTAGATAACTTTTAACTCCCAACTTAAAATTGTCTTTCCATAGAACAAGAATATACATATATACTGAATAACATTTGCTTGTTGCATTCGGAGTGCCTAATATACCCGTTTATCCACTCAATTATACGGGATAACAAATTTGTTTAAATGTTTAGTTAAATTTTTCTTCATTTTTTGTGTTGTTGTTGTTTTCTTGGCTTTTTGTTACGGCCTCATTTCGTAAAAAGTTTTCTGTATTTCGTAAATAAAAAATAATAAAAAAAAAAAACACTTAAGTGGTCAAAGAGTGTGTTTGTTGTTGTGTTTTGTTTTTGTGTTTCACTTTGGCATGTAATTGTGCATTTATTTAAGTTTTTAAAGTGAGAAATATTTCCATCACAACTTTGGTAAATGGCCTTGCCAAAAACCAGAAGAGTGAGAACTGCGAATTAATACAAGAAAATTTGGAAATTCAACAAAAATTATTATGAACTTTTCGACGGAAACGGAAATGCATTTCATTCCTCACAAAAAAATTCGACCTTAAATACCTTAAATAGAATGCGATTTGTTTTTCGAACCAGTTTAAGTTTTGTTTTGCAACCAAAATTTTAGAAAATCGTCGGCAATTTTCGGCAACTAACTTTTAAGAGGATTGCAAAGCGTTTAAAACTAAAACTAATCTCTTAATTTGAATGAAGCTTCTAATTTTTGGTAATCAAATGGATCAGACTACGCGTGAAATCTTCCATAAGTTCTAAAGAGCGAGAGGGAGGGGGTTAGTAATAGTTACATATATATGGAAGACTTCCCATTAATGTTTGACCTATGAAAGACTAAAAACATAATTGAAAATATGTTTCACTGGTTAAAAAAAAAAAAAACATTGCTCATTAATCATATTTATAAGTGAAATATCATTTCCTTTCTGTTCCTTTATTTTGACGCAAGTAGACAATGCGAGAATAAGAGAGAGAGAGAGAGAGAGGGAGAGAGGGGAAAGCTAAAGCGATTTGAGATTGAGAGGAGTCTTCTGCTGCTGGTATAATGCGTCATTAATTAAAGAACAACAAAACAAATGAAGCAAACATATGTACAATATATTTACATATAGACAAATGTAGTGAGGAAAGAGAGGAGGACGGAGGGGGGCAGCCAGCTTGCCAGCCAGCCAGCCGGTAGCAACATTTAAACACAGAGCAACAAAACACAAAAATTGCCAAATAAATAACAAATAAATTAAATAAATACACACAGACACACACACACACACACACAGATAGATAGAAAAATGTATGTATGTATGTATATTTGGGTTTTTGTTTTTGGCATCGGCATCTGCCGACAAAACGTCGCTAGCTGATCTTGTGCATGGCTCCTCATGCAAACGGAATTGATTAAAAGTTGCCTTCACATTGTATATATACGAGTATATTACCCCTACTATACCTACACATATATGTACATATGTGCATATACATATATGTAGCTACACCATAGATTTCCGATGTTTTTGCGCCAGTGTGCAAAAAAAAAATTTTAAAAAAAAATACAAACAGTGCTCAATTAAACCCAAGCACGCTACAATTAAACGAAGAAAAAACCAAACACACACACACACACACACGCACGCACACTTATGATTTTCACTGATCATGTATATATAATATAATGATCGATTTCCGTGAATTAATACGAAAATTAATGAAAAATTTTCTTAAAGACGCAAGCACTTCAATTGGCAATAATATTCAAAAATTTCTTGTACTTGTCAAGCAGTGGAAACACTTGTCAAGCAGTTCCCCATTCCCCCATTCTTGACTATGGAATGCTATGTAGTTAAAAATCTCCGATTTCCCATTGAATGTAAATAATTAACATTCCACCGCCATACCCCTTTTAGAGATGCCTGGGGTGTAAGGGGAAGCGAGGGGGAGTGAGAGGAGTGTGGGTTGCCTGCCTCATGTTGCATGCAACTGAAACAATTAATTAATATTAAATGGCCAAACAATTAAATAAACATCATAAAAAAAAATAAAAAAAAATAAACGCAGTGTCAGTGACTCATTCCATTCCATTTCATATCATTCAAGCCATTCAATCATTCCGAGGCGACATCACTGCAAGTCGTTGCCTGGCACATAGCCCCCGCCCACACCCACACACACACCCCCCCTCGATACGATTTATTTACCTTTGTATAAGTATATTTCTTGGCATGTAAATCTTTGGTCTTCTTTGATAAATTTCGAAGAGTTGCTCCCGTACAGGCGCATAGATACTTTAGGCTGGCCACCACTTTCCTTTCGGCATTGGCCACCGCCGATGTGGCATCCAAATCATCATAGGAATTCGAGTGATACGAGCTATTCCTACGTGCCTTGGCCGAGGCCGAACGTGAACGTCTCTGCTGGCAAAGGGATGTGGGCGTGGCGGGTTGCTGTGGCGTTGTCGTTGTCGTTGATGATGACTTCTTTTGTCGTGGACATGTGTGATGATGATATAGCGGTGGCATCGGCGTCGGCGACGTCGTTTGCTGTTGATGATGATGATGATGATGATGATGATGACGTTGTTGTTGATGATTATGATGCGACGGTTGTTGCTGCTGCTGTTGCTGTTGCTTTTGATGATAGGCACATGACTTGATTTGAGTATTATTGTTGACATGTCGCCATGCATTGCTGAAATCGGTATTATCCAATGGCGGCATCAGGGCACGATTATAACCAGCTAAATCCTGCAGCTGATAGGCACAAGTGTGACTTTTGATAAGCGTGGACTTTGGTTGTTGTTGTTGCTGCTGCTGCTGCTGCTGCTGCTGGTGTTGGTGATGGCTATGTGGGCAACTACAGTTTGCTTGGCTTGTGAAATTCTGTAAATTTTTCTTATGTGAGTGTCAATAGCCGCTTATGTGTATTGTTTTTTTTTTTTTTTTGTTGGGTTTGTACTTGATTTTTGGTTCTGGTTCATTGATTGACATTGGCCCTCAACTCGCACTCTTCTCTCACTTACCCACTCACTCACTCACTCACTCACTTACTCTCTAAACAGTTCATTCACACATGCGCACACTTGAGCCCCTGACCTTGGCTACGATTTAAGACAACCTCATCATCATCATCTCCCTCCTCACCCCAAATACGACTCTACTACACACAATCAACACTCATTTTATTCAGCTGTTTTGGGCAACAACAAAAATAGACACTGACAAACAATTGAAGTATCAACAAACAACAGGAACATAAAAGTCAATTTTGACAACTCGAAATTTGGTATGTATGTATGTACATACTTCAAGTGGCGTCTCGTCTTGCCTCGCCTCATTCGATCTATCCAAATTTGGTTATATGGCTGGCTTAACCCCCTTGTTTCCTTCCTTCCTTCCTTTCCTTGCTTGCTTGCCGTGTTTTTTTTTTTAACAATTTTACATTGTTTTACAAGGCTCCCTCTCCCTCTGCCCCTTTGGGCCACTATAAATAGTATGTATTATCCAGATATGTATGCCCAACTTTTACAGGAAGTTATTATCATTGTTGTTGTTGTAGTGTGTCACGCCCATTTTTGCCATTCTCTAAACACAAATACTCTAGCCAAGCCAATAATACTCTATACAAATCAAGGTGGCCAGCTTCCCCTCTTGTCCTCCTTGCATGCTGCCCCCTTTCACTAGCTACATACATATGTCTCTATTGATTCTAATTTTGATTTTCTTTTTCTTTTGCAGAAAGAGGAAAATGCTCTTTTACTAATTGAAAGCTTGGAAAATGGTGAGTACTTTTAGTTAATGCATATATTGAGGCTTAGGGCTTAGAAACGAAGGCAATCTACCCCTTACCCTTCCACCCCCCCCCCTCCCCCCTCGTGACTATGTCCTTAGTTGTTACTTTGTTTTGGGCGGAAAGTGCGTTACGTTTTGCTTTTCTTCTTACTATTTTTATGGGCTTCTGTTGCCTCTTTTACGGGACAGAGAGAAAAGATGATGGACCTGCCACCTACACCCGCTCCCCAATCTCCATAAACACCATACACACACCCCCCCCGCCCCCCAACCCCACCCACCAAGTCAATTTTCATACAGGTTGAACGATAAATTTAGGCCAAGCTAACAAACAAGCAACAAAAAACAAAAACAAAAAGTAATTTCCAGTTGACCTGCTCTCTCTGTCTCTCTGTCCCTTTCTCTCTCGAACTAAACTGAAGACAATTATATAACTTGTTTCTTGTCGCAGTCAAATCTGATTGGCCCAGACGCAGATCCAGATCCAGAACCGTGTTCGTGCCCGGGTCAGACGTGCGTAAGATGAGCGAATAAATGGCTATATACATATAAGTACATACGAATGAATGGTTAAACTGAACTGAATGAAACGTGCTTGAATATCACACATATCAAATTATATTTTAACGCTTTGAAAATCCTGCACATCCATCTTACACAATAATAAAATTAAATCGGGCATAAAATAATACATCAAATTTTGCCATCTAATCGAGCACGTTCCATGATGTGCCTAGGCACCATTTTGCATTCAATTGCTTTAAAGTTAATTGAAAAATAGTCCAGACGGCTTACCTCCCCCTCCCTTTCCACCACACATGGCCCTCCCGCCCAACACCCTATCAACATGATGCATATACATATCATAATCTATATATACATATACATATATACTAAATTCAAAGTCGAACACGTAATCTATTTATTTCACACGCTTAATCTCTATCTTAGGCTTCAAACCTAGACCCATATATCAGTAGAAACAATGAATAACCTGCTAAGGATGAATGGATTCTCTATCTATGACCCGCCCTGCTCCGCCCCCCCCCCTCCCCCCGCCCTCCTCACCACTTCTAATCGATATGCACATACATTGCACTCAGTTTGGAGCTCAGAGAACTCGAATTACACCAAACAAAAGCAAACGAAAAAACACCTTTGAATCATTTGCATAAAGTTTCGTTTCGTTTCGTTCGTTTCGTTTTACAAATTCATGATTCATCAGAGAGGAGAACGTTACCTCCAACCCACCAAACCCACCTCATTCATCTCTCGATTCCCAGGCAAAACCCATTATTATGTAGTATGTATTGTCAAAACTTAGACTCTCGCCGCCTCAATTATAAAGAAATGAACTAAAATTATGGCAAATTGATGATGATAATGATGATGATGATAATGATGATGATGATCGTGATGATGGTGATGCGGGAGCCCACATCATCTGTCTATATATAGAGCAAAGTGGACTGACGGTCTGACCTTTCGCTGAGGCTTTTCCAGCTAAACGTGTGTGTGTGTGTGTGTGTGTGTGTGTGTAGGAGAAGGAACAGCATTAAGGGGATTTCTAATTGAATGCCCACAGAAAAGATATTGCAAAAATAGAATAAACGCAAATAAAAACAACAACGGAAAAAACAGAAAGGAAAACAAAAAAAATAAAAAACCCACAGAAAACCAAGCCAAGTCAAGCCAACATCAAAAGTTGATGGTCAAATGAATGAGGGAGTAGCAGAAGAAGGAGGAGAAGCAGGAGGAGGAGGAGGAGGAGGAAAAGAAAGTGAAGGTAGTGGTGGAGGCGGGAGATTAGATGGTGCTATGGGATTCTTTATTTTTACAAACGACCCCAAAGACCTGCCTCTGACTGACTTGACTGACTGACTAACTGGCACGGGTTGTTGGCGTCGTTGCACAGAAGTCAAATAAAGCAAAACAAAATGCAGAAAACAAAAAATACAAAATTAAAAAAAAACTATAGGAGAATAAATTGAAACTAAAAACGTTTCGAGTCTCTCTCGCTCTCTCTTCCTCTTTCATCTCATGTTTGACTGACTGACTAAATGACTGAATGAATGTCAGTTACATTTGAGTGCATCCGACGCACTCAGCTTGACAAGAGAATATCCCCGCCACTCCTTCACCCCTCCCCCTCCCCATCCCAGCACTTTGCCCATATCACCCTATTCGCTCTCTGTTGCCGCCACTCACTCTTTCTTTTGGGCATTATCAAACCACATCCGGCTATGCAAAAGCGAATACAAAAAGAAATGAAAATATCAATTTAGTGTTTGCTAAACATAAAAACAAATAAATGCAAAAATCAATTGCGAGCTGTTTAAGGAATGCGAATAGATGGCAACTCTGGTGAAAATACATATTAGCTCCGATCTCTCTTGTTTCAACAACCCTGGCAAAAATATTGACCCTGATGAAAATGTTCAAATGGAAATAATAATATTGATAACTCACTATCTCCCTCTCTCTCTCTCTCTCGCTCTCTCTCTCTCTCTCTCCCTCTGTTATCTTTCTCTACGATGTACCCTATGGCAACCCTGGTTAAAATATTAAATTTCAATGCAAAGAATTAAAACATTATCAATCATTTCTTGTTCACTATAAGCAGATTAAACAAATCTTTAAGATACAAAGAAATATTTGCTTAACTTTAGTTAAATCTAAAATTCTTGCAATTTTTAGTGGAACTTGAAAATTGACGGTACATCCATATCTCAATACAGTTTATCAAAGAAGAATTGGTAACAAGTTTAGCAAAAAATTCTGAGAAAAAATTGTTTCCCTAGCACAGAAATCTTTTCTTCTATCAAGTTTAACTAAATATATTTGAATAGCAATTGTCTTAAAAGTATTCAAAGATCTCTAATTGAAAAATTTTTCCATAGAACCACCATCGGTCGTGGGACGGGGGGTGGGTGGGGAATGTTTGTTTGTGGGTTGTTGTTGTTGGCCTCTGTTTCATTAAACTCTCTGTGGAGATTTATATGTAATTTTAATATTCGTTTTCTTATCCAAATGTAAATAACCCAACCCAGAACCTAACGTAAATATTCCAAAACACATACACACACACACACATGCATATTGAAGTATTGATGAGTCAAAAGACAAAACAAAAAAATCTATTCAGATTGTGATACCAAAAATCAAGTACAAACAACAAGAAATTCATAAGGGGCGCATATTTAGCAAATATTAAATTGATGTAGGTTTTTTACCGCAGCCACCCACCCAAGATGGGGGTGTGCGGTGGTGGGGAGTGGGGTCATTTTACTAATATTGCGCGCTCCTTTTATGTGGTTAAGCTTTTTACCATTTGAGATTAACTGTTGTGAAAGAATGTTGTGAAAATTGCTTCTCGCTTGTAATTTATGACCATTCAAAAATGAAGGGAAAACAAAATCGATATTCCGATTGCTCCTTTTATAGCTTTCTCCTTCTGTTTGTTGTTGTTTTCCTTAGCCAGTAGTAGTAGTAGTAGTAGTAGCTTTCCGGGAAGATGATGATGACGACGACGACGTCGAAGATGATGATGATGATAATGATGTTGTTGTGGATGAGTCAACAACCCACACACACATATATACGAGACAAGAGGTGATGGTAATGGTGGGTCGGAATCCTTGATGCAACCACCCCAACCCTTTTGTCGCCGTATCAAGGGTTCGTTGCACTACTACGTTCAATTGATAGACAGAGACTAAAGAATCTGGCTGGCTGGCTGGCCTCGCCTGATGGCGGCGCTGTTCCCCTCAACTAGTCTGTGATTCCTTTTTATTCTATTTCTCCTTTTTTTTTTGTTTTTGTTTAACCGTTGCTTCTGCCGCTGCTCCTTCTGTTAATCACGCCGTCCATTTCGCACAGGAGACGACAACGTCGTGCAACATCAATTTCTTATGCATTTTTCTCTGAATTTTTCTTGTTTAATTTTTGTTTTCTTCCTTTCTGTTTTGCTCAAGTTTTTTTAGTTGTTGTTTCTTTTTTGTTTAACAAAAACCACAAGAAATAATAATTATAAAAACATTACCAAAAAAAAAAAAAACACACAAAAGGAATTAACGCACACACAAAATTGTCGGTTTTTTTTTTTTATTTTTTTGTTTGCGGGTGGAGGGCGGTAAGGGCGCGAGCGCGGGACACACACAGACAAATGTATTAGCTCTCTGGCTGAAACGGAAGAGCACACAACCGCCGCCAACAACTGTCGAAAAAGCACTCAGGCCGAGACATAGAACAACAACGACAATTTGTTCTCCCTCCCCATAATGCCCAGAGTATGAAGCTGCACCGACTTTTGTGTACCCTTGCAAACGCAGCAACACAATTTATAAGCATGCAAGAAATTTTACATAACTGTAGAAATAATTCAAGTGCAAATTACTTGCAGTTAATTCCTAATAGAATTCTGGTTAATCGTAAATATTTATATACATCTGAGGAGTTGTTTCACCTTTGAGTAGCTTTAACTTTTTAACTTTTTAACAGAATGAATATAGTTGGGTTTTTGCAAGAGTATTTCAAAAGTTAGTCTGCTAACTTACAGATGGCTCATATGCGAGTCTGTTAACTAACAGAACTAACTAGCATTGTTCTCTCGATGCTTTCGCTCTCTTTCTTTCTCTTCTACTCTGTGGCGGGGGTGGTTTATGCGCCAACAATTTAAATTGCGTCGGCGTATAGTCAACTCTCTTGCTTTCTCTCTTTCTCTCTACATACCTCCTTCGCTTTATATTCAAATTGGCTCTCGCGCCACTGGCATACAAATATAACAGAATGCGATTTAGTATTTTTGTGTTTGTTCTATTAATGCTTTTAAATTGTTTGCTGGGTTATACGTTTTCTGCCTGTATTTTTTGTTTTGTTGCCAATTGTTTTTATAACAGTGTGGCTACCTCATTAAGTACACTGCAATTGCAATGCAAACAAAATGCCATTTATATATGGAATCCAAAACCATGTAACGTTATTTCAATTTTACCATATTGCCATACGATTGTACAACTCAACGTGTGTGTTATTGACATAACGATCTGACAACACTGATGGCAAAAAGTCGATCCTGGTAAAGTCAACACAATTTTTATCTTGCTGTCAAAGAAAACGCAAAGCATATTTTATTCGAACTAAAACCAAAACTATGGCAAATGTGCTGACATATCGGAGTGGAGAAGAATCCATTTATGTACATATATTGCCGTTGGTGAGGATAACAACCGTTTCAGATGCCTTCGAGGAGCATCTTCAATTTTTGACCTTAGTCTTAAATTTACCGACTACCGAAATGACCCATGTAAGTAAAATCCTACTCAAGTGCCCAAATTTATTCATTGTAAGCATTGTCTCTTACAGTTGTTTCTTCCTCTCGCAAAGTCCTTTACTGTCCCACTCTCAAGGCAATTGTGCTTAATGACCTTGCATTGCAGTATTGCTCAGCGAAATCTTATGATTTTAACGTCTACAATCTTGAAGACCGTCTTCCAGTTGCGGTTTATATGCCTTAATTTTGTGGGGAAAAATTTATGCTCTCCAAAAGTTTTTCACTCGAAAAATGTTTATATTAACAACAATAATATTGATGAGCATGAATCCCAAAAAAAAAACTTTATGATATAATTATGTAAATAATTATTTTCCCCAAGTCTTTTGTAACAAACATTGCTATAAAATAAAAAAGAGAAATCAATGGAATGAAAATATAAAAACCAACAAACACTAACACTAAAGGAAATAAAAAACAATAATAATTAATAAGCGTTAATTTACGTAAGCAAAAGGCAATTCAAACGTGTGTGTGTGTGTATGTGGGGGGGGGGGGGGGGGGGGGGTTGATAAACACATATGTATAAATATGTATATAGCATTTAAGAGCGATCTGTGTGGACCTATGTAACTATTATAGTATAGAGTCAATTGTTCAATTAGCAAGCCATTGGCAAACGATCAGAAGAAATATTCTAGTTGAAATTGCTATCAAAAATGGTCAATTTTGAAAATTAAATTTGGTTTTTTTATAAAATTGGTCAAATGCTTATAACGCAAAGAAGGAGTCGTTTCCGACCCTACAACCCATGATATACCCATGTTTGTCTGCCCGTCTGTTTCAGCGCGCTAAAATGATCGCTTTTGTTAAAGAGCTATTGGAATGAAACCTCGTATATTAGCCTTCTATTACCATAGTTAAGTTAAGTTCTTGGGGTTTTCGGTTCGGGCTACTATATTATATATGTATTACCCGAAATTTTTGCCAGATTTTGCAAGGATCGGACCACTATAACATATAGCTGCCATAGGAACAATAGCAAAATATTATTTCTATGGGAGCAACATTTTTGTTTATTCCATCAGATTTCGTACTTAGATTATTTTAACAGTCGGATTCAGCCGGATCGTACCACTATAGCATATAGCTTCCATAGGAACGATCGGTCTAAAATTCAGTTTTTGACCAATAACTTCCGTTATTTTATTGTGATTGTGATAAAAATTAATATTTGTTAGTTTTTTATATACTCATTAATATAAATGCCGAATTTGATCAAGATCGGGCGACTATATCATATAGGTGCAATAGGAATGATTGGCCCGAATACCAATTTTGGTCGGGAAAAAAAGAGAAAAACAGCCAATTTAATTTTTGTTTTTTTTTCTTTTTTACATAAAAAGTTTTGTTTTTCACTAAGACACAAGAAACAAAATCCCATAAGTGTATACAAACTTCGGCATGGCAGAAGTTAACACGGTCTTCTGGTTTTTATTTCACAAATGCAGAAACCAGTTGAAAGACTTTAAATATTAATTCAAGCAATTAGCAATAGCTACAAAACCCTTGGCGCCAAAGTTTGAGATTGCTTTCTCAACTTAATTTGAGTTTCCCATAATGATGGGATATGATGGGGATAGATACATATGATAGATATGTACATATGTCTAAAGGTACTTTCTACTACTACTCACCAAACTGTCTGCCACATTTTGACTCATTATATTCCACACTGTTGATTATGATGATGGCCAGTTGCTGCAATTACTTTAGGTTTATCTTCAATATGCGTGCTTAGACTTTGGTGAGATGCAATTCCAGTTGCCGTTGTTGTTGTTGCTGTTGACTTTTTCAATCTGTTGGATACACGCATTTTGACTAACGACTAGCGCTGACAAAGATCAAGACAAAGGCGAAAAACGAAGACGAAGACGAAGACACACACGTGTTTTGATTATTTATATATTTGTTGGGATTGTGCAACTAGTGTTGTTGTTGTTGTTGTTGTTGTTGCTGCTGCTGCTGCTGCTAGTGTTGGCCCAGGCGGATGCGACCAAACTTGCAATCGTGCTTTGCGACACAAATTTCAACTGTAAGTAAGAAAGCGACAACAAAAAAATAAATAAAAATAAATCAGTGAAAACCAAACCAAGTTAAACGCGTTTTCTACATTTATGTATGTATGTATGTCCGTCCATTTGTCCATCAGTCTAGGTATGTCTCTCAGTGTCTGTCTGTCTGTTTAAAGGAAAGTGCCCCAACCCAAACGAAATGGTCAATAAAAAAAATGACCAAAAACCAAGAGAAAAAGTTAGAGAGAAAGAGAGAGAGAGAGAAATGGAGAGCGAACCGTAGCGACTTGGCGCGACCTCCAGATGAAGCTAGCTGAAAATGTAGCTTAAATGGGGGGACCGTGCAGTTGATTTACGATATTAGACTTAACTTATTTCACTCTGCACAGTGAGCCAAAATAAAACTGAATTTCGAATTATTCTCGGTTAACAAATTTCGTGTCTCAGTCTCAGTCCCGTTAAACGTTTCAGCTCCACTTCATAACTTTTATTAAATTCGTTTGGCATTTTAATAGACAAAGCCACTTTTTGAGGGTCATTTATTTGGCGCCAGGTAATTGTCAGTGCCTTGCGGAAACACACTTTTATCAATATTGTCAATGGGCCAATCGTCGTATAAAGCCTTTTTGTTTGGCTCCCTAAATATCGTTTTAGGAGATAAAACTCCTAGCAAATTTGGAAACTTAATTTTTGAAATGCTTTCGGACTAGGGAAATTGCAAAAAGGATTTGAAACATCGTTTCCAGTCGTTTTTAATCGAAATTTAATCTTTAATCTTGGTTCGGAATTTTAAGAGATTTGGGCAAAGTGAAAGAAAGAGATGAACATTTTTTATAGATCTTCGCCTAGATATAAACCATTTCGTGTGGCAATGCTTAAAATATCTCGTATGACAGGAAATTGAAAGTTCTTTCATTTTGATTAAATCTTTAACTTTTTTAAAGACTAAAAAAAAATGAGACCAAATCTCTGAACTTTGAGTTAATGAAATGCCGATTATACATATGTATATTAATTGATGCTTGTTTCTATAGCTTTGCCATGTTTGCTTAGAAGTCGAACCACTGTACCTGACAGCTGCTTCGCCTGTCACACGCGCAAAAGCAAAACCAAAACCAAATGATGAATTTCTTTTTTACGACTTATAATCGCAGTTGTATTTAGTACCCCTCCCCTCTTTACCTACCCTAACTCTCTACCTAGCCTGCACCACCCCTCACGCTGGTTAGATAGCGGTTTTTGGCAAAATATTTAGCGAAACGTAAAACGCTAATGAAAGTTTTTCGATGTATTGGCCACCAAAGAGTCACAGTCAGTCGGCCTTACCTTTACCTGAGCCATTTGTCGTGTTCGCATTTAGATTCAACGCTGTTTGTTGTTGGTTTTCGGTATGTGTTCTGAATAGCTGAGAAACCCGAGACTAGAGGCAGAGGCAGAGGCAGAGGCAGCGACGGAGGCAGAGACGAAGGCAGGCTGGCACATGAAAAAATGCGGAAAATGTTTGTGCAGACTAAAAAAACACAATGGCCAAACAAACGCACATAGAACAGGTAAACCGAATAACGTAAATGAGAGCCAAGAGTAAAGTAATCAGGTGTTTTGCAGGGAGAGAGAGAGAGAGAGAGAGAGACAGAGCGACAGAGAGCAATGACTAACATGAATATCGTAAATTCTAGCCAAGACCAGAGCGCAAGCGTAAATGCCGTCATTTACCACAAGAATTTGATGTCAAATAGTTTAGATATGAAGTAATTGATTGTAAAGCCTTAAAGCCTAATAATGCGTCTCTCTCTCTTACTCCCTCTCTGTCGGTCTGTCTGTCTGTCTCTCATTAAGGGCAAATCTTTTTTCTTTAGGCAGAGGAATCATTAGAGAATCATCATTACCTTGATTACCTTGGGCACACTGACCCTCAATTGCATGACAACAACAAACAGTTCTGAGCTCTTAATTATGGTCAGCTAACTTACAGCCTCAACCCGCTCCTGCCCCGCCCCTCCCGAACCAAATCTCATTTGCATTTTAAATTAAAGTAAAAAAAAAAAAACTTTAGCCAAATTATCTGTCATCAAATCTACAAAAATAAACTTTTACAAAGATAATACTAATTCTTTCAAATCTGTTTGGCATTTTGCAACTTTTCCTTATTATAATTGTATTTGAAACAAAGTTTAAGCCAATTTTAGAAGTTCAGAAATTAAAACTTTACAAAATTCAAATCTTTTATAAATTATAATTCAATCTTTTCAATTTTCAGGGGAATGTACCCTTTTTTCAAGGAGTTTGCCCTAATTTCGTTAGAATTTTTATGATTTAAACCAAAAATTCAATTTTTTCAAAAGGAATATTTCTTTTGTATTTCTATATTTTGTTTGAAAATTCAAGAATTTTCAAAATTCAAAGGTTCGGCTTATAAAAAATGTAAAAGTTTTACCTAATTTTTGAAAGTTTTCTTAAAAATTTTTCGAACTAAACTAAAATCTTAAAACAGTTTAAATTTTTAAAAGAATTATAATTTTGAATTCTAAATTTTATATTTTATTTTATAGTATTATGTTTTAGAAGTAAGATAAACCTTTGTCAAACGGAAAAACTTAAACTAAAACTTCAGAGATACGGAATTTTAATGATTGTTATAATTAAGAGTGAACACAAATGAAAGGTTCAATTTTTGGTTACTTTGATTTGATAAGAAAAACTTAAACGAAAGAGTCATAAGCTTAGGGCTGGATCAAGAGTATATATATACCCACAAGAAAAGGGAGAATGAATCTACCGCCTTTTCTGTCAGGGTATAAAAAGAAAATGACGCGAGTTCTGTTTTATTTTTACACCTCCACACACAGCTGAGCTGTGACCATATACGATATGTAAGATATACATATATATATATGTATATGTACATATATGAAATGATATATGGCACAATGATCTGCTTAAATTTTGTTTCTTGATGTTAATTCGGCAAAAAGTTCTCTTTCTTGTTTTAGCTACTCTCTCTGCGACTGAACATGATCTCAGATTGTTCTCCCTTTTAAATTTACGATATCAAATTCAAAGCGTAAGAGCGGGATGGAAAGGGAAGGGGAGGGGTAACAGAACAAGATCGACATCGGCCGACAAAAAGCAGTAAAAATCTCTTTTATATATATATATATATATGTATATATATATATAGTTTTTGTTTTGCTTTTATAGCTTAATTTTTGTTGTTGTTGTTTTCCGTTTTTTTTTATTTTGGCACTTTTAACACTCGTTTCGAACGTGTTTTTCCCAACGAAACTTTGATATAATTTATCTCTATTTTTGCTTTTATTGTATATCGTGATTGTCAATTGTTGTAGAGAGTAAGATAGAAAGAGGGAGTGGGAAAGGTAGAGGGAGTGAGAGAGAGAGAGAGAGAGAGAGACGCAGAGAGCTGATAATAAAGAACTGCCGAAATGTTTTTACATTTTGTTAACAATTTAAGAAATTTTTTGCATTTTTGGCTTCAAGTTTCGATCGTAATTGGTAGATCGTATGATTTCACCCATTTTGAATGGGTTTATAATGGAAAAATTTCCCATATATCGGCAGAGTTTCAGCTTCTCTTTCGGAGCAGCTAACAAACAAAAAAAAAAAACAAAAAAAAAACACACGTTGCAATTGGCAACTGGTTTACAGCTATGCAACGGCATACACACACACACACACACACACAGGCACATACACACACACACACACACACAGGTACATACATCTGCCTCTAGGTAGACACAAATACTAGCACAAAGCAAATTACAGGTGTGTAAATGCCAATTTTTTTTCTCTCTTTCTTCTTCTTTTATTTTAACTTAGTTAAAATTTTCATTATTATTATTAATTTTTATTTACCTTTTGCATATTTTTCTATTTGCTTTTTATTTTTGTGCACTTTTTCACCACTGTTTCGGTTTTTTTTTTGTTTTGTTTAAATAATAAAAAATAAAAACACAGAAAAAAAAAACTTTTATATATATCTAAAGGCAAAATTCGTTACGCTTTGGCAGACATTACGAGCCACGCTCCTCCGCATCCACATTCGCATCCGCGTCCCTCGCGCTAGTTGATCTTTAGTTTTATATGATTTCTTGTTGTTGTAGCTCTTTTTTATATTTAATTTTTTTTTTCTCACTGCTGCTGGTGACCCCGAACAAACAACCGCCGCGGACTCTCTCGAACTCGGGTTCGGATTCGGACTCGGACTCGGACTCGTCTATCTTTGGTTACACGTAGTTTGCGACTGAAAATGCCATTAACCAAAACCCGCTGCCAAGCTGAAGCTGGCCTGGCCAGAAGACCAGCAGCTCGAACTGACAGAGCGAGAGAGAGGGCCAAAGCTGAAAATATGGTCTAGTCGAGTTTCTTATACCCTATACTAAAGCTGACAAAAACTTTTTATCTGCCGAAAAAGAAAACTTTTTTGCAGACTAACTTCTTCACATGTAGAATATAAAGTTGCACGATCCGATTTCTATGGATCAGAAAGGCTATATATATCCATTTTGTAAGGGTATAAGCAAGCAAAGAGTACAAGAGCGAAATGAGAGCTGCTGCTGCTGCTGCAGCAAATATCGTAGATCGTAAATGTTTGAAACCCATGAGGCATTTAGTCGAGTTTCAAACCAAGCAGCAAAGAAAAAAAGAAACCGAATTTGCTTATCACCGAAAAAACTACTTGGACTAAGTATGAAATGCTTGGCAAATGTTTAATCAGCAATTAAGACGCTTCATCTAAAATGGATTTTGGCCATAATCGAGAGATTACAAAATTGTTGATGGAGGGTTAAGTCGACTTTGATACACTTTCTGAGACCTAACGAATGGGTCTTAAATTTTAATGCTTAAATTTAACATTTCTGCTAATTAACAGTTCTGTTACTCAACGTTTCTGTTAATTAACATTTCTGTTACTCAACAGATCAGTTAGTAAATTTCTCTGTTAGATAACTTTATCAAAATTTCTATAACGGGTTTTCATTTTTTTTTAGTTTTAACATTTTTATTTAACATTTCTGTTAGTTAACAGTTTAGCTAGGTAACCCTTCTGTTAGCTAACATTATTCTCCTAGTTAAATGCTTGAATGTAACATTAGGTTATATTACTTTACATTTCTATTAATTAAAAGTTATGTTTCTGAACAGATATGTTAATTAACAGTTCTGTTAGATAACTTTATCAACATTTCTGTAAGGGTTTTTCCATTTTCCTTAATTTTAACATTTTTATTTTACATTTTTGTCAGTTAACATTTCAGCTAGGTAACCCCTCTGTTAGCTAACCTAATTCTGTTAGTTGACATCGCTGTTACCATGATCGATCGTCTTCTGATTGCCAATCAGTTTTTATGTGACATGCATTAGGGGATAAATACTATAAAAATACTCCCTTTCTATATACATACATATTCGATGCGTATCTAGAATCGGAAATCAATATCTTAAAATCTCAAGCAAAACAAATGCTTGATTCGCTGTTTTTAACCAAAATATTTAGTTTTAAAATGGCCAAAGATGTTTTTAAGAAATTCATGATTTTTATATGGCTAATTCTTCAATCGAATATCCTTTGGTACCAAGTATCCAAATATATACATCGTCAATGTTCTTTTACCAACAACTGAAATTGAAAATTTGTTAAGAAAGCATTTGTGAACAAATTTAAATGACTTTTTCAATCGTTTTGAAGATTTTAGAATCAAATATTTTATTTATAAATTGTTTATATCGAATATTTCGATATTTCATTTCTTATCTAAGAACTTACTTATATAGGATTTCTTAAATTGAAACTTAAAGTATAACGAAATCAATGTTTGCTCTTCTTTTTCTTTGACTTGTGTTTTGCCTTCTCACTCTTTTTTGATTTTTTTTTGGATTTCTGTTTGGATTTTTTGGACTTTTTCAGTTTTTCACTCTTGTGTGAAGATTTTTTAGCTTTACTCGAGGAGGACTTTGATTTTTTGAACCTCTCTGAGCTGCTGTCACTGGATGAATCAGTGTCACTGTCGTCCTCACTGTCATCACTGGCGGAGGCGAGAATCTTTTCAACCCATTGATCGGTAGCCTTTCGTTTCGTTGAACGTTGCTGCAGTAGAAGAAGCTCCTGGAGCTTTGCATCGGTGGATGCTTCTTCGGTATCCAGGACTTGGGACATTTGCTGGGTAGTTGGTAACTTCGGTCCATAGAGATCCTCTTTGGGGACATCAGCCATGGCCAGTTCTTTGTCGTTTCTCAGGCGTTCTTCGCGGGATTTGTAGGAAATTTTTAGTTTATTACCTTCGATGGGTGCGAATTTCGGTGGCGGAGTTTCTTTGGACGGCTGATCCTCCGAAGCCGATGGCGGCTTAAAAAGCGCAGCAAATATGCCACGAGGTGGTGAATTATTTCTAAGAAGATTTACTGAAGCTGCCGAGGAAGTTGATGTGCTTGGTAATCCTAAAGCTGCTTGCATGGCAGCAAGTTTATCTTCCGGATTTTCTGCTACTGGCTCTGGCTCCTCATCGCTATCATCGAAGATGCTCTTGAAGAGATCGACTTTCTCCGAAATTGGACGATCTCGTGATTCATCTACAGCCTTCTCTAAAGGAGTTTTGGGCACAAAGGTGGCCGACTTGGTAGGCTCAATTGTTTGCGAAGATTTCACGGGTTCCACAGTCGGAACTGGAGCTGGAGCTGGTACAGGAACAGATATAACCTCCTTGGGTTTCTCTATATGCTTGGGTATTATAGTTGGCGTTTGAAAATTTGCTTTGGTATTTATGGAAGTCTCTAGGTAATCAAATATGGACATTTTAGACTTGGCTTTCAGATCCTTTTGAGGTTCTGGCATGGCTCCCCCGAAGGGTTCAGCAATATTATAACGTTTACAGAGCAGCGACGAGGGTTTCCACATTGATTTTGTGCGTTCCATAACAATCTTTTTAGCCTCTTGAGAGTTGGCCTCCTTTTGCACCTTATCCACCTGGACGGTGGCCTCCGAAACGAATCTATCGTACATAAGACCGGCCAGAGGACGATAGATTTTTGCTGCCTGTATGAATTCCTTTTTTTCCATTTCACGATCCCATAGGGAAAGTGTTACCGGTTGCAGATTCGCTAGAAATTGTGTAATCTCGGTGTCATCTTTGAGATTGGCTTCCAGAAATTTCTCATATCGCTGCTGTTTGGCCTCATCAGCAAGGAATGGCTTAAAGCCGCTGGCGGGCATTGAAGTAGCTGAAGAAAAACGAAATTAACTGAAAGATTTCTGATATTATGGTTGATTCTCTTACCCAAATCCTTGGTCTTTAGAGAAGCTTTCTCTAAAATGGCTGCATTTGTTTCCTTCACCTCCTTGGTGATTTCGTTAGCTTTGGGTTTTTGAGGCTGTTCTTCGCCTGCCTCGGTGATTAGGCCGCCCTTAGTAAAACCTTTGGATGTAATCCTTTCTAGCAACGAATTTCCTTTATCCTTGAATGGATTTTTCTTGATGGGTTCGGGTTCTTCTGCTGCTGGTTGCGGTTCACCCAATAACTGAGCTCTCTGGCTGGGTTGCAAATCATGCCGGCCAAGACCTGCCTTTTTATATTCACTATCCGCCTCCAATTGTCTGATTTTTTCTTTGGCCAAGGGTTCAAAGCGACTTCGACGCTGTAGCCAATTTCTGGGACTAAAATCCCTTGGCAAGTCTATAACAAAAGGCTTCTGTGATGAGGCTCCAGCCTTGTCTTCACTGAATCCTTCAATGACATGTCTCTGCTGGACATGTTGTATCTTTTTCTGTTTGGGTTTCTTATTCTCCAAGGAAAAATCGTAGCGGGTCATGTCATCGCGGGCATAGATATCTTCGTCCTCTTCTTCGAATGCACCAACACCGAAGGCTTGGCCCCTAATTGATATCTTTTTGGCTTGGGCTTTACTCTCCAAATCGCCAAAGAGATTAAACTGCTGCATGGCATTCGATGATGCGGATGAAGATGAGGACTTGGATAAAATTGGATCACGATTCAGGCCTGAATAGCTCATGCCAAAGCGATTTTCTTTGGGTGTATAAAATACGGGCTCATAATCATCTGGAGCAAATGTTATATTCTCATCATCGTCATCCTCATCCGCATCATCATCACCATCATCATTAATGGCCGCTTCTTGTTGTTGTTTTTGATCTTCTTTTAGCTCCGCTCCATAATGCTCAAGAAGATATTGTTCCCTCTTGTTTCTGGTTCTGGCTTTCTGCTTTTCTTTTTTGGTTTGTCGTGGGCCTACACCTTGACCTGGTTTCCAGCCCATGCTCTTGAGTATTCGCACTGCCACCTTATCTCTGACCGGCTTTAGAAGCTGCTCGAGCACTGGCACTCCGGGTATCGGTCCCATCGGCTGTGCTTGCATAAGTTTTCTCTTCCTTTGACCCGTCCGCTGCTCTTGCTCGCTTTCCTTAGCAAACTCATCCCTTGTGCGTATGCCCTGCGGTGCAATACCGAATTCACCCAAATCCTCTTTGTCCATAAAATCTTCTGGCCTTTGCTGTGCTCTTGGTGTGGCCTTCTCAGCGCGTGAACTCTTGAAATTCTGCGGCGTCCATCCCTCCAGAGAGCCGACAGTGTTCCAAAAGCCAGCGCTAAAGCCACCAGTGAAGGCTCCATGAAATCGCCGTTTTCCATTCTCATCCTTTACAATTTGATCTTCTATGCCCAACGGTTTCTTAGCGGGCACTTCATCTGTGTCGGAATACATGAAGATGACTATTAGTTAAACAATTGGCCAAGACCATTAACTACTTTACCCTTCTCCAAAGGTTCCAACGGCGTGCCAAAACGATGCAGGTGCTCCTCTTCATCCATTTCTTTTCGTTTTTTTAAACTGAATATGTTTAGGTCTCGATGAGTGTGGCCAAAACATACAAAACCAGCTGTTGCCATGCATTTGCAAAACAGTGCTGCTTAAATTTTTGGCCATAAAAAGCTAAATAGCGATTTTTTGATCACTGTGGTAGAGAATATTTTGCTGTCTAATACAACACAAAATTAGCTTTTTAATCAATATGAATTTCTATAACTAATAACAGTTATAGACTTTTAAGTGTTGGCATTGTTAAATACAGTTTGTTTAAATATGACAGCTAAAAGTTGCTAAAACTAGCTAATTAAATTGCCAGCACTGACACACTGCTAGGCACTGTAAATTTGCCAGAACTAACAGTGAACGGTAACACTTAAACATTGCAATCTTTTTATAAGGGAAAAAGAAATTATACTTTTGTATTTAATTAAGATATTTAGCTGCCTTAGCAGCCTTTAAATGGTACGTACGAAAGCATTTCATATGTGATTGGTATAAGGAGGTGTCCAAAGGGCAAATGCTGATGGACAAGCCGCCCAAGCCCTCCACTCACCTTTCCCCGGATTACTCTGTCGTCTCTATTCTGTCTCTGTGTTGGTGACTAATGATGTCAACATATTTTCTACCTTTTTAAGCCGCGCTAGCTTAGACGAAAAAGGTGAACAAAGAGCCGAGCATAATTTGTTTTTAGGTAAGCGACTAATATCAAGCTTCTACCAATTTCTCTTCCCAAATCACCTCATTGTCATTCATTCGCCAGAAGAAGAAGACACCGGGGCAATGTCGGAGAAGAACATCAAGGTGGGCGCCCGCGTCGAACTGACCGGCAAGGATCTGTTCGGCACGGTCGCTTATGTGGGCATGACAAGCTTCGCCGTTGGCAAGTGGGTGGGCGTGGTTCTAGATGAGCCAAAGGGCAAGAATAGCGGATCCATAAAGGGTCAGCAATATTTTCAATGCGATGACAATTGCGGGATGTTTGTGAGACCCACCCAGCTACGTGTATTGGTACCAGCTCCGGGAGCATCATCCGTTGGCGGTAAATCATCCAGCGAGGATGTTAGTGGAGCACTTGCCACAACCGCTCCCACGCCCATAGCCCAACCCACTAAGGCACGGCTGAGCGGATCACGCACTTCACTCTCATCCAGTCGCCAATCATTGTTAGGCTCTAGGACACAATTGACCACCTCATTGAACGAGAGAACTGGCTCCAGTACAAGCATAGCGACCCGCAAATCCTTAGTACCCCAGAATAGCAAGGACAAAGAGTCCTCACCGTCCACATCTCTGGCAGAGGGCGGTGCAGGAGCAGCCGGTGGAAATGGTAATAATGGTGGCTCCTCTCATGCCTCCTCCAAGCGGGCTTCCTTTGTGGAGACGGGATTCTTGGAGATATTGAAGCCTCAGTTCACACCATCGCAACCGATGCGTTCGCCCTCGTTCAGCAATCCGCCTCAGTCCGGGGAAGACAAGGCCGCCTTGTTGGAGGCCCAGAAAACTAGCGCCGACTTGCAGACTCAAGTGGCCGATCTCACCGAGAAACTGGAAACATTGAAACAACGTCGGCAAGAGGATAAGGAACGTTTACGTGAGCTTGATAAAATGAAAATCCAATTCGAGCAACTGCAAGAGTTCCGTACGAAAATTATGGCGGCCCAGGCTTCACTGCAAAAGGAATTGCAACGTGCCAAACAGGAGACAAAAGATGCCATCGAGGCTAGGGAGCGACATGCCCAGGAAATGGCCGAGCTCTCCGATAATGTGGAGATGATCACTTTGGATAAGGAAATGGCTGAAGAAAAGGCAGATACTTTGCAATTGGAGCTCGAATCTCTAAAGGAACGCAACGAGGAACTGCAAGTTGATCTCGATCTCTTGCGTTCGGAGATGCAAAACAAGGCGGAGACTTCGATTGGCAATATATCCACTGAGGGATCCGCCAACATGTCCACCACATACGAATTCAAGCAATTGGAACAGCAAAATATACGCCTCAAGGAGACTTTGGTCCGTCTGCGTGATCTTTCCGCCCATGATAAACATGATATACAAAAGTTGAGCAAAGAACTGGATATGAAGCGTTCCGAAGTGGCCGAATTGGAGCGTACCAAGGAGAAATTGAGTGCTAAAATTGATGAACTGGAGGCCACAGTCGCCGACTTGCAGGTGAGATTGCGCTTACCACCGCTCCTTTCGTTAATCTCTCTCACATTTGCATGTAGTTGCTGACCTTTTCACCTCACAAATCTTGCTTTTGTCACCTTATTTATATGGGCTTTCATTTTAGTTAACTTGGATGTGCGCTTTTACTCTCTCTTTTTCTCCGCAATTGTGTATCCCATTTCTCTAAAATTCGCTTTAACAAGTCTAAAAATCAAATTTTTATTTCATTTCTTTTTGCTGGCCTATACAAAATACCAAAAAAAAAAAAAAAAAAAAAAATAAAATTAAAAAATAACTAAAACCAAAAAGGAGGTAAATGCCAAAACCAACAACATTTCCCTTTATCACACACACTCGAACATAATTTTACATACACGAACAAACAACAAAACCGAAAACCTTTCCATATATATACATACATATGTATATTTCTTTTTTTGTTTTTTTTTTTTTTTTGTTGATAATTTCAATTTAATTCCATTTTGAAAGGAACAAGTTGATGCTGCACTTGGAGCCGAAGAGATGGTGGAACAATTAGCTGAACAAAAAATGGAATTGGAGGATAAGGTAAAACTGCTCGAAGAGGAAATCGCACAATTGGAGGCCCTGGAAGAGGTGCACGAGCAACTGGTGGAGAGTAATCATGAATTGGAATTAGATTTACGCGAAGAACTTGAAATGGCCAGTGCGGCCAAGAAGGAAGTATTACGGGATCGTGATGCGGCCATTGAGACGATCTATGATCGCGATCAGACCATTACGAAATTCCGTGAATTGGTACAGAAGTTGAATGAACAATTGCTGGAATTGCGTGAACGTAGCTCAACGAATGAGCAAAAATCTCTACAAGATCCGAGCCTCAAATTGGCCAGCGAAACAATTGATTATAAGCAAATGTTTGCCGAATCCAAGGCCTATACACGAGCCATCGATGTCCAATTGCGTCAAATTGAGCTAAGCCAGGCCAATGAACATGTTCAAATGTTGACCGCATTCATGCCCGAATCGTTTATGAATCGCGGTGGCGATCATGATTCTATATTGGTTATATTACTTATATCCAGGATTGTATTCAAATGCGGCATTGTTGTCTCGCAGACGCGTGAACGTTTCCCCGCCGTTGAGGCCGTGACCCGTGAGGCAGTGACTCAGGGTCATTCGGTTCAGCAATATGCCTTCAAATGTCGCCTCATGCACTATATACACAATCTGCAGTGTGCTCTACATCAGATTCTATACGGTTTGAATAGTTGTCAGCCGGACACGCTATTGCGGGCCGGCAGTTCGCTACCCGAAATGATTGCCCAAGAGAAGATCGTCGATGGCATTATTGAATTGCTGAAATCGAATCAATTGGACGAGAATAGCACAACCGATAACATTGAGAAATGTGTGGCCTTCTTTAATGCCATGAATTCGGTTCTTTTGGCCGGTGAGCAGCTTCTGAACGAGACGCAAATGATACGAGATTGTGTGGCCTCATTAAGTGCGGCATGTGAATCCATATTGAATGACACGGCTATTGCCAAGGTCATTATACAGGAGGCTGGCAGCACAAGCGACTCCATGCTATTGATTCAGTTCCTTAACGAGCACATGGAGAGCATAAAGCAGCAGGTGAAACTGATTAAACGACGCCTGCCCACGGACCAGCATGTCATCAAAGTGGGTCTCTCCCAGCACAAGGTTGACGCCATACGGGTCTTAGCCCAGAATATAAGTCGCATCATGTCGACCATGCATCAGGCCTCAAAGCAATCTCTGGCAGCCATTGCCTCCAACATTGAGAGTGACAATGCTGCCGAGCATACCATACCTCAGGATAAATATTGGTCACTCTTATCAGCCGCCTGTGAGCGTATCTATGAGCAGGATGATCGTGGTCCCACACACAATTTCAAAACACTACTCGCCCAGGCGAACTCCGATCTCCAGCATATAGCCCAACATTTGTTGGATAAGGAATATGAGATTATATCGGCTGCAAATGCCCAGCCAGGACAGCGTCCGAATGCCTTGAGCACACCCATCAACCAGAGGGCTCAACTCATTAAGAAGCAATTGGAGCAAAAGAATGTTTTGGCTGCCACCTTGGAGAATCGTGAGGCGGATATTAAGCAATTGAAACTGGCTGCCAAAATGAAGCAGAATGAGCTAAGTGAAATGCAAATACGCAAGGACTTGGCGGAAAAGAAACTGAGCGTTCTCCAAGGAGAATATGAGCATGCCGTGGACAAGTGGAAAATGCAATACGAGGAGACCCGTCAGCAGTTGCAGCTAAAGGAAAAGGAATTCGAGGAGACAATGGATCATCTGCAAAGCGATATCGATGCCTTGGAGAGTGAGAAAATCGATTTGAGAGATAAACTCAAATTGAATACAAGTTCGGGTAAAAATCAATCATCCGATTCGCATTCTTCGCATAATCTATCAACAGCTGCTGCCGCCCACTCTGCTGGAGTAGCTGCTGGCGGTGGTAGTGCCAATGTCAGTTACTCTACACCAGCTGGAACGGCGCCTCTGGTGGCCGATGAAGTTCAGCTTCTTAAGTGCGCCTTCAATCAGGAGCGTACGGAAAGATTGCGCCTGCAAGCCCAAGATATGCGTGCTAAACTCCAGCAATTCGAGCCCCTGCATGTGCCACAGCCTCAGGATCAAAAGATCAATGCGTTGGAATCGGAACTAACCAAAATGAAGCATGCCTGGGTCCTATCCCTACTTCAGGTCCAGGCCAACGGACGAAATGCTGGCGGCAATTTGGATACCATAGCCCTTCAGCGACGTCATCAGCCCGTGCCGCCCAAAGAGGTGATCAGTTCGAAGGCTTCTCAGCTGGCCTCCGATATCCTAACAGAATATTTGCACAGAAAACCGCATCGGGCGGCTCGTGGACAATTTGCGGCCTTCCCCACCGTCGATGTGAAGCGTGTCCTGCAGATTTGATGCAGATGGGCAATATATAAAAGTATAGTATAAAATTTCGCACAAATTATCGTATCATCACAAATGCTTCACTTGGCCAGTTAGCGCACCAAGTCGAATGTCCTTTTTGGATTGATATTGTGTTTGGTTTTCATTTTTGTATAAATATTATATTTGTGTGACCTCCTTCTCCTCTTCCTCCTCCTCTTTCTTCCTTCCTCCTCGTCTCTGGAAAACCCAACTCAAGCGAACACTTTTTATATAAAACTCTTAAAAACAACAAAACTATAAATAAAACTGGTATTATTTATGATGGAATTAAAGCAAACTAATGTGAAAGACACTGGAAGACATATTTATGTAACTAAAAAAAAAACAACAACAAAACAAAAACACTAAAAAATTAAACAAAAACAAACTAAAAACTAATAAGGAACAGAAACAAATTCAATTTGCATATGAGTATATAAATATATTTTGCGGATGTTGTATAATAAAATAAATATATAAAATGACTTTTCATTTAAATCGAAAATTAAACTAAATATGAAATGAAATGATTGCAAGGATAAATCATCAAGTCATGTCAACAGGAAGAAATTTTTAAGAGAGAGTTCACTTTGATGGATTTTTGAAAAACTTCAACGGAAGACTTGCTGAATTTCTAACAATTTTCAAGGACCAAGGCCAAGAAAATATTACTTTGTACTGAATAGGGATTCCGGGAAGAGGAAATAAAAAACCCAATCTTCATTTAGTGAATTCAAATATTGAACTGAATTTATTTACAAAATTCTTCTGCTTATATAGTGTTTTTTTAAACTCTATGGGTGACATTCTTAGGGTCGGGGATCTTATTCTAATGCTTGACACGATCGCTAAAAGGTCGCGTCATAGCAATCGGGGGTTGAAATTATTTTTAACCTGACATCCGTTGGTCGTTAGATGTTTGGTTATTGACTATATTTATGTACCTTGATGTGTGGTGCATAGGATATTTTTTTTGTTACAAGTGTTTACATTTATGTATTTCTAATGACGATGTGTTCTGTATTTTAAGTATTTTTATTTATACACATCGCAGCCTTAGAAATTACCATGTTTATTCTTAAACAGTACTTATTTATTTTGAAAAATTGATGAAATTTATCTAATTTTTGATTATATCTATAAATTTAATTGGTTTAAACACAAGAAGACCTTTAGAAGTAACATCTCCGACCATGTGAAGTACATATATATTTTTGATCCGCACGATAAGACGAGTTTATAAAGCCATGTCCGTCCGTCCTTCTGTTTATCCGTCTGGATCAGCGCAAACTCCTTCTATATACTATAGGCATTTTATATCCACTATATCATATAGTTCTCATAAGAACAATCACTCAAAAATTGAGTTTTGCATTAATAACTCTGTTGTTTTCCGTGGGATATTTTGGAAAAAAACGAATATTAGTTTGCTTTATAAAAAAACATTCTTGCCAAATTTTATCAAGATCGTACTGCTATATCACAGAGCTCCCATAGGAACAATCAGTCCAAAATTCAGTTTGGAGCCAATAGCTGTCTTCTTTTTCAAGCGATTCTTATAAAAAAAAAAGATTTTTGTTCTATCTGTTAGTTTAATATACTCATCAAGCAAGGTCTGTGTCGAATTTGTTTAAGATCGGGCGACTATATCTTATAGGTCCCATAGGAACGTTCGGTCAAAAATTCAGTTTGGAGCCAATAATTTTTTTCTTTTTTAGGCGATTGTCTTAAAAATACACACTGATTAGGTTAATATACTCATTAAAAAAGATCGGGCGAATACATCTTATAGGTCCTTAAGGAACGATTGACCCAAAAACCGACTTTGGTTTGAACAACAGAAAAAACAGTCATTTTAACATCTGTTCATCAGGAAAGGGTAACATAAAAACTTGCAAGGTTATAGAAACGTCGGCATTACTTAAAACAAAAACACATAAACTAGAAAATATCATTTTAGATTTAAAAAATTTATAATTATTTGGCAGTTTGGGCAGTAATTTCTCGAAAGAGATATACCAATCTTACAGAAATGGCTATATGATATAGGAAAACGATCGTAGAGCCAAAAAGAAACCAATATTGGCCTCCAAAGAGTTGCTCCAGTTTTGTGGTACGAGTCACATGTAAGCAGCTAACATAAGTTCCACATGTAATCCACATTGGATGGTAGCTCTCTTCAATCTCTCTCTCTTAAGTTCTGCTTGATGTCTCTCTCTCTCTCTCTTTCTATCTCTCTCTCACTCTCTTTAAATACCGTTTCCGTCCTCTTGCCCAACAACTTCAATGCCGAGTGCAATTACAGCAACAACAACAACAACAACAGCAACAAAAAGAAGAAGGCAATGACAACAACAGCTGCAATGGCCAGAAACTATTACACTGTTCCGACCATAAACCATGATGGCCAAAATACCCCGTCGTAACCCCGTCGCACCGTCGCCCTTACCCTTCATTACCCGCTGCAAGCGAGCGTACAACAACCATCTGCAAATGGAAAACAATTTTCATTTATATCTGTTTCTCGTTTTTCCGCTGCCCTTTCGCGCTCGAATTGACCCTATTCTCTGGCCTTTGGTTAACTCCTCGGCTTCCTCCTCTTAATGGAGTTGAGAGATTCTCGAGCTCCCAGAGTGTGGATTGCTGTACTTTTATAGAGCTGCTTTTTTTTTTGATCCATCCCATTAACCATTTCATTGTCAAATTCTCACGCCCAACTCACTAACCTTTTTACGGTAACTCTGTTTTTTTTTTGTTTTTTTTTACGTTAGCCAAGTATTTTGTAATCCACACGACTGACTGACTCTGTTTCGGCTTCTGTTTCTGTTTCTGTTTCTGGGTTAAAGCTAGAGCAGAGCCGGCCGAGCAACAGGCAAAGGCGTTGACCAGAAGTCGCGGTCTGCTTCCAATGACCATCACCAAGAATGAGACAAAAGTGACAGATCCTTCTTCACTCGACACTGACACACATATCAAATAACCCAATCCAATCCAACCCAATCCAAGCCAAGCCAAAGCCCAAGCTTAGAATTCTAGTCATTGCGCAAAAGTGCCTTGTAATGATTACCCCGCCCCGTTCCCGCCCCTTTTCCTCGCACTTGTACTTATGGCTGGTGGTTGACTCATGCCAAACGCTGCAAAAAAAAAAACATAATTATTGTATTATAAAAAATATATGAACAAAAGTGCGATTTCTGTGCCATAAGACGAAGTCTATATACTCTAGGAATCAAGATAGGAATGAAAATAGAAAAAGTAGGCAGAAAATTGGAAAATACTTTAATTTAAGGTAGTAAAAGTGGCCCCTATCCGGGCCGGATATTATTTTTTTATTAATTTTTAAATTTAAATTGAAGATTTTGTTGAAAGATGAAATAATATTTTTTTAAATCAAACTTTCGCATGAGCAGACTCAAGGTCATTATTTACTACGACAAACAAATATGAGTTGGTTCAACGTTAAAACTAGTTGAAAATTGCAACTAATTGAAGCGAAAAAATAAAAGCAAAGAATAAGGAAAGGAAAGCACAGCTAACAACTCCAAAGTTCGCAAAATTCGTAAATTATGTTTCCTAAGAGCGCCCTTAGATCCGATGCCACTTTGGCAATACGAACAGAAATATAAATATTTTACATAGATGAAAAGGCTATGGGGCTAGAATTTGTATAGAAGATTAGAGGAAATGGGAATCAAAAGTGAAAACTAAAAGAGAAAGAGGAAAAATATTTCTACGAATAAAAACAGGAACACAAATAAGGATGGGAAGCGGTATATAAACCAGTAAGTTCTATGTTTTTCTTAACAAAATGGAATAAAAAGTATTTGTAAAATATGACTCACTCAACTCTCTCGTAAGGCAAATTGTTAATCATAGAGGAACTACTTTGGACAGGGTCATCAGCGGGTCAGAATTCTTAGACTCAATATTCAAACTGAGATATAGTCATAAGTCGTTCAGAAGATCTTAATCTTAAGCAAATTGTGATTATGATTGTGGGGAATTTGTTTTCTTTTTTTGACTTGATAAAATTGTAACAGAAATATGTTTTGAATGAACAAACCTCATTATAAAGTTTATAAACCTTAATGGGCAAAACAAAAAAAATTGTAATTAAACACAAAAAACAGAGCACAAAAACTACAGCAAAAAAGAAGGCAAAACCAGTTTAGGTGGGGTAGTATCCACAAGATATTAGTATTAACTGCTGCTGGCGGAACATTCAACAAGAGCGAGAGTAATGCCATAAACGAGATCTCAAGAACATACAAAAAACAACTGAGAAAAAAAGAAGAAGAAGATGACAAAGAAGATGCCCCACAAATGTTGTGAGAATAGCAAAAAAAAAAAAAATAAAAAGGAAGACATTGAGAAAACCGAACGCGATCAATCTTATAAAGGAAGACCGGAAGTTTCACTCTTGAAAACAGAAACCACCTCGGGTTAGTTACGCCTGGCTAGTTCAATTTTGGTTAAATGACCAAACAGTAGCCAAAAAAACAAAAAAAAAAAAAAAAACAGAAAATACAGAAACAGAAGGCACATACATACGAGTATAACATAAACAAAAGACCACGCAACAACATCATGGATGACGATGATGATGATGATGACTAGGTAGGTTGATGGCTACCTAAGAACAATGGTTGGCAAGAGGCGTCTTTATTTGGCCACTGCGCTGGGCACTTGAGGCGCTCATTGTGCATGTGCCACGATGTTCTTGTTGTTGTTGTTGTTGTTGTTTGCCCTGCCAAGCTTAAGGAGGAGAAGCAGAAGGAGGATGAAGTGAAGGCAAAGAGTTGTTTGTGGATGCCACGCACTAGACCGACCGTCTTCTTCTTTAGCTGTCTATATCTTGTTGTGGTCGCTATTGTTATAGCTGTTCTTAGTTACTTTTTTACCTCTCTCCCCCCCCCCCCCCCCCTCGCCACTCTTCATTGTTTGTTTGCTTGGCATCGTGTATGTAAATTTTTCATTGAAATATGTTTGGAGGTCCAGGTTTTGCTCCCCAGCGGCTCCCCCCCCCCCCTTTCCTTGCATGGCTCCCTACTTTTAGACGCTGAGTTCAGTTTCATTGTTGTTGTTCACTTGGTGGCCGACTATGTCTTGGCCGCTTTCGTAAGTCCGTCTCAATGCGAACTAAGGCTTAAGAGAAAAGAGAAGAGAAGACTAGAGACCATCCACACTAAGAGAGAGAGAGAGAGAGAGAGATGGACTCTAAATGTTCATAGTTTTTTAAAGTTTTGTTATGGTTAAGTCTAGGGTTGTCGCTGTCAATCAAAATGCCAACAAAATTTCAAGTATTACGACTGAAAGAAGTTCAAAAACTTTTCATTTCTGTTAATTTTGCAATGAAAAGCTAAGATTTTGATATCTAAAATTAGTATTATTAGTTTCTGTGTGGGAATTTCTAGTAGAAGTGAAGAATTTCCAAAGAACTGCTTAAAATATGACATCTATATGAAAGATTTAGTAGTATTTGCTACACTTTTGTCTATATATATTCTGTATTCTTGTCAAAGGTACACCTATCGTCTGTCTGTTATTATCAAAATCAAATTATACTAAAAGCGGTTTCAAAAATAGCTAAAAAGTCAGCCGTTTAATGCGCAAAAGTGTTGATAAGCGTGTAAGTTACTAAATTTTAGTGTTGTTAAAGGTCTAAATGTTAATTTTTGTAAAGAAATTGCTTCCTTTTTGGGCCGAAATCGAAAATGCTTCAATTTCTAATATACAAAATTACATTTCATGAGGTATATATCAATTTTTTCATGACAGAGTATATTCAATTCGACTTAAACTTGTCTCGTTTATAAATTTTAACCCAAGTCAATTATTTTTAAATGCAAAGCGTATATACGTACTTATTAATTAACTTATTATGGTACACTTGGGCTGCTTTGCTTGATCCCAAATGTTAGAGATCGATTCAGTTCATAGATTGGTCTTCAGTTTTCTCTATCTTTTCGACTGAGTTTTTTGATAATAACCATTCCTAAAGAGTATTACGATGAAAAGGCGTAATTTATGTTGTAACATTTATCTGCATTGCACATTCATATCGAACTAACCTTGTGATAGAGTAAGTAAAAGCCCAGTTATCTCTAATCTAATCAACTTTATTTGTACTGACTTTAGGGTTACTTGGCAACCCTGAAGCCACTTCAAACTCACTCTCTTAATCGCTGGCGCTCTCTCTCTTTGTCTCTCTGTCTCCCTCGTTACTGTTAAGAGAACATTTTGAATGTGGTTGGCAAGCTTTGTTGTCGTCGTTTTTGGTCGCTTGGTTACTCATTTGTTTTGCCAATTTTCGTAGTAGTGGCTCAGAGTTTCAGTTAATAGCGAACGTTCGTGTGTGTCAGAGGGCCCCAGCGGCCTGAAAAAAAAAAAATAAACAAAACAAATTATCCCAACATAATCACAAATTCTGCCAACAGAAAATCAAATCAAACGAAACGAAAAGAAACGAAAATTTACGCGACTTTTGCCGTTCGAATCGGAAGTTCTGTTTCAGTTTCTGTTTTCGTTTTTTGTTATTTTTTTGTGTTTGTGTTTTGTTTTTTTTTCTCGTGTTGCTGTCTTAAGCCGTAAATGTAAAGCAACAACAACAACAACAAAATCTATCTATAGATATAATATATAGTTAAGACTCTAGTTAGCTCTGTGCGAAAGTGGAAAGTATCTCAAAGATACTTTCCGGTTGTTTTTGTTTTTTTTTTTTTTTTTTGGCAATTTTGTTGTTTTGTCAATAATCTCTTTCTGATATTGAGCTTAAAAAAGTGACATACCTAACGGAAATGCGCATCAAACAACACCAACAACAGTTGTCTATATATGTATGTAATTTGTGCGCTAGCCAAAAGAAAAAAAAACACCTTAAAACGTTAAATTAAATTCAAAAAACTACAAAATTAAACTACAGTTAATGCTGGCTACCAAATGCGGCAGAGCGTGAAGTGCTTGCCAAATGGATTTTCTATATACATTCACAACAAATAACGCAACTAAACCAAAATATATAAAAAATAACATTTAGAAACCCAAAAAACAAACAAAGCCAACACACAAACAGTCAACACTTTGAGATTTCTAGGCTGGAATCCATAAACTTTTGAACTTGTTTCAAATACCTAAAAGTATCTTCTTCTTTGGCCACTTCTGCGGGTTCGCTAGCTCTATTGACGTGAAAGTGTGGCGAAATGTCAAATATTCCATAGAATGTCACATCATAAACTCATAAATCTTAAGCTCCAGAAACAAAATAATGATTAAAGATCGCAAAAGCTAAAGCAAAACTAGCAAAAAATGGAACATACATCATAATCATAAAGATATTAGGTGTAAATCTAGTTGAAGTTTGCTAAAATGAAAAGTTTTAAAAGCAACCTCACATTTTTTTGAGAGGGTTTTTCAAGTTATCCTAAAGTGAAAACTTTTTTAAGAAGACTCAAAAATTGTAAAAACTGTTGTAATTAAACAGTCCCAAAACGAACTATTTCTATACGGTTTTGTTTTATGCTTTTGAGATCTTTATAAAATTTAGCTCTTATTTCTGCCTGAAACTAATCCTAACTCATTAAGCTTTTTGAACTTGCTTAAGACAAGTTAGTAGTATGTCATCATACAATTTCCACTCCCCACTTCCTTCTCACACACCCACACACTCCCTCATCCTCTGTGTATATATTAAAAAAAAAACAAAAAACCTTCAAAACACTGCCAAAACGTGCTCAACGTGACCGATGCGCTCCTTATTTTGGTTAGTTTAAGCTCAGTTTACGTGCCAGCATTTCGACGGGTCTTGTATTATATTACCTTTAAGACCTTCCCCCCCCCCCCCCCCCCCCCACCACACAACTTGCTCACCTCTCTCACTCTCTCTCTCTCATACATTTCATACAATTCTAATACAGCTTCAAAACCAACAACAACAACAACATCGTCGATCTCTCTACTGGGTGAAGGAATCTGGTGCTGCTGCTGCCGCTGTCGCTGCATGCCGAGCTGCATTTCTGTTGAGGAAAAGGGCAGCAGCAATATAATAGCAAAAAAATAAAAATAATCATAATAATAATAATAATAATAATGGATATGGAAGAACTATGTCAAATATCATTACAAACATCATTATCAGCATTAACCACGTCGTTAACAGCAACAATTTGGAGCAACAACAATGCCAGCAACAACAACAACTACCAAAAGTGCAACAACAACAACAACAGCAACTGCATCATCAACAACTTCATCTAAACTAAACTAACCCCCCCTCCCAAAAAAAAAAAAAAAAACAAAACAAAAAGAGGCAAAAAACAACGCTTAAAAAGAAAGAAAGAAACAAACGTAAACTATCTTAATATATTTATTACTTGTTTTTTTTTTTTTGTTTGTGTTTATTATTATATTATTGTGTGTGTGTGTGCTGCTGCTGTTCCATTTGTCGTTGAACAACGTTGTAACGTAATACACCCAAAAAAAACAACCGAAAAAACCTAAACGAAAAACGAAAAAAAATAACACCTATCAAATCAAACGACCAATTTCAACCTAACCTAACTATCTACCTGCCACTTTTTTACCCTCTCCCCTTCCTCTCGCTCGCTCGCTTGTCGCTCTGGCTAACAACGATCATGCATAAACCAAAGCTAGCAAATGCTATAACTGCTGCCGGTATTGCCTCATCTATATCAAACAACAACAACAATAATAACAAATCAAAACGCGCACGTCAATTCAGCAGCGTTCAACCAACAGCAACAACAAATCCAAATCCAACAAGTGCAACAACAACAACAACAAACGATACATTGAGTTTATCTTTAACCAATTCATCATTATCCACATCATCATCATCGCTAATTGGCGCTTCAATTGATTTAGAACATTACATCAGCGCCATGGAGGCCAGAAGACATGACAACGAGCCGGATGTTTGGGCCCAATTGCAGCAAAAAGAATCCGATATATTGCTGGCCGCGGAACTAGGCAAGGCATTGCTTGAGAAAAACGAAGAATTAGTTAAACAACAAGAGAAACTCATTGAGGATTATTCAACCAAAATTGAGGTAAGTCCCCAAAAAAAAAAAAAATTACCTTATCGTTCTATGACAAAAGAAAAAACATTAAGTCTTAACTCGAGAAACTTTTCAAACATTTCTGAAATCTGCTTGTCAAAACTAGAGATAGACGGGCGCTAGGAGAATCCGAGGCTGAATATTTTTCAGTAAACAATTTAAAATTTCTTCCATTAACAACTTCAATTCTAAAACTTAAATGTTGTACATAAATTTTAGGCACTTTTTTGGGAGTTTTTAAAAACTCAGACTTGAAATTAAAAATGACATTGAATATGGATTTCAATCTTCATTAAATCAATTCACAAAACTGAACTCATTTCAAATCAAATCAAAACTCTTTTATTTATCTAAACTCTACGGTTGACATTCCTAGAATTGGGGTATATTCTAAAAAAAAAAACAATTGCTAAAAGGGCTGAAACTATTTTTAAGCCGACATTCTTATGTCGTTAGATGTCTGGCTGGTTAGGCAGGATTTATGTAACTTCTTGTGTGGTGTATAAGATATTTTGTTTATATATACATACATATATAATATCTGCTGATCATATGTTCTGTTTTTTTAAAATATTACTGAGTTTAAGCTTAAACAAACATTGAGGCTTATTCTCGTTTGTAATGTAAATCTCTTTCACTTTCAAAGTGTTTTTGAAATTGAAAGCGAATCAAAGGGATAAATTTAGAAAAAGTAAATGGAATTCCGGTGTTTTTCTAGTTGTGTTCTTCGAACTCAAAATTTTAGAAAACATATCAACCCAAGGCTTTGGCCGATCTACAGGTTATAAAATTAAGGAACTTTTGTCACCTTTTACAACTGGCAAAGCCAACCAATATTCCCTTTCCATAACCTAAAGAACACCCTCAAAACTTAATTTCAAATCCATCATTGACCCAAGAATGGAACTGAGACTGGGAATCAGACATAGCTAAGGCAATAAATAGTTGACAAATTTTTCCTAAGACGCCTTTACAATCCTTCGCTTGACCTTGCTTCTAAACCTTTCCCGAAAAACAAAATGGTTAATCCTACTTTGCTTGGCCTTGCTTATGTTCCTCAGAAACAAGTTGGTTAACATGGTTAACGGATAAATAGTGCCAATTGCATTTGCCTTAGCTATTTGCCAATTGCCACTAAGGTATGAAAAAATTGTGGGAAATTTTGTGTGAGTCATATATTTGGTTGATTTGCATTGATAAGTAGATATTGACGTGTGTTTTGACCTTTTTCCCACATATTGGCCATATTCCCAGGTGGACTGACTGACTGACTGACCGACTCTATTTTAACTATGAATTATTTAGTTTATATTGATTTTTGTTTTTTTGTCGCAGTGAGAGGAGGGGAAGAGAAGTATTAAATATTTAGACAAACAAATACATACATGGGAAGAGCCATTTACTTAGTTTTCAATAGAGCGAGAGCGAGCGAGAGGGAGAGGTAGAAAGGGGGTTGTGGAGGGAGTTAGCGGGGACTGTTGAACCCACTTTTAACTTGTGGTCATCAACTTACGTTGATGTATTTTTTGCCTGGCCATGTGTCATTTTAGACACACACGCGCAGTAAACAACTAAACTAAAGCCCCCTGTACATATATCCCGTTAGTTTTATTTATTGATTTTCTTAGTCTTGCAGATTGCAGTAGCTAATTGACTCAATTGTGTGTGGGTATGCGAGTGTGTGTGCTATCCAGCTGATAGCACTAAAGTTGGGCGAACTTAAGTACAAATATCTGTTTCGACTGTCGACCTTGAACCAACGCCATTGCTTAGAGAGAAAGAAGAAGAGAGAGGGAGAGAGAAAGAGAGAGAGAGAGAGTTAGTAGCATTTGCACCTGTTTACATAGACTGACAACAAACGACAATAGCAAAAGAATTTCCGATAGATAATAGATAGCCACGGTTCAAGGCATATTTATTGCCTGGCTCAAGTTCGTGGTCGTTCATTAGCATATTACTAACCCCCAACTACCAACTACCGCACACTCCCTACTTCCCTCCTATTCTTCCTGATTCTGTTAGTTAGACTAATGTACATAGTTTTGTTTTGACTGTCAGTCATCGAACCGAACAATGTTTTCTTATCAATTATTTTACCACCCACAAACCCACCTAAAGGGCACCTAGAGGCACCCAGAGGCACCCAGAGGCCTACCTTACCTTTAGCTTAATGACATACCAATCCATTGGCTGCAATTGTTGTAGAGGAAATGGCTATGGATATGGAAATGGTGTGGATAGAGTTTAGTGTCAGTAACCCAAAGAGAGGACAAAATGAAACGTTGAACTTGAATTGGAGAATATTTACGGGTTGTTTTTTTTTTTTGTCGGTTTTTTTTTTCGAGGTTTAGTCATGCAAACAGCTTACTTACCTGCTTGCTTTTTAAATGCGTTGTATGACTTCATCTTCAGTTTTTTACAAAATGAAAGTGCGAAGGCCAATTGTCCGCCAGGTCTCTCGCAATATGTAATATCCTGTTTCTGGCAACAAACTTAATTCTATTATCGATCGTTTTGTCATTAACTAAGTTTACATTTTCTTATTAGCCATTTTGGTCACTTTTTTTTTTTTTTAATACCCTACAAAATATATATAACATACATTTCTTCTAGATCTTGAATATCTTAAAATTTAGCAAAATTAGTCTAGAAATTATTTCAATGTAACTTGGATTTGGATTTCTTAAGGCAGCCATCTTTAGCTCTTTTTTTGACCTTAGATCTTGAAAATCTTGAAATTCAACCAAATTAGTTTAGAATTTATTTCGATTTAACTTGGATTTGCCATTTTGAAACTAAAGGCAGCCATCTTGAGCCCTGCGGCAGCTATTTTGTTTCCCTAAGTGTCCTTTTAAACCACGGAATTAGTTGAAAGTGCTTTTAAATCTACTAACTTTGTTGGTTATGTGACAAAAACTTAGTTAAATATTTCAAAAATGAGTTTTTCGTTTTATTTGCTTATAATTCGCAACTAGTTTAAGCGTTTTGCTAGTAGTGCTCCTCCTCATGCCGAACACTAAGTAAGTAATATTTAAGAGTAGAACTTCATATACTCTTCGTCAATTAAACCATTGCCCAAATGCTTGTATTTAGGGTAGAGAGAGAGAGAGAAAGAAAGAGAGGGAGAGAGATGAAATAATTCCCATGTTCCACTTTCCATTGGGCAACCACAAAAACAAAAACGCAAAAACATGCTGCAAAAATTGGCATTAACCACAAAGGTCAACTCACTCTTTGTACTCATTGGTTTGTGTGCGGCTAATTGTCATTTAAACCATCTACCTCTTGCCCCCCTCCCCTCTCCACATTCCGCCGACAAACCCTTTGTGGCATGTGGATGCCGCATAAATCTTGCAAATTTCTTGTCACCTTGACTTTAGTCTAATATCCATTTGGGCTTGGTTATACTCTTTCTTTTTGCGTGTTTTATTGAGCTTCATTTTACGTTTTTTTGTTTTTTTTTTTTTTTTTTGGCCATATGCAAAAATTGTATCTAATTAATTTGTTGGGTTTTCTGTTGTTGTTGTTGTGTTTCGTTTCGTTTTTGGAGCTCACAATGTCATTTGTTTGCCTTTGTGGTCATTTTAGTTGAAGACTAGCCTATATGGAGCTCTGACTGACTGACTGACTGACGTAATTAGAGGTAGGCAGAGTGACAAAGAGAGTGGGCGAGAGAGGAATAGGGAGGAGTGGGTGTTGGCCAAATGGCTAACCGTTCTCCCTTCCTCTTTTCCGTTGATTTTGCGGTCTGTTGAAGCGTGTGTGCCAATTTATGAGCTCGGACTTTTATATTTAGCTTAGCTTTGCTTGGATTATAGCAAATTTTGTGTGCTCAATTCTGGAAATGTAAATGAGCTCATATGGAGAGTAGGAGGCCCTGTCTTCGACGAGAGAAGATTGAGCCACAAAGTGGAGAATGGAGAATGATGAAAATATTTATAATTGTATCTCCTTTCAATATTTTAGTGAGTAACAACTTGACTATTTTTAGAGTACCCCTCCGCCTGAGACCCCCTACGCCTACTCATTGTATTCTTATTGAATGGCAACAATGATCTCTCTCTCTCTCTCTCTTTCTCGATTTATATATAACTAGTTCACAGACAATCGAAATCAACCAGTCACTTGGTCGTTTTGGCTATTGTCTGGGCTAAAACGTGTTTCTACGCCTAGTTGAACAAAAAAAAAAAAAACCAATGGTTCCCCCCCCCTCTCCCTCTCCACCCCTCTCTCTCTATCTCTGTCTGGATGAGAACAATTGAGGGACTTGGAGTTGAAGTTGGCTCACGATTTACACCTACTTTTGTGTTTTGTAGACGACTGTGTAAGGGGTGCCTAGATGGTGGATGGGGGGGGGGAGGGAGGGAGGGGGTCTCTATCTCTACGCCTCTGTTTATGTTTCATTGCTTTAATAACTTATCGCCATTTGCTATTGACCAACCAGTTTTACTATAAACTGCTTTTGTTTGTCTCTTGTTGTTGTTGTTCTTGTTGTTATTGGAATATTAGAATGGCAAATAAAATTCTCAATTATGATAGAGAAAAACTGTTTGTGTTTTTCTTCTAATTATATTTAAATGTTTCCTCAATTGGCCTTGGATGAGAGAAGGATGTAGAATTAAGAATTGAAAAGAAAAGAAAAGGAAAATAAAAGAAAATCTAAAGGCAAATTATTTCCGTATTCTCTCTCTTAAGTCATATAAGGCAACACCTTCAAGTTTGATTTTCCACCTACACATCTGACCACAAAGAGCGACCGATCGATCGATCGAAACTCTCCTCACGTCTCCTCACTTGAGACTGGTGAAGTCATCGCCAGCCATCATCGTCAACACATTTGCCCGCTTAGTGTCCAACGATTTATCGAATGGCGAATATAAAATTAACCAATTTGCATGCCACAGTCAGTCAGTCCCCCCTGCCTGCCAAAAACCAGTTTCACATCTTCTTCTTTCAATGTAGATGATGATGATGATGATGATGATGATCCAGCAACCAGTGCGAGTGAGCGAGTGACTCACTGAGCCTCGAGCTCAATTACCTGACTAAAACTGGACGAGGGGTTTGGAGGGGTGAACCTTTTGCCCTCCATTTCTATGCAAATTCAAAACAAAACTTCACTCAATGTGGGCTATAAAAGGTGTGCGTGTGTGTGTGTGTGTGTGGAGGAGGAGGGAGTGGACGAAAGGGCACCCTCATTCGTATATAGGGCCAAAAATTAAGGTCGTTTGACATAGTTCGCTATGATTATTATTGGACATTAGCAGCTGACTATGGTCAGTAATAGCATTTCTTTTTTCTTTCTTTCATTCGTTTGTTGTTGTTTGTTGTATTTTTGCAAAATGTCATGGTGACTGCAAATTACTTTCCTTATTGGTTACCCATTTGTTTTGTTTTGTTTTGTTGGTTTTTTTTTTGTATGTCATAGGGGAAACTTGAGTTTTTAATGCGGATTTTCCGTATTTGCTTTTGCTTTTGCATTGCTTTTAGCTTTTGCCACCCCTTCCGCCTCTTCTCTTAAAAAAAAAAACTAATGAGCTTTAACCACACAGAGCACACACAACTCGTAACCGTTTCAAACCGAAACTGTATCAAGAGGGGCTTGAACTTAGTCATTATGGGAAAGTTCTTCCAACCACAAGAAACGCTTGCCATACAGAAATTAGCTAAATAACTTGCATAAATTATGACGACAAAATTTAAATCAAAATTGAACGTGTCTTGCTTCAAAATTTCAATGCAATAAACCTCCATTTTGTTTATCAATATGGCTAAATAATTGTCACTTGTCACTTGTTCGTTTGGCTATGTGTTTTGTTAATTGTTATTGAAGATTTAAGCAATGTTTCTAAGATATAACAATTTTTTTAATGTGAGGGGACGAACTTTAATTTGAATCACTTTTTTAATAAAAATAATACCTTCTACGACGGGGAATTTCATTTCCTTTTTTCTTAGTCCAACAGAACGTTCCAAATTGTCGCCAGGCCAAGGCCCCAATTTAAAAAATTTCTAGTAAGCATATTCCCTTAGTTTTACTAAAGATACAAAAGGAGTCACAGTAGACTTTAATATTTAACATTTTGGATCAAGTGGGCCAATTTAGGGATTCTTCTACTCTAACGCAACTAGAAGGAAAAAAAACGCCAAACACTTTGGGTTTTAACAATACTCAATGAATTTACGTATACAAGTCCAAAAAGAATTGTTAAAAAATTAATTAATTAATTTGAAAACTGACAAAAAACGTGTTCCTAAATTAATGGCCACCACTGTATATTACAAAATGTTTTATGTAACTTTTTGTAAGGCTATTACATTGGGCATTTTTATTCGGCTTGAGTTGTAAGCCGAAGTCAACACGAAGCATATTTTGAGAGTGCCAAAAATTCAATTGTTTCTCTCATCAGGCAGGCCAAAGGCGTTTTGGCAGTTTTTAGGCTTGTGAGCCAAGCCAAGCCAAGAGCCAACCTAAAGAGTCTTATTATGACTTCTATTTATATATTTCATATAGTAGGTACAGACAAATTTAAAAGAACATCTTTTCATATATATGTAGTATCCAATTAAAGACAAAACTCAAGGTCTTGCTTTTGAGGTAACTGAATTTGAATCTTTGGTTGGGGCTTTTATCGTTTTTGGTAGTTGTTTGTGTTTTAAGCTCTAGTTAATTCAATTGTGTTTAATTAACCTCGAGGAAATTTATTATTATTTGTATTTATTATTTACGCTCGATGGGAAAACTAATTTCAAGTGTGTCCATGGGGCCAACAGCAGCAGCAGCAGCAGCAGCAGATGCCATGGCTAGTTATTACCTCACTCTAATTGTCACAGTCTGTGCCTCTCCAAATCATCGTCCATCGTCGTCGTCCATCGTCATTATCAAATTACATGTCTTGTGATGGACGACGATCAAGCCATCTCCATGGGAGATGGTCAAGGAGTGTGGGGAGTGGGGCCCGGCTGGTGATGAGGCAGGGAGGGAAGTGAGAAGACGGGTAGGTTAGGTTATATTCATGATCAACTAACTGTAGCAAAATTATAACCCATACACACATACATACATATATTTCCATGTTATTTAATATAATTTATAAATATTGTAGCTGTGTGTGTGTGGTTGTGTGTGTGTGTGTATTACAGGAAGCCATTTCTTTATGTCCGCTAATCATATTTGATATTGATTTAAAGTTTTTCCGTGAGCCGCAAACGGTAACAAATTATTTTGCTGTCAAAGTTTATTGATGTGCAAATTATGCTTTCCTCTCAACCCCCCTCACTCTCTCTCTCTCTCTCTCTCTGTCTCTTTCTCTCTCTCTGTCTCTCTATAATTACGTACCACAAAAGAAATACATATACAATAATTGAACATTTCGCCAAAGCAATTTATTAAGGCGCCAGAGCACAAAAATTTTCATCTAAGGGCGCCTCGCCGCTTCTTCTTCATCTCCTCTTCTTCTTCTGCAATTCAATTAAAGACAATGAGGGCCATCTTCTATGTCACACACACATACATGCACACATACACCTTTAGTATATAATTTTATAAAAAATTTATACATTTTCTTACAAACAAATATGTTTTTTTTTTTTTTTTTGCCAGTGTGCGTCTTTTTTTTTTGTTCGTGTATGTTTTTTTTTTTGTCTTTTTCTTCTTCTTCATAATGAATTGCTGAAGGTGAAAGCATTTTCACTTTCCAAAACAATTTTTGGTGTCAAAGCTTGGGAACAATAGAAATTGAATTGATAATATGCTCTGAGACCAACTGGCAGCAGCACAAGGTGAAGTAGGTGAAGGAGAAGGAGGAGGAGGAGGAGGCTATTGTAATCGAATCATCGTCAACTGGAGCTACCACTGTCTCCAAATGTTATTGAACTTGGGATGCAAGCCAATGCAAATTTATCCATAAAAGAATTAGCATTTCATTTGCAGAAGCTTTTTATGAAAAAGATTGATAGAAAGATTAGCACTAAAATATTAATGAAATGTTAATGAAATTTCTATTTCTTCTTCTGAACTTCTTTCACCTGCCAATGAGCAGGATTTTTGGAACCTTCAACTAAGAGCTGATCCCTAAATAGCTGATTTTTCTATGGGAAACTCCATCCTTAGCAAACTTGCCAGTTTTAGACTCCAAAACAAAGAGTTGAGGCAATGTATTACATTTATTTGATGCTTTTGATAGATATAAATTTATTTTTGCCAGCTGATTTTGTAAAAGAACGCCTTGAAGAGATAAACTTTGGTTTTAAAAGTTTTGCGTGGCTTTAAGCGCTTTCTTTCAATTGTAATTCTCAACAAGTTTTAGCTTTGAATGTATGAAGTTTTCAATATCTTCGGCATTCGTTCAGATCTGTTACTCATACGACCCACAGACCCGGCTTAACCTGCAATTGGTTATCCTAAATGACGAAATAGCTATAAACATAGATTGTATCTACTATTTGAGACCTTTTGTGTTTACAATTTTCACAATGTTTGCCTAATGAATGAATAAATTAATGAAATACTACTACTATGAGTTTATGTTTGCATATTTAGGAATGAGTAATCGCGAATGTGATTCATTATTCACAATAGTAAAGCCTTCAAAAAAACGATTGAAAAATACTTTTCAACAATTTTTCAAAACGTCAAAAAAAAAAAAAAATTAAAGAATAAACCAAAAGTTGAGCATAATTATGGCCTTTGTTCGTAGTTTAAGAACAAGATTTCAGTTAGCAAATTTTCTTGAAATGATTTATATAATACTTTATGCAGTCTCTGACATCTATCCAATTCTCTTTCTACCCCCCCATCCATTCTTTTTCCATATCATTTCGGTTTTTGCAATTAGCCAATATGAGTTTTTGGTTTAAGTCATTCTCGAATTGGGTGCATAAATTACTGTCATTGGCACGAGTTGAGATTAAATGAAATAAGCAAAAAAAACCAGTGGGAAGGGGGGAGTTGAGAGTACCTCCAACTTGGCCAACATCCTCTCGAGCAAGAGATCTCGCTCTCTTGGCACATTGTTTATGCCACTTTGCCTGACACTCAAATTTGTTATCCGATTTTGTGTGCTCCACCACAAAAATGCCGACAAGAAAAACGTTTGCCGAGGCAAGGCAAGGGAAGCGGTGGAAGGGGGATAGGCAGGGAGAGGGGCGAGGGTCTTTGGTTAATATCGTATTTTGTGAAATCGTCTATTATTGTCATCATGCTAACATTCGATGGCATGGCGAATACATACACATATATGTATATATACATTTATTTATTATATATACATATAATTATTTGCATTTGTATTGGCTTTTGAAATGTTGTCTTTCTTTCCCTCCCTCTCCCCTCTCTCTCTCTCTCTCTCTCTCTCTCTCTCTCTCTCTCTCTCTCTCTCTTAGTCAGTCAAAAATTATATACAAAAAAAAAAAAAATGTTTATATATTTTTATTATTTGCAATGAAAGCTTGCCAATTAGCAAGGCTTGTATTCCGATATGTGTGTGTGTGTGTGTGTGTGTGTGTGTGGTTAGATATTGTTAATTAATTGTCAATGAGTCAGCTGCCAAAAAAAAAAGGGCAAGTTTGCGTAGGCGTGGGGTGGGAGCCGAGAGCCGTGGGGCTTTGGAGGGGCGTTCTCTATCATACGAGATAAGTTTTGTTAACAAGTGCAATGTCAAGTTTGCAGAGGAAGTTGTCACTCTCTCTCTCTCTCTCTCTCTCTGTCTTTCCTTCTCTTCCTACATCTCCACCATCTCCCCCATTTTCCTCTCTTGCTCTTTGTCTAAGTCTTTTCTCATTTAACTTGATAAACATTTTCCTTGATGATCTCTTTCTTCCTTTTTCTCTCTCTCTTTCTTTTTTTTCTTCCTCCCCTCCCCTCCTCTTTCCATTCCCCTCGTCCTCTCCCCTGTCACTCTCTGTCTCTGTATCTTTTCCCATTTAGCTTGATGAACATTTTCCAATTTACAATTTACAAAAAATTTCATTCATTTGGTTAAGCTTCAGATTTACCAAGGTCAAATAATTAAAATCCAATTTAATGGCCAATTAACAAATCAACAAACAAACAAACAAACGAACCAACAGACAGACAGACAGACAGACGGACAAATGGAAACAACAATTAGAGATGTTCAGATTTTAAGATGACCAAACTAAGCTGAACTAACTGAACAATCCGATCAAAGTTATCTCTCTCTCTCTTTTTTTCTCTCCGTCTTTTTGGCAATCTCTTGCACAATCGTTTGGCCATATTAAAATTAGTTAAAGATCTCGAAAAGCCCCTACAGCAAATCGTATGACCCATTTACCATTGAGTGAGTGACTCAGATCAACAAACAGACAGACAGACAAACAGACAGACAGACAGACAGAGAGACAAACGACGATGGATCGTTCCATCCATTGCGCATGCGCAACGTGTGCAAGCCTAGAAAAAAGCTGAGTGCCGAGTGCAGTTGAAAAGCGTTTTCAAAATAAAAGATACAGATATATCTACTCTATATAATAAGTATTTATATACGATTCGTTTGTTCATTCGTTTGTTATTGTTGTTGTTGTTGTTGCAGCAAGTGATTTTGGCTTATGTAACGGCGCTTTTCGGCTAAACGGCATTATTTCTTTTAGTATGTTGTTTTTGTTTTTTTTTTGCAAATGTGTTTTTCGTATTGTCTTGCCATCTCCTTCCCTCTCCCCCTCTCTCCACCCCCCCTCTCTCTATCTCTCACACTCTGTCTCTTGTCTTACACCTACATACTTGGTCGGTGTATTGCAATTAGAGCTATTTCCCCTATTGTTTTAAGTTTGCGTAAATGTATCTTGTAGATACAGAAACTCTCTGCATTAGTATGGCCAAACTACACCTTACCTGGGCGGCGTTTAGGACTTTTATATCGAACGGGGGCAAACACTCAAAGAACCAGTCTGACTTACTAAAAAAAAAAGAGACAGAGAGAAAGAGAGAGAGAAATAGAAGTGAGAATGGCTCGAATTTTGGTTGTTTCAATCGTTAATCGAAACAGTCGATTGGCCCCTGCTTGAAAAGCCAAACACAGAAAACACTTTTCAATACAAAAATTCGAAAAATTGATGTTCCTTTTATAAACGTTTTTACATTATTGAGAAACAAATTTCAAACAATTTCTCAAGTCAGTTTTGATAGCAATTGAAAAGTCTTAAATTTCATAGGGACTATTGGCTCTTTGGCTTCAAAAAAAAAGTTTTTTCTCTATTTTTTGATCTATTTCGGTTTTTTTTTTTTTACTAAATTTAATCATTTGTTTTTGGGTTCAATAACTTGACATAGATAGGTTACTTTCAGTTGATTACCAATCTATTGGCGCCCTAAAAATAAGCTCAAGTGAATGACTTCTCTGGGGTCTAGATCGAGATTTGCCTTCTACAAGATGAAGCATTAAGCGATTGGAATATATGATGAGAATAAGGTGATATATGATATTAGAAATGAAATGATATGGCTATATAATGTACGGCAATAATTCTCACTTCCTTTAGACTCAAGTCAAAGACGTATGAAAGGTTTCCAAGTAAGGCTTTGTGGAGTACTTGAATACCCTTAACAGCCCCCTCTAATGAGCCTATGTGTGTGTGTGTGGCAGTCCCAGGAAACCATTTAGCATTGAGGCCTGAGAACTAAGTCGCATGTCACTTTGTCTATTATTTTAGTTTTTTTCTTTTATTGTTGCTGCTTTTTATTTTTCAACTAGGTAAAAGGTGGCAAACTTGGGTTGAATAATGGTTAACATAGCAGGTTGAATTATGGACAGATTGCCACACATATTAAGTAGCTAGTTAAAGAGAGAGAGAGAGAGAGAGGGGGAGATAGTTAGTCGTTTATGTTGCAGTTGAATAAGAGGAGACACTTGCCCAATGTAAGTTGTTGTTGTTGCTGTCGATTTAACAAATTAGCAAGTCGAAAGTAAAGAGAAGTCTCTATATATGTGTGTGTGTCTGTGTGAGTGGGTGACAAAAATAATATTTTTTCATTTCATTTTATGGAACATGACCGATCACCGACTTTTTGACTTCCACTTCCTTGTTTGCCTGAGTCGCTGTTGCAGCTGTTTTTTTTTTTTAAATGTCATTAATCTTTTTGGTAGCTGAAAAAAAAAAATAACCATTAACTAAGCAAAATCTTCAGTTGGCCGACTGCCGACTGCCGCCTGCTGCCTGCTGCCTGCCGCTTGCTGGCGGTCAATTCATGGCCAAAACAAAATGACTAACAACAAGTCTTTAAGCATGACCCTAACTAACCAAGCAACCAACTAACTAACAAGTTGCTGATGAGGTTAAGATCTTAGATTGCTGCTGCTTCACTTGTGTTACTTTTCAGCTGGAGGATGAGCTCACTTTTGGTGGGCGGTTGGAATAGAAGAGATTATTTCATCTAATTCCTCATTGTCTTTAAGCATTTTTTTTTTTTTCTTTTTTTGCATGTTCTTTTTCTCTTGAAAATTTATGAGTTCATTAAGAAGAGGGTGGGGGGGGGGGGGGGGTGAAGAGGTTAAGAAAAACATGTTTTATGACTAGTATGAAGCATGTCTTTGGCTTTGTTTATGATTTTCTTCTTATGCCTCTCTTCCCCCCCAACCATTCCACGCTCCCCTCTTTTTTGTTGTTATTGTCTGTCATAAATATAAATATATATATATTTTTTTTTTTGGGTAGCTATGGAAAAGTTTGTTTTTTGGGTTGGAGAACTCTTGTGGGTGGGGAGGGGGGAATTTGTGGCATTCAAAGTCAATGTTATTGATTTAAGCATTGAATTGCACAAAAAAGAGAAGATTTCGTTAAATAAGAGTTAAAACTCTTTTTAAGAGACATTTCCCATTGAAAGATGCTTAAGAGGAAAGAAGATTTAGTGGGAAATGAATGATTTTAAAGATTGCAATTTTAATTTAGGAGTCAGAAGACTAAACTAATTAGCATATACTTAAAAGAAATTTAAGCGGGAAGAAACCCGCGTGAAAAGTGAAATATTCTGAAGACTAAGGATGACTTTTTCAATCAAATCCAATTTCATGTCAAGCGCTTTGCAGATTAAACTCCATCAAGTCGAAAGAAAGCAAATTGTCAGATAAGATTCGCTTTAATCTAAGTCCACTAATCTAGTTGCTTGAACTACAAATAAAATACAATAATTAATCAATGCATTATTAATTGACAAAATGATTTGACAATTTTTCGTTTTCCTTTTTTGTGTTTTTTTTTTTAAATTCCAAAATCAGAAATCAGAATTTATATCATATAAATTCCTCCAGAAATCACTCAACTTGATGAGCTTATTTTAAATATTTTTTGCGGTTTCGCGGTTATTGTATAATGATTTATTTATACTTAAACAAAAAAAAAAAACAGCTGTTCCTACATATATCTGTATCTGTAGGTGTATCTGTATCTTTATCTTTCTCTTTGTGCAAGTTTTTGAGTTGAGTTCGTTTACATTTTTGTTGTTGTTAATAATATTATATTTTGTTTAGCGTCATTAGCGTTGTCAGCGTAATTAAAAAACTGTTAGGCAGAAGAATTGTACATGTTTTTTAATATTTTTTGAAAGGCCGACAACAACAATAAAAAAGACAAAGAATTGCGGCTTACACACTTGAAATCAAAAATTAGACAACAACAACAACAACGAGCAAGAATTTTATAATGAAAAACATATTTATGAAACTCCTTGAAAAAAAAAACTCTTTAAGAAATATTGTTAAATATCTTTTTTATGATGATGATTTGTGTAAATTTCAAAAATATGATGTAATCTTTTCGTGATTTGCAAATTGCCTGAAAAATAGACACAACTCAAATTAAACTTTATCTATCTTTTTTCATAAAAAATTTTTAAATGAAAAATTCAAAAGAATTGAACAACTGAAAATCTATTTTACTCTGATTTAGACTATAATATTTTGGTATATTGGTTGGCTGAAATTTCTTTGCAATGCGAACATAAGGAAAATAAAAAAAAAATAAAGTAAGACATGGTATTGACTCGGCTGTTGATGCTGATCAAAAATATATATACTTTATGGGGTCGCAAATACTTCCTTCTACCTGTTATACACATTTTGGCGACTTTAATATACTCTTTTATCTTATGGATAAAATAACAACTGAAAATCGACTTTCCTCTGCTTAAAAATGTCTAAGGAAACATTGGCAAAGATTTGGTTTCCAGTCAATTTCCAGATTTTTCTTATTTCCCATGCTTGTGAAATTTCTTTGGAATCATTCTAAATTGTGTAAATTGTTGTTAGAAACCTTGGAACAGGCTAAGGGAGGCATGAAGAGGAATGAGTGATGGTGCCAAAATACTTCTAATTGACAGTTTTTTTAGGATTCTAATCTATTCAGAAAGATGGTGAGAGATTTGTGTCACGCTCATTTAATGAAATCAGAGGTTGAAAACTTTCGATAGTCTAAGAAAATGGCTCACCGTTGGCCTGTTTTAAAACCCTCCACACAGTCGGCTTAAAACTAGAAAAAATACAAAGAGTAGAGGTGGAAAACTATCGTTAATCGAAACAGTCGATAGTTCCCTGCTTGAATGTCAGACACAGAAAACACTTTTGAATGCAAAAACACTACTCAAATAGAGCCTAAAAATAGGCCTTTTCTTTGTACTTTTTAACATGATTAAGAAAACAATTAAAACAATTTCTCAATTCGATTACCTATTGTTAAATCAAGTATTATTTTTTATTTTGGTGCCGAGCAACCAACTTTTTAAATGTTATTGGAACTATTGACTGTTTGGACTATCGATAGTTTTCCATCTCTAGTCAAAACGGTCAAGGCAAACGGTCTTTTTAGTTGATATCTGACTTTTCATTCAAAGTTTCAGTATAAACAATGATAAACTCGTAATTTGTATTTGCAAGTTTTAGTTCTAAAGGGTAAAATGATGGAAAATTTTCCCCTGACAAAGCAATTGCCTACTTCCAAATGACCATTTACCACGATTCCCCATGGGCTTAAACCCTTAAGACTGAAGATAAGTATGGAAGAAGCGTTATGACAATTTCAAGTCATCCACTCTCCCTGTAGAGTATTTTCAAGTCTTTGACATTTGATTTAAGATTTGACATTTAGCGGAATATTTTTTTGTTTTTTTTTTTAAGCGTTTTATGTGCTGCCCCTTAAGTACAACGGTGACTAATTGTTAAAGCTCTTTCTAGCCCTCTAGAAGTAGAAAACTGAATGAAACCCACATACTCCAATGACTTGTCATTCAATGTGAAAGATGTTTTGGGATAAACAGAGACTCCACCACCTTCCTCTCTTCTGTCTCCCTCTTTCTCTCTGTCTCTCCGTCTTCGTCTCCGTTTCAGACTTGTGCGCATGCGCAGTGGGCGTCACATTTTGCCGTAATGCCCACATTTATGGCCTAATAATTTTTGTGTTTCTTTCTTTTTTTAATTAAAGTCATTCTGATTTATAGAACCTAAATGCAATGCGCCTCGCTTACCTCATAGCCCGGCCTGGCCCCAAACAACAAATTAAAAACAAAAACAAAAACACCCACACACAATATTTTTTTTTTTTTTCCTTATCAACTTTCCAGATAAGTTGTCTGATTTATTTGGCCATGTTTCGCTCTCTCAACGATAAGATAAAAACTTGAAACACAATTGCAGCGATTTCATTTCATTTCATTTCCTTCCACTCTGACTCTGACTCATTTTTCAAAAAGATCGGCTCGGGTTTTTCCTAAATCTTGCCCAATTTTGTCATCGTTTTCACAATTGCAATTCGAACAATGGAGACCCGAAAAAATTATGATGATGATGAAAATCCAAGCCGCCGTCAATGTCAAACAAGAAAGGGGCCCAGGTAAACCGATATTAAATTGAGTGAATGTTGCTTTTTGCAACAAAACGAAAATAATTAGAGCAATAAAAAGGCAAAAAAAAAAAAACAATGCAAGACATTTTTTTTTGGGGTTGGCTTTTGAATTGAATCTTATTGGTTTGGGTTGGGTTCGCACTTTGTTTTCGTCTCGATATGAAATAGTTTAAAAAACGTTTTGAAATTTTTGGGGAGTTTAACATTCTTTTCAGAGTTCAGATTGAAGAAAATATTCAAATCAGAAATTTAACTCTATCTTTAAATGGCTAACAAGGAACAAGTAGTTTTGAACCCTCATTGGTCCCCCGAAAAGTTTATACACACACACCTGTCTCATCTGCCCCACCTGTTTCACCCTTTTGTCTATCAAAAGAAACTAAAAATATACAATATTTTAACTCACTATTAGAGGATAAGTGTGAAAGAAGCTTTTGCCAAAGTTCAGAAACCTTTGTGCAGTTCTTGAAGCTTTCGTTATGTTTACATTACAAATAAATGACCCTTAAAAATAACTTATCTTAATTAATTTGTTATAATTGGAGTTCAACATCAATATCGTTCGCTCTATATACTCACTCACAAGCTACTAGGTGATAGAGCCTTATGATAGACAAATAAATGACCCTTAAATATAACTTATCTTGCTTTAATATGACATTTTAGTTAAAGCAAGACAGACTATAAAGAGGCAGAGAGAGAGAGAGAGAGAGAGACTTACAGACAAATTTTTAATACACTTATTAATTATTTTTTAATCAGTAGTTTTATATTACTGCAATTACCTGCAGTTAAATTCAATTGAAATATTTGACAAATGTTGTGTTAGGTGTTATCTCACTTGTTCTCGATTGTCGTTTAAAATAGTTTTGAAACTTAAGTTCCAGAAACTTTTAGAACTTTAGCCACAAGTTTATTTATTCAGTTTAGTCCCCAGACATGAGATTTATTTTCGTTTCGTTACAATGTTGTCCCCGATATTTAACCGATGTGCTCAATAATGACATTTGCTAAACCTTTCTAGTCACCCTGACCAACTTTATGGGGCTGGCTCTTTGTGAGCCCATACTCCTCTTCCAAGGGCATCTCCAAACAAAATTGCATTGCCTATCTGCCAACAACAACAACAATGGCAACCTCTATGGAAGGCTTATACATTGCATTATGTGCCATTATTATTATAGTTATTATTTTGACTGCTTGCTGCTTGCTTCTTTTGTCGGAGAGCTCACTCAGTCAGTCAGTCAGTCAGTTAGTCAGTCAACTGTAACTGCGGCAGTATTTTCCAAGGGTTGCCACGCCTCTACTCACCTTCCCCCGCCCTGCCCCCGTACTACCTATGTACTTGTGACCTTAGGCGCATAAACAACAACCAAAAAAAAAACTTTTTGGCAAACGCAATTGTTTGGACTTGAATACTTTGTTTCTCTTTTATGACTTCAAAGTTTCAAATCAAATTGTTTTAGGGCCATAATAATGCATGTGGCGTAGGGTCATTGCTGCATTATGCTCTGTATATTTTTTTTACTATATATATATATTTTATACTATATTATATATATTTGAAATGTTGTTACATATCACGGAGTAACCAAAAAGTTAAGCGACTCAGAACAAATTGAGTGAAAAACCAAATAGAAACCCAAGTAGATCATCATAATTAGCCATAATTAAGTGAGTTTTGTCCGTCTATCCATTCGTCTGAGCTTGACCAATTAAGTTAGTTTTAAAATTTGCCACGCCCCTTTCAAAAAGATGATTTTCCCTTTAAAAATATCTATTAGTCTACCAAATTTCATAAAAATCCATCTAGAAACAGCCGAGTTATTCGTACAAACGTTTCAAATTGAAGCAAAACTGACCGCTAGGTGCGCTAAAATGTTACTAAAATGTTGAGAAAAGAGAGCCAAAGCAAATTAAACATAAATTTCTTCTTATAAATTGATACTACAATGTGTGCAGGGTATACGTAAGTCGGTGCGACGAAGTATAATTAAATTATACTCAATTTTTCGCCAAGTTAACAATATTTTTAACTTAATTTTCTTTAAGCTTTTTAAGTTCAAAATTGTAGACTAATCAAAAATCAAAGAATAATGCAACTAATTAGAATTTAAGTCTCAATTTCCGATGTCAATTGACTTAATTTCTAGAAAACAGTTGGCAATTATTTGCCAAGAGAAAAAGAAAATTCTTGCAAATTGTTAACAACAACAACAAAATGCATTCGCCTCATCGCTGCCCCGTTGAGTTGAGGTGTGAGTGGAGCGGGGGCGGGGGCGGGGGCGGGGGGAGAGTGTTGAAAGCCAACTTGTTGCCGACTGCATTCGATAATTGCTGTAAAATAATTAACTAAATTGCTCACCGAGAGTCATGTTTGGCACCGACAAAGAAAAGAATCGTGTCGCAAAGTATTCTCGACACACAGAGAGAAAAAGAGAGAGAGAGAGAGAGAGAGAAACTGAATGTCAATTGCAATTACCTAAGCGTTCATATTTTTATAAACATTTACCAAAACATTTGAATTGCAAAATTCTAAACAAAAATGACTCAACCAAAAATAATGCGGATTAAGCTCCTCGCGTGGAATGATCTCAGTTCGAATGAGTCAATGGCCCAGACGGCATGAATTTCCTTTGAGTTAATTTACAACAAATTGTTTTATTTGATTTTCCACATACCTAAAATAACTGCATTTTTGTTTGCTGGCTTTGGCTTTGTTTCAGGCATTTCATGCGTATTTTTATGGTCAGTTAGTGAAACAATGAAACAAACTTGAGATAAATCAACTGCACTTCGTTGCACAAATGGATGAGGTGAGGCCGCTGGAGGAGGAGAGTGGGGGCAGGAACTTTCCACTTTGCTTAACGTTTGTTTTTTTTTTTTCATAATTTCCTAATTTGGTTAGTTTTTCTTCTAATGCAAACAATTTTGTATTGGCATGCAAAATGAAATTAATGCAAATTATAGAGAAGCTTTTTAATTGATGTTAACACTCGAGCAACAACAATTGGTTGTTGTTGTTGTTGTGAAAGAAGGCCATTTAAGTGACTCGTTGTATGCAATTGCATTTAGCAAGAAGCGAGAGTCAAATAATTAGTTGAAATTTCCATCAGATGGAGCAATAGCAACTAATTAATCAATTTGAAATCTATTTAGGTGCGCGCCAAACAGTGCTGAACAGCAGCAGCAACAGTAGCACCAACTACTAGAGGGGGTGTGGGGTGGATTGTTGTTGTCACACTACTCAGTCAGTCAGTGTTGCACAATTTCGAAAGTGTGCAATTTGGAGCACAGAAATTAGCAAAAAGGAAATCCTTCGAGTGAATTTACTAAATTTACTTTCCTAAGTATTTAGAAAAAATCTTGAAATTAATATAATAGTAGTGATCTTTGTTGTACATATTACCTTAAAAGCCGCAAAGTCATAGATAATTCTTTAAAATTGTTAAGCCTTAAGTTTTTCAATAAACCATTGCATACCTAAGGGGGCAAAGGAGGCATTATTCATTGTTGTATACAACTTTCCATCATTCTAGCTAAAACATTTGCACAGATCACCAAGACTTACCCAACACTGGCCACATTTAAGCCCTAAGCTCCGCTTGTGACCCCCTCCCCTTGTGACTCTTCCTTGTCAAATTAATCAAATACCAATTCATATTTTGCTTACTTGCCACAATTTGACTTGACATTAGACAGCAAAAAATTTGCCTTAGACTTAGTTAGGTTAGTTACTTTGGTTGCATCTTCCTGCAACACTCTAATTTATGTTGATGAGTCACGGTCCCAAAGGTAAAGTAAAGGCGGCAGCTGAAAACCACCTGTCGTCGTTGTTGTTGTTGTTGTTGTTGTTGTTGTCGTCACCATGCCACACAAATCGTGTCAATTGCCACAGACATTTCCTGCACAAATTTTCGCTGCACTAAAATATCTATAATTTCTCTTACTTCTCTCTCGCTCTTTCTCTCTCTGTCTGTGTCTGTCTTTTGCTATGTGATACCAAAAATGGCAACAAATATACACTTAAGGTATATGGCTTGCTGCATATACTTACATACATATATATAAAAAGTAGGTCGGATTACGTCGCATTTGAATAATAAGACAAGCAACAGCAGCAACAGCAGCAGCAGCAGCAATGGGCAGCAGGCAACGGGCAACATGTTGCTACTGCATTCAATACAAAAATATGTTGCCAACAAATTACGCTCTTTACACTATGATCCAAGTGATGATGATCATGCAACTGCAATTAGCTGTAATTCAACAGCAACAAATTTGAAAATAAAATACGTAATAAAATTTACTAAAATGAACAAAACAAAAAAAAAAAATAAATAAAAACCAGCCAAAACATAGACAAAACCAGCCTCTGACCATCATCAAATTGGAGGCAAAAGCAAGCAAGAGTTGATATGATTTCTGTATACACTAACACTTGAGGGAAGCTTAGTTAAGCCAATCGAACACTTTTTAAAAACTGGTGCTTAATTTTTAATTTAAAAGCGAGGTTTTTTTTAATGGAAAATCGTGTGTATTTATATATTTTTCTTTTAATGATTTTGCTTTTGAATGGACATTTTTCCTTCACTTTGCACACTTGAATCTTTTTAGAAGAATGGATATTCAATATTTTGATCGCTTTTTAACCCCTGTGAATAGTCCCCAAAGACCTAGGGCTGGATGTTGGCCACGGGAAGTATACTTATGCCAGCCCAGGCGCGAGATTGGAGTAATAATTCTTGTCAATATTCAATTCATTTTGTTCACTTAAATTAGGAGGTATTCATTAGATCGCTCTTCTCGTTTCGAAACGTTCTTTTTGACAAGTAAACAAACGATTGAAAAGTGTTGAAAATTGATTTCGAAAAGCAAAGATTTGTTTAGGATAAGTTGATATTGTGAAACAGAGAGTCCTTGCCTGAGGGCGAGTTACCTCGTCCCTCTCTCTTTGGGGTAGTAGGGTATGCAATTGTCGGCTATATTTGTATATTCATATTTTGTATATGGTTTTTGGAATATGTGAACTCATTTCTGTGGCTGCTGTGTGAATCCAATTCCAACTCTTTGCGGCGGGGAATGATGGTAACTTCCGCTGCTGCTGCTGCTGCTGGTGTTGCTGCCGTCTGTTGTTGTTGCTGTTGTTGTTGTTGTCTGCCATCATCAACACATTTCATTGAGCGTGAAATAGAAACAGAGAAAGTATGTACAATAATTTTTTTTTCTCTGTTGCTTTTTTTTCTGCCATTGTTGCTTGCTGCTCGCTCTGCGTTTGCATTTTCTTGATTTTTCATATTGTTATTAAAGTTTGCCAATTTGCCCAGACAGACGACTGCACTTTTTCCATCAACAATTTTGTATTTAAATTTATGTCTCATATATGTACATATGTACATATGTTTGTATGTATGGAAATTACTTGGCTTTAGTTTTATAAAGCAAAGCTCAACAATCATTGACAATTTGTTGTCATCATCATTGCGCCAATTTGTGTGTTGCTTTTCGCTTTTCGCTGAAACCGCAATTCACAACTCTCATATTCGATGGCTTTGTACGTGTTGGCAAAAGGTTTTCCGCCTTCCGATAATGAAGAGAATCTGCAGATATATGTATGTATATGTATATATATATAACTATTCCAAGTGCTAAACCTGAGCGCCAAAAAGGTCTTTGCTAGAGTTTTATGGCAAGGTCTATAATATCGATTAAACTTTGCATGCAAATTTGCAATGTCTCCTTGATCTAAAAACTATATATATGTATGTATATATAACCCCCCAAGCGTCGATTACTCACTCATTGCCGAGAGAAAGAGAGGGAGAGAGGGACAGAGGGGGAGAGAAACAGAGACAGAGACCAACGCCTGTCAATTATGCAAATTAATTGCTGCTGCTGTTCACTTTGATAATTGAATTAGACAATCGAAGAGGTTTTTTGTTGCGCTTTTAAGTCACCCTATGCCAACTACCTTACCCCACCCCACTACATCCCTCTCTCACTCTCTCCTAGCAGAAGCGTATCAATCAATAATAGCAAAAAAAAAAAGCAATTGATCTATGGTTATGACCTAATCTTTTAAGCCAAATAAGCAAATTGTTTTTGTTTCAAATATGAACTTTAATATTTGAAAAACCAGTTAAACAGTTGGCACATGAATCTTACGTATGCTTTAAATGTTAGATAAAGAAGTAGGAATTTTGACATAAATCAAGATCAAGTTAAGACTTTTCTCCAAAAAGATGTTAATCTATTGTTGCATTACCTTCTTCAAATGAATCAACTCGCTCATTTGGTTCAGTTGTTCACTAAATTGTTCACTTGTTCAGTTGTATAAGAGTCAAACTGATCTGGCGAACTTAAGCAAAAAACAGTGTTGAAAAGTTCGTAAGGAAGAACAACTAAGCAAAAACGAACAGTTGGAAGAGAACCGGTTCAGTTGCTCATTTTAGTGAACATGTTCACTTGAATCACCTCGCTCATTTTGTTCAATTGTTCACTAAATTGTTCACTTGTTCAGTTGAATTTGGCGTGATGGTTGCCAATTTCCTTAAAAAGAGTCTCAAATTTCGCTGTTGGCGGCTGATCTGGCGAACTTGAGCGAAAAAGAAGTGTTGAAAAGTTTGCCAAAAAGAACAATTAGAAGAGAACCGGTTCAGTTGCTTAGTCATGAGCAAATTCAAAACTCTATTAATGACACTTCTGATTACGATATATATACATATGTAAACAGTGGAAAATCTTATTAGGTGTGATATAAGGGCAAATGTGGCCCCTTAAGTATGCGATACGCAGTTGAAAAATGTTGTTTTTAATCAAGCATAGTTCGAAGAGTTCAAGGAGAAGAGGAAGGGCCCCGATTTGTTGATCAATATTCCGGGTCCTTTCCCCTCTCCGACTTTATATAGTCGGAAATGCTTTCTTCTATTACTCATCAGACAAAGTAGTTTGCTTATCATTGAATACGTAATCTCTTGCAGATACAAAAGGCGACTCGATAGTAGTAAAGATAAGTAATTCCCACACAGATATCCAGATAAGGGTGACAAATTAAAGTTGAAGGTTGTACGAAAGCACAAATGATTGGAGATTTTTTTAAAAAAGTTTCCTTAGCTTGGATTTAGGAGAGGGCAGATAAAGCTAGAGCGCCAGGACACAAGACTTTAAGCGTAGGATTACTTTGAAAAAGGATAAAACCAAGCAAAGGCAAACATTTTTTGAAGAAAATTTGTATCTAGAAGAAACTTTTCAACATTCTTGTTCTTTAAGATTTGGCGAAAAGAAGGCGGTTAGATGGCAGTTGGATGGCTGGTGGTTAGTGCCCTCCAATGATTATAGTTTCAATGGCCAAGCACTCTTGGAGCACCTTTGCTTTAGCCGCCAGCAAGCCACCACAATTTACCTTAATTTATTCGACAAAAAATAAAAGCTAAAAGCAAGACACAAAACCAAAAGAAATAAACCATCAAATTGCATTTTCCCTGATGAAAACTCAAACAAATGGCTGAAAATTGCTATTGGAGGAATGAGGGGAGAAGAGGAAGTGGGGGAGAGGGTATGTAGTTTTTTTTTTGTTTTGTTTTGTATTTGATGCGCTTTTAATTTTCCCCCATTTGTCTGCAAAGTATCTCAAAGTCTATCTGTCTTTGTCTCAGTCTCTGTCTCTGAGGCTGCCTTCGGCTTGGTGTGGTGTGTGTGTGTGATTGTGTGTGTGTGTGTGTTGAAGAAGTGAAAATTCAATTGCATTTTAATTTGAATAATGGGAATTATTTTTTTCGGTTTTTCTGGTGGTTTTGCTTTGTACAAGTTTTTCCACACTCTTTTGTTGTTGTTGTTGTTTTTGTTGGCAAGAGTGTCAAGAGGCATTGGCATTGTTTTTGGCTGCCGCACAGTGGTGCAAAACTAAAGCAAAAACTGAGCCAAGCTAAGAGTTGAGCAAAGTTGACTTGAAGGGTAATTAAAATAATTAAGTGCAACGAGGAGTAGGGGGGGATGAGGAGAAGTTCGCAAATTGGAAATGCAAATAAGTTATTGTAAAAGCAATCAGCAACAGACAGAGTCAACTGTGTGTGTGTGTGTGTGTGTGTGTGTGATGGGGTTAACCTTCAGGTGTAGCCCCGTAGTACGTGAGGTTTATTTGCTTTACTTTCATTGTTTTGTTTTTGTCTTTGTCATAGAACAAATAATAAAATAATTGTTTGTTTCCACTAATTAACTAACTTTCCATTTTCGTTCGTTTGTTTTCTTGTCTCGCAGAAACTTGAACAGGAGAAGCATGTATTGCGTCAAAAACTGGCCATAGCCGAGGATGAGAGTGATCAGCGTGTCCTGGAATTGCAATCGGATCTCAATGAGCTAAAGGAGAAACTGCAGACCCAAGATGCCGCCATTAGGCAGGCGGAAAAAGAGAAAACCATTCTCATTGATGAGCTACAGCATCAGAATACACGTCTCACCGAGCAGATACAAGAGGCACATGCCACAGAGTTGAAACTAAGCGGGCAGATACAAGAGCTAAAGGATCAATATCATTATAGGAATAGCAGTTTGCAGGTAATCACAAATCGCCCTCTCTCTCTCTCTCTCTCTCTCAAGGTGATTCAATCAACCACTTCTTCTTCTTTTTCTTCTGCAGGAGCATGTAAACAGTTTAGAGTCGATTAAGACCGAACTTAATCTCACCACGGGCAAACGGCAGGAATTGGAGCGTCGCCTGCAACATGCCCAAGAGGAGAAAGAGAACCTCACCTCATCCCTGGAAGAGGCATCCGATAGGATACACATGCTGGAGCGCCACGCACGCGAGCAGGAAACAAAATTAGAGGTGACCAAAAGAGGCCAAAGTAAAAGCAAATCAAATCAAAATTCAGATTTTATTTATAACCAAGAAATAAAACTGCGCAGTTTCTCAAGTGGTGGGCAAAGCGAAAAGCTTCCCCTATCTCTATCTCTGCTCGACGACAAAACTTTCTTTTCGTTTTGTTTGAGATAAAGTCGAAAGTCTATAAATAATTATGGAGTTTGATTTTGATTTGTAGCCACCATTAGTTACAATCGGAGCAGAGATCTTGTTAAAGACTTTGTTGCCCTTTCAAAAAAAATCCTAGAGTATTAATACGAAATATTTTTCAGACCACCTTACAAGCCTTAGAGCGCTCTTCGCGGGAGAATAATGTGCTCAGTGAACGTTTGGGAGCGGTAAGTCGTAAAATCATTTTTAAAAATTCCAAACTAAAAAAAAAATGCCAAACTAACCTCAAAATTAAGCATTTCTCAAGGACTATTGAATCCAATTGGCCTACTAATCCCAACTAACACCTCACAAAATTCATTTTCGAAAATCAAATCGGTAAACCTTTCATTTTGACATCAAAGTTTTGAAAAAGAAAAACGTTTGTAAATAAGAAAAACGCGAACAAAATTCACACACTTCACTGCACTTCACCGCACTTCACCGCACTTCACCTCACTTGCAACGCAACTCACCATAATTCACCTCACTTGGGCACACTTTATGGTTGATTGATTGATTGATTAATTGATTGATTGAATTTAGGACGCCAATTCGAGTACGCCGGGCAAAAAGAGTTTGCAATTCGAAATGGAATGCGATGAGGATGATGCCAGCTATACGGAAACCGGTAAGCCCAATCAAATGTGGGTAGAGGCACGTTCGGTGTACATACAATTGAAATCCCTGGTGGACTCGCTCAAAGTGAGCCATGACGATGACTCAGGTGAGGAGAATCGCCATTTTCTAAGCGCGCAAGGCAAAAAGAAAACAATTTCGAGTTTGTTTGTCCCAAAGGTCTCAATTCGGACATATCTCTGGATCTTGAATCCATGGACAACACCATTTCGAGTACGGAGCGCAATGATAATGGTCATATGGCCATAGAATTTCGTCAGGGTATGCTCTCGGCCATGTCGGATGAGCTAACACGCTTGCTACTCAATCTGGATGCGGGCAATTTTAAGAAAATGTTGGATCAAACGCGCAATCTGGTCCTCGAGCAGGAGGATGAAATCAAGCGTAGCCATCAGCTAATACAACAATTGGAGGCTAAGGTAACGGTGACCGATGTCGAGTTGCAGAACGTGAAAGAGGAACGGGATCAGGCACGCGGTGATCTGGTCGATAACACAGACCGCGATGAGTTGCTCTCGAAGGCGCAAAAGGAACGCGATGCGGCCAACGAGCGCAGGACCAAGGCCGAGGTGGAGTTGGCCAAAACGCGAGTGGAACTTATGCAGGCCAATAGCCAACTGCTCGAGTCAATACAACAGAAAGTGGAGCTCTCACAGCAGCTAGAGCAATGGCAAATGGATATGCAGGAGCTGATCGATGAGCAGATGCGCTCCAAATTGATAAATAATCGCAAGAGCCTCTCAGCCGATATTACGTCACCGTCTCCGCCCAGCAGCGCGGCAGCCAATCTGGCCAAAAGGGTGTCCAGCTACAAGCTCTGGAGTTTATTTCAGCGGTAGATGGTTAAATATAAATCTCACCAGACGCTGGAAAATCTATGCTACACTTATATTTCTAATGTAAGGTTCGGACGAACGGACGGACGGATGGATGGACGGACGGACCAAAAGACGGAAGATATATATTTTTAATATTTATACCACACAAAAGAAAAAAACAAACAAAAAGCAAACCACACACACAGAGACAACACACACACACACACAAAGAAGAACTTAGGACTTAAATCAGAGCCCAAAAAAAAAAAAACATTTAAAATTTTGTATATTTTCTTCTGTTTGTTTTTTTTTTGTTTTTTGTTTTTGTCTAGTAGTGAAATCTATATCTTAATTACGCTTTATTAATTTTAATTATTATATACACAAAAAAAAAAAAACGAAAATTGTACTCTCGTACCTACATCTAAGCTTATTGCTCTCTTTCTCTCCCTCTCTCTCTCTCTCTCTAAAATTATGTTTAATTAACAAACAAACAAAAGAAACACTTAAAATAATAATCAACATATCGAGCCTTTTTGTTTATAGAACATTCCTGGCAAAGCCTTTTTTGTTTGCAACTTCATAAAATAAAAACAAAAGCAACAACAAAATCAAAATCTATATATACAAAAATAAATATATATATATAATTTCTATGTATAAGCCAAGCATTTATGTTAACAAAAAAAAAAAAAAACAACAAAAAGAGAAAAAAAACAGAAAGAAAAAAATATATATTTATATATTTTTCATGTTGGCCTTGAGAACGAGAACAGACGACAGAAAACAAAAGAAAACAAAACAAAAGTAAATGAAAAATACAACTTGCCTTAAATACGGACAATGAAACGAAAGGTTTAACATTTTAGATTGTTTAATAATTATATAAATATTATCAATAAAAACTAATCAAAATATACCACAGAAAATTAAAAAAACAAAAATATGTTTTTAAATTGTTTCCCCTGGCTTTACTTAGAGCAAATGAATTGTTTTTTAAATTCTTCTTCACTCTCTCTTGTTGTATTTTTTGCTTTTTTCGTCAAAATAAAAAACGGACATCCGTCCGGAAAACATTTTTTATGTGGTCGAACTACTCTAGCTTACAAGCTTCATTAAAAGAATCGATAGCAAATTTTTTATAAGAAAAACAATTTTGTTTGTTGAACCATCTCAACCTCTTTTGGTATTTAATGCGTATTTTTATCAAGTTTGGGTAGACGAGTCCTCTTCTTTTGTCATTATAAATTGCTTAGCGTCTAATGGGGGAACTACTTAAAAATTGTATTTCGTGTTTTTATTTTTTGCTCCGTACAAATTGACCCGCTCTAGTATAAATTTATCAATTACTATTTAAAATCCTTGAAACTTCTTGAATAAAGACAGCCTTCGCATTTCCCCTTAGCGTTCGCTCAATAATCATGTAAAATAAACAAAAGTTAAAAATAGAGGTGGAAAACTTTCGATAGGCAAAACAGTCGATAGTCCGAATAGCATTTCAAACATTGCTCCAAAAAGGCAATCCAACTAAATCTCAAAAATAGGCGTTTCTTGGATCATAGATTAACATTATTGAGGAAAGCATTAAGCAATTACGTAATTTGATTTCCTATTATCATTCAGAACTAATTTTTTTGTATTTTGTAATCGAGCAATCAACTTTGGAACTATCGACTATTTTGACTATCGATAGTTTTTCACCTCTAGATACTAAAATCTAGTCAATGCACATATATCTTCGACTTTTATTAAAATGTCACATAAAAACTAACAAAAGTGCAAAAAATCATGAGCAATTTTATTTACCGATTTTAAAGACGTCTTCTAGGTGTTGCAGTTTCGTATCCCATTGTCGTATATACATACATATTAATCCTTTTTTTTCGCCGCCCAAGAAAACAAGTCTTCAACTTCGTTTATTGCAATTTAGTTTGTTTGCTTTGTTTTTTATTATATTTCATCTCAAAAAATGTCTGGCTTGGTCAAAAAAGAGACTTTTGCTGGAACGGTTTGGATTCTTATATAGTTTTTGTTTTTTTTTTGTTCAGTTTGGAGTTTAAAGCACTCCCTACGATTGCGCTAAATTTTGGATAGGGGTTGAGTAGGGGGAGCGGGAATTAAAAAAAAGCGTTTAGCAAAAATCAATCAAATGATGATGATCATCCATCTATCTTAAGGGCTAAACTAAATTCGATTATAGATCAAGCAAACTGATCAAAAACTGTTAAAGCTTTTTATATATGGGGTTAGGCTAGGCTAGATCGTCTTATGGATTAGTAGTCATCATACAAATACAAATACTATATAATTCGAATGGAGGCTAAACTATAAAAGAGTATATATATATATATATAGTATATATATATATATATTTATGAAAGCTTCCTAGGGAAAGCCTTTATCGAAAAACAAATACTGAACTATATATATATATATATATATACATGTATACATATATATACATATATATATGTATATATATATATATATATATATATATATATACACTAAATATGGTATAAAGGTTAAGCACAATTGAAGGCTAAACTTAATTTAGGATATGCATAAGTAATGTGATTATTAAGTGATGGGTTTCAGTTAATGTCGCGACAAAACTATTTACCAAATTCGATAGAAACAAATATGCAAATTTTTTTAACTTAACTGCAAAAGGAATCCATTTCTCTATTAATACAAAATTTGTTGTTGTTTTCATTTTCTTGTGTATCGTTGAACATTTGTTTTCTCTCTTGTTTTATTATTAATTTGTAAATGTAAAGTAAATGAGAAATGTGTGTGGGATGGTTTACAATATAGCACGTCAATTTTTTAGAGCCAGCTGCAAGAAGCGCGTAACGTAAACAATTTTTGCACCAACAAAAAAGAAAAAATATGGTTGGTCGACTTCCTCTTTTAAATCATATAAACAATTTTGATTTAGAATATTCGTTTTTCGTTTTCATGAGACAATTATTATTGCTGTCGTTTAGTATTTTGTTTGATATATATATATTATAATATATTCATTTACGATAATGTAAGTTCGATTTAACATGTTTTGTTGTTGTTTGTATTTCTTTTCTGAGCAGATCTTAGATTTAAATTATCGTTATAGGTTTTTGTTTTTATTCGATTTGCATTTTCTTTTTTCCTCCACAACAAATAACGGGTTTTTTTTTTTTTTTTTTTTTTGATTATTAATAATAATTGTTTTGTTTTTGTATTTTTGTTTTTGCATTTTACAAAAATATATAGTATATCAGATAATTTGTCGTCTTTGCTGTCTCTGTCTCTCTCTATTCTGTCTGTTTCATTCTCTAACTAACTAGCTATCTCTTTCTTTCTTGTAAGGCATATTGTGTGTGTGTGTGTGTGTGTGTGTGTATGGGTGAGTGTGTGTGTGTGTGTGTGTAGTATGCATATTATTATAGGGTTTTCTTTTATATATATATATATGATTTCTCTTGAGTCACGCGATAGTTGATCGATCGATCGATCGAACAAATTATTAAATGCAAAAATATCGTACATAAGACTTAAGAACGAACAATAATTGCTATAAGGGACACAGATTGGAAACGGAAACAAATAGAAAACAAAAAAAAAAAAAAATTCAGACAAAAATTGCAAAGACAACACAGTAAAGGGGAACCGGAAGTGGGAGCGGATAACACACAAGAATAGTATAACATAGTGGACAAAATGAAGTGATCCCGTTACATATTTCAACGCCTCACAATGCTCGATGGGCGTGGCAAGCCACTGCGTTTCATTTGTGTGGGTTGACGTAAGCCCGAGGGCTTTGGTATGCCCGTTGCTCCAGTTGTCACCTGTGTTAGCTTCGATGTCAGTGTTTGGGCATCTAAAGCTGCTGCTGCTGCTGCTGGAGCTCCTCCTCCTCCTGCTGCTCCTCCATTTATAGCTTTCATATCCTTGCCATAAAGACTGCCGCGCGATGAAGCCGATGAGAGGCTCTAAGCAAAGAGTAAACGAAAAAAAAAAATTATTAGCCATGAAAAAGGCAAAGAAAAATGTCAGCTCGCTCACCTCTGGGGTATCCGCCTCGGGAGCAGCCTTAACACTTAGACTATAGTAACCAGATGATGGACGCGCTAGGCCATTGCCCATGGCTGCTCTTTTGGCTCCAGCTCCTCCTGGACCACGCAAGCCGCTTACCAATTTTGGCACCTTAAAAACGGAAGGATCCTCCTAAAAAAAAGAAACACAATCAGTTAAATAGTCTTAACATTGAACGCTGTAAGTTACATCTGGGGCTTGCGTTGCTCCTCGTAAGCCACTTGATAGCTTGGAAGGCTGTTGGCCGCCAGGTCTTCTCAGGCCACCGCCAAGACTGGGACGCGACAAGGCGGCAGCTGCACCGCCACCAATATTGGAGGATAGATTATGGAACGACTTGGATTTTATGCCCATGGGACTCTTCAGCTCACCAGCACTGGCAACAGGAACAGTGGTCGTGGCAGGCACAGCTGGTGGTGGTGCATTGAGACCAGCTCCCGCTGAAGTGGCCTTGCTCACTGTCGTGAACTTTTGCAGGCCGCTAATATACCGCGGTCGGGAAAGAGAACGCGGTTGCGGTAGTATTGATGGAGTCGTCGTTGTCGTTGTCGTCGACAATATTGATGGAACTTCTTGTTGTTGTTGTTGTTGTTGTTGCTGCTGCTGCTGATAATGATGAGCCTCAGGCAGGGGTCTTCGACTAATCAGACTCTTTTCCTTAGGCTTTTTATAGGTTAAATAATTGTTGGAACTTGATTCCGTTTTATTGTTGTTAAAGACGAGATTCTGATCACGTCGCGAAAGTCTTCCAGGTGGCGAGGGTTGTCGTTCGTCCTCCTCCTGTTGTTGTTGTTGCTGCTGCTGCTGCTGCTGCTGCTGTTCATCGTCTATACAAGGCACTATGATGTCATGTTCTTGCTCCTGCTCCTGACGCATTTCCTTTGTAATCTTAATTGTCTTGAAGCGTTCCCTATCACGTTCACGGCGTTCGGCAAGCTTATAGCTAGGTTGATCCAACTCTGTTTGGGGCTGAAAGAGATTCTCTTCCTCCTGCTGCTGTGGCTGTACTTCCTCCTGCTGCTGCTGCTGCTGCTGCTGCTGCTGCTGGTGATCATCCCTTCGCTGCACAATAAAGGAAGTTGAATTACAACTATTGGAGCTATTATTGCTGCCCTGCATGGAGCTTAGATTAAGATCATCATAAAGACGACTGCGTCGACTAAGCAAGCGTTCCTTGCCACCACTACTACTGCTGCTGCTGCTTCCATTTGCTCCTGCTCCTGGGCCACTGCTACCATTTGCTGCCACTCCTGTGGGAGATGTTGTCTCCACTTTATCCTTCTCGTTTTCATCCTGCTCCTGCAGCTGCAGCTCGTCTTGATGGAACCTTTTCTTAATGCTATCTAGAGATTTCTGCATTTTTAATTGCTCAGCATTTAGATTCACTTTTCCAATCTCGGCCAGCATATTTTCAAATTGCTCTTCATCCCCCTGTTGGGCCAAGAGTTCCACCTCCGCTTCGGCCAAATCCATGACGCATTGCATCTGTTTGTGCTCTTCGGACATGTTGTAGGTGCCATCCAGTGGCTGTTCGATTTGTTCCAACAATTCCATAGTGTCCATAACGAACTTCTCACCATCAAAGGGAGCCACTACTTTGTTGGCGGTTGGTGGTGTTGGCTCATAGGTGGTGTTCAAACGTTGAGGCGTGCCCACAATGGGTGATAGGTTAACCTCCTCGTCCCTTCGCCCGCCCTTTAGAGTGGGTGTGTAACCACCACCGCCGGCTCCATTTTTGTTATTATTATTGTTATTGTTATTATGATGATGATAATGGGAACGCATATTATGGGTGGCAAGCGGAGTGGATGATTCCATATTGAGGGCAGCCAACTTTTTATCCACATTCTCGGGAGTCTCGCAACGAGCCTCCGGTGTATCACATCCTTCTGTAAATGTCGTATTCACCTGCCTGGAGGTCAATACCAATGTCTCATTTAACGCTGGGGCACGATTTGGTCGTTTAAATGTTAGATTTCCATCCATGGCTGGCAAGGATTCCGAATCGGTTGTTGGTGTTGTCAAGCTATCAACCAAATTGAATGTTGTATCACCAATCATCTCCTCGCTCAAGATCATTGTACGCTGCAGAGCATTACAAATGGGCAGAGTTTGTACCGGATTGGACATGCTATCGGTGCTATTGTCCATGGTACTGCAACCGGAGGCGGTTTTACTTAACGTCAATGATATCTCATCAATTTGCCCTATATGCGAATCCTTAATCAATGTGCCATCTTCCTCACCGCACATAGTCAGCGATTCAAGGGCCTTACGATCTCGGATCATGTCACTCAACGAGTATCCACTTAAGCCACCCATTCCCATTCCACCATTTTCGAAATTGGTTAATGTCGTTGTCAAGTTCAGTTCCTGTTCCAAACTTGCCGTCGATTGGAGGAAATTCAGATTTGAGAAATCGGCCGAGGTGATCAATGAGCTATTCATGCGCTCATTGTTCATGGATGAGCATATAGACGAAGGCGGTGAAGTGTCTTGCAAAAAGGATTTGTTGTTGTGCATTAGAGTGTTGTGTGTATTGGTGGTCACTAGGCCACCAATTTCCAATTGAAGCATGGCTGGCATTGGCCCGGAGCCACCGTTTTGTTGTGTCTGCGGAAGGAGAGAAAGAGCAAAAATTTGTTACCAATTCGTGCTTTTTTTTTCTTTTTCAATTTTTTAGTTTTTCGACTTACAAATTGTGTTTCCAGAGTCTGTGCCACCTGGGATCTTCGCTTGGGCCTGGTAAATGTCTTCGAGTTAAGCTTGTAGGCTTCAAAAATATCAAGAGAAATCATACGAAATTTTGTTTTTATTTGGAGAAAAAAAACAGACTGAAGAGACATTGTGTGTGCGTGTGTACGTGTGTGTGTGTGTGTGCTTGTGTGGTCGCAGAGTATGCAGGCCTCCTTTAAAGTAATTCTTCTTCATAACGAAATATATCATCATTGATATTGGTGCCCAAATCCTCCAGAGAATTGAAGCCACCGGCGGCATTATCATCTAAATCACCGTAAATACTATCCAACAAGCTTTGCATGGAAGATCCAATAGATGATTCTGCTTTCTTTGTTGTTGTTGGGCTTGTTGTTGTTGGGCTTGTTGTTGTTGGGCTTGTTGTTGTTGGGCTTGTTGTTGTTGGGCTTGTTGTTGTTGGGCTTGTTGTTGTTGTCATTGTTGCTTTGTTGCTTGTTAATACCGATCGCTTCATATTCTTACTGATGGCACCAAAGTTCTCATCAATTTTTATCTTATCCGGTTCGCTCGATTGGCCTTTTGTTGTTACCACTTTAGTCTCCTGCGTCTCTATTATGGACAACATATCGTTGTTTATTAGCCACGAGGTGGCCGAATCCAATGTCAAAACGAATGTCCTTTGAAACTGACGTTTTTTCAAGCCATTTTCAGTAGACTCTAGAAATGAGCCACATAAGACGAAAGCTCGACAGGCATCGGTAAACGTTAGAGTATCCAAAGTGACATCCTTTTCCTGCAGTTTTAGCTCGGGCAAACGACTCAAAGCTTGGACTATGGACGAGCTGCCAACTTGAAGTTTTCTCGAACGGGCAAAGGATGACAATTGGGAGCGACATTGATTGCGATTGTATAGCTGGTAGCCATAAATATTGGCCAATTCATCGGAAACACTCAGCGAAAACATAGCATTGGAAGCATAGTAGTTGCCGAGGCCGGAACGTTTTTCACGTTTCTCGAAGAGACGAGAATAGATATCGAGGAATTTCGTAAAGAAATGCAATTCCAAATTTTTGTGCGCTTTTGGAGAAAAGGGAGCCATAGGCCTCTTAATGGTTTTCTTGACCGCCGTAATAAAGTTCACTTCGGGCAAAATCCTTTGAATTTCCGTCAAGGAGTCACAGGAAATGACATTTCCCGTCAAAATTAGAGTTTTAACATTAAATTTTGATAGAAAGGGTAAATTATCGAAATTCTTGATATTATTGAAACTCAAGTCGAGAGTATCCAATGTGGGATAGCTATAGGTGATGCGTCTGAATGCCCGCAACGAGCAGAGATAATTATTTTTGAGTATAATCTTGGTAACCTTGGGCATCTCCTGGGGTATCAATTGGAGTACGCATTTCATCAATTTGAACACATGCAATGGACAGAATGAACCAGACGGTAATTTCGAATGAAAAGCTGTCAGATCAAGACAACGATTGGTTTCATCGTAATTGGCCTTTAAAGCGCTTCGAATGGTATTTACCAATTCCCTGGTAATTTTTGGATTCATTTCATCTAACGGTAAACCCATAACCACATTCACCTGGAACGGCTCGGATATGTATTGCTCGGAAAAAACATGCTGAAAACGCATCAAGCGTTGGGCCACCAAATGATTGTCCAGAAAGAATTGGCACTGTCGCCCCATGCGCTGAAAATTATATGGCGAGACTTTCAGAGGCTTCAGTTTCCATCCAATGGTCAGCATTATGGAAGAGTTGCTAACTGTTGGGCCAGCGGTTATGCATACGGTATACCAGACCACCACTTTTTTGCCCTCATCCTGCTCCTGGTTGTTCTTCTGGTCGTCCTTCTGGTCTTCCTTCTGGTCGTTTTTCTGGTCGTTCTTCTGTTCCTGCTGGCTCACATCTTTGAATATAACTTTTGGCACATTAATCAGCGAATTATTAAAATCTTGCAATTTATCCATATTATCCTTGATCCCATTGGAGGTCACTTGCGGTTTCAAAACTCTACGAAGAGAGTTTTGATTTTCATCATTGGTTTTTACGAGGACTTTCATGATTGTGCGTTTTTTGCTTCTGGATGCGACTGAATGTCAAAATGAATTGTGTCATGCAGTGTTCAAAATCAGGACTTTACCGTTCGAGCAGTGTTGATTAGGACAGTGTTTTTTAACAGTTATCCATAATAACATTTTTATTCTACATATACATATACATACAATAATGATTCACCGATAACAAAATTAGACAAATACCAAAACTGATTCAGAAATCTAACTCCGTATTATTGACTAATAGCAGCTCTGAATTCACAGTTGGAGCAAATGGCAAGGGCGGCATACTACAAGAAACGGAAGGAAAATTTTCTTGCATTTTAAGTGAATTCGGCCCTGGCTAGTTGTATTAGTACAGTCAAAACTCCATACATTGAATTTATGTGAAAAACTTTATTCTACAGAATTCATAATATTCGTCTAGTTTTTTGTGGGTTCAGTCAGAGTGTTCGTCTTGAGATCAGCTGTTTTACCAGCTGATTCTAAATAAATCTTTATTTAAAGAAATCGAAATTATCTTTCTCGAAATCTCCCATATCCAGCATCTTGGTTTATGTTAATTAGCAGGAAGTGTGTAATCAATACAGTAGTCTCTTGAAGTTACTTGTAGATCCACATTAGGCGTTATTTATTCTTTGCCAATATTCATGGCCATAGAGACCACGCACAACTGTTTGTCCAGCGGCGAGTGAGTTTGTTGTCGTTTGATTAATTAACGCCGACTGTGGCCATTTATGGCAAAAACAACTTGGAGCTTGGACAGTTGGAAAACCATGAATCCAATGAACGGTAATGTAAACCAACCAAGCTTCTGCCCACACTCACTCTGTGCCCATTGCCGCCGCCACCCAATCTCAATCCACATGAATGTATGCACTTATATTTGTTTGTGTGTGTGTGTGTATTGTCAATGACCGTCGTCGGCGGGGCTGGCAGTTTAACCCAAATTTTTTTTGTTGTTTTTAGAAAGCGCAATTGCATATGGGAGAAGGCGGCGGCGATGCAGCAGGCACAGGCACACACAAACACATTCACACACATACATATGTATGTATGGATAATTTCTTCTCTTACCTTGCTCATTGCTGTTGTAGGGCAGCTGCTGCTGCTGCTGGTGCATTTGCATTTGCGTCTGAGTCTGATTATTTGTTTTCCACTGTTGCAATATATTGGAGACATCATCGTGGGACTTATCCGCCAGAAATCTGTCGAAATGCACACAAATATCGTATATAGAGGGGGGGGGGATAGTATATATGTTGGTTATTTTTAGCATCTTTCGCAACACGCAAGAACGCCAACAGGAACGATGAGGGCACACAATGGTTTTTTAGTTTTTTTTTTTGAGTAGCTTACATATATGAATCATCCTTAAGAGCCTCATCAATATCAAGTATATCCATGTCCAGCGATGGAATTTCTTCTATATAATGCTTAAGCTTAAGCTTTCTATACACAAAAAAAACATCAACAACTTTTATCTTTTTTTTACATTTGTCTTTAAATCATTGCGAGAGACCAAACTGGACAAACAAAAAGGCTTATTTTATTTATGTTATAGTTGGCTGAGTGTGTTTGATATACTAATTTTCCAACAAACAAATCGCTCATCGCTAAATTATCGACAATTATTTTAAATGTCACGACATTGTGATAAGTCACAGTTTTCTATAAACAATTTTGTGAAGTGCATTTTGTATAACTCTGTATAAAACTAAAAGTTGCTAACTTAATAATTTAAGTCAACTTTGACCTAACATTAACTAGCTTTATCAATGAAAGGCTGCTCAGATTGCACGAACAGTGTCACTGTAATGGTCACTACATTTGTCACGACGATATGTTATCGATTAACATAATATTCGCTTATCAGCTGTTCTCCTATGTAAATAGGAATTAACTTAATATTATTTAAACGGTTTTTTTTTTTACAAATGCCAAAATGGCATCCACACAAAATACACTACAAGAAAATGTTCAGCACTTCTGTCGTGTGTGTATGGATAGTTCCCCAACGCTGATCGAGATCTTCACCAAGCAACAGGAAACAACCGATCCCATTTTGCCGGATATGATTAACAATATATTGGAGAAGAGCTATCAAGTCAAACGGGATGCACTGCCTCAACATATTTGCCTGGATTGTGTATTAGCTGCCAAAAATGCATTTCATTTCAAACAGCAATGCCAACAAAGTTATAGACATTTCTCTCAACTCTTGTACGAACAATCGAATAAGGAGACAGAACGATTAGGCAAGGAAGTGAATGACACTGGACGAATGGGTGCAAGCTATCAGTTTGTGGAGGGTAAGGAGGTACGATTAGTCAGAAATATAATAATAATTCGTAAACCTAATCTTACAGTGATGTTAGATGAAAAAGCAAAGGAAAACGAACTCTTAAATGTAGAGAATATAACTGAAACCAAAACAGATATGAATATTCTGAAAGCAGACAGAAAAGAGCTGCAATCTCTGCTGTGTTCACAGTGTGGCATAACTTTGAAGACAGAAAACTCCCTTAGCCAGCATATGGAACGTCATAAGAGAATGGAGAATCGATGTCATCTCTGCGAGACTTGCGGCAAGGATTTTAAATCCAAGGCTCAGTTAGTAATACATACGCGTAGCCATACAGGGGAACGTCCGTTTGAGTGTCTGCATTGCGACAAGACTTACGCGCAGCGTACCACACTGCGTATGCATTTGGCTAGCCATGGCAAGGAGCGACCCTTTAAGTGCCCACAATGTGATAAAACCTTCTACCTCCATCGCAATTTAAAAGCCCATCAGCGACGACACAATGGCCTGCGTCCCTTCCAGTGTCCCAGTTGTCCGTTGGCTTTTACCAAGAATGCGAATCTTAAGACTCATCTGCGTCTGCACACAGGAGAGCGGCCCTTTAAATGCTCCATATGTGATATGAGTTTTAGACAGAATCAGCATTTAATCATCCATTTGAGGGGACACAACGATGATCGGCCCTTTAAGTGCCTGCAATGTGATAAATCCTTTTTTGTCAATGCAAATTTAAAGAAACATATGCTTGTCCACACCGGCGAGAAGCCATTTAAGTGTGAAACCTGTGGCCAGGCATTCACGCATAATCATCATCTCAAATCCCATTTGCGAATTCACACGGGCGAGCGTCCATACAAATGCACCGAGTGTGACAAGCCATTTGCCTCAAATCAATCCCTGCAAAAACATCTCGCCTGGCATCGCAATAACAGGGACAAGCCCCACAAGTGTCCCCATTGCCCCAAGGGATTCGATCAATTCCGGAATCTTAAATATCATCTTCGTACCCACAAAGCCTCAGTTAATGTTGTGGAGCCCGATGATCTCGAGGAGGAGAAAAGCTCTCTACACAAATGTCCTTACTGCAATGTGGGCTTTGAGTTGAAAAGGATATTGGAAAAGCATTTGATAACACACAAGGATCTTAGACCCTATCAATGCGAGCAATGTGCCAAAGGATTCTCACATCGTCAGACCCTTAGGAAACACATTATATCAATACACCAAAATATTGACGGCATAGAATGAAATTGTTCCTAAACACACTAAACTAAATAAAATAAGTTGAATCAATAACACGCAATCCAAAGGAAGTGGTTGTCCTTCCTTTTTTTTTTTGCGATAGTCATCTTTGGTCCATCTCTAAGCAAAAAGGACTCGAACAGCTGTTTGCCGCTAAAGGGGTTGCTGGCCGCAAAACGGGAGCTTCTCAAAATGTCTGGTGGTGACAAAATCAGGAGGACATTACCAGACAGACAACACCACCAACAACAACAACATGGAGGAGCGTGCTTTGCTGGCCAATATTGCGACAATTATAACAAAGGATTTGCTCATAGATCAACCATCAACCAAAGCGCCTGGGGGAGAAACAACAAGCCAGAACTGTCCTCTATTGGCTCCTAGTGACGATGAAGCGGAAATCTTTGCTCTAATGCAACAAAAACGCGCCGCCAACAACAAGAGCCATCAACCCAAAATGAAGAAACGCCCGCACAGGGACACAGGATCATCGGACAACTCGCGACTAGCACCAGCAAAAAAAGCATCCAAAATTGAATGGAAATATGCAGAACTCAATTTGCTGCATCGTTATGTGGATGCCCAATTTGAATCCTACTTGCATATGAGAAAATTGACATTTCTGGTGAGTGGAAAGAGGGTTAAATGTCCTCCATCCATTCTAATGCCCCCCCGCCTCCCAAAATTATTGTAGAAAATTCAACAATCTCTGGAGGATATGCTTAAGAGAAATGCTGTGCCCGGGTCACCCACACCCCAGACTATACTCTCGCTGGCCATGTGGAAACTGGCCACAGATGAGCATTTCGAGGAGATAGCCAGAAAATTTCAATTACCCTGGTCACTGTGCCAGCAGGTGGTACGCAGTTTTTGGCACATCATTTCGGATCAATACGAGAGCTTTATTAAATGGCCAAATTCTCTGGCGGCACAGCAGAGCACTCTCGGCGGCTTTCAGCGGCTTCCATCGCTGAAATGTTTTCGAGAACTTTTTGGCATCATTGTCCTAAAACGTCTCGATATATTCCTAGAGTCGGAGCATGCTGAGGTGGCGGTGGTCTTGCAGCTAATCTGCAATGGCGAGAACAAGATTATCGATTGCTATGTGGAACTGGCCCAAGACTACACATTCGAGGAATCGCCAATTGGTCAGACGCTGGCTCTCAATCCAAGGACAATGCCAGCGGGCAGTTATCTCATTGGCAGCGAGGTCTTTCCCCTGAAATCGTATTTGATGCGTCCCCTGGAGGCGGAGTGCTTTCGCAAGGATACACTTTTCAATGATCTGCTGAAGCCAGCCTTTCAATTGGCTGACAATGTCCTTGATACACTGGCTCGCCGGTTCAATACGTTGTATGCACTGGAGGCCAGGGATTTAAATGAGGTTCGTTTAATTGTTGAGAGCATTTGTGCCATGCATAATCTGTGTGAGGAGTTCAATGATGACTACTTGGAGGCCGGACAAATTAAACTCAAGTGGGGTGGCAGCCTAAGTGGCTTCAGAGGTGGGGAAAAGGATGTCAAAGGGCTGCGCAAGAGAGTGGAAATGATAGATGAACTGGTGGTCATTGAGCAGGGAGAATAAAACAAGGAGAAAACCAAAATGAGTACAAAAAACAAAGCTCACAATTTTATTAATTAATAATTTTAATTAATTTTTACTTGGCTTTTTTGTTTTCTGCTTGGCTTTAACCACTTTGCCCTTGGCCAAGGCTTTAGATTGATTCACTTTGCCAACCATCTTTGCCAGCTTTTGCTTGTTCACCTTGGTCGGGACCTTTTCAATCTTCTTTGGGCCATTTGGTTTACCATTAATCTTTGCCAGCTCCTGCTTCTTTACCTTGGTGTCATCCTTTTCACTTTTCTTTGGCCCACTTTCGGCCTTGAACTTGGTGGATATATCCTCGCGATCAAGGGGCTTCTTTGCCCTAATTTTAGCTTCAGATTTGCGAACTTTTTTCATTTGCAGCATATATTCTGGAACAGTTCCCCCCGAATTCTTGATGATCTGGGCAATGCTGGAAAGAAACGAGAGATATTTTTTTACAATCTGATCGGACTGAGAATAGCTTTCTTCTGTTTACCTTCGCAAATTGGCCGTATCCTCTTGGGTGAAGAAAGTAATGGCCCGTCCTGGTCGACCGGCTCGACCTGTGCGACCAATTCGATGTATATAGGAAATAGTTGTTGGAGGGAAATCATAATTGATGACCAAATTGACGCCTTTGAAGTCAATGCCACGACCCATTAGCTCCGTACAGATGAGCACCCAAATGTTACCCTCGCGAAAGGCACGCACACAATTATCTCGTTGGTGTTGAGAACGTTCCGCATGAATGACATCCACATTGATACCATCGTAGAGCAGTTCCTCAAACAATTGCTTGGCCCGATCTTTGCTCTGGACAAATATCAGAACCGGGGGATGGAGACCTTCCTTGACTAAATTTCGGATGGCCACCAATTTGCCACTTTCAGAGCCCACAAAGAGCAATTCCTGCTGCACTGTGTCAGTGGCACTGTTCTGTACACCAATGGTAATCCTCACCAGGCTCTTCAGATTTCGCAATGCCCACTTGGCCACTGGCACTGTGTAGGTGGCACTAAAGAAGGCCACACGCTTGCCGGAATAAGAGCAAGCCGAATAAATGTCATCTAACTGCTCCTTAAAGTTATTTTTACCCTCCTCCATAAGACGATCGGCCTCATCCAGAACAAACCATTCAACGGCGGAGAGATCAAGTAGAGGAGGCTCTTGTTGCAAAAGAAATCTCACACGATTCGGAGTCGATATCAGAATATCATATTTCTGTTTACATTCCGGTCCATGTTGTTGCTTCGCCTCGCTCACTTTGCTAATAAAATGCGTTCGCAGACCCGTTTCCCGTGTCAGTTCCGAGCACTCGCGGTAGATCTGCTGGGCCAATTCCCTGGTGGGTGCCAAAACTAGAGCCCTTATGCCCGAAGTTTTGTGGCTGCGTAGTCCATTTATAATTGGCGTAAGAAAGGCTAGAGTCTTGCCTGATCCTGTGGGGGCACAGGCCATTAGTGCACGATTCCGCAGCATAACAGGCAATGCTTGCATTTGTATAGGTGTGGGTTGCGGAAAACCGTAGGACTGAAGATTCTGATGCAGACGCGGCAGCAGCTTAAAGTCCTGTTGAAGCTCATCAAAACAACTTATAGGTGGCGGTACATCTTTGCCCAGCACCGATATATTGTGTTGCTTTCTCAATTCGTTTATCTGCGTCTGTTGCTGCAGTTGCTCCTGTTCCTCTGGCGTTAGTATCTTTGCCTTTTTCTTAGTTTTCTTCGATTTGGACTGACCGTTTTGGGAAGTATCAGCCAACAAGCGAAACTCGCTGCTGCATGATTCCTGTAACACTTTGGCCTTTTTGACCTGTGGCTGGGCTTCCGCCTCCAATTTAAATGACTTCTCTGGACATTCACTTGGCTTGCTTGGCTCCTGCAAAGACATTTTGTTACTATGAAAGAGCTGCATTTAAATAGCATCTTTCACATACCTTACGCTTCTTAGTGAATCTCGCTCCAGCTGTTATTAGCTTAAATATATCGAACTCATCCATGTTTCTTTAATAATTATTAATTATTTAAAACCACACGCACGTGCATTTGTTGTTGTTGTTTACGCTCATACCGAATCGATAGACGATAACAAGTAGCTGCAAAATACCGCCTTATCGATAAGCTAATCGCGGCAAAATACCGACTTATCGATATATTGTAAAGTATCGATAGTTCCACTGTATGATATTTGCGCCCAAAAATGTAATTTAAAATTCAGTGACTAAAAACACGATCATTATGTGAAATTTAAACTAAAATGTTTAACCTTATATTGCAAAGTAATAAGAAACTGCTTACAGAACAAAAACCATTGCTAAGTTGAGTGTAAAAATGGCACAACTCATTATCGTCATTACCATCTCCTGTGTGTAACTGCTTGTACTCTAATCGTACATACAGCTTTAGAATATCGTTTTGTTTGTGGCCATGTTGATAATTTGTAATATATGTACATGCTTAGTATAAATATTTATTATCACGATGAATTTGGCTTTGTACGCTCACCGATTTAGTCGAGCAGCAAACTTTATCGCGAGAGGTTTACTATGCTGAAAGGTAGCTCTACTCAGTTGTTAAATCTGGAAGTCGAACAGGTGAGCAAGTGGCTCCAAAGCTTCGATACAATTCTCAGTGATTGCGATGGTGAGTTTACTACTCTTTTGAAATCGATGTTTGTATGTTTGTGTGAGTATGTTTCTGTGTGAGAGAGTAAAAGACCAAGAGAGAGAGAGAGTAAGACGCAAAAAGAGAGCGTTAATGTTGTTCTTATGACATTGACCGAGGTTTTCACTTGTTTCAAAATAACAACACAAATCGATCGAATAGATATCAATGAGAAAACTAAACGATTATTGAAACCATAATTCCTATTGTAATTTCAATATAATTTTGTATATTGGTTTGTGTATGGAACACTTGTTATTATTATTATTCCAATTTCTTTCAAATTACTTTCCACGTACTTATTCAAAAATTCTCCCTAACTTCCTTGTAGGAACCATTTGGCATGACGATATAGCCATTGAAGGAGCCGCCGAGGTCCTAAACACCCTACAAACTCGCCTAAACAAAAAGGTCTATCTCATCACGAATAATGGTTTAAAAACTCGTCGAGAGCTCTTTGACAGAGCTCAGCGTTTGGGCTTCCAATTGCCAAATGAACATCACATTATCTCACCCACATCGACCATTGTGGATTATCTGCAAGGAAACGAACAATTTGACACTAAAAAACACAAAGTCTATGTGGTGGGAAATGCGGCCATTGCCAGGGAGTTAAAGGGCCACCATATTGACAGCTTTCGAGCTGGCGAGCCTGAGAACTTGGCGCCAACTGACAAATGGCAGGATTTCGCGTTGAGAGAGTTTACCAAAGAAGAGGCCACTGCCAATGTGGGAGCTGTTGTTGTTGGCTGGGATGAACACTTCAGCTATTGCAAAATGGCTCGTGCATGTCACATTCTTTGCACTAATAGGAAGGCTGCCTTTCTGGTCACCAACAAGGATGCGGTGCACAAGTATCCAAATTTCCATGTACCTGGCACAGCGGCCTTTGTGTCGGGCATTGAGGCGTGTGCCGAACGCGAAGCCTTGGAGATGGGTAAGCCGAACCCCCTGGTCTTGCAGCCTTTCGTTAAGAGGGGAGATTTGATTCCGGAACGTACTCTAATGATTGGTGACTGGTAAGTAAGCTGTCTTCTTTTACACATTATTTTATATTTATTTGTACTCTGTTTTTTTTTTTTTGCAGCTTGAAAATTGATGTAAGTTTTGCACATAATTGTAATATGCATTCTTTGTTGGTGGGCTCGGGCAGTTATCAATTGGATACGTTGGCACAACACCAGAATTTGGCCCAGCCAGATGTTTATCTACCCAAATTAGCCGATCTATTGCCTTATTTATAAAGCCAAAATCGAAACAAAATAAATAATTTCACAGTCTACCAGTTGAGGTTGCAACTCGAGTGAAACTAGGAAAGAAGATTTATAAATAACCATTTCGTAATCCTCAAAACATGCTTTTAAAGTGCAAATTCTGACTATTTGAGTCTAATTTTTGAATTTCACATTGAATCTAGTTTTAAAACTGATAAAACTAGTCAAGCAGAGGAAAATGCTGCAAATTTTTCGTATATTTTGCTCTGCACAACAGTTTTTTACACCACTGTTTTTATGTAAGGCTTGGAATTGTGGTATAAAAATTCAGTTTTCAGTGCATTTTTCAGTCGAAATTAGCTGAGCTTGTTGAACGCAAGGGAAAAAGATCAAATATCTTGCATATTTTTCTATTTAGTTGCATTTTACAACACTATTTTATACATGTTGCCATTTTACATCACTGTTTCATGCATTCTGTCATTTTGCAACACTATTTTATGCATTTTGCCGTTTTACAACACTGTTTCAAAAAATAATTATGTGTGCTTGTTGGGCGCTAGTGAAAGATATCAAATATCTTGCAAATTCTTCGAATTTGTTTCATTTTACAACACTATTTCATTATTATTTGCCATTTTACAACATATTTTCATAAGAAATTAGTTGAGCTTGTTGAACGTTAGTGGAAGATATCAAATATCTTGCAAATTCTTCTATATTTTTGCATTATACAGCACTATTTCATATGAAATACCTTTAACTCTGTTATAAAAAAATGAAATTTATGAGAATTTCCCAGTCGAATGATACTAAAAATTAACTAAGCTGTGAAGGAAACTTCATTATATCTCTCTCTCTCTTTGCTTATGAACATTAGGACAAATTAAAAACAATTTTCAATTTGATATATGTATTTGCTTTATTTTTGTTCTTTTTTACACATAATGTACATACATACATACATTCATTTTACATATAGCATTAAGATTTTTGTATTTCATTTGGCTGACAAGTACTTACATTTAGACATACATAGACATTACGATCCCATAGAACATCCCATAGAACAGCTCTATTCATTAAAAATATGCAATTTATTATCATCATCATCGTCATCGTTTAGATAGGTACTTGACGGAATTTATCATTAGCATCCCATGATTCCATGATCCCCTGTCATAAAAGCTCTTTCGAATTTCCTTTAACTAAATACGTAAATACTTGAATAACTTATCATAAAATACATAAGTATAAGTGTTTGCTTGGTTTTTGCTTTGTGTGTGTGTGTGTTTGTGTGTGTTTATAGTATATAAATTAATGTTTAGCAGTTTTTAAAAGCTTGAAATCGGCAACTTATGGGCTAACTGTACAAATTATATATGTATAAGTCCTGGTGATATGTTCGATAGATATATTTAGCAATTTAGCGCATAAAGAAATCATGTAAAGCGTTGTTGTTATTTTTGTTGTTGTTCTGTAGATTTGCACACAAAAACAAGATAAAGAGCAAAAACTGAAGCCCAAAATTGTATAGCCCATCTTCATCTAAATTCCATTCCGTATCTCTCTCCCTCTCTCTCTCTCTGTCTCTTTCTCTTATTTGATTACTCTTTTGCCATCATGTCGCTTATTGATTTCTTTAAGGACTTGTGTCTAAATTGCTAAAAGGTAACATCAGGTGCTCGTTGGCGTATTGGCCAAAATGCGAGAGCTTCTCGATAGATAGCCATACCAATAGAACACATTGATGAGAAAGAAGAGCAAGGGGAAAACAATGCGCGAGGCTCGATCAATTTTCGATACGGAATTATATTGCGGCGTCCGTTTGCCTTTGCGTCGAGCCTCCATTTCCTCGCGTCGATAGAAGGACATGCGCCGACGTCCCGTACTGGGCGGATTAGAGGCGGCAGCCGCTGCAGCTGCTGCCGTCGCCGCCGCCTGGGCGGAGGTAGATGGCCCCTCGTGAGCCCGCAATTGTGTCTGCTCGTCATCTTCCTCCTCATCGGATGAAGCCACCCGATGCCTGGCTGGTCGTCGTTTCCAATCAAAGCAGCTCAAAAAGTTCATTGTCCAGAGACCATGACGGCGATTGCGTGGCGCCCGTCTCGATGGCAGCATTCCCAGGCGACTACTGCCCGCCGAATGGGGTCCTCCAGTCGGTATATTAATAGAACACATTGATAGAGGAATAACCTCATAGATTTTCGATTCGGTGCTGTCCCGAAAATCAGATTGCCTTTCCGTTTCCGATTCGGCGGAATCAGTGTCCATTTCTTCGATGATGAAATAACATTCGCCCGAACCGTATTTGGTAAAGTAATGAACCACAGCGAACTGCAGGATGGTGGCGAAAATGAAAGCAAACGAGAGGAACACAAAGAAATCCAAGGCCGTGGGATACGAAACCTTTGGCAAGTCGGTGCGAGCCTCCAAGCCCAGGAAGGTCATCGTAAGCACTGTGGTAATGCCCAAGGAGACGCGATCGGCAGTGGCCTCGCGATTCAGCCAAAAGGAGACCCAGCTCAGGACAACCAGAAGACAGCAGGGACCGTAGACCTGTATTAAAAAGTTACCCATATGACGCTGAAGATGAAAATTTACCATTAGCATGGAATATTCCGCTGAAAAACGAAACGAAACGAAACGAATAGAAATCAAATCAAATATCAATCAAAAGTTTAGTTCCCCATCGGCGTGTCCAACTCACATGGATGATTGGTCTCCAGTGTGACACTTCCAGCCAAATTGGTTACTGCTCCGCCCACTCCACTTCCGCTCATACTTTTGCCAGTGCCAAAGGCTCCCTTGTCCAGCTTTAAACCGGTGCCACGAACATGTTGATTCTTGGCCGCTGGACCCGCGAATGTGGTCATCACTTTGCTTGTTGGCTTTGGACTGCTACTGCTGCCCACCCCACCGGCGTGGCTTCCCGTTTGCAGCATATCCTTGTTGTTGTAGGAATGATGCTGCGGCGGCTGGGGTATAGGTGCAGCCGCCTTGTAAACAATGTCCGTTAAATTGCCAGCCGGACAATCAACCAAATCGAATTGGGACAACTTCATATCCTCGGCAATAGCCACTGCCGGTCGCTCTTTGTTCCAGCGATAGATCACATCGGAGGTGGTATAGCCAACTGGACAAGAGCAAGGAGAGGAGAAACCGAATTTGGATATGCCAACAAATAAAACAAATGTCAATTCGCACAAAAACACACACACTCAGCTGCCCTTCCTCTGCTGAACTGTGATTCAATTAAAGCAGATTTCGACTCTCCAAAAGGTCTTATTACTCAATTTATTCAAACTAACTTCTCTATTCGAATTTGTTGCCTAAAAGTATGCAATGCAATTCGCTTAAAGTTGAGCTACCATTTTAGCTTTTTTTTTTTTGACATTTAGCTATACTTTCGTCTTCCAAGCAGAAATTACTTTCCTTTCTACAGTGCTTATCGTATTTTTAACCCACTTTTTAACGAAAGAAACACATTGGCTGAAAATTTTTTCCCAAATGACATATTTCCTCAAAATCTTGAAAAATGAGTAGCTCAATATTTAGTTTATGAGTAAAAAACAACTTTTTCACTTAAAATTAACGATTTAATAACGATTTCTTAAAAAAAAATAAAAACAAAAAAAAACACTTCCTTTTGCTGTATCAAAATTATAGCCTAATTTCATGTTTTGGTCAAAAAAATCCGAAACCGTTACGGAATGGTGCCTTATTTGTCTTTTCAGGTTTCGTGAAATACTCGAAATAGACTCTTCTGACTCGAAAAGTAAAAAAAGGCCCTTTTCATAATCAGATAATTGTTTTTCAAAGGGCATTTCTTAAAAATGATGTAAATTTATTTAATTACTATGTCTGTATATCTAAAAGTCTGCTCCGCACTTAATAAAGAAAATTTGCTACTGTGGGCTATAATTATGATATATGTACAAAAATGCAAGCAACGATGCGAGCACACATTAAAAGTTAACGGTTCTTTCTTAGTTTTCTAATGCGGTAAATTCGACTAAATATGCTTCTGGCATCAAAGTACAGTAAACATTTATTTTTTTAAAAATCATAAAAATATTGTTAAAATTGGTTGAACGCTTAAAGCTGCTGGGTGGGTTATAAATATGATAAGCACTGTTGTTTGCCTTACATAAGCAACAAATTGATTCTTGTAAATGGAAATTTATCAAGAATTTTGGTAAACTGAGAGGACACTGTCCTGTTTCTCTAACTCAGCGCTATTCATTCAATTATCCACACACACACACACGTTTCTCTAGAGATATTTTATTTGTATTGTTGTTGCCCAAATGCACAAATTGCCAAACATTGCGCCATTTGGATGTGAATGTGTGTGTATGTGTGTATTTGTGTTTGTGCGGGATTGGTTTACCTGATATTTTTCTATTTTTTGGCAACATTTTTGTACAGAGAGTTGACTTCCATCAAATGGGAAATTGTCAACATTAAGTGGCAGGCAATAACATCGTGCCAATAGCTGACTAGATGCTAGAGCAGGTCTATACCTAGGAATGGTGACGGGGGGGAGATGAAAAGGTGGTGGCAAGGTGTGTGGGGTAATTGAATTCTCGACTGCATACAAACATTATTCACAACAAATCGGAAGTAATAATACATTTCGTAGCTGAATGGTAAAATGGGCTGACTGGTGGGCGGATGGAGAAGGGGAGGAGCAACCGCCTCCTTCTACACTCAAGTGTTTGTCTGTTAATTTTCCTTTGCGATAAGCTTACAAAATGAGAAAATGTAGTTAACGATACAGAGAGAGAGAGAGAGGTGGAGCTCCAGATGGTGGTAAATTGTTGGCGAAATCAAAATTTAAATAGACCAGCAGACTGTGAGACAGTGAGACAGAGAAAAGGAAAGCAATATTTTGCATTTGAATGGAAATTGTGATAAAATAAAACAAATGCATAAAAATTGTCATGTAAGAAATGTCAGAGGAAATGTTAGAAAAGGCTAACTTGATTAGCATACTGAAATTTTGGAAACTCTTTTGTAAATGTTTGTTATACAATTTTTTTTGTATACTTGCAGTTTTCATTAAGTATACGCCATGATGACTACCTTGGGCGCCTAGTCTGCGTGATGCATGGTAAGTCAGTTCAAAATTTCTTTAAACCGCAAACAAACTAAATGAAATGAGGTTTGGAAAATGTGCTACGCAAATTAGGAAAGCTTTTAGTTAAATTATAAAAAGAATATTAAGTTAGAAATACGAAATTTATCTTTGGGACTTTCGACAAGGACATTTGAAAGTATGTTGAATGAAACCTCAATTTGAAACAGTTTCAACATTTTATGTTGAAAACTTCTGTTTAAACTCAATTAATGGCTTAGTTTAGTCTAGTTTTAGCCAGCTGTCTGTCTCTGGTTGGCCATTTCGAATGGTTTTCGTCATGACAACCAATTTAATCGCATTTTTTTTTTTTTTTTTTGCTTTCTGCCACTCCATTTCAAAGCCATTTCACTTTACATTTTCTTGTCGCGCACAATCCAATGTCATGGCATTCAGAAAGAGGCTGTCCCTGCCCCCACTTCAACTCACACACACACACACACACACACAACACATAAAACATATGCTTCAATCCACTTGTCCTCACTCGCCCAACAAGTGGCCAGAACCAAGAACCAAAAAGAGAAAAGAATAAAAAAGGACAACAACAACGACAACGACAAAATCACATCAAAGCGCAATGAGTACCAATTATGCACAATTATGCCACGCCCATTTTCCTACACAATTGCATGCCACCCACTCGACACACACACTCACACACTCACTCGACACACACACACACAGACATTGTATACTTACATGAACCAAATTTTAAGGGGCATTTCTGTATATCCATGGGAAAATCGGCCAAATTCATGGGGCAACCGGCTTTAATTGTCAAACGACTCGAGTATAGGACACGTCCATTTTGATAGATACGTACAAATTTATTTGGCGTTGTAATTGTATGCAAATAGCTCTGTTTGCCATTGTAAAAATATGTATCTGGTTTCCATATGCGTGCCAACATTGAGACACTCAATGCCAGCGTGTCCTGAGCCCCCTCAAAGGCGAGACGTTTATCCACCCAGGATTGACGAAAATAACAGTCCATCGAGTAGGTCTACAAAAGAGCAAGGCAAGAGCATTAGTGTAGAGTTGGATTCATTTGTCATGTGGATGACTGAGCTGACTGATTGTACTTACCATATCAACTTCTGATATTGGTCCCATACTTCGAACCATTATATCAACTTCTATCGTGGCTGGTGGACCTACAAATAAATAAATACTCAAGGCAATAGATTATATTTGCATTTGTCCTTATCCAAGTCTAGCTTCTGTCTTCTATCTATCTTCCTGCCTCAGTCAAGTTTTCTTTTTAGCCCTTTTCTGTCCTCAGCTCCTGTAATCAGCATACATTCGCAGATTTTCCGCTCAACGGAAACATTTAATGAAGCGGAAATGTCTGCCAGAAGACATCAGTCATAGAGCTGTAGCTCCAAGGTGATGACAAATACGATAGAATGGGAGCCCGCCCTCTGGGTAAATAGTTAGTGACAAATTGGAAATATTTACATACAATTTGTTGCGTTGCGTTTTTATTCAATTTTGCGAGAGAGAGAGAGAGAGAGTGAAAGCGAAGAGGATTTCCCTCTTATACACATTACTTTTCAATTTTCCAAATGGTCTCTGGGCCATAAAAATTTAAATATATTTTCGAAATTTAAAAGCCTCTCCCATTCGGAGCACTCAATGAGCTTAACGCGCGCTTTTGGTTTACGTGCGGGGACATAGGCGGACCGGAAAAAAGTTCTTCTTTGCAGGTTTTTTTCACCCATTTTTCTTTTATTTTCTGTGTTGATTTTTTTGTTTTTCGGTTTTCATTTTGGTGCATGGCTTAAGCACAAATTACATTGTTTTTAACACTTCATTAAGAATCGCAGCGCATAAAGGATACGTGGGCATGCACATCCTGCCCCGATGATGATGCAAAATGGCGATGGCGATGGCGACGGCGACGGCGACGCTAAACGCATGTTTGCCAAGCACCAAGCTGCTTCCCAAGCTCAACAGCAAAGTCATTAAAAACTGTTCGCCTAGGCAAAAATAACACAAAAAAAAAAAAACAACACACACACACACAAAATGCGGGGTAAAAATTGCATATTAGTGCAGAAAACATAGATAAGAAGTCGCGGCGAGGGCATGCAGAAGTGGGAGGGGGAGCAGCCTGTTCGACTGTCTGCTGCTACTGCTGGCAAGCGGATTAAGTGTCATTGTTCATAGCAAAATAGCGGAAAATTTTAAATTTTTTGCCACATTTAATTCGCATATTTCGATTGAACTAAAATAAAGAACGGAAACACGAGTTCGAAATATTGGCTCAGTGTTAGTCGGTTACGCTTTCTTTAGCTCCCTTGAATACCTTGCATACATTAAGGGGGCAAACTTTTCTTACTTCATTTCCTAAAAGATAATGAATCTGCAGGAAATCGAAGCAAGTTAAGTCAGAAATGCCTAGAGAGCAGGACAGGTCCCTTTTGAATCCTTTAAGAACTTAGTTTTTTACAGCATATTGCATACTTTAAGGGGTCAAATTGTACCCCAATAGAGAAAGTAAACCTACAGGAGATCGATTAAGCTGTAGAAAGAACATTGCATTAATCTCTTGAGGTTTTTCAAAATTCAATCGCCCATTGCATACTTAAGGGGGCTTACTATTCTTACTTAACCCGAAAAGATAATGAACCTACATGAAATCGAAGAAGCGCAAAAGGCGCAGAACAGGGCAAGTTTTTAAGTATAGAACATTCCACAAATCCTTTATAGTATCCTAAAATTTTAATTTTTCTAAAATTCATTGGATACTTTAGGAGTAACTAAAGTGTGGCTAAAGATCGCTCAGATGGAAGCATTAGCTTGCTTTGTTTTTGTGTTAAAGAGTAAGTTCAGTACTTAGTTCCAAGTTCTCTGCTTTTGTATGTATGTTTACTTACCACCAAAATCTGGTCGTATGCTATTATCATAGCCTCGAAGTAAATTATCGAGCAATTCGGAGATGTTGGCATGATTATTACTCTGTGTTAGCCATGCCGACGTCAACGATGTGCTGCTGGCCAATGGGCCAAACTCATCAAGGCGATGGGCATCGCCCCGTCCCTTAATGCTGCTGGCCATGGCGCCGACACCCCAGTTGCCAGTCCAACTCCAGCTGGGGCTCGAACTGGAACTGAAACTGGAACTGGAACTGGATGCGTATCCAACTCCCAATCCCGATGCGATGGACCATTGCCAGGCATTTGTGTAAATGGTCAGCATTAAGAGGCAGCAGCAGCAGCTAATCAAAAGTTTAAATATGCGCAAGTTTAAGCAATGTCCTTGCCGGGAGACTCGTTGCCTTGTGCTCGGACTGGGCTCACTGGCTCCGATGAGGTCATTTGATGCATTGTCAGATGCGGATGTGGATGTGGTTGTGGATGTGGATGCGGTCGAGCACATATTGCTGGAGTTTTGTTTGCTGTTGCTATTCAGTTGGTCGGTTTGGTTGGCTGGCTTGTTGGCTGGGCTTAAACTATTGTTCAGTTGCTGTTGTCTTCTTCGTTTCTAATCTACACATCCTGCAAGCAGGTCCTGCACTTGACAGTTCTTGTTTTGCGCTTTGTTTTGGGGCTTCGTCTTCGTTGTCGTTGTCGTCCGTCTCGTATGTACTTTCATTTATGCACCGGAAGTTGCACTCGGCACTCGGTTTAGCAATTTCATCAGCATTTTTTCTTAATTTCTCTCTTTTAGATTTCTCCTTTTAGCATTTTGTGTTCCGTTTGCCTTGGCTTGACTTGGCTTGGCCTGGCCGAAGGGGCAACAACGAAGACGGCAACGGCAACGGCAATGGCAACGGCGTCGTTTTTAATTGTTAAAACTGAGCTCTGACCTTTTGGCAGTTGACAGTTTTTGATTGGCCAATTAGCCAACAACAGCATGGCCAAGGAGGCATTGCATTGGGTTATATTTGAAATGAAGATTGTTGATTCTTATCCAAGTTGTCATAACTTCTGTTTGTTTTTTTTTTTTTTTCTATTTCGCCCTCTCTTTACCTTACGCCTTGTGCACTTCCTTCCTTCCTTGGTCTTTGGCTTGACTTAATTTGTTGATTACACTACAAAATCATTTCCTTTTTTTTTGGGCACAATTTAAGAAATTTTCTTTTCGTTACACATTTGCTGTAATAATTCAAAAAAATAACAACAACAACAAAATATTATTTATTAAATACAGACACACACACACGGCGTATGCGTAATGTGATGAAAATAAAAATAAACTGCACGCCTGGGAGTTAACAAAGATTAATGAATACGAAAAAACTTGCTGTGGTTGGTTGGTTGGTTGGGTTGGGTTGGCTTTTGCCCCTTGTATATGCAAATTAATCTTTAACTGAATTAATGGCAACTTATTAAACGAAACGAAACGAAATCCATCAGAGAAGCCGAAGGCAAAACCAAAGCCAAAGCCAAAGGCGAAGGCGAAGGCGTTGCTAGACAAACCGAAATTGAACCCGAACCAATCTGCCAGAAGATCATTTCGTTAATGAAAAGTCAAACCTCTCTGTCCATGTCCATGTCCATAAACGCTGACGACACCAGCCGAGTTCGTTTCTCTGTCCCCTCTGTCTCTGTCTCTGTCTCTGCCTCTCAAGGCTAACACCCAAGACAACATCTCAATCTAATTATGCAAAAAGAAGAAAAAAAAAAATGACTTGAGGGTGTGGCGGGGTTGAGGGCGTTGGTCCAACTTAAAATGAGAATTAAGTAGATGGACAAACAATGCCGACCCATAACTTAATTATGTCTCACCCACTAACCTAATTCCCATGCATCCGGCTGCAATGGCTTGCCAGGCATCCGCATCAGGTTTTTGCGATAACTATTTTCAATACTTTTTGTGCAATGAGTGGCCACTTGCCACTTACCACTTGCATTTTGCCTTCAACTCAAGTCTGAGGCGTCTTTCATATCAGACTGAGCATATCAGTATTCAGCCTCGAAGATGCTCAATGCTACTTGCCACATGATTGGTTTCCACACACACACACCCACACATCTATCTATCTATCTATGTTGTGTCTAATTATGTGTGTAGAGTGCAAGAGGACACAACATTTACATTATTTTTATTTTCATCCAATTTAGTTGGTTGATTTTTAAACTTAACTTTGTCTTAATATAGAAAAGACTAAAATGGAAAGCAAATCCAAAGATATTCAATTGCTCTTTTTGTATTTTAAGTTCACACTTATCCAAAACTAGTTACATTTTGGTTTGTTTTTCAGTGCTTAACAAAATTATTAAAAAAATTTTCTAAAGAAGAACATTTTTAGCACAAGTTTTGCATTAACACTTTTCATTTGAAAAAAACTATTTTTTTATTTTAACATTTTTTGTTTTTGATCTCTTCTTTTTTTTTTTGGCATTTGTTTAGTTAAAGAAAGATTAAGTGTTGATTGAATCTTGATCACTTATCGATGACTTTGCCCTAGAATGCCCTTATATGGCTTATTGGTAACATCTTTTAGCCACATAGAGATAGAGTTTACTTGAAAAAGAAAATCTCATACTTTGTTTTGTCTTTTTCTATTTTTTGTTTTGTTGCTCTTTAGACCATTCTCTCTCTCTCTCTCTCTAGAATGATTTTCCCTAGATATAAACCAAATTTAGAATGTTAATTTCCAAAAAAGAACAAAATTTTCTGTCTAAAACTAAAAACTAAGCAAAATGTAATTGGAGTCCACACTTAATGATATTTTCTTCAGCATCGTCATCGTTATTATGATGATATTGTGTTTCTTTTCTTTATTTTTTGGCGTTTCTTTTTTTTATTTCTAATTTCTTGGCTTTTGCGTTTTTTGTTTTTTTTTTTTGTTAACTGTGTGAACGGGTTAAACTTAAACGCAAAAACCGAGAAACCCGAGCACAAGGCATCAACTTGAGCACGTTCAACGCATTTTCTCATCAACATCGTCTAAATTGCACTCAATTTTTGAAGGCTGCCAGACCGCCCTTCTGCCCCCCGTGCCCCCCCCCCCCCCTGCCCACCACTCTTCTGTGTGGTCCTTTTCATCTCTTTGCCAGCTTCCTTCCGTTGGCTTCTCTTCTATAGAATAAATATGTCGCCTTTCTTTTTTTTTATATTTATACCATGAGAGAAAAAAACGTTCTCGTTTTCCAAGTTCAAGAGGCCAAAAATTATTATAATTTAGATGGGAGAGGAGAGAAAAGAAAAAAGAATTAACTAACTCATTTGATGACAGAGTATTTGCATATTCGGCTCTTAAATAGTTTGAATTGAGTATGACAACTTTGGCTTTTTTTTTTCTTTTTTTGTGTGTCTAATGTGGCAAGCATCTGCTGCAGAGATTTCTACGTACAATACACAAATTCTTCTACTAACGTATACGTAATAATCCATATACATATACATATACATATACATATACGACTATGTGTGGGTAACTGTGTGTGTGTGTGTGTGTGTGTGTGTGTGTGTGTGTGTGTGTGTGTGTGTGTATTATGAGGTCGTTTTTTCGGCCTGCAGCAGGTGGTTTATATGGTTGAATCCGTTGCCTTATTTGCTTGCCACACAAATGAGTTGTGCATTTCAATTTGTCTCGTATATATATATATATATATGTATATATATATAATTTTCGTGCCATTTTTTGGTTTTGCCGTGTGAAATTGCATTGTCAGAGTCAGAGTCACGACCCACAAAAAAAAAAAAATGAAATAAAATAAATGATGGAAAAGCAAAAAGTTACCCACATAAGTTTTCTAGTTAACCTAAGTAGCTTTAAAAATGGGCACAGAGACACAGGAAAGTTAATTAAATTCAAAGTCGAAAAAGCAAATCTGATGCGATGATGACCTAATGAAGTTAAGTTTAGTTTCGAAAAATGCAATTGTTGTAATTATTTTCCAGTCGAGCTGCAGCACGTGCCCATCCTTGCAGACAGGATGAGTCCGACCGACGCAAGCAGGATGTGCACGTTTTGCGGAAATGTTGCCAGGATTAAGGAGGCGTAAAATGCCTCTCCCAGTTCCCACACGTTCATTTCGCTTCACTTCGTCGAGAATCGAGCGCCGAGCATCGGGCGTTGAGTGTCTAGTATTATAATGCACAAATGTTTGCACTTTTCATTGTTAAGTGAGTTCCCTTGTTCGCCGCTGATAAGATGGGAGGCGACTTAGTGAATCAATCGCTGCTGCATTGATTTGCATTCAGGTGAATGATATTAGGTTGAATATTGGCCAACTGTAACTAGACAGAAGGTTCAGCAAGAGGCAATATATTGAATACAGTTCGAGCTGTGATAAAATGATGCCAAGTGACCCAGAGGCATGAAATTAGATAAATTTAAGTGTTGAAAAGTGTACATAAAAGCGTTTTTAGTGTGCTTTCTAATACTGCAAAGACATCTTTATCAGTTTTCAAAAGGCATTTAATATTGAATCCAGTTGAAACAATAATAAAATTATGCTTATTGATTCATAGTCATGAAATTAGATCACTTAAGTTTTAGAAAGTGTGAGCAGAAGCATTTTGAGTGCGCTTTCCAACCCTACAACGACATCTCGATCGATTTTCAAAAAGCAAATCATATTGAATAAAGTTCAAGCAATGATAAAATGATGATAAGTGGCCCATAGTCATGAAATTAAAACACTTAAGTGTTAGAAAGTGTGAGCAGTAGCACTTCGAGTGTGCTTTCCAACACTTTAAAGTGTGAGTAAGACGTCTCAATCATTTCGAGCATTGATAAAATAAAGCTGATTGACACATAACCATGAAATTAGATCAGTTTAGCGTTAAAAAGTATTCGTTACAAGCCTGCAAAGGCACTTCTAGGTGTTTGAACTTTTAAAATTAAACCTTTCTTACTTCTCCGGCCTTCTATTGAACATCCGAGAAAAGAATTTCTCGGTGCCTTTAGGCCTTGTTTTGCCTTCAATTAGCAAAAATCTTCTTCTCTGCAATATGTACATATGTTATTTCCGATGACACATTTCGTCCTGAGCCCGATTTACACAATAGGTAAAAAGTAAAGGCAAAGAACATTTCAACTGACTTGCAAATTTAATGAACACAAATGGAGGGCGGCTCCCAATGCTGCCGACCGAGAAGTAACTAAACTAAAAACGATGAACCACTCTGAGAAGAAGGTATACTTTTGAGGGTTGTGGGGTGTGGGGTGTGGGGTGAGGGGCGAAGCGCATATAATGACAGGCACACACATTCAGAGTGAGAGACAGACAGACAGAGAGACAGAGAGAGACGGAGAAGAAAATGCATTCCGGATGACGCTTAAGTAAACTTTTGGGTGTCCAAAACTTGACTTGTGGGTCATTGTAACAAATCCCCAAACCAATTCAATAAGAGCAATAGACCAAAAGCCTGACCGAGCTTCAGGCTAGGCGGTGATGCTTTTCCACAACAAACAACAACAACAAAAAAAAAATCTGCAAAATTCAATTAATTTAAATGCAGTTTTCTTTTGGTTTTTTTAGTGTTGTTTTTTTTTTTTTTTGGTTATGTTGAGTCTGTGTATCATATACATCTTTATACTATATGTATCTGGGGAAGCGGTTTTTTTTTATTTTTTTCTATTCCGTTCGCATCACTTTACAATGTAAATCTCAAGAGTGCGATGCCCAGCTGCTTTTTATGCTTTTGCATTTTGTAACAAAATCTGGTCGAAAAAAAAGCAAAAACTGAGCACTTTTGAAAGGCAAGCCATAAAAAAAAACACACACACAAAAAAGTGAAATAACTAAAAATAAATTTGTCTAAAGCGCCTTACAAAGCTGTCAGTTTAAACGTAATGTCTAAATAGGAATAAGGAAAGTTGCAAGGAAATGACTATTGGGGTCAAAACTAGAATGACAGTTGGAAGAGGATAATATAAACTAAAACTAAAATGAAATATTAGATTAAGCAACTATACACCACAAAGGGCAAAGCCTTAAGTTAAAATTTGAAACTTCCCCAACACTTTTGAAATGTATTTAACAAATTTATTTATATAATTATATTGAATTTTTTGTTGTGAAAATAAATTGTGCACTTTGCATTTATTATTGAGTGCCCAATTTAACCCGCGGCCAAATGGCAATTCCCTTGGCTAGTTCATAGTTTTGTTAATGATTTGTTTGGCTAACCAAAATCCGCTGGTGGCTTTGGTCAACTTATGTGTATTCCAGTTCAAAATTATCTCCATGTTGTATGTACATATATTCTCTAATGTGCATTTAAATCAGCGATAATTTCATTTTATTTATTATTGTGCATATTTACTTTGTCCTTTGACCGCCCCGCCCTCTGCTGGCTGTCATATTTGGTGGATTATGGTTTTTAGTTCAGTTTTGTTTTTTTTTTGTACTTAACCACATTTCAATTGATTTTTAATACGTTTCATACGTTTTTTTTGTTCATTTTATGCATTAATTAAGCTGATTTTATTGAATTTTTATTGAAGGACATTTTAAAGATGTGAATTATCTATTTATCAGTTATGTTTCTCTCTCTCTCTCCCTCTCTCTCTTGCTCTCTCTCTCTCTTTCTCTCTGTCCGTCCGTCTGTCCTGTTAAGTTGTTTACACAAACTATGTTAATTGAGTTGAATTCGACATTTTAATTGGCTTTCAAGTGGAAGGCAATTATTGTTTGACAGTTAAATTAGAAATCCGCATGAGGGTTCAAAAAAGAAGGGGGGACAAACCGACCAGGTTGAGGGGTCATGGTGGAGGAGGAGGAGGAGGCAAATATTTTATGTGAATGGAAGTTAATGATTCCAAAAAATGTGGGTACAAATATTTATCAGACCAATTGTGTTTCAATTGTACATTGAACAGACAATAAAATAAAGGATTAGCAAAACCAACCACATTATACATGAGATTATGGGGAAACCTTTGCAGAGCGCATATTGATTAGTTAAAGATTTGTATTTGCATTAATTAATTCGCCAATTTTAGTTAAAGCAGCACTCAAGAACAGAGCGGCTCCTTTATTACCCTCTTTGTCTCCCAATTTACCAGGGAGCGGAAGTAATGCACCACGGTCACGTACGCCATTTTTACAGAGAGAGAGAGAGAAAGCGCGGCAGATCAAAAAATTAGAGTTAACTAGAAGAGGTCTCTCATAAAGCAAGAGACACTAACGTCGACGTCGGCGCTACGACGCATGGTACGCATGTATTCTTTATTACCCTCTTTGTCAACCAATTTACAAGGGAGCGGAAGTAATGCACCACGGTCACGTACGCCATTTTCACAGAGAGAGAGAGAAAGCGCGGCAGATCAAAAAAATTAGAGTTAACTAGAAGAGGTCTCTCTCTCAATCACCAAGCAAGCAACACTGACGTCGACGTCGCTGCGACGCGTAAGACGCATGCATTGAGTTAGATTGAGAGTGAGAGGCTGATCATGCTGCTGAGAGAGAGAGAGTCATGCAGTTGCTGAGCTTGCATGAGCCTATATAAGCAGCACTGTTGCGGCGCGCGCGCCTCAGTAGCTAAATGAACATTGGTGTGATCGGTTCGGTAAGTGTAAATAAGTGAAGTGAAAAAGAAGAAGATAAAAAGGAAGAATAAAAATGTTTCTCACAGGTATGTGCGTGTGTGCTGTTTTTATGTGTCTAAGTGTAACTGTAACTAACAAATATTCAAAATATTCTCAAGCAGCCAAACGCAATTAAATTAAAGCAATTCACAGTTGCTAAGTTACAGTTTCCAAGAAAATGAAACTGGAAAATCACTGGAATTTAATCCGTTAAACGATTAATTCGCCAATTCACTGTTATTCTTTAATATAAAAACGTAATTTTCTACAAATATTGGAATGAAGCAAAACTCTTTAATAAAGCAAGCTAGACAAATTAAAGTGAAACTGCCGTAAAATGAAATGAAATTTTAGAACAAGAGTTGATTCTTTTATGCTGCAATATGATAACATTTGATGTGATTGAAACATTATAAAAACATTATAAAATGAAACAAAATACTCCATTTTGTGATTAATTAATTAAATAGTTAAATATATATTATGCATACGCCATGAGGATTTTAAATCAATTTATAACACTAAATTTACCTTTTGTTCAACACACTCAAACGTCAAAATTTTCTAAACTGTTTTAATTTATTCAAAAATCAGTGTTCAGTTTTAATTTCACATTTCAGAAAGCACATTAAGAAAAAATAAACTTGGTTCACCGTACAAATATGATTCCATTTTTGTGTGTCAATTCTAATACCGTTTTCAATCTTCTTTTGCAGCATCAATTCTAATCATCGAAGAGTGTGCACACAAGAGATATTTTCTTTGCCCGTTGGCCAACCGTCAACAATACTTAATGCGCGACAACAAGCACAACAACAACAATAATAACAACTTCAACAATAAGAATAACAACAACAAACAATCATCAAATAAGAAACTGAGAAAACTGAAAACCGAGTAATCATCGAAAATGGAATTCGAGGAACGAATCTTTAATGCCGCAGCAGCAAAATAAGAAGGACGTCCAGACGCGCCAAGCGCGCAACGCAAACTGAAGGCAACAAAATACGCCAGGCCAGGCCAAGCCAGCCGCCGCCTGGCCAAGATTCAATTGCTGCTGGGCCAGGATATGCCGACAGCATAAAGCAAGCGCACACACACCACAGAGACGACACACCCACACATTGAAAGGCGACGGATTCATGGCTAGAGGCGCGCACCCAGCATGAAATCCATTAACACCAGCCATGGCCAGGGCAGATGCGGATGCTGAGGAGTCGAGGAATGGTGTCTGAGGGGGGTAAGCTTGTATGCTCTAGCATTTCATTCATAAAATCTCAAAGTTTGCATTTTGTTTACGTTTTCAGGTTCGCCTAGTTTGGTAGGACGCAGGCGCAGATCCCTATGCCACTTGTTGCTCCAGCCACGTTGGTAAGTGCATTTTGGTCAAATGCTGAATCATTTCCTTTGATTGCCCGTCAATCTGAAATTTCAAATTTGGATACCTGACCCTAAATTGTGTTTTGGCTGTAATGACTTAAGTGGTTTGTGTCCCCCGCCAACTGACAACGTTTATGTCCTGGAAACCCTCTATAAAAGGATTTGGAGAATCGTCAATATTTGGCAGTTCAAAATGTCAAACTTGGCTTTGTTTCGTCTAATTTTGTTCAACTTGTTGGAGGCTAATGTGCAAAATGTGATTGTTTTTCACTGTTGGCCCCAAGAAGGTAAACTTTTTTTTTGTTTTTAAAAGAATAATCGATGCATTGCTTCATCTATAAAGTGTTTTTCTTTTTCTAAAAGTTGTTTTTTAATATTTCTCAAACGTTTCTTTTCAGCATTATATAATCTTTCTCGGATAATCAATGAAAACCAATTATTCTCACAATTTGTGGACATTGAACCATTGAAATATTTGTCTGACATACATAACCATTACTTGGATACCGATTTGACCAAATTTGGTGTCATCTTGGACATGAATTGCTCTCAATCAATGACCATAACTAATCAGGTAAGCCTAAGCCTCTTGCTTCTCATCATTGTTATGTCTTAATTTTCCTTGTCCATAGTCAAGTCGAGCTCGTCTCTTTAATCATAATTTCCATTGGCTACTTTACGATGAATTGGGTAATATGAGCAAATTGATTGAGCACTTTGATAATGCCAACCTTAGTATCAATGCGGATATAACCTATGTAAGGCCAGCAGCAGCAAGTGAAGATGAGCAAAGTGTCTTTATACTCTACGATGTCTACAATAAGGGCAGTTTGTTGGGTGGCCATCTGAATGTAACTATCGACCAGAGCATTAACTGCAATTCGAGTCGATGTGAAGTCCGTCAGTATTTAAGTACTCTACATGAACGGACAAGACTACAGCAGCGACAGGATTTAACTGGCATTACCTTTCGGTTTGCCACGTTGGTGAGTAATTTAATATGGCAAACAATTTATTGTTCACTAAAACTTGCCTATTTATTCTACATACATAGGTCTCAACAATGTCACTCAACTCGAGCGCGAAAGACCTTTTGACTTTTCTCAACAGTGAAGAATCTATACATTTGGATGCCATTTCTCGTATGGGATATCAATTGAATCTGCTTATGCAGCAAATGCTACACTTTGAGTGAGTTTCTTAGATGATCTAAGGGGAGAAGGGTTATACGAATCCACTCAATTCGGCTATCAATCATAGGCTCACAGTGCCCAAAGCCATAGCTTTTTGCATTTCCTGGAATTATTGACATCAAAGTGCAAAAATGTAACTGACTGCCTGCAATCTGCGATCTGTCCCTTTTTAACATTATCAATTATAAAAAGCTTTTTTTTTTTTGGTATATAAAATTTATTAAGTATTTAATTCTTATTTATCTTATTTCGTACCTTACAGCTTAAGCTATCATTGGGTTAACACTTGGAGCACTACCAAGGACTATGTAGGCGGCGCCATGGGTCTGCTTGTCGATGAATCGGTGGAAATTTCCAGTTCACCCTTTGTGCTCTCTTTAGATCGCTTACGATTCGTTCATCCGATGATATATGTTAGTGAATTTCGTGCGGTTTGCATATTTCGTACACCTCACAATGCGGGCATTAAAGCTGCTGTATTCTTGGAGCCCTTTCAACCTGGTGTTTGGTTTGCCTATGCCATTCTGTTGGCATTTGCCGGGCTTCTGTTGTGGCTTGTCTTTCGCTTGGAGCATCGCCTAATGGAGCAATATTTGGAATTTACGCCATCTCTATTGACGATTTGCTTGCATAGCTTTGGCACCGCCTGCCTGCAGGCTTCGTATTTGATACCAAGAACCACCGGCGGGCGATTGGCATTCATAGCCGTAATGCTGACTTCGTTCCTTATGTATAACTATTATACTTCGATTTTGGTGTCCACTCTGCTGGGATCTCCAGTGCGATCGAATATCAAAAGCATTCAGCAATTGGCGGACAGTTCGTTGGATGTGGGATTTGATACGGTGCCCCATACGAAGGCTTATGTGACTGTAAGTAGGAAATGAAATGGTTTTCTAATGATTACATTAGTTTCATGGTTTCTTCTTTTGTTTAGTCTTCTCAACGTCCGGATATACGCAGCTTGTACAAACAGAAAGTGGAAGGCAAACGGGATACGTCAAACCTTTGGTTATCCCCTGAAGTCGGTGTGTTAAAAGTACGCGATCAACCTGGTTTCGTGTACACTTCCGAAGCCTCTTTTATGTATCATTTTGTGGAGAAATACTATCTGCCGCATGAAATCGCAGATCTGAACGAGATAAAACTGCGCCCCGAATCAGCCCTCTATACCATAGTCCATAAAAACTCCACGTACAAGGAGTTGCTGAAGCAAATTCAATCTCGAATGTTGGAAAGCGGCATCACAACAAAGCACAATCGAGTCTATATAAAAACCAAATTGCATACATTCTCCAAGAGCTATGTGATCAATGTGGGCATGGAATATGCTGCACCTCTATTCATCTGCCTCATGGTCGCCTACATAATTGCTTTAATCATCTTGCTTATGGAATTGGCTTGGCGAAAATGGGGCAAACCAAAACTCAAACGTTTACTGCTTCAGCAGGAGCAGGAGGAGGAGTGATTGAAATGAAATATATTCACTATAAATGGGTAAGTCGGTTTCATTTACTTAATTGCCCAATTAGACCAGTCCTACAGACATCAGACAGTTGTCATCGGACTTCTCCTAAGTTGGATAGCCTGTCAAAAAGGCCATCATTAAGTTGTCAAGTTTCTTAAGCAGGTCTTCAATAGATATTGATTATGTCAATGCTTTTCCTGGCATTATGCTATGTGGGTCCCTACTATAAAAGCCAACTGATTTTAGTTTAATTGTCTCATTAAGTCGAAGTTTACATTAATTGTTCGGTTTAGAGCTAAAAAGGAAACTCACTTCAAAAATGCTCTTGTTATATAATTTTATTTTATATCATTTTTTGAACATGGCAAAATTAAATAATTTAATTATACTACATTGTTGGACGGAAGAATGTAATTATGTAATTAATTTAGCTTTTTCTTTCTTTACTCAGTGTCTTTTTTATTTTTTACAGCACTGCTACGCTTTGCACACTTAGCCAACACTGGAAATCTTTTTACTCATTACATAGAAATTAGCAAAGGAAATTTGAATAGAAATCAACTTTTAGTTGACCTACTTGAGCATAAACTAGTTAAACTGGGTGTTTTTATGGATATCAATTGTAATCAAAGTGATTATATTTTGGAACTGGTAAGTAAGCTATCTCTCTCTCTCTCTTCCTCTGATACCAAACTGACCTTTATCTTATAGGCCAATTCGGAACACTTATTTGGACCACGCTTGCACTGGCTTATATATGATCACGATTATAGTTTTGAAAATATAAGCAATCAATTTACCGAAGCTCAACTATATCTTAATACGGATCTAACCTATGTCATAAGGAATCCTAAGAATGATCATTTTATACTCTACGATCTATACAACAAGGGCAAACATTTGGGCGGACATTTGAATATAACTATTGATCGGGAAATCGCTTGTACAGAGACTCAATGCACTCTACATTGTTATCTGAGTAATCTCTACGATCGAGATCGTTTGCAGCAAAGAAGATTACTCACCAATTTGACCCTAAGAGCGTCTGCTATTGTAAGTAAGTCTAAAAACTAAAATATTTATTCTACTGTATTATTTATTCCCCTAGATGAATGGCAAACCCTTGAATGCTTCTACAAAAGAACTCTTTGAATTCTTAGAGAGTCAGGATCGTGTAAATGTTGATACTTATGGTAGATTTTCCTACCAGTCGCGAAAGGTCTTAAGGGATATTCTTGATTGCAAGTAAGAAAACTAAAAAAAACTTATTCGAAGTGGATAAAACAAACAAATTCTCCCTCTCGTCAGTTTCGCGTACATTTTTCGGGATCGTTGGACCAGCGATGAGCTAAACGGAGGTCTCATTGGTGATATGTGGGCTTCTAGGGCTGATGTCGGCATCGCCCCATTCATTTATAGCACATCCCGAGCAAGATATTTCCAACCTTTGACGCAATTCTGTTTCTTTCGTGCCGTTTGCATGTTTCGGAATCCTCAATCGGCAACTTCGGGCTTAAGATTTAGTGAATTTCTTGATCCGTTCAGTTGGAGTGTTTGGTTAGTCTTCGCTGGCCTCCTTATGCTGGCTGGATTTCTCCTCTGGCTAACATTTCGCCTGGAGCAGCGTGCGTGGAAGCCATCGCTATTGACGAGTTGTCTGCTTTCCTTCGGAGCTGCCTGCGTTCAAGGAGCTTGGCTAACGCCCACCTCAACAGGCGGACGTATGGCCTTCTATGCCCTAATGTTGACTTCATTTCTCATGTACAACTATTATACATCGATTGTGGTCTCCACGCTGTTGGGAAAACCGGCTAAATCGAGTATCAAAACGCTGCAACAATTGGCCGATAGTAATCTAGATGTGGGCCCTGAGCCAGCGCCTTATATAAAGTTCTTTTTGGAAACAACAGATGAACCAGCTGCCCACAGTCTATATGTGAATAAGATAAAGAACAGCAAGAAGCCGCCCGAGCGAATTTGGCTACCAGCTGAAGATGCGGTCAAGATGGCTAGAGAGCATCCTGGCTTTGTTTTTATAGCCGAAGCAGCCGTATCCTTTGAATTTGTGCGCAAATATTATTTACCCCACGAGATTTGCGAGCTGAATGAGATTCTCTTGAGAGAGGAAACGGTAACGCATACCTTGGTCCTTAAATCGTCGCAATATGCGGAATTGTTTAAGCTAAGGTAAGACTAGAGAACTTCATAAAGAAACTCACTGGTTAGTGTCCTTCTTCCCCAGTGAACTGCGAATGCTTGAAACTGGCATCCATTTTAAAATCGAACGCTATTGGATACGCACCAAGTTGCATTGCTATCAGAATAATCACACAGTGGTTGTGGGACTAGCCAATGCTGGACCCCTCTTCATCATGCTATTTTCCTCGTATGTGGTCTGTCTCTGTATATTGGGCATGGAGATAATCTGGCACAAGAGGCGACGGCAACAAGGGAATCGCTAAGGTTTGTCAAATTGCTAAAGCCAATTTAGTGTAATTTCAAAACAAACATGTTGACAGGCAAATTGATTCACTTGAGAATGCCATTTCTCTCTCTCTTTCTCTCTCTCACTGGGCACCATATATAAAAGAGACAGTCCCGCAGAAACCAACTCAAAAGTGTTTGAGTCAACAATGCAGTTGGCAAATTTCCTGTTAAATACTCTACTCGAAGCACATATTGGCAGTTTAATACTCTTTCATTGTTGGCATCAAAATGAGAGTTAGTTTGGCAAGCTCTAACTAATATTCTAACTAAATGTCATTTTCTCTCTGTTTTTCTAGCTCTTCAAATTGCTCAAAACTTTCATAGTTCATCTCACAATCAATTCATATATCATCAATTTGTCAATATGAATGGTAGGGTAAATTTTTATGATCTGGAACAACGTTTCTTACAACATTTACAACCGATTTTGGCAATTTATGTGGACATGAAATGTGCCAAGTCAAAGAAGCTGCTTAAAGAGGTATAAACAAGCTTTAAAAAAAAAAATCTTTCAGTTGAAATTTGTTTCTAACAATTGTATCTATTGCAGGCTCGCGACGTTCAGCTATATAATCAGCATTATCATTGGCTTCTGCATGACATTGAAAAACCCACAACTTTCTACGCCTATTTCGCTTCTTTCCCACTGTCCATTGATGCAGATATAAGCTATATACAACAAGAATCTGGAGATAAACCTACTACCCTTAGTTACAAGCTTTACGATGTCTATAATAATGGTCAACATATTGGGGGAAAATTAAATATGACTGCTGCCTATCGTATCGATTGCAATGCGAAAAAGTGCGAGGATAAACAATATCTTAGCTCACTGCATTTGCGTACTAGATATGGAAATCGTGAACAGATGACCGATGTGACTCTAAGAGTGTCCACTGTGGTCACACAAAGGCCAACCAGTTGGCCAGCAGATTGGTTGTTGCGTTTCCTAAGCCAAGAGAATGAGACGCATATAGATGGCATAGCCAGATTTGGTTTTCAATTGTCCATGATACTAAAGGACTTACTCAAGTGCAAGTGAGTCAAGCTAGAAACTCCTGATTGCTATACATTTTTCCAACTAATGCTCTCTATTTTCCCCAGAATGGACTTTCAATTCGTTGATCGTTGGAGTATATCGGACACTGTGGGCGGTTCTGTGGGTGCTGTGGTCGATAAAACAGCCGATTTGGGTTCGGCTCCCTGCCTGGCCACAGAGGGACGGCTTCAACATTTATCGGCCATCATTGAGACGGGTTACTTTCGTTCGGTTTGCATGTTTCGCACCCCGCACAATGCGGGCATACGTGGAGATGTGTTCCTTCAGCCGTTTAGTCCGCTTGTCTGGTACATCTTTGCTGGCATTATACTGATGATTGCCCTCCTACTTTGGTTGATATTCTATCTAGAGTGTAAGCGTATGCCACGCTTCTGGCGCATGGAATATGCTCCCTCTTTGCTAAATACCTTTCTGGTCAGTTTTGGAGCAGCCTGCATACAGAGTTCATCGTTGATACCCCACTCGACTGGAGGAAGATTCGTTTATTTTGTATTATTTTCGATTTCATTCATTATGTACAACTATTACACATCTGTGGTGGTCTCTTCTCTGCTGAGCTCCCCCATCAAATCAAAGATCAAGACATTGCAGGACTTGGCTGAGAGCTCTCTACCTGTGGGTCTAGAGCCGCTATCGTTTACCAAAAGCTACTTGAATGTGAGTTCAATCAATCAAATTTACCTTGAAACAGAAATACTTATTTAAATGGTTAATCTCTTACAGTACTCCACCCGTCCGGAGATCTACACTTTCAAGAGACGTAAAATCGAAACGCAAGCAAAGAACTCACATCTCTGGCTGCCCGCTGAGGAGGGAGTATTGAAAGTTCGGGATAATCCAGGCTATGTTTATATATTTGAATCCTCGTCAGGCTATGCATATGTGGAGAAATACTACACAGCCCAACAGATATGCGACTTGAATGAGGTCCTCTTTCGTCCTGAACAATTGCTCTATACCTGTTTGCATCGCAATTCCACCTACAAGGAGTTGATCAGATTAAGGTAAGCATTTAAGCATGTCTTCTCTTTTTCTTGAGGCTTCTCTTTTTCTAAAGATTTCTTCGCATATTGGAAACGGGCATCTATCGCAAACAGCGCAATTATTGGGCTCACATGAAATTGCATTGCTTTGCCCAGAATTTTGTCATCAATGTGGGCATGGAGTATGTGGCGCCATTATTTTTCATGCTTCTGTGTGCCATCTTGTTGGCCATTGTAGTGCTTATGCTAGAGTTGGCCTGGCAGCGTTATATGAATAAAAATAATCCCCCTGAATATAGCAACTAAATGCAAAATACCCTTTAATATGCCATCACTCTCACCCTCACCCTCACCCGCCTCCCAATCGCTTTAAATTGTTATGCGAGAGAAAAAGCGAAAATAAAAACACTTTACGTTCAACTTTTCGCCTGTAAAATTATGCAGAATCCGTCGTTTCGTTTCACGTTTCCTGTTTGTGCCTTCCTCGTCGTTTACCAAAACGTTTCCCCTTTCCCCCCCACGACTTCAGGATTTTTCATGCGATTTTCGCTATTTGCATTAAGGAAAAAACTTTGTTTTTTTTTCGCTTTTGCTTTTGCTTCTGCGTGTTTTGGTGGTTATAGTTTTTTGCAATGATTTTTCATTTGCATTTTTGCAGGAGGCCAAAATCTCTTTTTCCTGCCTGCAGAATGGCCTGCATCCTGACACCAATTTGGTCAACTTTATTTGCGTGTGTGTGTGTGTCTGTCTGTTCGTGCGTTTTCCAACGAATTCAAGAGATAAGCATTAAAGCTCATTAACAATTGTTTGTGTCAATAAGTTTTTGGGCTTATCACCCACATAAACATACATATACTTTTTATATGGTGAGCCAATGAATCAATCAAACAATCAATCAATCATAATAATAATTTTTTGCCACGTGATTTATGTCTACATTTGATTGCCAACGGGCAACAATTCGTATTAGATTACATGTACCAAATGTGGCAAGAGAAAGAGATTTGATAGCAGAGCAACTTTAACTAGTAATATAAATTAAATTATTGTTAAATCAGACAGAATCTAAAAGTCGGTTCGTTTTTAGCTCCATTTATTCTGTTCGTCTGTCTTCTTAAAGGTTCGTGCGCCTATTCCTGCACTATAATAAATTACTCATGTGGCCATCCAATATGTCAGCTCAATCTCATTGTCAACAGGCAATCACTTTCTGGTCCTTTCTGCCACACAAGAGAGAGTGAGAGAGAGAGAGAGAGAGAGACGCCTTTAAACGTTTCTAAATTGACAGGAAATAGTAAATTATTTACAACATTTGCGCGAATACTTCCCTTACCCTTTGCTTCTTGTTTATTTCCACTGTCACTCTCTCTCTCTCTGTGTGTTGTGCGATTTGTCAATAACATGCATTGTCACTCCTTAATACTCTTCCAGATGAGTATTTGGCTTTCATTATACAACTGGGATTCAGTAGTCTCCATTCTGACCTCCATTAAGGAGCACTTAGTTCCTCCGGATGGAATGATTGTTAGGCTTAAGTTTTTGTTTACTATTTGTAGCACTTTTGATTGCTTTTTAACTGTAACTTGAGACTGGAAAATGTTTATAAGGGTATTTAAGCTTGGGCTTGTCTGAAGTGGACCCTATTTTATTTTTATGTAACTTTCTGTCCCCCACTGCCATCGCTCAAACTCTTTCCCTCTCTCTCTCGCTCGCTTAGAAACATTTTGCAACAAGCGGGCAAAAGTGTAGTAAAAAGTGTTGCATGCTTTGCGGCAGCATGGTTAAATTTTTTTTGTTTTGGTTTCATTTTGGTTTCGTTTTGGTTTTGTTGTGTTTTGTTGTTCTGTCGGTTGAAATGAAACGTGCTAAAGCAGCTTGAAAATGGATTTATGTGTGTATCACATAAAATGTGATTTAATGAAATTGCAAATGTTTCTCTATTTAGCCTGATAATTACGCCCTTTATGTGCATATAATAACTCCTCTCAGGGGCTTTTTACGACAAGTTAGCAAATTTGTTATTACCTTGTTGCCATTTAGCTGGGTTTGTCTGTGTGATATCTTAAGATTTATATTAGTACACGTTTTATACTCCATGGCCCACATCTTATCTGGGTTTTAATCTATATTTTAATGATAATGATTATGTCGATTGCTGGGCTCTTAAAGCAGTTTTCGACATCATTCAGTTGGTGTTGATTGCTCGAGCGTTGGAGGTGGTGTTTATTGATAAGGTATGTGTGTGCTGGTGACTGGTGGGTGGGTGGTTGTATGGGGGGGGTAGGAAGTGGCGGCATTTAAGGAGAAGGGCTTTTAGGGAATTTTGGTGACTTTGTTCGAGTGTTTACGATCATTTTAATTTCAAGTTAAACTTGTTAGTTAAATTGTAATTTGCATCAAGTTGAATGCACTTTTCGAAAGAATATTTGTAGGTGTTCTTCTTTCCCTTGATGCCTATGTTACGTATACGCCACGTGCAACCCCTTCAACTCAAATGAGACAACGGCAGCGGCAGCGGCAGCAATTGCCATTAAAAAGAAACAACTTCATAAGGCCAAAAACAGCAACAACAATTAACAAAAAATAAAACAACAATACTTTACTTAACTTGCATTCAAAAACTGTTTAGCCAACAACAAAAGAAACAGCAGCAACAACAACACAAAAATTGAAAACAAATTCAAATATTTGAACTTTTCATTAACAGCAGAAGCCAAAAAAAAAAAAAAAAAAAAACGACAAAAGGAAGGCATAAAACGTGACGTTTTAGCTAACCGGCCTCCACCTTCTAGCCGCGTCCACTTGCTGCTGCCGCTGCTACTGCTGCTACGGCTGCTGCTGCACTTGGCTATATACATAATTACCTACCCGATCGGCACTTCAGCACTTTGGCACATTGCTTGCTATTGTTTTATAAGCTAAATTTTTATGCTGCCGCTCGCAAACTCGCGTGATTTGTAGACGTTCAGCAGCGCGGCAGTAGCAGCGGATCGCTTTTTATTTTTTTATTTAATTTTTGCTTTTTTTTTTTTATTTTTATTATTGCGGTCTCCATTTAGGTGGGGGGCCCCATTCAGGTTCAGTCGCTCATTGAACGCCTCAAAGCGCGAAACGTCGTCGTTTTTGTACGTCGTTTTTGTCGTATCGTATCCGTCTCGTTTGGCATTATCAAAATTCTTTTAGAATCTCTTTGCCCAAGTGTTGAAACGAAAAAGTAAAGTGTTCTTTAATAAGATTACAAAAGGAACACATTTTCATCTAACCAAGGTTGGTTTAGTTCCTAAATTAATGACGAATTTTAAGAGAGAAATTATATTTTGAAAGAAAATGGTGCAATCCAACCCCCTCCCCCTCCCCCCCCCCCCCCCCCCAAGATCAACTTACATTATTTGGCTTACACATTTCGAAATTTCGTTCATATATATTTTGGTCAGAGGTGTCGAATTTTGCATTATTAAGTGGTTTTTCGAGCATTGGGCATTATCTTACATTAATTGGGTCAACAACTTTTGAAGTTCTGGAAAAAAAAAATTGTTGAGTGAAATTCCTGTCAAATGAGTCAGAGACGAAAGCATAACTCGATGGACACCTTTATCTATATATATACATACATATGTAGAATGATCTATCTATATAAAGGTGGTGGGTACAGTTATATTGCAATTACTAATTGATTTAATTATTGCCACTTGGTTTGCTTCTCACGTAAAGGTTTGCGTTTTGTTTTTCTTATTATTGTAGTCGCCGCTAATCTTAAGCAATTGCAAGGTCAATAAAATCAAAAAAAAAAACCTATTGACTTGTAACGGGAATTAAAGCTACTCGATCTACTTGGAGACTTCGAACAGAGTTCTTCTTTAACTTTACTTTGTGTCTCTATCTCTCTATCTATCTATATCTATTCTTCGTCTCTATTTATTTCTATCCTTCGTCTAGTCACAAGTTCTTCTAATAAATGTAAACAAATCAGCTAACAATTTGCACTTTGTCCTCCTCCCACAAAAAACTAAATCAAAAACAATTCTTTGCCAATAAACCGTTTGACTATATATCCGGGTCGGCTATAGTTCAATTCCCTCTCTACCTTTCTACCTCCCTGTCTCTCTCTAAAGACAAGTACAAATAATCTAGTATGCAATTAGTTTGCACAAACAAATTGCATTTTAATGATCTATTTTATATAGAGAGAAAAAAACTAATTATCGTATTCTTATTAAACTCGCTCTAAAGCATATGATAAATTGTTGTTTTTACATAATTAGAAACGTCACAACTGATGGGATACCTCCTTCTCATCTGACCAATAAAGTCAACAAATAACCAAAACTCTGACGCAATTAAAGTTGGCACAATAAAAATTTGTGCTATTCAAAAAAAAAAAAAAAAAAGGTGGTAAATGACAGAGTAAATAATAAATCAATCATTAAGAATGAAGGGACAGAGATAGTAAGGGGGAGAGAGAAAGTTAAACTTAGCTATGATGTGATATATGAGGATAGGTCCAGTTACTAACTTTTGTAATAACTCTAGCTCACTGTCCAATGGCGAATTCTATGGCGAACTAACAACACCTACGACTTTTATAGTATATCGATCCAAAATCTATAACCATTAGCCCAAATTGTATTTAAATCAAGTAACTAACTCTGGGGGAAGGAGGAGACCCTCCCTCTGGTTTTTGATGATTACTTTATGATGATCTCAAACGACCGACTGACTGACCGATCGCTTATGCAAATGATATTATCTCTGCTATAGTAGATATGTATATAATATGTCTGTCGGTACGTTGCATTGCAAAGTGCCGGGTGTGTATTACCTTCATTAAAATTTTAGTATTTGAAACACGTTTTTCCTATTGTTCAAGTTCAAAATTATATTTGCTTTAACCGTACTGGGCAAGTGTCTACTTCCCCTGCCTCGACGGGTCTGTTTTGTTTCTGTTTCTGTTTTGTTTATGGTTCAAGTTCAAGACCCCAAAAGGCCAGAGACTAAAAACTTTAATAACTTGAATTATTAAAGAGAAACTTTTAATTTCCAAAGAGTAGAGAGAAGCTTTTTGCCGTTATCTTTGAACAGCTGACCCAAGAGTGAGGGAGAGAGAAAGTGATTGCAGGTGTTAGATAAATCACCTTAACAAAGTTATTATTAACAAGCCATAACTTTTGAATTGACATTACTCATGAGAGGAAATAGAACGAGAACTCATATAGGCTATAGTCTTTTACGTGACCTGGAGAAGGAACAGGGGAATGACGAAGATAGAGATTTCACAGGTCTATCTAGGAAGCTAATGCGGCTGTACTGTAACTAACTAGTTTTGTTTTTTTTTTTTTTCAAGAGCTGCTGCTGCCCAAAATGTCGCCAACGAAGCAACAGGAGGCAGAGTCCACCAGCAGTGATCATGATCCTCAGGTGGTGGTCACGCCCGCTGAAGCCGGCCATAGTAAGCGACCCAATCGGGGTTTGTGGCGTGATTTGACGGCCTATTGGATACTCGGTCTCTGCAATAATTATGGCTATGTGGTTATGCTGAGCGCTGCCCATGATATAATCAAGCAATTCAATCCGGTAAGTGACAAATAACTTGACTAAGATGGACTTGTAACCATAACAAAAATGTAATATTCTATTTTTCAGACGGACGAGAATGATGAAACCACCGGCCGAGGCTGCCATTTGGTCTCAACCGGAGCCATTCTGTTGGCTGATGTTTTGCCCTCGTTGTTTGTCAAAATGCTAATGCCTTTTTTTCCCTTTTGGGTCAAGTGAGTGTGTGTGACAATCGATGTAAATTATTTATTAATTAATTCTATTCCTTTTTTTTATTTTTTTAGTTTTCGCATATCGATTGCTGTGGCATTTTCAGCAGCTGGATTTCTGCTTGTGGGATTTGCCAATGCCGAATGGATGGCTCTGTTGGGTGTGATAATTACCTCGGCCAGCAGTGGTATCGGAGAAACAACCTTCTTGGCCTATTCCTCAAGATATAACAAGTGAGTGAGGTCTAGAGAATATATTTTCCTTCTGTCTGTCTGTCTGTTTCTAGGCAAACTAGTCTCTCGGGTTTTGAGCTATTTGTCCCATGTGTTCAAGATCGTTCAAGTATTACATAAGCAAAATCGGGGACAAAGGGAGAAGAACATTTCTTTAGAATCCTTGTGACTCTCTTCTGACTTTTTGGGTATACGGAGGTGAATTACAGGGGAGGAGGGTTATTGAAATATTTTCAAAAATTGCGTTCGGTAATACCTAAACCGCTCCTTAATCGGTTCAGGTCTTGTCCTGAAGTAAACGGCAAGATGAATACTTTTGCAGGGTCATTTATTTGTATAGCTTCATTACAATTTAGATAATTTGTTCCTTATTTTGAGGGTCGTTTATTTGTACAACATTAGACAAGAATGTTGATGATTTAATTAACCTTTTTCTAATTTTGATTTCAGAAATGTCATCTCCACTTGGTCGTCGGGAACTGGCGGTGCTGGCGTCATCGGTTCCCTGAGCTATGCCACTCTGAGAGATCTTAATGTTAGTCCCCGGGACACAATGTTGATTATGCTAATCTTTCCTGCAATCGAAGCCTTCGCCTTCTGGATACTGCTTCGACGTCCTCAAGTGGACATTCTGCCTGTGACCACAGTCGAGTCCACTGAGGTGCTAATCAGCGATGACAAGCCGCTGGTGGGCTTCAAAGAGAAGTTCTTCTACATTAGGCATTTGTTCAAGTACATGCTACCACTGTGCTTGGTCTACTTCTTTGAGTACTTTATTAATCAGGGATTGGTAAGTGGATGGCGGCAGCGCATTGTTTCCATTGTGGTTTTGTTTCATTTCCTGTTCCTTTTTGCAGTTCGAGTTGGTTTACTTTGAGGACATATTTCTTAGCAAGGACTCGCAGTATCGCTGGCTCAACGTGGACTATCAAATTGGCGTTTTTATCTCCCGTTCTTCGGTCAACATCTTCCAGCTGAACAAGATCTGGCTAATGTCCGTCTTTCAATTCATCAATGTTGTTTATTTCCTCACCGAGGTTATTTGGTGGTACACGCCCAGCATTTGGATTGTCTTCGCCATTGTCCTGTGGGAGGGCCTACTCGGCGGCGGGGCTTATGTGAATACCTTCTATCGCATGTCCAAGGAGATATCGCCGGAACGACAACAATTTGCCATGGCTATGGTCGTCCAATCGGACTCCTATGGCATAGCCTTGGCCGGCTTTCTGGCCATACCTGTGCACAATGCCATTTGTGGCCTGCCCGCCGCAGTCAGAAATGTGGTCTGGTAGCGTTCGATCCTGGTTGGAGCAACTAGAAATTAGTAATTGATGCCTTTAAAGTATGAATTAGATAATTACGATCATGTGTGAGCATGTGATTTTTTTTTTTGTAGGTCTTTGCAGTGAGTAATTAACAATTCTGCAAAATTTGTATCTAACTGTCTGTTTCTGTATATATTTAGTAATTTTAAAAACCAATGTTTATGTTAATATTAAGCTTACAAAAAAGCCGAATTTCAAACTAAGGATATGCAGTTTGTTGTAAGTGGTTCGTAGAGACCATTTTCCTATTTTAAGTTAAAACCAACTTTAAGTTGGTCGTATCCGACGCACTCCCGTTTGTTACCACCACCACTCCCGCATTTAAACAAAAGCTGGGACTGCGTATTGGAGCTTTCCGTCTGGGGAACAGCTTTTTTGAGCTTTTCCTTTATAAGCTTTTTTTATTTGTGTATCGCCATCTGGCATCGTAGTTCCAGTGGCGCCGCCCAGAATGTCTTTCAGGCAGCTAAAAAAAATGTCCTCTTTGAAAAAACTCATCGATCCTTAGATGACTCAATTTTTTCCTGGAGAATTTTTGAATGGAAATAGGTAGTCCTGGTCCCAAACGACTACAAAACGCTATCGGATATGCTTTACACAGATGATTACTTGAAGCAACGAGTTGATTGACACCAGTTTCGTCCTGATACTTTAAAGGACTCGCGAGATATTCGCTGTTTTTGTTTCAGCAAAAATTACCTTTTACTTCGGCTTTCCGAAGGACCTTTCAAGATCTAATAGTGTCAGTCGATGCGGCTCATCAAGCACTTCGCTCTGTCTACGTCCTGGCAAAATCGGTGAGTATCCTGCAGAGATATCGCTTCGAGAAAGTAATCCTTTTTTTCGTTTTTTAGGTCTAAAATCCGCAAATCCTGCCGCAGAACGAAAGGACATGGTTTTCTAGGATATCCTTGAGGAACTCTACCGATTGGCATCAAAAAAAGTAGGGGTCATCTAAGGATGCAGGACAGGATTGGTTTGGAAAATGTCCTGTTCTTTGGTCATTTGAAGGACTTTCTATGACCTTTTTGTGTCAGTCGACGGCGCATCACCAGGACTTCCATCTGGCCGAAGGATATCTCAATCGTCCTTCAAATGGCCAAGATATGCGCATTTTTCCGTTTTTCGACTTGTAAAATTTTTGCTAAGTCCTGGAAATGCCCGAAACGAGGAAAAAATCGTTAGAAATCGAAAAATCCTTGATATTTCAGCTCCCCGCAGGACTATCGGGATATGCTTTACACAGATGATAGTCCTTGAAGAGGCGAGTTGATTAACACCAGTTTCGCCCTGATCCTTTAAAGGACTCTCGATATATTAGCTATTTTTAATTAAGCGAAAATGTCTTTTTTTTTCAGCTCCCAGAAGGACCTTCCAGGATCTGATGGTGTCAGTCGATGCGGCTTATCAAGAAAATCGATCTGACCAAGGCGCATCCTGATAGTCCTTGAAATGGCCAATTTATAGGGACTTTTATGGTTTCTTTTCGTCAACTTGGCCATTTTTGCGACTCACCCCCTTAGAAAAATGAAGGATAATTTTTTGAAGGATAATGGAAATCCTTGAATGCAGATCGATAGAGTTGATCCTGGCGGTTCAGAAAATGTATGTCCTGACAAAATCGGTTAGTATCCTGCAGAGATATCGCTTCGAGAAAGTAATCCCTTTTTTCGTTTTTAGGTCTAAAATCCGCAAATCCTGCCGCAGGACAAAAGGACATGGTTTTCTAGGATGTCCTGGATGAACTCTATCGATTGGCATCAAAAAAAGTATGGGTCATCTAAGGATGCAGGACAGGATTTATTTGGAAAATGTCCTGTTTTTTGGTCATTTGAAGGACTTTCCAGGACCTTTTTGTGTCAGTCGACGGCGCATCGCCAGGACTACCATCTGCCCAAAGGATATCCCAATCGTCCTTCAAATAGCCGAGATATTCGCTTTTTTCTGATTTTTTGAATTGTAATTTTTTTCTAAGTCCTGGAATTGCCCAAAACGGAGGAAAAATCATAAGAAACCTCAAAATCCTTGATATCTCAGCTCTCCGAAGGACTATTGATATATCCTTTACACAGATGATAGTCCTTAATAAGACGAGTCGATTGACACTAATTTCGTCCAGATCCTTTGAAGGACTCACGAGATATTCGCTATTTTCGTTTAAGCCAAAATGTCCTTTTATTTCAGCTCCCAGAAGGACCTTCCAGAATCTGATGGTGTCAGTCGATGCGGCTTATCAAGAAAATCGATCTGACCAAGGCGCATCCTGATAGTCCTTGAATGCAGATCGATAGAGTTGATCCTGGCGGTTCAGAAAATGTATGTCCTGACAAAATCGGTTAGTATCCTCCAGAGATATCGCTTCGAGAAAGTAATCCCTTTTTTCGTTTTTAGGTCTAAAATCAGCAAATCCTGCCGCAGGACAAAAGGACATGGTTTTCTAGGATGTCCTTGATGAACTCTATCGATTAGCATCAAAAAAAGTATGGGTCATCTAAGGATGCAGGACAGGATTTATTTGGAAAATGTCCTGTTTTTTGGTCATTTGAAGGACTTTCTATGACCTTTTTGTGTCAGTCGACGGCGCATCACCAGGACTTCCATCTGGCCGAAGGATATCTCAATCGTCCTTCAAATGGCCAAGATATGCGCATTTTTCCGTTTTTCGACTTGTAAAATTTTTGCTAAGTCCTGGAAATGCCCGAAACGAGGAAAAAATCGTTAGAAATCGCAAAATCCTTGATATTTCAGCTCCCCGCAGGACTATCGGGATATGCTTTACACAGATGATAGTCCTTGAAGAGGCGAGTTGATTAACACCAGTTTCGCCCTGATCCTTTAAAGGACTCTCGATATATTAGCTATTTTTAATTAAGCGAAAATGTCTTTTTTTTCAGCTCCCAGAAGGACCTTCCAGGATCTGATGGTATCAGTCGATGCGGCTAATCAAGAAAATCGATCTGACCAAGGCGCATCCTGATAGTCCTTGAATGCAGATCGATAGAGTTGATCCTGGCGGTTCAGAAAATGTATGTCCTGACAAAATCGGTTAGTATCCTCCAGAGATATCGCTTCGAGAAAGTAATCCCTTTTTTCGTTTTTAGGTCTAAAATCAGCAAATCCTGCCGCAGGACAAAAGGACATGGTTTTCTAGGATGTCCTTGATGAACTCTATCGATTAGCATCAAAAAAAGTATGGGTCATCTAAGGATGCAGGACAGGATTTATTTGGAAAATGTCCTGTTCTTTGGTCATTTGAAGGACTTTCTATGACCTTTTTGTGTCAGTCGACGGCGCACCACCAGGACTTCCATCTGGCCGAAGGATATCTCAATCGTCCTTAAAATGGCCAAGATATGCGAATTTTTTCGTTTTTCGACTTGTAAAATTTTTGCTAAGTCCTGGAAATGCCCGAAACGAGGAAAAAATCGTTAGAAATCGCAAAATCCTTGATATTTCAGCTCCCCGCAGGACTATCGGGATATGCTTTACACAGATGATAGTCCTTGAAGAGGCGAGTTGATTAACACCAGTTTCGTCCTGATCCTTTAAAGGACTCGCGAGATATTAGCTAATTTTATTTAAGCAAAAATGTATTTTTTTTTTCAGCTTCCAGAAGGACCTTCCAGGATCTGATGGTGTCAGTCGATGCGGCTCATCAAGAAAATCGATCTGACCAAGGCGCATCCTGATAGTCCTTGAAATGGCCGAGTTATAAGGACTTTTATGGTTTTTTTTCGACAACTTGGCCATTTTTGCGACTCACCCCCTTACAAAAATCAAGGATAATTTTTTGAAGGATAATGGAAATCCTTGAATGCAGATCGATAGAGTTGATCCTGGCGGTTCAGAAAATGTATGTCCTGACAAAATCGGTTAGTATCCTGCAGAGATATCGCTTCGAGAAAGTAATCCCTTTTTTCGTTTTTAGCTCCAAAATCCACAAATCCTGCCACAGGACGAAAGGACATGGTTTTCTAGGATGTACTTGAAGAAGTCTACCGATTGGCATCAAAAAAGTATGGGTCATCTAAGGATGCAGGACAGGATTTATTTGGAAAATGTCCTGGTTTTTGGTCATTTGAAGGACTTTCCAGGACCTTTTTGTGTCAGTCGACGGCGCATCGCCAGGACTACCATCTGCTTAAAGGATATCCCAATCGTCCTTCAAATAGCCGAGATATTCGCTTTTTTCTGATTTTTTGAATTGTAATTTTTTTCTAAGTCCTGGAATTGCCCAAAACGGAGGAAAAATCATAAGAAACCTCAAAATCCTTGATATCTCAGCTCTCCGAAGGACTATTGATATATCCTTTACACAGATGATAGTCCTTAATAAGACGAGTCGATTGACACTAATTTCGTCCAGATCCTTTGAAGGACTCACGAGATATTCGCTATTTTCGTTTAAGCCAAAATGTCCTTTTATTTCAGCTCCCAGAAGGACCTTCCAGAATCTGATGGTGTCAGTCGATGCGGCTTATCAAGAAAATCGATCTGACCAAGGCGCATCCTGATAGTCCTTGAAATGGCCAATTTATAGGGACTTTTATGGTTTCTTTTCGTCAACTTGGCCATTTTTGCGACTCACCCCCTTAGAAAAATGAAGGATAATTTTTTGAAGGATAATGGAAATCCTTGAATGCAGATCGATAGAGTTGATCCTGGCGGTTCAGAAAATGTATGTCCTGACAAAATCGGTTAGTATCCTGCAGAGATATCGCTTCGAGAAAGTAATCCCTTTTTTCGTTTTTAGGTCTAAAATCCGCAAATCCTGCCGCAGGACAAAAGGACATGGTTTTCTAGGATGTCCTGGATGAACTCTATCGATTGGCATCAAAAAAAGTATGGGTCATCTAAGGATGCAGGACAGGATTTATTTGGAAAATGTCCTGTTTTTTGGTCATTTGAAGGACTTTCCAGGACCTTTTTGTGTCAGTCGACGGCGCATCGCCAGGACTACCATCTGCCCAAAGGATATCCCAATCGTCCTTCAAATAGCCGAGATATTCGCTTTTTTCTGATTTTTTGAATTGTAATTTTTTTCTAAGTCCTGGAATTGCCCAAAACGGAGGAAAAATCATAAGAAACCTCAAAATCCTTGATATCTCAGCTCTCCGAAGGACTATTGATATATCCTTTACACAGATGATAGTCCTTAATAAGACGAGTCGATTGACACTAATTTCGTCCAGATCCTTTGAAGGACTCACGAGATATTCGCTATTTTCGTTTAAGCCAAAATGTCCTTTTATTTCAGCTCCCAGAAGGACCTTCCAGAATCTGATGGTATCAGTCGATGCGGCTAATCAAGAAAATCGATCTGACCAAGGCGCATCCTGATAGTCCTTGAAATGGCCGAGTTATAAGGACTTTTATGGTTTTTTTTCGTCAACTTGGCCATTTTTGCGACTCACCCCCTTACAAAAATGAAGGATAATTTTTGGAAGGATAATGGAAATCCTTGAATGCAGATCGATAGAGTTGATCCTGGCGATTCAGAAAATGCATGTCCTGGCGAAATCGGTCAATGTCCTGTCGAGTTATGAGGAATTTTAGGATAATTTTATACGTTAATTTAAATATTTATAAAAAATTTGTAGCATACTTTTAGTGAATTTTGTAATAAAGGAAATTTAACAGAAAATTTGTTGCTGAGTCATTTGGATGTTGTTGTAATTGGTGTTTTTGTTGTTGTAATTGTTGTTGTTGCTGTGGTGGTTGTTGGTGTTGCTGTTGTTGCTCAAAAATTCGAAAAAAACGCACCTGAAAAAATTGAAGTACCAGGCGAACAGAAATGCATAGCAAGTAGATGATTTCTTAAAAACTCATATAAGTATGCAGCACTATTTTTACAACTGAAAACAATTTTAAACGAAACGGCCGGCGTTCGCTGCAACGGACATTTTCCCAACGGCTAGTTTTGAATTTTCGTCGGCCGTTAAATTCAAACTGGAAAAAATTTTAAATCATCCACCTACTAGTCACTTCTGTTCGCCTGGTGTTTCAGCTGGATTTTTAAGCGAAACGGCCGGCCAATTTTCAGCCCGCGAGAGTCGCAAATTTGTACCAAAAAATAGGCAAAGCACCAGGCCAACAGAAGTGACTAGTAGGTGGATGATTTAAAATTTTATTCCAGTTTGAATTTAACGGCCGACGAAAATTCAAAACTAGCCGTTGGGAAAATGTCCGTTGCAGCGAACGCCGGCCGTTTCGTTTAAAATTGTTTTCAGTTGTAAAAATAGTGCTGCATACTTATATGAGTTTTTAAGAAATCATCTACTTGCTATGCATTTCTGTTCGCCTGGTACTTCAATTTTTTCAGGTGCGTTTTTTTCGAATTTTTGAGCAACAACAGCAACACCAACAACCACCACAGCAACAACAACAATTACAACAACAAAAACACCAATTACAACAACATCCAAATGACTCAGCAACAAATTTTCTGTTAAATTTCCTTTATTACAAAATTCACTAAAAGTATGCTACAAATTTTTTATAAATATTTAAATTAACGTATAAAATTATCCTAAAATTCCTCATAACTCGACAGGACATTGACCGATTTCGCCAGGACATGCATTTTCTGAATCGCCAGGATCAACTCTATCGATCTGCATTCAAGGATTTCCATTATCCTTCCAAAAATTATCCTTCATTTTTGTAAGGGGGTGAGTCGCAAAAATGGCCAAGTTGACGAAAAAAAACCATAAAAGTCCTTATAACTCGGCCATTTCAAGGACTATCAGGATGCGCCTTGGTCAGATCGATTTTCTTGATTAGCCGCATCGACTGATACCATCAGATTCTGGAAGGTCCTTCTGGGAGCTGAAATAAAAGGACATTTTGGCTTAAACGAAAATAGCAAATATCTCGTGAGTCCTTCAAAGGATCTGGACGAAACTGGTGTTAATCAACTCGACTCTTCAATGACTATCATCTGTTGAAAGCATATCCCGATAGTCCTGCGGGGAGCTGAAATATCAAGGATTTTTCGATTTCTAACGATTTTTTCCTCGTTTCGGGCATTTCCAGGACTTAGCAAAAATTTTACAAGTCGAAAAACGGAAAAATGCGCATATCTTGGCCATTTGAAGGACGATTGAGATATCCTTCGGCCAGATGGAAGTCCTGGTGATGCGCCGTCGACTGACACAAAAAGGTCCTGGAAAGTCCTTCAAATGACCAAAAAACAGGACATTTTCCAAATAAATCCTGTCCTGCATCCTTAGATGACCCATACTTTTTTTGATGCCAATCGGTAGACTTCTTCAAGTACATCCTAGAAAACCATGTCCTTTCGTCCTGTGGCAGGATTTGTGGATTTTGGACCTAAAAACGAAAAAAGGGATTACTTTCTCGAAGCGATATCTCTGCAGGATACTAACCGATTTTGTCAGGACATACATTTTCAGAACCGCCAGGATCAACTCTATCGATCTGCATTCACGGATTTCCATTATCCTTCAAAAAATTATCCTTAATTTTTCTAAGGGGGTGAGTCGCAAAAATGGCCAAGTTGACGAAAAAAAAACCATAAAAGTCCTTATAACTCGGCCATTTCAAGGACTATCAGGATGCGCCTTGGTCAGATCGATTTTCTTGATGAGCCGCATCGACTGACACCATCAGATTCTGGAAGGTCCTTCTGGGAGCTGAAATAAAAGGACATTTTGGCTTAAACGAAAATAGCGAATATCTCGTGAGTCCTTCAAAGGATCTGGACGAAATTAGTGTCAATCGACTCGTCTTATTAAGGACTATCATCTGTGTAAAGGATATATCAATAGTCCTTCGGAGAGCTGAGATATCAAGGATTTTGAGGTTTCTTATGATTTTTCCTCCGTTTTGGGCAATTCCAGGACTTAGAAAAAAATTACAATTAAAAAAATCAGAAAAAAGCGAATATCTCGGCTATTTGAAGGACGATTGGGATATCCTTTAAGCAGATGGTAGTCCTGGCGATGCGCCGTCGACTGACACAAAAAGGTCCTGGAAAGTCCTTCAAATGACCAAAAACCAGGACATTTTCCAAATAAATCCTGTCCTGCATCCTTAGATGACCCATACTTTTTTGATGCCAATCGGTAGACTTCTTCAAGTACATCCTAGAAAACCATGTCCTTTCGTCCTGTGGCAGGATTTGTGGATTTTGGAGCTAAAAACGAAAAAAGGGATTACTTTCTCGAAGCGATATCTCTGCAGGATACTAACCGATTTTGTCAGGACATACATTTTCTGAACCGCCAGGATCAACTCTATCGATCTGCATTCAAGGATTTCCATTATCCTTCAAAAAATTATCCTTGATTTTTGTAAGGGGGTGAGTCGCAAAAATGGCCAAGTTGTCGAAAAAAAACCATAAAAGTCCTTATAACTCGGCCATTTCAAGGACTATCAGGATGCGCCTTGGTCAGATCGATTTTCTTGATGAGCCGCATCGACTGACACCATCAGATCCTGGAAGGTCCTTCTGGAAGCTGAAAAAAAAAATACATTTTTGCTTAAATAAAATTAGCTAATATCTCGCGAGTCCTTTAAAGGATCAGGACGAAACTGGTGTTAATCAACTCGCCTCTTCAAGGACTATCATCTGTGTAAAGCATATCCCGATAGTCCTGCGGGGAGCTGAAATATCAAGGATTTTGCGATTTCTAACGATTTTTTCCTCGTTTCGGGCATTTCCAGGACTTAGCAAAAATTTTACAAGTCGAAAAACGAAAAAATTCGCATATCTTGGCCATTTTAAGGACGATTGAGATATCCTTCGGCCAGATGGAAGTCCTGGTGGTGCGCCGTCGACTGACACAAAAAGGTCATAGAAAGTCCTTCAAATGACCAAAGAACAGGACATTTTCCAAATAAATCCTGTCCTGCATCCTTAGATGACCCATACTTTTTTTGATGCTAATCGATAGAGTTCATCAAGGACATCCTAGAAAACCATGTCCTTTTGTCCTGCGGCAGGATTTGCTGATTTTAGACCTAAAAACGAAAAAAGGGATTACTTTCTCGAAGCGATATCTCTGGAGGATACTAACCGATTTTGTCAGGACATACATTTTCTGAACCGCCAGGATCAACTCTATCGATCTGCATTCAAGGACTATCAGGATGCGCCTTGGTCAGATCGATTTTCTTGATTAGCCGCATCGACTGATACCATCAGATCCTGGAAGGTCCTTCTGGGAGCTGAAATAAAAGGACATTTTTGCTTAAACGAAAATAGCGAATATCTCGTGAGTCCTTCAAAGGATCTGGACGAAATTAGTGTCAATCGACTCGTCTTATTAAGGACTATCATCTGTGTAAAGGATATATCAATAGTCCTTCGGAGAGCTGAGATATCAAGGATTTTGCGGTTTCTTATGATTTTTGCTCCGTTTTGGGCAATTTCAGGACTTAGAAAAAAATTACAATTCAAAAAATCAGAAAAAAGCGAATATCTCGGCTATTTGAAGGACGATTGGGATATCCTTTAAGCAGATGGTAGTCCTGGCGATGCGCCGTCGACTGACACAAAAAGGTCCTGGAAAGTCCTTCAAATGACCAAAAAACAGGACATTTTCCAAATAAATCCTGTCCTGCATCCTTAGATGACCCATACTTTTTTTGATGCCAATCGATAGAGTTCATCAAGGACATCCTAGAAAACCATGTCATTTTGTCCTGCGGCAGGATTTGCGGATTTTAGACCTAAAAACGAAAAAAGGGATTACTTTCTCGAAGCGATATCTCTGGAGGATACTAACCGATTTTGTCAGGACATACATTTTCTGAACCGCCAGGATCAACTCTATCGATCTGCATTCAAGGATTTCCATTATCCTTCAAAAAATTATCCTTCATTTTTCTAAGGGGGTGAGTCGCAAAAATGGCCAAGTTGACGAAAAGAAACCATAAAAGTCCCTATAAATTGGCCATTTCAAGGACTATCAGGATGCGCCTTGGTCAGATCGATTTTCTTGATTAGCCGCATCGACTGATACCATCAGATTCTGGAAGGTCCTTCAGGGAGCTGAAATAAAAGGACATTTTGGCTTAAACGAAAATAGCGAATATCTCGTGAGTCCTTCAAAGGATCTGGACGAAATTAGTGTCAATCGACTCGTCTTATTAAGGACTATCATCTGTGTAAAGGATATATCAATAGTCCTTCGGAGAGCTGAGATATCAAGGATTTTGAGGTTTCTTATGATTTTTCCTCCGTTTTGGGCAATTCCAGGACTTAGAAAAAAATTACAATTCAAAAAATCAGAAAAAAGCGAATATCTCGGCTATTTGAAGGACGATTGGGATATCCTTTAAGCAGATGGTAGTCCTGGCGATGCGCCGTCGACTGACACAAAAAGGTCCTGGAAAGTCCTTCAAATGACCAAAAACCAGGACATTTTCCAAATAAATCCTGTCCTGCATCCTTAGATGACCCATACTTTTTTTGATGCCAATCGGTAGACTTCTTCAAGTACATCCTAGAAAACCATGTCCTTTCGTCCTGTGGCAGGATTTGTGGATTTTGGAGCTAAAAACGAAAAAAGGGATTACTTTCTCGAAGCGATATCTCTGCAGGATACTAACCGATTTTGTCAGGACATACATTTTCTGAACCGCCAGGATCAACTCTATCGATCTGCATTCAAGGATTTCCATTATCCTTCAAAAAATTATCCTTGATTTTTGTAAGGGGGTGAGTCGCAAAAATGGCCAAGTTGTCGAAAAAAAACCATAAAAGTCCTTATAACTCGGCCATTTCAAGGACTATCAGGATGCGCCTTGGTCAGATCGATTTTCTTGATGAGCCGCATCGACTGACACCATCAGATCCTGGAAGGTCCTTCTGGAAGCTGAAAAAAAAATACATTTTTGCTTAAATAAAATTAGCTAATATCTCGCGAGTCCTTTAAAGGATCAGGACGAAACTGGTGTTAATCAACTTGCCTCTTCAAGGACTATCATCTGTGTAAAGCATATCCCGATAGTCCTGCGGGGAGCTGAAATATCAAGGATTTTGCGATTTCTAACGATTTTTTCCTCGTTTCGGGCATTTCCAGGACTTAGCAAAAATTTTACAAGTCGAAAAACGAAAAAATTCGCATATCTTGGCCATTTTAAGGACGATTGAGATATCCTTCGGCCAGATGGAAGTCCTGGTGGTGCGCCGTCGACTGACACAAAAAGGTCATAGAAAGTCCTTCAAATGACCAAAGAACAGGACATTTTCCAAATAAATCCTGTCCTGCATCCTTAGATGACCCATACTTTTTTTGATGCTAATCGATAGAGTTCATCAAGGACATCCTAGAAAACCATGTCCTTTTGTCCTGCGGCAGGATTTGCTGATTTTAGACCTAAAAACGAAAAAAGGGATTACTTTCTCGAAGCGATATCTCTGGAGGATACTAACCGATTTTGTCAGGACATACATTTTCTGAACCGCCAGGATCAACTCTATCGATCTGCATTCAAGGACTATCAGGATGCGCCTTGGTCAGATCGATTTTCTTGATTAGCCGCATCGACTGATACCATCAGATCCTGGAAGGTCCTTCTGGGAGCTGAAATAAAAGGACATTTTGGCTTAAACGAAAATAGCGAATATCTCGTGAGTCCTTCAAAGGATCTGGACGAAATTAGTGTCAATCGACTCGTCTTATTAAGGACTATCATCTGTGTAAAGGATATATCAATAGTCCTTCGGAGAGCTGAGATATCAAGGATTTTGAGGTTTCTTATGATTTTTCCTCCGTTTTGGGCAATTCCAGGACTTAGAAAAAAATTACAATTCAAAAAATCAGAAAAAAGCGAATATCTCGGCTATTTGAAGGACGATTGGGATATCCTTTAAGCAGATGGTAGTCCTGGCGATGCGCCGTCGACTGACACAAAAAGGTCCTGGAAAGTCCTTCAAATGACCAAAAAACAGGACATTTTCCAAATAAATCCTGTCCTGCATCCTTAGATGACCCATACTTTTTTTGATGCCAATCGGTAGACTTCTTCAAGTACATCCTAGAAAACCATGTCCTTTCGTCCTGTGGCAGGATTTGTGGATTTTGGAGCTAAAAACGAAAAAAGGGATTACTTTCTCGAAGCGATATCTCTGCAGGATACTAACCGATTTTGTCAGGACATACATTTTCTGAACCGCCAGGATCAACTCTATCGATCTGCATTCAAGGATTTCCATTATCCTTCAAAAAATTATCCTTCATTTTTCTAAGGGGGTGAGTCGCAAAAATGGCCAAGTTGACGAAAAGAAACCATAAAAGTCCCTATAAATTGGCCATTTCAAGGACTATCAGGATGCGCCTTGGTCAGATCGATTTTCTTGATTAGCCGCATCGACTGATACCATCAGATTCTGGAAGGTCCTTCAGGGAGCTGAAATAAAAGGACATTTTGGCTTAAACGAAAATAGCAAATATCTCGTGAGTCCTTCAAAGGATCTGGACGAAACTGGTGTTAATCAACTCGACTCTTCAATGACTATCATCTGTGTAAAGCATATCCCGATAGTCCTGCGGGGAGCTGAAATATCAAGGATTTTTCGATTTCTAACGATTTTTTCCTCGTTTCGGGCATTTCCAGGACTTAGCAAAAATTTTACAAGTCGAAAAACGGAAAAATGCGCATATCTTGGCCATTTGAAGGACGATTGAGATATCCTTCGCCCAGATGGAAGTCCTGGTGATGCGCCGTCGACTGACACAAAAAGGTCCTGGAAAGTCCTTCAAATGACCAAAAAACAGGACATTTTCCAAATAAATCCTGTCCTGCATCCTTAGATGACCCATACTTTTTTTGATGCCAATCGATAGAGTTCATCCAGGACATCCTAGAAAACCATGTCCTTTTGTCCTGCGGCAGGATTTGCGGATTTAGGAGCTGAAAACAGAAAAAGGATTACTTTCTCGAAGCGATATCTCTGCAGGATTCTTAACATTGTTTTCAATACAGTTTTTTTGAATTTCTGTCATAAAAAATGACCAAAAAATCACAAATCCGTTGGCAAGATTAAAGACCTTGTTTGGTGGCGTCGATTGACGAAAACTGCAAAAAAAACAAAATTTCAAGTTAATGAACCTTGAAATCTGATTGGTTACATATAACTGATTGGTCTCTTACCTTCAAATTCCAATTAATCCGATTAAGCCTTTCTCCAATTGGACCGCTGGACTGCATCAGTTTCCTCTCGAATTGGCAGAGAGATTGCAGCATTATTTATTTTGTTTGTTTAGTATTTTATTTATCCGAATAATTTAAATTCACATACAATATAATATTATACAGTTTGTTGTATACGTATATTTAATAGGTTGTTGCCGCTGCCGCAGAAACAGCTCCTTGCAAATACACTAATATAAGAAATATGCTTATTTATTTGTGTTTTGTGTGGGTTGTGTGTTTGTACATTTATGTAAGAATATATTTATATATATATATAGCATTTGTATAGTAGTTCCTCAATCGGGATGCAAATATTTCATATATGTAGTATGTATGTAGTTTTTGAATAAATCGGAGGTATTTCAGCATTAAACATTCCATAAAAGTCACACATACATATTAGGATTTATTATTAGTAGTTATTAGTGAAACAACGACATACAAGAATTGTTTTTTTTTTAGAAAATAAGTATAAGAATATTTTTGTTGTTTTTGTTTTGTATAGATTGTATATATATATACATATATAAATATGTATATATATATATATATTATATATGGCATAATATGTGTATACATATATAGTTTGTCGCTTTCTTTAAGTCTTTTTCGAAAGTTTTCGTTTCATACATTTTAATTTTAAATATTTGTTAGTTATTTAGATATACATACATACAATTTGGGAATAGTTTTGTTTTTACACATATATTATATAAATTTCTGATTCTAGTTTGTCAAAAAAAAAAAAAAAAAAAAACAACAGCAGGAAACAACACACATACACACACACATTCTCATATAGTTTTTAAAATTAAGCAGAATTCCTTAAATTCCTAAGGAACATATTTTTTGAGGCATAAATAGTTTTTTTTTGCAAATCTCTGTTCCCTAAAAAGATATTTCAAATCACCTCATGAGTAGTCAATATAGAGTAAGTCGTCGCGCCGACTTTAGATTTTAATACTTTTGACCAGATTTCAACCGCTTTGAAGCAACTTGCTCGCTCTTATAAACACTAAAGCGCACTTAAACGCACCTAGCGGACAACTCTGCCCTTTATTTTCCTTATGAAACGTGTTTATGCCCATAACTTGGATATATTTTATTCGGTTTTTTATGACATTAGTGTCATTAATTTAATAACGATATCGCAAATATAATGATACCAAATAACATGTTTTAAGAGTCCTCATATCAAATTTGAGATCTCCAAAACTTTTAGACTCCCAGAGACGGACAAAGGGATATCCTCACAAGAGCTTTCAGCTAGGTTTTTAAGAATTAAAAGTCCAAATAGCTATTCTTAAGTCTTTTTAGTCGTTACACTCACTATTGATGCTGTCAGGAACTAGAGGACATTTCCTTATGCCCAATATTATTATTAGAAAAAAGGGTTTTTTTTTTTCCTAAGAAATCTCTTGACTGGGGTTTAAAATGAAAGGAATATTTCTGTGTTGCCTAACAATTAGCACAACTTTTAGCTTCTTGTCATACAATTTCAATACACTTCACACACACACACACACACACACACACACACACACACACACACAAACATACACACACACACACAAAACGACAACAACAACAAAAAGGACAACTGCACAAAACCAGCTACGATGACGGCAATTTGTCAACTGTCACCCAATGTTCTTGTTGTCGTCCACCCCGTTGACGGGGTTGCTCTCGCTTCTTAAGATGCATGATTGACGACCATTCACCTAAGAAAACATTGTTGATTATGGTTTTTCTTTCTTTTCATTTTTTTGTTTTGTTTTTTTTTTTTTTGCCTGTTTTTAGTTTTTTTATATATTCATAATTATTTAAGAAATGCATACACACTTGAATAGGCCTCAAGTGTCTGGTGACATAGTCGAATTGAAATGTCAACAACTTTCGTCTGACAGTTCGTCAAAAAAAAAAAAAAGAAAACGAGTACCTTCTATTGAAAATTTGCGGCTTCTTTAGTAGTTTTGGTTGCGCAATTTTCTAGCTACAAGAACACTAAATGCACATCAAACTGCTGAAGAGAAAAGCAATCGGCAATCAGATGGTTAGGAGGGAAGCCTGTTATATGTACATATAAAAAAGAGGAGGTCCTAAAGGCCTTTTCTTCTTTGAGAATAATTATTAAAGGAAGGGTAAAAGAAGCTTCGCTCAATGGCTGTATGAAAATTTACATACATACATATATTTTATAGTAGAGTTGCTCACCAATAAAAGGCATTAGAAATTGTTAGATTAATCTACATTTAGGACATAGCACAGATCACTTTAAAACAGCAAAACAGTTAATGGACGATATTCAAACCGATAAGAAAAAATAATTGTGACTTTTAGCTACAAATTTTCAGATGAATGTTACGTAACTCAAGACGGTGGAGAAGGCGAAGTGTGTTAAACGTTACAAGGGAGCAAGGTAGTGTTTTTCAACACTTTTTTAAGGTAAAACACCTTTTCAATCGTTGTAAATGGAACGATGGAATAAAACGAAAATGAAATGAACGGACAAATCGTAATGATCCGTTACATGGGAAGAGAAAGGGTTAAAGAGTACTTGAACAAGTGCGCTCCTCTCCCCCTTTTTCCTCACATTAAATTCCCTGCTGTGCAAAGCCTTTGATCAATCAAATTTCATACATATGTCTAAATGGTTAATGTGGTTGCTTTAGCTAGTTACGTGGCCACTTGATGATGGTCAATAGAAGAAGACGACGTGAACTGGCCTATGAATTCCATTTTAGCAGTGGTTTTCATGTGCTTTGGCTTTGTGGTTTTAGGAACTTTTCATTTATGAGCTATACAAAGAGGAGGGCACAATTACAATATACACACCCACACACACGCGTACATAATACATATACATACATACATATAGATACATACATAAGTTGATTTGTAGCTCTCTCTCTCTCTCTCGCTCTCTCTCCCTCTTTCTATCTTTATATACTTGTGTGTATATGACAAAGTGGATTATGTAAAAGCTTAAAAACATGATTTGCATTGAATTAAAATGCCCAAGCCACTAAATTTTTTAGTAATTTAAATAGTTATTTGATTAGCTGAAGGATTATTTTCTCTTACAATTGCTGAAAAATAGAAGCGAGCTAATTATTTGTATCTTTTGTTCGAAATACTCACACACACATGCACTGACACGCACACATACTGACAGACAGACACACTCGCACGCACACCACGTAGAATTGTTGCACAAATACATACATATCTATTATGTATAGTTGCGCAATTATTTAATATTTAATGCGGTTTTTGCCTACTCATTTTTATTTTAGTTGTTCATTTTTGTTCTTGCTCGGTTGGTTGGTTGGTTGAGTGAAGGTGACTACCGGAAGCGGGGGCGAACTGGTTGCCGCCTTTTTTTTTTTTTTTGGTATTTAACGGATGTAATGCCACATAGCCGTCGGTTTACGTGCATTGTTAATCATATCGTGCCAATGCTGGCAGCCAGTTCCACTTTCCTGTGGGCCTAGGCCACAGCAGCCAATTTCCGTTGCCTCGCTGCCCGCTCCAACTACATAGATCTGGTGATTGAGGGGGATGGATAGATGGAGGGAGGGAGGGAGAAAATGGAGTAAAATTTTCAATTAAAATGCGGGTAACATAAAACGCGCAATTGCCCTAAATTAGCAGCCAAAAGCCCAGTTATCAGTGGCGGATCTACGAAAGTAATTTGCCCCCTTAAGTATGCAAAAGACAATCGAAAAATGGGTCTCGTTGTTCTTAAATTGATTTGAACTGAATTTTCCGACCATCTATGACATATTTAAGGGGGCAATGTTTGCCCCATTTCACCCTCGTAGTTACGCCACTGTTAAATATACATACATACAATTCATAGACACACACATACATAGGCGATGAGCTTTGGGTTCAACGGCCGCTAAAAGGGTTAGAGGTTAACTCTTTCGCGCTCTCACTCACCTCGATGGCCGCATTGTGCAAATAATTCGATTGCAAATTAAAGGTGAATGCCTCATTCCAAATGGGATTGGTTGGATCATCAGATTTGGTAATACTTGTCTTCTTCTTCTTAATGCGTTTACCATTTTGAATTAAGTAAATCTAAAAGAAAAGTAGGAGGAGAAAGTGAAAGAAATAAAAAGTCTCTTTCTCGCTCTCTCTCTATATTATGTATGTTGGTAATTCCAGCTTACCTTAACATAAGGTTCCTGTACAGTATCCAAATTTCTGGCCTTCATAATGACAATCGTAAGACGTTCAGCTTGTGGCAAGTAGTTCAAAGAGCATAGCAATTCGGGACGATCTTCTTTGGGTTTCTTTGTGCGCAAGAGGTCACCCCAGATCTGAAATGACATGGAGATACATCTGCATATGAATAAAATTTATAATTCAGATTGGGTGGCTCATACGGACCTCAACAGATTTGGATAAATCTAAACCGTCAACCGAAATGCGTACTTCTCCAATGATATCGTTATGTGAATAACGATCATAGTCCAAAACCTGTAGGATTAGTTCTTTGCCCTGCAACTGATCCCGTGAAACTGGAAACTTAAAATGTTGATCAAAGTAGGGATTCGATTCGCCGCGATGTATATGGGTCTGGCGTTTGCGACTATCGACTTCGGGCAAGAGCATAAGTCGTACATAAGGATCCCGGAAGCCGCCTTCTTCAATGGGGCTAAGATTGTGAGCTGCAACGATTAATTTTTAAGATGTAATTTTAATTAGTTGGCCATTAACTGAGAGGGTAATTCATTTTACTCACCCTCAATAAGATGAACCGTAAGATCGAATAGATGATAATCGTATTTAACGCGCAAATGTAGACGACCCACGGCATGGCTAGATTCGGGAGCCGTAAGATAAACCGGGCCATCGGGCATGCGATAAAGATCTGGTTGTAGGGCACCCAACGGCGAAGCGGGGCCCACTGATGGATCTACTCCAGGTTGAGTGCGTGGTGGTATCAGCAAGGGGGAAAGACAACGTCCTACACCCTTGCTGGAACCACCAACGCCAGCTCCAACGCCAACTCCAGCTCCTCCGACACCAGCGAGCGAGGCCAAACTGCTTTGCGATGGACTCGGAGTGCGTATATCGCTCACATCCGCCGAGGCAGGACTACCACAGCGGGCATCTAGAGAAATGGTGCGCATGGGACTCGGAGATCTGGCCAAATGATGCGGAAATGCCGGCTCACTTGGCAATGAACTTCTGCCATCCGGTCCGAAAGTGCGTATTTGTGGTGATGAACCGCGATGTCCCTTTGCGAGAAAAATGTCCCGAATGAATCAGTTACTTGATGCTTCTTAGTTGGGCCCGGGGCAGGGGCATGACTTACCGAATGTCTAGAGGGAGCACTATCCACACTGCTTTGACTCGAAATGGACGGGGTACGCTGCAGACGCGGCGGAAACGAACGACTCTGATGATGCAAATGCAAGGGGCTATGGAATACCTCGGCTGGCCCACGTAAAATCTCAGCTCCAGTTCCCGTTGCCGTGCCCAGACCCATGGCTTGATGGTTACCACTTCCACCCACTAGGCCATGCAGTCCATGGCTGGCCGGTTGTATGGGCTGTGATTCCTTGGCTATGTTCACCTCCTGGGAGAGACAAAATGGTTTAAAAAATCAACTCCTTATAAAGGGGATTTGGAATTTAGGTTTTGGGCACCTCTGAATCTGTGGGTAAATCACAGCTATCGCTGACACTACCAGCCGAAACGCTGCCTATGCCGCTTGTTGTCGATGTAACGGATGAGGCCGATGGCGGCGGCGTCATCGGTTGAGGAGGCGGTGTGGTCGATGTGGTTAGCTCACCAGTTAGCGGCAATGTTTGCACTCCATTCGCACTGCCTCCCTCAGCCCCGCCGCTATCCGCCGAATTTCGATCTATGGTAACGCGTCGAACTGCCCCCACGCGCTCCTTGGCCATGCGGGACCAGGTCTCGATACGTTTGTGGGCTAGCCAACAGGCCGCTGGACCCAATCCGCTCATTTTTTCACGTTTTCACGTTCTCACGTTTACACTTTACGCTTTGTGCTAACTTTAGTTGCTTGGTTTTTCTCTCTTGTTTTTTGCTCCCTGTCTGTATCTGTATCTGTATCTGTACCTGTGTGTGTGTGCGTATGCGTAAGGTTTTTGTGTGTGTGTTGCTTGTGAAAGTGTTTCGGACAGCTACCATTTGCTAATCCGCTTAGGCTAATGCCAACACACACACACACGTACATAAGTACGCAAAAAGAGGAGAGGAGATGAAATGCGTGTGGTTTTTGGTCTCTATGTATGTTGCCAACCAAATGGTATTAATTATGCCCATGGAACGCCCCCCCTGGCAACCATGGCAACCTTATGCATAGTCATCTCTCTCTCTGCTTGAACACTAATAACATGCGAAATGATACTGGAGCAGCTAATCACTCATTGGACAGTTGAGTGGAGTTGAGTTCAGTTGAGATTCATGAATATTCACAGAGACACTCACTCTGAGAGGAGTGTGTGTGAGTGTGAGAGGCCACTCTAATTCCCAATTTCCAATTCCCAAGCGTACGATTTGTCTTCGATTTCAAAGCGTAACGGGGTTGCTCTTCACTCTTCACTCATCACTCTTCTCTTTCCGTCCCCTCCACTTCCCGGTACACACATCCACACATCATCCTATACCATTGAAATACAAATACAAATCTAAACAAAAAACTTATTTTTCAAGTATTAAATAAATTAAATGAATTTAAGCACGTGTAGCGAATGACATCAAAACACCAAAGAGCACACGAGAGAGCGAGAGAGAAGAATTGGGAAAAAACAAATGAATAAGCAAGGCAAAATATGTATAAAGGGAACACAGGCCGGCCAAGCAACCCCCTCTTTCTCTCTCTCTCTCTCTCATTCTATAAGAAATTAGTTAGGGACAATAAAAATGTGTTGACAAAAAGAGGGAGCGTTTAAAAAAAAGAGGAGAAGAGATGTGGTAAAAGATCTCTTTCCTTTCCTTCTAGAAATGCTTACAAGACACTTTAGACTTTTAAGAGACTATTTCAACTATTTCGCCTGCACTTGTTGGTTATTTTGGCTTCCTTTTTGCAATACAAAAAGATGGAAATTTGCTTCCCTTTCCTATCCACAAGGGTCCTTGAGACACTCTCTCTCATTCACTCACTCTCTCTCTCTCTCTCTCTCTCTCACTCTCTCTCCCTGTCTCTCTATCTCTCTTGATGCGTTGCCGCAGAATTAACGCATTGAAATGCAGCCAACCGCACCGTTGCTAATTGACACCTAAACTGCAATTCCAAAAAGGAGCAGGAAAAAAGGACACAACAACAGTTCTATCCCCTCTGTCCAATAAATACAAAATGAGGTATAAAATTGTGCAAAAAAACACCCAAAAACACACGTAAACCAGCCAGCCGCACCCCTCAGACCCCTTAGACCTCTAGCCAGTTGACACTCTCTCTTTTTGAAAGCACATGCAAAAGGCGTTTTAATAGCCCCTTTCTGATTCTGTTTCTGTGTTATTGTTGTTGTTGTTGTTGTTGTTGTGTAACCTATCATCAGGGCCATTCCGTTGAGTGTGTTGTGTGCGAGTGTGTGGATAATCAACCCCTCATCTAAAGTCCTCATCTATTCTCCGAGGGGTGTTTCCCTCGAAAGAATATCAAATTGAAATTTTCCAGTTTGTTTAATTTGTTAAGCATTGATTAATGGGATTTTCATGGATGGCAATTTTCCCCCCAAAAAGAAAAAAAAAATAAAACAAAATTCTATATAATGGATGCAATGTTTTTCTTCAATGGCTTGGCTTTGACTAAGTCTTCTTTTGCCAATTTATTTAATTTTTTTTGGCACTCTGCTTTATCTTTTCTTCTATCTGCTTTTCCCTGTCAAAGTTCGAACTTTGCTGCATGCAACTGACATTTGAAAATGATTGAAACAAGTTTTTCGATTAAATTGTTTGCATTGCAGCGAGGCAGCTCAAAAATAACTAAAGCACTGCACTTTGTCTAACAGCAGCAGCAGCAGCTGTGTCTGTCTCTAACTAATTAGTTCGCCAAAGTCATTACTACAAAATGTAAACTTGTTGCTAAGAGAGAGAGAGAGAGAAAGGGGAAAGTACTAGCTTAAGTGCATGGAGTTCGCCCACACACCATCAAACCCACACACACTTTGGATAGATTAAAGCGAGTTTGAATTAACTAACAGAATGCGAATAGATGGAGGATGGAATAAATAAAGCAGATGCTTTTACACTGTCAAGAGTTTTGTGTGTGAAACGAAATGCATTTTCGGTGCTTGAGCGCCAGGCCAAGCGCTGTAAAGCAGGCAACAAATTTTAGATTTTCCCTTTACAATCGCAATATCAAAAACTATCATTTCAACTACTAATTCTTTAGCCCACATAGAATAGCATACATATATTGTGGTTACAAACCTGCTTGCTCATTTCAAAATTTTACCACTCGTACCACTCCCACACACCGGTGTTGTTTCTATTTCATACGTTTCAATTTCAGTATAAACAAATTTGCCATTTACTGCGAAAACATTAAATTCAACTATTAAATTCAAAATTAATTACTACAGTGCCTATCATATTTAGAACCCACTTGTAAACGAAAAAAAACACATTATCTGAAAACACAATGGTGGAAATAGATATTTCACAAGCAACGTTAACCCCAACTTCAACGATTGCACGTATGTAAATGTGTTGTGTGGGAATAGGCTATAATCTAATTAAAGCTAACTTACAATAAACAGTTTCTAAGCAGTCTCTGGAATTCCTGGTAATATTTAGTTTACTCTTTTATTCCTATTAGGCAATAGCTTCAAATTACGTACAGTAAAAATAAAGGGAATTTCGGTTTAAGGATTTCTTTTTAAGATGGCTCAAAATTTACTAAATCGTCTAGCTATTAGCTCTATAATGCGCGCTAGTCTTCAGAGATGGGTCAAAAGTCGTTCCGTGCCCTTGCGTCTGATGAGCAAAAAGAAACAGAAAGCCAACAAGGATGGCACATGTCCCAAGGATAACAAGTGTGGCGATAATCAGTTCTTTGGCGGTTGCTTCAAAAGTAAGTAGAAGTAGAGAAAAAGAGAAAATGCAATTAATTTCTCACTTGAATTTATAGAGGAACCCGGATTTAAGTGCTCTGAGCAAAAGAAGAAGACCAGAAGGTGCCGTGATCCATGCAAAGATGGTCCTTGTAGGCAAGGCAGAGATTAAAGCAATGAGTCCACTTTCCGAAATGAATATGGAGATCCCCTCCTTAGCAATGGGAAGAAAGATGGAAGGAGAAGGAGGTGTAGGGACTAACACAGGCAAACTACGTGAGATATTAGTTTCCCTATGCTAGTCCCTAAACAACAACTTTCCTCCCCGTCTCGCCCCGCCCCGCCCCGCTCCCCACAAAGACAATAACGCAAATAAACCTTATCTGAATTCCCCATGATTTGCATCGCTTTTGCATATGGAAACAAACAAAAGGTGGTCGAGAGTGAGGATGGGAATTGGGGAGGGCAAGGGTAATGAAAAATGCTCAGCATCTGTTGACAGAACAGGTGCTCCTGCTCCTGTCACTGTCACAGTCAGACAGGACACATCCACTAGTTGGCCCCTCTCTGTTGCCCTAGCTAAAATTTTAATCCTATTAGAATAATAGTAACTGTTGTTTCATATTGCCAGTAATTTTTCTAGATTGTTACCGACACTCTGACTGTCTGTAGGTGTGTGTGTGTGCTTTACCTGTATGTATCCTACCTTTATATATATATATATATATATATATATATAGATATTCGTGTCCTTCACTCGGTTTGGCCTTGAGCTTGAGGTGGCCTCCCAAAACCCTCAACCCGCACCCATGCTCATAAATGGAAATGCTTTTTATTGTATGCACAAACATTTGCGGTAGTGTCGGTCGGTGGGTCGATTGGTTGGTTGGTTGGTTGGTCTGACTGTCTATTTGTCCTTCTGTCGGTTCTATAGCAGTTCTATACTCTTCGCTACTCTGTTCAACTTGGGAGTGGTTTCTCCTGTGCAAATCGTTGAAAGCTTTTTTGCGTGTTTTCCGCAGGTATTGGACAGCTTGCGGGTCTTAGTGAGAAATGTATCATTAATGCACTGAGGGTAAAAAATTGTATAGCTTCCCGCGGGCCAAGGGGATTTTGGTTGCAAATTCAATAACGAAAATAAGCTAAAGAATCAAAAGGGGTGAATATAAAAATGTAAAGACCTAAACTAACAAAACAAAATAAAGAAAAACTACATGCGAACCGAAAGCCCTGACAGTTAGTGCTCGTCTTTAGTGGATTTTGGGAAGAGAGAGAACATGAAGATTGATTTTAAACAATTAAACAATTAATTTCGAACAAAAATATCTCTTACAATTTCAATCGGATTAGTAAGTAACTTTCTTTGAAATTCCTCTACCCACATATGCCCAGACCTTAGGTAATGTTTAACCAAGAATCGGTTTAATATAGATCACATATGTAAATCTGTCACCTTGTCAGGGGGTTTAAACTGTCAGATCTCTTAATCTGAATTAAGAAACAAAGAAATTTAACGGATATTATGTAAAACTATAGTCAAAGAAGATGATGTCCCTTTCGTCCTAGTTTTAAACTCTTTGTGATCCCCCCCCCCCCTGTCCTGTTCAGCTGTCGAATGTAAATTCGTATTATTGTCAACACATTAGGGCCCATTCTACTCACTGGGCTAATCTCTTTTGGGCCAACAAACAACAGCACAAAACAAAACAAAAGCATAACAAAAATGCAATTAACAATCAACATTTTTGGTATGCAAACTTTATTGTTCGGCAGAACAATTCGACTGGCTAACTTTTGACACACAATATCGTTGAAATGAGCAGTAGTCCGCATTCCGGCCAAGTTCCGACCCACACACACACACACAAAGAGAGAGAGCTCATACAACTGGGACATTTCCGCTGCATAAGTCTTTTGTAATCTCATTTAAATAATTGCCGCCATTCGGAGCTAGGATTCTTTGTTAGGTTGAGCCGTAAATCTGGCCAGTAGTTGTGCTCTAGGCCAATGTCCAGCCACAGTAGACAGGCAGACGGGCGGCGGCGGCGGCGGGCAGTCAAGAGTTTTTTTCGGGCCGGAAATTAAAATGTAAAACAGCAGCTCATTATACGCCTACCTACACACGGAATCTGTGGACGGACTGCAGTTCACAAAACAGAGTAAGAGAGAGAGATAGAGAGGGAGAGAGATGAAGAGAGGGAGCGGAAGTTTGAGAATTCGTATTCTTCATGCACTTTTCTCTTTTTTTTTTTTGGGTTTTTTTTTTGCGGCTTAGGGAAATTGGTACGTGCGCAATTGTTTGTACAACAACGATAATTCTCCTTTATTGTTGTTGACTTTGTTGCTTTTATGCTTATGCCTTATGGCAGAAAATGTTACGAGTGGGAGTGGGAGTGGAAGTGAAATGATGATGAGAAGAAGGACACGTCAAGGGACACTCTGCACTGTCAGAGAGACAGACAGAGAGAGAGAAAGACAGGGCCCTGGGACCCTCTGCTAGCCGCCCCTGAATGGCCCTAATGGCACTTAGCTTAACTGCACTTGTTTGCCGCTTGCATGCAAATGTCAGTCAGATGGGGAAAAATAAGATATATGTATGTATATACCATCATATTATGAAAATGTCAACTGAACAACTGACTAATGCACCCAAAGTTTTAGGCAAACACAAAGTCACAGTCAGAAAGACAACAAAAACACATTAAACCATTAACTAGAAAGTAACACTTTTGTTTCCACATGTCAATAAATAATATTCGAATTGGAATATCGGAATTGGAATTTACTCTCTATAATAAACACTGTAAGGGCCGCTTTCTCTTTCCTTAAAAGTAAGAGAAAAATCTTGGATTTTCAGACGGATATTTCTGTCGCAACTTTCTTAGGCTCAAGCAGACAAATTTTTGTCGCGATTTCTATCAAAAGTTGCACAATTTACTAATTAAATCGCAAAGTTTTTAATTGAGTCTAAGAACTGAAATTCTTTACTTACTTTTAACGAAGAAGACAACTTTCACAGTATGTAGATAGTAAATGAATTCTTCAATTCCAGTGGGTTAATTAAGTTATATAAAATCCCAAGATTTCTTACACAATTCTCTAAAAATTTAGTGCTGAAATTTTTATTAAATCCCAATCATTTTGAAACATCAATTAACAGAAGCAAATCACTATATAAAATTGTTTAAAAAATTTAAAACAATTATTTAAATTGTTTTCCTGATCTATATATAAGAACTAAAGAAAAAACAGAACATAAACTCGATTGGTGTTATACCTTGAACCTACGATTTTCATATATGTATGTACATATAAATGCTTGCCTATTCTTTTTGGTTTTAAACTTTAGCAAACAAAAAAGTAAGAACCTTTCCGAGCTGGGGATTGATAGAACAATTTTAAAAGTGAGTACAAAAACTTTAGTAGAAGACCGATCTATGCAACTTAAACTAGAAAATTGTTTAAGACTTTGTTCTACATTTGCGCCACGACAAAGTTACGGAGGTTTCCACCATCAATCCCATGCCCCTCCGCCAAGCCATTAAAAAGTAGATAACTTTTTGCATATTGCGCCGTGGGGCACGCAAACTACACAAAAACACGACGCAAAATGCAATTATCCAATAATATTTGTTCACGCAACATGCCAAAGAGCAGGAGAAGGAAAGTAGGGAGAAAGGGAGGAGAAAGAAGGATCTAAAGAGGAGATGGAGAAGAAATAAATGCCATTATAATCTTAGACAGACACAACAGACTTTTCAGTAAATTCGCTCATACATGCATTGTTGAGGCAAGTGCGCTTAGACGGAGGAGTCTCAATCGCAATCCCAAACCCAGACCCAGACCCAGTCCCATATGAAATGGCGCAGTAATGTGTGTGTGTGTGTGTGTGTGTGTGAGTGTACGGTGAGAAAAAGCCGTTGAACACTTGTTGTTCTTGTTGTTGTTGCTAGTGGGGAATGGTTATGATTATGGGAAGAACCAACCGCACACACACACATACACACACACAGATAGTAGTCCCTGGCATTATTCAACTCCATCTCGTTGATAATCCGATCATCAAACGTCAATACAACGCGCTCTCGTTTGCCGGATGCCTGTCTGTCAACTTGTTTACAATGCCTTCGAGTCGATGCGAGTCCAGACCAATCTGCTCACCCATAGTCGACATCAACGTCGATGTAGAGCCACCCGGAGGCAAGAAATTAATCACCAATACAATAGAAATTGTGCGGCTGCATAACTGCAGCAACAGCAGCTTTTCCTTGTATCCTTGATAGCTCTGTTGGCTTCCTAGTTCAATTTCAATTTGGTAAATAGCCATTGGGGCCACACACACGCACACACAGACACAGAGAGACACACAGACACACACACACACACACACACTCATGAGGTTTTTGGGAATGTGTCTAATGCTATTTTCTGGCTTTTCAACATTAGTTAAGACTCTTTTTTGTTGTCGTTTTTCTTGCTTGGGGATCTCGCGAGAAATCCAGGCCAGAGAAAAAGGGCCCATCACATTCGCATAACGAATAAAGGATAATGCTTGTTGAGGGTGAAGGGATTCCTTTAATGGGTGCCAGTGTTTTGCGGTTTAGATGAAAAACAACAAGAACAACAACAACAAACAAATAACCAAATATTGCCATAAACAAATAAAACATATCAAAATGAAATAAAAGGAAAGCGTAAGGCAAATGTTTTTGCAAAAATCACTGTGCGAAATGACAACAAAAAAAAAAAAAAAAGGAAACCCTTTACCCACCGAAGGATCAAAGGCATTGCGAACCGCCCGCCTCCCCCGTCCTCTAAACCCTCAACCCTTTTCATGGACCTCTCGCATAAAGGACTTATTGTTGGCAAGATCGGCAATTTTCGTTTCGTTTCGTTTCGTTTTTTGGATTGCATTGACATGATCCGATTTGTTATCTTGAATTGCTTGTGTTTCCTTTTCTTTTCGTTGTGCGTTTTCGTTTACGTTTTCCTTTCCACTTCTGTCCCAAGGACTTGGCAAAACTTTTCGGTGACGTCAATGGCAAAACATTTTCCTTTTCCAGCTGTTTATTATTGTGTGCGCAACAAAAAAAAAAAATAAGAGTTTCAATTAGCTCTCGCTTTAAATACAAACAATGCCCTCCTCTATATAAATGTTTGTGTATTTAAGCCAATTTAGTTGAGCTAATTTTTGGGGGCCTCTTTGATTAGGGACGCGGCCGACGCGGAAGCGAAGAAGCCCAAGTCCCAAGTGCAAAAAAGTTTACAGTTTTAAGCCGTTTAGAAGAGGTAGCCGACCACAGGAATCTTTTATTATCTCTCTCTCTCTCTCTCTCTGATCTAATGTCTGATAATTTGATCATTTCTCTTAACCAAATCAGCTTTTGGCAAGTTCATTTAAGGCGTTAGCCACAATTAAAGAGTTTTCTACGAAGAATTAGAAATTGATTAGGTTTCATTTTGGTTTCTCTCACTCTTTGTCTCTCTCTCTCTCTCTATCTGTTTTTGGTTTTTCTGGGAATTTGATATATCTACAAATTGCTTTTATGCAGATGCTTTTTCTTTTGGGGTCAAAAATGTAGCCTAGAGTGCAATTTGCTGATGTCCTTTTAATTAAAATTGCCTGCCGATTTGCCAAACGGAAACTTGGTCAGCTTTTACCTATTGATTTTGCCAGCCGCTCTGGCACATTCTGGCAAATTCTTGATGTGATTTCATTTCCATTTTATTGGTTGACAGACGGGCGGGACGAACGGGACGGACGGCAGGTGGGTCGGTTCGGTTCAGTTCAGTTCGGACGTGGCTCTTTTCAGCGTGAGCTCTTCCAATGTAGCTTAATTGCATTTGCATATTGCATTGACCATAAATACATTAAGCTTATGTATATACAATATATCGTACAGACATACATACGAATATGTATGTATATATATACTATATATATACAAGATTATATCCCTCAGGCCAATGTGAGTCTGGGCTGGCCAAAATGGATATTGCCAATGACTTTTCCTCTCCATTCTTTCTCTCTCTCTCTTTCTCTCTCTCTCTGGATGGGAGGAAGTTGGAAAGGAAGGATACGTGACATTTTTATTGTTTATTCATTGGGCTTTTAATTAACTGAATTTCATGGCAATATTGTTAAAGCCTTTTCCAATAATTTTTGCTGTCTTTGCCCTGGAAAATCTGGCCAAAAATAATTCTCATCAATATAATCAAATGTAAGTTAATGAAAATAAATGAATTTCTCTCTCTCTTATTTTTCTGTCTTTCTTCTCTTTCCGCTCGTATCCACAAGAAAACCCATATACACACACACACACACACATCCTCTCACACACATCCAAGCAAAAACCAAATGTACAGCGGAAATCAAGTAAACTAATTTAAGAGCACAAACCAACAGCAATCATTTGAATAAATCATGATCATATAAGAGCTTTGGGCGGAAATGCAATGGCCAACCACACACATCAGAGCGAAAGGGAGAGGGGGAGGGAGAGCGAGTGAGGAAGAGAGAAGGAGAGGCTAATGCAATCAAGGCATATGCAGTTTTCATGCATACAGAACGCACGTATTTGTAATGCAATTGCAATGGGAATAGAGAAAGTATCCTCTCCCATCCTTTTGTGTGTGTGTGTGAGAGGGACAGAACAGTTTTTGCCTTTGTGTAAGCGTGTGTCTCTCTGTGTGTGCGTGTGTGTGTGTGTGTGCATGGCCAATTGAAATTTACGAGTGGCACTCAAGCGTTAACGGAATAGAAGAAAAAAACAAATAACAAACACACTCACACACACACCCATAAAGAGTCAAACAAAAAATGCAACTATCTTGTGTCTTCTGTCTTCTCGTCCTGCATCTGCATCTGGTCTTGAGAGTTGCCTCCAAACCTTTTGGCCGTGTCTTGTGGCCCGTGACAAAGGAGCTGCAACGAGTTGGCGGCTGGCGGGGATGGGGGGTGAGGGCAACCTCTGTCTAATTGTGACAAATTGTGTAAGGTTGAAGGTATGCGTGTGTGTGTGTGTGTGTGTGTGTGTGTGTGTGTGTCCTCTACTCTATTCCTACAGAGTACAATTCAGATGCGAAACGCGTGCTCTTCTTCGCCGACGCCCCCCCCCCCCCCCCCCATTCACCGTTTAGTCTCTTTCACTTGGCTTTCACTTTTCGTTTTTATTGTTATCCACAAAATGCTGACATATTTTTCTATTATGTGTTGCTCTCTCTCTACTATAATTTATGGACTGCTCCTAGCGGCGGCAACGGCGACGGCAATCACCTCCAAGGCAACCGAAAAGAGGAAGCCTATCATGTGTGAGTGTGTGTGTGCGTGCGTGTCCTTTTTTTTATTTTTTAAATATAAAGTGACGGCGTCGCGCACTTAAAGCTGTTCACGAGAGAACCTGAACAAAAGCAACAACTAATAATTTTTCATGTGAATCAAAGATAAATCTTGGGTATGACGGGGGAAGGGGGGTGGAGGGAAGATGCGGCTGATGGCGGGTGGCATATTAGAGGCGTGTAGTCTTAATATATTCTATGCCAAAGCAAATTGAGTTTGCTTTTATTTACGTTTTATACTTGAGAATTTGCAAATCTTTAAGAAAGAAAGAAGAGAGAGAGAAAGGAGAAAGAGAGAGACTTTTGCAACTGTTTTTAAGTAGAATTCTCACTCAATAGGAATCCTTTTACTTGCATTTTAGAGAAATTTTTCGATTTAAGTTAATAAGAAAAGGTAAAAAAAAATAGATTCTTTCGATTCCAAAATTACCGTCTTTGGGATTTTAGAGACAAAAACTTGTTGAAACTTACCAAAATTTTGTAGACTTTTCACTTATTTATGCACAACTCAAATATGTTTTGCCACGCCCACGTAAAAAAAAAACAACAACAAACACACACTTTGTAAAAAAAACCAATTAGTGAGGTGGAAATTGTAAGATTCCTTTTGATCAATGTATCTAAGGATATCAAATTTCTGGCAAATATGACTAAGGATAGGACTAAGGATATATTCGAAACAACATTTAATTATGTATCTTTTTTTTTTTTTTTGTGAAATCGTGAAATCAAGCAGATGTCAGAGTAAAAAGAGAAAGAGAAGACCTTCGACCTGATTCTCGACCCAATACGGATCCTTTCCTACCGCCCCCCCCCCCTCCCCACCCTCCACAGTGTGGGGCAATTTTGTTGTGCACTCGCCTGATTCCTCTTTATCTATAAATAATTATATTAACTTTGCTTTTTGGTGTCGGCAGCGGCAGGCGCACAACATTTCATGGTTGTGCCCCTTGTTCTGATCTCCCTTCCCTCCCCTAGCATCGCCGACCATCTTTTAGCTGCATTCTCTGCTTGTCTGACAACAGAAAGTAATAAACACAAAAAAAAAAAAAAAAACGAAACATACATAAAACAAAATGGTGAGCCTAAGCAACAGTCTAGCAAGCAAACACTCTGACAATATGCGCATACGAAATTTTTGTAGTACATTTGGGGGTGACAAGAGGAGAGCGGGGGGAGGGGGGGGGAGAGGTTGGAGAATGAGTGGAAGGTATTTAAGCCAAGTCAAAGTTAGGCGAGACCCAAAGTTTATCAAACTGGCTAAAAAGCAAAGTCAAAATGGCAGAGACAAAGGCAAAGCCAGAGCCAGAGCCGGAGCCAATGAAGAAAAATATTCTCTCAAAAATCATTGTCAAAGAGCTTTATAAGGGAAAGAAATAGAATTTTTATTGAAATTCCAAACATGGTTAAAAGCAAAACGAAACAAGCAACAGCCATCAGGCATCAGCTACTACCAGGCTAAAAGTCAATTAATTTCGAAAGATTGGAGTGGAAATTTTGACTATTTTTCCAGCCTTCTTCTTTTCGACTTGTGTATGTGTGTGTGAGGACTTTCTGAATTATAAATAAGGCTCGAAAGAAAAAATTCCTGCAAAAAGCAACAGTTTCTTCACATAGACTCAATCAACTGTTACTCTCAACTACTTTCCTATTCATGGTTGATTTTTTTCTTATTTCTTCTTTTTTCAACACTTTGGCCATATTGCAGAAAACCACACACACACACACACACACACACACACAGGGGAAGAGAGAGAGTGAGAGAGAGAGAGAGAGAGACAAACACACACACACACAGGCAGCAGCAGCAACAACAAAGTTTTTCTCAGTATTTTTCATAATTTTTTTTTTTTTTTTGCTCCTTTTTTGCACCTTGTTGAAATCACACAAAACGGGAATACTTTTTGCCTTTTACTTTGTGTTTTGTTAGCTTCGCTTGCTTTCAGCTTCTACTTGGCCCGCAACGACCAAAAGCGCGTTCTTCACTTCTGAGCTGTGCGCGTGCTACTGCTTGCTTGCTTGCTGGCTGGCTCCTTCAACTGGTACAACGGTACAACAAGTTGCAAAGAAAGAAAGCGCAAAAAATAAAAAAAAAAAGAAAAAACACATTCACATCCGCTATAAATTCGAAGCGAAACGAAGCGAAGCGAGAGTTGAGGTCGGTCGGTTGGTCGGTCTCTCCGTTCGTCCGTCCGTCCGTCCCTTAGTCCGTGCCCTTGCCGAAGCGATACGATGCCGAATAAGTATTTGCACTACTGCCCGAAATTGATGACAAAAAGTAAAGCTTTTTGGTTTGGTTTGGTTTGGTTTGCTTGGCTTTGCTTTTTGGCATTGGAATTCCCTGCATCTCTTTTGTATCTCTCTTACATTTTCTTTGTGTAACTTCGAAAGCTTTTTCGCAACTTGTTGCCATATTAGCAGCGAGCAATCAGCTGTTGCTTTCAGTAGTGACCCCCACCCCCCCCCATTCCCCAAAAAAGCAAAAAAAAAAAGCGAGGAAAATTCAAAAGGAAATGAAATCAATTAAGGGGAGAACCATTTTTTAATCAAAGGACTTCGCATGGTGCTGTTGTTTCTTTCGTTGAAGTAACTATCTTTTAGATAGATAAAATTAAAGATATGGAAGAAAATATACAAATTAAATCTAACGATGGTTGTTCGAAAAAGCTCTCAGTCAAAGCTTCCCATTTTGATTGTTTGTCCCTTATGCGTGTGTGTGTGTGTGTGGGGCTTCACCTTGAAAGCTTCACAGGATGAGGGAGGATATACGGATGGATGGATGAATAGATGGTTGGTTGTTTGGTTGGTTGGTTGGATGGATGGTTGGTTGGTTGGAAACAACGCCTAGAAGCCCCTTGATTCAATTTAAAGCATACTTTTCAGCGTTCTTTCGTTACATCGTTCTTTGTTGTTTTGTTCATTTTTCGGCAGTTCTCTCTCTCATCATCATAATGAATACCTACCCACATAACTACTAACTGGGGGCCCCTTAGTCGAATTACCACAACGTTGAATGACCTTAATTGATGCTAGTTGTCCTTCGACACCACCGCCCATCCCCCACTAGCCCTCTCTGTCGTTGTTTACCTGTTGTTGTGCCCCTGAAAAACACGAAACTGACATTGAACAAGGCTGCGTTCGTTGTATATATTTTGCATTGTGTTTGCACCAGACAAACACAACCACTAAGACAGCTCAATACATATATATCAATTTGTGTGTATATTTGTATGTGTGTTTACATAGGTGTATACATACTCAATGTGTGTGTGTGTGTGTGTGTGTGTGTGTGTGTGTGTGTGTGTGTGTAGGGAAAACGTTAGAGGCAGACAACTTAAGGAAAAGCAAGCACAAACAAAGTTGAAGAAGTGTGTCGAAAAATAAAAATAAAAAAACGAAAGAGAATTTTGGTAATATTCTATATAAAATATGTCTTGGACATTATCCTCCCCCTCGTAACCCCCCACACTACACCTCTGTGTGTGATGATGCCTTGCAGCCAAGTTTCTACCGCTCTTCGTCTCACATTGACAGCTTGTTGCATAGCCGTTTCCTTTAGCTCGTTATTCTTTCTTTTTCAGCAACAAGTTGCTTACATTTGGCCAGGCCAGGCCACGCCAACCCCATGGGTACGAAAGAGCGGGGCAGGGGGGCCCCTGTGGGGCGTGGGGTTCGAGATGCCTGGATGGCGCGGATAGTAGTCAACAATTGTCGTCCTTTTTTTCATTTTTTTTTGCCGGTTCCTGCTGCCCTAAAGACACATCGTCCTCGTACTCGTCGTCTTCGTCGTCGCCGTTGTCGGCGTATATTTATTTATGTGCTTTGCCAGTTCGCGCTGGCGTTTACTTTGCTGTTCTGCAGGTTGACTTGATTTCATTTTATTTCACGTTCTCTTTCTCTCTCTCTCTCTCTCTCTCTCTCTCTCTCTGGCTATCTCTGTCTCTCAACATTTGTTTTGTATTTTGCCAGCTGCCTTTCATATTCATATTGCCAATGGCATGCATATAAATATATATAAATATATATATATATATCTATCTATATATGTACATCTCGACAACAACTGGCTTTAATCCCAAAGTTTTCTCTGCCAACTTATTATTTGGCGCGCTACTTAACAGAAGTTCGTTAACATTTTGGCTTGACTGGACAACGTTGACTTAAATTTCTTTTGGCCAAAAATTTGTCTACCTACATACATATATGTGTATATACAGGGCTATCTGGTATATAGGATTTGTATCTATATAGTTACTTTGGACATTTGTTAGTCTTATAACTCTTTGTCAAGCCAACACAAAATTTGCTTTAATGTCTCCTTCTGTGATGTGTCTATGTATGTGTGTGCCCTGATGTGTGCGTGTGCGGGTGTGTGTGTGTGTGTGTGTTTTTAAGCTCTTTATATAATTGAAATCAAAACACGTGCCACTCCAATGTGCCTCTGCCAATGTAAGAGTATCAATAATAAATTCAGTTCAAGTTGCGGTAATTTACTTATTTTTGATTTTTGAGAGGGAAAATTGTATTGATAATTGGAAACAGAAATCGATATGTAATCAATACAATTTAAATGCCAAAGAGAATATAACAGAAGACAGACGAAGTAAGAGCTCGTTCGGCATGAAGATGAAGCCAGAATTGAGCACAAAATGAAAATGAGCCCTTTGGCTTCTTTGGAAAATCATTAAGCTTAAAGTAAACTAAATTCAAGTTGAGGCAGCTTAATGACACAAATGCGTTTAGCATGATTAGAGGGGACACATTCTAGGGGGCAAGCAGCATTCTGAAATGATATGAAATGAAATGACAAGGAAGATATATAGAAGTTTCAGTCCCTGTCTACATACTTATTTCCCTGCCGCGCCATCAATCAATTATCTATGTACATCGGCTTTTGCCATTTCTCACGTTTGTCCTCGACAAGACAAAGTCTCCACTGATTCACTCAGACACGCTCCCACTACGCTGGCGCCTTTCAGCATATGCCACACAATCATAATTACATCGACAAGGAGAGCAAGAGGTTGAGAAGAAGATTCAATAGAATTGTGATAAAGATACTTTTTGCTTTTGCCAGGACCTAGTCCCAGTCCCAGTCCCAGCCCCAGTCCCTGTCCCTGTCCCTTACCATCTTTGGCGACAAATTGTTGCATAACGAAGCGAAAAAAGCGACAAAACTCATTTTAAACACGGCGCCACTCAAACGGTTGGGCGCCACAGAAATTGGTCTACTATGGTCCGAGCTCGAGTCCGAGTCCCAGTCCTAGTCAGTCAGTTCCAAGACTTCAAGTCGAAGACGAAGTCAATGTGCGCATGATGAGACACCATATAACAAGTTCATTAAGTTGGCAAAAATGCCAAGTTGGGAGCCAAGGACATTGTAGCCTATAACCTTTTCCCTCCTCCTCCTCCTCCTCTTCCCGCCATTACCAGGATAGATCATTAGATGAAGGTTGCATAACAACAACAGCCAAACAGAAATGTTTGCATAATAGAAAAGGGAACGGAAAGGACCTTTTAGGGGCCATGCGAGGATGATGATGAGTAAATTAAGAAATAATCATTTTCGGTTTTTTTTTTAATGATACATGAAATTTTTGGAATTAAATTAAAGCTTAATCTACCTAGCAAATTCTTTGTAGGGAGTTTGAGGGGGGGGGGGGGGGGGGAGTGGTTCTATGCGTGACCTGAGATCGTTTGGGATGTAAATAATATAGGCCAAGCCACTATAATTCCACGGGACTTGCCTCGTTCACAAAGCAAGTTACTAATTTTCATTCCCATTTGCTCTGGGGCTTACACAAGCTTTGAAGCCCAGGACAAACAACAATACATATAAATATATATATATAGACATATATCTGTATGTTTGTGTGTGTGTGTGAGAGTACACATTTTATTTGATTCTGTTGATATTTGCAAAGGATTTCGCTTTGAACTCCGGCAACAAGTGTCCCATCCAAGTGTTTCATCTTAACTCAAATATGTGCTTACAGACAGGATATATAGATATATATATGTATATATATATATATTCATGAGGAGGGTAAATTAAAAGAAGCAAGGTCATTATATTAATTAAGGCAAACATTTGCTTCAAACAGGTAACACAGGCACCACACACACAAGCAAAGGTAAGGCAAAAGTCCTACGAAAGCTTTTTGTGGGCCAAGTTTACTACCGTTAAAGCTTTGCGCCAAGTTAAGGCTTGGAGAAATGCTAGCTGAATGACTCACCGCCACTTTCCCATGGGACAAATTCAACATAGATTTCTCTGGGTTCCCAAAAAAGATTTCACAAATTCAAATTAAACACTTGAGACCACAACCGAGAGAGCAAGAGCGAGGGCAGAGCACGGCGGGAGAGTGTTTTTTGTGCACCGGCGACAGACTGTCTAGACTGTCTGCTGCACACCTGACAAATTTTTCAATTGTCTACAGGTAGAACTTGGATTTTGGGCAATTTTCAATGGAATTTCATCGACATCGACGTCGACGGCTAATGATCTTTTAACAGGCCAAAAGGGAATTTCCCAGCCTTGATATACAGGTAACTACTACCTACTATCGGAGCATCGCGGCGAGCATCGTTTCATTCAGAAATCGATGAAAGAAAACGATGCCCCTGCCCCTGATGAGCGAAAACACTTTAAAGTGAAGAGGTTTTGCACTTGAGATTGTATTCATTCATGAAGTGCTTCGACTTATATGCTGGGCTTGACGCTCTCTCTCTCTCCCTCTTTTTTCACAGCGGGCGTTATCCTAGGTCAATATCGAGAAAAGAATTCCTGAACATCTGGACAAATGTGAAATAAAATGTAGCAACTATGCAAATATGAGCAACTTTCTTAGGCTATTAACAAGTATAGAAAGCCAAACAAACTTTCGAGTTTGTTACAATTCCCAACAAGTTTAAGCTTGCCCTCTGGCCTGCTCAGAAGTTTACTAACTTTTAGAGCTACGAAAATAAAATAACTGCTTTGATATAACTAGAATTGTTTCTGAACTTTGACCCTATAAATATAGCTTTTTACGTCTTGAAAGGACTTTTTAGATGCACTGTAGGCGAAAAAGGTGATCGTGAAATATTTTTCGCAACTGTTTCTAGCTGTAGTAAAGAACTTTTTGTAAAGTTAATCCAACTTAAAAAAAAAAAACATTGAATCAAAGGAAGAATGTAAGGAAGATATTAACGAAATCTAAGATAACGATAGAATTGCCAATCTTACAATACAAAAACAAGAAAATGTGATGCATATCTTTCGATGATTTTGCGAAATCTTCTGTACCAGAAGTCGGTCCCTCGACTCGACCTCTCAACTCCTGGGCTACCTGTCTCTTACCTGCTGCTACAGCACTTGAAACTCAAGAGTCTAGCACCAGGGCCGGGAGGACCTGGTCCAGGTTAAGGTCCAGGTCCTTCAGTTCAAGTGGGCGCACACTTGAGGCAAACAACAAACACTCAGCAGATGCCGATTGCCGAGAGAGAGAGAAAGAGAGAGCGGGAGAGATCTCGAAAGGAATTCCGTTTTTGAATTCTGTTTAAAACCGCCGACTGAGACAAACGAGTCTAAGGACACTGTCACAGGAGGGCGTAGGTGCAATTGCGTTTATTGGCAACGTACTCGGATGCCCCGTCGGATGGCGTAGGACCCCTGGGATTCAATTTTATTTTTTGTAAATTCATTGAGTAGAACACTTCAGTCAGTCAGATATTTGTCGCGCTTGATTCGTTTTGGGTTTCGGAAAACGAAATGAAATGAAATGGATAAAGATCAAAGTTTTGCGTTTTTGTGCAATTTTCTCTTTTTGCGCTCAATTTGTTCATTAGAGAAGATGATAATTTCCAAAGATTGTCACCAGTGTCGTGGGAAATCCTCTACTCATCTCTTCTCCTTTCTTTGATTAATTTAAAAATTGCATGATTTGGCATATTTTCTCTCTCTTTTTTTTTGTGGTTAGACCACACAACAACTCTCAACTCTCAACTTATTGTCTTTTTGGTATTCCAAGTGAATTTCTGTATGAACTGTAATTTGCAAATTTATCGAAATTTAAGCCTAACAACCGTCTAATAATTATCCTATGGACTTTATCTCACTGTCTCGGCCAATTACCAACGCCTGTCGCATTAGTTTAGACACAGAAACCAACTCAATTCGCCTTTCGCATTTCAATTTTTGAGTAGTGTGAAAATGAAATCTGACAAATATATATATATATATTTTTTTTTTGTATGCGGAGAAACTGCATTTCCATTTGCTGGCCTCTGCCTGGACACTCTGCTGCCTTTTATTTATGGCTGTGTGTGTGTGCGTGCGTATGCGTGTGTGCGTGTGAATATCAAACAATCTTCTCCAGCTCGTAGGCATAGATTAAGGTCTGCTCGGCTATATCATCGGCTGGGACCACCTCAACGGGTTTGGCATGCCAATTGGCAAAATTGTAATTGCCATCCGAATCGACGGGCCAATTACGACGCTGGACAAGCTCCAAGAGCTCTGGACTTCCCAGTTTGAGACCCAAACGTGTTGCCGCCTGCTTTGGTGTTATCTTTAAACAGGATTTCTCCAGGCAAGAAGCGATCTCCTCCTTGGCGGTGCTCACCAGCATGTCCATAAAGTTGGCATAAATGTCCGAGGGCATTGTCTTTTTGGCCTGCAGGATTTTGTTATATCGCCCCTCCATATAGTAGTTCTCCAGGGCCAGCACGGGCATAATGAAACTGTTGTGCAGCAACAGGGACGACGGCAAACGCTCGAGGAGTATGTGGAAATCGGCAATGCGATTTGTGGCCAGCATGTAGAGCAAATCGAGGCCAATGAATTTGTGCATCTCGGGCGAGGAATCCAAGAACTTATCATAGTCAAAGTAGTAGACATTCAGCTGGGCCATGTAACGTTCGTAGGCCCGATAATCCTTAACCTTGATGCTATGCTCCACGGCTATTTCAAGCATTTCTCGTGACGTTTGCAGTTTTTCCTTGTGGCCCGATTTGGCTGCCTCTTTGGGTCCGGCGAAACCAATGTGAACCAATTCCAATTTAAGGACATCAAGCAATTTGCCGCAATGAGCCAAATTTGGTGTATGCTTGGCCCATTCGCTTTTCAGTTCCTTGAAGAGATTGGACATTCCCGGTCGGTCGGTCGGTCTGTCTGTCTGTCTGGCTGCCTCTGCCTGGCTGGCTGCTGGCTATGAACAATAAATTTTTGTTTTTTTTTTTTTTTTTTTTAATATATAGAAACTCCCTGACCTAGCTAGAGGTACGGAAGTCAAATGACAATTGTGTACACTTGGTGGGGGACACCCTAGAAGGGCCTACTATGATAGACAAACCGAAGTTAGGCCTACTTCAACTTAGAGAAAGAATGAAGAGGAATCTTTTTTCCTCTTTAAAACTAATGGAAAATTATTACTTTTTTTTTTCGTATATTGTTATTTATTATTAAAACTTAAACTTTAAATCGTTATAAAAAAAAAAAAGAAAAATTCTTATTACTAGAAGAAAAAAAAATAGAATGCCCAACAAAAGCCAACAAATTAAAATTATCCATTGCGATTCCTTGCTATGCCTCGATCTTCAATTCACAAGCATTGGACGATGTGGGGGACGGCGATGCCTGAGGACTGCCATTGGAATTGGTGGACAGATTGAATGTGGGACTCTCCGAGCCGCCCTTCTTCTGCTTAACACGGCGATTCTGGAACCAGATCTTAACCTGTTTCTCCGACAGTCGCAGCCGATTGGCAATCTCAATCCTTCGCAGCCGCGATAGGTAGGCATTGTGGGAGAACTCACGCTCCAGTTCCAGCAGCTGGGTCGATGTAAAGGCTGTGCGTATGCGTTTGCTAGAATCGGCATAGTCACTGATCAGAGGCGTGATGGCTTCCATAGCTGGTTGCTGGCTGCTGTTCTTGGCAGGTGAGACTGTGGGCGAGCAGGAGGATTCGTGTTTGAAACGCTTCGACTGGGGCTCCTCGTAGGTGTTATTGAAATCCAATGAGGCACTCGATGAAGCCGACGGGGAAGTGCAGAAACTGTTTGGCTCATTGGCCAACGGAAGAAGTCCCGGAGCACTGCCATAGACCGACGGGAATTGGGTAGAGCTGCTGCTGCTGCCGCTGGAGGCATTTCCTGTCGGATTGATGGTATTAGCTGAGAGCGGAGGCGAAGGATAACACGATTCATAGTTGGCGAAACTGCCACCGCCGGAGTTTGCTTTACGCTTGGAGGCAAAGATCTGAGCATACGGATGATAGAGTGAGGCATGTGGCAGAGATCCAGCGGCTGCTGCAGCTGCTGCAGCAGCAGCGGCGGCTGCGGCGGCTTGTTGTTGTTGCTGCTGTTGTATGCCCAATGAGAAGAGATAACTGCCCACATAGCTAGCCGGATACGGAAGCATAGGAATCGAGGGCAACATGGCTGCAGCAGCCACTGCAGCGGCAGCTGCCGCGCTAGCTCCACCACCACCACCACCACTAGGAGCAACTGCCGTCGGTTCCTTCTTCTTCGTCGTCGTCGTCATATTCGGTGGCATATCGCTCAGAAGCGAGTCCATGAGGAAAGAGCGAGACATAGTTGAATGGATGGATGTGCACACGATCACTGACTGAACGTTACTATTTGGTTTGCTGACGAGCAGCCGCCGCTTTATATAGAAATTCTCTCGTCTGCCTAAGGGTGGATGGCCACCCCTGGTCGTTGGTCTACGGTCTATGGTCTATGGTCCCTGGTCTCGAGTCTTGGGTCTTTTGTTTGGTTAATTTGAGGGTTGTTTGCTAAGTTCTTCAGCCATTTAGTCACCATTTACAGCAACTGTTGCCATTTATGCTCCGCCCTTGTCTCTGTCTGATCACTGACAATGGCAGGTAACGATGATACTCTCTGAGTAAGAGAGAGAGAGAGAAAGAGAGAGAGTGTGTGTGTGTGTGCGAGTGTGGCGAATGGCAAGAGTCCTTGTAGAGTGGTGCGTTTGGAACGAATTCCAGAGTGTGTTCAGCTTTTGAATTATAACTTGAATTTAATTTCAAGTTGAGGAGTTTATAAAACTTTTTAAATATTCAACACAAATCTACGTCGATTGCCTCAATTAACTTTTAATGACGGATGGAGACTAAATCACATCACTTTTCTACGAAACATTTCGCGAGGGCCTTAGCATCGTCACCATGAATGAACTAAAAAGTTGATTCAATCCGTACCCATTTTAGGCAGAGAGCAGTGAAAACTAATATTGAGTGGGTTCCCCTCCCCCCGCATAAGGAATCTCTCTTCCCCCAGAGACCGAGAAAAAGAAATTTCATTTTAGTGATATCTAAAGTCGGCGCTAAAGATTTTACATAGTCCTACCGATTGATAGCGCTCCTTTAAAAATAAAAACGTATTACTTTCAGAGGAATTTTCGCTTTATAAAAAGGCGAAATGCACTTTCTAAAATAAAAACAACTGGAATAATAAACCGTCTTTTACTTCATATCAATCAGAATCGGCAGTTTAAAGGCAATGCATACAACCTTATATGAGGTTCATTCGCAAACAGATTTCAAGAAAAGATTTTAGAAATGCAATGCATAAGTTAACTTTTCAATGAAAAACCTGAAAATTTGTTAAATAAGGTAAACATTTTCACAAATATTTAAAGTAAAGGGAAATTGGTTTATTTCTAGGCTAATATAATGACCAGATTTCTGTCCAAGTTAAGTTGAGTTATTAGTAAGTATAAAAACAGAAAGCTTTTTTTTAATTTGACATCCTTTTAATAATACTAAACTTGGATGTTTCACAAGGAAAGCAGCTAATTTTAATGAGTTGTAGTGCGAACTTTAAACTTTTAATCAATGAACACTAAACTATGCAATAGAAGAAAATGTGTAAAGGTTTAAGGACAATGCAAGTTTTGCGCGGGCGCAAGCAAAAAGCTGCCCATCTCCCACCGAATTGACTAACCGATTCAAGTATGGATCACGTGGACAGATACAGAAAACTACAAACTAAATAGTGAGCACCTTGACTCAATTGCAGAATGGAGAAGAAAAGGACCTCGTGCAAGACATAGTTAGAAGTTCAGTGTTCTAAGGATAGATGGATATAGTTTCGAGTAGGTTTACCAAGTACAGATACCTTTATCTGAAATCTATTTCACCAAGCATTACTTTACGATTAATTAGAGAAGAAAGAGAAGACCACGTTGACATTGCGTTCCCAATTAAGACCAAGTCTTAGCTCTCGTCTTATCGTTTTTTCTTTTGGGAGCAATGAAAATTGACTTAAATCAAATGAAATCCGAGGATATATATGCCATTTCCACTTCCTTTTTTCACTACAAACCAAATTTGGGATCAGACCAGAGTTCTACTCGATTTTCCCCCCTCTTCAGGCTGCACAAATTAACCGAAATTAGTTAATATTTGGTTTGGTTTGAATACTTGGATTGGATGAAATTGAATTGGATTGTGTGTGTGTGTGTGTGTTATCGAATTTCTAAAGAAAAATCGGCAGCCCTCTTACGGTTAAATGCCAAATTTCATGGCAACTTGTAAGCCAAGTGGCCGCCGTTTAACGCATTGTCAACTCGCTCTGGCTCCCTCCCTTTCGCTCTCCCTTTCCCTCTCCATCTCCGTCTCGCTCATGGTCTCTTAACATGTTTTTATTGATGCATTCTTTGCGAGTGTTAACAATGGCTAAGGATCATGCATCATCAACCAGGTCCATTCACTGTTTTTCGGGCCCATTCATTGATGGCTCAGAGCGACACACGTTGAGCCTTTGTGTGAGGTGAGGTAAGGTGAGGTGAGGCGAGGCAAGGCAAGGCAAGGCAAGGCAAGGCAAGGCAAGGCGAGGCGATTCTCTACCTAGCCAGACATTGAGTCGCCGTCGCCGTCGCCGACGGGGCAAAGAGACAAATTTTGTTATGTGTTTTTGTGTTGTTTTTTTTTTCATCGTTTTTCTTGATTTTCTTTTTTTTTTTTTGGGTTATATTACATAGAATTATAAAGGTACTTTTATCATTTGTTAACTGACTTTAAGGATTTTCACCTAATTGTTCTTTTCATGGTATTGTAACAAGGGGTAGGGGGTAGGGGGAAGAGGTGTCTCTCTGTCTGCCAGTTGATCATATGTTAAGTGGCTATAAAACGTTTGACAATTGCCAATAGAAAAAACGTACGCTAAGGCGACCAGAGAGAAAGAGAGAGAGAGAGGGAGAGAGAGAGAGAGAGAGCGAGAGAGGGGAACAATTTTACGGGGGCGATATTTCGCATTTTCACCTTTTGGCCTATGCTTAATTGGCGGGCCAATGCCAATGCCAAAAAAGAAGAAAGAAGAAACTCGTGCATCTAGGACAGCTGCTTGAGGGGATGAGGATTCTGTTCTCTTTGGTCTCGTGCTTGGCAGAAGAATCATCTTCTCCATTTGAAAACTGGACCATTATTTAATCTATTGTTTTTTGCTTTCAAGCGAAATGAAGGGCCACTTGAGTTTTCCTTTTGACCACTTCCGTTTTTTGTGCATTTTCCTTTTATGCTCGATTAATTTTCAAGAAAATACAAAAAACCCTAAAAAGATCGTGTGCTATTTGCAAAAACACAAATAAATTTCATAGAAACTGCTGTCTATCTCTCTCTCTCTCTCTCTGACTGTCTGTCTCTTTTTTAATTGTGAACAAAACTCGTCTAAACGCTGAACAAATGAAAGCATAACGAAATTGTTTCGCTTGATATGGTAAAAAAGATACGGCAGCAGGAGCAGTAACCAGATTTCGGGCTTTCGCTTTGATGGCCGACTAGAACTCGGACCCACCACCACCACCACCACCACCACTAGAAGCACCACCACCAGAAGCAGCACCACTCTGTTGAGATCCCTGCGCCCGGGTAAATCATCATTGACATTAATTGGTTGTGACATTTGCATTTGACTGATTGTAGTTGGCCATTGTTGCTACTTAAATACGAATGCGTAGAGGGTTAGCCGAAAGAGAGAAAGAGTGAGAGAGGGGAGAAAGGGTACCATCATCATTCCGAGTCTGAGCCTGAGCCTGAGCCTGAGGGGTTTGTTTTCCTGGTAAACCACTTTCGTTGCTGTTGTTGTTGTTGCTGTTGATTTAACAAATATGACTTCATTATAGCTCAAGTAGTTTCATATTTTCTGGTTTATGAATAAATTACGAATGAGCTTTGCGTGTTTCTGTGTCAATAGACCAAGAGAGACAGAGAGACAGAGCGACAGAGAGAGAGAGAGAGAAAGAGTCCTTAGAGAGCCCTTTAAGGGTTAAATGCCATGCAACTGCCAGAGAAACCAATCAGCTATAATAACTATAATAACTCATACAGTCCGAGTAAGCGTAAATAGAAATTTTTTCTAAGCATAACAAAATTAACTAATTGTAAGCTATTTATTTATATATCCATTAACTTGACAATATCCATTAACCGATAACAAAGCCAGAGACCACAAATAACTTCAAATCTCATGCCAATCAAAAGAATCTATTCTAAAACGATCAAATCAATCAAACGTTTCTTAGATAAAAAATGCCTAAATATATCAAATAAAATTTAGACTAAACAAAGGACTTCCTATTAAAAGTCAGGACAAGATAAGCTGCAACAAAGCTTGCCACGAAATTATGTATAACTTTGAGAAAATTATTCATTTCATAGCTTAAGTACCATTATAGACAGTCTATACATTTAATATCTGTGCAGATTTCCAACATTAGCCGAATTGAGGTCAATCCAATGAAGATTATTAACAATCATTTTTAAAATAGTATGCAATAGTAATGCAAACCTACAAGAGATTTAGCCAAAGACTAAGAAGCTTCAATGCTAAAACTAATTGAGAATTCTGTAATTCTGTAATATCTGTAATTATTAGGTAAAGCTAAAACTAATTGAGAATTACAAGGACCAAAAATATTAATCTTTTTAACTGAATTGGTATTCCACTAATGACTGTTTAATTGTATTAAACTTTGATATAAGGGGATTCCTATATTAATAATTCCAATAAAAAAATTGTAATTCGACTTGAACTCGAAATCTGTGAAAATGTAGTTCAAAATTGTGTCTTATGCCATTTCTTATGCCCCCGCTCCATCCATTCAATAATACAGCCAGTCTACCGTTTTCTCTTTTCAGGTAATCAAATCAATGGACAAAATGATATGGCAACAATGAAATGTGGCGATAAATTAATTATTTCCCAACCCCGTCTTTGCCGTCGACATGTAAGTGTATGGCCTGCCTACCTTTTGGGAACAGCCATATTTATTTATTTATCCGTATTCCCAATCAAAGAGATCGCAGATACAAATGTATCTCTAGCTAGAAAGAATGGCGTTCGCGGTGGCAGCAGCAGCAGCGGCTGCAAACCAACAACCAAGGAGAGAAGAACTCAATGTTTGAATGGCTTTGAAGCCGTATCAAAATATGTTTCATTATGCATTTGATTTCCAGTCTGCCTCTGGGATCTGGGATCTGGTAGATGGGACATGGAATCTGGGGTTGATTGTCATCCTTTTTGGGTGACCTAGCCCAACGCGTGCTACGACGAAGCGTATCCATTGAAGCGTTTTATGATTGTAAATGCTGTTTTCATTAACTGGCTTTGGCTTGTCGTCGCCGTCGCCGCCGCCGCTGACATTGGGTTGAGGGAGGGGGGAGGGGGGTGGGCGAGCTATAAGAGGGTGATAAGCGTTTTCTGGTTTCTATTTGTTGTTTCTATAATTTGATTAGACGTTAAGTGTTTAAGTGTTGTTGTTGTTGGCTTGATCAACCCTCCAAAAACTCCGAAACTCAACTCAAGTCCTGTTCCTGGATGAGGGTGAGAGAGAGAGAGAGAAGAGAGGGAGCGAGAGTTGATGGTAATTCTGATGGCGATGGCCTTCTAAATCAGCCACAATATTGACCACAACACACTCGACTAAAGAGTCGTGATTAATGGCATTGTCCTTGACCACCACCAAAAAAAAAAAATAATAATAAAAATAAAAAACAAATACTAGAAACGAAAAAAAAAATATGTCTCTAATGTCCTGGCCCTGCTGTGGGTCGCTGGGACCTCTAAAACCCACAAAGGACATTCGGGGTTTTTTCTTCTCTTCTATTATTTTTTAGAAAACAAAAACTGCAGATCACTGCAAGTGCGCGTCGTCCTTTTGTGCATTGAATGGATCTTTGTTCGCTGACCTTTGTCCTGCACTGACTTTCATTCATGAAATAAAAACCTCAGAGAGTGAAAACCAAAGTTCTTTTTGTCTGTTCGAGATTTCGAGGTCCTTTCTTCAATTCATTTGGCGGCGGTGCAGCACTTTGATATCCATTTCAGTGTATTTTTGTGCTCATCAATGTTTTTCTGAGTGATGGATTGAAGCGTTTGGATCAAGCAACAATTGTAATTCGATTTATCTGCCAAGTTGGCTGGCTTAACTAGATGTCTAATAAGGTAAAATTTACACAGTTTAAAATGATCCTTTTAAATTGTTGAACAATTGTTTAAATGCCCAAACTCTGTTGATTTTGATTACATTAAAAGTTATTTATCTTCTCCTCAATCACAGGATCGGATTTAACCAAAATGCCGCCCCAGGCACCATGAGGAATTGCACCCTTTTTTTCATAATGCAAAGCCGTGTGTGAAATTAAGAACAACTACACAGTACGATAAATTTTTCAGTAACAGGCACTTTTCCTTGAAAGGCGAAATCACTTTTCGTTTAAAATATGGTTTTCGAAAATTCAATTGCTTATTTTTCTGACTCAAAAACAAGTTGGTTGGCGTTTGTTGGGCTTTTTGGGAATGCTAATTTATATCGAAGACCTCACAAAGGATAGAAATCGGTTTAAAATTTTATTTTCTAGAAGAAAAATAAGTACGAAATTGTCCCTTTTGTAAATCTAAAAGTATTTACTTATCATAACGCTTCTAGTTGCAGCACCAGCACTGTATATCCAATAACAGAACCTTTGCTTAGCCTATGTCAGAACCAATTTCATATGTCTCCAGCCGAGATGCACACCCTAAGTACAATTAAGCATTTAGAAAAGACACAAACCCAATGAGAGCAACATAATGCAAAAGTTTTGTTGTCTGCTTTTGGGCGTGGAAGCCCGCCAATAGCTTTTGTGAAATTGAAATTAATAGTGAGCAAAATAAGCAAACCTATTTAAAGCCTGTGTAAACCAAAGCAGGCAGGCAGCTTACTTCGTGTAGAGCCCCCCATTCAAAATTGATATTGAGATCACCAAATAGAATAAAGAAACTAAGACTAGCCCTTCGAGGAGACAATTCCGATGACTGTAGGCCAGAAGATTTACTTTCAGCAATCACATTTGTCTGCCGCGTGCATTAACCTCCCATTAAGGGACCTATAACATATGTATACGGAGGAATTAAGGGGGAATTTTCTGCATTTTGTGACGCAGCTTACTCAAAGTTTACGCAAGCCAAGCACTGTCAGAGACATTTCACTCAAATCAGTTTGTGGTCTCTGTTTGCAGCAGCATTTTGGTAGTGTCAGCCAGCTGCTGGCATTTACATAAGAAAAGGGAAGAGGGGAAAGAGCAAGGTTGGGTGTCTTCAGGGAGCGAACTTACCTTCAATTGCAGCTTACGCATGATGCGAGTCTCCTCCCAGCGATCCAGTTCCTCCCATTCCTTGCCACGTTTGCGTAGCAAATAGTAGCGATACATGACAATGGTGACAGCCACAAGCAGAGCCAGGCCAGTGCCAGCGGCAGCGCCCAAGACGGCTGAACTTACCAAAACCATTTTGAGGTCACAACAAACAATCTGCAATGACAACAAACAACAGGAGAATGAAAAGGGGAATAAGTTAACAATTTTTGCATGATTTAAACAATTTAATTTATTTTCTATTTAAATGGCAAAATAGAAAGTCTTTCGCTTAAATGGTGCCGGCGGCAGCGGCTCCTCCTCCGCGTAGTTCTCTTGCTTTTCTCTCTGACAGATATTCCCATTTATTCCATCCTGATCTGACGACTTCTGGGTTTCTGCTGGTATAGCCCAAATAGCCATTAGAGCTAACACAACCAGCCAATGGTAAAGACGCATTTCGACTGATGGCAAAATAAAACTATTTCATTTAGACTCACTAAAAAAAAACATCTGTGTTTTGTTTTACTTTTATTTTGTTTGTTTTCTCTTTAACCTGAGCTACAACTGTGTAAATTAGAATCATTTGATGTGTTGGGAAAGTTTCGCGGAAGTTTTTGTCTGATCAAATATCAAAACTGGGCATATATGGCTCGCCACGACGGAGTATGGCAAATCTTGAATATGACTGAAAGTCTGGAGCATGGGAGGGATAATTTAGAAAATTATGTGGTACATATGATACGGGTCTATCGCCAGTGGAGTCCTCATCGTCATCCTCCTCGTCGTCGAAGAGCAATTCTTCGCCATCTACTCCAGAAGGATGACTCTGCTCTTTTTCCTCTGTCAGCTTTGTCTCATCCAACTGAGCATCCGCTGCCTTCGTAGTGGCCACAATTAAGCCTCCAATAAGCGCCAAGAGAAACAAAGTGCGCATTTCGTATGACAATTGAAAGAATACTATTTCATTTGACATCATAACATTTGCTTTTAACTGAAATTTTCATTTATTTGTTTATCTATCAGCTGAGTTAGGCGGCAATTTTGAGACGTGGGTGTATGACAACGGGTCCATGTCCTCCAAATCTAGGCCAGAAGATCTTCTTGTGCTTAGGAGCCGCCTCTGTGGTGGTCGTGGTGCTGGTGGACTCCTCTTCTTCATCCTCATCAGCATCATCATCAGCATCAGCCTCGCCTTCTTCTGCTGCAGTTTCATCCGCCTCCGAGGTCTCCTCAGCATTATCCTCCACATTATTCTCAGCATTTGCTTGGGATTCCTCCTCAGCTGGACGGGCCTGAACGAAGCCAATTGCCAAAAAGGCAAACAAGGCAAACACAATGAATGTACGCATTTTCGTTTTGATCTCTAAGAAGTTCTCAATCAAACTGCTTTTAAATTTCGCCAAGCCACAGCCCTTTTTATACGGAAAACTTTTGCAAATTTATTGACAAAGAAATTCGTAAAATTGTCGAAATATTTGTACAATTGTTTTGAACTGCAAATAGAAATTTACAAGCTATTTGCCAAAATATTGACAACATTTATGTGGGGAAAATTCCCAAAAAACAAATGAAGAAAAGACTTATGCTTTGAGATTTTATTAATACTCAGAATTATGGCACAGCTGCTGTGCTGTGGTAGACAGCACCGGCGCCCTGGCCAACTTTGTCCTCACCAGCATATTCCCAGGCCAAAATGGATGAGTTACCACCTAAGCCACCAGCAGCATGATTATGGCCCCAGGCCAAACTAAGGGCCAACACAGCTACCAAAGCGATTAGGAATAAAGTGCGCATCTTTATAATTTTGTGGCACTTCCAGATGCAGCGGCTCTTTATATAGGCCCACACGATCCAATCCACTGACTATCTATAAATATTTGCAATCTGTTAAATTGCAAACTTTATAATTGGCAACTACTAAGCAAATAGAATTAGAGTATAGAGGTTTCTCCGCCTCTTCCCGTTGTCCTCTAGGACATAAACTGCTTCAGATTCGCAAGATGCTAATATTTGTACAGTTGTTTTAAAGTTACAAGCTACGTAACTGGAAAGTTTGCGCAAAAATATTTACATCATTGTGGGAATTTCCACGAAAGAAGTCAAAGCAAACCAGAAGGCCGGGCTAACTTCAACAGTGCCGAAGTTTGTATACCCTTGCAAGTGTTGTGTGTTCCTCTTTACTTACAAATAGATGTCAAAGTGAACAAATTTTTAACCCTAAAACCGACGTGTATGCTATTTTTTCTGTTTCTTTGACCAGAAATTGGTTTTCGTGTCGATTGTTCCTATGGGACCTATATGATATAGTCGTCCGATCTTGATAAAATTTGGCACTGATATTACTTAGTGTATTAAACCAACAAATATTATTATTTTTATAACAATCGCTTAAAAAAAAAAGAAAACTTTTAGTTTAAAACTAAATTTTTGACCGATTGTTCCTATGTGAGCTATATGATATAGTAGTCCGATCTTGATGAAATTTGATATGGATGTTTAAATATAAAACAAACTTGGGTGTGTGCTTTTTTTTAAATCCCATTGAAATCAACAGATCTATTAATTCAAAACTCTATTTTAAACAGATCGTTCCTATGGGAGCTAAATGATATAGTAGTCCGATCCGGCTGAACCCGAGATATACAATGCCTGCAGTATATATAGAACACTACGTGCAAAATTTCAGCACTATAGCTTTAGTGGTCTGGGAGGAGTTTGCGCTGATCCAGACGGACGGACGGACAGACAAGGCTATATGAACTCGTCGGAAGCGCTTTCCTTTGCTTCTCACCCACTTTTTTGGCGACTTTAATATACCCTTTGTACCTATGGTTACAGGGTATATACAAAATAATAAATATTATATATATTTTGCTTGCTTTAAGACTTTATTAATACTCGGAATTATGCCAATGCTGTATCGTTGGGCAGTATGACAGGTCCAATACCACCCCATCTGGGCCAGTCCCATCCCCGATGGGGACCACCTAAAGCAGTTGAATTACCATTAGGTTGGGCCCAGGCCAAACTAAGGGCCAGTGCAGCTAGCAAAGCGAATAGGAACAAAGTGCGCATCTTTACGTTTCCAGTGGGACTCAATGAAGATTCAGTTGCAACAGCTCTTTTATATAGTAGCACGATCCACTGACTGACTGACTAACGATAAGTGAATATCTAAATATTTACAATCCATTCTATTGCCAACTTTGCAATCAACAAATTGTTATTACACAATTGCAAATAGAAACGTAACTTGAAAGATGACGCAAAAATAGATGGACAACATTTTTGTGAGAACAAAACCAAAAGAAAAAAAATTAATTTTGCATGCTTTGAGATTTAATTAGTACTCAGTATTATGCCTTTATTTTCCTTGTGAACCTGACCCCTGGCCAATGTCCATTCCTCCATCGTCGGAGTCCCAACCATTCCAAGTGGTTGAGGTTGGTAAGCGGTTGGCCAAGACAGCTACCAAAGCGAATAGAATTAAAGTGCGCATCTTTACGATTCTGAAACTCTTCAGATGCAGCGGCTCTTTATATAGGATTCTGATCCACTGGCCATCTATAAATATTTACAATCTGTTCAATTGCTTACTTTGTAATGGGCAAATAGTCATTTTACGGGATTAGAGTGCAGTGGATTCCACACGGGAAAACTAACTTCTTTCCAAAGGCCAAATTTGCCGCTACCAACGAGGCCAACATTATTTCTCGAACAGCATTTTCCGAGAATAAACGGTCAAGAAGAAGATAACAGTATCAGGATCATAAGGAGGAGATAGCTATTAAGCTGGATTGATTCTCAAATTAAATGAATGGGTAAACTCCCAGAAGATTTGCAATAACTTTTTCCTTCTCTCGAGATTTGTGGTAAAAGTTCTCGTTGGATTAGTCCTCGTTTTTACTTGGCCAGAATGAAGGCCGATTTGATGTTCGCTTAAACACGAGAATCAAATGTCAAACAATGTCTAACAGTACCAACAAATTCGCCTGCTTAGGGAATATATTTAAAGCCGAGTCTAAAGCTCATTTGCTGGTTAATACAAGAAAAACTGTACCAAATATATAAAGTAAAATCTACACCATTTAGTCTGACAATTAAAAGGATTTCATGGAATGACAGGACAAGTCGAAAGAAGCCACAAAGAAAAGAAGTATCGTAAATATTTAGCTTGCTTTGAGAGATTTTATTGATTCCCGAAATATTTATCCAAATATTGTGCCGTTGAAGGGTGGCCAGTTGGGAAAGGGCCAAAACCAGGGCCAGTCCAATGCGGCAGCAGATGAGTTACCACCTAGACCAGTTGAATTGCCACCGGCATGACTTCCATTGCCATGATGATGGCCCCAGGCCAAACTAAGGGCCAAAACAGCTACCAAAGCGATTAGGAATAAAGTGCGCATCTTTATAATTTTGTGGCACTTTCAGATGCAGCGGCTCTTTATATAGAAACTCGATCCACCGACTAGCCATAAATATTTACAATCTGTTCAATTGCAAACTTTATAATTGGCAAATAGTTATGCCAGATATTTAATGCAAATAGGCTATAAAGTACAGTAGATGATCCCATGGGAAGGAACAACTTTTTGTCCAACTTTATGAGCGGCATAGAAACTCTATATGTATAGGATCATTATCTACGGATGGTCCCTGGTGGGACCTCAAAAACTTGTGATTAAACTTGACAAAACATTTTATTAACGGATATACGTGTGAATATTGATTCGATTAACTTAAGAAGAAACTGACAAGAGACCTAAGATTGGGATCGACTTTGGTTATCTTCGATTTGTCTGACGCGTTTCTTTATATATGTGGTTAGGTAGGTATGGGAAATATGGCGCGTGCATTGGTTATGGCGGTTCGTGAAGGTTTTTTCTTTTCTGAATTCAAGTGCATTTGCAAAATAAAACAAAGAAACAAAATTCATTTGCCACAGCACTGTAAACACAGAGAAGTTCGTTCATAAACAGTTGTTCAAATTTTGGAGAGACAGTGAGAGATAGAGAGAGAGACAGAATGTCATTCATTGGTTTTTACTGGTCTTCATCCTCAGGCTCATCATCTCCTCCGGATGGTGGTGGTGGATTGTCATTGTCATCGTCTTCCTGATTCTCATCATCATCTTCATCATCATCTTCCTTTGGATCCTGGTTCTCATCCTGGTTTTCATCATCCTCTGGAACATTTTCAGCATTTTCTGGTCCGGAATTGTCGTCCTCCGGAACCGGAGCACTCGACACAGTAGCCAGCAAAACAATTCCAAAGAGAGCAAGCAAGACGAAAGTACGCATGATTGTTGAATGAATGCCAAAAACTTGACTAATATTCATTCCCTAGAATTTGCGGCTTTTTATAGGCCAGCACAAATTTTTTTTTTTTTGGGGGGGTCAACGGGATGTGATGAATTATGGCAAAAACCAAGAACAAAAAATTACACTTCCATGGAAATTTAGTATAATAATGGCTTAAGCCGTGTTTGCATACTAACAGCTGTCACCTTGATTGAAGTCGTCAAGCCGACGAGTCGTCGAGCCGTCGAGTCGTGGGTGAGGTTCTCTTCAGACGGTTGGGTAAATATTTGGAACTGTTTATGAACAGCAAGAGCTAATAATAATAATAATATTGAGTTGTCTAACCCCTCAGCTAGTACAGTAGTCTATGGCTACATCTGAAAAAGTCGTACCAAAAAGAGTTTCAAAAAGTCTTCTATCTGTTTTCCCTATAGATCTATAAACAGTTGTATCTCAATTCAGACTTCTTCTTCTACGATTTTCACATGTTTTCTATTTTACAGCAACAAGACATTGAGATACATAATCCCTCAAATTGTTTAGAAACTCAATTGTTCGAGTTGTATTGCATACTTAAGGGTGCAAAATTCGTTTTTTTTTTCTTCTTTGATTTTGAATTCTAAGTATTTTTAAAGATTTCAACAAGTATTTTACTTTTTAGCTACAAGACATTTAAAAAATTCCTAAAAATGCTTAGAAACCCATTTTTTTAAATTCTATTGCCTACTTAGGGGGCCATAATTCGCATATTTCTTTAATTTTGACTTTTAGAAAAACAAGGCTTTCTTGGTATTCTTCCAAGTTTTCTACTTTTCATTTCGAAATTCCTTAAAAGTGTTCAAAAACCCTTTTTTTCAAGTGCCTGTTGCATATTTAAGGGGGCAAAATTCACTGCCACTGCCTTTAGACACTACCTTTCTCAACATCTATTCGTCTTTAGTCATACTCTACTGTCTAATCAATGAGTCACACACAACATGTAGCTGAGTTCCAAATATTTTTCAAGTATTCCAAGAAATTGGAGCCTATTTGCACAATTGCTGTGCCTCAGGGTTTTTGAATGCTCGAAAACAACTTGACAATTGATCGAAATGCCATCGTGAGTGAAATGATGAGGAAGGTGATGGAATCGAATTTTCGAGTGATGCATAGATTGGGATTTTGTCACGAGCCAAGAGACCTTGGACTACTGCATGTAATTTAGTTGTAAATCAGCTATAAATAGCATAATTCTCATTGGATCTAGCATAGTCACAGTTACATCGTTGTTTCTGGCTGTTTTCTCTCCATTCAATATGCGTTCCTTTGTCGTTGCCGTTGTGTTCTTTGCTGGCATTCTTGCCTACAGCAATGCTATGCCCCAGTGGGGATTGAACGAAGCGTTGATCGATCTGGCCAAGGAGTTGGCCAAGGAGGATAGGAACAGCACCATCAAATTCGGCAACAACACGGTGATTATAACAGGAGTAGCCAGCGCCAATGCCAACATCAATCGGGCACCCACACAGCGACCACCACATCAGCCACCATCAAATCAGTGGCCAAATCAGCAGAATGGCTGGAACAATGGCAACTGGAACTATTATCCAGGCTATGGATTCTGGCGTACGACACCCGAGCAGACTGAGGAGTCCATTGAGGATTTGGTGGCCGTAAGTGAGGCCGATATGCAAGAGGAGGAGGACGATGACAGGGAAGAGGCCTTGTTGGATAGCGAATCCGAAGAGGATGACAAACAGAATCCACATCTTTTTCAATCCGATGAGTTAAGCGATGAGGAACTTAGCCATGAACAAGAGAATGAAGAGGACCAGGAGGATCAAGAGGACATGAAGTAAATTCTCGAATCGAAAAATCGAAATTTAGAACATTATCACAAAATCATCTTTGCATAGAAGTATCATCATCTAATGATGATTTCACTTAATATAATAAATCAAACGCAAATGCGTTTCAAATGTTTAGCAAAAATCTAAAATCGTTTCTCTTAGCTCTAAAGCAGAAGAAAAGTTTTCCCAGCAGTTGCCACAACAGGACAAGGACAAAGCTGCCGCAGTGAATTTACTTAACGATGTAAACACGTCAACCAACAGACTGATTGGCGGGCGGTTGGGGGCAGGGGCAAGGGCAAGGGCAACGGCAACGGCAAGGTATTTGTCAGAAGTTAGGACACAAATGTTTTGGAGGTACAAAATCAAATTCTCTTATGCGTTGCGTGTTTCTATTTTATAATGTTGACAATGTCATAACGAGCCAACCAGCGAGCGAGCTAGCGAGCGAGCGAGTCAACGGGGGAACGATGGACATCGACATGGACATGGACATCATGGCCTGGTGATTGAGAGTAGGACTAAAACACTTGGCACTTAACTCAATTGTGGTGAATGCCGTTGCCAATGTTGATGATTTGCCTATGCTGCCAATCAATGTCAACACACGCGCGCACACACACTGTGAGAAAGAGAGAGAGAGAGTGGCACACACACACACACACACACATTTACGCAGAAAATCGCCTTGACAGGCGTCCGTAAGGACTTAATCATAATTTGATTCCCAGCATCGTTGTCGTTGTCGTCGTCGCTGTGTCCTTAAGGAAGAAAATTGTTGCATAAATTTAAGCGTTGCCTAAAAATAGCTACAAATAAATAATTTTTTCTCCTCCCCCCTCGAGTGGGCCTAAAATTATGTCCTTGGATAGGATATTCCAATTAAAAGCAAAACATTTGAATCAAATCTAATTGAATTTTTTTTTTTTTTTTTTTTTTGTTGAAAGGAGCAAAAGGACAAACTGTCTTTGCTTAATTGAAAGTGTAAGCTCTTTGGCAGTTGCAATCGACAAACAGAGGCAATTGTGCTCATCATCTAGCCAGACGTTAGAGTCCATTACACTTGACCTCAATCCTGGGGACGGACACATGTGTGTTTGTGTGTGTTTGTGTGTGTGTGTGTGTGTGTGGGCGCATATATCGTGACCTAAGTTCAAAGCCAGAGCAATTTCTTCTTTGATTGCAATCGATTTTCTAATTCCACCAGCTAGCTAACCCCAATTGATTGCTGTTCACTGATTAAGGGTCAAGGTAATTAAAGCAAATCCCATTTGACCATTTCTCCATTTGCCCCTTTTGACACAATGGACAAAAGAAAAAAAAAAAAACAAAAACAAACTCCACCACTACTACCAATAATTGAGGACAAGGGAACGAACGAATGAACAAACGAGTTGGTAGTTGGTAGTTGGTAATATCCATGGCCCAGTTAGTTCAGAGAGACTTTGCCGCATCTTCATCTGTCCCCTTAACTCTCTCTCTCTCTCTCTCAATTCCATTTCCACAAAAATATGTAAACTCTCGTCTGATGAAATTAGTTAGTTATAGTAAACGCAACTTTTGGTTGCCTAAAAAATATTATTTGTTGATTTTGCTGTTTGTGTTCCGTTTTCATATAGGCCATGCTTAGTGGAGCAGCAGCAGCAGTAGCAGCAACAACAACAACAACTGAGCCGAGCCATTAGGCAATCATTTCCCCAAGCTAGACGCTAATTTCTGTTTGCTTGTTAGGCCCCACATACGCACACCACACACACGCACACACACTCGCAAGCCCCAGATAAAGGGGTCGATTCTGTCGGCTTGTCGGTCGGTCGGTCGGTCGGTCATGTGCAAACGGAAGTCGGCAGTGACTCTCAATTGCTGTGTCAATGATAATGATGATGATGATGATGGCTTGACTCTGGCTTCACTCATCAAGTTAATTTTGGACATTAAAATGATGCACTGAGCAAAATGAATGAAACAAAAAAAATAGTTAATAGCTCCAAAAGCTAAAGTATCAGCAAAAGGCAAAATTTAGGATTAATCCACAAATATAGGATAAAATGGTCAAAATTTACCCCCTATTATTCATTTTGTCAAATTTTAACCAACTAAGTCAATGGAATCATTTTTAGCTACAGAAAATTCGAAAAACCCTTCTAAGATTGCAAAAATTGCAATTTTAGACAAACTATTGCATACTTTAGGGGGCTTCTACTTTAGTTTCTTCTAGGAGGGTATCCCAAAGTCGTATTGTCGTGGTTGTTTTTAAAGCAAATTTTGCTAGAAAAATAATCCTTGATATCTGATGGTAATTCATTACTCTCATCCCATTAAGCACTTTATGTTGAAATATAAAGAGAACAAGAATGGGAAGCGAAAGCTACAAGTGCATGGCAGAACAAAGGTCAGTGTCAGTATATCAACGATATCTGAACAATTTTCATGCTTAATTATTGCATTTTCTGCGAAAATGGCTTTGCTTGAGTGAAAGAAATTTGCATAGCTTACAATTTGTAAAGCTTTTTGCGTTCTGTTTCTGCCTGCCCCTTTTATGCGCATTTCTATTAAAGTCTCTTGAGGGGGGCTTCTCGAGGGAGGGGGCGGGCTGCCGATGGTTTGGCGCCACAATCTAAGCCCCAGTCAAAACCCTAAAAATAAATATAGAGAGCACGTCACTAGCATAGAAAATACTTTCAGAGTTACAGGCGAAAGGCTATTGCGTTATGCTTTGTTTAATGAATCAACAAGTAGGAGTATGTGTGTGTGTGTGTGTGTGTGTGTGTGGATGGGTGTTGTGTTTATGTGGTAGTGTGTCTGTGTGTCTGCATGTAAAATGTTAAACCCTTTTAAGGCAAGAATATACATCATAGAAATTTTGCATAAATTTCGTGGCCACCTGAAAGAATTGCTTAGGTTGTTTTTAGTTGTTTTTGGTATTGCTGTTGTTGTTGTTGTTGTTGTTGTTGTTAGCCCAATATAATAGCCAAAACATATACACACCGATAGCTAGCTCTTTATTTTCGCTGTTTCATGGGATTTTACTGCCCTAAAAATTAACATTTTGATTGGATTTTTCAATATTGCACCATATGGCTATGGCAATGGCCATGGCTATAGCTAACTTCGTCCATTCCGTTCCATTTCGTTCCGTTTGTCCGTTCGTTCTATTCGCTGGCCAATGTCGTTTTGGTTATTTGGGCAGCAATTCTTTAATGGCTGACTGGGCTCAATGTTTGCTTAGTACTCGATATTTTTTCAACATATTCAAATATATAATACTCTCTATATTCTGCCAGAGATAAGATAAACGATTTTATGTTATGGACAGCGGGAACTAACAAACTAACCAAACTAGAACAAGAACAGTCCAAAGGTTCAGTGTAAGTCTAAGGATATCCAAACAAAGGTTGAAGGGTTTTATAAAAGTTTACTATTTCCTTGCCCCAACCTATCAAATGTTTTTTTAGGGTTTCGTTGCATACTTTTTGGCTTCATGAGAGGCAGCTCTCTTGAAGATAGGACTAAATTAACAATTAAAGCTGAAAGCATTGATAAAACTTGCACTGTGCACTGTGTGCCATTTTAAGGGTTTTTCAGGGTTTCGTTGCATACTTTTTGGCTTCGTTTTGTAGAATTAATTTCATAATGCTTTAGTTTTCGCATTCTCCATCCTCTAGATGGGACTAAATATTCAAAAACTTTACTATTTCTCTGCTTAACCTTCAATTTGTGCAACTTTAAGGGTTTCTAAGTGTTTCAGAGTTTCGTTGCATACTTTTTGGCTTCGTTCAGTTTATTGCAAATGTTCGCTTTATTCAATTTGAAGAAAAATTAGTTCAAGGAATCGACTACGGCAGCATCAACATTGCTATCAGATGAGACGACAGGCTCAACTGCCGCTGCAACTTCAGGAACCGTCACGCTATCCTGGTTATCCTGGGGAGCAGTCTCCTGGGGTTGTACAACTGGTCGCGGCACAACGCGAGGCATTCCATAGGAACGTCTAGGGCCACCCCAGCCGTACCATCTGGGTGATCCTCCCCAATAGCGTGGAATGGGTACATTCCAATCATTCCAGTCATTATAGTCGGGGAAATAACGGGGATACGGCAGCACGTTGGGCACGGCGGCAATTGCCGCAGCAGGCAGGCTCTCGTCGACCGGCAATGGCACCGTCACCGGCACCGGCACTGGCACCACGGCAGCATCCACAGTGGGGCTATCCACAAAGAGAGCCGGTTGCACTGCCAGCTTAACCTGTGGCGAACGCACGAATCTTCTGCTGCTCTTCTGAACTTGAGCAGAAGCCACAGTCACAGTGAAAGTGACAACAACAACCAGAGCGAGGAACAAACGCATTTTTTGTATCTTCTGCTGTCTTTTCTACAACCAAACGATATCGAGACTAACACTTTGAGGCAAGTTCAAGGTGCTTTTATAGCACGGCTATATACATATGTATATATTTTTTTTAAAATTCAATTCACAAATATTTACTCAACTAATTTCGCAAATTAATTGGAGTTGGTTCTGTGTGTCGGCAAACCTTGAGAATCCGTGCATCAAAAATAAGAATTGAATTGAAATTTGCGTAGTTCTTTTCAGTCTCTCTCTTTCTCTCTGTCTCTCAAGCTATTTATTTGTATTTCTTTTTGAATAGTTGTCATTAGCGCAGATATTTTTTGATGTGTTTAATCCTCCACAAGTGTTCCGAATGTTTAATTATGCAGACGTATGTACAAATAACAAATTTCAACGACTGGGTAAATCACCTACCTATCCACCCACCTATTCGAATTCGCAGCTGTTTAAATGCTCAAAACCAACCGAAAATGTTAATTCAAACAATTATTGTAATCCAAAACTAAAGGACTGGTAAACAGGATCAGTCAGACAAACTCTCTCCATTGGCAATAGTTGGGGGCAATTACTATAATTGGCTTTGAGTAGGAGTAGAAGTAGGATTATAGGAGGATGAGAAATGCAATTTCAATTCGCCTTTGACGAAATAACAATGCGACGAACGTTATGGAAAATTGACAAGGTAATTCGAGTGCTTTTAGGTTGTTGTTTTTGTCTATTTGTGTGTGTGTGAGTGTGTGTGTGTGTTTAGCTTTAAGGACACACATACATATGTATGTATAAAAATAAAAACGGATTACGTAGCCATAATTAAAGGACTTGAGGCAACTTGAGCAGAAAAATGAAAATTATAAATGAAATTTAAGTCTGGGCAACAACACACAGTGACAAGCTGTCTCGTCTCTTGACACACCAACACACTCACACTCACACACACACGAACGCGGACGCGGACTTTGTCTGCTCCTGTCAGAGGCAACAGACAACAGGTCCGAACAGGTCCGAACATGTCCCTCCAATTTGCTTTGCCACCTAGTATTCTAACTTCTACTTTGCTCTAGTTACATTTCTTAGCCGAAGTCTAAGGAAACTTTCTTCTCCTTCTTCTCTTCTTTTCCTACACTCAATTAACAAGTTATAAATTCAAACTTGTTAGCTTACGACTAATTTTTTGACTTTTTTGTACGTTTCTTTTGCTGTCTCTCTCTTTTTTTTCTGTCTCTATCTCCTCTTTATCTCTAATATAGATAGGAGCCCCCTAATTCACTTACGTCATTGACTGAACCGCAAAAAAAAAAAAAAAAAAAAAAAAAACATAACAACAGTTAGGATTTGAGTTTACTGTTTACGCCGCCTTCACACATATTACAACAACAACAGCAACAACAACACATTTTGTTGGCCCTGCAGAGGCGTAACGAATATGGACAAAAATTGTACATTGAATACCCGATACATTCGACATATTTGATAAGCCATCGGCGAAACGTTGATTATCTAATCAGAGATATAGAGATATAATCGCATGTTTGTATATGCAAACGACAGGACTGAACGGACAGACAGAGTAACAAAAATAACTTCACTTACAGTTCGAATTTTTTATTAGAGCTTATAAAGAACCCTTTTGAACATTGGAAAAGTATTATTTAATGTTTCAGAAGTAAGTCTCGAAGGATTGAGTTCGAAAATTGAAAGACTAAAATAATAGCCAAAACATATACACACCGATAGCTAGCTCTTTATTTTCGCTGTTTCATGGGATTTTACTGCCCTATTCTAAGAAACCAATTTATTAATTAAAAATTGTTTTTTCCCCTTTGTGTTGTCTCAGTGTCTCAGTGGCATACAGCGAAATTGTGATCAATTTTGATATCTTTTTAACGGTATCAAGTGTTATTGGTTCTATGAACCCTTTGCCTCTGTTTGCTTAATAGATATACAACAAATTGTATTGGCCATTACATTAACCCTTTGTTTTTTCTTTTTTTATTATTATTACAGCGTCTGTCACCACAGGATTATTTGGCCTTTTAAAAAGGTTCCTGGGCATTGGACAAATTGTTTGCCGCCACTAGCAGCAACCTCCCACCCACCCATTTACCCACCCACTCAGCCACCCACCACCTCCTCGAGGAATCAGAGTTTTAATAACCCCTACGGCGACCACAAAAAGGAAAAAGAAAACAAAAATAATAGCAAACAAGTATTAAATGAGCAAAGAAAAAGATAATTTCGGCTTACTGTTGGCTCAAAATGTTTTCTTTTTCTTTTCTATTTTTGCATTTAAAGTGGCGGGGATTAGGCACATTTTTTTGGATTTGGAAATTTCAGGGATTTCTTTGTTTGGTTTATAAGATTAGATATGGAAATATTGTTCAAATGTCACTGACTTATTGCCAGAACAAAAAAAATTGCCAGAGATCAGCGTGAAAATTAAATAAAAACTTTAAAAAATTGTTTATTATTTCTTACCTGTTAATTTATAATTTGTGTAACACGAATCTGTTTATATATTTTTTTTGAAAAATTTCACCTAAATATATATTCTTCCAATCATAAACACAAATGCAATTCGCAAGCAAAAAAATAAATAAAATAAGAGAAAATAATTTCAATCGAATTTCCGCTAAGTTAATTAATTAACAATCTAATTTGGCGAATTGCTGCTTGCTAACTTTGCACTATTCAGTAGTCGAAATGGAGATCCAAGTTTTGCACGCTGCACAAGAGAATAAACACTGAGGCAACATCAACAACAAACCGTTCGGCAAGTGCAACAACTGCTTGCCACAACGACAGGATGGTTAATGCTAGATGGAATACGCCATAGAATGCTACCATATGTTAGCAATTTGCTTCCCAACTACAAAAAAAAAAGCTTTCCTGCTGCCCGTAAGGCTTCGTCGGCTTCGTGTTTGCGCGCGCCACGCTCGGCAAAACATTACAAAAAATCCCCCCAAAAAGGAGCCACGACAGCCAACTACGCTGTATTTGCTTGGGAAAGAACTTTTATCACACTCGCCCTAATCACCTATCACCAGTGGAATCAGTGCCAGCTCTTGTCCCTGCATAACTAAAAACGAAAAGCTTCCCATAGCCGGCATACAAAGAATTACAGGATTTAAATATGCCCGTTCAACCTATTCGTACAGGGTGTCGAAAGCTCACAACTCTTATCAGTGGGCGGCTGATAAGGCGCTGGCCAGTGATTATTCTCTTCCAATTAGGGATAGTTCTATAAAACGTGGTTGAGATCAAGTCTAAAAACCAATTCTAAAACAGAGTCTTCAGAGTCCGGAAAGGAGTAACCTTGTCTTAACCAAAAAAAAAAACAAAGAAGTTAAACAAACATAATAAGAATAAGAACTAAGTCACATTAGATCAAGAAAGGGTATTCTAACTTCATTGATAGTTTGGTTTTGCTTTCACTCTAAAATAAGCTATTTCGAGGAAGAGGAAGAGAGTATGGGAAGGAGAGTACGGTGAATTATTGTCCGGTACGTGCAAAAACGAATAAATGTTGGTTGTAACAGCTTTTGGTGTTTATTTGACGAGTAGTTGCCTTAAGGCGCGAAACTTTTGTGTCAGACCCTGCTTAGATGTCCTTGTGGCATTTGACATTTTTCCAATCAACCCACACACCCCCCCACTTTCGTTGACCTGTTGAAACTGTAGTAAAGCTGAACAAATGAAATTTGTTGATGGCCAAAACGAAAAGGCTTTAGATGAATTGAAGATATCTTGCATACTTTCCGGCATATGACTAATCCAATAAAATGTTGTGTCCCACAAAGAGTAAATCATTTAAGGCGACAGAAACATGTGGAAGTACTTGCCACTATCAATTTGTCCTACCAGTTCTTACTAAGTGTCCAGTATGGAGGCTTATTTTATTATCATAACCCCTAAACCACCAAAATAAAACAGCCCTCCCCCCAGCTCTTTCCACATGCCGTTATTTCTAATAAAATATTGAAGTTGTACTCACTTTGGATTACAAGATTCATTGTTTGCTTTGATTCCTTAAATCGTTGTTGATTTCTCCTTTTTTATCGGTAAATTCGTGTTATTTGATTCCGCGCATACTTCGTTTAAATTGATTTACACCTGTCGAATTTCGGAAAACGTCAACATTTACTAAACCATATAGAGTATAGTAGCAAATTCTGGTTAGAACTTACCTGTTGATTGCAGACAACATCAAGGGGATCGATTACGACTTGATTGCGGCAGCTCTTGCCTTCACATGGGCGAGCATGCGCAACACTCTTTTTTGCCTCTCTTCTTTAGACAGCTGCACACCAAAATTTAGTTTTGTCATCTATTCATCTATTTTTCATGTAATCTACAAATTTAAATTTGATTGATTAAAAGATAAAGTAGCATTTGTTTGGGGTGTGCCTGTTTATTTACCTGATGATCCCAATTGATTTTTAATCTGCTTGCCATTATTTGTGCTTTGTTTTGATTTCGCACTTTGGTGTGACCAGACCTGCTGAGTAAGAGAAAGACACTTTAGAGGCTATTAAGGTTTGAAAAGATAATTATAGCTTACCTGTGCGAACATCGGGCAAAATAATGCATATCGGTCTATTCATGGCTGGTGTAACTTCTTATATATGCGTATATAACTTATTTAGCCACTCAACAGGTGAAGGGGACGCGTGAACAGTTGCACAACATAATACAGTTGCTTTTTAATATATCCCGCCTCGTGGCTTATATGCCTTATTATATGCATATGTATGTTTACGAGGATCTGCGACATCAAAAGTACTTTTTGTTTAATCAAATGAGGAATATTTGTCGACTTGAGCTGAACTGCAAAAATTCTGAATATCCGATCGCGCCAACGCTAAAGCTGAAAACTACACTCGCGGAGTTGCCGCTCTTTTCTCGGTATGGTTATTCGGTGTTGTACAGAACAAAAATATTAGTGTTGTACAACAAACCATTCTAGGGATGTACAATAAGACAATTTCAGTGTGCGAAAATATTAGTGTTGTAGCGTTGTAAAATAAAAGAATGATATTGTACCAAGATAATAAAAAGTGTTGGATAAGCAAAGTGTTGAGTTTAAGCCGAACAGCCTTTTTAACCAAAAAAAAACATTTAAAAAACAAGGGAATATGATTTTAAAGACAGATAAAGTTAGCTTTAGCAGAATCCAATTTATTAAATGAATAAATTTATTTCATTAAAATGAAACAAAGTTGATCATTCTATTTTTTGACGAATGAGTTTAAATGTACCGCCCAGTCATCTTTAATAGGTAAAATCGGTGGCAAAAAACTATCGCACTTTTCGATTCGATTTTCTTTCGAATGTTCAAAATTGTTATCGTCATCGCAAGTCGTAGGTAAATTGTTATCGTCATAGCATATCTTAAGTAAATTGTTATCGACGGAAAATAATTACAAATAAAAATAAAGCTAACTACTTATAGACGACTCGTTTTTCAAATTCGATGCGACAATAACGGTAAGCCAAATAAGCAGAGCACTTAAAAAGTTAACAAACTAGAGGATGTTTACTTTGGAGACCGGCAGTTGATACTGACTTCCGAAAAGGTCTAGCTCAGCTTTTTCTTCTAATTGTTGAATAAAAAAATTAACATATAGTTACTATAACTTGACAGTTGTATTCTGTATCATCAGCAAATTAAACAAAAGCGAAAATGTACATACATACGTAAATTTCAATAAACTGAGTGCGGCAAACAATATTGTGTACTGCTAGAGATTGGGCTTTTACTGCAACATTTGTGCTACAAACAAAACAATTGACAGGTGAATATATATAATTAAAGGTAATTTATGAAAAGACTAATAATTTAACAACCTTTAAACAGGATCTTGCCAATAAATAGAGACGTTAGTTACCTGTTTTTTTGGTGAAAAAACACACTGGCCGCCATGGAGGAATATTGCACTAATCCCGGTCAATCCAATAGTGGAAGTAGTACAGCAATTTCAGCAAAAGCTGCACTAAGCGAATGCTCAGCCGCTTGGATAAATTATTTAAGCATTCTTAATAATTTGTGTACTGCCGGCTGTAAATTAGCACATTCGATTGCTGTCTTAGAACAGTGGTCCTTGAACGAAAAGCCGCTGTTCAACAATCATCCAACGTCTTATTTGACAAATTCTTGGAATGATTTGGCGAGGTAAATAAATAGCAGGTGCTAAACTAGCACTAATCAATAGCGAAGTGTGTCAGAAATGACGCCATGGGGCATGATAAACTTATTGACTTGATTGTTCTATACCCCCCCCTTAGGGCAACCACAATGGCGACCAGCACCGTGAAGACACACATGCTAGCTGTATTGCAGGATTTTGTCACACTGTCATCTGTAGACCAAACTCCCAACATTAACAATGATATGGAGCAGAAAAGAATAAGGGAACACAACGAACTAATTGTTCTTGAAAATGCACAATCGGTTATTAACATTCAACATCAGTTTTGCGCCGCCAGTTATGATGCATTTTCATCATTAACCTGCTGTTTTGTTTGCCAATCTCCTGTAGGATTTCCCCATGAACAGGACTGCAGTGTACTCAAACAAAAGTAAGAGAAATGACAGTTATAACTTGCGTTATTTATCTACTATATATTCAATATTTCCTTAGATCCCAAAACGATCAACGGTCACAAACTCCATCGCCTAACTTTTGTGGCACTAGCATGAAAATGGACTCATCGAAAGGAAATTCGTTAACTGATCAACGCTCCATATCGATTGGAATTTCGGAATCTGGTAATGAAACAAATATATTTCATTTCCTACTATTTTTCCCTATATATATATTATGGTTTAAGTTGTACTCGATCAACAACGCGGCTCGTCGCCACAACAAACATTTCGGGACACAATTCCCATGCAAGCCATATTTGAGCACACGAGAGGTCCTTTGCCAAATCCGGGTCACTTGCTCTCCATGAAAATGCCCTTTTATCGAAATGTGAAATCGCCATTGAACTTCCCATTGTTCCCTCTGAATGGACAACGACGTTGGTCAGAGGCTGCAGCCGGCGAAGTTATTGATGGCATTCCCACCGATCCCGAAAGCCAAATGAGGCGATGGTCAATGCCATGGGAGGCATCGAAATCGGATCAAAATACAGTGACATGGAATCAAACGCGTATTATGCCAATGAATACTGCCAAAATATCTGTTTACAAAATGAACAGCAGCTCTGAACGCTACACTTCCCATACTTCAGGTATTTTCGATAAAAATAAATTCTATATGTATGCACAAATAATAAAAGGATTTCGTTTTGCAGAAGGAAATTGGCCCATATCAACGACTAGTCAAGATGGCCTAAGTGAAGCCATTCAACTGCTGTCATTTAGACCAACAAAAATTGTTCAGCCCAATGCTCAGCCTGCCGTTTCATCGCCAACATCGGATGCCGTTACTTTAGATTAAGGATATTTCATTAAATAAATAATTGTATATATGCATAAGAATTAAATGTGGTAAATAAAAACAAAAGACAGGTGGTCCTCTAAGCTTTGGCCATGCCTTAAACTCTCTTTGCTGATTTCTCATTAGTTACTTACATGGTTTATGATTTTCAATTCAAAAGTACGTTACAAATGGGAAGTATGTTAAAGAATTTAATCTACTAGTAAAAGTATTTATTTGTGCTTTTTAAGTTATGTATGATGTTCCTCATGATAAGTACTTAAAACTTACTTGTTAAAAGTTATATAAATTTATTTCTCCTATGTGTTTTTCTTTGTTTTTTTTTTTTGTTTTTCTTTTTGTCATGTTTCATATGATAATACTATTAAGTTTTTTGACTATATCTAAAGTTATTTCTAGACGAGAAAAAGTTTTTAGATGCGTCACATTATATATATATATATATATATATATATATATATATATATACGATTTAACGTGATTCTTCTCCCAATTGATATAAAGGATATTCCATAAGAGTTTATCGTTCATAAAAGATTCGTAGCACCATCATTTTAATTAGTATCAATTACCATGTATGTAAAGTTATCTCGAACGAACCAAGCTTGGATAGAGTTTATTAAAAGTCGGTTTCCGTAAGACAACAGAAAGACAAAAACACACACAGACAAACCAAAAGCGTAATCAATTTCATAAACATTACATTTCCTTTTGTTTAAGTAAATATGTACATACATATTCAAAATGATGATGCTGGAAAACACATATCGCGGGGGAATATCCCTTTTGCAAATATACATACATGTTTTTTTTTTGGTTATTATATATATATATATATATATATATCTTCTATATATATCGGTATACGAGACTCTGCATGGGTATTATTCTGGTATCATTGTGCTTGAAACGAAATGTGAAAACGAATCATTTCACATCCTTTGAAATGATTTACATATGCATTTAGATAGATACCCATGCAAATCTCTAATCTATAATCAATAAATTACAATTTTCGGTTTAATATATATGTATCTGCCATACATACTACATACATACATATATCATGCCAATTATTAATTATTATTTTTACTTTTACAAAACATTTTCGCTCTCTCTCTCTCTCTCTCTCTCTTTCTCTCTCTCCCTGTCTATATGTCATATTTAATGTGAAGAATGAACGGTTTTCTTTTGGTGATGGGGTTTGAGGGGGGCTTTGTGGAGGGTATTATGCAATGTATATGTATGTATGTATGTACAATTATCTTCTGTGTCTGTGGATTGAAGAGTGCAAATTGTTTTCCTTCTCTTTTCTGGTTGTACCCTAATTCTTGTCGGATTAAAACTAAATTGATTATACTTTCAATACTTATGCATATAAATAATTTCTAAATCAAAGCAAATCCACAGACTCAACTCATCAGTGTGTGTGTGTGGGTGTGTATGTGTGTATAGGTTATCTATATGCCTGTTAGATACAGATGAGATATGTTTGTACAAATAATTTTGTTGTTTTTTTCGTTAGTTATTAGAGCTTTCTTTCAATAAATAATTATTTTATTCATAATATATGTATGTATATACTTTTTTTCTTGCTGCTTCTCTCTTCTTAACGTCGTTATGAAATTGCAAGTTGCGAAATCACTTAAATATATACGATCTATATATTTATAGGGTGTCAATCGTCGAAACTTGTGAGAGTTCTTCGTATAATTTATTGCTTATGTTGATTAAATGTAATGCTATTACTTGCCAGTAATACACAAATATCGTACTTAATATGTAACAGCAAGTCTATAATGCGAATGTATCTACAAAACACTTAACGATTCTTTGATATATCTTGCAGTTGCATACACACACATACACACAACATACACATTTCGTTAAACAACACTTGTACGTATGTTGTATGTATGTGTAGGTATGCACTAATTGTAATTGTGTTTCAAAAAAAAAAATTATACATTTTTTATTCTATTTAAATATTAAAGGTTTCTCATTCGACACACACATTAACCACATTTATACGATTGAATTTGAAGTTGTCCACAACTAAAACAGGACTCAACTTGCGTAACTATTGACCGCTCAGAGCAGTATTCCTGATATTGATGCCAAGTTGAATGTCCTGTCTACTATAATTTGGGTTTCAAAGAAAGTGGAGGCCAGTAGTTGGACGTCGCAACGTCTACAATGTAATCCCAGCTGAACTTGGGATACATTTTTACATACATACATATGTAGAAAAGGTTTCGCGTGTGAAATTGCTTCATATAAACGTGGCAATTGTTTTAGGTTACTGCATACATACATACATATTTATGTATTTTTATATCATACATAAAGACTTGTATGGAATGCATTATGTATGCATATGATGTACGTTTTTTTGTATGTGTTGTGGAAGTGTTTACGTAAGGAAATTTAGTCTGAATTCGCACTTATTATTCAGACATTGATACTATGTTTATCCATTCGATGAAGGTTTTCTTTCTTATATACATATGTATATATGCATTTATGTAGGTATGTGCTTAGAATCAGAATTGTGCTTACCTTAAGATATTAAAGAAACCGATTTCGACAAAAAAAACAATTGCAAAACTTCACCTTAACCTCACTCAAAAGTCTTTCGCACATCATTGAACTAAACCATAAGCTATATCAATATACATATGTACATATGTACATTGTGAAACTCAAAAGCCACATGACTTATTTACACTTTAATTCAAAACGTTTTGTCATTTTAGTCTTGGTTTGTGGTAAAATTAGGGAAAGTTAATGATGAAATCGATTTCTGCTGTGAGCTCTGCTGTGAGCTCTGCTGTGAGCCTTAACAAAACAAAAAAAAAAAAACAAAATAAAACTGTAAACTGATTCGTCATTCGTTATTTGTATTAAGCACATAAACATAAATGCATTTAAATACATATGTACGCAAGTACAAGTATCTGATTATTTGCTACATTTTTTGTAAGGCACATTTTAAATTATATACGCAAATAATTTGATAAACTATTTCTTATATATTGATAACTTGATAAATTAATAACAAAAAATTTGATAAGACTATTGCACCGATTGATGTTGATATTCTATTACTATTCGATATTCCCATCTTGTATTCCATATCAATATCGAGAAGTAGGTCATGATTTCGTGTATAAAACTGATGAATGTCGCTTATCTAAGACAATTTAGCAATATTCAAGTTCATTTATTCCTTTCATCGACAACTTCTTGATCTACTTACCTCATTCCAGCCGTATTTGTTTTTGGCCTGAACAATTGCCTCATATACTGCATTGTGCTCCAAGTTTTTGACTACATACGACATTAGATAATGGGAGCCATCGGTCCTTATTGGTGTGGGCTTAATATGATACTCATGCCATTTGCCAGGATGTTGATACGTCTCGTTCATCTGAAATGGAATTTTGAAATTAGTTTCCTTTCTCCTCCATCTTCTCATTCCCTTTCTCTCTCTCTATTTGACCATACCAATAGTCGTCTGTATAGAAGTTTAATTTCGTCCAAAGGCGGTATGGACTCAATTGTCCAAGTTAAATTGTAATGGTCAAGGAATCCACTCAAAGCTGGCGAAATGAAATCAGCAGGTCCTGGTCGGCCGGACACTTCAATATACTTCTTTGTCCTGCCCAGAGCATTGTCGGCCACACAACTATAGTTGCCGAAATCAGTGGGTTGGAAATTTCGTATAATAAGGCTGTATCTGTCATCCCGCGGATACATAGACCGTCGATCAGTTGGATCCAGTAGGAACGAGTTTTGATACCAGAGCATCTCAGAGTTGACATCTCCATGGACAATGCAGACCAGTTCAACATCGTATCCTTCTGCAGCATGTACCCACGACTTTTCGACGGTAATTTCAGGAGGAGCTTAAAATCGAAAACAGAAAAAGGGGCATTAACGTCTAAACTCTCTGGTTTTTTGAAGATCTTTCGATGAAATTTAAGAATCTTCGAAATTGCTTACACAATATTGTTAATTGTATGTCCATGGATACGCGTTCCTTGACTCCATTATCAGCCGAACATTGGTATACACCAGCATGATGTCTATCGACATTTTCCAATATCAAAGTCGAACTGTCCGACAAATGGGTGGGCCCCGAGAAAACGTCTTTCTTAAACCAATATATTGTTGGCACAGGATTACCCGAGGCTTTGCATTCTAGGGTGACGGTGCTGCCTTTCCTTGCCGTCACTTGTCCATTATGAGGCAGAGCTCTCAATGTTGGTGGCACTGCAATAAGATTTTTGAAAAATTTATATACACTTGGGACAACAACAAAGCAAATGCAAATAAAGATATACCTAAAATTTCAACAGTATGAACTTGATCGCGGTTCTCTTGATCTCCCAGCTGACAAATGTAATCTCCAGCATCTTGAGTTTTAACTCCATTAATCTGTAAGTTATAGTCACCGACGATCTTAAAGCGTGTATCTCTAGAGATTTTCAAATGACCGGCTGTAAGCACTGAGGATCCTTTTCGCCACAATAGCACAAATGATCCAAGGTTTTGAACTTTACAAGGCAATTCTATAGTTTCACCGACTATAACTTTATAAAGGTGACCGCGTGATAAGAATTTTGGCGCCGTAGTCGGTGCATCATTCTCGGGCAATAGAAAAGATCCATCTGCAAAGGACATTGAACATGGATTATGTGGAAAAAAGTGTGTTTACCAAAAAGGTTTAAGGGTATTATCATATAAATTAAGCAGCGAACTTTCGAAATGCAGCAGGTGCAATGCATGCTGAAAAGTATGCTTTATTTTTTTAATGTGATTTGCCTTAAACGTTTTAATAAAGAATTAATGGTTTTGCCTATCAAATGTATTCAAGATATATACATAATTTTTTTTCTATATATATGTTATGAAATTACGCAGCTTAAAATAGTTATACGCATTTACTTACCAATGCGAGAAATTGTAAATGTTACGAAAACTATGATGAAGGACCAATAAAGTCTTCTTAAGTGGTTATTCTGAAATGACAAAGTGCAAAGTTGAATTTGTTAAAATATACTAGAGACAAAATATGTTCTGACCGCTCTTTTAACTTTTAATTTATCTTAATTAATCGAATTCTAATCTGATTCGGCATTGCCGTTTCGTTTCAACTAATTAAATAAATTGAAATTTTAGCGGAGCGGAACAAATGAAACGGAACATACTGAACGAAACAAACCATTCCGATCTATGTATTTACATATCTACTGCATATAATTGGTCAATGAAAAAAAAACAATTAATACTATCTGCTAAGCGAGATGATAGACACGATAATTAAAGAATCATTTACAAACACAATGGATATATAGATATATGTATGTTGATCGAGCTAATTAATAAATGTTTCTAGGTGGAGTACAATCACTATTTCTTCACCTATTTGGACGGGGTTTGGCTACGGCCTCAACGACCCAATATATTCCCGGCATCTTAGACAAGTTTTTATATGCAAATGCATTCCTACGTATATACGTATATATATATACATATGTATGTACATGTATGTATATAAGCACAATGTTAGATATGTCTGTATTTATGTATATTCCAATAAGTAATAATAAAATTTGCGCCCAAAGACACTGAATACAAACACATATGTGTAAATGTATATCATATATATATACACATATATATGTATGTACATATGTACATACAGTTATGTTAGATATGGGATAACTCTAAATTAGAATCAAATTTTGTTGTAAATATCCGTCATTTGCCCAACAAATGATTTCTTATGTGTGTGTGTGGGTGTGTGTAGAAATAAATGCACATATACATCTATACATTTTACTGTGCATTTCACATACCTACAAATAGTTATACTAAAATGGGTCTTTAAAACGCCAGACATACATGTGTGTACCCATACATTCCTGTATATATACATACATATATGCATATTTAATTCATTTCTATGCATCTCGATTAGTTTGCATTTCAGAAGATTTAGTTGCCCACATTTTTCACTTGAATGAGAAATTTGCTTCAACTTCATTTAGCACACTTACCATTTTTATGTACATATAATTGTGTGTTCTCCGTTTATTTGCAATTTCTAATGAGCGCCCAGTAATTAATTAATTTATACCATTGAATTGTTGTTTATCTTATCGTTAATACTCAATTATTCACATAAGTATCTTGTGGGTTTTTTTAAAACAAAAATTTTTTCACAATCACCATAAAGTACACTCCGATTTAAGGATAGTAAGTATAATTTTATTTATCCTTAAAAGTTCAAGGGGATAGCGCGCATGCGTTACCACCAAAAGCTCAAAATGCAAAGCTTTTCATAGATAAACTTTAATGCAGTGGTTCCGAAATGTATCAATTCCTTTTTCTGCACTAGTTCCAGATTGGTTATATATGTATGCATATATTCATCTATATGTATGTTCCGCTTTTAAGTCTGATTCCCCAAACAATTTGAAAGCAATTGATTTCAGCAAAATGAATACTTTATTCTAGATTAGGTTTGGTAAATAAAACGGAAACGGCTCGCAAGAAGTTGGTTTCGAATTCCTTTTCAGAGAATCGTTCAACGGACGATCTGAAAATGAAATAAATAATCGTTGTAGTTATTGTAAAAAAATAAACATTTACATATGTTTGAAAATACTAATAATACCTTGCTGCTTGTCGAACTTTTGCATTATTTTCGGAGGAATTGATAACTATGTGTAGAATGTGTTCAGCATATTCGACAGCGTCTATAGCTAGATAACCATTCTGGGATCCTTCGGAAGCTTCAATGATATCTAAAAGGGGACCACCAGATCTGTGGGCTATCATTATAAGACCAGCTGCCATGCATTCCACAATGCCAATGCCGAAATGCTCATTCCACATGGTATGAAGGCCAATTTTGGATCGTTGGAATAGTTTTAGGAGCTCATCATAGGGAACATTGACTTTGAATTGAACTGAGCGTTCTAGGGACAAATGCTTGGACAAATCCTCCATGTTTTTTAGCCTTTCATAGTCTTCTTCATTGCGACAGGAACCGACAATGACCAATTTCATTTTGTTCCACAAGGTTTCGTCTTTGGCCAACAAAGTCCTCAATTCGTACATTGCTTGCAATTGCAATGGATGGTCCTTTTCTGGACGAAATTGTCCAACAGACAATATAATAATATCGTCGATATTATCCTCACGTTCAAGTTGTTTCAACCGCTTAACTTCACAAGGCGGATAGACACGATGCGTCTTAAAGGGGACATCCCAAATCTCTAGTATATGATTCTCTGTCCATGTCGAATTAACCATAATTGTATCAGAGCAACGGCCAGTCCATTGGTACATCTACAACAACAATAAGAGTTAGAGTAACACAGCACAAAGTAGAGCAAGATAGCATGCTGAAGAGGATGGAATGAGACAGAAGATGTCTGAAGCGTTTTACCTTTGAGAACAAGCGATAATAGACCAACTTCATCCAAGTAAGAAAAGGATTCCTCGCCACGTAAGCCTTGTTGTTATGAGCCGCTTGACGGAATTGCACTTTTCTCAACATGTCTGTGCTGATAATTGGATAATGCACATAGCAGCCTATTTTTGACTTTGCTAGGTAACGAAACAGGGGATATGTAAAGGCATAGCCCATGGTATCTATAAATATATCTGGCGGAAATTTGCAAAGTGCTTCAAAACCAAGGAGCATGGATCCAATACTCTGTCCCAACAACGTAAAGTGCGGATATTTTTTCGCTTCAATCCAATGCCGGTGTTTTAAAAATACAAAACTTATGTTGTCATTATCCAGCGATATGTTGAACACATTCTTCACTTTCTGTAAGATGGCATTCGGTGATGTTTCTATGTCGCCCGTGTAGATAATCAGCTTAATGTTGTCGTATTTATTCTATGGCAAACAATATGTTTTAATGGTAGTTGTTACTTCATTGATCCTAAGGATTTACCTGCAATGCTCGTATGGCACACCACAAGACGCGTTCTCCGCCGCCTCCCGCATTGCAGTATGGATGAAATATGCCGACATGGACTACATTCTTTTCCGTTGAGGAACGCAATTTTTGTTTTCTAGCCAGTAGCCATTGCCGCAGGGAAATGAACAAGATGCAAACTATTATTGGAAGGGCCAAGACCGACCAAAATCTGCAAAACAAAGCGAATATGTTTTTTTTTTGGTTTTAGCGACATCCAGATAAACAACAACAAGTCTCTTCATTTCGCCGGCAGCATATCAGTTTTTCAGAAGAAAAGAGCGAACACTATCAGTCATCGGTGCAGTGAGCCATTTCCGTAATATTCCAAATTCCACGTCAGACAAGTTCTAAGTCGTTAACAAAAACATTGGGTGCAATATGTATTGAATGTTGGAGTGATAGTGTTTATGTTTGTGCACTGCAAAAAGACCACCGACAATGAATGTAAAACGAAACTTAAAAGTTGAAAGTTAAAGAAACAAAATGCAATGAAAATTGTTTATACACACAGTGGGATAAACATAATATTTAAGTAATATCGCCTATTAGTAAGGTTTTTTTTTTTTGCAACACTAGTGAACAGCTGACACCATTGGGTGTTAGCTAACACTTGGAAACAATACCGGTAAAAAAATATTGCCCCTATAAACGACTGTTAAAACACGAACTCGTTCGCTGAAAAAGAAAAAAAATAAATTTACAATATTTAGAGAAAAGTATGGATTGTTTAGTTTAAACTTACACGAAAAACGTTACTCAATTTTGTAAATTTCGTCCTTTAAGCAGCTAAATTTCTTAGACTCAAACTAGTGTTTGTTCTTCTGTTAATTAACAGTGTCCAATAGGAACAATGTTAACGAAATTCAATTTGATAACATCGCCACACACTTTTAACCAGTTAGCAGCACTGTTGTAATTTACAGATTATACAGGCAATCCGTAATAAACAAAGCAATTAAACTGAATAAATAAATAAAGGAAGTTGCAATGGAATACGTACGTTCTATCTGGACTTGCGTAGCTTCGATTTGCACTTGCTGGCACTGCAACGAAGACTTGGGCACGCAGGTAATGTTATTCCGAAGAACTATAAATATATAGACACATTGTTTTTATTTAATATTCTTGTCGCATTTGCGGGCAGGGCATAGAACCAACTGAGAGAACACACCTTTTAGCCGACACAGAGAACCACAGTCCAGCATTACGTAGAAGCAATTCTGTTGATTTAAACAATGACTATTCCCAGTCCCTGCCCAAGAAGGATGATCAGAATGCATTGTCTAGGCTGGTGCAGAACACAGCGATGTGCGTATACTTGATATTGCGAGATATGGATACATAACATCATTTTGGATATTTCAGAAATATGATAAATGTTAGTGCCATGGACTGCCAAAATTTGGAGCATCAAGAATATACGGACAGAATCAAGTTATATTCGCAACGTATGCAACAGATATGGAACAATGTTCAGCATCCTGGAGTCGCTGTCAAAGGTAAAATGATCTTATCCTCTTTATTACCCATGTGTACTTAACTAAAAGCGTTTTCATCTGCAGGTCTTTTAAAAGATGTTCCCAATCATCAATTTTATGCTTCCAAACCAATCTTTGCGGAAGATACAAATCAGGTTATTAATAGCATCAGCGAATGTTTTGCATATATTCATGCTTTTGTTTTGTAGATGACATGGCTTATTGAGAAATCCCACGGGGCTGTTTTGGAAATCCAAATCGACCACAAGGAGTCAGTGGTTGTGCCATTTCGTATACCTTAAACACCCTTGAAAAATAATTCAACTCTCGTTTAAGATAAAGAAACCTCTGGGAAATCAGTTAACTGGCCTTATTATTATATTTAGTAGCTTCATAAGTACATATATAACTAAACGAAACTATTGCTTTGAAAATTTATATCCAAAAGAAGTATTTCAATATGTCTTTTGATTTAAATCATAAGTACTGGATATCTACTAGAAAGGATATTGCACAACTAATAAAGAAGCAGAATCGTCTGAAGAAAATTGAACCTCCCGAAGATAAAGCCATATCATTCAAAATTTTCTCAGAGCTCTATGTCCTCTACGTGGAGCTTGTAAATAAACTAAGTTTCATTTACCATCACACCTATCAAGTGCAGAAACGAGATGTAGTCCGAACGCTTGTGGAAAGCGCCACGCAGCAGCTAATGAAACTGAAGGAAGAACTGAAAAGCATGGAGCTAAGTGAATACGTTTATATAGACAAGGCATTGGTCGCTAAACGTTTGACGCCACGTGATTTGATCATATGGAGATCGCCGCATTTTCTATATCGTCGACCATTGGATGTGCAAAATATTTTAGTTGAAAACAAGTTGTATATGAACGATGAGGAAAAGGAAGAAATAGCATCCAAGGATTTAGTTAAAGTTAGTGAGGCAATAAAACTGATACAAGCCCACGAGAGGGCGCGCAGAGCTCGTGTCTACAAAGCAAATATAAAATACGATAAAAAATTCATTAAAGTATATCAGCGGAAAAAAATCAGTTATAGATTTACATTTAAACCAGATCAAGCCATGAGTATTCCTGTCAAAAGAACCGTATTCAATTCCGATTTCATCAAGTCCACAGAAGCCTGTGATGACATACATAAAAAAGATGTTAATTTAGACATTTATGCTGCAGATGGTAAATATTTTCAAAATTTAATTTAATCCACTGTAACGGAAGCTAACAAGGGCGTAGACTAAACGTTACTTGGGGTGGCAGTTCCCCGTTCCCATTTCCATTCCCGTTCATTTCCCTATTTACATTCTCCCATGTTAGCTAAACCCTATTTAACGATGCTTATTTCAAAATGGCTACCAAGAGAAAGAGAATAAACTTTGCCTCCAAACCTAAAACTTAATTAGATTTAAATCTATTGTCATAAAATTTATATAAATAAATATATGTAGCCATTCGGTAAGCAGTATTCTTCTAATTCCTTGCAGCCGAAGAAACTAGAAAACAAAATAAACTCAGAGAAGAGGCGGCAATAAAAATTCAAGACTTTTGGCGAAATTATCGAGCCAGGAAAATGATCAGAGCCAAGAAGAAGTTCAAAGAGGAATTGTATGGAATGAAGAAAACGCGCAAACTCTTTCGACCCAATCAATTTGCCAATTCTGTACTGGAGATGTACAAAAGTGAGATGTTGAAGAAGAAACTAGATGAAGATTTTATTAAGTTAATCAACGATGAACGTACAAGACTTCTTCAAGTACGCACGCCCTGGATGATGGAGGATATATCCGATCATATACGTGCTTGGTTCCAGGAATTGTGAGTGCAATTTATTAAAATTCCATTCAAAATTGTTCGAAAATTTCCTCGCGATTTCATCCCAACAGCTATGTAAGGACGGGAAACTTTCATCCTTATCCTGAGCCCATCAAAAATGGTACCGTGCTAGTTGTTATAGATGAAACCATGACCCCATTGGAATTTCAGGAGACACTAAACAAAAAGCCACCGACAAAAGAGGAGAAAAAGAAATTGGCCGAAAAGAGGAAGGCTGAGAAATTAAAACAGAAATTAAAAATACGTAAAGAGAAAATGAAAGAAGCCAAGCGTAGAAAAAAATTAAAAGATGCCGGAATCGTTGATGTTGGTTATGAACTTGCCTCGAGCAAACCAATTGGTAAGTTTGTTAACATCTTTTCTTGGGCAAAAATGAAAAAAAAAAAAAAACAATTAACCACACACAGAAAAAATTGAGGAAACAATGAAAGATTTTGCCATCGAATGGAGAAATATTGATGAGTATCTAAATAAAAATCATGATCCCATTAAGGATTGGGTTACTGAAGAGGAATTGTCCAAAATACATCAGGAATTGCGAAATTTGGTTGACGAATATATGAGGTACATAAGTGTAGGCCTCAAGGATATGCTTCAATAAAAATTATAAAAAATGTTCTTTATAATTTAGGGTCGAATATGAATTGCTGAGAAAAGCTCTCGCCAAGGATACAAAGACCAAATACAAGCCCCAAAAAATACGCAAAGCCAGAGATAAGAAGGCCAAAAAGAAGAAACAACCCAAAGATATGACCGAAGACAGAACTCTTGATTCATTGTACAATGAGCTAAAAGATCAGGCCATTATCGAGGACATTCCGCACAAAGACTTTAATGAGTTTATTGCTGATTTCAATTTTGTTGCCGACGACACACGAGATGAAGACAGCTTAACGTAAGTGACTAAACTTTCTTTGAATTATCTCCCAATGAGTCAATCCACTTTTGTGTCATGCAGAACCCTTGGTCCAGCAAAGGGAGATATAAAAATGATAATACAAGAGAGTATGCTGGGCATGGGAGAGTTCGATATAGCAAAACCAAAGTCAATATTACTAATTGGACCACTCAATAGTGGCAAGAAATTGCTGTGTAATATAATTGCATCAGAATTGGGTAAGTGCACATCATTGGAGTGGAATGAATGGGAGATCACATTTCCTTGCACATTTGCCAGATGCCGTCTTCATAAACTTGAGTGCAGAAAAAGTCTACAAATACGCAGACAACATGAAATATTTCTTGCATGTTGTAATGAAAGTGGCTAAAGCCTTTCAGCCGGCCATTCTATATGTGGAGGAGGCTCATCGTCTGTTTTGGAAAAAGGTTCCGCCGGAAGCAAAGGATATTAATCCGACTTTACTTGGTCCATCGATCGCAAAGAAGATACTAAAGGTTCTAAAAAAAACGGATAAGGTCGTCCTTCTGGGCACCAGCAGCATGCCTTGGGCGGCTAAGGCCAAGCTGCAGCGAGTGTTTCAGAAGGTTTTACTAATTCCTAAATGTGATTATGGCACTAGCTTCCTGCTGTGGCTCGAACTGATGACGGAGCATGCCACAGAGGATATCAAGGACTATGCATATTCCGCTCTCGCAAGGGTCTTGCAGGCATATAACTCTGGTGATATTACGGCCAATGTCTTTGATACTCTCAGTGTGGAGCGTACAATGCGTTTACGTACTGAGGCATTGAGTCCACATGAGTTTCTGGAATACTTTTTGAGCAAACAGGAGCCGCCTATGTTTCCACCGGAGCCAAAGGTAAGAGGCAAGGCAAGAAAGAGGAAACTCATTGCATTTCATTTTGTTTTCGTTTCAGGTCATGGAGAAATTTAATAAATGGTTTGGAAAATCAAATAAATTTTTAAAATTGCGACGCAAGTTTATGGCCAAAAAGAAGGCAAAAGAAAAAAAGAAATAAATTATTTAAATTATATTCCAAACACAAAACACAATTAATTGTTCTTTTTATATGTATATGTATATGTATGGAATGTGTGTGTGTGTGTGCGTGTGTGTATGTATATATAATTGGCATTCCTTAAACACAATTTACAGAAGTTTCTAACAGATTTCTAGTAGAAATTACTTGCGTGGCAAAGTAAAATTATGGTAAAAACATTTTTTATTGTAAATATATATATATATATATATATATTTCTAGTCTTCAGTTCTTATAAAATTAATATTAAGACATTAGAGAATACGTTCTGTAAAACTTGTATTTACATAATGTCATTCATTTGTTATCCAATTTATCATTGTTGCGGTAAAAACTCTTCTAATTCTGAATCTTCAATTTCACAGAGTCGAACAGAAATATTGCTATTGGAACCAACTTCGCCGATAGGACGTGGAAAAAGGTAAACTTCCTCGGATGTTTCTGCAAAAAAATAATAAAAAGAATAAGAACAAAACATTTATTTTTGTTCATCTACATCATTGTGTTGTTATTTACCACTCTTTCTCCTTTTGCCAATATCCTTTTTCATAATTGGACCTTCGTTCATTGAGCTTTCACCCTCTGTTTCACTTGGAAAATGGATTGCAGGTAAATATGAGTCGGGATGTCGTAAATATACTTTGCCTGTTCGATAAATAAGTTAATTATTAATATGTACCATTTATTAAAGGGGGTTTTTCTCTCGGGGGTCATACCTGTATTTGATTTATAGTCTTCATTCTCGCTATTATTAAAAGAACTCAGTCTTGATACAGATTGATTACTTGAGTTCGGCATCATGAATGGTTGAATGCAGCTTTCTATTTCGGAGTCCATATACTCGGAGGCAATATCCTCATTTAGAGCGGCTATATCTCTAGTTGGATCGACTTCTCCTGTTAAAAAAAATGATCAAGTGAGGAAAGATGCGATTCGAAAGCGTTTTAAATGAGCAAAGTGACCTTAAGTACAAATAAAGATTGTTAAAAAAAATGTGACAAGGTAGCTGAAGAATCCACTATTGATTTAGGCTTGCATCTTTAGCTAATCTTTAAAATTGTTCGTTTTTTTTTTATCTCTCACTTTGTGGCTTAATTTAGGTTCAAATGTGTGCCCCCTTAAGTATGCAATAGATGAAATTTATGAGCATTTGCAACAAGTCCTTTAAACTGAGTATTGCATACTTTATGGGAGGCGATTCTCCTACCGATTTAACCCCAGTCTATCCCTCTGGATAAACAATTCTTTAGTTACATATATACTTATTTTCTTGGAACTTACTGTGAACGAAGAAAGTTCTTTTAGACTTTGACTCGTTACTGTCGTTACTGTGGAAGCTTGATGAATCAGGTACCTCGGCTCCTGGAACTTCGGTTATATCCGGCAATGGATTATGACTTTTTCGAACCCAATCGGAGCAGTCCCAATGGTACTGGCCATTAGTCAAGGCTGAATAATCAGCAAAACTGGCACTTGATGACGAGTGGCACACATTGGGCATCGCAACCTGAATCAGTTTTCCATTCGACAAGCGGCTCATTTGAGACCCATAGTCTTTTTTAAGATCTGGAAAGGTTAATACCAATTAATAGAGTACCCGCAAAACACTGCTAAATGATCTTGGACACTTATTGTCTCATCATTTGGTTTTGGAGTGTCCCTAAAGCTTGCCAAACCAAGCAAAATGAATTCAAATTGGGGAATTAAGGTGAATTGAGGTGAATTGTGGTGAATTGAGGTGATTTGGAGTGTGAGTAGTATTTGAACAATTAATTGGCTTACCATTATTTAATTTATTTTCAAATGTTTTTAAATGCATCTGTTCAGTCCACTCCTGTTTATAGCTGCCATTATCACCGCCATCGATCGCATTGCAAGCATTTATGTTGACATGTTGATTGGTTCGATTGACCTTTTGATATTCAAAGGGTATATTCTCGAGCTCATCGCCCGCTGAACCGTAACTCCGTAGGATATCCAAATTATTTACAAATGTTGTGGTATTTAAAAATAAATTATCATTCGTAGCCGGCGTATAGCTAATGGGGCGTTGATTTACTTCCAGGTTACTGATTTTGGCATTCGCTTTGCATGTCTTATTATCCTTATCCAGCAGCGAGTTCAAATTGGCTTCCTTGTAGGAGGATTGTTGATTCTTCGCTGACTTGCCCATGCGATTCCTGGCATTAGACGATGCGGATGAGTTTCTCTTTAGGACCACACAGCAGAGTACAATGCTAATGATAACCAGGACAATGGTTAATCCGGATATTATGCCACTTATATGCTCGAGGGAGAAGTTTTTCAGCTTTGTTGAAATGGAATTCGAGTAGAGTGGATCGCCGCAACTGGCTCCGGTGAGATATGAGGGGCAAATGCAACGGAAACTGCCAGCTTCATTGATGCATGTGGCTCCATTGCCACAGGGCTGATTCTCACATTCGTTGACATCGATTTCGCAACTCGGACCAGTGTAGCCGCGGCACAGGCAATGCGACACTCCGTCGCCCTCCTCACAGATGCCCCCATTCTTGCAGGGATTCGGAGTACAAAACTTACCGTACTCACACCGCTTGCCAGACAAATGAAGGGGACACGTGCAGGTATAGTTATTCGGCTCCTGATAATCGCAGCGTCCGCCAAATAGGCACGGTGCCGAAGAGCATGGATCCAAATCGATTTCACACAAATTGCCAGAGAAGCGACTATGGCAGATGCACTTAAACTTGTCCTTGCCCAGCTCCTTGCAAATGCCACTGTTCAGGCAGGGCTGTGCCCCACAAATGCCCAGGTGGACGAGCACATTGGCCGGATCGCATTTGAATTCCACGTTGGTGAACCTCTTCAAGGCGGCAATGGTGCTTCCCCCGGAGATATACAGAGGCAGCGACTCCATGGCAATCTTTATGTTGGCCATGCAACCAACAAATCCCCGCTGTATATCCTCATAGCCAATTATCGATGGATGCGGACGCACCTCGGCGCCCACAAAGATATCATTCGACTGGATATTGAGTATGCCATTAACTCCCGGAGCACTGCCCTGCGAGACGTGCTTGTTGTCCACAATTATCTTGGCACTATTTAGCGAACGCTCCAGCATAATGGTGTGCCATTCGCCGTCCGCTATGTAAATGCTCGACACACTGATGACGCCCTCGCCCGAGCCCAGATCGAATCGGTATTGAACAGCTCCATTGATTATCTCCAAGATGTTGTAGTCCACTTTGCCGCTGGCATACAACAGAGTGCCACTCTGTTGTACTGTGCGTATCTGCAGCGAGTATGAGAATTCGTTTTCCAGAGTATTCTTTGCCTTAATCTTGTTTATCTTATAATGCGCATAGCTTTTGCCGCCAAATGAGACGGCGGTGAGGGAGCTATCATCACAGGTTTCATTGATGCATTTGGATGATTTGATTTCACAGAATGCCCCCGAATAGCCCTTGGGACACACACACTGATAGCCCAATTCCGACTCGGAGGGCACACAGTTCTTCTCCGCCGAACAGGGCTCCGATGAGCAGGCATTGATCGACTCATTGCAATTTTTGCCATCGTAGCCGGCCTTGCAAATGCATTTGCTGGCCAATATATAGGCGGGGGCAGCAAAGCTAATCACATCGGTGGACACAGTGGTTATATTGTTCTTGAGAAGCCGTATAATCTGCTTACACTTGCCATGCACACAAGTGTTCTGCTTGGTCTGACAGAAGGTTGGCAAGATCTCATCGATTACCAAATTCGAACCGTTCTCAATTTCAATTTCCTTGTTCAACAGAGTCTGACGTATCTCATCGCTGGTGAAGAAGGCATCGGAGTCGGGTATAATTTGTTGTTTGCGTACGGCAAATACCACATTTAGATTGGTGTCCGCAGAGCGTCTGGTTCGTAATAATGATGATGATGATGATGATGATGATGATGATGAGTGGCCCTGATCTGGTAATATTTCAGCTTGTAGAGTAATCAAAATCACATCCTTTTGACGACAACGCATTATGTCCCTTATGGAGCGCATAAAACTCTTTCTGTGACTTAGCAGAAACTGTGATGGGGATACCTTGTGGAACCTTATGACAGCCGATTCCCTAACCATATCGATGGTAACCAATTCCACATTCACTTTAACTGTAGAGAACACCGTGAACTTGCCATCTGACACAGAGACATTCAATTTATATTGTCCAATGTCCAGATTGGTAATGGCATATATTTTTCCCGTAGCTTTTGTTATATTAAACAGTTTTGAGGTGATATATTCGGTTTTGGTTACCACCAGACTGTAGGTTAGTTCATCGTACTTATCCTGATCGGAGGCATGAAGTCTGCCTATAAAAGCCCCAGAGAAATCATCTTCCAGGGAATTGACAGTGATCTCCAGCGGTGTGACAATGGGCGGATATTGGCTCTCTTCAATGATTTTCACCTGCACCCAGGTGTCCGAATATAAGGGCGGCGTACCATTATCGAATACGCGTATTTGTATGGCGAATTCATCTTGCAATTTGTGATTGAAACGCGAAGCCGTGCTCAAGGAGCCATCCTGTTCGAGACGAAAGAGTCCTCCCTCATTGCCGGAACGTATATCGAAGGTGTAGGGCGTACTATTGGGCGGTTCATCGGCATCCGAGACATCGAAGGTAATCAATACATAGCCCAGTGGTCGATTCTCCTGCAGAACAATCGTATAGTTCGGACTCGAGAAGACTGGCGTATTATCATTTGTGTCCAGGACAACAATCACAATTTGCACATTGCCACAACGTTGCGGTTGGCCACCATCGCAAGCCTGAATCTCTAGAATGTATTGCGAAATGGTTTCCCGATCCAATGGCCTGGCCACCTCAATAGTTCCATTGATCTCATTGATGGCGAACTGAGCGAAATTGTCACCCCCGTTGATGTTGTACTGCAGTTTGGCATTCAATCCGGCGTCCTCATCATTGGCCTTGACCATGGCTATTTGCTTATGCAGAGCTATATCCTCGGGCACATTAACCCTGTATATGTCCTGGACAAATTTGGGGCTATTATCGTTGACATCCAAAACGGAAATATTCACATGGGCCACATTACTTAGCGGCGGTGTGCCCCGATCGATGGCCTGTATGGTCAGGTAGTAATACTTAGACATCTCGTAGTCCAACGATTCGTTTAGCGTTAAAGCACCCGACTTGGCATCAATTGTGAACTTGTGCTGCTCATTCCCACCGGCAATGTAGTAGAGAATATCGGCATTCACACCAATATCCTTTGAGGTGGCATAAACCGAACAAACCTCAACACCAATTGTTGCATTCTCCTCCACTTGACATGGATATAGCCGCAAACTGAACTCGGGCGGATTGTCGTTAATATCTAGTATGTTGATCAGCAAATTGGCAGTGGTATATAACTTGGGCACTCCATAATCCTCCGCCTTAACGGTCAAATTGAAAATGGATATTGTTTCACGATCAAGATTCTTTTCCAAGCGTATAATGCCCGATGTGGGGGAAATCTCAAAATGATCATTATTCTGACCCAACAGCGAGTATTTCACTTTTCTGTTAATGCCAAAATCCTTATCGGTTGCATGCACTTTTGTTATCAATGTCTGCAATTGGGCATCTTCTGGTATGCTAACAATATACTGATTCATAGAGAATATTGGCGCATTATCGTTAACATCATTCACGGTGATTATTATTTCCGAAACGCATTCATGGGCCAACTCCTTGCCATCCTGTACATGGGCAACGAGTTTATATTTCGCATATAACTCTCGATCCAGAACTTTAATCACCTTCAAGCTGCCCTTATCCTTGTCAATAGTGAAATCATCGGAGCCCTTGCCAGATATATAATAGCGCAACTTGAAATCGTCACTTGAATCGAAATCAATAGCCTCAACATCGGTCAGAATGGTGCCAACTCGTATGGACTCGTTGACCTGAATGTGATAGCGCGGTTTCAGGCAATACGGCAAATTGTCATTGATATCCTTCACTTGAATCTCGACATTCGCCTCGGCAATAAATTTGCCATCGGTGGCCAGGAGGCTTAAATTGTAGAAGGATATGTTCTCACGATCCAATTGCTTGGTAATAAACAACTCGCCCGTCTTGCCAATTTGAAATTGCGATTGATTGTCGCCCGCAATTATATAATAGTTCATCTCCTGTTTCTCAATGTCCGGATCGATTAGCAGAAAGTTATCCAAAACAGTGCCAGGCAAAGCATTTTCGGACACCGCGATTCTATTAATGGGCAATTTGAATTGTTGGGCATTGTCATTGCAATCGACCACTTTAATTGATACTGGAACCTTGGCATCATGCTTGGGATGACCATTGTCGGTGGCAATCACTTTCAAATCGTATTCCGAACGCAATTCCCTATCCAGTGAGGCCAGCAGTGTAATCCATCCGGTGTAGATATCGATATCGAATAGGTTGCTTACACTTTCCGAATCATTCTCGAAATAGTATCTCACATCGCCATTGGGTCCGCTGTCAGCATCTGTGGCGGTTATCTTAACAATCGAGACCACTTTATCGGTATTCTCCGCCACGCTGGCACTATAGAATGAGCTATCAAACTGCGGATAATTATCGTTTTCATCTCGCACATGGATAACCACATCCGCATAGGCATATAGAATGGGCACAGTTGTTGTCTCTGCCACAACAATCAGATAATGCGTCTCCTTCTGCTCTCGATCCAATGTCTGCTCCAGTATCAATTCACCCGTATCAGATACATAGAATTTATCCTGTTCCTCCGATATAGAGAACTTAAACGAATAGTTGCCAAAAATATGCAATTTTGTGAGCACTGTTCCAGGCGAAGTTGATTCAATTATCTTCAAGATAATTGATGTTTTCTCAAATGTCGGCAGGGAAACATCGGGACTAATCACTTCAATCGATACAGGAATATCGCTATGAAAACTCGGTTCCCCGCAATCGGAGGCGCGTACAAAAAATTGAAACATTTGATTTTCATATTTCTTTAAATTCTTTTTCAACTTGATGTTGCCACTAGTCTCTTCGATTTCGAAAACATCTTTTAGTCCTGCATCTTTCGAGCCGTGTACAATCTCATATTTGATGTCGCCATTATTTTTAATATCGTGATCCATAGCTTTTATCTGAAAGAGGCAGTAAGAAAGGGTTAAAAGGGTAATTGAAGCTCAATATTAATATAATTCAACTAAGTTAAGGGAGGAGAAACTGGAGACACCACGCAAAACTATGACCCATTTGAGAGACAATTGCTTGCCAAAACTGCTTTCTTTGTGGGACTAGTTTTGGTGTTAGTTTTGAAAGTATTTTCCCTCTAAACATGATACCATCTTTAGTTATTGTCCTTTACACCACTTACCAAGAGAAGTGAATCATCTGGCTGGGCATCGGAGCTAATAGCAATTTTGTATTCTTTTAGAAAGAAGAATGGACTATTATCATTGATGTCGTTTATCAGGACTTTAAGGGTCGCAAAACCAAATTTACTGCCTCCATCGGTTACTTTCAATAGAATATTATACTCTGCCCTCTGTTCGCGATCAAATGTTACTTTTGATGTTATTAAGCCCGTACTCCGATTGATATCGAAGAACTTTTTCATTTCCTCCGAGTCAATTTCATAATAGAGACTAGAATACTGTCCAATGTCGCTATCGGTAGCCTTTACCTGAGAGAGAGAGAGAGAGAGAGAGAGATGGATTAAACAAAAACCTATTTGAAAAGAAGCGTATTAAGACTCACCGTAATAATATTATGACCATGTAGTAAATTCTCTGATATTTGTGCCTCATAGGCAAAATTCTCAAACTGTGGACTCTTTCTATTCTCGGGCAGAAGGACAATCTTTAGTCTGGCATATGTGGTATGTACGCCATCCGACACGGAAATATTTAATACTGTGTGCGTTTTATCGGTAAAATTCAGCATATTTTGTAGGGTTATTACGCCGCTGTATTTATTGATGCTATACGTTTGCAGGTCATTGCCATAGATGATTTTGTATTCCAAATGATTTGCATCGCAAATATCACTATCATATGCCTTGGGCAGGGCAACGAATTGTCCTCGTTTGGCTGCCACCGATAGCTTGGTGAAAAATGACGGTTCAATGAAGCGCGGAGCATTGTCATTGAGATCTTTCACAGTGATGAATATATTGCATCTGGAACTCAATGACGGTGAGCCGTGATCCTTAACGTGGACGACAATGTGATGAAATTTCTTCAATTCATAATCCAAGGGTTTTTTCAAATAGAGATAACCCTCATTAATGTCTATATAGAAGATTTCCGAATCATTTTCACTGTTAAACGATTCAATGAAATATGAAAGTTTCGCATTTGCTCCCGTATCCGCATCTGTGGCATTTATTTTCAATATCTGTGAGGCGAATGGTGTATTTTCCGGCAGCGTAATATTGTAAATGTCGCTTTCAATTTGCGGATAACAATCGTTTACATCAATGACCGTAACTGAGAGAAAAACTTCCACAAAAATTCCAGAAAAGCTGTCCGTGGCTCGAATTGTTAAATCATGATTTGTTTGCTCTTCATAGTTTAGTTCGCTAACCACATAGATTGAGCCTAAAAAGTAGGATAAAACATATAATAAATAAGGAGAATTGGTATTTAGATTATGATTTTTCAGATTATTGATTTTCATTGGTCAAGGTTATTTAAACTTAGGCTTCTAGTTTACCTGTATTGTAGTCAATTTCAAAATGTTGATCCGCATCGTCAGACGAAATGGTGTATATCAGTTTTCTTCTTAATGGGCTCTGGGCTTCAATGGATATGGACAAGACTGAATAAATTTCCACATCTTCCTTCACACTGACATCATAGAATTGTTTCTCGAATATGGGCATCGAACGATCTATTACCTGTAAGAGGTAACCGATAACAGATAACAGATAAACAGTGTAAATATTGGCTATCTAATAAAAAATTTACCTTCACATTGAGTGAGACTTCCGAGGAACATGGATTAAGTGCTCCATCGTAGGCAGCAACTGTCAGTTGATAATTCTGATTATGACCTTCAACATGCTGTTTAATGGACAACTCGCCGCTCTTTCGATCCAATTTGAATAGCTCGCCGTTACCCTTTTTCAACTCGTAGCGCACTTCACCATTCTCGCCCGTATCCAAATCGATGGCCTTCACATGCATTATTACCGTGCCCTTTTGATCATCAATCGAAACTGTGGCATAATATGGTAAATTCACAAATATTGGACAATTATCGTTTACATCCAATATCGAGACATGAATCGCTGTCACTGCTCGCCGATTGTTGAACTGAACGCCATCGTAATACAGGGACTTTGCCTCCACAAATAGCTTGTGCATATCCTGAATTTCACGATCAAAGATCAGACCTGTTGTTTTCAAAGCACCCGAACTTATGCCAATGTCGAACATTTCGGTTGGATTCAGTATGCGATATTCCACATTCTCGTTCAATGTATTGCCAATGACATTAACTATTCCCAAAGTGGCCACCTTTGTGCTATTCTCAACAGCTGAAAACTCATAGACTTCGTTTTGGAATAGAAAATTTGTATCCGCTGTGGACGCAATGTTCACTTTGACAAGCAGAATGGCCGAAAACATTCCATCCGAGGCACGTATATGCAGCGTATAATCGCTATTTATGGAATTAAAATTTCTAAAAAGCAAAAAAACGAAATCACTTGAGTAAACATAAGTTAAGGCAAAGAAGTAAAATGGACCCACCTGGTTGTTAGAATGCCTGTGAATTGGTTTATTTGAAATCCATCATTAGCATTTCCATCGACAATGTCATAGCGTATGCTATCATTATCAGCATCGTAGGCATTGATGTGGGCCACGAACACATTCTCAAAGGTGGGCAGAAACAAGGTTACGTTGACATCTCTCTCATCGAATATGGGCGGGCAATCGTTGACATTGCTCACGTGTATGATGACATGCGCTTTTGTGGTCGAGTGCAGCTTTGGCTTACCCATATCGCTAACCTAAATACAGCACCATAGACAATTTTATTAGATTCAATTCAACAATTAAATTTTTTTTTTTTTTTGCAATTACCATAACATAAAATGAATAGCTTGCATCCTTCTCATAGTCCAATCGCTGTAATGTTTCAATAGTTCCCGTTGTTGGATCAATTTTGAACATCGATTTGGCCAAATCATCGTTTATGATATATTGCACCATTCCATTTAAGCCAACATCGGCATCGGATACATTTAGTGTAAGATGACTGTAAGAAAGAGAATTATATACACGGTCATCCGGAACTCGTTTCTTTATCAGGACCTGGCACAGCTCGGACAAGATCGGACATCGTCTTGTAGCCTATTCGAATACTAATGAACGTTAGTTCGTTTCCTCCCTCTCTCACACACACGGCATTTGCTATGGAATAACTATAGTTATAGTGATTCAATCGATCTAATTCAGACAAATGTTCTGCTTGCAGCAATATAAAGCTTAAATACGAAATTTGGCTAAAATTGTTTACTAACTAAGAGACTAGTTTGCAAAGATACAGACAGACGCATAGACGCACAGACGGACAGATGGACAAACCTCTGCGCGGCTGAGAGACTTACCTATTTTTTGAATCATGCATACGCTGAACACGTGATCCCACCGTAGCGGACTCTGACACTGTGCCAACATATTCGTTTTGAAGAAAACGTGGAATATTGTCATTTGCATCTAGAACATGGACTATGATATTTTGACTAGACGAGCCGGAAGCCATATTAGTTCCTTGCACAGTCAAGTTAAAGAACCTAAGAAGGGAGAAATAGAATTATTAAAGGAAGTAAAAACCCTTGGACCTTTTCTTACTTGTTGGTCTCATAATCAATATTTGAATTGATCACAATGACGCCAGTTGAGGGATTAATGCGAAAAGTGTCGTTTAGATTGCCAGCAATAATATTGAAAAATACCGATGACGATGAACGCGCTGTCACTTGTGTAACAAATGTTCCAATACTTAAGTTTTCAAATATTTCCAATACAATGGCATTGGGAAAGAACTTTGGCGGATCATTCTCGGACATGGTTACGATAATATGCACTGGTATCTGCGATGATAGCGATGGATTGCCTTGATCTGCTGCCTTTATTTGTAGCATATACTCTTGAACATTATTGATATTTAGCTTGTCGGCTAATGTTATAATACCAAATGTGGAATCAATGGCAAAGACACTGCCCACATTACCAGTGATAATTGAATAACGAAGCTCCGCATTCTGGCCACTATCCCTATCGATGGCCAGAACTTCAGTGAGTTTAGAACCAATTGCAGCACTTTCTGGCACTTTACTTTGTATTATCTTTGCCGTAAATTCCGGATAGTGATCATTATGATCATGAACATTAACGATTATCTTAGCATAGTTCCGTTTGCCCGGTGTCCCCTGATCTTTGACAAATACGACAAGTATATGCTGGGCAGTTTTCTCAAAATCCAATCTCTGTGTGACTATTACATTGCCACTAATCGAATCGATGCGAAACAATGCCAAAGACGATGGATCTTGTGTGGCATGGAGATGATAAAAGAGCTTCTTATCCTCATCCTTATCAGTGGCATGAAGTTGCATTATAATTGACTCTTCTTCAATATTCTCCGATATATTCACATGGTATATATCTTTCGTAAATTGCGGTGTATTGTCGTTTGTATCGATTACTTGGATAAACAGATTCGTGTATATTATATTTGATCCATCAGTCACACTGATTGTTAAATTGTAACACGTTTGTTTCTCATAGTCCAAAGGTTTCGAAAGCAAAATATTTCCATTGTCCCGGCCAATATAGAATGTATTTTCATCATTGCCACCTGCCAACATAACAATTATGTAAATCGTAGTGATGGATAGACAAAATTGGATTCTCTTACCTGATATATTATACCATAGCTGATCATTATCATCATCAATGGCCAGAATTTGCATGACCAAAAATCCCGGCTTATCGTTTTCAGTTAAATCGACCACATTATCAGTTGATTTCTTCACTAATATCGGAGCATTTAGGGAATTCGGTTTTATGGGTATGACAACAATGTTAACTCGAGTGGTTTGACTTCTTTTCGGTGTACCATTATCTTCGGCTCTTATATTGATTTCAAATTCAAAATCAGGCTCCAAAGCTTTCGTTAGAAATATGTGGCCACTTGCGTTATCAATGCGAAATTTGTTTTTTCCTTTGCCGGATTTGATTGAATACGTTATGCGTCCATTTTCACCGTCATCAATATCAATTGCATGCACCTGCGTAATGGGGTTCAAGAGGGTTTCATTTTCCTGTTTCATCCCACTCCATCCCAAACTGCACTGAACTGAACTCACCTGAAATATGGATTCATTGGCAGTGGCTGTAGAAGGAACTTGGATTTTGTAAGCTCTCTGATCAAACTCCGGACTATTATCGTTAATATCCAAAACGTTAACTACAATACGGGTTGTAGAGGATAACATTGGTGTGCCATTGTCGGAGATGGAAATCTATAAATTAAAAATGAGAGAGTGTTTGAGAGTGTCAATTGAATCAATCAATTGTAAATGTAACTCACCTCTAAAATGTGTTCAGCTTGATTTTCTCTGTCCAGTTTGCGTGCTGTTGTCTTAAGAACTCCTGAAAATCATCATTAATTAATTATATTATAACCCCAACTGATAACTGACCCTGGACATTTACCTGTTATGGCATTGATTTCAAAATAGCCAACCAGATTGCCAGATATGATATTATATGTAATCGATTGGGTATCATCTCTGTCGGGATCTATGGCTGTCAGTTTGATTACTTCAATATTTTCGGGACTTCCCTCTGTTACATTAACATAGTAGACGGGTTTCTTAGTCAGGGGTATATTGTCGTTTTCGTTTTGAACTTCTATGTACACCTTTAAAAAAAGGAAATATTGTTAGTATATAGGGGAGCTTAAGCTCTTTAGTGGGGGGGGGGGCTTACCTCAACACAATTGCTTAGGGGAACTATGGCATTATCCTGGGCGCAGAGGGTTAACCAATAGAAACTTTTCGTTTCCGCATCCAATTGGGATAGAGAGTGAATTGAACCTTTGTCGTTAACCGAAAATATGCCAAGGCCATCGCCACCAGTGATGGAGTAGCTAATTTTGGCATTCATATCAATTTCGTCCATATCGCGGGCAGTAACATTCAATACGAATGTGCCCTTTGGTCGATTCTCTCTGATTTTACCCTGGAACACAAAGTCATCGAATTCGGGAGCGAAACGATTTTCATTAACATCAATTATCTCAATCACAATTGGCATATCGGATGTTAGGGACGGACTGCCGCCATCAATGGCACTCACAACAAGGTTGTGCACTTGTCGATTCTCGTAGTTCAAGTAGCCCTGCGTACGTATGGCACCCGAGTATTTGTCCACCTGAAAGAGACCCTCATCCTGGGGATCTTCTTTGAGGGAGAAGAGTATGTTGGCATTTGGTCCTATATCCTGGTCAATGGCCTCGATAACGGCTATCACTGTGCCGCGTGGCAAATCCTCGCGTACCTTGAATATATACTCTTGCACCCCAAACACCGGAGCATTGTCGTTGACATCGTCGACCAAAATGTAGACCAGTGCCTCCGAGGACAGAGTGGGCGATCCGCCGTCCTTTGCCGTAATATGCAAGGCATAACGATCCTGTTTCTCGCGATCCAAGGGTTTATTCAATAAAATGCAGCCCGTTGTCTTATTGACAATGAAATCATCACAATCGACCGATAGTTCATAGGTTATATAACCATTGATACCCGAATCGGCATCTGTTGCATAGAGGCAATAGATAATTGTGCCAATTCTCGCATTTTCAGTCAGTCGAAAGGTGGCCAACGATTTTTGGAGAACTGGAGCATTATCATTTACATCAAGTATGGTTATTGGCAGCATTTTTGAATGCGATTTCATGGGATAACCCAAATCATAGACGGTTATATTTAATACATATTCATTTTGCCTCTCTCTATCCAGATAACCGATAATTTTCAACTCTCCCAAATCAGGATCGATGCGAAAAACCGAATCGTAATCTCCATCGGATATCACAAACACCAATTTGCCATTGTAGCCCAAATCTCGATCTCTGGCCTCAATCCAGGCCACAGTCTCACCCAATTGGGTGCTTTCGTTTAGAAATAACTCTTGGGGAAAGTTTATAAACTCCGGCCTATGGATATTCTGACCATAGCGACTGGGCGTTAGGGTTAGGTCACTTAACACCGACAAGGAGACACTTTTCATGTTGTTTTTCTCTGCCAGGGCCAAGGATTCGGCAAGTCGACGGGCTACACCCGTCTCGCGGCATTCGAATGAACCAAATCCTTGCAATATATTCGAGTCTTTGTTCAAATTGTCAATTAGTTTAATGTTAATAGTAAGTTCATCTGAAAAATGGGTCCCATCTGTGGAGGATATTTTGAGTATACGATTATCGATGGCAACATCCATAAGATCACAGCCAATCGATATTGTGCCCGATGTGGGATCCAAGTTGAAGCAACCATCCTCATTGCCAGTTACCGATCTATATGCTATGACATCGCCATTATCAAAATCAATTGCCGACACGGTAAATATATCCGAGCCAATTGGCGCCGATTTCAATATTTTGCCATAGCAATTGATTCTCTCAAATTGCGGTCGATTGTCATTGATATCTCGGACAGCAATGGACAATTCGATTTCAGTCTGTCTTCTATAGGGTAAACCCCAATCGGATGCACGTATTATCAATGCATAATTCCTTCGCATTGTCTCGTAATCGATCAACGTTGTTGTCCTTATTATACCTGTGAAATGATCGATTTCAAATGGAACTGTATTCAGATTTGCAATACTATACGATATGTATGCATTCTCGCCGGAATCTCTATCCTTGGCAGCGACTTTAGCCACAAAGGAGCCAGCCAAATTGTTTTCGTTAATACTTATATTTCGATTCATATTCTCGAATATGGGATCATTATCGTTCATATCCTGTATATTGATTTTGACCTTTGCCGACGATTGTTGCCTTGAGCCAACATTGGCCTGATCTATCGCCGATACAGTCAATGTGAATATTGATTTCCTTTCCGCATCCAGCTGCTTCTTTGTGTAGAGCATGCCAGAATCGGGATTAATGCGAAATTCGCCTCCTTCATTGCCGCCAACAATTTCCAAATAGACCAGAGCATATTTGCCTAGATCAGGATCACTGACCTTCAGACGTATCACTGGCATATTAATTGGCGCTGTCTCCGGTATGGATACTTCGTAGATCTCTTGTGTAAATATCGGAACATGTTTGATTTCGGGTTTCATTTGTATAGAAACTGTTTTATAGGTAAATCTGGACGGTGTGCCCAGATCTTCAGCTCGCAGTGTTAAATTATAGATGAAATTATGTTGTTGCTGGCTCAGCTGTGCGAATTTATTAAGCTCTATGTAATACTCATTTTTAGTTTCTGATGGCCTTAACAGGAACGTTCCATCGGGATTGCCATCGAGGATTTCCAAACTCTTAATCATGCCACTTTTACCCAAATCTTTGTCGTTCACCTTGACAATTCCATAGACTAATGAATCGGAAGTAGGTGTGACACTTGAAAAGGTTGTGGCATGGATTTCAGGTGCATAAAAGTTGACCTAAATTAAAAAGAAATGAAATCAATCAATAAATCGAAAGCATTTTAGACAAATTTAATTATTTAAACTTCTTGTTAACGCAGGCAAAACATTTGTCTGAACCAAACTGATTTAACCACTAGAACTATAGTTATCAGTCGAAAACTATATTCCAGAGCTTTAATCTCATTCATTAGCAATTGAACTTGAACTTCTGTGATCATTCTTCTTACCTGTTTCACCAATATTTGCACCTTGGATTTGCTAGCTTGATGATTCTGTTGATTAATCGATGAACCTCGATCATTTGCCAATACTGTGAGATCGAAACTGGAATGCTCGGCATATTCAAGTGGCTGCAACAGGGTTATATCTCCTGTCGTTGGATGTATGGCAAAGTATTCGCTATCCATTAGGAAACTGTAGTAGATTTCACCATTAATGCCCAAATCGGCATCATCGGCTGTCACCTTCAGTATACTCTTGTGTTTGGGCGTATCTTCGGGCACGGTAACAGCATATTCGGTTGGATAAAATAGTGGACTTAGATCGTTTCGATCTAATACTTGTATATGAACTGTTGTATCAGCTTCAAAGCTGGAACTTGTATTCGTGTCATTCAAATAATTTACAAGTGCCCTTATCCTTAATGTATATTCTTCGGTTTTCTCTCGATTTAGCACTACATTGCTTGTACGTGTTCGTATGGCTAAAAAGGCATAGTTTCCAACCAATTTCTCTTCCGCTTTAAATACCTTATCCTTATCTCCATTGATTATTCTATATTTTACATCGCAATTCGGCCCGATTTGTAATCCAGCCAATCTCTCATGTATGATACCCTTAGCGTAAGTCTTTCCAAGACTATTCTCTGGGATTGTAACATTATATACATGATGGCTGAATCGAAAATGGTTTTCCAATTCTTTATTATTGTTGCTATTGTAGTTGTGGTTGTGATTGTGGTTGTGGTTGTTGTTGCTGTTGCTGTGAAGTGCTGCTGCTGCTGCTGCTGCTGCTGCTGGATGTTTGTTATTATCATCTTGGCTTTTGGAATGTACATGCTTTGTTAAACAAAGATAACACGTTAGTAATATCCATTTCCACAACATAAATTTACTTCCTCTAACATGTACAACATATTGTTTAATCTTCATGTTAGACTTTAAACAGTTATTATTTCACATATTATCCAGTTCTAAAAAAGGAAATAAACACACAGAGAAAACGAATACACAAAAAATGAGAAAATACATTTCAAAATCAATAGACAATTATTTATTACAATTGAAACATGAGATCATCACCACAAAAACCCCCCTGTCCCCCCTCCCCACTAAAGTATGCAATATAAATTCAAAAGGTAAGTCAAAGGACCTCCTTGTTCTCATGACTTGTGGAGAAGCCTGGAGAATCCTAAAATGTTGCATACCTTAGGGGGTCCTTTTTTTTATTTTTATAGAAAGTTGTCTGGCGAGTAGTTGTAGTTTTTTATCCGCATTTATCCGAGTACTCTGCAGAGTTCGACTAAACTCGATGAAAGCCTCCTCGCGTGTTATCCGAGAATATTTTGGTTATAAATTTACATTATCCCTAATAACCAAAAACCCTGTACTGTAAATGTGTTTGATCTGAACCAAATTTAAATCAAAAATAAGCACAAATCAATCTAGAAAACATATTCGATCGATATTCTCTTAGCAAGGAGCATTTTTGTGTTACCGAGCACAAGTTTCAGTTTTAGATAAACAAAGAGGTATAAGAATGAACAGTTCTAAGTTCCCAGATTTCCCTGAAGTCTATAGAGGTCAGTGAGAACTAAAGACTGGAGATCATGTCGTTACTGATCCATCGATTGCGACAAATTTGAAGGGTTTAGTCATATATCTTTGGGGAAATAATTGACCCACAATTTGTTTTGCTTCATCAAAAACTCCTACCCTGAGATGTTTCTAAGTGAATTGGAGCAGATGTACATATTTCTGCTTAAAAACGTATCTTTTAGCCATTTCTCACAAAATAATAGCCGAGGCAACTAGTCCTACCCCTTCCCCAATCCTGTATGACCCTTCCCAGTTCAAATTCGTGTATCTTGGACTCTGATCGTCTGTAATGGATCCAATTTGCATTCTCCAATTCTTAATTAAATGAAATTATCCCCAACTCAATACATTGCTGAAGCCCGTTTGCCTTTATATTTAAATAGATAAAAAAAAACCAAAAGAAGCAAGCTCAAAAAGATATTTTCCATAGAAAATAATGTGTCATTTCATATTTCATTCGAAGTGCATTATTGATAAACACTCTTGCACAAAAAAATTATATCTTATCACTGTTGATGAGTATTTTTCTACGCAATTAAATACACAAAAAAACAAATTAAATGGGACTTAGGTTCGGCGACTTAAATTTCATGTGAAAAATCAAAATGAAAGTGCGCCAAAGTACTTGAAAAATATTGATTTGTGGCAGCATTTGGCAAGTCAGCTTTTGTTTATATGTGGGTGGTCCATTTTCTTAAGTTCTTTTTCAGAATGTAAACATTGGCAGAAGGTCTGAGGGGAAAATTTATTATGGCCCACCGAATCGCTAGTAGTTTGTGCGGGGGCCAACAAAGTGAACAATTTCAACTACTTGAAAATGTTTATAAAATGCTCCAATTGCTTTTGATGGTTCGAGAGACATAAACAGAAATGAAAATCACTCAATCGAATCATTTTTCAAGAAGTGACAAAATATATATTGATGCATAAATCGCCATGAAATGATCAAATTAATATGGTAGACAGCAATGGCGTAGAAAGGGCCTGAAGGGGGGAATTTTTGACACCGAACCCTGAGTTTTTAAACGGATCCTAATTTGAGGGTATTCCTTCTCAAGCCTGAATACAGTTTTATCCTCCATATCTGAGACAAAAAGGTGCATAAAAGATGTACATATGTAAGAAAGAAACTTTGTTTTGAAATAGTTAATTCCTTTCTAAGTGATAAGGGTCCTTCGATGCCTATTAATCCTAAAAAGATGGCTGTGGAATGTACATAGTTTTCAACTAAGTAAATCTTCTGGGCTCTAAAAAAGTAAAATTAAATAATAAATACCAGCTAAAATAGACGTCTTTAATGTTTTTTAATATAAAATTGCAAAACCTCTTTTTATACAAGGACCTTTGGCCAATCTAGGGGTAAATTTTGTGGGGTTCCAAAGGTTTTCTTGCCGAAATTATTTTTAAAATTATTTAAAAAAATTTTCAAAAATCACTTCTAGAGAGAGAAACTTCCCTCATTTAATTTCCAGTGGATTCACCACTGGCTAAAAATACCAAATATGATGGATCTAACTTTAATTGAAGCAATATCCCATTGGATTATATTAAGGTAGTTTCAGATAGGCCATTTAAGTAACAGGGAGCAGGAGCTGGACCTACTCCCTATTGTCTTAGGGTAAGTCCGTCACTATTAAGGGTTTAAGAGGGTCAACTTGTAATGCCATTCCAAGCCGTATTTTGGTCATTTCTCTGGAGCTATATATAACTGATTTCCTATTTTGATCTGCCTATGGGAACAAAATATAACGTAAATGCTCTGAGACCATAAACTGGTGGACCAGGGGTCCCTTAATGACTCCTAGTCAAAATGTTCCATTCACCAAACATGAGAAACACAGAGACATGCTCAGGTAATGGGCAAATATTAGAACCAACTCGCAGCATTTGATACACTCTCTTTCTCACTAGGTGATGCCAACTTCTAACCACAATAAATATAACCATTTGGTAAGTGTATAGTCAAGGCTGATTTATCTCTATCTCTCTTTCTATCACTTTGTCTGTTGGTAGATTTGTTCCGCACGAAATTATTTACCATTTACCACCGAGTATTAAAAGTTGGTCGTCTCACTCAAAACGCGTCTTCACACTAAGAACCCAATCGATCACGGATTATGTCTTGTAATTTCTAAATACACATTCATTTAGCTCTCTGCCTTAGGAGGTGCATTTATGTATACATTTATGTATACATATATGTATTAATGTAACACATACTAGTAAAAAAAACCACTGCGTTGCATGTGCACTTATTGCGTGTGTGTTTGATGTGTGACACACAGACACACATATGCAGTTCAATTGCAAATGATTAATCAAGAGTTCAGTTCTTTAAGCAATACAAAATTCTGATGTCATTTTGCAGCCATATTTATACATACACTATTTAAACAGAAGTTTTATTTACACATTGGTACTTTTATTTTATAAAAACTAAACACTAAGCTGAGCCGCTTTTAACAAAGACTTCAACAAACACACACATATGGTTTATGCTTCAGTGTGTGGGTAGTGACTGTGTGCGTGATCGTTTAGTGTGACCGACGTGTTTACTTTAAGTTGGTAGCGCCACCGAGCCGGAGGAGTTGGAGATTTTAAAATAAAGTTGGCAGTTCACTACAAATTCAAATTCAAATTTCAAAATATAAGTCCAAATACTTTGGAACGATCCATATAATGTACTAAATCCACGGTCCATTATGTCTATGTAATTTTGATCCTTTCTGACCTCAAAGTCATAATTTTTTTAATATATTTTTTTTAATCCAAGACAGTCTTGCCCAGTTTATAATAGTTTAAAACTGAAAGTCTTCAACAAGTGTTTTAGTCTTTGAAAATTGAAATGCCTTTTTCTATAATTCTAACTTGAAAGTGATAATCCTTTTTTGAAACCCTTTTTTCGTTTAATATCTTTTCCAATGTCCTTTATAGAAAACCTAATTAAAAGTCATTTACAAAACTGATAAAGTCAACATTATGTTCAAATACTCTTAATTCAAACATTTTGATATTCTCTAAGAAATGGACACACCAAATTAAATAGTCAGCCAGGTATCCACTTTAAGCATTAAAGGGAAACGGGAGATATTTAAATTTTTACCACATTACCCGTTTCACCTTGTGTATCATTGTGTATCTCTTATTCCTATTTGCATTCCCATTTGCTCCATACAATTTTTGATATACATTTATATATGTAAAAACGTTTTTCAACTCAAGAAGAACGAAATGGAGCGCTCCCTATGAGAGGGTGTCGATGTGTCGGGGGTGTTGGTATGGAAATAGGACTCAATGACACGGCATATCTTTGTTATTTTGACTGGGGCTATATTTACATGTCTGACTGCGGAACCCTACATATATAAAATCCCTCCTTTTTTCATCGGCACTGCAGCTTTTAACTCCGAAAACAATGAGCAGCAGTTAAATTTTGCTTTTATTCTACGATCTGCGGAAAAGGACACTAAAATATAAATGTTTTTTAGATGAGTCAAGCACGAGTACAACTGCTACTCCTCTTCCTCCCTTTTAATTGTTGTCTTGTCGTTTGCAATCAGTTTAAACAGAGGAAATCATTAAATTCTCAATAATAGGAATGTTTTCACAACACTTTAGCAATTTATCTTCCTATTCCATGCGGCTTTCAGCACATATTTCACACAAATATTTCACACACAAATGCCGACACATATTTATTATATAATTTTGTTAATAAATTATTATTCCAAAATTTGCTTTCACTCGATTCTTTCTAATTCAATTCTTTGGCTTCTAATTCAACGCACTCATAAGGTTAAAAAAGTGGAAAAAAAAAACATTTCATTTGATTTGATTTTGTTTTGCGTAACTTTGACGTTTCTCTCAGGCAATTATGATAAATGTAATATATTCATTTGCATGTACGAATATTCCCAAATATGTTCAAGCATACAAAAAAAAAAAAAAAACACAAAAAAATAGAATTGACAACAAAGCATACTTTTTTTTACTATTTATTCAATGGAAATTCCTCAACATGCTTGATATAACGCGTCACGCGATGGAAACTAATTCAAACCGCGTTCAACGAGAACAGAAATCCTACTGAATGGGTTCACTCCGTTCAACTAAACTTCGAACCATAGGCAAACCCAAAAACATTGAAACGAACTCAAAAGTGCGTATCGAACTCCAACCAAAAGGACTTTCCTCTGTCGACGGGGGAAATAACGGTACCTTTGCCACTGATAACACATCCTTCGGCCCATGCATTTGGCTTAAGTGGAAATCACGAGACTGACTTCAATTCAAATTCAAATCTGAGTTTGGAGAAAAAATATTCAGATTCAATAGAATTTCACAAAAGAATTTTCCTAATGCGTCACTTAAATTCCGCTTTTTCCGGTCTCATTTGTTTTGTTTTGTAAAAATAACGTATAAAAGTTAGTTCTCAAAGTAACGGTAAATAATAGTTATAATAACAGTACTCCTCTCATTCAGCACATTTTAAATGGGTAAGTGTATCGGCTGCTGTTAAACCAAACAGAAATCCTCCCCCTCCAATCGAAAATCTTGTTTAATCTAAGCAGATAGTTCTTGTTGTTCCCATTCTATAAAAGATTTAATTCATTTTGCATTCTTCTAAAAACGAACCGAGACGACTTATCGTTTTCTTAGGGTTTCGATTGCCAAAATTTAGCAATTTTAATGACAAGGACTTGATATAATTCCATATTGTTGACTTTTTTGAATTGCAGTTATTTTCACAAAATTCGAGGAAAAGTATGCAACAATTTGTTGATTCAAATATTGAAATTTTTAAAATTTTTTAAAGATAATTTACCAAAGTAAGGAAAATTGGTAAAATCAGTTAAGCAAATTTAACAATACAGGGAAAGTCCGTTTAAAAGAAGGACTTTTGAATATCGTAAGACTGCAGCAGCCCGCTGGCTCACTCTATGAAATATATTTTAGAGTTAACATGACAATAATTTTAAAGAATTATGGCAATTGATATAATAATTTAATACGGTCTAATTTTAGTGGCCAGAATGTGCTATACAACTATTTCCAATTCAAAGGACTTTTGCATATCGTAAGCGCACTCTTTGGAGTATATTTGAAAGCCGATACCAGACTTATAGCAGTTAATATTATAAAGATTTAATTCATAATTATAAAGATTATAGCCAAATTTCAGTGACAGTAATACTGATTTTCTTAGCTTTTCTTGTTGAAATTACAAAACTTTCCTCGAAAAGAAAAGAAAATTATCTTAGAAGAAAATAAAAAGTGCTTTAAACAGAAAAAATTTTGAGTTTAGTACGTGCGCTCTGTAGAGTCATCTATAAAAAAATTTTTGGAATAAATCGTACATTAGCGCCCTCTTAGTTTTATATTTTAGGTCCAGTGCTGCCCCAGGTCTAAACAAACATCCCCGATAAGTTATCGACCTGCCTAAATTCGTTTGCCAACACTTTGCCAGTATTTATTGATAGGAGGCAAAAAAACAACCCAGCCATAACACATTGTCAGAAATTATATATTATACAGTACATAGCAGAGTCATAGCACAGATTATTGCTATGAATAAAACTGCAATTGGGATTGCAGCTGGGGTAGCTGGCACCTTGTTTATAGGTTATTGCATATATTTCGACAAGAAGCGTCGCAATGATCCTGAATACAAGAAAAAAGTTCGCGAGCGTAAGTTACATATAGACCACAAATTACTCATGTAAACTTATTTGCCATAAACATATACTTTTAGGTCGCCGTCGCAACCGTAAGACTGGGTCAGCTAAACCTGGAATGCCCAATTTGAATGACCATGAAGCTATTGAAAGGTATGCATTTTGCCTTAAATTTGGTTATATAATTCAAAGTTTACACGTGCTCGTGCAATTGCGAACACAAACGCTTAATGGAACGGTCTGGTCTGGTCTTTCTTATGTCGGTTGCGGCATGTATGCCACCCATAACACATACAGATAACAAATGGGCAGCATCAGCCCGACGTCGCCTAGGAAACGACTCTATGCATGCCTTTGTTTGTGGTCAAAGAAATCGTCTCTCTTTGATTGGTCTTATTCGCAATATTCTTATAAGCGTTTCATTGATTTAAACTAAACCCTCTGAATTCTGTTTAATTTTCAGATACTTCCTTCAGGAGATACAATTGGGCGAAACATTGATAGCTCGTGGTGACTTTGAGAGCGGTGTGGAGCATTTAGCAAACGCGATCGTTGTATGCGGTCAGCCGGCACGTCTTTTACAAGTACTTCAATCATCCTTACCGGCTCAAGTATTTGCCATGTTGATTGTCAAAATGCAGGAATTTGGTACTCGTGCTGCTGAGGCGAACGATGGACAGGGCAGTCTCCGTTCGGGGCCAGCAGAGAGCACAGCCCAAATACTAGAAACTTCAGGAAGTGGCATTATAGATGACCTTGAATAATATTTGGTGGAATGTAAATCCCAATGAATGGAGAGAATATATAATAGAAATTAAGGGCTTCATCTTTTAGTTTTCTAATATTCTATATATATACTGTACAAATACAAAACAACATTAATTTCTAAATGTTCCCAATACACTTAAATAAATATGCATAAACTGTTAACAACAACATATACACTTACCAAGTCTTTGGAACAACAAAATGTCTGTTTATACATATATTCGGCCCACAAATACATTAATAAATTGGCAGTATTTTATTTTTCTCAATGCATTAATAGATATTTATATTTATTTAGTTATTAATCAGAGCACATTCATTTAATGGGCAATTTCAATTGGATTAAAACGATTGCAAAACACTTCTGAAGCGATCCAAAACAATATTGGCATGCTGTTCCTTGAATATAAGAGCTGGCCGGAAACGTATTGAGATGTCGCCACAGCCGCCTGTCTGTATGCCCTTCTGCTTTAATTTAGTTACTATGGAATCTCTGGCCTTGGAATTGGCACAATTGATGGCCAAAAATGTGCCCCTGCCCCGTGTAGAGTTTAGGATATCGGGAAATTCTTTTTCTAAACCTAATAGACCCGATTTTAAGACTGCCCCAGCCTTATTAACATTATCCAACAGTTTTTCGGCATTTATGACATTGATAATTTCTTCTAGCAACAATATTTTGCCCGGATCCCCCATCCAGGTGTTGAAAATGCGATAAGGTTCATTCGGTGCGAAATCATCATTGTGAAAATAGCCACCCAATTGCAATTTCTTACTGAATGTGACAACATCTGGCGGATGCTCGAAGTTAAAGTGCTCATGACACCAAAACTTGCCAGTGCTACCGCCTCCCGTCTGCACCTCATCGATAAGCAGGGCTACACCATTCTTTTTGCAAATTGCTTGCAGGGCTCGGAAAAATTCGGGTGAAGCTTCGTTATCGCCGCCTTCACTTTGTATGGGCTCCACAACAACACCAGCCACCGGTATATCCTTCTTCTTATAGACCTCAATCAGCTCCTGGACTTCGGCCAAACACTTTTCATCCTCTCGTTTGTTTTCAGCTACATTCTCATCCAAAGGATATTTGTACTGGGGGAAAGATGCAATGGGCCAATCGAATGATGGCACATCCAGCTTATGAATATATTTCGAATGTGTGGTGGACAAGGCACCCAAGGTGCGCCCATGAAAAGCTCCCTTGAAAGAAAGAATGCTCAGCTTAGGTGCTCCTGGCGGCATATTAATCATGCAAGAATTCATCTCGTTCTCGGTAAATCCAGCATTTCCCCTCATCTTATTTTGATACCTGTCAAACATTGAAAAAAACTTCAAATTTGTAAAGGAATTATATAAAGAACTAATCTTAGCACTTACCAAATAAAAATACTTTTATATGCATTTTCATTTGAACATGATCCGCACATCATTGTCGTTATTTTATTTAAACCCTTTGGTGCAATATTGCCTAGAACCGAATGAAGTTTTGCTGGCCATTCCTTGCCAGGAAAGACGCCCAATGCCGGTCTATTAATCAGAGCTGCAATATGTCAACAAATTTTCAAAGTGTGTCTCAAAATTTTAACTCTTCTTTTGTATTTACTTTTCAAGTTATTTTCATTTTTGAACACATTTAGGAGGTTTGGATGATTGTAGCCCAATGGAACCGATGAAATTTGTGTGTAAACATCAAGCAGAAGATTTCCATCGACATCGCAAACATAATTTCCAGTTGATTTTTCATAATCGGCAAAAAACTGTACGGTACCAGTAGCCTAGATATATATGTATGTACATAAATATGTTAAATTAATTGATATCAACAGGTCAGAATAATAAAGCAAAATTTTTAGCTTCTTTCTATACAACTTGAAACGCATGAAAATGGGAAATGTTTTATAATAAAGCCTTGGCCAAACCTTGTCAGAGGTCCTCTAAAGGACATGTGTGAAAAATTTTGCTACTCATTCTTATCTACATGTGTATGAGGCATGGCACTTATGCAATAAATGCAGTTACCAACATTTAGACACTTTCACTTTTCACACACCTTAACCGTTATACATATGTACATATACAAAAAGCAATTGATATTTGTTGTAACTTCTATTCTCACCTGAACAGCATTTAATTTATTTTTAAGTTCAATTGATTTCGGTCCGGGAATCTCCTTTGTTTTAACAATTGGCTCTTTGGGTTCCTTGAGCGTGGAGTATGCACAAACATTACTGCGATGGAGCTCTACGAGAAAAAAAAACAAATGTTAATTTAAAAATGTTTTTTTTTTTTTATTTACACAGTTTTTAATGCAACATACGAGGTAAATTGTATTTGTGTTTTAGATAATTATGCGCCTTTGGCAATGCATTTAGGCAAAGTTTACTCATTTTTCCGCGCCAGGCCAAGACTCGATCCGCATAAACAGACAAAAGGGCACTAAATATCAATATAAAACCTTAATAAATTACCACGAAACTAAATTTTCATCATGGTGTGTGTGTACATTTTGTTCATATATGGGCATACATAGGCCGTGTATGTATGGACTCACAGATATTCAAGAAGTTCACATTGAAAAGTTATTATGGTTCTGCGACAATTACATACAATTGCAGGTAACTTTTACATTGTTTCTCTGTAAAAAGTACATGCATATGTTTTATTTGTTTCGCAAAACCAACAAAAAAAACATCTGTTTTTCTACATTTTCTTTTAAAGCAGTTACCTTTTATGCCGCGCCGTCTTTATCCGTATTTAACGGCTTAAAAATGTAAAATTATACGTATACGAAAAGTGAGCGATTAGATATTGACTGTCTGAAGCACTTTTAAGATTTCCATTGAAGTAAAAAATTATGCGATTCCAATTTGTATTTATAATCCATAAGCGAAAAAAAAATAAAAAAAGGAAATGCAACAAAATTTAAAAAAATCACTTCTTTTGCTCCACTTTGGATAAAGTGTAAGTAATTACACTCAGGCATGTTTCACATTCCAATTTAAAGTTGGAATTAATTGGAATTGAAATGTGGATAATTAAATTCCGTTGAATTTTAGTTCGTACAACTGGACTTCTGAAACATAAAGCTATATTTTTCCAAACAAATGTTTATTAACTTAAATGCCATTTCACGCATTTCTAAAATATTTCTTTGAAGAACGAAAAGAACATTTTTTTTTAAATTTTTCCCAGAAAAATTTAAATTTATATGACATAACAAATTATATAAGCTCTAGTGCTGAGATTAAATAACATTACTAAGAAGCAGCTGAAATGTAAAGAAAACAAGAGACAATTTACAAGAAACACTGAACTAAATTAAGGACATGTTTTAATGAGGTAAAACCTTATCCGACCTTTAATTATTTTATTAAAGATCGCCTCAACGAATTAATTAATACGAGAGACGACTTCTACATTCCAATAGATAAATATCAATATAGTCCAAAAAACCAAATTATGGAATGGTAATTAAAAAAACAAAGAACAAACCATTAAATTTGTTGTTAGTTTTTCAATGTTTTATTGGCTTTTCTTGAAGTTAAAGTTTTGAAAATTACTTTTATTTCTATAATTTTCTGGCTTCTAGCCTAGACTCTGCTCAGTTTTCATTATATAAAAAATAAATTGCGTAATTACTTTGACATTGTTGTTAGCCGTATTCGCATGTTGGCTAACGTGAGTAATAGCAATTATAATTATTGATTAGGTTGTTCCTCAAATACATACATTGCCAACCTTTTCTAAGAAGTGTTAGCTAAGGACTTGCATTATGGGGAAAGAGAGTCATAAGAGCCTAAGTAGTTAGATAGGACTCTCCTCTTTGCCAAGGGCTAGTCCTTTTTAGTACATTTTACTAGTTATTGCCCTTGCCTTGTCTCTTCTTCTTTGTGTGGTATATGACGTATTTTCGATAAGGAATTGGACGATTTTCATGATGATTAACACTTCATATAGTCGAACATACTTACTTTTTCTTTTAGCCCGTTTATGTATAAATAACTATTAACATAAGGACACTTGGCAAAGAATCGTTACTAGATTTGACCCAATTCTCAGCGCTACGAAAATTATGAAACCGAGATTAAGATTTCGATCTCTAAACGAAATCCCAGTAAAAGTAAAATCTTTATATTCCTCCCATTTATAAGATAAAATTTTGTTTCTAAAGGAAATCCCAGTAAAAGTAAAATCGTTATATTCCTCCCATTTATAAGATAAAATTTTAGTTAATTTTTATGAAATAAAAATTGGGTTGGTTCTCTGAGGTAATTTTTGGTTAAATTGAAAAATGGAAAAAAATCACAAACTTCTGTTTTTTTTTGTTTTTTTTTTAAGTTTTGTTAAGCCTTTCTGTAATTGTAATAAATATTTGGGGGGAGGATACAATCTATAATTAATATTAAGAATTTATTTATTGTTAAAAATAATTTTGTATAATTATTTCAATTTAAACAATCGCAATTGCTTTATTCATGTTTAAATGATTATTGCTTGTTTTTAAGTAGTATTTAAATTAATGTGTTTGCGGATCACACTGTAATAGCCGAACTATCGAAGGGTCACTTTTCGCCCCTTCTATAAATTCTTCCAAACTTAGTTTTCCATCTTTGTTTCTATCCATCTGACGAAAGATTTTGTCCGTCCTCTTTTCAGGAGTGCTTTCGTCTTCCGGCATTTTCATGACTGAACCAACCATTTTATATATTGCCTGTGAGTAGAGACAAGAATGTTTAGAACAAGGACAATTTGGATCCGGGATCTTCGTGGTCTTAGCTTACTGTTACGATTTCAAGCATTTCCTGTCGCGATATGTATCCGTTTCCATCTAAATCGTACATTGAAAATGCCCATTTTAGTTTCTGCTCCAGTTTTCCACGTGATGTCACACTTAAGGCGCATAAAAATTCTCTAAAATCGATTGTGCCATCGCCATTTGCATCAAAGGTTCTGAATACATGTTCCGCAAACTACAAAAAAAATCGACATATTAATATTTATATACAAAAAATGTTGATAAGACCCTAAAGAAATGTATTCTTTTTGCAGGACGCTTGGAGAACTTCTCTGGTACTCTTGCATACTAATCACAAACCTTACCTTACTTGCATCGCCATATGGAAAAAAGTTTCCATAGATCTTCTTAAATTCTTCTACCGACAAGTGACCGCTTGGGCAATCCTTCAGAAAACCTTTATACCATTCCTGAATTTCAGCGTCTGAAATAAAGTCAGACAGAAAATTGTGTTTTGCGTTTTGGTTTTTTGTGATTTTTGATTTTTTTTTTTAAACTTTTTTAAAAACTCATATTTTCGGATGAGAACTGAAAAATAATACAACATATTGATTAATTTTTATATGCCAATATTACATAAAGTAACTTAATTATAATGAAAAAGGTGTTTCCAACTAAAACTGTTCTCGAGTTTCGACTACAACCGGAAGGAAGGAATGCAGCCTGCAGTAGCTGCACGGAGCACGGACTCTGACCACCACAGCCGCCACACACTCTGACTCTGTTATTATAAAGCCACAATAATTAAATTTGCATACTAAATCACCATTTATGTAAATTAACACAATCTCGGGCCAACAATAAATTTGCTGACCAAAACAAACCAAAAGTAACAAACAAACAAACAAGAACAGATTTAGCTCAAAAACTCATAGAATAAATAAATCTAAGTGATTTCAAAATAAAACAACTTAAATGATTTTTCAGCAAAAAAGAAAGTTTTTAATTTCCACAAATGAATGACTCTCGAAAATGGCAAATTAATTTTCACTTTGGATTGGTACATACATATATTAAAAAAGATTTTAATTCCCACAAATAAATGACCTTCAAAATTAACAAATTAGTTTTTACAAGGCATAAGTTCCACAAACTCATTTTAATTTTTATATTTAATTTAATGAGAAATAAATGGCATTTAAAAAATAATACACCTGGCCGTAAAAATGTCTAGTTTAACATAAGAAAGTGATCAATTTTTCATTTAGTCACAAACTCGATTCGAACTTTATCCTTTAAGTCATCAGATCGATGGCTACAATCAAACCGATTGAGATTTCTCTCTTTAAAAGTATAGGTATCCCGTTCACACGTGCAACTTTAGACATGGGACATGGTTGTTGAGACGATTATCTATAGTTTTCGAGGTCCAATCCGGCCGACTTTGACAAATGTGCTACGCACTTCAAAAACAAAACTTTTGTACGTTGTTTTGGTTTAATAGCTAGCTTATTGGCCTCGGAACAGACATACGGACAAATTGACTTTGGCTCTAGCAAAGCTTAAACATATTTTAAATATGGAATTAGAGGCTCTCAAAGTATAGCTTTTAGCCTAATTTTTTGATTAAACTATTAAAGACAGATTAAAATGACTAAAAATAGATCATATAACTAAGAATACGAGGTCTGAATATACTTTTTAATCAAAGTTAAACACAGAAATGAACATTAAAATGGTTCAATTTCAAGTTTATATTGTTATTAAAGAAATGTCAGATGAAACTACTTTCAAAATGTAAAAAAAAAAAACAAAGAATAAATGGGAAATGCAGCAAACAAAGTCAACAAATTGTACTTTCAAAACTAAGCGGACAAAAGGTAAATGAAAGGTTTAAGAAAAAGTAAAAAACAACGACACAAAATGTCCATGTAATAATTGTAAAATAAAAAAGACCAAAATGATTACATACAAACAAAATTTACGAGAGAGTGAGAGTGAGAGAATGAGTGGGGGGCACGTTACCTGTGAACTCAGTATTTTGCTTTAAGTCCTCCAAAACTTCAGGTTTTAGTTTACTATTTTGCTTTCCCATTTTTGTAAATTGATGGCATTATATATATCTTGAAATACAAATTGATATTGAAACATTGGAATTAAAAAATTTGTTACTAATTGAGTGTTGTTTTGGTGGGGGGGGGGGATACTTTCGGAACAACTTAATAAATTCACAAAAAAAAAAAACAAGAAGAGTAAACGTGTTCCCTTTGCTCCACACACACGCACGAGAGGAGGAGGAGGAGGAGTAGTAGGGGGGGGATTCACGTTTACTTACTTAAAGACACAAAATGACAAAATGATTGTTCTCTAGCAAGGCTTTAAATGATTGAATTATATAAAAGGCATAGTAAATTAAGTATATAAATGTATATCACGCCCCCCTTTTGCCCAATTATTGTAGTACACACACACAAAGTATTGCTTGAGAGAAGAAGACTTGGTTTAAAGTCCACAGTTTCTCTATCTCTCTTAAAACGTTTTCTTATTTAAATTTTTTGTGTGTGTCTTTTTTTTTATATCGACAAACATTGCACAATATATAAATAAAAAATCAAATTTAAAAAATGTTGCCCCTTAACTTATTGTCAGAAAATAAATTTGTTTTTTTTTGTTTTTATATTACTTTAATTTTAATGTAAGAAATATAAATTAAATATTTATACATTTTATTACTGATTTCATCAAATACACACATATTATAGGATATAATGATTTATGGTGCCAACATTTTCGACAACTCTTCATCCTGCAAACATCCTTTTAAAAATTCATCTTGAGTTAATTGACCATCATTATTTTCATCCATTTTAGCAAAAATATTTTTTGCTCGCTCTTCTGCAGAATCAGCTGGACGATTAGATGAGCATGCACCTAGCATATCGTAAATTGCCTGTAAAAAATACAAATCATATCACTCAATGAATTCAATGAAAAAAAAAAAAAAACAAATTTAGGCAAGAGAGACATAAAGATCGCGTTCGATCCACAGCTGAGAGCTTCTGATTAACATTATTCTTCTGTCTATCTCTCTTCGCTTGTTTTCACACCTTTTATTTTGTCTTTTTAAACTGTAGAAAGAAGGCAAAATGCCTTTTATAGCCTTTTAATGGGCGTAGAAATATATAGTTTAAAATTTGAGAAAAGTTTCTTTAAATCAATTTGTTACAGACATCTAGAAAAGCTTTATGTTAGATGTTAGATTCCGATCAAGACAGCTTCCAGTATGTGGATCTATGTTAGGGATTAACTATCGCCTCTAGCTACCAATTAGTTTCGAGTACCTGAACAATTTTAGTCATTTCCTGAATATCTATCACGCCATTGCCATCAACATCATACATTCGGAAAGCCCATTTTAGCTTTTCCTCTGGTGTTCCGCTTGATGTAACATCTATTGCGAGTAAAAATTCCTAAAAAGAGAATATAACATGATGAGTTAAGTTTGCAATAATCACAACATAAATAGAGCTAAAACTATAGAATATAGAAGTATATTCTCATATGAAAGCAAAAAGGAGATTCAATTCTTAATTTTGTCGTTCTAGGATCTATCAAAACTAAGAGAAACTGTATACCAGAAATTTATCTTTCTAACATTTTTCTAATGGTTTTGGTTACTATAGCGAGTTGTTTAGAAGTTAATGGACGAAAGCATACAAAGAACATACATTTTCTAAGGTTTAAACAGAAAGTCGAAAGATTAAACCAATTTATGTGTTTAGTTTCAGATGATTTTGGTCAAAATTCTTGTGAATTCCAGTGCAAGCGAGATTTCCTTATTTGCCAAGAAAAGACAGACCACATGCAATTTGATCACTCAATTTCATTAAAATTTGGCGCAGTAGGCATTCTCAAAAGTACATAAAACTGTGTTTTGGCTGCCAAGAGCTAAAAAAATCAAGTATGTATAGAGTATATACATATATATAATATTAGCTGCTGCCTGCCTCATGCCGCCTGCCGCCTCATTGTCTGGGCCAATCAAAATATTTTTGCTGAAATTTAATAGATTTCTTTGTTCTATTTATATTTGTATTTTGTTGCCGATTTATAATTTTTGCTTACATAGTTGTTGTTGTTGTTGACCGGATTTAGGTCGAACATATTGGATGAAAAACCTTTTTTTTTTTTTGGAAAAGCTTTTTAAGCGATTTCACCCAGGATATACTGACAGTTGTTGTTGGTTCATTAAGAATGCATAAATTGTATGTTCATAAGGAGGGTGCGGGTGGTGGGTGGTGCAAAATTGTGACCTCTTTTGGTTTGGGGTATACACAAAGCTCTGTTTATAATTTCAACACCCACCCAACCAACCAACCATGCCCACTTTCACTACATCAACTGGTCGTCGGTGGGTCATCGGTTAGTTGCCTATTTATTATTTACATTTTACTGCTCTCGCTTTTGTAACTAATATTTCATAATTAGAAGTAAGCAAAGAAAAGAAAATAAAAATATCAAATGAAGAGAAGAAATGTCAATGAATTTACCTTAAAGTCAATGTAGCCATTTTTATCCATATCAAATGTACGAAAAACATGGTCGCAAAATTCTTCCGCATTTCCAGATGGGAAAAACATTTTATACATATCAACAAACTTTGCTGGTGTTAAACGCCCATTGGGGCAGTCTTGCTATACAGAAGGGAGAGATAGGATACAACAACAAGGCAAACACATATTATTATATAAAATAATTACCCATAATAGAGTTTTCTGTTTGAGTTTTTTTTCTTCTCATTTGTATTAATAATTTACTCACCTTGAATCCCTTGTACCATTCTTTAATAGTTGCTTCATCATATCGGGTGTGGGTCTTTAAGAACTCCATATCTTCTTTAGTTAAACGGTCTTTACTACTTAAGCAGCCCATATTATTATATTTTTTTTTCTTTTTATGCTTTTTCTTTTCACTTCTTACTTTATATACTTTAATACAAATCAAGTTTATTGATTAACTTTAGGTAGTTTATTTTAATTGGGTTTTTTTTTTTTGATTTATTATGGATTTTTGGGGTTTTTGGTTTTTATTATTATTATTATTTTTCAGTGCTTTCGACTTGAAATTTTTTTTTTACACACTTGAATGAATATTCATGTCTAGACAAAAAAACATCAAAATCAATATTTTGATATAAAATATTATTATTGCATTATATTTTAAGATATGTATGGAATAATATTGTGCAATATTTGTAGCGAATAATCAAAAAGATTCATTTATTTAATGCGTTAGAAAAACTTTTTATTAATATATATCTCTCTTCTATGATTTTAACTGTGTGATGTGTACCGAGAAAGGACAAAACGTTTTGCCTGTTTATACGCATGCGCACAAAAAAGTTCTCTATACATGATGATTATTGAGTTAGCCCTATTTTTCTGTATGCAGTAATGATTTGTAATTCAAATAAATAGGGTTGCCCCCCATATGGCGGCACATAGAGTTGACAACACTCATCACGAAATTCAGAAAAAGAGAACCATCAAAAATATATGTATAGAAAAAAATGTCCTGTTTTCATTTCCAAATCGGTTCCATTTCCAAATCGTTTCAGTACTCGATGTGGCAAATTAATTTATACATATTTTTGAGGTTATGCTGTGAGTGGCATTTTGAGAGCAATTTTCAATTTCGATTTCGGAAAATTTATTCTATATCGAAAACGTAAGCTAGGCCTTTATAAAAATGATACATACATACATATGTATTTGCATTCTCATGGCCCCTGTCAATTTTACCAGTATTTCACCAGTATTTTTTTAAATTATGACAAGGACCTTTTCTGAAGCCTAAAACGAGATTGATAGCTCTGTCCATTTCAAAAATATTGATTAGATATTGAAATCTAGAACCAGGCGTTGATAGGAACTACATAAACTCGCGTTCCAAGGCCCATTTTTAATTTACCAGTATTAAACTAATATTTGTAAAATACCATGAAATAAATTGTTTCATTAACAATTTTCAAGTAAAAATAAAACACATTAGTGTTATGGAAATGATTTGTTTATGGTTGGTTTTCGCTTTAACCAAAATTTTAATATTTTAGAAGTCGTTAGAATGTTCCTTTAGGCCTTTTGGCATCCTTTGTAACACACACATCAACATTAAAACATATATAAAGACATTTCTCTCAAATGTCTCAAATTGTTGAGGGCAATTGAGGGCATTATGCTTGATAATTTGAGGTTAGCAAAATTTAATTAAAGTAACAAATATTTTTAGTAGTTTTGGTTAATAGATGCAGCAGAACTCGATTAGATTTTGAGCAAGCTAGTTGCATTAGTTGGTAACCATCCAAAAAAGGCTGACTCCACAAAGTGCACAAAATTATTATTAGAGTGAGTTTTTTATTAAAGCTATTTATTTCGGCTATCGGAGGAGGACATATGTAAATTTTTTCTAATCAACTGCCAAAGGAAAGAAAGCCCATTTAGTTCCTGGTCTGCTAGATCTTGGGACAACTATTTTGAAATAACCCCTTCTTCTTCTTCAATTCTTGTATTTTCTAATAAGAATATCAGTGTTGGGAGAGGAACACTAAATAACCAAACCCAGAAAAAGAACTAACCTTAAACTTGAATGATCGGTCTCTATATGCAGGACTGTCTTAAATTTGGGTTACTTAAAGAAGTTTGATAAGATAAAAAATACCTGCTTTAATTTGTATGCAGTTTCTAGATCCAGAATAATGGGTGTCTACATATTTCTACACTTCTTTGTGTTGCTTCCTTTTTGAATGAATTCCAGAGGAATTTGGCAGAAAGGCAGCAGTGTAGCCCCCAAAGAGTACAACTATACCAGTAAAATTTCTAAAGTAGCATTTGAGAAAAAGCTTGGCAAGGTAATCAAAATCAAAAGTGCTTAATTTTTGATTGATTAGACCCATCAGACTGATCAATTGAACTTGGCAATGATTAGACACAGACCCGGAATATTCGGAGGTTTAGTCAATATCATCAAAGTATGGAAAAAATTTGTGTGATATGCAAAAACTATGTAGAAAACTGTCGAAAACAGATCCCATAAGATAGTTTTGGCTAGATTAAGACGGTTTATAAATGCTATATGTATAGCATATATATATAAATGAAACTTGGATAAGGTGTTCCTTGTTTTATAGATACATATATGATTTAAGAGATATTTTAGGGTAAAACCCATTTGTTTATAGAATAATATTACTCATACTACAAGAGAATATAATGCATTTTTGTGTAGTTTACCGGATCCTCAATGACGGGAGACGCGGGTGTAACACACATATGTACATATAGATCAGCTTAATTATATATAAATATATTCCGGTTTATAGGTAAAACAAGAGATATAGACACATATCTCTCTACCTATACTTAATTATCAAAAAATATATATAAGAAATACAGGCAGATATATTTATGCATATAACTAACTAATTAACTACAGCTGTTCACCTTTTTTTTTTTAATATTATTGAAAACCACACACGAATATATATTTTGCAAATCTGGGGGGATTAAGGAAATACATAAGTGTTGTTGTTGTTGTTCTCAATATCCATAACCGGTCTAAATTATGATATATCCGTGTGATGTACATATGTATATGTATGTATATATATATATATATATATATATATATATAAATACTATATACATATATACATATGCACCAAGCCTTTAAACCTTGGATTAACAACCAGTTTTGTTTAGACTTATAGTTTTTGAATTTTGCTGAATGTCCGTCCTAACATACATAGATACACAAACATGTATATATAAATGTATATATATATATACATATACAGCATGTCCATGTAAGTACATACATTTTTTTTTATGTACATACACATAACAAATGCACGTTTCGGTATGTTTACATACATTCGTATGTATGTATGAATGTATGTATGCATGTATTCATATGTACATTCGTACCAACAACGTGTAATTCTTGAGAACTATATATGCACATTAGAAAGCAAGGATTTATTAGTGTATACTTTTGTTTTTTTTTAAGTATGTATATATGTCTCTTATATATGCAATTTATACGTATACACACATATACATAAAATTGTGTATTTTTATTACCTGTAGCAAAATTACACATTTCACATATGTACGTTCATACATATGTACATTTCTAGTTATGTACATATAATTTCCTTGTCTCGTCTCTCGAAAACTTATCTTAAACTGAACAAAATCATTTTTAAATCCAATTTAAATGCTATGAAAATACTTGGATAAAACACAATCAATACAACAATTTTAAGGGTGGTTAGGACGTACTTTAACTAACAAACAATTGAACTAGCTCACCAGTTCATGGTTCTTTGACTAGAGAACCAGTTTACACGTAGATGTGGAATAGTACACACTTTCACTAACGTTTTTTTGATTCTATTCCTATTTGACATGGAACATATATAAAAAATAACTATTTTCGAATCAATATACGTATATTACGTATATTTAATAAAATAAATAATTAATTAATTAATAAATACATTTTTTGGCAATTCCAGCTTCATCTAATATGCTCTGGTGCTAAATATGCAAGACCATTAATTATTATTATTACTATTAAATTTTTGCCAGCAAGAAGCTATAGAACATCTGTAATTCTCGATTGACTTGGATATAGAAAATACAATTCTCTAACTTGTCTTAACAGAAATTTATCTTACAACTTTAAACAAGCACTACAAAATTAATTAAATGTTCGGCCAACTTTGCAGCTAAAAACAAATATATGAAAGCTCCATCATGTTATTTTTGTTAGAAGTAAATGTAACGTAAATTTGTTAAATAAATATGTTATTCAAGTCTCTAAGATTAGCTGGCTTGGCGAAGCTAGCTTTTATTAAATTTTTTATGGGAATGTCAAATTAATTCTGTTCCTTGCCAAACGTTCCACAATTGTAAGAAATGTTCGACTGATTGTTCAGAATTTCCTGTGACGCTTGCATTTGCCAAACAGCAAATTGGGGTGCTACTTTAACGCTGTCGAAAACGTTTTCGTCAAATGAAAACAAATTTATTTGCCGGTTTACAAATTAAACGTCCTCTGTTGAAAGAAAAACAAACAAAATGAAATTAGTAAGGTAGGTAGCATATTTCTAGCAATCATAAAAACGTTGTGTTGGTACACACTTTCGTATGCACAATTAAAGACAGTTTGGCCTAAAACAAATGCAATTGCAGATTTTTGATGAAGCTCAGCCACGAAACGGTGACCATTGAATTAAAAAATGGAACTCAAATCCATGGAACTATTACTGGTGTGGATGTAGCGATGAACACTCATCTCAAAAGTGTCAGAATGACTATAAGAAACAGAGATCCAGTACATTTGGAATCTCTTAGCATTCGTGGGAACAATGTACGCTACTTCATATTGCCCGACAGTTTGCCACTGGAAACATTGCTTATTGATGACACTCCGAAATCCAAGACCAAGAAGAAGGAAAGCGGACGAGTCGGAAATCGCGGAAGAGGAAGAGGAGCCCGTGGGCGTGGTGGAGCTCGGGGACGTGGACGAGGCAGAGCATCTGGCAGACGTTAATTGTACCAATAACTAATAAATTTTAAAGTATATAATTTGTAATCTGCATTTTCTTGTAACCTTAAAGCACTCGCGTCATAAAAAGTACATGGTCTTAGCGCGCCCGTACGACAACATTTAACTAATGTTAAATGTAACATATATTTTTCTATAATCTTGGTCAGATTGCAAATTAACACGTCCAGCTAGACATATCTGTGTGTATGAACATCCTTATATACATGTAGTCTATGCTTGCAGATCAAGTTAATCCGGTTTTAAAAGAGTGTTGCCTTCGCTTTTTTCCTTATTGCTTATTAGCACTTGTTAAAGCCTTTCATAATGGCATAGTAAGAGGAATTAAATGTTTTTTTTAGAATTGGTGTTGCCGCCAATATATTTACGGCTTTGTTTAGAGTTGCCAGGATGAACGATTTGCCGCTGGTTTTAGCGGTTTTTTTTTTTTAATGTCAGTGCCGAAGTAACTAAATTTTACGAATATTGCATTTTTGCCTATTGTTGCAAAGTGTAAATAAAATGCAATTGTGCTACGCGTTGTTTATTTCAATCTCCCCAAACAATTTTTGCCGCTATAAAATTTAGCTAAATTTCACAGCACTCTGGCAACTCTGGTTGTTTAGCTGCTCTCTATCAGAGTGCCAGCACTTTTGTTTATTTATTTCGGCAAAACAAAACAAAAAAAAAAACCCATTTTACAATTATGCCGCCTAGTAAGCTTGACAGTCTTTATCGTCGTATGTTAATAACTCGTTTCTTCGAAAAAGGATGGGGAAAACCAGAAAATTTACGTAGGTAAGCTTAACATTTAATGGATTTTTACTGTACAAAATTTGGCGGTCCATATATATATATAAATAAATCTTTTACGTAATGTGGGCCCACATATAGATTTCATCTTTATCTAATCCGTGGTTCTGCATTTGGACCCGGTAACTGTTTGGAGTGGGCATGACAGTAACGCTGGATTTCCGGTCTAAAGGAGCCTACATATACATAGGTTAATTTTCAATTAAATTTGTTTTTTATTTTAGATTGCCAGCTTGTCGTCTGCCTGCCCCACTTTCAATCAGATACATACAAACACACTCAATTGCATACACACAACAAACAATCGAAAGTGATTGGCCCCAGCGTTTAGCCTTGATTAGTTTAAATTAGTGATAGTTAAATGTCGTCTAAAATTGATGTAATTTCTTCTTTTCTTCATATAAAACAACTTTCCTTTCCTTAAGCTACCACAAACAGGATCAGGCAAACAGTTTCTTTGTATCAGGATGTCCTTAAGTAACAGCATATTGGCTTATCTTAATATCAACTACCTTATACTTTCATCTTTTCCCCATTCTTAAGTAGTTCCTTAGCCTAAGTTTAGCTGAAGCTTATCTGAGAAAGCGATTACCTTAAAGTCTTCAGTTTTAGTCAGTCTCTTCAGGTAATATCACTTCTATATGTCTTCAGTCTCAACTCAGAATCTCAGGATAAAGTCCTGTCCATTCGTTATATTCACCGATCCATGATATATGTATATAGTTATTGCATGAATCAAGATACGATATCTTTTTCTTTGGCACTTGCAATTTAGTTTTAGAATTGTTATTTTGAATGTTTCTATTAAAACATGATAATTCATTTTAGAGTATTTCAGTTCCGAAAAATAATTTCCAGTAGAGAAACATGCTATAAACTCGTTCCCCGTGATTATCCTGTGGAAATAACAAAAAAAGAAATCTATTCCGAAAGCACACTGATAGAAGGCAAATTTATGACACCATTGGAGCTCCATTTACCCGGAGTTGTTCCAAAAGCAGCACAAAATGCCCACTTTCAGTTGTTAATACCAAACAAGTGGGTCGATGAGCACCATAAACCCGTGTGCATTCACTTAGCCGGAACAGGAGATCATGTGAGTATAGCGAAAGATTCCAAAAATCTTCTTCCATTTTCTTATTGAAATTGTTGACATATTTGCAGTTTTTTTGGAGACGAAGAAATTTCATAGCTAAACCCCTTTTAAAAGATGCAAATATTGGTTCAATAATATTGGAAAACCCATTTTATGGCTTAAGAAAACCCGACGATCAAATGTACGTCAAATCGAACTCCTCCTTAATTGCTTTACAACTATTTTTTATTGTATTTCAGACGTTCAAACTTGCACAATGTATCGGATATATTCGTTATGGGCGGCTGTCTGATCCTAGAATGTCTTGTGCTTTTGCATTGGTGTGAAAGAAATGGCTTTGGACCACTTGGCATTACGGGCTTGTCAATGGGTGGACATGTGAGCATGTTTGAGAAACAATTTAACAATTTTCTATTTGCTAATATAATTTTTGTTTCTTAGATGGCATCGTTAGCAGCAACAAATTGGCCAAAACCTTTGGTTCTAGTTCCTTGTCTATCCTGGTCAACGGCTTCGGCCGTGTTTACTACAGTAAGTTAAAGTCAAGTTATAGTAGCCAAGTTGTAGAAGTTATCTTATGTGCCTTTGTCCAGGGCGTAATGAGCCAATCGATTAACTGGGACATGCTGGAGACACAGTATTACTCTGATGGATTGTATCGAGAACGTTTGTCTAAAATGGTCACTGTCATAGACGATGCCTTTGCGGCGGGACAAAAGTTTATACAAAACTTCAATGAGTCACTGCACGAACTGAGGGAGGACATAAGTGACACAAGACAGATACAAGAGCTTCAAAGCGACACGGTTGTGGGAGACAAATATGATATGCAAGGGAGTTCGGATAGATCTCAATCGGATTGCAATTCAATATTCCTAACCAAGACAATTAAAAATGCCAAGCTGGACTCGGATAATTTGACATTACCTTTAAGAGAATCAACTCCCACCAATACAAAAATTGCCATTCAGTCGTCTGAACAATCCAAGTCCACTTTAACCAAATTGATGAAATTCATTTTACCAGCTTCGGCGGAAAGCAAAAACGATAAAATAGATATAACTAAGACAAATTGGTGGGAACGGGAAGCCTTGCAATTTATGCGTGGCATGATGGATGAATGTACTCACTTGAAAAATTTCTCAAAGCCATATGATACCTCTCTAATAATTGTCGTCTGTGCCAAAGACGATGCCTACGTTCCACGTGACGGCTGCTCCAGCCTTGAAGACATTTGGCCTGGAGCCGAAGTCAGATATCTTGACGCTGGCCATGTTAGTGCCTATGTTTTACATCAGAAGCTATTCAGGTAAGTAAAATCCAATCACAAAATTCGGATTTGAATACTAAATTCATTCATTCATTTCTCAGATCGTGCATAAAAGAAGCTTTTGATAGAGCTAAGAAAAGCTATGGACGACAAATGGGTGAGGACCTAAAATGTGAAATAACATATCAACAGTTGTTAAATAAATATGCCAAAAATATTTAATTTAATTATAATAATAAACTAATTTCAAAATCTTCAACAAAATGCAACAAGAATATTTAATTTTTAGTCCAGTCGTTCTCACCTCAACATTTATACGGAAACGTTTTGAATTGAATTTTGGAATTTTATTTGCAAAATTCAAAAACAAAGTATTTCTTTACAAACATTACAAACAAGACTATTAAAATTAAACTTAGACTTATTAGAAATATAATTGTTGTTTTTATATTTAAATTGATATTATCATTGTACTTCTGATTATCAAGTGTTTTCGCAATCTCCTTAATTAAATTATTTTGGTGCTCTGCAAAATATTTGTAGTTTTTAGTTTAAATAAAATGTTATTATTATACCCTTACCCACACCCACCACTTACCATTGCTGTCACTGGTTGTCCAGGAGCTAACAGGTACTACAGGTGCTTTATGGTAATCTGGCTCCGATGTTGCCTTTAACCATACAAATTGTTCACATTTCTGTTTGCCTTTGGCATTGAGAACTTTTGAGAATTTTTGTAAATTACTACCAGGTATACGAACAGGTAGTTCCATTTGTTGTTCCCTTTCCTTAAAGTCTGTTTGATGATTTAAATTCTTCAACAGGCTTGATATATGCGTATTCATTGTGTAATCCAAAAAGGTAAGCAAAAGCCAATAGCAAGCCTTCTCCAAGTGTGTTGAGTCCAAGCAATTTGAGTCGCCGTATATAGCAATACGACCCTCGGAATTTACGTTGGTTGTGTTGGGACCGACTTTGCCCTTGAATGAATGACAAAAAAAAAGGCAACTTAAAATAGAGGATTTTGGGATATCTCGGAGTTAATCTGAACCTAAACGCAGCATAATCCTTTAGAAAGTGTACTCAAATCTCTGGTTCTAGTTAACCTACCCTGGAGTCTATACCCTGCTGTCGATTCTTTGATTTGGTTTGAAACAATCCGAGAATTGGTAAGAATACTTTAGATTCCCTTGGCGCACTCTTCGAGTTGGTAATAATCTGCAAAAGCAAAGCGAAATTAATATACAACCATAATATGAAAAATGTTATCTTTCAATATATTTACCGAAGCGCCTTGATCGTTCAAATTGGTTGCCACTACAATGTGATCAGGATTTTGGGGAACTTTGATCAAAGTTGTACCACTGGCATAATACATTGAGTGATCGCCCAGCTTAAAGTGTCCCTCGCCGACAAAATCGCCTAAAGCAATGCCAAAGGGTTGGAGTAGATCATTCAATGCTGGTATATTAGCTCCACCCGTATCAGGTATCCACCATTGTCGCGTGTTCTCGTCAAAAAAACGAATTTTCTTCATCACAGTGATATTATACCAGTCGGCGAATACAATGACACTTAAGCCATCATTATGGACATGGGATTCCAGTGTAGTTATTTCCTCATTAAAGAATTCCTCCTCCGGATCTATAATCAACAATGTGCCATATTCCGATGCATTGAAGCAGGTGTAGGGCTCTCGCAGGACATCAATGTAATAGCCTACATTGCGTAAATGTATATACAAATCTCTGAAATTAGTGTGTATATGATCGGCTCGCCAATCTAGGGGATCGGTTTTGATTTTCAAATCATCGCGTGGTATATAGCCTGGTGGATATCTAAGGCTATGATATTGATCCCACAATATACGCTTATTCCTTGGCGGTTTTGGGGTGACTTTTATGGTAAGCGGGAAATTTACTTCACTTAAATGAGTTTCATTTGTTCCCAATTGTATACTTTCAATAAGTAAACTTACGTTTCCCTTGCAAATGCCTTCATGATTCTCACCATTTCTATTGATGGCTGTAAAAGGTGGGAGAAATATATGTATGAAATAAGTGTAAAAGAATATATTTTGTTGGGTTACCTATATAGACAGTCATCCATCCGGTCCAGGGCCAAAGTAAGCGTGGAGTTGAGGTGGAAATGTTTAGATAATGACCAAAATTATGGACATCTGGTATCCAGCGAGGACTATCGACAATGCGACTGGTCAGAGATATGCCATTGAGTATGGTTACATTTACAATAACCACTGAGCTGCCATAATATAGCGGCTGACTACTGTATGGCCACATATAATTCGATGTGAAATCAAGCGATTCGGGTATAAGGCTAATTTTTGGTTTATATGCTAGTAAAACTTGCATACTTTTCAGGAGACAAAGTTTGCCTTGTCCCTGCTCAAACATATTGTAATTTGGCAATTTCTCAGCTCCCTCAATGAGGATTTGCTTAAGGGATGCGGGATTTATTAAATTCATTTTATGCATGGCACCGCTCACAAGCAGAGCAGCAGCTCCAGCAACAACTGGCGAGGATACCGAGGTTCCTGATAGGCGACGGCATCCACGATGGACATCACTGCCCTCCACTTGACTGCCATATGTGACAATATCCAAGCCGAGCCTGCCATAGCCAAATGGGAGTTCCCATGTGGTCATACCACGCGAGCTAAATCGGGCGATCTTATTCTCAAAATTAATGCCACCCACGCCGATGACATCGCCTTGATCACCCGGATTGTTGAGGGTGCCATAGAGAGGACCATCATTGCCAGCTGAAGAGATCATTATAATATTATTCGCCGATAGCTCTAGAACCTTCTCCACAAATGGGGAGTCCATAAAATCGGGTCCACCAATGCTTAGGTTAAGTATGTTGACCTTTCTATAAATGGCGTAATTGAAAGCATCCAGAAACCAAGAAGTATACGAGACCTGCAGGAAAACAATCTTTAATAAATTCAAGACTATTTTTCATTCGATCTAAATGCTTTACCTGGGATTTCGTAAACACTTTGTAGATATGCAACTCGGCGTCGGGAGCAAAGCCCAGACATTCTTCTGAGGAGGCTATTACTCCGGCCACGAAGGTGCCATGACTGAGTCCAACGCCATCGTCCAATGACTTTTCATTTGTCCAATTTGTGCGCTCCTTGACATTTCGAAAATGTGGATGATTTTTGGTTAAGCCGGTATCGAAGATAGCAACTTTAACACCTTTGCCGGTAATACCAAGATTCCAGAGAACATCCGCATGCAACTTGGCGGTCACTTGTCGGGCTCGTGATGGTTTCTTGTTACGTACAGCTCCTTGAAGCTGTCGCCTATGATGGCTGCATGTGGCATTGTCATAGTTGGCCAGTAGACGCCTCACACTCCGTTGGGGAACCACAGCCTTGACGGCGGGGTGTGCTTCAATGGCTTGCAGTATGGAAACCGTCCAAGTATCCTGCTCGATCACAACTCGGACAATATCAAAATCACTGGGAAATGATGTTGCAAAATTCTCTCTGCTCACAACTGTCCAGCTCCAATTGGTTATCTGTAAGTTATAGATGAGAATAAAGAGCCTTCTTGTCAAGATGGGAGATGCATTTTACGTTTAAGCTGGACAGCTTAGTTTGAAGAAAGTTTTTCCTAATATCCGCAAAGTATTTTCCATAGAATTGAACAATAAACTCATTGGGAACTGGCTTAATTTCGAAACTGTCCGAAAAGCATTCAATTTTTGGTAAACACAAAATCGTAGTAATGACTATGATTATTTTTAGCACATTCATTTATATTCCTTTTCGGCATATGTACCTACGTATGTATGTGCATACATACATATACATATATAAAATTAACTAAACTTAATAAACCAAAATACGTAAACAAAACAAATGAAATGCAATGCGACGCCACGTGTAGATAACGTGTACTTTATCTACATACAAATAAGCGGCAGTGTTGTCACCGTCATTCTAGCTGTTTTCGTTAGCTATATTTTAATATTGTAGCTGTTTTTAGCAGTTTTTTATTTATTTTTTTTTTTTTTAAATTCAAACTTTTGTATGTCTGTCCAAAGTCTGAATATGGCGAATATAGCAAACTTTTAATAACACAGTTTTTGTTCTATGTATCAACCTAATATAATTGTTAACAAATTTTACAATTTATATATAAAAGCGTACGCGTACTATGCCGCATGCCGTACATTAAATAAATATAATAATTTACATTAATCACTATCATTGTCATTTAAAATTGTTGATATGACTTCTGCAAGCTCCTCAGCTTTGTTTAAAAACTCATCTCTGGACAAATGTGTATCTCGGCGTAAGTTTTGCGCAGTAATTATTAATTTTTCAAAATCATTTAGCTGCGCTTCCAACTCATCAGTATTATTTAATTGCCTGTCGTGTAAAGGATCTGCAAATTAACAAAATATACACGATTGATACACACTAAATTAATGATCGTTAATTACCTAATTTATTTTGTAGTTTAACATTCGACCAAACAAAATTGCTCAGACCGTCAACAATTTCAGCATATTGTTTTTTCTCTTCTGACGAAGATATGTCCTTCTCATTATCATTTTTCAATGTTATTATATCGAATAGGAAATTGGTTTTCTGTTTAAGTTCTTGGAATGTTAACTCATTTGGTTGATCAGAAAATGATGTTGTTATCATAAAACCAAGTTGAATGTCATTTTTTGTTGAAAAGTTCACTATTTTAGGAATGCTATCAACAAAATGTAGCTGCAAAAGTGATTTGAAAATGTTTAGAAAAGTTAAGATAATCCTTGAATTGCACTCACATCTTTGGAATCAAAGTATATGATTAAAGCTTCAGTCGTTTCAATGATTTCAGTTGGTACATCTTCACATCTTCCATTAAATGGTACTAGGCAAATATTGTTACTATAGTATTTGGTATGCATAACGCATTTGCAGATTTCCAAGTTTGTGGATCCATATCTAACAGGTTCAATGGTTTTTGGTTGTTTCATTTCGGTTAAAATATCTAAAAATTAAAGAACGAAAATTTTTTATGAACCTGTAAATGGTGAGTATTAACCAAGTTAATAGTTTTGTGGGCTTCTATGTATGTTGTATCAAGAAATATGAAGCCAAGTAAATCTAACGTGACCTACGTTCTACAATTTCCATAGGAGTAACATTTCCATAGGAAAGAATTAACACGGCTGGATCCATTATTTCTTAAAATTTGTTATATTATTAACAATGTAAACACAAAACTAGTGTGACCAAATATTCTTACCGGATATTTGCTCGTCGTGTCAAATTGTCTTCTTTGCTCCCAGTTGAAACTATGGAAAATGGAACAATCAAAGAATTTTAAATAAATTTATGTTTTAGGTGATTATTATAAATACATAGTTTAGGGCTCAATTTTTATTAAACAATAGAATGCATACAAGAGTAAGGGATCCTGTAAAAGTCCTGTTCCTGTAAAAGTTTCGATTGCAAAACTAAACCTAGATTTTTTTCTAGCGCATGGCACTGTTAAGTAAACTGCAAAGAAATCATTACTTTTTATGAGGCAATTGTGAAATGATTTGTAAAAAAATTAATTTTCGCTTTGACTGAAATAAATTAAAAATGGTATTTAAAATATATTTGACTCACTCAATTTTTTAATAACTCAGACATGAAGTAAAAGAGTATAGCCTATAGAAAGAGATATATTGTCCAAAAATCGTTAGATTGATAGAGAGAGATTATGTCATTGTATGGCAATGATTAACATCTAATAACTAATCCCATTTTCAAAGTATTTTTCAAAGTGATAGAAAGATATAATTCAAATCCATAGTTAAAGGCATAGATGACAGTTTCATTAAAGATCATCATAACTTAATTTATTCCAATGCCATTTCTGGTATATATATTTGGTTTATTTAAAAGAGCCGTACAGATTGTATTTTTTGTGTTTTTTTTTGTTTTTTTTTTTTTTTTTGCAGAAATAACAAAGTATAAAACTTGGTCTATATGCTAATACTTAGAAGCTTGAGAAATAAACTTAGTAGTATTTTAAGGAATGAATAAATAAACGTTTTGTTAACTTATAAATTAAAGAGCGTTAAGATTCCACTGCGGCCACATAGACGATCAACATTTTTAAGGCTTTATGGTTTTCTGTAAAAACAATGAAAATATATATAAATAATAGTTGTAGATATCGTCATGTTCTGTGACTATCTTTACCTCATCAGTGAATTCCATATCTTCTTTCAATTGTTTAGAACGGCGTTTTTCATTTGAAGTGAGAAGCTGTGCTACTTTTGTTTGTTTGGCCAAATCGTATGCCTCCTTTTTACTACGCATTGCACAATCTTCTAGAGTTTCAGCTGCCTCAAACATGCCCTGTCGTCTATAGAGTGCTCCAAGATTCTTTAAAGTGGTCGTTACAGTGGGTGAATCGACTTTGGCGGCTTTGTGCCATCCACCATATTCGCCATATGGTGTATTTTCTCTATTATCATATTTATGCTCTTCACGCTCCTCAGCCACCTGAAAAATGAGAGTTTAATTTATCCTTGGAAGAGTGGGTTTTTAAATTTTTTTTTTTTTACTAACCTGCCATATAGGCTTATTTTTGCTATCGATGGCTCCAAATTCACGTTCATGGGCTCTGGTCAATACCTGTTTATAGAGAATTTCTGCCTCGGTATATCTACCCTGCTTCAGGTAGCAACCAGCTAAATTATTCTTGGTTTTGGCTACATTGGGATCATCAGGTCCAAGCTTTGATTCGTAGATGTCAAGAGCTCTCTGATAATATTTCTCGACTTCATCGTATTTTCCTTGATTCTGACAAAGTAAGGCTAAATTGTTTAGTTGCTTGGCAACATCTGGATGATCTTTGCCGAGCACTTTCTCACGTATCTCCAGAGCACGCTTGCAAAGAGGTTCAGCATCCTTATATTTGCCACGTTTGCCATATAGCACGGCCAAATTGTTTAATGTGGCAGCAACGGCTGGATGATTCTCGCCAAGTGTCTTCCCCCGAATGGACAACGCGTCGTTCAATAAGCTTGCTGCCTCTTTATATTTGTTCTAAAATCAAGGTAAAGTAAAGAGTAATAATCAAGATAATGTGATATGTGCGTATGCTAACCTGATCACGGTAAACAAGGGCCAAAATATTAAGCATTGTCGCAACATCCGGATGATCGTGGCCGCTGGTCTTTTCAAGATCTTCAAGTGCTTGCTTGCAAAGGGGTACTGCCACCTCATACCTAAAGAGAATGCGGCTCTCAAATTAGTGAATGACTAACAAAAAAAATACAAATAAGTGAGTACAATTACCTTCCTTGTGAAGCATATTGAATAACTAGATTATGCAGAGTCCTCAAACGTGCTGGAATCTCATAGCCGGATGTCTGATTGGCAAATTGACTTGGCGGAGTGGGCGACATATTGTTTCGATCCTCGTTATCTTCATCGGGGAACAATTCAACCACTGGATCGGTACGTGACTTTTCGCAGGCCTCATCTTGATCCTGATTGTCATCATACTTTTTAACCGAAGCCATAAATTCCAAATGTTTCTTCTCCTCCTCCAATTGGGCCACCAATTGTTCAGAAGCTTGGAATTTCTGTTGAGTATTGGCAAGTTCGTCGCGTAGCCAAGCATTCTCTTGATGGAGACGTCGCACCTGTGTCTTTAGTTTTTGTTTCTCAGCCTCAATGTTCTGTAGATGTGAGGTTAGGGCCATCATAACTTGTGCTTCACTTAGACCAAGTTCAATGTTTTCAATATTCTTTTTCAGCATATCCGATTTCTCATTATCCTTCTGTACCTCGGCTATGCCGTTCATAATCGAAATATGTTCAACACGCAGGGCCTCCAGGCCCTGGAGAACTGTTTTCGTATTGGTAATTATCTCATCCTGTGACATTTGCGTCATTTTGCCAATTTTCTCAATTTTCTGTCTGCAAAAAGGTATTACAAAAGAATTACAAAATTAATACATATATCAAATTTAATATTGACTCTGATAATTATTATTTACATTCTATAGTTTTTTATCGCTTTTGAGACAATCATTGTTGCAATGTGTATGTGGGATCAATGTAAAAAATGGCAAGTAAATCAATATATGAAAATGAGCTGTAGGCATTGCGCATGCCCCTACAAGTCCGGGGTTGCGCGTAACATTTAAGTTTTCGATAGAAATCTATCATCCCCCCTGTGTTCCATTGCCATTGAAACATGAAAAAATGAAACAGCACATTCAGATGAAATAAACTTTACATGTTATTCCTCGTAAGGGGTTGTTACGTAACTTGTGGGAGGGAAGGTGACAGATCCTGTACAACGTTACGTTGCGTTACATGGGAGGAAGGGTTCGTTACGTAGCATGGTTTTTTAAAATGTATAGATGTAGGTTCTTTAGAATCTTTGTGAAACAAAAATCATTACAAAAATAATAATATTTGTGACTTCTAGGCTAACATTTACAATTGAATGTTTGAATTCTGGGAATATTGGTTTGCAAAAGAAAGAAATAGCCAGAAAGTTTATTCTTTTTTATGGTCACCCCATGGCAATAAGTGATTGATTGACTATAGGTATTTGATTTATCAGCTGTTAAGTTTTCCTATCAGACAAAGACCGATATGTCAAATAATCGTATGTATATATGCAACAAATCATGAGAAAGAAGTTAAGGTAGGCCACCGTGAGGGAGGGGTTTAGCCCAGTTTGGTTACCTATTTACTGATGAATCCTGGATGCCTACCATAACCATACGAAGAGCAATGAGAAAACTCTACAACTCTCGAGGTACAAAATCGTTAGAAAACTATTACAACAAATACATATGTATGTATAATGTGAAAGTACGAATAAAACGCATGCTGCAAGAAGTTCACAAAAAGTGAAACGGGGGGAAGAGAATCTAACACAATCCCAATTGGGATAAAGTGATATTAATATGATCAGTCAGGCTTGGGATGAAGTAGTTCCAATCAGACTTTACAATTACTGATCGGATTTTTGCATGTATATGGGGCGAGGCAGGTGTATTACATTTCACATCACTTTTTAGATATGTACATATGTATATATGTCTGCATATACAAGCAACTAGATCAATGATCATTTACCACTTGCTTTTTGAAATGTTTGTAACATTCTCCAATATCATAAGCCAAAGCCGATGTGAAAGTGAGTAAAGAAAACTCGTTGAAAATTTGACAGCGCTGGCTATTGCACATAGTGTACATGTCCATACATACGTACATACATATATGTATGTACATCTAACAAGTATAACTGATTTATGACTCATCATATACAAAGAGACTTATGTATGCACACATATACACACATGCACATACACACAAAAAAAATTGGAAAGCGATTTTATGCATTTTATATGCATATTTTAAAAAATACTTCACCACAAAGAGATTTAGATTGACACCGCGATGTACGTACATATGTATGTACTTCTAACCTGACACCAAATCTACAATGTATATAACGCATTCACCCAAGCACATACATATGAACATATGTATTTGTATATGTAGGTGTAGGCAAATATTTATCATCGATGTCGTAGAATAAAACCAAATATGCACGTAAGTTAACACGAAATATTACATAAATTATATTATTAGACGTTGACAATTATATCTGTATTCCAAATAGAGGGCATTTCTATTGCAAAAGCCATAATCAAGTGAAATTTAAATTAATGTCTATACTTAACTTAGATCCACTTCTATAAGCAAATCGATAAAACTGAAAATAAAAAAGCGATGTACATATGCTGCATATACATTAAATTTCTATCGGTTGGAAACATGGGGTCATCAAGACTTCAAATGATTTCCTTTAGATTTGGAATATGGTAATGGAGCAAGGAATATTGTGGCTTAATTGGTTAGTTATTTAGTGTACACAAATTGCATATGCTTCTATTTAAAACAGGTTGCTGAAATAAAACATTACTTACGCTGGGTATGGGGACTTTCAAATGAGAAACTTTAACTCCAGACTTAGGTTAGGAGATAGGTTAACTTCATACCTATTAAAGGTTGCCTGCGTTGAATTTCAATAGGATAGAGATAAACAAACACTGTCCGATATAACGAAGAATTGCAGAAGTTGCACGAAAATCTTCTTTCTATATATTCTACTATATCTTGGTGGGTCCTATATATCCATCAACTCTAAAAATAAGAAGAATATACTATGCCCTGAGCATAATGTGAAAATATGTATGAGAAACTGAAAACACCTAAGCATATAATAAAACAAGAATAATATTAATCAATATTAATTATTATAATAAAGTACTAGTTCACACCTTAGCTATACAGAACCAGTAAGATAACAACATAGTCGACAGCCGAACGGGCAAAGATATTTGAGATGTGAACAGTGCAAATGTTTTGTATGTAACATTTGAAACGTCATTTGTGTTCCGTTCTCATTGTTTCAAGCTTGTTAGTTATTTGTCAACGCTATCTTGACGAATGTTTTTATAATATATGTATGTATGTGGATTTTAAGTAATTTAATAAATATATATGTATGTACATGCGAGCACATACCGAGAAAGGACTGTTTCAAAATTCGGTAATAATTTTGTTTCACATATTTAGTTTGTTACTGTTAAAACGGAATATATAAGAGTATGCCACCCCCAAGACCTAAGGGGATAGGATTTACTACAGGCGTCACCCCAGCTCGACCAAGCTCAAATGCGCCAATGTCCGAGAGACAACAAATGGCTTTATTAATCCAAATGACAGCTACATCATCAACAGGTAAGCCACAATATTTTCGGGAATCGTTCGCATAAGTGAATGTGTGGCTGTGTGTGTGTAATATAATCCTCAAAGGTTTAAACTAAATAAAATATATGTACATTCTTATATCTTATGCAAATATGTACGTACATACGAATGTTCGTACATCATCGGTATGTGTGTATGTATGTTTGTATGTACGTACATACATATGTATGTATGTACATACAAACTTCGGAAGTTGGAGCTAAAAATTTCATTTGTCAGATGTATCTGATGATCTCTTTAGATAGTAAAGGTTTAAAATAGAAATAAAATCATAAAAATTCAAATAAAACAAGCCACGAGAGAAATAATTCGTTTTTTGCCATGGATCGGACTCCACCCACGAGAAGGAATAAAATAAATTCTTTCAACTACAAACGGATGTAAATTTTTTTCTCTATTGATGGTTTTTTTTTTTAATATTTAAAAAGATGAAAACAACAACAACAAACGTGTGTGAATTATTTTGTGTGTTTAAAAATGAAAGTGGATACATAAATCTTATTTAAAATAGTTTGTTAAACCTGGACAAAAAAATATGCTCATTTTATTTGTGACTTGTGTTAGAGGAGCTCCTCAACAACAAATTAAATAAAGTTTATGGAAATATATGTGTATCCGGAGCAAACAAATTTGATTAGTTATACTGGAGAAGGAGTGCCGTATGTGTATGTGTGTGTGTGGGCGTGTGTGTATGCGTGGGTACGTGTGTGTATTCGGGGCAGTGGGAGGAGGGGGACATTGACCCCCGACCTCCCAAAATTTAACAAATGAAGTAAGCAAAGCAAGTAGTCGCGACGACTTCGGTATACCCTAAAGCAAAAGCAAGCTATCTCGCTCTTCCACCTTATTTTATGTGCACTTTAGCGCACCCAGCGGCCATTTCTGCCTAGGAAAAAAAATATACGTATAACTGGGTTAATTTCAATTCAATTTTAATAAAATTTGAGGGACTGGCAAATATTCTTAATTTTAATTAGTGCGTCAAATTCACGTAAATACTGCGCGCAACTATACTTTAAATTATGAGGGCGTGGCATAAATTTTAAGTAAATTTATTATCATTATTTTTTAGTGTAGCGTATCAAATATTCAGTCTATTTGAATGAACTAATGTAAAAACTCTTACACAATTTTAGCAATGTTACATATTATTGATTTTCTTATGCAGAACATTTAAAGTTATTGAAACATTCTGTTTTGCTTTCTCTTTATTATAGATACGTCAAGAACGAGTACAAAAAAGACTGAAAATAAGAAAGGTGAAAATCCCGAAATTGATGAGAATCTGTTAACTGAAAAACAACAACAAGAAAGTCTTGATGCCAAGGAAAAACCATCTGCAGCAGGAGCAACCGATGATTGCATTTTAGATAGCAGCAGCAGCCGAACAGCAGTTGATGCGAATGCCGGAGCCGCTGGCCAAAGTGGCACCAATTCTTCAGCTGCTTCGAAACGTTGTTATTCGGATATAGAAGATGAATTCGATGAATTAGGTGAAGATAGTAAGAAAAAGAAGAAAAAGGATACCGAGAATACAAAAGAATTTAAATCGACATCATTGAAATTATCATCGAAAATTGAAAAAAATTCCAAATTATCATCATCGGCAAAGGCTTCGCCATCGGGAAGTAAATTATATGCAATTGATAAAGAGCAACAACAACAACAACAACAAATTGAGATTAGTAGCAACAATAATAATAATAATAACAACAACAACAACAGCAGCAACAACAGTAGCAACAAAAATGCCGTCACCACCTCAACTGCCTCCGCCGATATAGAAAACGAAACTGAAGGAAGTGATGACTACAAAAGCAATGATAGTCTATATAATGGAGGACTCAAAGTGCCGCCTCTGAAAATTGTTATACCCCAGCCAAATTGCTCAATTGATACGGAAGGCAATGTCTTGCGTACTGGAAAAGTAGCTGCTACACGAAACGCTGCTCTGCCGTATGTGGTTAGCTCGAATAGTGATTCAATTGATACAATTATATCAAATCAATGCATAAGTCCACACGAGAATAGTCCACAGAAAGTGAATGCTGTTTGTCCAGCCGCAGGAGCAGCAGCAACAGCAGCCGCATCCGCATCCCAGCAGTCCGTCCTTGATGATAAGAATATTAAATTGTTTAATGATGAAAAAAATCTAAGAGTCCTTCGAAGTTCACATCGCTCGGGGGTGGCCAGTGCAGAACGTAGTTCGAATAACTCTTCACCGCAAATGCAGAGTAGCTCGCCATCGCCAGCTTCATCGAATCACGCCAACGATAATAACGAAGCGAAGGCATCCTCCTCGTCCTCCTCTGCCGCATCTGCCTACAACAATATGAGTGCCAGCCCCATACAACAGGGTCATCAATTTGATAACGATGGCATTGCCAATGTGCCCAGTCCATCGACCTCATCCACGTCATCGTCGAAGGATATTAACTCAACGTCCTCCAATGTTGATTTACATCCACGCAAACGCAAGATTCGGCCAAAAAATGCTAATGAAGATAATGGAAAAAATGCTAATCCCAATCTAGATGCTTCAGTTGCCGGGGGAGAAAGTCATCCGCATGATTACCCATTTACAAATGGTTTCCAAATGTTTTTAAATATACGCAGGCAAATTGAGAAAAAATGGAAAACCCTTTATCCGGTTAAGCCCAGGCCACCGCAGGGTTACAATGATTATCTGCTTACGAAGAGATCATATTTACTCAATAAAAATGCGAATACCACACCAATAGAGATTCCCAACACAGTGCCCGAGGCCCTGAAGAAAGTCTATCGGCTGCAGGAGAAGGCGCGACGCGAACTAATCGAAGCTCATACAGTGGAGCGAGAGAAACTTTGCCTAAATGTGGAACAGGAAATTATACGAGTGCATTCAAAGGCAGCCAGAAGTATATCTGGGCAGTCAGAACCCTATTCCGTCTGCACGTACCTCAAGGACGATGAGGTCTACAATATGATGACACCGGAGCAAGATGAAAAGGAAAAGAGTGCACGTTGCCGTTTTAATGGAAGGCTTCTATTAAGCTGGTTGCAAGATGTCGACGATAAATGGGAAAAAATAAAGGTAAATTGCAAATCACTTTTAGTAGTTGTTATTGGTTGTTCCCTATAATAATAATAATTGTGTTGCTCTTCTTAGGAATTAATGGTGCTAAGACATCATAACGAAGCGGAAAGTTTACACGCCGTTCAAGTGATGGATTGGAATATCAGCGCTAAACGCTCTAAATTATCCGATAGTATATACGAGGAGGATATAACTAAAGATCATGTACCCATTGTCTATGTGGGCGATGATTTTGATACATTGCCAACTTGAATGTGCATTGGAGGTGACGTCATTTTCGGTCGAACTAAGCACACACACACACACAGCCCTCTCATACATTGCAAGTAACAAAATTTACATTTTTAAATGTACCAAAAATGCATAGAAAAAGCTTGTCAATATAGGAGAGGAGAGAAAGTTGTGTTTGATTTCGATTTCTCAAAGAAATAATGATTGATCTCTTCAACAGATTCGGAGAGAGTTTTACACCTATCACCTAAACATGAATATACCTGTCATAAACAACAACAACAAAACAAAACTGTACAATATTGATATATGATATATATATATAATGTGAAATTAAAACTATAAAGTTTCCTTTCCAAAAAAAATGAATCACCTCTTAGGAGGGGGAGGCAGATCTCTTTTAAACCGGGGTACGGATAAGAATAATGCTACTTATAATGAAACTTTAGAGTTTGGTTCTTAAAACTTAGGGGGGCCTAACTTTGCTCCCATCCGCTATGCCCTTGGGCTACTTAGCATTAGTTTAGCAGCCAAAAACAAGTTTAGCAGCCAAAAACAAAGAGAGTCGGTTCTCTAAAGGTTTCTAACTACCATAAGATTCTATGATATTGAATAAATCCAATTTAAGAAGGTAGCTTTAACTAGAAAATCATTGTGTATGCCATTAAAACAACAAATTGACTTAAGTTGAGCATAACACATTTTATTTACTTTTTCCTAATGGCATATATTGATTTTCCAGTATGTTTGTCGCACTTCTAACAATGTCCTGAGAAGAAAATATAAACAAATAGATTGTAAATTAGTATAGACCTAGAGTTAGTATGTAGTATTACTACTTACTTCACAAGTTTCAACTGATACATTTTTGGTTTTTATTTCGTTTAGAATAGCCTCAGATTCCAGACGCTTTTCCGCAGGTAGATTCCATTTGCAGTCCACAGAAAGTGCTGATAGGGCATAAAGTGTTGTTTCCTGTTTTGCATCGAAATCATTTATGAATTTAAGATTTTGCAATAGTACAGGAACCGCATGCTGTTTAATGAAAACTTCTGCAAAGAAAAAAAATGAAAAGAAAGTTAAATCAAAATGAGGGCATTTCTCTGTTGACGATTTTTGAAAGGATGTAGCTACAGAAATTTGAACAAATTTAGAAAGAACACATTCGATATACAAATACAAACATATTTGTAAGCCCCACACATACATACATATATTCAATTTGTATTGTATTTGTAAAATTAATAAAAAACAAAGAAAAAACCAGAGGAAAACCCAAATTGAATTTACTTACCTCGAATAGTTTTTTCAGCCGTCGATAATGATCCTATCAGGAATGCAGCTTTTATATAGACATCAGTTTCCGTTGATCGTAAGCAGGATAATAGCGTATTTATGCCATTTAGTTGAATGAATTGATTAAGGCCAGGATTAAAATTACGTATTAACGAGGACACAGCATAAATAGAGCTTTTGGCAATATTTGTATCCTCATTAGTTATATATGAGACAAGATGGGGTAAAAAGTTTTCCTTCAAAAATGCGTCCTGGCAGAAGGGATTATTCTGAGCCATTTCGGCTACAATATATATGGAAAGTGTTTTCAATTTGTTGTTATCAGATTCTTTGATATAACGTAAAAGTGTTTGTGTTCCGCCCATTTTCACAAATGCATTGGCCATATCAAGATCATCAATTTGATCGCGTATAATTTCGAAATTTTCAAGCAATTCATCCAAATCAGTGGAATTGCTATCCAAGATAGCTAAGGCAGCTTTCAAGTCATTCGTCGGATCCCTTGCAATTGATTTCAGTGCATTTTGTAAGAACTGATTTCTCTGAAAACAATAAGAGAACACATTAAATTTAAGAATATTTGATCTGCAGTCAGATGGTTCTAGAATGTTTGTGAACATTTAAGAAGTATTGAATATACAGAATGTATATTATTTATGTATGTATATTTGTCATTCTGTGTAATTGCTCATACAGAATGCATTTAGATTGTATCAAGGATTGGGCGCTCGTACATGGTGTGCATTAATTGTAACACGTGCAATTGAAGATTGTTTTGACTTACCTCAGCATCCGATTCGAATTCTTGCTTCTGAGGTGAATCACAGTTATTTAACGGAGTGTGCTCAACTGCATATTTCAGCACTCCCTGCAAAAGATTACATTAAGATTTGTTGATTTCTTATTTATTTTTTTATATTCACCTGCAAATTTAATTTCCTTCTTGAATCTGAATCCATGTTTTTTTCTAGAAGTTTGTCTACTAACAAATGCCTTTTATGTTTTTATATATATAAACACATGTTATCGATGTTAAACTGTATCGATAGTTCTTTGGTTTGGGATGGGCGGGCATATCATTGAGCTATGTAAGCATATTCATAGCAATTGATATGATAGTTATTGTGATTAACCAAATTGGTCGCAAAAGCTTTCTTTTAATTAACATACAGGAATTTACTATTACTGTTAGTTATATTTTAGTTCATTAAATAACTTAGTTAGAAGTTACATTTTATTATGGTAAAGCCTCGTTTAACAAATCTGTTTCAATTCCACGTTCCAATATTGTGAATATTCCATTGGAATGGAATTCCTTTGCATTAAATTCACGTTCCTATGACGTTGTTATTGTTGCTAGTTATAATCATCTGTTTTGATATAAACATAACATCATCATCCAAGTCGATGAAAAACTAGTTAGTAGTGAGGAAATACACAACATATAGGAACATACACGAAACAGTGAGCAGGAAAAGGTGTAACCCTTTTGGGGTTTATAACATACGACCATGCTGAGAGATCTAATAACATGGGTGTTAAACACTTATCTCGGAAAATATTTAGAAAATTTAAACTCGGCGCAGTTATCTGTTGCCCTGTTATCGGGTAAGAGACTTTGACAATGATATAAGAAATTGTTGACACTCAACAAAACACATTGTAAGCCAATTAATAAGTTACATTTCTTAACAAATACAGGAGAAGTTGAACTCGAAAACATACCAATAAGAAAGGATGCCCTTAGATCTTTCAATTTGCCGGTCGAAGTTTCATCGGGAAGCATTCGCAAGATTAAACTACATATACCTGTACGGCAATTCAGGACATCACCGTGGTGCATTTCCGTTGAGGGATTGTCGTGTGTGATTTGTCCCAAGGATCTTGCCAATTGGGACTATGCCAAAGAGAAGCTTCAGGATTTAGAATATAAGTTATCTGTCTTGGACAATGACGAGGCCAATTGGCGGTCCGAAAAGGGCAAAGATATGGAATCATACTATTTCTCCTCTTACAATGGCTGGCTTAAATTCGGCACGAATATGGCTACAAATATCATTGACAATATCGAACTCAAAATCTTTGATGTTCACTTTCGATACGAAGATATTGACGAAATGGGCAATAGCAAAGTTGCCACAGGCATTAAAATTGGTTCCCTAACTGCCCAGAGCTGTGACCAAAACTGGACGACGGGTTCCCAGAAAGTGCCCAACAATGAAATGCATTACAAACTGATTGAACTGAAAGAATTATCAGTTTACTGGGATTGTCTGCATGACGACATCAAATGCCAATCCTTCTCCAATATGGAGTTACTAAACAATATGCAAACAACTTGCGAACAACGCCCACATAATTACCTTATCAAGCCCATATGTGCGACAGCACGTTGGAAACGGGACAAAAGCCTACAGGTTATACGTTCCAAAGACAAATCTCGAGTGTCGTGTGAACTTATGGTTCCTGAAGTCATCATAGATGTTTCTAAGGTGAGGTCACATATCATGTCCCTCGAGTTTCCATCGATTTATAGTCTTTTTCTTTTAGGATCAACATGGAGAGATCTTGGATAAACTTACAGGCATACGTCAAATGAAGGAAATGCGACAATTTCGTTTAAAGCGACCACAATTCAGCATATTGACGCATCCGAGAATTTGGTGGAAACATATTGTCGCTTGCCATGGCTTTAATTTTAAAAAGAGCGCCGAGAAATTCGTTATACTCAATGAAAATCTTCGTTATATGAGATTATGTCAAGCTATCTTCCTTAATCCGAATGAGAATTTGTCTAATGAGGATAAGGACTTTAAAGCCTATTTCGAGAGCGATCGAGACATATCCGATTTAATTATCTTGCGTAGAATATGCTTTGAGAAAGTCTTTACTCAGGGACTCTCATTTAAATCGCAGAATGTGAAAGGAAAACACAATATGTTGTTCCATTGGTTTCCCAATTGGATGGGCTGGTATAATACCACCAATTCGGAACAAGATGAATCCATCAAAAACTTGGAAAACGACATTCTAGTTGCTCTAGAGGATTCGCTGCAAAGTTCTTCGGAATTGAAGTGTGATGCAATTTTTGGAAATTTTCAAATCAATTTACTCAAAGGCCTGCTTATACTGCACTCAGAGGATCCTTCCAGCCACAATAAACAATCGATTGAAATGCAATTTAACAATTTGTCAGCGTTTCTTCAATTAAGTCCAATATTTACCTCCTACTCATTTGGTGTATCATTGGGCGAGGTCTATTTGCTGGACAAAACGAATATGGAGACAAAGCATCCGTATTTAATTAAACCTCAAACTGAAAGTTTATCATTGTTAAACCAAAGCCTGGCTAATTCTCTGGAGACAAATGCATTTTTCCAACTGCGCTATGAGAATGAGAATCAGTTGCAATATCGTTTAAATATCAAATCAAAAAGCTTGGATCTCACATACAATAAAGATGCCATTGAATGGCTTCTACAATTTCTTACCAATGCAAATAAAAGCACCAAAAATTTCATAACAAATGATTTAATTCAGCCAAATAAAAGAACACCAAATTTAATTAAGAACTGGAATCAGCTATTTGTTGGCACCGAGGTTAGTATTCAATAAGGCGAATGGAGGATAAGGATAATATTAAACAGTTTTTATCATATTCTCTCTGTTCTGTTCTTTGTTTAGATAAATCGCAAGATTTGGACATTTGAAATAGAAATATTTGCCCCACGCATAATATTCTTGGAGAACTACAAAATGAGCAATTCGCTAATGGTTCTAATGGATTTTGGCAAGTTTGATATGCGTAAAGTTGGTTTCAAAAAGAATGTGCCAGCCATTAACTCAACAGCAACAACAAGACAAGAACAGACAGATCAGGCAGATCCTGCAGCCAACACAGAAACAATTTCTGATAATCTAAGTGATGATGATGATGAAGAAGCCTATATGACACCTTGCTCAACGCCACCGGCATCAGAGAAAAGCGGTTCTGAGTCTCCAACTTATCATCATGAAAATTCAATAATCGAAAATTCTCTAAATAAGTCGGCGCAACTTGCATGCGTGTTGCATAGTAAAATTTATGATAAATATTTAATAAATTTTACAAATTTGCAAGTTCTAGTTTGCAAATATGATGAAAGTTGGCAAGCTTGCCTGAAAACTTCTTCAAGTTTTCATTTAATTGATAAATTCAATATCACATTGACGCTCGAGCAACGTAATATATTTACCTCCGATCCAGAGTATCCATCGTTAATGCTATTTGGTTCTTGCCCCACCATACTGATCCATGGCAATGAGGAAAACATTAACAACTTCTTCAACATTATGCATCCCATAACGAATGATCGTTATTTCAATAAAATGAATACTTCGGGAGTCTATGCCCTCAATGCAAGTGAACGCATACAAAATGCATATGAAACGGAAGCAGCAGCAGCAGGAGCAACAACAACAACAACAACGACCAGTCGCATAGTAACAGAATTCGCAATTGGCCAATTGATAATCGAATTGCAATCGATGGAAAGAAGTATTGCTGAATTGCAAATTATTGGCGTGCGAGCGGGCCTAATACAGGAAGCAAATGAAACAATTATCACTATGGCAGTCCATGGACTACTTTTGGTGGATGCCATTCAATCGTTTGGTCCCGATTTTGAGTTGCTAGCCGCCAGTCATCGACAAGTTGGGTAAGTTAGTTATTCTTCCCCTGTTCCCAGATGATTGTCAAACGGAGGTTAATCTCTTTTTTTCACTTGCAGAATGGATAGTTTTTCGGGCAGCCTAAAACACAGCACAATCTGTTCACCGGTTACACCTGGTTCACCAGAGCCATTGGAATGCCAGAGGCCAAGTAGTCCACAGACCATTAAAAAGGCCATACAAAATATACAACAAGGTTACAAAAGAAACACACACAGTGTCCAAAGCAAAGTTATCGGGACTAACTAACATAGAAACTTTCCTTCTTAATTGCAGACATAAAACCAACCGCTGAAAACTGCGTCGAATCGGAACTAAATGCCTTGATATCAGTTGACATTAAAATTGTTGCACCAGATGCCCGTAGATCGGCTTATCTCAATACCATTAAAATAGCCTTCAATAGCTTGGATATTATTGGTAAGAGAGAGATCAATAACGATTCGATTTAGTCAATCTAATTAATTTGATATCTTTTATCCTATAGCAAATCAGGACACGATTATAGAGATATTAAATTTTGCAAAAAGAACAATTCTAAATCAAAAGATATTTAAGAGTGATGCAAATAAAAAGCCTACTTCTAAAGAAGCAGCCGAGTCCACATCGTTATCTTCATCAGCAGCATCGAATTATGAACTGAAGGAGTTGGAAAGCGCCAATGTAAGCGGAAACCATAGCGAAATCTGTTTTGATTTTTTCCGTTTAAATGTTTTACTCTTGTATACGATAAAAAGAGATAACTATAATATTGCCCGAAAAGTTGGCACCTTGACACTAACTGAAGCCAAGATAAATGCTTCACTTAAATCGGATCCCACTGTAGTTGGTTCCTTGGGTGGCATCCAGGTGATCGATATTACACCCGAAGCCATCTGCCATCAAAGGATACTCTCAGTTGGTCGTGATCAAACGCCTCGCATACCAAAAGAGAATCGAGAAACAGTCCTAAGTAATCTATCGAATGAGATTTACTTAAAACAATTGGACGACGAGTACAATGGAGAAATTGATGCTCTCAGTTTTAAGAGTCAATGGAACGATAAAACGGCATGCAATGTGGTGGTACGTGTTGCCTCCGTTTCCTATACCCATTGTCCGAGATTTCTACAAGATGTTAATGCTTGCATAACTTACTTCAAGCAGAGTTTCGGGTAGGTTACCAACAAATTTGTATAAAACAGATATTCTATATGGGTTTGTTTGTTTTTTCCAGAGATTTCTTTACTTCTCTTGGCAATAAGGCAACGGATATGGCCAAAGAATTTGTACAGCAAATAAAAGACCAACAAGGACCAGCCCAACAGAAACCAAATCGTCGTGTAAAAGCCTTGACTTCGTAAGTTTTTATTTTTCAACTACTTTTGCTACAAGGATTCAACTTTACTACTTAAGATCTATTTCCATTTCAGTTTAGATATCATAATAAACAGTCCGGTTATCATTCTGCCCACATCAAGTGGCAGCAGCGATGTTCTGGTAGCAAATTTGGGTAAAATAAGCTGCTCAAATTATTATGTGCACGATGACCTGATGCATGGCTCAAATGATTTTGATGAAACCTATGCCATTGAGATCAAAAATATTAATTTATTCTCTCTTAACATCGATGAGACTAGCAGCAATGACCTGGCAAAGGGCTATAACCTAAACAAGAGAGATATCAATCCCATTCTACACGATACGGCGGTCAATTTGAATGTCTGCACTGCATACGATCGCAAAAATGTAGAGGAGAACAAACTGCAAAAGATTTTTGTAAGTTATTTCTGTCTACTCCGAAAGTTGGCCTGTTTTTTGCTCTTGTCACAGTATTTCTCCTAATTTTAGGTCATTGGAAGCATGGTTGAAACGCTGAAAGTCTCACTCTATCGCAAACAATATGAACAACTTATCGAATCAATACGAAATGCTACAAATTTCTCAACCGATGTTATCCTCGATAATGAAGAGCCCGAAGAGAATACGAATTGTAAACCAAATGAAATAGTTTCGGATAAAGAGATTATAAGCACTACCACACAATTCTCAGTGCCGGTATTTGAAATACATTTGCAAAACGAACATCATGACGATTTGATAAATGTCACATTCAAGGATTTCAATGTGAAACACGATGTCGAGGGCAGTGAAAAGAATGTGGAAATAACATTAAAATCGGTGTTAATGGAGGATTTAAAATCCGATATGACATCGCCCTTTAGAAATATGGTCACTTCGGTGAATCTTGAAAAGGGTTTGCAAAAGAAACAGCACACCTCATTGTCCTGTCCGGATTTGCCGCACACTTGCGGTGGCCATAGGAACCCATCCTCATCGGTGCCATCAAATATCTATGATTATGTTAAATTGAAGAATTTTGATGGTGAACTCAAGTCGGTTTTCTGTAAAAAGAATCATTTGACTAACAATGCAAAGGATAATCAAAATCTGGTCATATACAAATCACATTCAGGACGTTCCAATAACAAAAAGAATATGGAAAATCAATTTGAACACAATAGTTCAATACATTTCAATTGTCTCAATTTGGCAATGTGCGTGGATAGATGGTATACAGTATTCGATTTCTTTGGCCTTGCCTCCGAGAATGATGGCAACAATCAGTTGACAGTGGAGAAGGAACCAATACCAAAGAGTTAGTATTAACTTTTCTATTATGAAATACATTTTTCAATTCTCTTTCGCTTATTGCAGGTGTAATTGATTTCTATAGTAAACTAAAAGTATCAATTAAATCTTTAAACTTTACATTGATACGAAATGAGTCTCTCCTTTCGAGACTTAATGTTTCGAATGCTTTGTTTGTGATAACACAAAAAGATGCCAGCAAAACGACTGAAGGCTGCTTGGGTTCACTTGCGGTCTATGATCTAACCAAGTTTGGTCAAATTTATAAGCAAAAATTTCAAACAAGTGGACCAGAGGCATTGAATTTTGTTTACAAAAAGTAAGTAAAAAGCATTTCAAAACAATTTGCAAACTAAAACTAAAAGAATCATATTTTTCAATACTTGCAGAAAACTCTCGAATTTGGAAACATTAAACGTCTTGGATAGTGATTCAGTATTGCGTATTAACATGGCATCAGTTCACTATATACACACAAAACGATTTGTCATTGAATTGCAAATGTTTGTTAAAGAGTTGCTGCAATTGCAAACGGTAGGACAACCTATAAACGGCTATATCTAACCTGATGTAGTTTTAGTCCTTATGTAGTTTTAGTCTCATCTTTACAGTGTATAATAACTAATTATTGTCTCTCTTTTTTGCAGCCCGTCATGCGCAAGTTGAAGAAACAAAACCCACAGAGCAGTCCGTATGCCCAACCATCGAAAATAAAACTTTATATACGAGCAGATTCTCCTGTCATTGTCCTGCCAGCCAGTTACAACAAGGATGAAGTGTTAATCGCTAATCTGGGTCAACTCAGTTTGGTCAATAACTTTCATTTTGCAAGCGATGAGTGTATTATAAGCAAAAAGCTCAAGTTGCCAGGAGATATGGAAATTTTAGATGTTATGCAAATTGATTTGGTCAACATAAATCTATTCTCTGGCAAACGAATCACCAACCCGACGACTGAGATTGAGAAAGACTGGCTTATAGCGAATATAAACTTTCAAAAACTGGGACGTCAATTGTTTAAGGAATCTTTCTACCTTAATTTGCAAGTGGAACGTAATCTGAATCCCGATTTGAATCGCGTTTGTCCTGATATCAGTATTAAGGGAACTGTCTCCAAATTGAATGGTGTAATTGATATACAACAATATAAGCTAATACGCACATTATTGGACAATAATATAGGCGAACGTGTGGATGATATATATGTGAATTATTCGACATCCATTGAGAAGCTATCGACAATTAATTTGCTCTCCCACAAAGCTGTGCATCAGAATATTTTAAATTTACTATCGATAAGGATACTTCTGGAAGATGTGTCCATATTGTTGGCCCTGAATAATACAACAACTCCCATTATCGATCTAGAGCCTTTGGCTTGCATACACTTTATCAAGTCGTCGTTGGAAATTGATATCTTTAGCGATGGTTCACAGGATATTGATCTGATATCGAGTAATATATTGATTGTTGACGAACGTAACGAGCATACAACCACCGATGTGGTGGGTGGAGCAAATGTCTTTAGAAACATTTTGCAGGCCTCCAAGAAGGATACTCTACCCACGAATTCCGTGCAAGTGGAAGTCCATTGCCGTAAGACGCAAAAATTATGCAAATATACAATAATGTTAAATAATATGCGAGTATTTGCTTTGTTGAATTTCCTCGAACAATTGAAGAACTATTTGCAAGGCGATCAATGGAGTAGCAATAGCAATTATCCTGTGTCCATACAACAGCAGCAACAGCAACAAGTGCCAGCACATAAATCCGCATCCACTAGTGATAGTCCACTCACTGAGTTTGTGATCAATATAACCGATTCAGAGATAATATTCGCCGAGCAGTGCAGTCGGATTGATTCGAATGCGATCATATTGAAGAGCACCACGGTGATTTCATATAAACCGGAGAGTAATTCAGTGCCCTTGTCCATAGACATCAATCACTTGGAGATATTCTCGTGCACCCTAGATGCCGAAGATGAGAGTGCTTTGTCCATTATAGATCCCTTCACGCTCAACATTGAGTTGCGCAACAATTGCCTAACGATACTCATACAAAAGCCCCTCAATATACGCCTCTCCTATGTGGATGTTAAGCTGTTTCTGCGCATGGCCAAATTGTTTCCCAATCAGACAACGCAATCGCCAAATGTCTTGGCAAAAACCAATTCAGATTTCGAGAAAATTGCCCCCCTACTGGCCATGGGTTTCGAGATCTCCGACTGTTGGTATGCCATGAAATTGAATAATTGGAAAATTAACGATGCGGCACTTTGGTTATCGCAACAGAAACTGGATACGAAACGTAATCCAGCGTTGGATTTAACGACAGCCATTGTGGATGCGAATTGCATTTCAGTATTCATTATCGACGACTGCATGGACGCTGATGTCCCCCTGCTGGAAGTGTCTCTCTCCAAGGTATTGATCAATTATAAATTCAAGACGAGGGAAAGGAAAACGGATCATTTTGAAACGAGTTACTTTACGGGAGGAAACATCGATACCGAAGTGACAGTGAATTACTATAATCGCCGTCTGAGCGGCTGGGAGCCAGTTGTAGAGCTATGGGAATGCTCGGTGAAATGGAAATTGATCAAAACCCAAATCGATTACAAGAAGAGATTCGAGATTTGTGTGAATAGCAAACAATTGCTGAAAGTGAATGTAACCTCAACATTTATAGAGCTCTTCAATATGGTCCTAAAGAACTGGACAATTGATTTCAATGAATCGGAGGATAATAATGCAAAGAGTGTGCTGCGTACCCGTACACCATTTATACCATTTGCTCTACAGAATCTAACTGGCACGCCGCTGCTATTTAAGCCAATTTATGCTCAGGTTGAGGATGTCACCTGTGCGGATTTCCATCAAATGGAATTCATAAAGAATTGGATTTCGGTGCAGCCGAATGAGATAAAAATTTTTGATTTTGTACAGAAAACCAAATTGCGTCACATTGATTCGCATCAATTGAATTTGCATCAGATTCTGGTGCAGATTCATGGCTGGACCCTGATAGGACCCATTTCGGTGGACAAAGTTGGCGTATTCTTTCGCACAGTGAATTTGGATCCATTGTATACGAAGAAAACGCGAATTGTTTTCGATATTTCGTTAATTGGTTCAGCCCAAAAGCTAATAAAGGTGAAAACATCTTTGAGTATAATCAATAAATTGGATAGGGAAGTATTTCTAAAGATGATTTTGAGTAAGGATCAAAGCGATGGCTTGACATCGATCAGTGCAATTGGTAGCAATGATGAGCTCTGTTTGCCATTGAAATTTATTGATGCTTCATTGTATATAGCACACAATACAACAACAACAACAACAACAACAACAACATCTTTGGATGATAATCAAAAACGCTGCAAAACATTTGCAACAAATTACGAGGAGATTGGTTTTAGCAATAACGAGATCAATTGGAAAGCCTGTGATAAGGAGAATGTGCAAAAGCTGCAAACTTGCTACGATGATAACAAGAGCACATTGTACACATTGATAAACATTAACAAGGAATTGTATCCCTCGAAAGAGCATTTGCCGGGACATACAATCACCCTGTTACCCCCATTAAAATTAAATAATATGCTTTGTTGTGATATTGTTTTTAAAATACACGAATTTGCCACAGGCAGAATAAACGCTTCGGAGAGCATGAATCTATATAATGTGAATGTCTGTGAACCCTTCAATTTGAACATAACATTGGATAATTTTCAATTGTCCGGACAATTGCGTATACCAATGAGTCATACGGGCATTGTGGAGCCCAAATTGAAATTGATCGATACCCAGAATCGAGAGCTTCATCTACGCGTTTCCATACAGTCCTTTCAGGGCAAGGGCATGGAAATCTATATAAGTGCTCCAGTCTGGATAATAAACAAAACAGGATTGCCGCTCATTTTCAAACAAGAAGGCATTAGCAACAATGCGGCCGGACAATTTGAGGAACACGAGACGGCCAGACAAGTGGCTCCCTTGATGTTTTCCTTCTCCGATCAGGAGGGATCGCCGGCCCTAGAAGTGCGTTTGGGCAAAGTGTTTGGTGCCAATAATGCGGTAAGTAAGCCCAAGGAGACATGCAAAAGAATCGTCCCGTTTTGTTGATGGTGTTTTCTTTGCTTTTTAGTGGTGCAAAAGTTTCATAATGCACAAGACCATCACACACCGGGAGCTAAGGGCGGAGAATACAAAAGGATGCTATGCCATAGGCATAAGTGTTCGCCGGGGAAGAGGTTTATATGCATGTACAACCTTTGTGATATTATCTCCCCGCTTTCAACTGTACAATAAGAGTGGCTATAAGCTGGAGTTTATACAACATTGTGATATATATGCTCATGTAAGTAGGAACACTCAACTCAACTTGTCAGTTAATGTTATTTGATTTTCAATTCCTGTTTATGCTTCTTAGGATTATCCAAGTAGTCGACATACAATATCGGCGCCAATTGATTGCAATTTTGCATTCCATTGGCCAAATTGTGATAAAGAGCCCATCATTTGTGTACGCATACCCGATGTGGACTGTTGCTGCTGGTCAAAGGGCATACCCATTAATTCTGCTCAAAGTTTGTACATAAATATACGTAATGAATGGGGTGAAATGTTCTTTCTACGCTTGGAAGTGATATCGAAGGATGCCACATATATTTTACTCTTTACGGACGCCAGATGCTTACCCCCACCTATAAGGATTGACAATTGTGCCGAAGTGGCCATTAATTTCTCCCAGTTGCGCTCTAAACCTGTATGGGCGACTCCCGTACGTGCCCAGTCATCGTTGTCATATGTTTTGGATGATCCATTCGGCAGTCAAATATTGTTGCTCGAAGCACCCGGAGGGAATATGATTGAGTTTCCCATAAATAGGCCAAATCTAACCAAATCGTTAACCTATTCGAACTTTATATATATCGCATTTCAAGACACATTCGATCGTTACGATCGAAGCGATAAGAAACCCGATCAGAAGCACAGGCAATTAGTTTTGGGTGTTCGTAATCGTAAAGTTGTTATAGTCGAGCGAAATTCGGGCGATCGTTCGCAATTGTGGCTCATGAACTCGAATGGCCACTTGGAACATGAGGGCTCAACTCCGCCCATTCAATCGAATGAGAGTAATGCAGTTCGTTTTGTCCTGGACTTGGAGAAACCGCCAAATCCGACGGAATTCACGACTCTTGTGATACGAACGCCAAACAAGCAAAGGGCCACCACACAGCAATGGAGATTCGAGAATGGTCGCCTAATGTGTCATGCGAATATGTGTGTTCAGGTAAGAGAGAGAATCATCACATTCAATTCCAAAGACAATAAACTGATTTTTTCTTTATACAGTTTTACGCCAAACATCAAATGCAATCGGATTACGAAGCTGTTCTGGGTCGCATTGAATATGATCCAAATTGTACAGATTCCATACCAAGTCATCAGCATATTGTGGCACAGAAATTAAGACCTGGCTCTGGCCAATTGGAAATATCTACAAAAATGGATGGACCCATTTGCACCGTTGAGGTTTGTGATATCAAACTGAAGCAAAATTCCATACATTTGGCCCCGGATTTAGTTTGGTCGCATGCTTCCATAAATAATCGACAAATTGCCGATGAGGGAAAAGTAACACCATTGCATGAATATCAGGTAAATATATATAGAGTTTCTATAACATTTTGCCTTCAATATGCTTTCTTTCTCTTTTCTCTTTTTGTTTTTTTTTGCAGATATTTGTTGAACTTTTAAAAGGTATTGGAATTTCAATAATTGCTCGCAAACCATGTGAGGAAATTATGTTTATAAGTCTTGATCGCATATCTTGTGATATTATACAGAATTCTTTGGAGAAATCATTGAATTTAAATATATCGTATATACAGATCGATAATCAGCTATTAGATGCTGTTAACCAAGTCGCTTTGCACACTTGCAAGCCAAGTGAAGACGATGCACAAAAAAATGCAGTCGTTCTTAAACTGAAAATGCTACCAAGCCCTAATAATTGCGCAATAATATTTAAGTACTTTATGTTGGATTTAAAGCCATGTATTGCGTGTTTAGAAGAAAAGCTAATACTAAAAGTTGCTTCATTTCTTGGCTATGGTAAATTAAGTGGACGTAGCTCCGGATTGCCCTACAATATTGATAGAAATATCGATGAGAGGCATGTACTGAAAGATATGAAGCGTTATTACTTTGAAAATATTAGCATCGGTTCAACGCAGGTAATTATTATTGTTATTAATCTCTAATTAAGTAATTTAATGTCTCTAGATGATCTGTATTAATGTTTTCTATATTCTTTCGCCTTTGCTTTAGGTGCGACTTTCGGCTTTTACCTCGTCTAAGCTACCCCCTGAATTGCTGGAAACCAAAAAGTCATTGGGTCTAATATTAATCAAGTTCGAAGACGCCCTAATTGAGCTCGATAGCTATACGGACAAGTATCATTTCGAGACTATGGATGTTTACCTAAAGGCCATGAAGACGCATTATGTCAACCAGATTAAGTGGCATGCAGCTGCCATACTGGGTAGCGTGGATTTCCTTGGCAACCCATTGGGTTTTGCCAATGATCTGTCAGAAGGTGTGTCTGGCCTTATTTTTGAAGGCTCTGTCAAGAGTCTGGTGAAAAATGTTGCTCACGGCATATCGAACTCGACGGCAAAACTGACAGAGACCCTCTCGGATAGTCTGGGTAAAGTGGTTCTCGATGAACATGACAATGAGGCGAGACAACGAATTCTGGAAATTCAAACAAATACTTCGAGTAGCCACCTGGCAGCAGGACTGAAAGGTTTTGGTTTCGGATTACTTGGCGGTGTAACTAGCATTGTGAGGCACACGTACGACGGCGCTCAATCGGATGGTGTTCCGGGCTTCCTCAGTGGTCTTGGCAAAGGAATAGTGGGCACTGTGACAAAACCAATTATTGGTATGTTGGATTTGGCCTCCGAAACGGCGAGTGCTGTACGCGAAACGAGTCGGGATGCCCATAGAAATTCACCAAATCGCAAAAGGTTACCCAGATGCGTGACTGGGGCACCGGGCGGTCTTTTGCCCCTGTATTCCAGTCGTCAAAGTAAAGGCCAACAATACTTATATCATATAAATCGTAAACACTTTAACGAAAAGATAATATCTTATGAACCCAATCTTTGGAGTGATAAAGAAGCCCGTCTACGTCTATTGGTCTCAACAGAATATATACGCATATTCTCATTATGCGACAGCGGTCCCACCATTATGTTTGAATGTCATTTGGGTGAAATACTTTCATGTCATCCACTAGTAACTAATTCGGGCAACACACCTTCTACCAGTAAATTATCCACCAGCTATTATATAGAAATATCAACGAATCATCCAAAAGTCACACGACCACGAATAAGATGTCGAACTGAGGAATGTGCTGAAGCAGCTTCTAGATGTGTAAGTTGCAAAGAAATTCCAATTAAAGATCCCAATTCATTTGTATTAATCCATTTCAGATAAATTATGCGAAAAGTGTCTTCGATGAGCGTGAACACTCCGTTTTGTAATATACCAAAAATGATAATATAAATATATATATATATTTTTTTAAAAACCCATTTGTTTGGCATTGAATTCAAAGACGGAGGGGTAAGGGGATAGCTCGACTCCTGTTACCGCAGCTGCATTTATTTTTCTATTTATTTGTTCAGCAACCCAATCAAAAAAAAAAAAAAAAAAAAACAAATCGAACTCATAAAAACGCTAAAAAGCAATAGTTAATAATGCAGTCGCAAACCAACGATCGAATTGAATTGATGTGAACTCGCGATAGAAAAACTAAAATCTATATAGAAAGCAAGAACGGGCGGAAAAGGCGAAATTTACTTGCAAGTGCTGATCACTAAGTAAGTAAAGAATATGTTGTTCCACTTTTAATTGGACCCCAATATGTGACGCGTTTTCCATTTGAAGAAGAATAAGAGAAATGCATATATATATATATGTATAAAAACAAAAAAAATAAATCACTGCTTTGACTTACCTGCGTCCATAGTCATATTTTGTTTATATGCCATTAATATTTATGAGTTTTGTAGATTGTAAATAGATTGTCTGTTTGTCGTGTTGTGTTTTGTTTTGTTTGGCACTAACCTGCAATAATCAACAACGATTAATTAGAAATTTCACTTTTAATAGTAGAAGATGACTTACCTCTAAGTTATTCTGTAGATTCTCTCCTAATTTTGCGTTTATTGTGTTCTCTTTTGTTTTTCCGACTCGATTTGATCTGACCTATAATAATAAAGAATGTAATTATTGAAGAGAGAAGATAATATTTGAGAGTATAAACTAACTTACCTACATATGTACATATGTGTCCAACTGAGAAACTAATATCTACTCTCCTGGTTTGATTGCCGCTGTATTTATTTGCACGATGATCTGAGAAACTGAAAAATAGACAATAAACAATTAAAAGAAACGGTTGCTTAAGATAACTGTAAATTTAAACTTACTTGTTAATTCCAAGATGAGTCAGCTGAGAATTTACACGTCCGATCGCAGCGACTGACAAACAGCAACTAATGCCGGTCCCCACACAGCTGCTTGTATCCTCATCGGGATAACAGAAAAATGTTAACTTTACATAAAAATGTAAACTAACAGAAAAATGTTAACTTTTCACAAAAATGTAAACTAACAGAAAAGGTTAACTTAACAGTGGAATGTTTACTTAACAGGGGTATGTTAGGTTAACAGTGGTATGTAAAGTAACATAAAATGTTAAGTTAACAGCGGTATGTTAAGTAACATAAAAATGTTAAGTTAACAGGGGTGTGTTAAGTTAACAGGGGTATGTTAAGTTAACATACCCATGTTAAGTTAACATACCCATGTTAAGTTAACATACCCATGTTAAGTTAACATACCCATGTTAAGTTAACAGTGGTCTCTTCTGTTATTAATGGTCCTTATTCCCATGAAGATTAAAGCTGCTGTGTGGGGCCGGCATCAGTTCCTGGTGGGCGGTCGCTGCGATCGAACGTGTGGATATTCTGCTCACTCATCCTAGAATCAACAAGTAAGTCTAAATTAATATTTTTTTTTGAGCATACGCTCTTTTTAATTGTTTATTGTCTATTTGCCTTTTTTGCAAATCAATCTGGACACAAATATTGCGAAAACTAAAAGAAGATAAATACTTTGATCTTATTCTGGATAATATAAAGAAGTAAAGTCTTTTCAGTGAAAATTTGAAATGCACTCCATGTAATGGGTAAAAAATTGACAACTTAGTGCCTTGAATCGATGAAAATATTTCATTTACAAATTTTGTTGCGGTCACATGCGTTAGATTTTTTACAAATTGTTGAATTTATTTTATTAAAATCATTATAAAAAACAATTACAGGAAATGCAGTATATTTTGAAAAACAGTTATAAGTTAATTGCTATAAACATAGATTCCTAAAAAACAATAGTTACTTAAAACATAAATATATATTGGATGTGAATGTGCGCGGATAGGGGGGGGGGGCGGTTGGAAGGTAGAGGGGGTATATACAGAATGTAAGCTTAATACTCTGTGTTTTTGTAATGTTCTCGTCGAAATGCGGAGAGTTTCATACGTTGCGTTTGCAGAGCTTGTTCTATTTCTAAGACTTTGACATGTATTTCCATTTCCATGGTTTTAATTTGCGATGGCGTTAGCTTGTGTAGATCCATTTCGATGCGCTGCTCCAATTGAGAGTTGCAATCCTTGACAGTGGCAACAACAGTTCCCGTAGCCTTTGTTACATTTCGAGATGCTTTAGTCAAATCGGCTAAGTTATTACTTTCGCGATTTGCTTTCACCTTGCTGGCAATTACCAATTGTGTGGTGCAGGCAGCGATTTCTTGAGCGGCAACAATGAGTTCAAAATTTTGTCCTGATTCACTTTCAATAGCCTTATTTGCGGCTTCCACTAGGAAATTGGCTGCCTTTGCCACACTTTTTGATGCTGATATTAAACCATCCGACCACTGAGTATTTCTTCTATAGAATTCGCTTACAGTTGCGTTGCCTAAGTTCAATAATGAGTGAATTATAATGGGACTGCTATATAAAGTGAAGATTAAAGAATGCTTTCTTACCCTTTTGAGAGGAAACAATTTCCTTCTGAAGTACACGGGATTTGATAATTAATATTTTGATACATTCCATTAAAGTTGTGCAGGCGTTTACAATTTTTCCATTTACTTCCAGATTTACTTTGTCGTCCTTTTCGCGTGCCTTCTCCAGCAAGTCGGTTATTTTGGCTGCCGCATCTTCAATAGCCAAATCCATTTCCTGAAGTTCTTTTTCAACTAGCTTATCGAAATCGATCTTGTTCTCATATTTGTCCAGAATCTCGCGAACCAATTTGTTTAAGTCCTTTAATTTAGTTAGAATATTGTGAGTAATTTCACCTTTTTCTTGCTCATTTGCAATGCCATTTTTAACGTATTTAAACAGAGCAGACATATCAGAGCCCAAAGATCTTATTTTATTTAAGATATCTGCAATTAACAAAAATTATGTATTATACTTGAGTTTGTTTTCTTGTATAGACTTTTACCTTGTCCCTTCTCGAATTCTGTTGTAGAATTGTAAATTAAGTTACATTGCTCATACAGCTTGACGAAAACATAGCCCAAATGCATAATATATTTTAAGGTATCAATATTTGTATCACTTTGAGTAATGGAAACATTTTGAAATCCTTTGAGAATTGTTTCCATTTCCAATGTTATTTTTGGTACAGCTTCAAGTGGTTGTTGTGAGGAGTCTTTCAATTTCAAAATGCAAATTTCCTCGACTGTATGTATAATAAGCATTTTCACTTTGTTCAAAGTGTCATCGGTTTGTTTATTTGAACTCGTTAGGGTGTCAACTCGTATCAAAGCTTGACCCAAGTCCTCTTCGATAGCTTTGTGTTTGCTTTCCAATTCCATGGAATGTTGGCTCATTGACAGTTTTTCTTGATTTAGCAATGAAATTGTCTGTTCCAGTTCCTATGAAATGAAAATAAAAATGTGTGAACAAAATTATCAACAAAGAAGACATTTTTGGTTACCTGGAAACTTTGCTCCTTTTGCTTTAACTTGCCCTCCGTTTCGTTTAACTTAGTGCTTAGATCATCAATTTCTTTTTTATTCGTTACCATGCGCTGTTCATTTTCAGTTAAAAGTAATTTATATTGTTCCTCATGGGATTTCGTATTACTTATTAGCTCAGTTTCCTTCATTTGCAATTTCTCCTCAGTTTGAGATAATTGTTGTTTTGTCTGCTCAAGCAAGCCTTGGACATTTTTTAGTTCCAATGAGTTTTCTGTTAATTTTGTTTCCACAGACTTTAAGTCATTACTTTGTAGCTCTTTCGCTTGCATAATACTATCATATTTTTGTATTATTTCATCTTTCGTAACTTCTAATTGGGTATGTTGTTTTTTGTGTTCATCGATTTGCTGCAACAGCTCCAAATTTGATTTATTCTTATCCTCTAAATTAACTTTTAACTCATTAATATTACTATTGAGAGCTTCTATTTGCAATAACAGCTCAGTGTTCATTTGGGTATTGGTTTTCTTTTGATCTTCGATTTGCTGCAACAGCTCGAAATTTGTTTTGTTCTTATCCTCGATATTATTCTTCAGTCCAGCCATATCATTTGTCAGAGCTTCTATTTGCAATAATAGCTCAGAGTTTGCTTGCTTTCCTTTTGTTAGGTTTTTGGTTGACTCACTATGCTGCAAGCGAAATAACAAAAAATTAATAATTGTTTATTATATTTTTTTGTTATTACCATATACCAACCTCTCGTAATAGATTTATGTGCTCATCACGTATTTGTGTATACATTGTTTTAAGTTTGTTAAACTTTTCTGAAGACAATTTATGTTTTTCCTCCTCTTCATTTGCTTTTTCTGTAAAACAAAAAAAATTGTTATTTTACTTTCAAAAATATAGAATTGTTAACTTACGTATTAACATGGGATTATCGGTAAGTTTGAGTTCCAAATCCAAATTTTGCGTTCGTAAATTATCACACTGATCTTGAGCTACTTCCAAATCGTTTGTTAGTGTTGCATTTTGATTTTGCAATTGCTGCACATCGTGATTATAATTTTGCTCTAGGGCAAGAAAATTTTGTTGAAATTCATCCAACTTTGATTTAAGAGCCTCAATAGTCATATCCTTGTCAAGGATAACATTTTCCAGTACACTTATTCTTGTCAATGCTTCATCATTGACTTCTTCTGTGTGGTTGCTGGTGTTGTTAGTGTCAACAAGATCATCTACAACCACATCTGGTTCTGGTTCGGGTTGAACAAACACCACTGGTGGTATATAACTACCGAAATCCACTTGGGATTGAAAGTTGGGGCTTTGCTGTGGCAATTCGGGCACCGTTATAAGGTCCTTAAAATACTGTAGTGGTCGAACGTTATCATAGAATTGTTTCAATTTCAAAAATATGGCATAAAACCGATCACGATGACCACTCAGCAAGTCATTGGGCAACGATTCATGCAGCTTAAACATAAGCCTAACACTAGTATCATATAATGGATTGGAATCTTGTATTAGGCATATCAATGGAGCCAATCTGCACTGGCCTTGCAACGTCATCGATGATAATCGATATGTATTAATGGTTGCAAATATTGCCAACTGTACAGAAATAATATCCTCCAAATAATCAAAAATTTCCACACACAATTGGAAACTGTAAAGAAACAGAAACATTAATAATTGAAGGAGAAAATATGTTTTATCTTACTAATAGTTTATATCCTTATCGGCGAATTTCGCTATTTCTGACATCGAGATGACCAGCGAACCTGGATATCCTCTATTTTTCTCATGAAAATTTAGTTTGGTTACCAAAAGTTTACAATATTCTTTTATACAATTGCCAATATCATCGTGTAAGTGACCCCAAAGTTTGCCCATTTCTAGGATCATTTTCTTGTGACCCTGGGAATGTTTTAGACTGCAGCCATGAGCTTCTCTCAGCACCTTATGCAAAAGATGACAAAATTTCCAGGCGGTAAATCTATTTTCCAATAACGGCTGCCTAGAGACAAGCATCCAAAATGAGTTGGCTTCTTTGGTCTTATGAATCATGATGATAATGAAACGGGCATGTTTGGTTTTCAATGGTGCTTCGATGCCATTGAGCGCTTTATTAACGCTGACATTCTGAAAAAAAAAGAGTTAAACAATTGTTAAATAAAATTTGCAAGTGACCCCAAGACTCGATTGCGGTGTAATATAGCCTGGATTAGCATTGTTAACATATGCTATGACCACATAGCTCCCGGTTTGAGAGTTATTTATAATAAATTTTATCGCGCTTCCACAAACTGGATGATGTGAGCCAGATGTTTTGCTTTATCAAGTTGAGGGCGTTTGCGGGCTTAGCTGGCTGCCATTGAATATATGCCACATCCGTGGAACCCCGCGCTATTTTGTGTAACAATTAAACCGCTTGTTTGGTGTTTGGCAAAGAGAAAGGCCGAGATCAATGGCAATAGGCGCATGATGCAAGGTGTGGTCTGGTCTAATTGTCTTACCTGCGAACAAATATTTTGTATGAATTGCCCTAAAAATTGTTTGTTTGTTTGTTTATTTGTACTTACCATGCGATAATACTCCTTTTCGGCGTGGGTGGACATCGTGTTGTTTGTTGTTGTTTTGCTGTTTTTCTCTTGGTACTTTTAACGAGATGAATTTTTTTGTTAAACCATTTGCACTGCAATTTATTAATACATACATATGTATGCGTATGGTTGAGAATGAATCGACATCGAACAAAAACAATTAAATTTGGAACTATCTTATCTTATCAACAAATATATTTCTCACACATTTGGTTCTGTAAGGCCCTACACAAACAAAAGCACTAGAACAAACATACATGAATTTGTATGTATATATGAAGATTTACTGATGACTACATAGCGTATATATGAACATAACAATCCGTTGATTCACCCAAATGTAAATATTTTGATATTGTAGATTTCGTGCCGTACATACTTGCATTGGCCGATAAAACAAAATACCTATCGATAGTTCGTGCCGGCAAGATCCATATATCGATATGCAAACACTAATTATTAATTTAAAGCAAATCGATTTCAAATTTTGTTATGATTTTGCCAGGAACTTGAAATGTGATAATATAATTATATTGATTGCTCCTAACCAAACAAACCTTTAAAATTTTAATTGGAAAAATAAAAGTTTGCTTTGTTATGCTTACTTGGAAATAAGAATCGATTTAATGGATCGCAGGAGAAACCAGCACGAAATATTAAAAAACCTGCTTACAAAAGCAAAAGAAACTATACAAATGTTTTTGGCACTTTAATTTAAATAATTTCCCAAAGAAAAATGGTCACAAAAAACCGTTATAAGTTTAAAAATACATTTTTAAGGTTGTATGGATTGTGTTTTTTAGTTTTTCTTGGCTTGTGATAAACTTTTAATAAAAAAATTGCTCACACATTAGGATTTAAATATTTTAGAATTTAATTTTCAAAATTTTTATTACTACTTTCTAAATTTACGTAAGTAGCAGAAATAATTTTATCGGCAGATGCCTGTTAATTAAATTTTTGAAGTTAAAAAGCTGCCACATATTAAGAACATTTAACTTTCGAACAAATAACAACTAAAGCAACTAAGAAAAAAAGAAAAGTTCTTTAAAATATTTTAAATGGAAAATATATGAATCACCATTTTTTGAGGACAGAATGATTTTGTTGAATATTTTCTTTAATGGTAGTTGAATTAATTTTTTTTTTTATTAATAAGACATCGGGCTATTTTAAGATCAAATTTCGAATCAATTTCCAAACTGTCTTTTGGGTCAATTTCCACATGCGAACACCTAGAAAGTAAAGAATTTTTTTAATATGTATGAGAAAATGACATCAAACAAAAACAAACTTCATTTTTATCCTCTTCAAATATCTTAAATATCTAAGCTATTAAGATTAAAATCTGTATTTAATATTAGTTTAAATGTATGCTTACCTTTCGTTTTGTAAAACTCCATTTAAGACCAGTTTTCTTCTTGAAAAGTAAAACATTCCCGTTTCGACCAAATCCCCTTTCCAATCTTGACGTCGGGGTCTGGATTTGATGTTAAAATTAATGGGTAATAGTACGCTCTCAGTTAGTTTCCATCGTAAATTATGCGACCTTTAATAAAACCAAAGAATAAAAATTAAAAATATTTAATATTCAATCTTAAACCAATTAAAAAGTAGTAACAGCTTCGAATGCTGATTGTCGTCTGTTTTCTATAAAGTATTTTACCTCTTGACAGCAAAGATGCAATCAAAGGATGGAAATTTCGACATGGCTTCTTTGATATATTTCGTTTTGAGAAAAACCGATGTACATTGAAATAATGAAAAGTTTACAATGGATTGATGAGATTCAAGAAATTCCTGAACAGAAGCCACTGATGTGGTATTATCCAGAGCATATTCTACAGGACGATTGTGGACAAGGGCGCCAACTGTTACAAGGAAATGAAATGAAAATAAACTAGAAATTTCCTAAAACAATTAGCACAGACTACTTACATTTCCTTGCCTCGATGGCTATTTTGTGGTCATCTGTGGAAACCCAAATATAATCGAAACATAAAGATTTCTTTATTGTTAAGATTGTTCGTGCCAAGAGTGAGAGTCCATTAATTTTAACAAGATTTTTGTACTTTATTTCCTTGCTACCACCTCTGGCCAATATTAGGGCATGTACATCACTTTGCAGGCTGCAAGAAAATCTTTAAAAAAATTTGTTTTTCGATTTACTACACATACCAAATTGAGTTACTTTCCGTTTGCTCCAGGGCCCACGATAAAAGAAAAATCAAGATATAAATCTTGAAAGCTTTCATTGTGGACTAAGCTTCAATTTGACACGACAACAAAACGACAAAAAAAAAGATAATTTGATTAGGCAAGATCAGGGTGAACCCTGATTCCATTCCATTTAATCTGCTTGTAACATTTACAACAAAATCGGATCGGGTCGCTTCGGATCGAGTAATGGTAATAATATAAATACTCTAATTAGCTATTCAGTGACGATCGATATAGGTGTTAATAGTATTTAAGTGGAAAACAATTCAGACATTGCTTACATTCACATTAGATTGGTCTTAAAAAAAAACTGTAATAAATTGAAAAACATTAAATTGTTTGCTTTACATATAACATTATATATAAAAGTGTTTCAAATAATTGCAATATCGATTGGTTTAATTTTTAGTATTTTTTTCAAAATGCAGTGGAAGTCTTAAGTAAAGTTCCCTTTCCCCTTTTGCATTTAAAATATTTGCATAATTTAAAATAGGACCAACTAAATTAGTTTGTGTTTAACTTTTTTTTACTTATAGACATTTGATATTCTAGTGTTTTGGATTTTTTGCAGCGACCAGTCTAATGTGAATTTTTATTTTTATCTTCGGTTTTTCGCAGCATGATAAACGAACTGTTCCTATTGCTTTTATTTGATGAATCAAAATCTATTCAATTAGTCTTTTTTATTTAACTCCAATATAAACACTATTTTAAAGGTACTCTCAATAAAATTAAGAGCTAAGCAAAATAGAAAAAAAAAAAAATAAATAAATCAAACACTTGAGTGGTTGATTTTATTCTAAAAGGATACGTTTTTTTTTTGGTGTTGTTTTTTTTTTTAAATTGACCTTAAGGCCAGTTTTGTGTTCATTTTAAAGAGAGCCTGTTACGAAAGACTGAAAAGGTCAGAAATATAAATATATTTTTCTAAGTGGAACAATTTTTTTTTTTGTTTTTTATTCGCCCTTTTTCTTAAGGACTTTAAACGGGAAATTTCAATTATTTTTGTGACTTATGCAAATCAAAGTAACGTTGAGTGCTTAAATGAAAGAATTTTAAAACAAAAATTATGCAATAATTGAATTGTTTTTAAATTACACAACTAAGAAAGTCCTTTTGCAGTGCTTTTGAGTGCCCTTTGGAGGTGCCGTCTTAAAATATTCAGGTCAATGGGTCACTGTCTAATAAAATTAGACGAACTTTTTTGATTGATGCTTAAGTAGTTAATGGGGTCACCTTGAGAGGAGGGGATAAAGATCAGACTTTCAAACCAATATTCTTATGTAAAAAAGTGAGGTTCAAATAGTGCCAACGATTACACAAGATCAAATCAATCAATCAAAATTATTACCAAAAGGCGAACTAAAATCTCGATTTCAGGAAATATGGGAGACGAGGAGGATCCTTGGGGATTTGACGATGGCGGTGATGCTGCCGCTGAGTCTTCGGCAGCAGCGGGAACACCTCAACCTGGTTCAGTTGATGCCGTTCCATCGAAAGCAGAGAGCGTAGTTTCTGAGCATAGATCCGAAAGGTCTATACATGGTGAAACACCGGTCGAAGGTGGAGCAGCCGAGCCTGAGGAAGAATTCAAGGCACCACCACAACCACCAGAAGATGATGGATACAGGAAGCCAGTGCAATTGTACAGGCATTGGGTGAGGTAAGTCAAAGTCACAGAACGAAATTAAGGATTTAGTATGGTTTCTATTTATTTTTCCAATTTCTTTGCAGGCCAAAGTTTCTTCAATACAAATATATGTACAACTATAGGACCAACTATTACGATGATGTTATTGACTATCTCGATAAGAAACAAGTTGGAGAAGCTCGCGATATACCAAGACCTCAGACATGGGCGGAACGCGTTTTACGGACAAGGAATATCAGGTAAGTTAATAGGAGAAAACTATGAAATGGTAAACGAAACGGAAATTGGTTTTTTTGTTGTTTAGCGGAAGCGGCATTGACTCTTTTGCACCATCTGCAAAGAGAGATAAACAATTAATTCAAACCTTGGCTGCCTCTATTCGAACCTACAATTATCATACCAAAGCATATATCAATCAGAAATATGCTAGTGTTCTTTAGTTTTAATTTCTAAACTGCAAAAAAAAAGCCAACCAGAAAAAACGGAGAGCCTTCGTATGAATTAAAAGATAATAGAATAGGTTATTTATAACAAAAATGAAATGAAATGATGTATACGCATACAGAAAAGAAACAAAAGTGGAAACGTTTGTATATTTTTTTTGCCGAGGAGCTTTGTATGTAATGCTTAAGATATAAATATTAAAAACAAAAAAAACAAACATTGTATATTATATACTTTATTAAACTTTGTCAACGTTTTAGCGAAGAAGAATGTGCATATAAATAAATTAAATATCCCATTATAAATTAAACTCAACGGATTTGTGTGTTTACTTTTCGACAAAAGACTCCTTAAATTTCTCTTTCAGTCTAACTAACACAATCCAAGGCTGATTTTTAGAGCCGCAATTAATAAAACATCGATTCCAGTTTACATGATTAATGAAAAATATATATAAAATGTATATTTTGTATTTCGATTTCAATAACAATTTTCATATTTTAGTATTATTTAAATAATTTAATTTAAAACTAAACACTTAGATTAAAGTTATTTATTTATTTTCGATAACATAGCAAAAAATATGCATAATAGGCAAAGTATATAAAAAAAGTATAACCAAAAAAAAAACAAAAACCTCACAGTAATACATTATCGAGAGAATTTCAAACTAAAAAAATTATTTAAAAATAATTGGTCTGGGGCAAAGAGTAATTAAATTCAAATGAAACTTGAGCCATAACAAATTTACAAAACTCAATAGAAACGTTTAATAATTTTTCTTTAAATATTATATATATATATATATATATACATATATATATATATATATACATATATATATATATATATGTAAGGAGGTTGTTAGGATCTAGTTAACATATAAGTGTAAGGATATATACAAAATACGAATATAGTGTATTATATATTCATATTCCAAAGGGATAATTGGTGCTAGATATGGCCTAAATGATCGCTTGTTGTTGTTGTTGTGGTTGTTGTCGTTTGGTTATTATTATTGTTATTATTATTATGTGTTTTACGCTGTCGTGCCCCGCGTCCAGATAGCAAATAGGACAAATCAATTGGCTGCTCTTGAGCGGTCTGCGCATCTAAGCATTTCAATTTCATGGTTATCAAAACATTCTCCAAACGTGAACGTTTCCTTTTCAGCAACTAGAAACAAACAATAATTTTTTAGTTACTATATAAATCTAAATAAAATCGAACTGTTCTTATTTCCGTTAAAATTCTATATGAAATTTATGTTGAAAATAGTATTCAGATTTAGTTGAGACCATTTACCAGAAAGTCAGAAGTAATTTCGTTAAAATTGCAAGTTACGATTTTGCTAAACATTGTATATAAAAAATCAGGGCTCCGTAACGCTCCCTTTTTCCTCCCTTATGCGTTAATACTTAAACGGCAAAACAAAACTGTTGCGAACTTAGCCTCGAGTAGCATAACGGAAGTGAGAATAGGAAATTCGATAACCTTGTTATAAAATTGTTATCGATTTACGTTTAAAAGCGCTATGTAAACAAGAACAGTTTTGAATATGAACACAGTTTGATGATTATACCTGGCCATTGGGCGGTATTGGTGTTAGCACGTGGACAGCAGCTGTTGCAGCATTGGATGTGCCACCGCCTACACCTCCTACTGGTTCTGCCGCTGCTGCTGTTGCTGCTGCTCGTGGCTGCCTACGTCGCCCTTCTCTAACCGTTATCCTTTGCTGCTTTGCTGTGGTGTTGTTGGTGGCTACTTCTAAGTCAGTCTTTTGCTTTTTTGTCTTCAACATTGAGGCATCCAAATCATGGGGCTAAATGAGAGGAGGTAGGAGAAGTTTAGAGAGTGAGAGAGAGAGAGTCGAAACTATCTCCTAATTTTATACTCACTGCGTAACTTTTAGATATTTTTAGTTTTTCGGGAAACTTGCGAAAGGCATAACTCTTGGTGCAAGCTGGATAATTGGCCTTGGATTTTGAGAAAAAACGCGCCGTCTTGTCCACTCGCAGTTCACAGATATAACAATGTGATTCATCTTGGCATTCAATGGGTCGGCCCTTGCAGAATGTGGTACGATCTAGGACCCAACAACGACCAATTACCAGTTCGATGGGCACCACTTCATAGAGGGAGACACGCACGACCTCGTTCGGATAGAAACGTCGCGAGGGCTCATGAAATGTTTCATGGGGTCGCAGGAAATGATGGCCGAAAATAAAACGTTTTCCCAACTCATTCTTCCACAAATGCTCGACCCGAAAGATGTCACATTCCTGATAATCGATTTTGCCTATTGTCTCGTAAGTATGCTTCTTTTGCTCCTCATTGTCCTTGATGGGTATATCCCGCAGCACGTAGACAGCATCACCCTGACGCACTTGCAGATCATTGCCACGCATTAGCGAGAGATAATAGCGATGACCCTCTTCGGTGAACTCATCGAGGGGAATTTCCCGATCCACATTGCGTGGTTCACAACGTTCGCATTGATAGTTCTCGGCATTAATATCTGCCTTGGTGCATTCCGTATGCTGCCAGACCATGCATTTGGAACATTGAATCATCAGGCCTTCATCCTTATAGAGACCACAAATGCAACTTATCACATCTTCATCATCGGTGGCAATAAGAGGAGCAGCAGGAGCAACAGCAGGAGGAGGAGGAGGAGGAGGAAGAGGTGAAGTAGTCTGAGTTTCCTCTGACACAGGTTCGTTTTCCTTTCTTGGCTTAAAACCTTGCAGATCTGCATTAACTCCAAGAATCTCCATCAATTGCTCACAGCTGGCCAATTTCCGTTGCTCATAGCTTGTGACTAAATTCTCTAGAAGATTCATTTTACTCTCGTCTTCAGCGTGAGTTTTGCGTGCCTCTACAAAAAGTTGCTGCATTTGCGTATCAAATTCTTGTGGGGATTTATAATGGCCTTGCTCCACCAAAGATTGTATACCCTTAAAGTCCAAGCGTCCCGCTGCCATGGTGATGGTGGTGGTGGAGGAGCTTGAAGAGGAAGAAGTAGACGCCACAGAGGAGTTATTGTTGTTGCTGATTTTGTTATTCTTTCTCTGCCTCTGCTTGCCCATCTCCTCCGACATCGCATTCATCCCCTCTAGAGATTGACAAATATCCCGCAAAACGACAGCCATTTTGGCCATTTTCTCTAGTTCAGGATCCTGAACAGCGGCCTGGGCCAGGCCACGAGTTTTTATATTTCTCGGCGTGCATAGGGCAGAGATTTGAGCAGCTAGCAGAGAGCTGGCTGAAGGAGTAGAAGGACGACGTTCAGTTGCTGCTCCACTTGGTAGAACTTTGCTGGAACGTTTCACCTTGTAGCGACGTATCTAAAAAGGTAGAAAAAGAGAATCTTTAGAGTTAGTTCGTCTCAAAATGAAGTCACTCGGGTAATCTAACCTTTTCATAATTCCTCACCAGGAACACATTGAACTGCTTGGCCAATTTACGTTCCCGTTCGGATAATTGTTGTAACAATTTGTTAGCCAAGGGCATGGAGCCACCGCCTGCACCCGCTGTTGCTGAGGATCCGCCTCCACCTCCCTTCTGGGGATGCTTTTTAGCTTTATGTTTACGTTGGCGTCCATTTCCACGTTGCGTAGCTGCCTCAGAGGCGGCCACATTTTGGTTAATTGGCAAAGGTTTCACTCTCTGCGACTTGCCACCAATCACACCCCGACACTGAGGCATGCCACAACGACAGGGTTGCCCCTCGGAGGGATTAAATAGCGAGAAGTTATAGTCATAGGTCAATTCCTCGCCCTGCCTAATGGCTCGCTTGGCAAAGAGAACCATGCGAGATAAACCATTGACACTCCATTTCTGCATCTCACAATTGGGCTCGCACGAATGATTGACAAAGCGACAATCGCTGCCCATGCGTTGGCCATCTATGACCAGTCCACCATCCAGATGCAGGCAATAATGATGAGTATCATTCAAATAGATGCTGGCCATCCGCTGCTTAAACTCCCTTTCGGTGACCACTTCACCCACATACTCGAGTATATAGGTGCCTTTGGGTATGGGCAATTTGGTGCGCACTCCCCAACCCTTGTCGGCAGTCATAAAACGTTCCACGCCAGGAGCCACTTCATGTCGATGTATCTTCTGATTATGACATTTATCGCCGGCTGGGCAATTGGTGGGTGAGCATTCCGTATAGACCATGCGATTGAGGCAATTGTCCAGGCACGATTCTTTGCAATTGCATACCGGATGATCGAAGCCCGCTAGATTGGGACGCACTGACTCGGCATAAACATTTGTACGTATTTTGCGATAATTCCATGAGGGAACCTGATGACGTTGCGGCAATTTGGCATTGGTATAGGCCCACCAGATGTCATAAGGTAACTCAAAATCCCATTGGGAACGCCGCAGATAACGCTCGCAGTAGGGCGGAGGAGGCAGCAGTCTCAATCCGCCTGTTACTCCTCCTCCTGCTAGCTTATTGGTGGGCATGGCGGGTGGCTTAGTAGCTTGCTTATAATAATTGGATAGTAAGCCAGCCACTAGATAATTTTTCTTTAACTTAGAGAATTTACTGCGTGATGTGGATTTGTCCTCACTGGATTCACTGCAGCTAGCATAATCCGCAGCAGTCGAGGACGAAGCGGAGGCGGCACAGGTGGCGGAGGAGTTGGAGTTGATGCACTCTTGCATGGGCAAGGGTTCATGCTCATTGGGTATCACTTCTAGGCGCTTGGCTTCCGCCTCTCTATCCAATTCCTCTTGACTAACGATGACTTCTCTGTGGGTCGTAATCTCTTCCAGATTGCGTCTTCGCTTTAAACGTATTTTGCAACTGAAATTTGTATTGGGATCAACGCCAGCGGGCAACTTAATGTTGGGCTCAACTAGGAGTTTATTTTTGGGAGGTGTTGGAGGCGCCAGCTCCAACTGACGACGATTGGCAGCTCGTTTCTTAAGCGTTGTCGTCGCTGGAGGAGCAGCGGAAGCAGCAGCCACAGAAGATTCCCCAACCTCTGGCAGTTTCTCCTTTGGTTTCCTGCCTCTTGGACGACCCCGGCTTGGTGTCTGGGGACGTTGTAGGCGTTCCAAAGCCACTACCGAGAGACGAGGTTGCATTCTGGCATTGCTTCTGGCCACAAAGGTTTCGCGTGCTTCTCCCACTAGCGGTACACGCTCACAGTTCTGGACAGGATTGGTAGTATTGGCTTGCTCCTGCTGCTGCTGCTGCTCCTGTTCCTGCTCCTCTGGTGGCTTTTCCATGCTAACTTTGCGTTTCTTCCGTCGCACTGTGGGGAATCCGGTGCGATTGATTTTCTTACGTTTTCTTTTGAATAGAAGATTGCCTCCAGTTTTATGGAGCAGCGACTCCACCACCCGCTGGCCCATTTCCTTTTTGGTATCCTCTTTGATATCCAGCGAAAGTAGAGGAGACGCCACCTCGGATTTGGTTATAATGACAGATTCATTAAGTTTACTAAGGGGTATCTGAATCTCTAGCTCAACCGAAGGCTCAAAGATCCCTGGAGGAGGATCTGATGCTGCCGTCGCTGCTGGCGAATGTATCCCACTGGGATCCCGCTTCTGCTTTCCACTAGCGACCACACTTGCTCGCTTCTGTTGCTTAAGGGAACCCAAGGAACTGGGACTTATATCGAGTAGTTTGCCTCCACTTATCGAGGAATTGCTATCGACCACAATTCTCAGAGGGGAATTGCTCGCTGATGTGGTTGTAGTTTGATGTTCCAGTAGGTGACGCTTCTTGGGGGTCAGCAGAGATTTGGCTGATCTGGCATTAAACTGAGCCTGCGACTTGGTGGAAGCTGTTGTCTTTGCTGTGGCTGCAGCTGCTGCCCAAGCTTCGGCATTTAGTTTGCCGCCATTGGCAAAGTTTGAGGAATCGGCTGGAGGCCGCTCACCAGGAGTAAGCAGATAATGACGCTTCTTCAAGGGCAATTTGTGGTCATCGGGGCTGGAACTGGTACTGCTGCCTTGGGACTTCTTATGACGTCGCTTGGAGGCTCCTCCTGGTGCGCTGGACGCTCCTCCCACGCCATCACTATTGGCGGCGGCATTGGCGCTGGCCGAAAGCATGGCAAAATCGACGAGAGGTTCACTCAATTTTCGCTTTTTCATGGCGCGTTTCAGGGGCTTGCCGGAGGTGGCGGAGGAAGCGGCGGTCAGTCCAGAGCCTGTAAGTCCCACGGCAACTCCTCCTAAGCCGCCTCCTGCGATCCCGCCTCCTATTCCACCATTTACCAATAATGAGTGCTGGGCTAGGGGTGGATTAGCAGCATTAAGGGTTGTTGCCTTCAGTTTGGTAGCCTCGGCCAAGAGTTTCTCTTTGCCAGAGCTGCCCCCAGTGAGGCGATCATCCTGTATGCGACATCTGCCATGGAATGTGCTGGTCAAGATCTCAATCTCTGTCAGGAGTTTGGAGTCAATGTGCAGAGATTTATTGCGTCGATGGCGACGACGGAGCATGCGGGAAACACCGGACACATAACTGCTGCACATACTGGCGGCGGAGGAGCGTCTCGATTTGATTTTGCAAGGAAAGCGGCCGCCTCCCTGCTGCGAATCTTTACGTTGATTCATTAGCATCTTGGACATGAAGGCGGCGGCTTCTGGTTGACTTTGACTGGAATTCGTTGGGGGTGGCTCACGACTAAAATACTGCCCCGTCGTTATATAACGATTGATCTCGCCATATTTCTTGCTCGCACTGGTCGAGGGTAGACTCTGGAGGCTCGGCTTGCTGATATATTCATTGCTCTCCTCACTGCTTTGGCCGAGGGAGAGACCAGCTAGCTGCAAAATATCTTGATCCTCATTATCAGCCGTGTTGGTGGCCACTGCCATCATGGTGGACGGGCGACGTCGGCGTCTTAATCTTAGCGAAGATTTCCCGCCGCCGCCCTCCTTGCAGTCACTGCGATAGCCACAGCTTTTGGCTCGACTTCGTCGACTGACACAACTCTTCACACTGTAACGACTCTTGCAACTGGCATCTGATTTGTAGCCAGAGTTGTGATTACTCCGGGAATGGTTAGAGGAATGCGGATGATGCCGGACACTGCCATAGTCGGAAACGTAGCCGCTATTGGCTGCGAGGATTTTGCTACAAATGCCAACTCCTCCTCCACCTGCCCCTCCTCCTCCTGCACGGCCACCTCCTCCTCCTCCGCCGCCGCCTACACTCATGCTACGCAAACGGAATTTTTTGTTAACATCGATTTCCCGCCACAAAGGATCCACTTGCTCCGCATCCTTAATGTTCTTCTTGATTTGTCTGCGCTTGTTTCGTGGCGGGGGATAAAGCACCCGTTCTGTGGCATACATACGCTTGTCCAAATAGGACATATCCAGCTTGGTGGAGTTGGAGTTGCCCGCAGCCGTTTCCAATCCCCGTGCCTGAGCGGGAATGACGTCCTGGGGCATCTTGGGTGAGGGGGTAGTGCTCTGTGTGGTGCTAGTGGTGCTAATGACGCCCGAATCCGCTGATTCATTAACAGCTGCTGCTGGTTGACGAGCTGATGCTGCCGACGCCGATGAACCTGCTCGAGGATTGGGAGGATTTAATTTTTTGGGTCTTCCCCGGCGCTTGCGGGGATTGGCGACGACAGGTGGTTGGTGGTGGGTTTCCTCCTTGGGCTTCATTACCCGTTCACCCACCAGTTGGTGTTGTCCCAACATTTGGGTCTTCTCCATGAAGTCCTGCAGTAGTGTCGATTGATATTGAGGAAGATGCTTAGATTTCCCGGTCACCACCGACACTGAAGTGTCCTCTGTATCACTTTCCACACGCTTAATTGCCGCTTGAACCAAACTGGGCAACTCATTATCACTGGAGGAAACGCCAATGCTATCGGGTGGAGGTGGAGGCGCACTTGCTTGCCCAATGGCTGTTAGTAACAAGCGGGGAGCTCTCTGCTGATGCACTTTAAGCGGCAAATCATCCTCCGAGTCGGAGGAAAAGATTCCACCACCACCAATTATTGTGGCAGCGGCGTTTGCTGACTTTCTAACTTTCGAAGGATTCACTGCATCCGTGTGGGGCATTTTCTTACGTTTGACTTTAATCTTTTTACTCGTCTTGTTGGACTTATTGTTAATCTCTGGCTCCTGCTGCCTGCTGAAGCTAATGGAGTCTGTCGTTGTGGACATTTTGCAATTCGTTTTTAGAGAGGAAGGAGGCGGGGCCAGTGGGCGTATGGCCGAGATTCTCATGCGCAGTCCATCGGCGGTGTCCGTACGCTGAACAACACTAAATTGTGTGGCTGATGACTTAATAGATTGCTGCGATTGGGATTGACTTGTGTCGGTGGTCTCCTCATTTTCACTGCCGCCAGTTTCTGGTCCTGGTCCTGAGCCTGCGACTTGCTGCTGTTGTTGTTCCTGATCCTTAATCTTATCTGCTGCTCTTGTTGTCCCATTTTGGTCACTGTTCATAATTTCACAACTCGACGAACTAATGGAAATGGCATGTGTGGGGGGAGAGAGTGTGAAAATTAATTTCAATTCATTTTTTTTTTTTTGTCAACTGCCAAACTAGGTCAAATGACAGACGCAGCGAGCAGACTGCATCTGGTTTTGCCTCCGGCTACACCTTTCACACTTACTTTTTGAGTAGTTCTTTTGCTTTGCACTTGCCAATTCAACGTTAAACAACATTAAAAAGTATACATTGCATTTGCAAGTTTCGATTTTGAACGCTTGTGTTTTGTTTCTAGAAATGGCGCCGTTTTCACTTTTTTTTTTTTGCTTTGCTTTGCTTTTGTGGTTGGAGGAATTCAGCGACGACGCCAGACAAATCTACATATATTCAAGTTCGACATGTGTACCAAATAATTATCATATGCTTTGGGTGGCAATTTATTCACTTTTCACTGGAATGCGCGCGTAAAGGCAAACAATTTGTTTAATTATAATTAATGTGGCGCAACAACAAAAGAGTAAAAGGTATGAAATAAATAAAGAAAAAAGATTGCGAGAACTAGGAGTTGCCAGATAGCTGCGGTTTGTTGTTCAAGCATTCGATAAATAATATCGATATAATATCAAGCATTATTGCGAAGCAGTGAAAACAGTGACTGCAAATCACATCGAATACTTTAGCCCTTGTGCATTTCAAAAGTTAAATTTTAGTACATATATTTAACATTTCCCAACTACAATAAATATAATTTTAATTTCAAGTATTTTCGATTACAGTTTGATATGATCAAATTAAACTTTGGCACAGCTGTGTTTGGGCCATCTGTGGACTCTCTTTCATCATTTAATACTAAGGAGGCATTTGGCTTTTTATTAAATAAAATTGTTTTTAAGTTCTTTGGCTCGATGGTTACGTAGTTCAGTTAGTGTTAGTGATATCGTTTAGATATCATGCTAATTGTATTCAAAAAAATAACAGGTGGTATTCTTAAATATTCATGAAGAGTTGCCAGAAATTTCCGACTACAAATGAATCGAATCGTTTTCATGAAAATTATCGTTTTTTTCTTTGCTGTTTTCACAAAGTAATCGATTTTGATAGAAGCGAAGGTTTTACATCTATTATTATATTTGATTTGGATTGGCAGCGTTTTGTTTTTTGTTTTTTTTTATTAGTTTAAATATTTTTCGCTTGGAGAATGAACGGAAACTTATCAAAGACGACCAGCTCGAGCAGCAGCAGCATGCTGTACGGTTCCAGCATATCTGCCGAATCCATTAAGGTAATAGCGGAGAGCATTGGTGTGGGCTCACTCTCGGACGACGGAGCCAAAGAACTGGCCGAGGATGTGTCGATTAAGTTGAAGCGCATCGTGCAAGATGCCGCCAAGTTTATGATGCATGCCAAGCGGCAGAAGTTGTCCGTCAGAGATATAGACATGGCTCTGAAAGTGCGTAATGTGGAGCCTCAATATGGATTTGTAGCCAAGGATTTTGTTCCCTTTCGTTTTGCCTCCGGCGGAGGTCGCGAATTGCACTTCACGGAGGATAAGGAAATTGATCTGAGCGAACTCACCACAAACAGCTCATTAAAGATACCATTGGACCTTACCTTGCGCTCACATTGGTTTGTTGTGGAGGGTATACAGCCCACGGTGCCAGAGAATCCACCGCCATTATCCAAAGATTCACAGTTTATGGATTCGGTTAATCCGGTTATTAAACTTGATCAGGGCTTAAACAAAGATGCCGCTGGCAAACCTACCACCGGCAAGATGCACAAACTCAAGAATGTGGAGACCATTCACGTGAAGCAACTGGCCACCCATGAGTTATCTGTGGAACAACAATTGTATTACAAAGAAATTACCGAAGCCTGTGTCGGCTCCGATGAGCCTAGACGTGGCGAGGCTTTGCAATCATTGGGCTCTGATCCTGGCCTGCATGAAATGTTACCCAGGATGTGTACATTTATAGCCGAGGGCGTAAAGGTCAATGTGGTGCAGAATAATCTGGCTTTGCTTATCTATTTGATGCGCATGGTTAGAGCTTTGTTGGACAATCCATCGCTCTTTTTGGAGAAATATGTAAGAATTCGATTTGAGATTTGAAACATAGGTTTATTTATTATCGCAATTTTTAGTTGCATGAACTCATTCCCTCGGTGATGACGTGCATTGTGTCCAAGCAACTATGCATGCGTCCAGAGTTGGACAATCATTGGGCTCTCAGAGATTTCGCCTCACGTTTAATGGCTCAGATTTGCAAGACTTTTAATACTTTGACCAATAATCTGCAAACCCGTGTGACCAGGTAAGTCGACAATTTGCCTAAAGTGTACTCATATAATAATACCCTTTCTCCCCCTCGTCTTTCTAGAATCTTTAGCAAAGCCTTACAGAATGATAAGACGCATCTATCCTCATTATATGGCTCCATAGCTGGCCTTTCCGAGCTCGGTGGCGAGGTGATCAAGGTGTTTATCATTCCTCGTCTGAAATTCATTTCGGAACGCATTGAACCCCATTTACTGGGGTCTTCTATTAGTAATACGGACAAAACTGCCGCTGGACATATACGCGCCATGCTCCAAAAGTGCTGTCCGCCCATATTGAAACAGATGCGTACGCCACCCGATACGGCAGAGGAATATAAAGTCGATTTTGGCTTTCTTGGTCCCTCGCTTTGTCAAGCTGTGGTTAAAGTACGCAATTCTCCAGCCAGCAGCATTGTAACCACCTCCACCAGCAGCATTAATACGGCACCCATAACAAGTGCCGCCCAAACGGCCACCACAATTGGACGTGTAACCATGCCAAGTTCCCAATTACAAAGACAGGGGTAAGATCTCCAAGATCTTTGGTTACTTATTTTCTACTAATTTTCCCGCCCTTGTTCTCTGCAGAAGTCCTGTTGTCTCTGCCTTACCGCAAATACGCGCCATTCAAGCCCAACAGCCGAGCCAGAAGTTTGTCATTGTCACTCAGCAATCCGCGCAGCAAACTAAGGTCGTACGTCGTGGTAGTTCCCCTCACACGCCCACTACCAATGGAGGCGGAGGAAGTGGAGCCAATTCAAGTTCTTCTTCGTCGAACTCACAAAGCCAGATAAATAGCAATTTGCTTGCTGCCGCTGCTGCTTCCTCCACTGCCACCTCTGTCTCAGCTTCCGTCGCCTCATCGTCCTCATCGTCATCTAGAAACAATGACAATGTTTGTATTACCCACCCAGCATACAATTGAAGCCCGAAAATGGTAATTCACTTAGATTTCCATTATTTCAGAACACTCTGGATCCAAATTCACTGATCATTGAGACGGAAATTGTACGGGCTCCCCCCGAATTGGATGACCTCAGCCATTTGGAGTAGTAGTTTTAAGTTTAGTTGTTTTTTTAATCGAATAAACAAACAGATGATGAGAGCGTGTGTGTGTACATTTGGTTCAAAGCTCAACAAGCAGACAGCAAGAGTCATTCCACCCATTGGCATGGCTCCTGCTGCTGCTGTTGCTGCTGCTGCTCATCCAATGCGCATGCCTAAAAAAATGTTTATCGATTTTTAGCGCACACAAAAAAACGGCTTGATAAGAGTTATTTGTAGATACCGAGAGCACACACAACACGCACACAGGACGACAAAGGAATTTTTACAATTTCTTAAATTTTTCAATTAAAAAATTATACATAAAAACGAAAGTTAAAAATATGCATGCAAGATTTGCTGATTGTGAACCAACCCCGGATGAGGATCAAATACAAACGCAATCGCTGGAGAGTCGCATTGGGGAATTCAAGCAGAATCCCCATAATATGGCTATACTCAATGCTATGCTTGATGAGGTAGTCAATTGTGCTGAAAGGGAGGCTAATCGTATGGCTCTAGAGCAACAAAAATTATCATCATCGCAACAGGTTGGTTGGTTGGTTGTTTTGAACCCTTTATTCCAAATCAATTTGCTCATCGTTACAGAAATTTGTGTCATTTCAGGGCAAGGAGAAGCGTCCGAGTAAGTACTAAACGTTTGTCTTTTCAATTTTTGGCTATGGAAACTTAAAATTGGCACGATCAAAGTCAGCTATGCATTTCGATGTATAGTAGACCTTTTCGCATGAGTCCTTGTATGCCTTTTCTATAAGCGTATGATGGATAAAATGAATTATTAAGTATCTGTATCCTTGAACTTGTTCGTTCGATGGCTACTTACGCGCATCTTTACAATGGTTCAATGCTATCTTGGCGGGCTCTTGCAATTCTGGTGGCAAAATGATGGGCATCTGAGCAAAAGCTTTTGGCACACTAAACTCACCCTTTTTGGTCACAGTTCCGGCCAATTGGGCAATGCATTTTGTATAGCACTAGAGAGGAAAAAAGACGATAAAATTCCATTAGAAATTCCATCACTTTGAATCCAATTTTAACCCCCACACTCATTCACACCAGCAAGTCCTGTGTGGGCTCTAAATCAAAATCACCATCGCGTATCCGATCCAAAATTTCCAAAGATACTTTAAATTTTGGCGCACAGCCATTTCGCATCATGTCCAGGGATTGCAGAAATTGTTGCATATTAACACTAAACGTCGGCCTCGGCTTGGGCAGCAGCAGCAGCAGCAACAGAATCAAATTCTGGACACTATTTGGTTGCTTCATTCTGACCGAAATTGTATAACTAAAATGCTTGCCATGGGATTGCTTTACAGGCCCCTTTATACCTTTCGCTCTGCCCAATGGGCGTGCTGTATCCACGCCCGTTTCGGGGCGTCACAATTAAACAAGGGGTTTAATTAAAAAACAAATGATATTTTCTAACGTATATTGCATGACTAGAAAGAAGAAGCATAAAAAAAAGCACTTGCCCCAAAATTTTTCTGCTTGACTCTCTCTCTCTCTCTCTCTCTCGTTTTGCTTTTTATTTGTTTTGCTCACCGAATTCTCTTAATTTTTCTTTTTTTTTCTTTTTGCTTGATCTATATATCCTGTGTGTGTGTGTGTGTGCGTTATCCTGGATCAAACTAATCGATGTAGGTTTCGCCATACCAGATTTTAAGAACGGCAAGGTTGTTAATCGTGCTCGAGGATTTGTGGTGCGCATCTTTGATGCCATTTGCAATTGTGCTAACAATAATGCGGCAGCAGCCACAACCCGTTTCAAGCTAAGAAGCAACACCGGTGGAGGAGGAGGAGGCGGTGGCGGTGCCGGAGGTATTTCTGGCGGAGACCGAGAACGTGAACCTGAAACTCTGGCCCTTAGCAAGAAGAAGTCATCGGCGGAGGGCAAGAAAAAATCCAAGGGCGTTAGCATGGCCGATGATGTGGAAGCTGGCGTTAGACTTGTCGATTAAAAGGAAGCAATATGTAGAGAAGCATATATACAAGAGAAAGCAAGTATTATAATCACACAAATTTGAAAAACAGATGAAAACTTTATATACTGTGAATCTGTGACAGTTGTAACAATTTCGAAATCAAAATGATATATATATATACACATATATGTGTATTGTATTTTCCGATTAAACTAAGTCAGACAGATCCTTTATAAGTCCTATATATATGTAAGCTTTCAAAAAGACACTGCAAACCAATTTTAGAAAAGCAATCAACTTGGTAAAACTTCTTAAAAAATATTTCCATTTCCATTTCTTTGCTCAAAAACTTTTAAAAAGCACAAATAAAAAAACAGCAAAGTCTTCCCCCCACCACTTTGTAGATTCTTCAGCAAGAAAAAAAAACTATATGTCTATATATATACATATATCGAAATGGGTACTATACACTATGCCCATCAGGCAGTAAATAAGTGTTCTATAATTTTGTATGACTTTTTTTGTTTTGGTTTCTTACCTAAAACCCTAACCTAAAAAGCAACACATTTAGGTTTAAGCCGATCTCATTTTTCCCTGACCTGCCCTCTCTCTACCTTCTCTCCCTCCTTCTCTTCTTCCCACGCATAAAACAATCAATGTAATGACATTTAGTACTGTAAAACTCCACCTAAAAGTATACATATATATACAAATATCAAAATAATTGTATACCTACCTAAATATAGCGGGAAAACAGAACAGAAATCAATTGGTTTCTGCTAAAACCTGACTAATCTAACCTACAAATACTTGTAAGTAAATGTTTTAGTTAATCTGACTCACACCCACACACACACACTCACCCACACACACCCACATTCAAAAATGGTTCATAGATGTGTACTGATTTTATATACAAGAACATCAAAAAAAAAAACAACAAAAACAAAAAAATAAACATTAAAAACATTAACAAACATTTTGAACCACTCTATTTTCGGAAGCGGGTTGTCTCCGATCTCACAGAAATCAACTACATACACAATTAATGAAAACCAATTTTTCGTATATACATATATAACTTAATGTAATTGATAAATGTATGTGTGTTGGTAAATATATATCAGCAGTGATCAGATGAGTGTTTCTATACCCAAAAAACAAAAAAAAACAAAAAATGATTGTGTTTATTCAATTTGTTTAGAAGGAAATATCATAACAAGCCGAGATTATATAGCCATTTTTGGATCAAATTCTACTGCAAAGTTCTTCTGGCGTGAAATCAGTTTATATGCACCCTTCTTTTCGTTTTTAGTTTCGTTCTCATATTCGTTTCATAAATTGTCAATTTGGAACGATGGCAAACGAATTTCCACCTCAACAAAACACGACTACAAAACTCATCGCTAGTTAATACTTGAATCGAAATCCTAACTATTGCCCAAAAGTTTTATATTTTATTACCAATTTAATATTAAATATTAACTATGAAAATCGTAAAAAAATTCGACCATATTCTACGTCTCAAAGAAGAGAGGCTAATTTACATTGATTTTAAGAAACTGTCTTATATTTCTCATCTAGCCTCCGAACCTTTTAAAATCTGTCCCTCTTTATATGTTTTTATATGAACATTCATTAATCTGATTCTTAAACTAACTTGCAGTTGGATGCATTTTTTTTAAAGCTCAGCTCATCTTTTGATTGATTTATTGTTATTGTTGATAAGCAGCCGTCAAAATGAAAAGCTCTACATCTATTTTTAACTGTAATAATAATTACTTATATGGTTAATGCCACTTCTATGGAATTACTCACTAAACCGCATCATTTGCCATGCATATCACGTTTCACCCTGAGAGACAATGACAGGGGCAATAGGAACAGGTTTACTATATATCTAAGTACAGGTTCAATTTAGTGTAAGTGCCTGCAACTGCCCCGATCATCGGTAAGTTTTGGTTTTTACGATTATCCAGACTTAAAGCTAACTATTAAAAATTTAAGGAGCTATTAGGTAATGTCTCTTATGAGGGGAAACTGAAACATTTTTCCACTTCATTTTCAAGTTTTTCTCTGCTTTCAGTTTTTCAGAGATTTTGTTTAATACTTAAATTTAAAAACAGTAACTTGCTTTTGATAACAAATAATTTGAGTAAAAAAAAGTCTAAAATACTTAAATATTTTATCTGGATTTCGCTCAGAAAGTGAGAGAAAAAGAGATTCGGCTAGAGTTTCCGGCGCTTGAGATAAACTTGATATATATATAATATATAATATAGAATGGAATATAAAACAACAAAAAACAAAAAAAAAATTGGTCAGTAGTTGGCCATAAATGAGGATTACATCAAACGAAAATGTGGAAATTCCCATAAACAAAACTGATCAATCCGCATCCCCAACCTCCCCCCCGCTCTTCCTTAAGGTGGAATTGTAAGCTGATGAAAGCTGCCTTTGATCGTCATTATCGTGGCTGAGAAAAGCTCAACGAAACGGAAACAGAACGTGATAAAAATTTCAATTTTTAAAATTCGCATTGGAAGGGAGTAAGTAGAAAACTTTAGCTTTTAGTGTGCAAGATGAAGTGCAGTCAAGTGGTTGTGATTGTGATAATCATTAGCTCGGTTGGCTGGCCAGTTGAGGCCAAAAGTTATTCCAGTGATTATATAGGCAAGTCAGCTTGGTCCATAGCCCGTTCTTAGTATATTAATTCGCATATCATAGATCTGCTCGATCTGAATGATAACGATGAGTTTCAATGGGGTGCTGCGGAGAATAAGGCACATGGCAGAGATGGAGGAAATCAAAGTGAAGGTGCAAATGGTTTCCTGACACGTCATCGTTTGGCAAAGCGACAGACGCCGCCGGCAATCGGTTCAAGTGGTAATCAATTGCTGGTGAGTGAGATGATAAGCAATTGGAATAAACCGCAATCATCTGGCCTTGGTTTCGCCTTGTCCATAGGAAAACAAGGATTATGGAGCCTGTCGCACTTCTCTGGGCGAGTCTGGACGTTGTCGTCACATCATTTACTGCCGCATGCCCGAGTTAAAGGATGATGTATGGCGTCTTGTGTCCCAGCTTTGCATCATAGAGAAGAGGTAAATCGGAGCAAGGAAATGTTATATCATCATTGACTTTATTGTATCCCCAGTTCGATTGGCATTTGTTGCACGGACCAGTCCAGCAGTTCGCGCTTTAGTCCCCAATTCGTGAATAGCCCAAATGAGGACACATCGAACATAGCTCAAAATCGTCCCGAGCAACGAGGCTGTGGCATTACGACCCGGCAATATCCACGCATCACAGGTGGCCGGCCAGCCGAACCGGATGAATGGCCCTGGATGGCGGCCATTTTACGTGTCGGTCTGCCCTATGTTTGGTGCGGTGGTGTCCTAATCACAGATCGTCATGTCCTTACCGCTGCCCATTGCCTGCACAAGCTGAGCAAAGAGGATATGTTTGTGCGACTGGGCGAATACAATACTCACCTCCTGAACGAAACACGGGCCAGGGATTTCCGTATAGGCAACATGGTCACCCATATTGATTATGATCCATTGAGTTTCAACAATGACATTGGCCTCATTCGCATCGAGAGGGCCACTCTCTTTAATACCTACATTTGGCCTGTTTGCATGCCGCCGCTTAATGAAGATTGGACGGGTAAAAATGGCATAGTAACAGGTTGGGGCACTCAGAAATTCGGTGGTCCACATTCGAGCATCCTAATGGAGGTGAGTCTCTTTCTCAGTCTCTCAGTTGGGTTTCAATCTCGATTGTGATTATGATATTTTCCAACTCAACAGGTCAGTTTACCCATATGGAAGCAAAAGGATTGCAAAGCTGCCATGGTTGAACGTATACAGGATAGTGTCATCTGTGCCGGCCAACCAGAGGGCGGTCAGGATTCTTGCCAGGGCGATAGTGGTGGTCCTTTACTTATACAATTGCCCAATCAGCGTTGGGTCACCGTTGGCATTGTGTCGTGGGGCGTTCGCTGTGGCGAACCCCAACGTCCGGGCATATACACGCGGGTCGATCGTTACCTGGACTGGATTATATCAAATGCTGATATTTAAAACACGTCTTGTTTTACACTCAAATTTTACTCAGCATCCGAACAAAACAAAATGCCTTTGTCTAAATATAAAATATATATACACATATGGATATATATCCTAATTATTCCCCCTAAAGAAACCCCTTCATAAACATTAAAGTATGAGGACTAAGGCGTGGCTGTGGCGGAAATTTTCTGAGGTAGAATTTTTTCCGCAGCCTGCGATGTCTGCTGCTGGTTTAAGTCGTCTGAAAAAGCTATTTTGTAGACATCCTCATAGTTGTTTGCAAAATGAACCTCAAGGCCCTCGGTTATAAAGCTTGGCAGCTCTTCAAAATCTTTTTTATTGTCAGTAGGAAGAATGAGACAAGTTACGCCGCTGCGTCGTGCCTGGAAGTAAGGAGGAGGCAGGCATATGATGAGAAAAGTAATGGAAGGAGACTCTGACAGTGGATCAATACTTACGGCAATGGCTTTCTCTTTGATGCCGCCAACGGTCAAGACTTTGCCCTTAAGAGAAACCTCACCAGTCATGGCCACATCTTGACGCACTGGCTTGTTAGTGGCCAACGATACTAAAGCTGTAATAATGGTGATGCCAGCACTGGGTCCATCTTTAGGTGTAGCTCCCTCTGGTACATGTAAATGTATGTGTCTGCAAATGAACAAGAAAAAATATGATGAAGGAATGAAAAGAGCTAAAGATAGTTTTACTTACTCTTGCTCTAGGAAATTATTGCTTGGATCAATGGTATGCAAAAAGTTTCGTGCCACTGTTAGGGCAATTTGTGCCGATTCCTTCATGACATCGCCAAGATTTCCGGTAATATTAAGCGTGCCAGGTCCAGCATCTGGTTTCTCGCTACGTCGTACATGTCGTCTTGAAGTCTCAATATAGAGCGATGAGCCACCCATGGCTGTCCAGGCTAGACCCATTACCACACCTGGCGGAGTGGTGGCATACATGCGATCAGAACTGAAAATCTGTTTGCCCAAGAAGGTGGTCAAATTATCAGCATTAACTAGGAAATGTTCGCCCTCCTTCTTGACCAGGCGGAAGGCCACTTTACGAATGACCTTTTCGATTTGCTTCTGCAGATTGCGTACTCCCGACTCACGACAATAGCTACGGATAAGCGTGTTTAGGGAATCTTCGGTTATATTGATTTGCTCATCAGTCAGGCCACAATCATTCATAGCTTGGGGTATCAAATACTGGCGGGCAATGGCCACTTTCTCTTCCGCCACATAGCCGGACATTTCAATCAGTTCCATGCGATCTCGCAATGGTTCGGGTATCGTATCAATCACATTGGCTGTGCAAATGAAAAGTACACGCGATAAATCCACTGGCACATCTAGATAATGATCTAAGAAATTTGCATTCTGCTCGGGATCGAGTAGTTCCAGCAGAGCAGAGCTAGGATCACCCTGGTAGCCTCTGAACAAAAAAAATTGTATTTAGGTGAGGAGTCCCTATTGTTTTTGAGTATTAACTTACTTGCCAATTTTATCAACTTCATCGATTAGGACCAATGGATTCTCAGTTTTCGTCTTTTTCAGGCATTGTATCAATTTGCCTGGCATGGCACCCACATAGGTGCGTCGATGTCCCTTAATTTCAGCCACATCTGTCATGCCGCCCACACTGAAACGGAAATATTCACGATTCAGGGCACGAGCAATGGATCGGGCTATGCTCGTTTTGCCCACACCCGGCGGACCATGGAAGCATAGAATTTTGCCCTGAGTTGTGCCTTTCAGTGAGCTAACTGCTATGAACTCGAGTATGCGTTTCTTGATATCCTCCATGCCGTAGTGATCATTGTTAAGAATCTCTGTGGCTTTATCCAGGCAAAGATTCTCCGGGCTGATTACGCCCCAGGGCAAAGAAGTCAGCCAGTCGAGGTAGTTGCGGGTAACACTACAAAATTAAATGTTTTAGAAAGTTTACATGTAAATTAAAAAAAAAAAAATTAACCTACTTAAATTCCGAGCTATGACTTTCAAGGAAATTCAGTTTGGTCAGTTCTTCATCGATTACATTCATTATGGCTTCTGGCACTGTTTTGTCTTTAAGTTTTTCTCGATATTTCTCGCCAATGGCATCTTTATCATCCTTCTCAATGCCCAATTCTTTTTTGATCACCTTCAACTGCTCCTGGAGTATGTATTTGCGATGCTGTTGCTTTACTTTCTCCTCCACCTCACGTCCAATCTTTTGCTGTAGACGTGAAAGCTCAAGTTCTTTCTTCAGCAGCGTCAACGAAAGTTGCAGGCGTTGAGGTATCTAAATAAAGAGAAGGTAATAAGTTAGATCAACATGTTCTGTTCAGTTGTCCATTTCAAGCTTACATCAACTTCCTCTAGGATTTTCTGTAGTTCACCTGGTTCGGCGGCTGATAGGGAAGCTCCCAGATCGCAGAGATAAATGGGATTGTCAACAACCCGCTGATTTTGGTGTAGCATCTGCTGGAGGCTTTCTCTGTGAAGATGCAGAAAGGTCATTGAACGTGACATATGAGGGTTATATAAATGTTTTACCTATATAGAGGATTCATGGTGATAATGTCACGCAAAGTCTTGATAATCTCTTGAGTGAGGGCCTTGACCTCTTCGGTCTGTTTGTAGGTTGGCTGTTTTACATTCTCTACTTCAACAATGAGCACGGGTGTTGGCTTGTCTTTAACAGAATCGCTTTCATCCCCGGCTGCTTGACTTGCAGAGCCGATGTCCGAAAGCTTGACGTCCACTCTACCAGATTTTAAGGGCGTTTCTTGAGTCTGCTGCTGCACAAGTTCCTCAGCTTCCAGCATTCTATTGGACGCTTCTTGCTGTCTATGGCGATGGTGATGGGGTAAACGACCACGTGGCTTTCGGGTTTTAGACGAACTACGTCCAGATGTTGTTTTATCCGATGAGGCATCTGACGCCGTCTGATCTTCAGCTGGGATGCGTAATTTTATATTAAAGAGTGGATAATGCAAAGTTGTCATTTTCACTAAGATTTAGAGAAACACAATCGATGGGTCACAAAATTTGTTCTGCTGGGCTCACACTGGGTCACACCAGGAGGACTTGCTCACCTGGTTTAGGCGCCGGAATATCCTCAACTACTTGGCCGGTAATACGTATACGACGATGGGCCACCACTACCATGCGCAGCTTGTCGCCTAGATCTTGTAGCTCTTGGATTTGGGCAAAAGTGCCAAGCCCATAGACCTCATCAAGATTGTAGACAAGCTCATCTTCGCCATCATTTTTCTTAAGGAACACACCCAAGTAGGGTTGATTTAGTTTGACCTTACGTCGCAGTAAATCCATTATGATGGGATTTGAAACCTTGAAAAAAAATTTATAAAATCAGTAGGTCAAAGCAATCCGGCGAAAATATGTTACCCACCTCAACAATCTTCATAAAACGTGGAAATAAAGGATTTCGGCGCATGGCCAGTAGCGGAACATGTGGCCACACATCAGGCACAGCCACTGTGGCCGGCAATTGTGCATCCCGATCGGTTAACAATTCTGCCCCCTGATCAGCCATCATGTCGTCATCGGAATCGTCACGCTTACGGCTATAAAAACGTGAGGACATCAAAAGCGAAGCTCTACCATTTAAACGTTCCCAGGGCTTGGCCAGTCTCAACTCGGAGACATTCCGGACCAACTGCCTCATCTGGGCATGGCAATGGCTGTTACGTGTATATAAGGTGGAGGTGGCCAGGCCGATCCGAGTTCGCACCAGTGGACCCACTCGTATGACGCGTGCCAACATCTTGTGTAGCAACTAACCCTGGGTGTTGTTTAATTTTTGTTATTCTATATTATTTAATACAAAAAGCTCCAATTTAAAAACAAGTCGGCTGAAATCAAAATCAACTAGAAGTATGATTGTGTGATTATGTGACCAGTGTTGCCCGAATTAAAGTGGGCAAATAATGTGGCAACACTGGCCAGCAGCATGACAATAAATCGGCTTAAGTCACGACTTTGTTTCAATGATGAAAAATATCAATCTAAGCCATTGTTGTCTATAAAGTGTTAAAGTACAAACGTTCAAATCTTTAAAAGGGGTTGCCCTATTCAATTTTGTCAATTTATCAGTTTGTAGAATTACAGTTCCTTGAATATGTACATTTAAGTCATCGGTCATCGCTTGTCGTGAGTCACGCTTTTATTTTATTCTACCACCTATAGGGGCCGCATCAGTGTTGAAAAACGCAGGGATATCCGGAAAAAATCTTTTCGTCAGATTTCTGAGATTTCTTCAATTAAAACTATGGTTTTATCGCGTTTTGATCAACAAAAAACCAAACACCAGCTCTTCCACGTTTCACTAAGTCTGGCCACTATCCTAATATGCATGGCCTATATGCAGTATCGTCGCAACTGGGAGCACCTGGGGAGCTTTTGGGACTCGCTAATTGTGCCGATAGTTTTCATTGGGGAGCTGCTAAAGGTGTTGTTGGCCCATTTCTACGGACGCATCGAGGATGGTGTTTTAACGGCCAAGCAGAGACAAAAGAAGGCAGCATATTTTACGCCACGTGAGATCTTGGGTGGACTGACGCTGCAGTTTCTGTGTACACTGCTCTATGCGTTTATTTGCATCATCCTGGGAGCCCCCGTTTTGGGTAACTACGAACAGACTTTTGTTCTGTCGCTTTTAATGACGCTGCTGACGGTGTCGCCGACTGTGTTTCTACTTGGAGGGGGCGGTGCCCTTCAGGTATGTTTCTGTGAAAAACCAGAGTTTGTTACCAAGTGCGAGGATACGGCCCTCAATCTATTCAAATATAATGCATTGGGCGGCATCTTGGGTGCATGGGCTGGCAGTGTCGTGGCCCCCTTGGATTGGGGTCGAGACTGGCAGGTGTATCCTATACCAAATGTGATTGGTGCTCTACTGGGTAGTGCCTTGGGCAATATTTACGCGTGTACACATGTTCTCTATGCCACAGTCCGGATGTACATGAGCAAAAAGCGAGGTTAAGCTGCTACGAGAAGCAGGTGGACAAAAGTTAAGGAAAGGAGTAAATGCCATTTATCCTGCCACCAAAATCCAACCTACACCACACACCACATTCAAAAATCATCAAGCACATTTGTCTAGTCACAAGATCTACCAAAAAAAAAAGAAAACATAAATGAAAGCAATTGATGTTACAAATTTAAGCATTTTAATAACCCATTTTTAATTGTATTAAATTTTGATTTCTATGTTTTCCTAACATCTAAATCAATCAATAAACAATACTAACAAACAATATTAGTTCATGTGACAGCAGCGATCTCAAGCTAAAAAAAAAAAGACACGAGAATAATGCAAGTTATAGCCAACCAACAACTTGTTCAAAATTGAAATATGTATAAGTTTTTGTCTTATTAAACAATATTTTACAACTTATTAAACTATGAGAATGTATATGTTTCTATGTACATGGGTTTCTAACAAACCATAAGATTTTATGTTTTTGGAACAAAGTAAATGCTATAGGCAATTTGTTCATGGGTAATCCTCGTAGAAATGAAGGGATTTTTGTTACTGAGTACATAGATTAGAGAGAGAGAGAGAGAAACGAAACATAAAATGAAATAAAGTAGATACACAGAGCCTCATCGGGTTAGCGCCTTCTTCTACATTCTCTTACGAATTTTGATTGTATTGAATGATTAATTTATTATCTTTTTTGTTTAATTCTATTGCCCAACAAATATATAAAAAAATGTTGTCCTTTATTAATGATATGATAGCCAAATTGTTTGGCATTTATCAGTTTATTGTTTTCTGTTTGCTAATGTCGGGACTCTTCTCATTTAAATTCAATAATAATTAACTAATAAAGCTAATAAAGTCAATATCATGTCTATTCCAAGCGTAAATGAAAGGCGGATGATACAGATTATAGGCAGACCGACTTGTTTGAAATTGAAATACAAAAAAAAAAACACATAAAATACACAGAAAAAATTATAAAATTATTTGACGGCAGATAATGCTTTTGTGGGAGTTATGTGTATATGCGATCACTAGAACTGGTTACTGAAGTGTGGGGTCAATCATGGAGGGGGGAATGTTGTTGCTTTAACCCTTGGCCGGTGCCACAGGCATTATAAAGCTTTCATCTTCGAGAAGGCATCGTTGGCCAATGTAATTCTCATTGGGCTCCCAATATTCCTTTTCATCACTTGCACCAATGACTTCCAATTGCTCATTGGGATCAGGTGCTCCAGCTATTTTATCATCTGACAATTGAAATTCCCGCTTATTGCTGCTGCAACCATTCTCAGCACCCTCTTTAGATTTACGCCTAAGTAGAATTTCTGCTGCTCCTGTTGCTGTTGCTTCTCCCGATGGACAACTGCCCGTCTCGTTGAGATTATACAATTTGATGAAATGCAAACCATTGACCAAACGCTCATCCCGATTCTCATCTTGACTTATTATGGCACTCCAGCTAAGCGCCAGTGTCGAATGAGGCAGATAGCTTGCCACAATGGCATTGAAGTCCTCTGTGCTGATGTTGGTAGGAAAGAAAATGGTTTCCTCATTGGCCAGAAATGAACGCGGATCTTGCAGCGGTGGCAAATCTGAGTTTTGAGCCATTGGCATAACCTTCAGATGGGAGAGACGACCGGCAAGAAGTTGCTTAATCGAAGGCAGTGTCGCCTGTTGTGAGAATTTCTCCTCATCTTTGGAGTCCTGTTTGGCCAGCAAACGGCCCTGAAAACTGCACGATTTGTTAGACTTTAGGCTGTGCTCTCCGGCCTTTCCCGGCGTTATTCCCATTTTGTCCATGACTAAATGAAGTTAACAAAAAATTAGTAAATTAAAATATCGCGCCAAAGTTCTTAACCCTTACTTAAGAGTTTCTCCGGATTCAATTGATACTCCTTGGAGTACAAGGACAAAGTATTTATATACACTTCCGTGCTGACATTTTTCCTTTGATTATGCACATTCCTAAGTGTGATATCCAAGCCGAGTTCCCCATTGGTTACATTGCTTACTATACAAGTGGCTTCAGCCTCCAGACAACTCTCTACATGGAGCTGCCAAATGTGACGCACCAAACGATATTTAACGGCCGCCCCACCAGGAACAGAATAGTAAAAGAGCAAACGTAGCTGAGAGGTGCCAGCTTTATGGGGAGCCTGCAGCCACATTGGCACTGTCTGCACCTGTTGGGCTTCCAATGATGGCAGATTGAAGACATGCTGGCCACGTATCTCCTTGTCCTTGACCAGTTTATCATTGGAGAGATTACGCAGGGCTAAAAGGAAAATTACAAAGTAGGCAATTAATCAATTCTAATCAAATTCAATAAATTTTTATCTTACAGTTAAGCATAGCCAGAGGCAACGGCTGCTGTGACTCCTTCTGCAGGAGGGTTATTGAGCGCGGATTATCACAGGCTACAAATATTTCATCAATGGGAGCTATGCCCAAATTTCTTAGTGTAATTGTCACGGGTAATATTTCGCCGGCTAACATCTCACTGGGCACTGAACTGAAGCCAATGCTCAGGGCAGGCAATTGTGGAATCAAACGTAGATCTAATCTATTGTCCATTATGGTCTGTTTCTGGGTTTGGGCAGACTTTTTGGACTCTGCTGAGGGTTTCACCATTTGCGTTTCGAATTGCAGATAACCCAATAAACTGGTGGCCGGATCCGTCAGGGCAGCAACACGGCAAAGGAGGCCCAAAATATTTAGGCGACCCGTTAGCTTGGGTGTCAAACGAAAATGTAAAGTTTCCGTTGCCTGTTCGGCCAACTCAAAGTTGGCCGGACAATTGCATTTGACGGCTGCTTGTATGGCAGCTGAGGAAGCGCCATCCGAAGTGGCTAGATTGCCATTTGACAATTCCTCGCCATTGTCCAAGGTTAGTTTCCAAAGTAAATCTATGTCAGTTAAAGCCACGCCACATTTTACACTATTCGCCAGGCTGACGGAGAGATCGATGGGCTCGCCTTGTATGGCCAGTGGCGTCTCCAGAGCGGGCTGCTTTTGGGTAAACAAATATCTCGAGGGCTTAAATACAAATGGCTTATTGGAGGCGGCAGTGATGACCAGCATCTCCTCTAATTTCTGCCAAATTAATTCATCTCCAGGCTCGCATTGTGTGTTGATATTCAAATTAGAAGCAGGCTCTATATTGGGCTGAGCTATCAGAGGTGGCACTAAGGTTAGGACGCGTATCGAAGACTGCAACACTTGGGGCAGGGCATGAGGTACTAGACCAAGTTCAGGACTGCGACGTATAAGCTCCTGGAAGAACATTTATGGTAATATATATAAATATATATATGCAACCGTTACTTACATTCTGCGTCTGTAGATATTCTTTGAGAAAATTTGCCTGTTGCTGGGCATTTTGCTGACTGCCTGGACGTAGTAAATGAGCAAATGAACGACTTGATTCCTCCAATTGCTTCAGTTGATAGGCCTGCTTAGCCACTGTATATTGTATATGATCCTCGGCTAGGCTCCATTCTCTTTTATCGAACACCTGGTAGGCCTGGCGGTAACAGCGATAAGCATGACGCCTTTGACCAGCACGGGAATAACGATTGCCCGCTAGCACAATGTGAAAGGCATATTTTCTATGCATGGCCCTTGGCTGTGGGCTTATGAGAAAGCAATAGGCCGCCTGCTCTAGCAAGAGAGCCGAACGCAGATCCGATTCCTCACTGGTCATACGTATTAACTGCTTGGCTACTTCACTATACAAACGAGCAGTTTTCAGACATTCCATGCTGAGAAGGGTGGCTCTTGTGGCAAACTGTTGAAGTCTAAAATTAAATTCCAAGTCAATTTTGACTTTTTCAAGTGCTGGAAGAAGTTTAACTCACTTGCAGACCGTGAGATAGCAGACAATGGCATCTTCCATATAGTCATAGGTCTTTCTGTGGGCAGTGCCCAATTGAAAGGCCGACAGGGCAGCCATTTCCAAGGCACCTGCATAATATTGCCAGGCCGAATCGGCATTAAAGTCCCGCTTAGCCTGATGATAGGCCTGAAAAGCCAAATTATAGTGACCAAACATAAAGTAAAGATCTCCCAGCTTTCGTGTCTGCAACTCAGCCGATTCGTTTGTGTATCTAATAAGAACAAAAAGACGAAATTAATTGAGAATGAGGCAAAAAAAGGCACACACACACATCACCGCATTTTGGTTATTTGCTCCAGCTCCTGGTTTGCTGGTAACAAACCATCTTTTGGTGGCACTTAGTAAAGATTTGCTCACACCTTTCTTCTGGGTAACACCCTCGCTTAAGATGGCCACCAAATGCTCAATGTAAGGGATCAAAGCACGCACTGCATAATCTTGAACAAAGTGACGCAAATTTTCCAAATCCTTGGCCCCTAAACAAGCGCCATGGGGTGCAAGATCTGCGGCCATGTCATCTGAGGTGGCCCAAACATTTGGATTGATATTTTGCGAAGCTATGCTCTCGCTGCTGATGCTTAGCCTAGTACTCAGGGCGTCTGTAGCACTCTCCTGCATGGGTGACAGGGGATGAAGCATGCCACCTACATCTTGATCTTGCTCTTGCAGAATAGACATCTGCATGGCCGGCATGTTTCCCACCGCCGAGGCTGTCTCTTGAGGAGATTTCGGAGCACTTGGATCAGAGGATCCCTCTTGGGCTAAGGTGGACTTTGGCTGTCTTTTGATATAGTCCTTCCACAAATCCTGCATATCTGGTGCAGCCGGCTGACCACCTTCGTTGGAATTTATGGAGATTAGAAAGCATTTGCTATCACCAAACGTGGACTTCAGCATTTCGAATGCCTGTTGAGCCTTAGATAAATCCCCCTGCCTGGCCTCATGGAGTACCACATAGCTATTAAGCACCTCGCTGGGATGGAACCATTTTGGCAACTTTTGGGGTGTAATGCTCTGCATTTGTTGCACCCGTTGAGTTAGCTTGTGGGCCGTTTCCACTATCTGAGGATCCGAACTGGAGAGTATTAGCAAGCAGCTTAACAAGTGACGGGTGAACTCATGCTCCGCAGGAAATTGTACTGTAAGAAAGGTCTCTCGCCATTGCTCAAACCATGGCTCTGATGTGGGCAGCTCCAGATCCATGTCAGCTGAAAAAAAGGTAAACATTAGAAATACGTTTAACTTGTTTTCTTTCACATTCTTACCAATAGTGACCACCTTGGTCTTATCATTATGGGCATTCGTCACCGAGTCATTAAGCATTTTTCGCGCCAATACCGTCTGCGGTGGCCTCCAATCCACCTCACAGAAATTGAGACGCAATCCTCGTACAGATACGCTTGTGCCCGACACATCGCGAAAATGGGCTATGGAGAAAAAAGCTTTGAAGTTTATTGTAGGAGAAGGGGCATTCATGTACGTACCGTCATTAGGCAATTTGGCAAATGGTTGGAGCAGCTCCACAAATGTCAAATTGTTACGCTGACAAGCTTCATCCGCCTGGGGACTGCTCAGTACACCGATTAGAGGCGAAAAGATGTTCTTGATTATATCACGTGCATTATAATTCTGGCCCGTCAATTGCAACATTACTAATGCGAAATTTTACTCTAAAAGTTGTGTGTTTATGTTGTTGTATGGATGATCTTAATGAAAATTCCTTAGGTAAATATACATATGACACTACACTATATTACTATTAATGACATGGCATGATGCGCCACATTTATAAGTGCATTAATAATGTAGTTTGTCCTTAAACTTGCAACATTTTTTGTCAAAAACACTTATAGTTAATGTTTAAGCTTAAATCTGTTGTTATTTTAACGTGAATTTGTAAAATACACAGGAGAATTTGTAATTTTTAACCAAAAATAATAATTTTCGATAAATTGTCGTTTGCTACTCACAATTTTCGATAAATCAACAGCTGATTGTTTTGCGATAACGATAACGATTCCCCTTTCAGTGTCCAAGTCGATAACACAATTTCTTAAAAGGTCTATATTAAGCTCTCGATTGCATTTAAATCGATAACACGACTGCAATCGATAACATAACAGAATTGCATAAAACTGTAATTTTATTGCTATTGCGGCATTCCGACACAAGATTAACTCATATTTTATCTATCAGCAGCAACAAGTTTGCACCTACCGCCAGTATGTTAAACAAATCAACTATATTATTAGGAACACTATGGAGGCGATCGCTGGGCACCTCTCAGACGCTGAGGCAAGCAATCAAGAATCATCAGCCAAACAATTTGGAAAAACGGTTTCTCGTTTGGTGTGGAAAATATAAGACTGAAGCCGATGTCCCCAACTTTGTGAGGTTAGTAAGGAGATTAAGAGATTCCGAACTTATCTTGTAATGTGCTCTCTCCCTATTTCAGCCAAGATGAGATGGAACGTTGCCGTAATAAAATGCGCATACGTCTAGCGAATATAATGATTGGACTCACTATAGTGGGATGTGCCATTGCGGTGTATAGTGGTAAACAGGCAGTCAAACGTGGAGAGTCGGTGACTAAACAAAATCTGGAATGGCATAAGCAATTCAATGAGGCTGTAGCGGACCCAAATGCAACCACCAAGTGAAACCACCCAGAAGAAAAAGATAGTCATGAGCAGAGCAAAGCTCTCCTCGGGATATTAAAAATTCTTGTTAACTTTCTTTTTTGCAAGCGGCTTTGCTTATAATGGGCTCCTCTTACTTCCATTATATTTAGTTCTTTTAATCAAATATTTTCGTAGCATCCGCTGTTTTTATCCCATTATAATCATTGTCCCAATCTTGCTGCCAAATCTGTCTTTTTTTTTTTTAGACCCCAAAAGTAGCTTGTATTTGGTAATGAAATAAATATATTTTCGCACATATCCATGTATTGAGCATGTTAAAATGATCGCAAGATTGATAAAATCCAGTTGACCTGGTATTGTTAATATTAGATTAGAGAATATATCATAATTATTTTTTGTTACTTTGTTGTTGATGGCAGATTTCCTCTACTTTTCATTAGATCTGTTGTTAATTGTATACAATTGGAATGCCTTTAGCAGAAATTGGTTGAAATGTTTACAATCAATCAGCACACGAAATCCAGACGATCCCCCAGCTGATAATGACATAGCCCCAACTAGCTTTTTCAGAATGTTGAACAGAAACATTAACTTTAACTTTTCGTATTCAGTTATTTTTCAAATAGAATTGGTATTTTTTTGTAGACTTCGTTATTATTTTTAAATCAGCCTCAACGAATAAATTAAATATCCCATCACTGAAATATTAAAATGTTAACAGATTTGTTTACTTTAGTGCATTGATTTGTTAAAAATAAATTTTTTTGTTCCCATTGATCTTAATATAGTTCGCTGCAGTGATCAAACGCCTGCTGATTGATTTATACTATAAATTAAAAGAGAAACTTGAGGAAAATCTGCATTGAAATCCAAACAAAACGTACAAAGAATAAGAAAATTAACAGATTAATAAAGATCATTTGGAGGTCAGCAACCTCAAACTTTAAACCAGTAAAATCTAAAGTTCTGTTTTTAAAAAATCGGATTGAACATGATAGCTGGCACACACTGCGTATGATTTTTATCTTGGCCAATGCTGAAAAAAGGTTTGCGAACAAAAAACCTTGCATACATTTTGGGGTAACCATTTTTTTTTTCATACGAAAATGATTTTATATTAGATTAATTTTTCTTATTTATTTATAGTTTTTAAAGGTCTTCTATATATGTTAATAATTTTATATGAAAGTTTCACTAGAAATTATTTGAATAGTTTCGGCATTTCTTGGCTGTTTATATTTGTTTTTTTTTTTTTTTTTATCGTTTTCTATCTACCGCCACTATATTTGAAAATTATTTACTTAGATCTGGTTCAATTTGCTCTGTTTTCGAAATTGTCTCAATGCGCCGACTCAGTGAGAGTTTTATTTTAGCTTTTCTTGTTTTCTTTGATTTCCGATTGCGCGTCCCGGATTTGGATTCTAACGCATTTTTGCTTTCAGTTTGTCGAGAACATTTGAACTCAACGGCGCTCCTCTCCAGCCGCCTATAGAAAAGCTCTATAGAGACTAGCAAAAAGAAAGTTAGCGGGACGCTCCAATTGTGGGCACCAGATAAAGAAAAGAAAAGAAAAAAAATTCATGCGTGGAGAAAAAGAAAAAATAAAAAAAACACATAATATTACAGAATAATATATATATGTGTAAAGAAAATTTTTTTGCTTATCACACCAAACAACAAATTCCACAAAATGGGGCAAATAATGCAACAAAAAAAGTGCGGCTAAATGAAATGCAAAAGTGGAGAAGAAACAAGTGTACGACGATATTATAGAAGGGAGGCAGGCGAAAAGTGTAAAAGTTATGTATGTATATATGCAGGCACATATGTATGTATGTATGTATGCATGTACGTACATACATATGTACGTGTGTATGCTAGAGCAAAATTCAACAATTAAATATTCATTTAGTTGCAAATAGTCATTGTTCAAAACAAATAACCAATCTAAAGTTAAGCAGATGCTAGCTCAAGAAAAAATCCATTTTCACGTGTGCGTGTGTGTGTCTGTTTCGTTTAGTTTCGTTTTTTTTTCTCTGTGTGTGTGTGTGTGTGTCCGTGTGCGTGTGCGTGTGGGAGTGTCCGTGTGTGTGTGTGTTTGGTTTGCTTTTTTGATTTGTGAAAATGTGTGTATATCCGAAAGATGTTGTTTCTGTTTTTGCTGCTGCTGTTGAAGGCAACACACACACGCACGCACACTCGTACACACACACACACACACACACACACACACACACAAAAAGTAGACTTTTAAATGCCGCCTAAGTCCTTGTTTTTTGTTAAATACATAGTTTATTTTCAATTGCGCTTCACAGCGTGACAACAACAACAATAATAACAATGACAACAACAAGAAGAAGAAGAACAACAACAACAACAAGTGTGTTGCATTAGTTTTCGTCAGTTTTAAGTGGGCCCAGATCCATGTTTCTTATATTAATTCATCCAGCAAAAGCAAACATACAAAAAAATAACGGTACGCTCTTGTGTCTGAAAGTGAAGGTCGTTATTGTTGTATATGTGTAGGCTCAGAGCCTCGGCTCTGAGCAGAGCAGAGCAGAGCGAAGTGCCGCAAAACCCAAAAAGAGAGTAAGCGAGAGAGGCTGATAGACAGATTATTAATGTGTGTGTGTGTGTGTCCAAGAGAGAGAGAGAGAGATTTGTGGATAGCAAGCCACACAGCGAGAGAGCAAGACTTAGAGCATGGTCAGGGGACAGAAAGAGAAGGGATTCAGCGCAAGATAGAGAGAAGTCGTCGTTGTCGTTGTCGTCGTTAGTGGGTGGGAGCAGCGAAAGTGCGGGTGTCGACAGGCGTAATGTGCAAAAAATCCTTGGCTTGGTTTTTGGCGCAACAACAAAAGCCATACTAAAAACTTGCACACATTAGTTTAATAAGGCATCTGTATGTGTGTGTGTGTGTGTGTGTATGCGTGTGAATGACGCGCGCTTGATGCAAATGCAATCCTAGCTCAAGTGGTAGATATTTTTTGCTATCTCAACTGTTTGACGGATTTTGTATTTTGAAATTGTTGCAGGACTTTGCTCACAGTTTGACAGAACTATTTATTATCAATCTAAGTGAGCCCGCAGAAATATAACATTATTTGTTGTTAAATCGTTTATAAGGGTCACGTTTTGGGGCAGCCACCCACCTACACACACACACACACACACACACACACAGTCCATTTTGCTTACCCGCTCATCCGCTTGCCCGCTCACTTTGTTGGCTGATTTTTACGGGCTGATAAGCACAACGACCAGTGGACGACTTTCCTAATGTTTCATATACATATATATATATATATATGTATATACCCCTATTAAGATGGGCAAATTGCATGTAACAGACCGAATCAACCTTTTTTTTTTTTTTGTTGTGAGTGACTCTAGAAAGTAAATATTTTCTTTATTAGCCAATGTAGTCCGGACAGTTTTCGAAAGGTATTTTCGGGTCCCAGGAGTGATTAAAATATAAATACCAAGCATTTGGACTACACAAGTGACAGAGAGAGAGAGAGAGTTCTTCACTTTAAGTACAAAAAGTTTTGCAATTGGCCTTGGTAAGAAGTTATTTGTACCCCAAAATTTATGTGAGCTTTTATATATCCAAAAAATATTTGTACTCTGTGTGTACATACATGTACAACGTAATTTAAATATTAAATCAACATTTTTGTAATCAAATCGTCACCCTTTCATATGCTATGTTTTTCTTGTTTGGTTACCTTGTACATCATGACGTATGCGCAATGCTAGAAAATGTTCATAAAGTATACGCAGTGTGGGACAAGTAAAAGGCAATCTGTACGCTTACACGTAGACAGTCAGTATATTAACTATTACTAATCGACCAAATAATTGTTATGATTCGATAGGTTAACTAAAGCAGGATAATTTTGGATAAATAGTTTCCTATTAAATGGGTCTTTAAATTAACATACTTATTATTTTTTATTTAGCATGAAATTGGGTTTTCTAGCTTGCACATTATTCATACGGTCGATGGTCCCCACACACACACACCCATACATATATAGAAATGTTTCCATTTCCAACCAATTTGTGCTCTAAAAATTGCAATTCTATAAAAGAATATCTATTTATAAAGAGTCTTGGGGGCCCATCAGCTGGAATAAATGCAATAAATTTCTATTTCATATCGATTTGCAATACGATCTTGAGTCCAAGCGACTGTAAACCAAATGGTTTTACTCAAATTTCCATAAATTTTCCTTTTAAAAGACGGTTTTCATACAATTAGATTCTCTTGGCTCCTTACGGTTTTTGCTCAACCTTGAAAATCCCAGGGAAAACGTTTTCTAACTTCCATTTACTATGCCAAATTTTTCAGAAAATCGTTAGAGTCGCATTTTGATAAGTGTATTCAAAAATTGAAGGAAAAATTTTAAACATAGAAAAAGCTGCTCGTAAACAAAGGAATCAACAATAACAACAGCGGCAACGGCTACGGCAACGGCAATGGCAACAACAACGACAATAATTAGGTGATTGTATAAAAATAGCCAGGCGAATCAAAAAAGTAAACATTGTTAACTTATTGTCAATAAAAATACGCGAAAAATTTCAAACACAAAACCATAAAAATGCGTTTATGATCTGGAAATCTTAATACTGTTGTTTTCCATCCGAAAAAAAAAGAATATTTTATGTGTGTGTTGCAAAAAGTATCCAATTTATGGAACTTCTGAAAGATATTAACATAACTAAGTCTCAACAATGGGAAAATATCAGTTTTTGTCTGTTTATAGTTTTTCAAATAGAAAATTGCGACTGCAAAACGATATTCAATTTTCGCAGAAGTCGTGAATATGACAAACCAAAAAAATGCAAATCTATTTATAATTTGTGTGAAACACACACACACATATAGTGACACATTGGTTTTTATATCCTTTAGAATGAAAACAAGTCGGATGCAGCACTATATACAAATATTAGCTATGGAATTTGTGACTCAAAGACAATTCGCTGTGGGTGAGACTGTTTAAAGATGATTCCTTCTATAAGATTTATAGCCAATATATTCCAATTCCAATTTTCCAATTTGAATTTTCAACAACAGTTAAGTAGAGCTTAACACACACGCCTATCGATACTCGTGAGCTATGGTTATATGACACTACAATCGTTACAATTCTTATGCTGCTATGACATTACGTATACGTGATTGTAATTATTACATGAAAGAAGAAAAAAAACAATAGTTATATATTAATCGAATTGAAAATCTATATACTTAATATGGTTGAAAACGATTTCTCTTACTACTCTCTGACTATAACCTTGTTAGTGAAGGATAACGCAAAACAGAAATGGCCGACCACCCATTGGGTGAATATTGTTAAATTTTTTAGTGTTTTTTCTTGTCTACTAGCAGAACATTTTGATATTTGACAAAATATATTATTTGATGGCTCGCAACACGCACTCAGTTTGCCTAATGCATAAACCAAACCACAGATACGAGAGACAGACACACAGACAGACAGACAAGAGGGACGTAAGGGCGAAGGAAGAGAGACGAACGGCATTGATTAATTTACATTTCCGTTCAATAGACACACACACACACACACACACACACACACACATACACACAGACGTCAGACGAGTACTATACGAGCATATTCTTGATGGGATAATGTGAGTTATTAGGACATTAGGTTCTGACACGAGATTGTCGCTATGTAGTAAACGCATGTCAAGTCATTTACCAACAACTTATGGTTTAGCTAGATTTGATGTGAGAGGCTAGTGCCTTAGCTTTTGTAAGTAGGTGGCAGTTCGTTGCATAGATTTACTGAGTATCTGATCTATGAAAGTAAATTGTGGGAAATTGAAAACGACTAAAAAATTCGAACTTGGCTTCAGCTGACACAAAAATGTTAATGCTACATAACCTCAAAAATCGCTTTTATTGCACTTTTAGGTTGTGATAAACTCATTTGAATTCAGAGCAACTTATTTCCATAGAAAAGTTGAAAAAAGATAGTGTGAAACTTGTTTACCTAATCTCACTAAGCAAGTAAATTTCATTCAATGGGTTTAAGTCTTAAAGATTGTTGTCTTCAAATTCCATAGCATACTTTAAGGAACTTTCAAATTGCAGTACCTAATCTAACAATATATGTAACAGATATCCATTTAGTAAGAATTCCTTGTCAATCTAATGGGGCACACATAGTGTAGGGCAATCACTTTTGGGGCATTCCACTCGCGGTTTGTCCTTCAGTTGAACTTCCGTTAAAAGTGAAATTCGAGAATTTTACGAACGTGCAAGAATTTCTATTTGCCATTTCTTGCTTCTCTTTCTTTTCTATATGCACACTTTCTTCTTTTTTGTTGAATTCTTAACAGCCAGTCCCAAGTGCGATTTGTGCTATGCAAATAGAAAGTTAAAAAATTTCCACAATATTTTGAATTTTCGAAAACAACAACAACAACAACAACAATAACATATATCCTCCAGCTACAGCCCACACACAATCTATACAATCTACACCCACACAACCCAAATCCATATTCTGTTCACTTCCGAAATTTCTCGCTTCATTTGTGTTTATGCTATCAAGGGAATTCCGTTCAAGAAATCGACAGACAATGAATGCGTTTTTCAAGAAATGTTTTTGTATAAATATTTATACGAATCATCTGTCCCGGTCTTTGCAGCTGCTTCTCCAGCTGCTTCTGCTTTGCCGTGCTCAAATTTTTATTGATTCTGTTTGTCTGCGTCTGGATGGAAGATTACAGAGGTTCAAAAGAAATTTTCTATGTACATACGTATATTTTTCTCGTGCACCACAAGAAAAAAATATATAGTCATATTTGGCCAACCATAATTAAAACGCAAAACAAAACAGAAACAGGCAACTCCGTGACCCTCTCTATATCCCCTTCTGGCTGGTTTTTGCTTGCTGCTTGTGACAAAAAGCCATTTGCTACCATAAATGTCATGGCCCAGCTCTTTAAGTAGTCCTAGATACACATGCATGCGACTATATAGAGAATTTAAATACATATATATATATATATATATACATATATATAGAGACACTTATATTAGTTGGCATGATAGTTACGAAATGTCGCAGTTAGACAAAAGGATCTCGTGGTACCCGTCTCCGGTAATAGAAGTTGTCAACAGGGCCATAGTATCCACGGCATTCTGAGTTATAGCCCCATTTTAGTGACACATTCACACACACACACACACACACACACTTTGATACTGGCTGGCACACACATTTCCATTGACAGCAAAGGTGAAGAAGACATCACATTTTTGCGAGGTCTGAAAGGTGTATGAACTTGTGTGTATGTGTGTTTATAAAGAGTGATTAATTTGTAACATAAACACAAATAGTGTACAAATATTATTAATGAAATGCCCAAGGATAAAGTTAGCAAAAGGTTAAGTAAACATTTAGCATAGAAATTTAGCTAACTTTACTTGAACTCTTCGTTTCATTTTGATTATAATTCGCAAGCAGTTCTTACCTTGAAGCACTAACAAAATGTTAAGTAAACATTTAACAAAGAAATTAAAGCTACTCTTATAAGGTCGAATCTTCTTTTTTTACTTCATTTTGTTTTAATTCGCAATCAGTTTTGGCTTAAAGCGGTAGGAGTCCCAGGGTCGTCATTCCGCTCTGCTTTTGTGATATTCTCGAGTCTTAAAACAAAAGTTTGATAGAATTTCGCTTTATTTACTTATAATTCGCAACTTGTTTCAGCGTTGAAGTAGTAACAATCCTCGACTTGGTAGACCATCAGCTCACCTCACAAATAATTGAATTTCCTTTAAGTTTTTAGCCATCACATATGCATCTTCAAGGCTTTCCATTGAATTGGTTATTGGCTATCGATTAGAATTTGAGTTTACTTAAACGAATTTCCGAAACCCCAACTAATCGAATGAAATTATTTATCAATTTTCTGTCATTGCAGTGCAACGCATAATTAAATCATATCCTTGAGTGAATAATTAATGAGTAAACAAAATAAAACGAAGAAGCAAATCCAAAAAATGACAGCAATAAGTCAAAGCAATAAAACACAGCGAGCGAGCAAGAGAGAGAGAAAGAGAAAAGTTTAAGTAAAAGGACAACATTTTTGGGCAAAGTTGAAGTAACTTTTGTGAGGAAAACAAAATACAAGTTTTAACAAAAACAAAATTTATATAAGAAAAGGCAAAAGAAAGAGAGAGAGAGAGAGAGCGAGAGACAAAGAGCTTAAAAGTCCATTGGAATTTGAACTGAATTAAATACATATTTGAATTTGGCTAAAGGATCGCAACAACGTTGAAACGTAATCCATAGACGAAAGTCCTTTTTTGGCAGTCTCCGTTAGGACACTGAAACATTCCACCACACAGTATGGCCTCGGTCGCCGCTTGGCTGCCTTTCGCCCGAGCGGCGGCCATTGGTTGGGTGCCGATAGCCACCCATCCGTTGCCACCGCCCCCCATGCCCAAGGATCGACGCAAAACGGACGATGAGAAGCTATTAATTAATGTTTCGGGACGCCGTTTTGAGACATGGCGCAATACGCTTGAGAAATATCCAGACACGTTGCTTGGCTCGAATGAGCGTGAATTCTTTTACGATGAGGATTGCAAGGAGTATTTCTTTGATCGGGATCCGGATATATTTCGTCACATACTCAATTACTATAGGACAGGGAAATTGCATTATCCCAAACACGAATGCTTGACCAGCTACGATGAGGAATTGGCCTTCTTTGGCATTATGCCGGATGTGATTGGCGATTGCTGTTACGAGGACTATCGCGACAGGAAGCGAGAGAATGCCGAAAGGCTAATGGACGATAAACTGTCCGAGAACGGGGATCAGAATCTACAGCAATTGACCAATATACGCCAAAAGATGTGGCGTGCCTTCGAGAATCCGCATACATCGACCTCCGCCCTGGTCTTCTACTATGTGACCGGATTCTTTATTGCCGTCTCGGTAATGGCAAATGTTGTGGAAACAGTGCCCTGCGGCCAGAGGCCGGGTCGAGCTGGCAGCTTGCCATGCGGCGAACGTTACAAAATTGTCTTCTTTTGCCTGGACACGGCCTGTGTGATGATCTTTACCGCTGAATATCTATTGCGTCTCTTTGCCGCACCCGATCGATGTAAATTCGTGCGCTCCGTGATGAGCATTATCGATGTGGTTGCCATTATGCCATATTATATTGGCCTGGGCATCACCGACAATGATGATGTTAGCGGGGCTTTTGTCACGTTGCGTGTGTTTCGTGTATTTCGTATATTCAAATTCTCACGGCATTCTCAGGGACTGCGTATCCTTGGCTACACTCTCAAGTCATGTGCCAGCGAATTGGGATTTCTCGTATTCTCGCTGGCCATGGCCATTATAATATTTGCAACTGTCATGTTCTATGCCGAAAAGAATGTGACTAGCACCAATTTCACATCGATACCGGCTGCCTTCTGGTATACCATAGTGACCATGACAACGCTGGGGTAAGTAGAGGACGTCCGTCATCTCAAAACACCAACACACCAACCACAATTTCTAATCCTCTCACTCATCCTCTCTCTCTCTCTCTCTCTCTCTCTCTCTCTTTCATAGCTACGGTGACATGGTCCCAGAGACAATAGCTGGCAAAATAGTGGGCGGCGTTTGCTCACTCAGCGGTGTGCTGGTCATCGCCTTACCTGTACCTGTTATTGTATCGAACTTTAGTAGAATTTATCATCAAAATCAAAGGGCGGATAAGCGCAAGGCGCAGAGGGTAAGCAATTCGTCTCGCTCTCTCTCTCTTTCTCTATATATGTATTTGATGTTTGTCCTTACAGAAAGCTCGCCTGGCACGTATACGCATTGCGAAAGCTTCATCGGGAGCGGCATTTGTTAGCAAAAAGAAGGCGGCTGAAGCCCGTTGGGCTGCCCAGGAATCTGGCATTGAGCTGGATGATAATTATCGGGATGAAGATATTTTCGAGTTGCAGCATCATCATTTGTTGCGATGTCTTGAAAAGACAACGGTGCGTATACTTAATACTAGGTGTATGTATATACATATATATATATACCTTTTCTATATACATACATATATCGAATTGAATTTGAGGGGATGACAAAATCATCTGTCGCCGCCTCCGCCTTCGCCGCAACCGCCACCGCCGCTGGTGCCGTGATCTCTAGTGCGGACTTCCTTCTGTCTGTCTCGATCTTGAAACTTCTTTGTGTGTGTTTGTTTTGATTTATGTGGTGGTTTTTGTTATGCTTTTCTTTTGGTTGTTGTCATTTCATTTTCTTGGTTTCTCTGTGTTTTATATTTTTTATGTTATCTTTTCCTCGCAGATGTAGCAACATTTGAACAACTTTCTTAGACTAAACCATTTAGATAGCCGTCTTGAGCACGCATTAGGCAAAGCAATGACAACAACAACAACAACTAAATCAACAATACACACCAACAAGAACAACAACAACAATAACAACAACAGCAACAGCAGCAGCAGCAACTACAACAACAACAACAACAACAACAACAACAACAGCACCAACAACAACAATAATGATAATAATAATAATAATAACTACAACAACCAGAACAACAATTGCAACAACAACATGTACCTATACTGAGAAAAAACCAATCAAAAAAAAAAAAACAAACAAAAATTTTTTGTTTTGGTCAAACAATCCAACGTGAAAGCATTTTTCTGGTCTTCTATGTTCTTCTTCTGCTTCTTCTACATTCTAAGTTCCCCATTTGTCTTACATTTTTCACACAAATGAACAAATAGCAAGAACAACAACAACAACAACAACAACAGCAACAAAAAAGAACCGTATCATAATATAAACCAATCAATATTAATGTTTGTTCAATTCCTCTTACCAAAAAACCAAAAAAAAAAAAAAAAAACAAAACAAAACTAAAAGTAAGTGCTTTCGGGTTTGTTCCTTTCTTTTTTGTTCTCTTTTTACTCGTTCCTAATTAATTTTTATGATTTCTGTACAATTTTCGATAACAATTATTTTTGTTAGTTTTAGTTTTTTGTTGTGTTCAAAGCCAAAAGTCATACATATGTATATACATAAACTAATATGAACATATGTTTGTTTGTTTGTTTGTGTTCTTGTATGTATGTACATATGCCGACTATGTTGCTGTTTCTCCAACTTACAAATCCACTAAAAAAAAACAAAAAACAAAAAAAAAATACAAATATATGCTTGAAACAAAATGACCTAAACAAAAAACCAAAAAGGTGAAAAGAAAACACCAAAACCAAAAAACACAATTCGAAAACTAAAAATTCGCGGAAGTGACGTGTGGAATGTCTCTCATTGAGAGGGATTTCAGTAAAGTGATGACAGGTTCATTCATAATTTATAGTTTATAGATAAACAATCCAAGAACACTTACATATATAGAACACTTAGGCACAAATGTTGAAAGAGAAAAATTATTCGTATTTATTGGTCTATTTAGGTTTTGAAGATTCACATTAGTCCGGTCGATATCCGATTTTGGCTATATAATCGCTTCTCGGGCTACTTAGCTTTACTTTAAAGGTGAATTTTATTAAGGCCACATTGATGACCTACTTGACACCTAGTAGAATTAATTATTTTAAAGTCTTAGATCTTCACAAGGAATTAACTTGTTATTCATGTCTCCCTAAAAGGCCCTGAATAGTCATCGATTTAGCCAATCGAAAATCTAATCTAATTTTTAAGAAATAAGAATGATTTTAAAATGACTTAAATTACTTTACTTATCAATAAAATTCGATTAATGGCCCATTCGAATAGTCGGAAACGGAATAATTCTATTGCACTATAGAACTTTAGATAGCGCTCCAAACCTTTTGAATTCAATAATTTTGCCACAATAACATTCCACATAGAATCTAAAACAAAAACCTAATAAAATTTCAAGCGGAAATAATTAAGAATTTTTTGTAATTATGTAATATTGTTGTATATATAATTTGGTAAATTTTTATATACAAGTATTTTTTGATTAGGTAAACTTAGCTAGTGTGTAGCTTTTTTTTCCTTCCCTTTATAATATGTAAATGCCACACAAAAACGAAAGAAATGAAACTCATCAAAATTTGCCATACGATTAATAACGGTTTATAATAACGGCAAAAAAACATCGGAAACTCGCTCACGTTCCAGCCCTCGCTCCCGCTCCTGCCGCCGCCGCCCGCTCGCCCGCTCGCGTTTTTACTTACTTAGCTCGCTCACGAATATTAACAGTTGGCCCCCTCACCTAGCCTTCCCGGCCGCCCCCACAGCTCAGCTCAACTCAGTCCTGTTCATGCCTGCTCGCTCGCTCGCCCAGCCCGCCCGCCCGCCGCGCTCTTGCTTTTCTCCTAATGCTGTGCTGCCGCCTTCGCCTTACACACACACACACACAAACATACATCACACTCACACACTTTGGCTGTGTATCTTGACTGTTCTCATTGTGTTATTGTAAAATTGTCATTGCTTAGGAGCTGCCCCCGCCCCCGCCCTCGACCCTGTTGTTTTTAAATGTTCAAATGCTCTCCTCTTCTCCCCCCCAACCCTTACCCCATCTAAATGTTGTTTGTTGCTAACCTGTCCTGTGTTTCGTGTGTATGATTGTAAAACCAATTTAGCCCCAACCCCTCTCCTCCGCTTAAACCTCACCCTTTCCTAATTTCAACTACTCTGTCTCTGTCTCTCTCTCTCTCTCTCTTTCTCTCCCCCTTTCTGTATATTTGTAAACATAACTCAAAAACCAAAAAAAAAAAAGAACAAAAAACTTAAAAAACAAAACAAGAACAAAAATTTATTGTATCTATGTATTATTCTTTGTTTTCTCTTTGTAAAATTCTTCTCTGGCTGTACGTCTACTCAAAAACCAAAAACAAAAACCAAAAAAACCAAAAAACAATCTCAAAAAATTTACCCGAACCGAACGATCAAAACAGGATCGAGAATTTGTCGAATTGGAAATACCATATAATGGCCAGCCAAAGCGACCGGGCTCGCCCTCGCCAATGGCCAGTCCCGCCCATTCGACAAATAGTGCCGCAGGTCTCTTGCAATCCTGCTGCGGACGGTGCTGTTCTCAGCGCTATCAGGTAAGTTCCTAAAACCCTAAAACCTAACTAATATTATGTAAATATACATATGTAGAATCTATGCAATCGATTCATGTATAATATGATTTATATTCGTTGAAGCCCTTCAAAGTGCACAAAATGGAACATCAAATAAAAAGAGAGAACTAATTAAACAGTTAATATTTAGAAGAAATTGTTCTAATCAGTCAAATTTTTCAATTTCAATGCACTTTGAAGGGCAATTTCTATGTAATTATAAAGCGCAGGTGGGTCTGTCTCTCTCAATCTCTCTCTCTATCGCTATCTAACTCTCTATCTCTCCCATGTGCTATATACTCTCTGTTTCTATATTTAACAATATTTTTTTGTAACTATATATAAATAGATTTGTTTATTTGTTTACGTTTGGTTCGTACGTATGTAAAGAAACTTTACTTCGGCTACACCGAAGATTCATACTCTATGCCCCTTGCAGTATATCAACTGTGTGTCCGATCGGATAGAGAAAAGAAATGCTAATGATGCTATGTCCGTTGTATTTGTTGTTGGTGGTGCCTCTAAGTATGCTACGCTTGAGCACAGCTAGAAGTTAAGCAAAACTATAGCATACTTTTGAGCGCCAGTGCTAGAGCATACAACTTTCTGTCAAATAGCCAAAGTAAATCTGCCCCTCTCTCTCTCTCTCTCTGTCTCTCCCTCTTTTTGTGCTTAGGTCTCTCTCTCTCTCTCTACTACCTTTAAGTCTCAACAATTCGCAGAAAATATTTTACGTGCGTTTAACTATTTCATACCTATGTAAAACTTATGTTCAATTTTTGTAGGCCTGTGGAAAATATATGCCAGCTGCCAGCAATGCTCAAAATAGCCAAAACAATCAGCCAATGGACGGCACTTATCTAGTGGAGGCCTCGTTCTGAGCCAGCAGCAGCAGCAGAAGTACTAGCAGGAAACGTAACCCAAGAAGAAGGTGGAGGAGAAGCTGCAGCAGCAGTAGCAGCAGCGGCAGCGGCGCCCCCGCTCCCGCTCCCGCTCCCGCCACTTCCAACACCACCAATAAGCCGAGATCAAGCGATTGCTGATGCGAATGATTTGTGTTATGTTTAGAAGTCTAACTTAAAAAAACTACTTTTAAAATTACAATGAATGAATTTGAATTTGTTGTAGTCATTAGTAGCAGAAAAAACAACAAAACAAACAAAAAAGAAAAGCCCAAAAACAGAAACCGAAACCGAAATCACAATCACAATCTAATCTCCAAAATCTGATTTTCGAGTTTAAACACAAAAGTCAGTTTCGTTAAAAAAAAAAAAAACAAAACAAGAAAAATAAGAAAAAATATTCGCAAATTAAATGTGTGTGTACAATGTAAAAAAGCACATCAAGAAATAAGTACTACAACAAATTAACAAATAACAAATAATAATAGTAAAATATATAAATAATACAAACTAATATAATGCAAAAAAATACAAAAAAAATTGGATTTGATTAGCGAGGTCATATTAATAAAATAAAACAACAGCAACAAAAGAAACAAAGAAACAAAAAATAAGCAACACTTGAAGTAATACGAGTATATAATGAAAAAATACATAACATAACATGCAACACTATTTACTTTATATAGGTGACAAGACAACAAAAACCAAAAACAAAAACATACAGAAACCAAAAGCATTTTAGAGGAATTTACGAAAGAAAAACCAAAAAATGGAATAACAACAAAAAAAAAGCAGAAAATAAGAAAAAAAATTAAATTACAAAAATGAGAAGAAAATTAAACTCAAGCAATGTTGCATTGGGTCCAAAAGGAACACAAAAAGTCTTTTTAAATTTCAATTCGATTCGTCATCAATTCAAGTCAAGCCCAGTAAATTGATGTATTTTTATTAAAACGGTCCGTAGATTAGTACATATTATGATTATTATTATTGTTATTCTTATAATTATTGCAATTTTCAATTATTTAGTTTGCTTTACTCTTCTTCTGTCTCACACAAACGAAAACAAAAAAAATCAATTAGTTTCATTTCCGAAATGTTTCTAATGCGAAAATGGAAATGGACCTGCAAATTTGTTTGCTTTTTTTTTTTGTCAATATTCCTATTATTATAATTAGATTTATTCTCCTGTTACATTTCTTTAAAAATTAGCTTGTAACTATTCTTAATATTAGTTTTTAAAACTGTTTTTTTTTTGTTGTGAGGCAAAAACTTATTTAATTGCTTTACGTATTCTTTTCTATATTCGTATAATTACTATAATTATTAATTTATAAAATAATATTATATTATTGAATTCTAACTGAAACTTAGACCCAGAGATCACTGGAGATCAATCTGCCTCATTCTTCAAAAAGAAACCATCTTTCAAATGTGTGTGTATAAGAAGACTTATTAATATTATAATTTGTATGACTTTTTCAATTATTAATAGCATTGTTATTATTCTTATTATTAGTTGTCTCACTTATTAGTGTTAGTGTCGTACATAATTTCCGGTATTCCTTCGCTACAAAATAACAAAAAGAAAAGAGAAAAGAAGAAAGGGTTCTCCTATCTTATCTTATCAGTATCTATGTACCTCTATCTGTATCTGTATCAATATCGGTTACAACATCAAAAATAATTTGGAACAATTCGAAACCTTAACTAAAAGTTTAAAACATTTTCTTCCAAGATCTGAGTTACCCGAAAAAAGATGAGATGAACAAAAACAAATAAATATTAAAATTAATATTTTAATTGTTTGTGTAACTATATGTGTGTAAGTTTGTGTGTGTGTGTGTGTGTGTAGGCCAGGTTTGAAAACAAAACACAAATCAAGTAAAATACTTAACACAAAACCAACAAGAACAAAACGAAGAAGAAAATCGTAGCGAAATTCAAAACAAAACACAAAAACCTACTCAAAGTATAAAATAATTCTAAATTATAGATCGAACATTACGGAGCTTGTATGTATGTATGATACATTTTTCATAGAACTATTCCCAAAAACAAAAAAAAAAACATTTTGGTTAGCAAAACTAAAAAAAAACAAAAAACTAAACAAAGCAAAACAAATGATAATGTAAACTCCAACTCCTTGTAGCGATATTCTGAAAGAAACTTAACAAAAATGAAAAAAGTAAAAAAAAAACTAAAAAAAATATATTCTACATATATAATTTTTTTTTTTTGTTTTTAGTTTGATTTTCTAGTGATAATTCGACAAGAAACAAGAAGAAGAAAAAAATAACAATGCTCTGCCATGGGTCTCTGACAAACAAAAAAGAAAAACCAAAAAAAGAAAAAGAAAGAAGAAAAAATGAAGAAAAACTAATAACGAAAATTAATAATACGAAAATAAATAAATAAATCTGTTTACTTCCAAAAAACAAAAAAAAAAAATAATACGAATAGCAGAGGGAAGGGCTTACTGTGGGCGTGCCGAAAATTGGATACCCTTGCAATTTCTTCTAAAATAAGTTTTTCTTAACAATATTATTTTTCGTACCGATTGTTTCAATGGCCACATATAGAATTTCGATCTTTATCAAATCGCACACAATCATTTTTAAGGGTTTTGTTTCAACCAATGTTCAATTTTATGACAATTGTTCGAAAAAATAACAAAGTTTTTGAGTTTAAACTATAGAAGTTAAATGATATTGTGGACCAATTCAACGAAATTGAAGCACTTAAAGATCTAAGAGAAAGCTTTACGATGAGGTGGTCCGATTCCCCTCATTTCTTTATGCGAAACTTAAGCACTTTAGCTTTAAAGACAGACAAACAGGCAGACGGACGGCCATATCTCCTCTCGTCTAATTGTAGAAGCCTTCTTGGCGTAGCACACTTTTGACCAAAGTTAATATACCTTTTTTTGTGCAAGAGTATAGAAAAACACACACAAAAAGCACCGCAATGTAAGAGAGTGTGAATATTTTGTTTTGCCGCTCAGACTATGTAATTGTTTGTAACTAACGGAAATTCCCACCGTCTATACATCACCGGGTAGACGAGACAGACGCCGAAAGAGAGAGAAATAGAGAGATCGAGATCGAAATGGAGATCTAATAAATATGGCGCTTTTGCTTTGTCTATCTGGCGTATATATAAATACAGCTATATACGAGGGGTGACTTAAAAGTTAATCCAAATCTACAATCAAGGAGGTCACTTTTCAGGAGAATACAGAAACATTTTCAACTGCAATTGAAATTGGTTCTAAAATATTATAGATGAAATTGGAATGATGGAATGGAACCCAGACGGGGCGACGAGTCGAATGATGAATATGTGAGCGCTTATGTCTACATTTATGTGTAATTTTCTATAATAAAAAATGATGATGGCATTTTACACAAAGGCCAGGTGAGTAAGTTACATTTAAGTTCCCTAAGTTCATCCCCCTTTTTTCTCAGAAAATCTCTGGCAAGCCTCTGAAATCTCAACTAGATATTGTGAGGAACTTGACAGAGACTTGAATTTGCATTTTGACTTTGCACAAAATTGAACTTTCATTTGCTTATAGAGCAACCGGAACGCGGGGGTTGGGGGCGAGTAATTTGCATGCATTTCCTATATACTAAAAAAAAACTTTTATCTAGATTATATATATACATACGTACAAAGATATAGATTTGTTTGTTTCAACTTACCCATTTAATAATTGCATTTACATTGCTGCTCAGATCGATAAAATTTATGGATACAAAACAAAAGTGAAACTTATAAATATAAAGTTTTATGTTATTGTTATTGTTATTATTATTGCTGTTGTTGTTAAGTTATTTTTCACATGACTGCTGAACAGACGCTAATATTAACTTCGGTAAGCTAGCTTTATGACGTTATGTATCACTCATACAGCTAGATAACCAAAGACAACATAGCACCCTGTATGCGCGGGGACCCAAATTTCAAGATGATTGTTCGATCAATCTTTTGGCCAAAAAATTGTTGATGTGGCCCCATCTCACTTGCTTGTGGAACGTCGTCGTTCCCCATGGTCATTCACTCGATTTCTTGTTTGCGCAGACGTCACGTCATCGCTTTGCTACCATGCGTGTGTGTGTGTGTGTGTGTGTGCGAGAGTGTTGGTGTATGTGTGTGTACATTTTGCGCAGGCGTTGCAGACTGCATTTCAGAAATTTCAGTTTTTAATGTTGCATAAGTTAGAGAGAGGGGGGCATAGACAGACACAGAGGGTGGGCAAGACTGTAAGAGAGGGCTGGGGAGGGTCAAAGGTGGACGGGCGCGCGTTCGTCCAGAACTGTTTCAGTTTTATTCCCATACACGCTACGCTATGAACAACAATTTATGCCAAGGCAACAGAAAAAGCGAAAACCGAATAAAAAACTTTTTGAATATTTTTCTTAAAAAAAAAAAAAAACAAAAAGCTTTTCAACGTCTTTATCATCATCATCGTCATCATCGTCTTCTTATTCTCATTGTTTCGGTTGGTCAAGTGACTGTAACTGGAACGACAAACGTAGCTGCTGACGACGACTGCTATAACGACTCCCCGACGATTGAGTGGTTGTTGGTTGTTTGCATTGGTGGTGTTGCAGGTCCAGCTCCCAGGTCCACGGTCCGCATCTCAAGTAAAGTGAATGGCTCACTGACTGGCCTGGCCACTTTACAGTCGACTGATAAAGTTTTCGTACCAAATTAAGTAATTCTTTTTTTCCTAAAGCATTCTAGAACTAGATAATGCCCATAAGTAAGAGGCCAACAGCAAGTCAAGGAAAAAAGTACTTTTCAAAGCGCCGAAAACCTAAGATTTCGTCATCATCATTGAATTTAAAAGAGTTTACTTAGCTTCAAAAAAAAAAAAAAAAAAAAACACGCTCAATAAAATATGCAAGAAAAATTTCGGCATTTTTGGTGTCCGAAGACATTTAGTTTGACTGTATATTTTAGCACAGAGCGTAACGTAACGTAACGTTCCCACAATTATGCGTCTTGCGCATACACGGACAGATACACAGACACTCGCACACACACACACACACACACATACCAAGTTTAAACGCGTCTCATTTCTTTGCTCAACACTTTGAAACACTAAAAAAGAAACACGCAGAATGTTTAAATGAAATAGACGAAAGTGAGTGAGTGGAGGCAAAGAAACTTTAGACTTGGGAATTTCCGACAGAGAAAGAGAAAGAGAGAGAGAGAGAGCGAGGGAGAGAGAGAAAGTAAAGGATTTGCATTTGATTTCAGAATTCGTATCTGTTCCCTAATCAAATTGACCAACTCTCGATCGATTTCGTGTGGCCCAAGAAACTCGTTTGCATACAAAGTAAAAGATGAGAGATGATTTGACTTGAATTGACTTAACTTAACTTAACTTGACTTGACTTGACTTGACAAAGACGACGACGATGACGATGACGAGATATTGGGGTCTGTCTGTTATTGAAAATGCTGAAAGCGTGAGCGTGAGCCGGATGTATGTATGTACATACATACATACATATTGTACATACTTACCTACATACATACATACATATGTGTAATTACATAAACCCACAATATATATGTACATATATTATTTGATTTGCCTTTTTTTTTTGTTGCTTTATTACTCAAACATACCTTGAGATCTCTCTGGCTTTAAAATTCCATACAACTTGGAGAACTTGGTAACGTTAGACAACTGTATAATATCTATTTTTAGATAGATATTATTTGTATGTCTTATATAGTAGAAGGATTCCTTGCTGTTGTTTTAGTAGTTGTAGCAAAAAATCAAAAACAAAAAAAAAACACACAACAAACACACACATAGAAAAATTGATTACAAAAAATTTTGAGTTAGACTTTTTTTGCCCTCTTCTAGTAGAAAATAAAAATACAGAATAAAAAAAAAAAATTAATTCGCTTTGCTTTTTGGATATGAAGTTTAAAGATGATTGTATATTAAATTTTTCTTTTGGGTTTTTTTTTTTTTTAGTTTTTCTGATTTTATAGTATATTATTTTTATTATTATTATTTTCTTTTTTAATTTTTTTTTGATTTCGTGGTTACCACTTGGGCACACCTTCAACGCCGCCAAACGCTTCTAAACTAAATTCAGTTTTGGTAAAAATGAGACAAACGAGCTCCAGATCAGCTTCTTGAGACGACGACCACGACGACCGACAACGACGACGTCGACGATGGCAGCGACGTCACCTGGTGTATATACGACCTGTATCTCTCTCTCTCTCTCTCTCTGTCTCTCGCTCCATGCGTCTGTCTGTCCGAACGGTCTTTCGGTCTATCTGTGTATGTGCGTTGGTGTAGCTTGCTGCCGCCGCCGCCGCCGCCGCTGCCGATCACCGACATCGCTTAGGTATCCGTAGCCAAACCTACCCCCCACCACTCTCCGTACCATTAAAAGCCATGAAACTGTCGGCTTGTCGGGCCCGAAGTCTTTTGCCGAGTTGTTACCTGATTTTCGAGTTTTTTTTTTCTTCTCTGTTCGGATTTCCCGCCAAATGAGAGGCTACAGGTAAGAGACAAGTACAAAAAGATTGTACAAGTATATGCGTGAGGTGTATAAGGTGTACATACACACACACACACATGGATAGGTAATGCCGTTCAAAGACATTCGTTGCCTAATGACTACATATGTATATACCTTTTATATATATGTATCTATCTTACTATATATATGAGGATATTGATTTTTCAATTTCAACAATGCGGGTGAAAAATGTTCAAAAAAAAAAAGCAAAAATTATAAATGTCAACATCATACAATGAGGGGGGGCTGGTCTGGGTACGGGGGGTGGGAGGTAGACCAGTTTGGTGTACATTTCAAAAAAGCCAAAGCCACAAAAAAAAAAACAACAAAAAAAACCAGTTAAATACAAAAACGTGAATGTTAACATAGACAATGTCTGCAGTAAGCAAAAATATTGCCAAAAATAAGCCGAAAAAAAATATTAAAAAAAAAAAAACAAAAAAATAGTCAAGAGAGAAACTTGATCAAGCCGCTAGCCAGTTAGCCGGGTGTCTAACTTAGGCGGGCTAGAAAGTGCGCTATATACAAAGACAAACTACATACAGACATACATATAAAGAAGTGGGTGAGCGCGGCGGGCGGAGTGGGGGAGGGGCACCTGGAGGCGTCTGCTAATCAACATCCAGCAAATGATGTGCTAAAGTTTTTTTTTCCCCTCCTAACTAGTTAAATTCCTATCGAAAGATAGCTAGAATATCAAACAAAAAAAAAAAAACAAATTTTAGCAAATTTTATAACTTTCAGTAAATACCCTAAGAATCGTTTAAGATTAGCCGTATATAAAGTTGATCGCCCCTTACGAAAAGAGATTGATTAGCTGTTTGAAGATGTTTTTTGTTGGACATTCTCAACCATTAGAAGATTCTTTGAATTTTTGTAAATTTCCTTTGTAAATCACTTAAATTAATCAAACTAAGTGTTAATTCTGGAATTTATGGTGTGAAATATCTAGCTGGGATTTAACTTGATATCCTTAATACACAGCATTTAGCTATAGATGATTTTTATGATACTTTAAGTACAAATTAGTTCAGTTATCTGAAGCTAAAACATTCCAACAAATATTTGTCAACTAATTTGGCTTTGATTTGTAGTTCTAAAATCCATCTAAAGATCTAGAAATGAAGTTCTTAAATCGCTAAGCTTTAATTTCTTTCTCAACAGTTTATTAAAACTTCTGGAAAAGAAGTTTTAAAATCGCTAAGCTTTCATTTCTATTTTAAGAAGTTTTCAGATCAGCTAAACTATCTTTATAAAGAACAAAATATGTTAAATAAAGCACTTACCAAGATTTGAAAAATCCGAAACAACTCAAACGACACCTTAAATGAGTTCAGGATCAAAAGGAAAAAAAAAACCATTCTGTGCTCAACGATAGAGTTTTTTTCAGTTTCAGTCAATTGAGAGTCACATTTGGTATACGAAATTTAAGTATGGCTCACAACCGACTGTAGCGCAATGACCACGCAATACTCAGGCAAAAAGCCGACGCCGATGACGATGGCAATGGCGAAGGAAAGGCAAGACAAATGAAGAAGAAGAAGAAGAAGACGACGAAGAAGCAGAGAAAAAAAAAATCACTTTTATGGCAAAGATCAAACTGGCAGAAAAAAAAAAAACAACAGCAGCAGCAGCACCATCGAAAAATACGTTACCAAGGCAAGGTAGGCCGAAGACCGAGAGTCAACGCTTAACGTTAACGCTGCGCATGCATGGCAACATCAACAGTAACAACAACAACAGCAACAGCAACAACAACAACAAGCAAAGAGCCAGAGAAATGGCCGTTAAAGTTGCCAGGCAAATGGCAAAAGGCAGAGGCGTAGCCCGAGCATATCCCAGTCTCATTCTCAGTCTCATTCTCTTGTCCCCTTGCTCTACCCTTCCCCCCCCTCCCCCCCCTCCAAATGCGGCACCCTCTATAATACGTGAGATGTTCTGTTGGCACGTTTTTTCCCTTTTATTTTTTCTGTTTCTCTCTGTTGCTCTCTGCTTCTTATTTTCTTGTTGTTTTGGCGTGGTCGCTGCCGCCCGTTCGCCATCATAAACGAAGTCAATTGAATTTAAATTTAAAGTACATAATGGCTAACTTTTAGGAGATGGAACGGTACAGTAGGAGGGGCCATGGTATGGGTTAAGGTGAGGTGGGGGAGCTGGCCACGCTGCTGCTGCTGCCGCCTTTCGAATTTCACAAAAGTCGTCGTCGTCGTCGTCGTCGAGTCGTCTTTGTGTGGGATTGAGGTTTTTTTTATTTTTTTCGTTGGTTTTATACAAAAGATTTCTTATGTACAAGTTCCAGGCACGCAAGGCTTTTTACGTATGTGTGGGTGTCTCTATGTATGTGTGTGTGCTCGTTGCTCTTTTTATGTAAACGTGCTTAAATTTAAAGATCAAATTGCCAGCTTGATTTTCGGCTCAGGAATTTTAAATTGTAGAAGAAACCGCAATGAGAAGCACAAATTTACACAATTTGTGTGTTGCTTCGTTTGGTTTTTTGTTGTCTTCTGTTTTTTTTTTATATTTTGCACATGACTCACTTCACAATTTGCTTTTGCTTGTTGGCTGTTGACTTGATCATTTGCTTTCGATCACCTTTCATAGGAAAAATGTGTGATTAAGTCAATTCAAACGAAAGACTTAGGCAACGAACTTATTGACATTCTTTTTTTTTTGTGTTGTTGTTTTTGTTTTTCTCACCTCAAACAAATGCGAGGGGCGGTAGGAGGAGAAGCAGCTAACAACAACAAAAACCATTAAAAAATTTGCATCATTTACTTAACATTGCCAGAGAGACTACCTCTCTGTCTCTCTCTCTATCTCTTTCTCTCTCTCTATCTCTTTCTCTCTCTCTCTCTCTCTCTCTCTCTCTCTCTCTTCTTTAGGCCTAACTTTACGTTTCATTTTAACTTATTTTTCTTTGGTTTTTATCTTCTTTTGACTACAAATATTTAAGGTGTGTGTGTGTGTGTGTGTGTGTGTGTGCCTTGTGAGCTTGAGCGTGGTTGAGAGACAGTTGAGATCAAATGATTCATAGAATGATCGATGGTCAGTGCGTTGCGTGGGCGACAACTGCAATTGAAGTAACAATTTTGGCCCCAGGCCCCAATGTGGCCAAGAGTAAAATTGAATAGAATAAACAAAGCCTTAGACCAATGTGAGCAAAAGCCAGATCAATAGAACAATTTGGCTATTAGGAATAACCCCAGCTTTGTATTAACGGTTGAAAAGCTGGCCCAAAGTGTCCACACATACACATACACACACACACACACACACTAGGTATATATATGGATTTGGTTATACATAGGCTTCCCGGCCAAATGGACCAGTTTAAAAAGCATAAGAATCGAAGCTAACTGAAAACCAGTTAAGCTCCCCTCCGATCGGTCTCTTTATAGGGGGCCCCGCAACTAATTCAATATGCATATCAAAAGGTTTTGGACCATATTTGCCTCTATACAAACTACCCCCAAACCCCCCACCCCCCTCCCCCTTCCTCCCGTAAGCCACGAAACCCCTTTTACCATAAACCAAATCGCCACAGAACTAATAAAAAGTCATTAAACAAAGAAAACATGTTTTGGCTTAAACAAAGGCTTTACCCAACAACACCAACACACCAGCACACACACACACACTCAGACAATTTGAATAATCTGTAAGAAAGGCAAAGAGAATACGAACAAAAGTCAATAATCTGATTGGGGAGAAACGAAGCCAAAGCCACGCTCAATTAAAAAATACAACAAAAAAAAAAGAATCTGAGAGCCAAGTCAGCAGAAGAAAAATCAAATTAATGAAATACAAATAAATTTTGGTGGAGCGATGGAGCGAGGAGCGGGCAACGGGCAGCGGGGAGCAGGGAGTGAGGAACAAGAGCGATGATGATAACTAAGAGGCAAGTAGAAAGACACCAAAAAAAAAAAAAACAGAACACAAAATGATAACTTTTGTATTCCGCTGCGAAACTGTACCCCCTGATGATCATGATGATCACGATGATGACGACGACGATGACGATGATGATGATGATGATGCTGCGTGGCAGCGAACCCGAACGATTGATACAAATGCTGTTGCTGCTGCTGCTGGTGCCTTTTTTTTATTTTTTGTTCTTCTTTTTTACGTCTCGTTTTATTTTTGGCCTTTAAAAAGTCAAAAGCAGTAAGTAACAATGGCAAGCCATGGCACACATGCGGCGAGGAGCGGGCGAAGAGACGTAAAGCAAAGGAAACTTTAGCTTCATCTTCACGTGGAATAAGAACAAGATCTCATTGCAACGTTTCGATGCTGTTGCCTGTTGCCTGGCTGCTGCCTGTTGCCTGTTGCTTGTTGCCTACCTTCAAGTCAAGCCAGTCGTCTCCTTGCTCCTCTCCCAGCGCCGCTGTTGCAGCAGCCTGGTAACAAGTTTTCAACTGACTGAAAAATTCTAAAAATAATGCCGGCCGGTTTGTCGTTAACAAAAACAAAAAAACAACGTATATACATATATATATGTATATATAGGGCTATAAAAAAGTGTGATTGAACCGAAATATGTATACACTTTCAGGCCGAGAGAGAAGCAGAGAATCCCCATCTCTGCCAAGGGCTTGGGCAAAGTAAATGTACTTGGTTTTGGGGTCAGAGTATAATAATCAATATGAGTAACATTTTCGAAAAAAAAAAGAAACGCACAAAAGGATGCCATGACCAGGGTCCCCGGTAAGTTGATGAGCCAAATGCCAGAACCAGTGCCAGAGCCAGAGCCAGTGTCAGGCACAAGGCAGCTGCAATCGACAACCAACAGAATCTCAATCTGGGCTCGGGGGATGGGAATCAAAGACTACCTGCTGTCAGGTACGCGTATTGCAGCCCTTTTTTCTCGTCTTCTCTATCTCTCTCCCTCTCTCTCTCTCTCTCTCTCTCTTTCTCTCTGTGAGTGTGTTTATCTCTGTGTATCCTTAGGGGCAGCTTCATTTTCTATGTATAAGCAAAGTATATAAGGAATACTTTTGTATGTACATTAAAGGGCTAACAGATTGCTATGACTTGGCAACTTCTCTCTGGATTACACACAGAAGACAGAAGACAGAGGACAGAAGACTGGGCTAGTCTGCTGGCTGCTGTCTTTTGCTATTTAATGGTTTTAGGAAATCGAAAATTAAATAATTTATCTCAACTTTATGACGTTACAAGCAGGTTTTTCTTGTACCCCACCCTCATGCCCTCCCTCCCTCACCCCTTCTTTGTTCACCTTTCTTTTGGCCCTCTTGTCTCCATGCAGCACGCGATCAGAAAAAGACAAAAAATAGGGGGAACAAGAAATGCTTTTAACTTGCTTGCTTGCTCCTCTGTCTGATTGTCTCTAGGGGCCTACGTTCAATCAAAGTTTTTACCCTCTACCCCTCCCCCACCCTCTCTCTCACCACACACACACACACACACACACACACACACACACACACACACCTCACTCTCCCCACTCGAAAAAAAAGGGGGGCAGCAGCAGCTATTTGGAAAATTTTTTATTTCATTTCAATTTTTTATACCCTATAAACAAAAGGGCTAAAGGGCGATTCTGGTGATTTGTTTAAAAAATCATTTATATTTGAATGAATTTACTCTTAGATCAAATCACTGAGTGCAGCTCTTTGGCTATTAAATTTATAATTTTTATCAACAAATCTATTAACCTTTTCGTACATAAGCTTAATTTATTTGCTATAGATTTATGATCGCAACAAAATACTTGGAAATTCTATTAATTTTTAACTGGAAACTTATTGTTTTTGCTTTATTATGACACATTCAGACTGATTCATATTGTTACAATATTGTAATCTATTACATCCGCATTAAAGTTCTTCACAAACATCTGAATGAAAGAAAATTATATCATATAGATGCTTAGAACAGAATGAAATCAGAAGTTTGCTTAAAAATGATTCTAATTGGGAATGTAAATATTCTTAAAATCTTAAACGTAAAACCAAATAAACGTAATCCAATTTTTACCATGATAATTTTTCCAAGCATTTAAAGAATTTCACAGATAGTCTTTGATTGTTGTTATCCGAATATTTGTACTTTTAGTTCGATAATGAGAAATATTATTTTATAGCTAAAAAAGAAAACCTTTTCTGGTATCTACAAGAAAATCTTCAAAAGAAACGTGTTTACGTTTTGATTTCAAGAAGGTAAATTCGATTGAGTCCATATACAATGTAAATCTCTTTATAGTGATGGCCCTGCCATAGACATCTCTGGTTTTTGGCTAAAACCATATGTTATATTATAGTTTAATTGAAACGTCTTCCACAAATATTCTGCCTGCAACAATAATCTACCTAAATATGAGTTTACATGAAAATAGTTGAAAAACTGAGGCAGTAGTTTGTCTATGAACAGACAAACAAACTAAATTTATCAGAATCAGAAGGGCCACTAGAAGTACAGGGTGTACTTGAGTCAGTAAAAAAAGTGTATACAAATTAGAGAATCTCAAAATATATGCATATTTCTTTAGATTTCTGCTTGGCAAATCGAGTAAAAGTTCAAATTTGTAAGCTTAAAATAAGCATTCGTAACTGAACAATGGGAAAGTAGAGTACACAATGTTCGTCAAGGCCGACAACGATGACAGTTGGATGAGGAGGCCCTCTGGCAGTAGTTATTTTGAGCATCGGTTTTGGTTTTTTTTTTTTTAAATTTTTTTCTCTGGTCATCGCTCTCGACATGTAGTTGAAATTGGTGGCGAGAAAGGCACAAGAGAGAAAGTGGTAAAGAGGTTTTTTTTTGGAGGAGACAGATAGAGTGGTTGGTTTGGTTTGTCATTGTTGCTGATGAAATGAAATGATGACAAATGAAGGGGATGGAGCTTGAAGCTTTCAATGCGTATTCATCGTTAACGAATTGGTGGAAAAGTTTTACGAAGTCGACATTAAGGCCAACGGACAGGCAGCCAGATACATGCCTGTAGGTATATATATATATAGATATATATGTAGGTAAAGTATATAGGTTTTTGAGCCGACATTTTGTCGAAGAACATAACTCAAGCAGGTTAAATTTGTTTTTGATTTGATTACTGCCAAATTTGACCCTTTAAGTTAAAATTATAATCAGATCAAACTTATATAAATAATTCATTTTGATTAAAGTTTTCTTTTTGGCATTTTTATTACGATTTGTTTTTTTTTTTTTTATTTATTTAATAACTAAATTAAAAGCAAAACAGATTTTCAACTAGTATAAGACAACCTCCTCGATGCTATACCAATTGGTAGAGTATATGGGCTTTAGTTCCTTTCTTTCTACAATGTTCGTAAGCAGAGGTACCAGAATTTCAATATCTTGGATACTATCCTCGTAGATTTTCAATTGCTGTGACCAGTTGTTGAGCAATTCTAGCAGGGATTCATTTTTGGAAATGGTCAGCAAAGCGAAATGAGAGGTCAGTAAGGCACCCAGCCACTGTAATGCATGGAGTTCGGTTTGACAAACTGATGAGTCGCGATTGGGACGTTCCTCTAGCTTTAGACAAGGATCAGTGACCAATTGATATAAATGTTCAAGTAAATGCTGCACATGTGTGAGTTCGAGACGCTGACGCAGTGGTTCTTCAATTGCGCTGGAATCAAAACTAGATGCTAGAATGGCATTTAAAAGTTTTTTCTTAGGATCAACTTTCTGATCCAGGGCATAGCGCAGAGACCAGGCCAACATGGGTTCCGAAATGTTACCATAACGTTGCAGGCACATCAGCATTTGCTTGGTTTGCCCAGTTTTAATGAACAGAGTCAAGAGTTTTTCGGCAATTTCCTGTTCGCCGGCCCCACACTTCTCCAGCTGACGGATCATGGCCTGGGTGGTAACAGTGAAAGAGCCCTTGTCATGAAAATTGGACATCAGCGTCAGACCAATATCCTCTAAACTGTTCTCACACTTTGTGACTTCGCCATGTAAATGCTGCTTGATGAGCTCATTCATATGCTGTTCAAATACTTCGGGCGGATCGAAGGGGACATTTATTTTATCCGCTGGCGCAATATTCGCGACGGTGCTAAACTTGTCCGGTTTGCAATGACCTAGGTGAGATTGACTGCTCTCGTTGAAGCGTATTGTTGCCTCTAGGCACTCTTCTTCGTTGATGTGATCTAGCTCAATAGTTGTCTGGTTCAGGTGAGTGTCATTGAACTGAGAGCCCAACATGTCCACCAATAGTTCACGATTCATGCGATAACGCACAGCGGCTATGTTCTGTCCCATGGCCAGGAGAATGTGCTCATCCCGTGACCACAGTCGAGAGAATTCCAAATAGACTTTGAAATACTGCTTGGCATTGACCACCTTAAATTGCGTGTTATAGACGAGCAGCGAAGCGCCCTCCTGGCCATAGTTGGCTCCGTAAATGGCAGCAAAATTACGCGAGACACCGTGCACAGAGAGATTACTCTCTACATTTAGATGTGAGAGCATGGAAACAAATTGTCCCGGTGCACGTTCTGATGAGCCGTCGCCAAGATTAAGCATAAAAATGCGTTTATCAGACCCTAAACGCAAAAGGAAATCAATCAGAAAGTATGTCCTCGAAATTAACGTAAATTAACTTACAAATGGTGAGCAAATGCGGCGCCACATCATCTTCAATCACAGCATAGCCGGTCAATTTCACTGACTCCCGATCCAAGAGATACTTTTTTCTACTCCCCGTGGCCAGAGAGATGCGTACCAGATGCAGCTCCGCGGTCTCGCGCTTCTCTTGGAAATATGTGAGCACCTGGTGGCCCTCAAGTAGTGTGAACACAGTTGGCTTGGTAATCACCGTGCCGGCTGTTAGAGCTAATTGCTTGGCTGTGTCTGCTTTCTGATCTTTACGTGATTCCAAGGCCATGGAGAGGGTTTGACATCCGCCATCGTTATATAGAACAAGAGCCTCCTGATCTGTTTCCACCAGATGAGCAATGCTCCTTTGGAACTTTAGCTTCTTGCACTTGGTCACATCCAAGGTGTCCACATCCCATAGGCGTAACGAATAATTGCCAAATACTCCGACATATTTTTGACTATTGGGATCATAGATGACCTTTGCTGAAAGCTTTTCTGGTAAAGACCAACTAAGCAGTTGCTTTTGAGTGCGTATCTGGAGATCATTTGGAAATTAGTATTCGTTCAATGTGTTTTTTAAATGGATACTCACATTAAGCACTACAACAACATTGCGGGCCAGAGTGGTTAATACATTGCCCGCTTCGCAGTCGGAGGCCAAGCCCAGAAACTCCTTGGGATCGGGTATGGGAAAGAGATTGTAATATGACAAAAACTTTGACATTGTTATCACTCGCTCGGTATACAATTCAACAACACGTGCGAATGATTGTTTCGTTAGCGGGGCACTTTGGTGTAACCGATAGATATCGATTGCAAACAGCTGTTTGACCAAATAGAGCAAACACGTTGGCTATTGTCCATTTTGTTTAAATTAAGAAACAAATGAAATAAAATATATGCTGGCAGTTTGTCACTGCGTTGTAAGAGTTTAAAGAAATCTTCCTTTGTTGCATTTTGAAATATATTTTGTTCGGCGGTTATTATCGATAGGCAATTTCTGTTTGTCCAGCCCTGGTTCTATCACATGCTATCGATAACATTCAGTCAAATTGTATTAAAGGGAAAACAATGGGTGGAAAAAAAATACCACGCACTAAAAACAATGCCAAGGTAATAATATACAAACTATTTAAACTATTGCAAATTCAATAATTGCAATAAACTTACCTGTGCCTTCCTTTCGCCCCCTAGCCATCTAGCAGTAGCCGTACGGCCGAGTTGCTGGGCAGCTCCAATCCGACATCAATATTTTTCGGTAACCTGGGACTTGCCAATTCAAATGACCAGGATGCCTTCGATGCGAACATTATTCCAGAATTGCAAATTATTTTGCGCAAATTAACCAAAAAAGATCCCATGACCAAGAAGAAGGCACTGCAGGAGCTGGTGACATGCATTATGGATAACGATGTGGAAACACTTAAAACTTTTTTGCCACTGTGGCCCAAGCATTATCAAAATCTAGCCAATGACCCGGAGCACAATGTGCGTGAATTAAGTCAGTCTGTGACGCAGTTGCTTATGGCTAAATGTAACCGAAATATGGCTCCCTATCTTAAGCTCCTGGTTCCAGTTTGGCTATGCAGCCGCTATGATAGCTACGCACCGGCTGCGAGCATTGCCAGCAATTCGTTTCTCGAAACATTTGCAGCATCTGGAGCCAATCGGACACGAGAAGTTTGCCTACATTGTCAGACAGAGATTCTCGAGTATGTGACACGTAATATAACATTTCATACAGCCTCCACGCTGTCCTTGGGCAAGAGCCTAACGCCCGAGGAGGAAGAGCAAAAATATCAACGAGTTTTGGTTAGCAGTTTTAAAGTGATTTCCTTCTTGTTGGAGCATGTATCGCCACAAATGGAGGAGGATATCAAGCAGGGCTTATCCACGTTGCTAAGCCATCAAAAATTCTGGATATTTGCCAAGCATAAGCTCCCAGCCATAAGGTAAATGGGAAAATTGGACTTATTCTGAATAAATCTTATTCTCTTTAAATCTTCTTTCAGGGCGTCCTGGTTTGAGTGCGTTTATCATATACTACAGATACCTCTCCTGGAAATTATCTCACCGCACAAGACCCAATTGATTGCTCTAAGTTTTCAGTATATAGACGAGGCAGATCCTCTGGTGGCTCCCCACATTTGGGGCTGTGTCTTGCTGCTGCAAACTAACTACAACGATTGGTAAGTTAGTTTTAAATATTCCAAACATAGCTAACTTTTTTTTTTATATATTTTTAGGTACTCTTCCCTAAATATGCGTAAAAGCGTATTGCCCAAATTATCAGCAATGCTTAAAAATGCCTTCAATCGAAATGCATTGGCCATTTGCCCTAATTTGCTGCCATTTCTGTCAAATATTACACCCGAAAGTCTTCAGGATTTGGATATTTTTGAGTTCTATAAACGTTTCTTTGATGATCTAAAGACTGGTATAATTGAAACCCATGATCCGCCTCTAGCCAAGTCAGATATAATGGTCATACATAATGCCTATTTCGAGTGCATACGTTTTCTGCTCCAACAGATGAATCTGAAAGAAGGCGGCGGCGGCGGCAGCAGTGGAGGAGAGGAATCGCAGAAGAATGATTTTGCCGTTGATCTGCTTAAGAATCATTTGCTAAAGCCCATAGCTCAATTGTTAACAAATGAAAGTGTCCACGTAAAGTGCTTCTTTCAGCACACTTCTGCCCTGGTTGCCTTCTGGGATCGTCAGTGTCAAAATGGCCAGGACAAGTCTCTGTTATATGGCAAATTGTTAAAACTCTTCTGGACAGATATCTTTGCTTTGGTAACAGAGAATTTGGCTGTCCAGGGTGAGGTGAACGAGCACTTGTTAGCAAATGTATTGCTTTTAGTTCAAAATCTTCACGTGGCCAATCCCAGTTTGGAGTCGCCAAGCGTCAAGTTTCAGGAGCAGGATGAGGAGTTGCAGCAAGATGAGCTCAATAAGAATGGCAAAAAGGAAACCCAGGAGGCTGCAGCCTTCATACAAAAGGAACTCAAGCAATTGGCCATCAAATTGGTTAAAATTTGTTTGGACAAGGCAAAGATCTCTGCGAATCCTTCAAGATATGTGGAGCATATACGGATCTTAACTCGTCTATTTGGTGATTTAAAGTTCTATGAAAATCTCACGGAAAGCAATGGGATTCGCGCCACTTTGGATGTACTGTTAAGCCTGCTGGGCAAAGAAATCCTCGAAGAAACCTGCGATTCTCTGATGGATATTATTTTTGAAGTTTTAGTTTGGTTGCAGCCGGAGCAACGTTTCGACTATATAGAGAAATCATTACTGAGAGTCCAGCATCATTATGTACAGAATCTTTTACTCCAGCGCCTGTTATCCTATCCCCTATGCACAGAGCCCGCAGTGCGTCGTATGCTAATCACTCCCGACATCTGCTCGATCATCCAACGTATTGCCGAAGAAGTGGTGACAGATAACAATCGGGATAAACTCAATTTACTACATAAATGCTTCTTTCAAACGGACACGGGTGATATACTCATCAATGCAGCTACTGTGGATCAGATATTGCGCGCCATGTCGCAGCCTTTGGAGCAATCCTCTAGCTTGGACAGTGAAATGGTTGAAGTTTGTGGTAGTTTTATAGCACAAATTATGCCTGTGATTTGCAGTAATGCCAATTCATCATTGACTGTGCGTCAGGAGATCTTTCTGAAGCTATATAAATTTAGTTTGGAACATCAGCCGGGCGATTATCTATCCGAGGATACGCTGTGGGAGCTTACCACCTGCTGGCAGGATGCTCTCTCCAGCAAGGATATAGAAATCGATGAGGAACTCTTGGGCAAGTGTGCGCAAATAGTTGAGGAATTGGCTTACCATGGAAGTGATGCACAATTGGATAGCATGGCCGAGGCCATGGCCAAATTTGTCATCTGCTCCACAGAAAATATTGAAGACGAAACGACAAAACTCTTGCGCATAGATTTAACTCTAAAGGCATTGCTTACATCGCCCATGAAAACGGATGAAATCGTTCTGAACTTTGAAAATCGTTGTGTCTACCTACAAGCTCTGCAGTACGAGCCAGTGGGAGGGATTACAGCTGGCAAGGAATTTCAATCGGCCTGCTTTGAGGAGGATTTGATACATCATGTTATAAGGCGTGCCGCACTTAACTTCTCTACCATTGCCAAGCTGGTCTGTCCGGTCGCACAGAACGAGCATCAGCCATCGGTTAATGGCAACGTGGAGGATGAAATAACCGAGGATTACTGTGATCCCAATGAAAATCTCTTAAAGCATTGGAGTGACTATCTGAAAGAGGAAATCATGCAGTGTCTCCGTGTGGCCGCCTCGGCTGACATGTGGCTTGAAGTTAGCGGTGAATTGCAATGTCCCAAATTGGATTTAATTTGTCTGCTATCCGAAAGTGTACACAATTTCATGGGCAATAGCAGTGGCTTGGTCAACATCATCAAGGAGCGTCTCGAGGAGCAGGCTCTCGAGCAGTCATGCAGTCCCATTAGTTGCCGCCTTCTGGGCTATCTGGTTTACCACAACGATTACGCAGTCTTCGAGGAGAGCGCCACCATTTTGCTGCATGAGCATTTGGCTGAAAAGCTAACCAATCAGGGATCCTACAAAGCTTATGTGATGATATTGCAGGTAAGCCAATAATCAATGACAACAAGAAAAAAACATAGAATCAATTACACATGAATTGTTGTCTCTCTTTTTAAAGCACCTGCTGCCCAAGTTGGCACAAAGATCTCTTGGTCTCAACTTGCCTATTATGCGCACGGAACCCCCCGAAATCTGGGTCAAAGCTGCTGTCTTTCGTTGTCTTATTCTCAATAATTTTGCATCGGATTTCAATGCGTTTTCGGATCGCAATATTATAGTATCGGCTGTACAATTTCTTACGGCAGTTGCTGAACCGAATGCCAGTCAAAAGGATTTGCTGCATTACAATGTGTAAGAGGAGCTGAAAGAGGGATAAAGAAAGATAAACTCACTATTTTCTTTTTTTTTTTTCTTATAGAGATTTGCATAAATCGTCCTACGAGTCTGTGCTGAATACTGTGGAATTTATTAAACTTTTAACTGAAGTTCTTCAACGTTTTCCCTATGAGTTGACTATCAAAAATTGGGATACCATACGCATTGGTCTCAGCTCATGGATATTGACATTGTCCAAATCTCTGACAAACTATTGTGATCCAAAGGTAAGCTACCATTGACCATCAAACTTTGGCCTTGCCGACTGATAATTTGTGATTTCATTTTTTGCAGATTTCCTTCTTCATATCGGCTGTCTATCAATTGTTTGCCTCACTCATGCGTTTCATCCATGAAGAGAAACCAAAGAGCTCAACAGAAATGCTTAAAAATGTGATTGATGAATGGGATACATTGTTTGCACGCGAAGTTAATGTGGTCTTATTCAAAACCTTTTACCAACTAACCAATGAAGAGGAGAATGTCTCAAAGGATTTTCAAGTGTGCCTTCGAGCTTTACTTGAATGCATAGCCCCCTCCATGGAACTGATCGACTACAGTTTTATCTACAGTGTAAGAAAGACTCGAAATCTTTGGCAAAAAAAAAAAAAAAAAAAAAAATACTCTTTAACGCTTCCTTTTATTTCGGTTTCTAGTTCTGCAAAGCGGCCAATTCAAAAATCAGCTTGGATCATTTATGCAATTATCTGCTAAAGTTGCTACACAATCGACAGCACAGTTTACGCCTTTTCGGTGTCTTTGCTCTGCGGCAATTGACTCCCGATTTTGTGGCCGATGATATACAGTGGAACGAGAAGCGTCACAGTGATCTAGATATTAATATGACATTGGCCATTACTCCATGGCACTTCTTGAATCGTTTCGAAGATTATATAACACGCTACAGTGCGCTGATTGAGAAGTACTTGAAGGAATTCACATTCAAGCTCACCGAATTGGATGACTTGGAACCCATTGATAGACACAATGCTTTCAGCTATTTACTCATTTGGGATTGCGTGCTCAATGCCTGTGCCAAATCGCCAGTGGCTCTGCGTGCCGTCTACACCAATTGGTTAAATGAAAATCACTATGAAGAGGTACTGAGAGGGAGATTTTACTACTTTCAATTTGGATGTTTACATGAAATTTGCTTTAAACAACAAAGAGGAAACTTAATTAAAATTTCATCATTTTTTTTACAGAATTTCCTACATTTTCTCTTCCGTGCCATGCCGGTGGACATATTGAAGAATCATGGCGCCAAATTGCAAAGCAATAGTGTCTTCAAGGAGCTCACTTGGTCTCGCATGAAGGGTGAGTGTTGAATAGTGTTCTCTTAGTTAATTATAGTCTCTTCCGAGGGCAAACCATCGCCGCCGGCTAGAATATCTGGCAAATATTCGCCCTCATCTGGATACAGATCGTAATCCTCATACTCTTGTAGACCTTGATCGTAATCTTCTTGCATTTCCTCTTCCATGCCCTCGGACATGGATATGTAATCGGAAAGGGGTACAAATTGTTCGGGATCTTCGTGATGCATAATGGGACGTTGGACAGGCAATTGTTGTGGGGCCAAATAAATGTTCAAATTTGAAATGAATTTGTTAATCCAAACGGTCAGATTGTTGGCCAAAATGCGTTGATATTCACGTAGATTGCTTGTCGTATAGAATTCTTGATCTGCAGAATTGAAAAAAAAAGAAGAAAAGAGAATGGACATAGTTCTTAACAAGAAGTCATAGCTGTTACCTGTAAAGTCCTTGATACGCTCCAAGATCACTGCACAGAGTGGCGAATTCTCATCAATGATAAATTGATCGTTAAGCAGGAAATCCTTCATCTCCTCGAACAGAACACAGACAATTTTTTGCATTTGCTTGCGCTGACGCAGCAAAATGCGTTTCTTTAGACTCTTGCAGCGACGGCGATGCAATTGCCTGGCAACACGACGCAAACGCTGCTCCTCCTCCAAGTATTCCATGGCCTTGTCCATGGTCATTACCTCAACGGGCGGTTTGGGCTTCATTTGATTCTGCAATGCTGCCAAATGGCGGGGCGAGAGTAGATTCTTGAAATTCTTAAATGTATCCTTGACACGCTGAGGATGAGGATCAGCTAAACGTTCCACACGAGCCGTACATGTGGGCACATAGATTTTCTTGGTGAAATATTTGGGAGGCTTTTGAATTTGTTGTGATGATAGATCCTTTTTGGGTGTGGCCAAAAAGCAAATGTGCTCCTCCCGCGACAGGACATCGCGATCAATGATTATCTGTCCGGTATGTTGGCAGGGCACATAGCAGGGATGATACCGTGGGCATACGCAATAGAACTTGTATATGGCCTGCTGCTCCTGCACCGGCCATTTGACAAGACGCTTAATCCGCTTCGCGTGATCCGCTCGGACATGAACCATGCCCAGGCGGGCATTCAATTCATCTGCTACTGTTGGTCCCTGTTCGGTTTCGGCTTTCGGTTTCTTTTCCTGTGGAGGGCGTTGGCATACCATTTTGAAAAAGTTAAGAGCCTCCGCTACGGTTTGCTTTTCATTGTCCAACTTAATGCCACGTTGCTGGGCTGCTGGTGGTGGCGGCACCTCCGATGGCATCTCTTTAAAGTTGAAAGGCTTTTTGGCCATGATTTAAACTCCGAAAAGAAGAAAAAAAAAAACAAACAACAAAGAACACAAAAAAAAAATTCCAACACAAAAAATATATGAATAATTTTTTTTAGATACTTCCCCAGAGAAACGAAAAAACTCAATGAATATAACTACAAATATGTTGGGGGGGAAAACCTGAATCGAACTGAAAGGCAACTCATAGCTTTCTATATCATCGCCTTTCCAGATCAAGAACTTTCTGTTGGCCGCTACGCCTGTCACCTGTACACTGAAGTATTACGCAAATTGCCCGCTGTGGTGCGCAAATGGTGGAATACCAGCCAATCGAGGCAAAAGAATTTTGTTGACAATCTTACCACAAACTATGTGAGCACCTTAATTTGCAGCGAGGAGCTCAAGGCGATAGCTAATCGCAAGGAAAAACACGAAAATATGCAGGTAACAAACAAAACAAACAAAAAAAAAAAAAACGAAAAAAACAAAAGGATCTTGTCTATTTACAAAGACTCCTCGCTGCTCATGCGTAAAATGAACACAACGGTTATGCTAACTAGAAGAAGGATAATGACAATGCCACGGAATATCTCCAATGGTACCATAATCGCAGTTTTTTGTTTTCTTTTTCTTTGCCACAAAAATCGAACACTAAAACGAAATCACTTTGATTTGCCACGAAGTTTGAAACGGAGTCTACTGAAATGAAATTTTGTTTGTTTATTGTTTTGTCTGATTTGCCTATTTCCAAACACAGGTTACTGTTCATATATCCACACGAGAAGTATTGGCTGTCTATGCCATAGATGAGGCACGCATGGAATTGGTAATTTCTTTGGCCTCGAATTATCCTTTGGGCGCAGTAAAAGTTGAATCTGGCAAGCAAATTGGCGGACGGGCTTCATCACGGAATGTGGGCATGCAATTAACGCTACTGCTTACACATCAGGTGAGAATAAGCAAATACATTGTCCTCCTCTTCTCAGTCTTAACACACTCTCTCTCTCGCTCTCTCTCTCTCTTTCAACAGAATGGCACCATTTACGATGGCCTCACCATGTGGAAGAATAATCTTGACAAGAAATTCGAGGGCGTTGAAGAATGTTATGTCTGCTATACGGTTATACATCAGGATACCCTCCAGTTACCCAAATTGACATGCAAAACCTGCAAAAAGAAATTCCATGGACCCTGCTTAGTAAGTAAAATTCAAAGTTTCAAATGCCATTTCGTTTAGTTAATTAATTTATTTTTATTTCAGTACAAATGGTTCACCACAAGCAGCAAATCGACATGTCCCATTTGTCGCAATGTCTTCTAAATGTTACATAATGTGTTAAATTTATATATATATATATAAAAGAAAACAAGGCAAAACAAAATCAAAGAAAAAAAAAAAATAGAAAAACCATTGGCAAAAAGAAACAAAGAAAATCATTTTAAAGTAGTTCAGTTTAATCATTTTGGGCAACCAAAATCTGTAAATCATTAGAATAAAAATTAAAAACAAAATTGTAGAAATCAAAAAAACAACAAAAAAAAACATTCTTTTTAAATTAAGAGTCTTATTCTTTGCCTATTTACAAAAAACCTTTTTACCTATGCAGACGCATAACTTTTGTTTCTTTGGATTACATTTTTGGTTGACTTAAGGCTAATGCCAGGCATTAGCTCATCAACAGAGAAGAATGTAATCATCATTTTCATGCCAATCAGAGTGAGATAGCATGCATTTGATCATATTTATATGGACTACTTTTATACCCTTACACTACTTGTATATATATTTCGAAACAACAAGAAAAGCCAAGATGATATACCAATGCTGTCTCTCTGTTTCAGTGCATCGAAAACTTTTAAGTTCTTCAGTTGGCCAGATCAGCCGCCATTAGAATGGCAATCACGCTCCTAATATTCATTGTCGATGGTGCGCACCTTAAAAAAAATGAAATGTTTAACCGACCAATCGTTCCTATGATAGTGCTCCGATCCTGTTAAATAGATGAGATATATGTAGATACATTGCCAAGATTTCAACAGTCTTGGAGTAGTTTGTGCTGGTATAGACAGACGGACAGACAAACGGACATGGCTATATGCAATATACCCTTTTTGTAAGAGTATAATAAGTTATTGAAGTTTGTCAATTGAATTTAATTTTTTGGTATTCTGGAAGTCAATTTTAAGTTAAGGCGGCGAGTGTGCCACCGCCCGCAAGTGACGTCACTCGGCCTTCTCTCATCCATGGCTAATCTATTCTATTCTGGCTAACTGGACAAGAGCAGCCGCCTTGTTGATTGTTGCATTTTTGACATATGGAAGCCATATATCTAAATCATCTAAATTGTCCAGGTCCAGGACCACCTGCTTCCATCTGAAAGAACCTTTAATGATCTATGTAGACTCTGTGAATTATTAAAGAAACCAAAGAGCTTAGAGTCGAGGTACATGCCCGCCAAGCAAACCGAATCCCTAACGAATCTTTTTGCCGAGTCTGCGCCCTGGACACTTGTGCCAATGAGGTGAGGTCACAACAGTAGTCAGAACGCAGACTCGATTTTGGTTGGTTGCTTTGGCTTACGGCTGCCTTCGCATATGTTTTTTTCCTTTTTGGTGCACTTTTATTTGATTTTAACGTAGGCTGCATATCTTGGTTTCTGTGGGCGCGAGAAGTCCCATTAAAATGACGTAAGCTTGTGAAGATGAGCAGCAGCAGCAGCAACAGCAGCAAATTGAACACGAAACCGCAACCGAAACCGCAACCGATACCGAAACCGAAACCGAAACTTGGCCAGCGTGTTGAGGTAACGGGTAAAAATCTTCAGGGACGTGTCGCATATGTGGGTTGCACCAGTTTTGCAGCCGGTTTATGGTTTGGCATCGTATTGGACTCACCTCTGGGCAAGAATAATGGTAACATTTTGGGTAAAACCTATTTCAATTGCCCCGACAATTGTGGCCTGTTTGTGCGTGGACATCAATTGAAAGGATTGGATGCGATTGGATTGGAAACGAAGGCGAGAAACAAAATGCAGCGTACATTGATAAAGAGAAAGAATGTGGGTGTTGCCAGTAGTAGGTCTTCCTCCACTGAGCAGGACTGGGTGAGTCACCAAACAAACAAATGAAAACAAAAAAAATACAACAATTCCAATTGATTTTGATTTGGATTTTAAGGACACAGCACAACGTGGCAATGAAGAGAAGGAGGAAAAACGTGCGGAAACAAAAGTTGCCTCGCCCAAGAGTTCCAGAAAGCAAGTGATTAAGGAGCAACCACAACCAAAGGTGAGTGAAAGCGAGAGACAGAGAGAGAGAGAGCGAGAGAGAGAGAGAGAGAAAACTTTATTAATTTTTCATTTCTATAGACGGAAGCTTTACCAGCAAGTGAGCCAGCAGCACCTCCAGAGGATGCCGATCCAACAGCGGGCAAACTGATTATTACGGAGCCAAATCCCAAGGTGAAAGATGATAATGATAATAAGCAACAGCCTCCAACTGTTCAGGCTATAAACTTACCATTAAGCACTCAACTAGCCCCTCCCATGTCCACCATGACATGCAACCAGAGGCGTTCCACATCGTACACCCAATTAAGGCCAACAAGGATTAGTCAGCCAAAGCCCACCATAGCCCAGGCTCAGAGTTCGACGGCCCAATTGACTCTGGCCATGCCAGTGCCCCTGGCCCTGGCCCCCAAACGCAGCAAGACCACCATAATGAGTCCAACAACTTCCATGAGACGCCATCAGAACCAGCAACAGAATCCAGAGGCCTTTGTGGAACCCGGCTTTTTGTCTATACTAAAGCCACAGTTTACACCGGGACCAACTCTTGGGGGAGTGCGTCCAACAACCAATGCGGCTGCAGCTACTTCTGTGCCACCAGCTCCAGCAGTGGACACTTCGGAAATGCGTCAATTGCGTGAGGAGCTGCAAATGTTGAGAGTGCAAAAGAGTGAGGATAAATTGAAGCTACTCGAACTGGAACGCATTAAAATACACAATGAGCAGCTGATGGAGTTCAAGTCACAGATAATGACTCAGCAGGTGCTGCTGCAGCGGGAACTGCAGAGATCCCGGCACGAGCAAAGGGAATCTCAGGATTTGGCCTCAAAGTATCAGAGGGAACTCGATGAGCTGGCCGAGAGCATTGAGTTGCTAACCTTGGACAAAGAGATGGCCGAAGAGCGTTTGGAGACCTTACAAATTGAATTGGAAATGGCCAAAGAGCGTAATGATGAACTTAGCCTGGATGTTGAGATACTCAGAGTGGAGCAGGAGGAGCAACAATTGCAACAACAACAACAACAAACAGGTGTAACCACTCAAAGCAAGACTGAAAAGGCGTCACTTTCAGCTGGCACAGTCATTGAATCGGCGGAATTGTTACGACTGGAGCAATATAATCAACGTTTACGGGAAACCGTTGTCCGACTGAGGGATACATTGGCCCAGGAGAAGCAAACGGCCCAGCGTAATCACAAGGAACTGGAGACCAAATACTCGGAAATCAATGAACTGAAGAGCATTAAGGAATTGCTTAACCAACGCATAGATCAAATGGAAAGCCAGCTTATAGATCTCAAAGAGCAAATCGATGCCTCACTCGGAGCCGAGACAATGGTCACTCAGTTGGCCGCCGTCAAACTGGAGCTAGAGGATCGTGTCAAATTGCTGGAAGATGAAGTGAATGAGCTGGAGGCTCTCGAACAGATCCAGGAACAACTCATCGAGAGTAATCAAGAGCTGGAGACGGATTTGCGTGAGGAAATCGATAAACTAGTTGGCCAAGTGAAAACCCTCGAACATCAGAAGAATGCCGCCATCGAGAGTGTCTACGACAGGGATGTGACCATCTTTAAATTCCGTGAACTAGTCCGCCAATTGCAAGAGCAACTCCACAATAAAACGGACGGTGGCACCTTATCCATTGACGATTTCAGTAGCACCAATGGCGAATCGCAACAGGAGGATCAAAGTAATTCCGACTATCAGCACATTTTCAGTGTGAGCAAGGCCTATGGCCGGGCCCTGGAGCAGCAATTGAAGTCATTGGAGCTCCGTTTGCAGTTGCAACATTTGCAGCAGGTCCTACTATTCGTACCCGAACAATTTTTGTTGCGCGGCGGCGAACATGATGTCATCCTGGTTATGCTGCTTCTGGAGAGGGTAAATGAGAAAATGGGAATTTTGGGTAAAGCCATCAATGAGAAGTTTCCCACCGCATGTGGAGAGTTTGGTAAGTGGAAGTGGCTTCATCTGATTGTCTGTTCGTCTGTCCGTCTGTCTGTTCCCATGCAAACTAATCTCTTGAATAGAACTCTATATATATCAGCAACAATTTGTAATTAAAACTATAATCTCATATGTATTATATGAGAGTTTAACTAACTTCCTACTCTCTTTCACAGGACGCGATGCTATATACGAAGGATATTCAGTTCAGCGTTATATATTCCGTTCGCATTGTCTTTATTTGCTCAAGAGCCTTCAACTGGTGCTGCAGCAGTTCCGCCATGCTCTCAATCATTGTGACTACGAGCTGTGCAATCATGCGGCCATCTATCGCAGCGATTTGGAACTCCAGGAGCAGGAACTGGATGAATTTATACAACTCTTGAAGACGGGACAACTGGACGAGCATACGAGTTGTGATCCAATTCAACGGGCCTTGCTCTATATCAATGGATTGCATCAGAATTTGATGCCACCACAGACACTGGTCGAGCTGCTGGATGAACAACAGCTCTACTCTGGCCTCCTCGAAGTCTATGAGGCGGGCCTGGATGCTGTGAATGCCAATTCTGGTCTACTGCACACCATAATCCAAGTGGGAGATGAGCAGACGGCATCGTTTCAGTGCATGCAGCTGCTCATGGAGCAGAGCAGCGGCCACAAGCAAAAGGTGAAGAAGCTTCAGCGTCGGCTAATCGGTGGCAGTGGCGAGGTATTGACTGGCATCGCCTCTTCGAGATACCAGAAGATTCTGGAAACCAATGAGGCATTGAGTGGTCTGATTAATCAATTGGGCTTGACTGCCCGCGAGGCGAGCAAGGAGTCATCATTGAATGGTGGCATCTCCCATGAGAAGCTCTGGCGCATGCTCATTCTCAATTACAATAAAATGGGTCCAGGTAGCACCAGCAGCAGCGGGGGCAGTGGACAGCAAGGCGATGAAGTGGAGGCTTATTTTCAGCATTGCATGCAACTGCTCGAAGAGCAGCTGGACGAGATCTTTCTACTGCTTGAAACGAACGATGTGAATACCGAGTACGTACGTCATCCGGCCACAAATACCTTGCACGAGCGAGCAGCTCAGGTGAAGCGACACTACGAGGATGTCAAGTGCTTGGAAATGATAGTGAGCGAGAGGGATAAGGAGATCAAGGGACTTAAGTTTATGGCCAAGATGAAGCAACAGGATTATTCCGAATTGCAAATTCGCAAGGAGATGGCGGAGAAACAGCTGGCCAAGCAATACCAAATACTCACTTCTTTGGCCGATCAAACGGAGCAGTTGGAATACATAATGCTTGGCAAGGAGGCCGCTCTGGGTCAGGCCTTGAATGTTCTGGCCGAGAAGCTCAACTCGCTGGAACTATTGCAGCAGCAATGGCGGGAACAGCAGCGCATGGACAACGCCTGCGCGAATAGCTCCACTCTGAGCAGCAATCAGGAATTGCAAATGCTCCATCAGGCTCTCCGCCAGGAGCGTTCACTTCGCGTTCAAATCCAAGGCAATGCAATGGTGAAATCTTTTGCCTCCCTGGAGCCATTGCATGTGCCCCAAGCGGACTCCATGTCGAATAGACAATTGTCTAGCCTGGAATCCGAGTTACGTTCTCTTAAGAATCAATGGCTTTTGGCCACCATGGAACTTGAGCCGGTGCGGGGGGAAAAGCGTTCACAAATTGAAACTAAAAGCACTCAGATTATGCGACATATCTTCCAAACATATTGTAATCTCCATCCATATAGGATGAAACAAACAGATTTTGGATTGTTCATAAGCAAAGATTTGCATCGTGCGTTTTTTCCAACTTTCGAACAATACAAAGAGAACTAACTAATCCAGTATTCCAGTTAAAAAAGAAAGAAAAGAAAGCTAAATGTGATTTGCTACTTAACATAAACAAATACTAATTATATACACATATATATAAATATATATAGTAAATATCAGCTTATTAACTTGTTCATTTCATGTTAATCCAACAATTAACGAATTATATATACAATTTCAAATATAGCGCAACCAATTTTGAAATCAATTAAAGTAAGAACAAGCGCATTTTATTTGGTTTTCTTTTATCTCCATATAAGCATTTAAGCGCACCTAGCGGCCAACTCTGCCCAATATTAAAACGTTTCTTTGTAAAACTCGGTTCACCTTATTCCAATTTGAAAGAATCTTGGTAGTTAGCATAGTAAGCTGTGCCTCATGTCGTTTTGCCCACTCTTAGCAGCATTGTAGCGCTCCTAGCGGTCAATTATGTTCAGTACTAAAACGTTTCTTTGTAAAACTTGGTAGGCTTATTCCAATTTGAATGAAATTTTGTAGTTATTCCATATTTAGTAACCATAATCATGAAAAGAAGCTAAAAAAAATAAAATCCTATGTGTCCAAACTACATACAACCTTGATGTAGTGATATAGTTTTCCGATTTTTGTAGAATTTCTGAAAACTATACTTTCAAGTGCATGTCTGTTAATTGGCAAGTTTGGTAAATATTTTATAAGAAACAAAAAAGATTTCCTTAGCAATATAGCAAATATTTTTTCTTCTCAAATATTCCTACGAAAGCTTTATGATATAGCGCTCCGATCTTGATAGAATTTTACACAATCATTAATAAGCGTTAAGTTAAATCTAAAACTCAATTATTTTACGATTGTTGCCATGGAAAGGGTTCCAGCTATACTAAAAACATTTGAATTGATTATTTAATCTCAATTTTTGATTGAATATTTATTTTTACAACGTATACAACTCGTCATATACAATACAATATTTTAAAAAAAGATAAACGTGCAAATATTATAGTTTATGAGAGAGAAAAAAAGAGAGCAGCGCAAGCAAATGATGAACGAACGCGTGGGCACAATAAAAAAGGAGAAGAGAGAGGAAAGAAGGAATGGAATGATCGAAGCGCCCCATAGGCAGTGACGTAGTTATCGTTATCGTTATCGATGATGTCGTTGTGCCTTTGCGTTCGCGTGTGTGTGTTGGGGGGAGTTTCTTTCTTTTTTTTTTTTTTTACATACATAAATACAATTTGTTGTTTATTATTTTGTTTACAATGGAAATGTTTTTAGGCTATGTACAGTTGTTGCTGCTGTAAGTAATCCAGTGACTAAACAGAGCTGCAAATGATGGTAGGGGGCAAATGTGGGGGCGGGTGGGGGCAGAAGTGAGGTTATGTTAGGATATACATATGTACATACAGAGATGTCTCACGACTTGGCTGTGGCTGTGTCACGTTTGGCCACAATTTTGCCCTGATCACGGCTATTGATAACTTCAGCATGGAATCCGGTCTCCCAATCGGCGTAGTATTTGACTGTACGCACATTGCCATCGGGCTCGACCAACGAATATTCACCCTTGACCACATCGCCATCACGCTCTTCCCGCTGATGCTTATGATCACCCGTATGCTGATCATTTACAGCGTACTCAAAGGCATAACGAGGATGAGTATCCTAAAAGGAGGCAGCAAAAAAGGACAATTAGGGTAAGTCAAAATTAGTTGGAAGATGAATCCACTCCCTAAAGTATGCAAATGTAAATAATTTTGAGCCAGGCAGGAACTCGATTTTTCTACTACCCATTGCATACTTTTGGGGGAGGGGACGCCTTTCATTTTCCTTTCATTTGATGTGTTTCTAACTCACAACATGTTCTAGATGCTTCTCTGGTATCACTTTAAGCACTGCTGGTTGAGCCACATGCGCTGATTTGAGATAGCCACCGACAGCCAATGGCGTTGGGGCACTTAATGCTGGCACACTCTGGGCATAGCGATAGAAACCTCCGCCCAATGGTCCAATGCCACCCACTCCATGCTCATAGCCGGATAGAGGAGAGCCCAACTGATGCCCATGAGCCGATGCCTGCGACAGAAGTCCTTGATAGGTGAGAGCTGGCGTGGTCGCATGATGGCCCAAGGAGATGACACCATAATAACCACCACCACTAGCGGCTCCATGACCAACAGATCCGAGTCCGAGTCCGAGTCCGACACCGTGACCGACTCCGTGACCGAGTCCAAGACCAAGACCTGGAATACAATGAAATTGATGTTATCTAACCCATTCACACGGATCACTTGTTCACTTGCCTCCATGGCTGCCATATGCAGTGGACGAGCTGGTCAATTTGCCACCCAGAGAGTAGGCGGGGAGAGAGGAGATTTTTGTCAAGCTATGAGATCCTCCTCCCAGTTCACCCAAGTGACCAGGAGCAGATGCTAAATAGGTTTTGGCCAGAGTTGGAGCAAGGCTTAAGGCGGGCTTTGAGACATATTGATGCGAAACAGCTCCATGGCCAGAGCTGGCGTAGCCCGTGGCGATTTTGGCTATTGCTGGAGCAGGAGCCACATAGCTGGCCACTTTGCCAATGACAGGGCCAGCTCCATGGGCGGTCAAACCGGCGGAGCCGGCAACATATCCACCTATTGCTCCTCCATATCCTGACAATTTGGTAATGGCGGCAGAATCATGGCCAGAAATGGTGGCAATGGCTGGAGCAGCTGGCAGATAAGCCTTTGACAATGTGGGCGTAATAAGGGCTGCAGCAGGCTTCGATACGTATTGATGGGACACGGCTCCTGAGCCACTTGATCCATAACCGATGGCTGTTTTGGTTACAGCAGGAGCCGACGCATAGGTGGACACAACGGGGGCAGCATAGCTAGCTATTTTGGTGGTAGTAGGAGCTGCCGAAATGGTGGCCAGCGCAGGCTTGGACACATATTGATGGGAGATGGCACCACCACCTGATCCAATGGCTCCATATCCCGAGGATACCTTGATAGAGGCCGGAGCTGTTGAGGCGTAAGAGGCAATGGCAGGGGCAGCGTAGCTAGCCACTTTGGTTACCACAGGAGCAGCTGAAATGGTGGCCACTGCCGGCTTGGAAACATACTGATGGGAAATGGCTCCACCATGACCACTTGCCGCATATCCTGTGGACACTTTGGCAATAGCTGGAGCCGCCGCATAAGTTGAGACAACGGGAGCAGCCACCACTGAAGGAGCAGGCGCTGGATAGGCGGCAACTATGGGCTTGGAAATATATTGATGAGACACATCGGCTGCCTGACTGTAGGTGGCCACCTTGGAGAGAGTGGGAGCAGCCGAGTAAGTGGAAATCAGAGGTCCTGCACTGCTGGTCACTTTGGTAATAGCTGGAGCGGTGGCATAGCTAGAGATGGCTGGACTGGCATAGCTCACAACTTTGGAAACAGCAGGAGCAGCTGCATAGGTAGCAATCGTGGGTGATGCATAGCTCAAAACCTTCGAAACAGCAGGAGCAGCTGCTGCGTAAGTGGCCACCGCTGGCTTGGACACATACTGATGGGAAACGGCTCCACCATGACCACTTGCCGCATAACCAGTGGACACTTTGGCAACGGCGGGAGCGGCATAGGTGGCCACCTTGGCTGGAGCTGACACTGCAATTGCAGGAGCTGCTGGCAAATAGGTTTTCGATAGAGCCACAGCCGGCTTGGATACATATTGATGGGAGACGGCTCCTAGGCCACTGCTACCATAACCTGTGGCCACCTTGCTAATGCTAGGAGCAGCAGCATAGCTCTTCAAAACCGGAGCGGATGAGTAGGTGGCTAGGGCGGGAGCCGCGTAGCTAGCTACTTTGGTCACCACAGGCGCCGCCGAAATTGTAGACACCGCCGGCTTGGACACATACTGATGGGAAATGGCTCCACCATGACCACTGGCTGCGTAGCCCGTAGATACTTTGGCAATGGCAGGAGCCGCCGCATAGGTCGAGACAACGGGAGCAGCATAGCTGGCAACCTTGGCAATCGCAGGAGCTGCAATTGGAGCCGGATAAGCGGCAACTATTGGCTTGGAGATATATTGATGAGAGACATCAGCCGCCTGACTGTAGGTGGCCACCTTGGCGAGGCTAGGCGCCGAGGAATACGAGGAAATCAAGGGTCCTGTGCTGCTCGAGATTTTGGTGACGGCAGGAGCAGTTGCATAGCTAGAGATGGCTGGCGCAGCATAGCTCACAACCTTGGAAACGGCAGGAGCAGCAGCTGCATAGGTAGAAATCGTGGGAGCTGCATAGCTGAGAACCTTGGAAACGGCTGGAGCAGCAGCTGCATAAGTGGCCACCGCTGGCTTGGACACATACTGATGGGAAACGGCTCCACCATGACCACTTGCCGCATAACCGGTGGATACTTTGGCTATGGCTGGAGCTGCATAGGTGGCAACCTTGGCTGGAGCTGAGACAGCAATTGCAGGAGCTGCTGGCAAATAGGTTTTCGTTAGAGCCACAGCCGGCTTGGATACATATTGATGGCTTGTGGCTCCATAGCCAGAGGACACAGTGGCCGTGGCAGGTGCTCCATAGCTGGATGAGTAAGTGGCTACGGCGGCGGGAGCAGCATAGCTGGCCACTTTCGCGACAACAGGTGCCGCCGATATGGTGGACACTATGGGCTTGGAAACATACTGATGGGAGGTGGCTCCTCCATGACCACTTGCTGCATAACCTGTCGAGAGCTTGGCACCGGAGTAAGTCGTGGTTATGGCTGGACCAGCAGCAGCATAGCTGGCCACTTTAGTCAGAGCCGGGGCCACATATTTTGTGACTGATGGCGCAATGGATTCCGTTGATAGATAGGATTTGGCCAATGTGGGCACATAGCTGGCAGCATAGTCCGCCCCCTTGGAGGCGTAGAGTGAGGAAGTGGAGCCCAGTTTCAAGGTGCTTAGACCTGAGTCTGCATAGCCCGCATAGCTGGGCGATGCGGAGGAGTAGGTGGCTATCTTGGAGATGCCTGGCGTGGCCCCAGCATAGGAGTAACCCGGCGATGTGTAGGTCTCCACTTTTGAGTAGCCCGGCGTGGCCTTGGCGTAGCTGTAGCCAGGCGAAGTGTATGTCGCCACCTTTGTGGTCACAGGTGAGGACACTTGATGGGCACCGGACAACAGTGTCTTCGAGACAGCCGGCGATACTAGATTCTTAATCTCGAATCCTGAGGGCGCTATGGCAGCATATTGAGAAGCTGGTGACTTGTCCGCCGCATACGTAATCCCGGGTCCTCCATACTCCGCCGAGGGAGTGAACAGACTCTTCGACACGGGAGCTATATACTTATTAATCTGGGTTAAGCCGCTGCCGCCATGTGTGATGCCCGCTATGCCAGCCGACGATTCATACGAGGCGGCCGAGCTGCCCACCGAAGTGTGCAGCAGATGGCCATTCTCTGCATATGTGGATATTGCTGGCGTCTGACTATACTTGGTCACCCCGGGCGTAATCGAGAACTTCACCTCGACGGGGCTCAGTTGGGGCAATGGCGTTGGACCCGGACCCAAAGCCGGAGCCGGATACGAGTAGCCAGCGGTGGCAGCATGCACACAGGGCACAATCTGTGGTGGCGGCTGTAATGTGGGTGAAGGATTCGCCAGTACCACCACTGACCCTAGTAAACCGAGCAGCAGCAGCATCAACTGGACCTGGCAGAAAGAGAAAGGTGAGCAAAGAAATATCATATCAAAAACATTTCCTAGCCTTAAAATTTAAAAGCAAAATCAAAATTCATCTCTTTTGCTTCAAAAAGTTTTTAAAATTGATCGATTGATCAATTGACTCAATTTTCATACATTTTATGCATATCTCTTGAATTTTCAATGATCTCAGCCCCAATCGGATCTACGGGATTATATTTGGCGTAACTTGCCCTCTTAAGTATGCAATAGATGTTTCAGTATGCAATTTTTATGTTTTTAACGATTTGTTTTCTGCAATGAGCGCCCATTTTAGCTGTAAATTCTTCGAAACTTTCAGAAACTGAAATTTTTAACTATCTTTTGCATACTTAAGGGGGCAAATTTGCCACATTTCACTCTCACAAAAGTTCACTCGAAACCAATTGTAGAATTAAGAAGTCTAATTGAAAAATTTCAATATTAAAACTGCATTTGGTTTGACCGATTTGAAAAACAATTGAAAAACATTTTCATTGAAAAGTTTATTCAAATCTTTTGGAAAATTTGTTGGTAAAACTAGATAGACTATCAAATCGTTTATCGTCTAGAGAGAGAGAGAGAGAGAAAAATAAAAAGGCTACTATTAAAATTTTTTATTTCCTAATCAACTTTTTCAATCTTTTTAAAACTATTTGCAATTGATTAAAATAATATTTCAAACCAAAACCAAAAAGAAAAGGCTTTAAAAATCATATCTATTGAGTGGTAAATATTTGTATCTTCATCTAATATTTTTCTATATATTTTAAGTAATTTCTGTCAAGGATTTTTCTTAAAGAACAAAGAATTCTTGGTTCAAATTAAATTTTTTTAATATTTTATCTCGTGTAATGCCGAAATCTATAAAAATTAATTCTTTTAAAATTTGAACAAATAGCTAAGATAATATATCCTATCAGGACTACCGTAATAGACTTTTGTCGATCCATTTCGAGCCTAATCTGAGCAATTTGAATTTTAGAATACTTTAGTTCATAAGCTCTTATAGACTCCTATAACATTAGCGGATCTTAAGAAAATATGAAAGTAGTAAAAACTTGTTAAGGGAAGGTAAAATTTTCAACAACATTTCACGTAAATTTCTCACTGTTAATTCTATATTTTAAGTCGACTTTTGATCAAAATCAAAGCCAAAACGGATGCAAAGTTTGTTCTTAAGGCTATATATACATATATATTCAATCGACTGATCGACATAGTTACAGGGGCTTTTAAAAATTGTTCTTTTCAAACGACCCACCTTCATAATTCACTGTTTAATGTGCCACAGAACAAAAATCAAAAAAACGAAACAAAAACAAACAAAAAAAAAACAAAAAGAAAACAAATTGTGTATAAATTCGAATTTGTCGATAGAAAAAACTACACAAAAGCCTTTTTCGATAACATTTGCACTTTCTTTTTTTTTTTTTGCAATTCGCGCGTTTTCGTTTTCGGAGATTTTGGTGGATAGTCCTTGTTGGAGAGGTGAGTGGGGGCTAATCCTTCAGTTTTGCTGTTGCTGCTGTTGTTGTTGTTGTTGTTATTGTTGTTGTTATTGGCGATTGTAGCACACGACTCACGCAATACGGTGGATGTGGAGCAACGCGTTGGACTGATGGCCAGGCCCGGCCCTATAATCGCTTATATACGTTCGGTCAGTTGGCCAAGTCGGTTGCTGCACGCAGCAGCAGCTACGCACCAGTTTGGCGACAAATCGACGCAAAAAACACAGAAACAAAAAAAAAAAAAACAACAACAACAACTGAGATTTGAAACTGCAAGTTTTTGGCGGCGAAGCGTGGATATGAAGAATTGATCGATCGACCGACCGACTGTTCGCTGCTGGTTCTCTCTGAAAAGTGCGCAGAAACTGCGCAAGCTGCGAAAACTGCCAACTGCCAACAGCCAACAGCAAGCAGCAAGCAGCAAACTGCAACCTGTCCCTCGGCAACACGGCAACCAGCAATTGGCCCCACCTTCGCAGCTCTCAGTTGCAATAGATTTTTATTAGATCATAGCCCGAGTAAAACGCCTGCGCGCCATGCAAGTTGGTTTTGTGTTTTTTTTTTTATATGTATTTCTATCTTTTTTTCTATATTTTTTTTGTTAATTTTTATTTTTTATTTTTTGCATACTCGTATGCTTTTAAAGCGACTTAATTTGATTTAGATTTTAATCGGAGGCCATTGCGTGTATTCGCAAATAAACAGCCAGAGACCCAACGAAAGTCTCTTTTAGTGCCGAAACAATGAATACCCTTTTTAGTCCTGCTAAACAAACTCTGAATCCTTAAACACACTCTTAAAATTCAGTGAACTTAACCCTAAAGAGAGAAACGGCATTGGAAAACCATTTCCTACTTCTATTTAACGAATGGGAACGAAGTGGAAAGAAACATTTTCAATAGTTCTTAAGCGCAGGGATGTTCCAATCTTGAAACAGTCTCATGGAAACAGTTGGAGCGCAAGAAATTTCAGAAATGCTAAGATATTTTCTAAACATTTCGCTCTCATATTTCGCCTATTTCAATATGTAATTCAACGAAAAAAGAATTTTTCGTTTAGTAAAACGACATAAAAAGTTCTTAAATTGTACGCTCAAACTGGGAATTGGCAAAAAAATTGAAACAGACAACAATTTCTACTTTAACACTGCTACATAAACAGACAAGAATCTTTATTTTTCCACTCTTCATTGCTACATAGCTTCAAAAACAGGCAAGAACCTCTATATAAACACTTTTCACTGCTACAAAACCTCAGAAGTAGACAAGAAGCCCTGTTTTTACACTTTTCACTGCTACAGAACCTCGAAAACAGGCAAGAATTCTTTTTTTGTTACTTTTCACTGCTGCATAACTTTAAAAACAGCCAAAAAATTCCTATTTTTACTCTCTTCACTGCTACATAACCTCAAAAACAGCCAAAAATTCCTATTTTTACTCTCTTCACTGCTACATAACCTCAAAAACAGCCAAAAATTCCTATTTTTACTCTCTTCACTGCTACATAACCTCAAAAACAGACAAAATCCCTTATTTTTACTCTCTTCACTGCTACATAACCTCAAAAACAGGCAAGAACTCCTTTGTTCGCACTGGGTTTACTTTTTGTTGTTAAAACCTTTTCAAAACCAGAAGAGAAATATTTTTGAAAAGCTCAAGCAACTTTATTTAGTCTCTTGGCGTGGCGATTTGAGTAGATCTAATCCGTTCTAGTTACAAATAAGTAGAGACACTTTGCCCTGCCTTTCGTTTGTTGAATCCGGACCTGATTATACCAAAGACTCAATCGGACTGATCCCTAGGCTATACACTTTCTTATTACAGGGTAACTACGTTTGCTTCCTTTCGTTTAGCCGTTTTTTTGTTTTTTTGCCCCTTTAGGCGTAGATAGTAGACAATGTAGTGGCGGCTTCAGCTGACAAACCCTGCAGGACATGAAGCTAAAGCACTTAATACATACATACAGATATATTCATAGAGATATCAATAAATTTTGCCTTTTGTGCGTGTCTAGGGGCACGATTTGGCATGTCACAATTTTGTTCTCACTCTATATATATACATATATATATATACGTATATATGTATATATGTAATTAATCGCATAACTGGCGAGATATGGCCAAAGTGTTGACTTGTTGGCAATTAAGGTCAGTCGGCATCGAATTGGAGGGTGTGTGTGCCTCTGCGTTCTTCGTGTTTTTGGCCGAAAAGAAGTTGTTGTTGTTGTTGTAAGATCTTAAATCTTGATATATATCTGAAATCGAAAAATTATAGCGCAATTCAATCGTCAGTGTTTGGCAAAGTATGAGCTAATTGCCACGTAACAATAATCAATGGATCAATCTTGAAAAGTGATTGAAATATTATAACTTGAATTTTTAACTGAAGTTGGCTCGACGAAATAGAGAAATGGCCAATTACTTACGACCTCTAGAGAGTGTCTGCAATTAAATGTCTTTTTGATTTGTCTCAGTTTTTTGGTGTGTGTGTGTGTGTGTGTTACCTTGGCTTGAAATATTTTTACAAGTTTGCATGGGCCCCGTTTTTGGTCTTTATGCAATTTAATTGAAAATTTTGCAGACTAAGCAATGAATTTTTGTGACCTACTTCATTGGGGTGTAGCGGGAGATGAGGGACGGAGGGGTAAGTAGTGGACATGATGTGGACAACATGGACGATTGGACGAGTTTAGTTCGCCACGCATTTGTCACACACACACACACACACACACGCACTACACACAGATCTATCTCTCTCTCTTTCTCTCTCGAATTGGCTTACGATTGCGTAAGCCAAGAGCCAACCAAACACTACAGCTGGCTTCACGACCATGCCTACTATTTAGACATATCATGACGAAATTCCATCCGCCTTATATACCCCGTCCCCATCGCCCCCCCGCCTTAACTCACCCCTCTCTCTATACACCCCACCCCAATCGACTCTAGTCTTATTTGATTTTTAATTGAAAAATCTTGATTTGCCATCATTTGCATATGACTTTGTAGTCCAAAGAGAGGAAAAACTAAGTAGAAGCAGTGTAAACATTTCAAAATATTTTCGATAAAATTACAGATTTTATGTGAGGCCGCACACACACATCGAATCACATCTCACACACACACACACACATCTCTCAGATCTTAGAATAGAAACTAAAACTAAAAACTTTTCAAAAAGCCAAGTGAACCAGTTTTTTTTTTTTGTTTTTTCTGTAACAAAAATGCCATAAAAGTTGATTATATATTTCTTTTTTTTTTTTTTTGTTTATTTTTGTGTGTGTATTTTCTCAGTTTATATAATGCGAAAATTCGGAATGGGTTGGGTGCGTGTGCGTCTGTATCTCTGTGTGTGTGTGTGTGTAACATGGCGTATGCGTGTTGCCAGCGGGACATATGGAATAACTTTTAAAGGAATAGTTGCAGTTAGCTTAAATTATGACTAAGCTAACATCGACTACGTTCAAAGTCATGTCGTGTGGGCAAAAAAGAAACCGAAAAACCAAAAACGTAAACCAAAACGAACAACGAGTTAGAGACAGAGGGAGAGAGAGAGAGAGAGAGAGAGAGAGAGAGAGAGAGAGAGTGTGTGAGGAGCTAGGAGCCAGGAGGCAATTAAGCAATCATAAGACGTTACTTAAGCATATGTAAATGGATTATTTCTCATTGGTTTCGCTGGTTTTTTTTTCTTCACATTTTATTGTTCATCCGTTCTGCATTGATACTGCCTCCGCAATTTGTGTCTTAATGGATTACCAAGTTTGAGAAACACAGAGACAGAGGCAGAGACAGACAGAGAGACAGAGATTGAATTGGCAAATGATATATGTATCTATGTACACTCAAAAAAAAGAGGGAAGTAACCTTTCAAAAAGCAAATTTTTCAAAACGCTTTGAGTATTAATTCTCAAATACTCAACAAAAAAATGTCCTAAGCTAAGACCAACGAGTCTAAGTCGAGCTTAAAGTTGATCCATCGGGTCTAAATCGGCTTTAAAAATAAGTAAAATATGAAATTCTTTTTACTTTTCCTTTCGCACATTTCTTATTCTTCGTTTTTTTCAAAAGAAGAAGATAAAAGAATATAGAAGAAGATAGAAGAAAATAGAAGAATATAGAAGAAGGTAGAATAAGATAAAAGAAGATAGAAGAAGACAGAAGAAAGTAGAAGAATATAGAATAAGATAGAATAAGAGAAGAAGATAGAAGAAGATGGAAAAAGATAGAAGAAGATAGAAGTAGATAGAAGAAGATAGAAGAAGATAGAAGTAGATAGAAGAAGATAGAAGAAGATAAAAGAAGATAAAAAAAGATAAAAGAAGATAGAAGAAGATAAAAGAAGATAGAAAAAGATAGAAGAAGATAGAAGAAGATAGAAGTAGATAGATGAAGATAAAAGAAGATGGAAGAAGATAAAAGAAGATAGAAGAAGATAGAAGTAGATAGAAGAAGATAGAAAAAGATAGAAGAAGATAGAAGAAGATAGAAGAAGATAAAAAAAGATAGAAGAAGATAGAAGAAGATAGAAGAAGTTAGAAGAAGATAAAAGAAGACAGAAGAAGATAGAAGAAGATAGAAGAAGATAAAAGAAGATAAAAGAAGATAGAAGAAGAGAAAAGAAGATAGAAGAAGAACAGACTTCATTTATGATGACTTTATAAAATGAATTGCATTAAAAGTTTTAGTTCGAAAACCAATATATTGTAAGTTCAGCTTTTCTTTTTGTTATTTTTTTACGCTAAGTGTATGTACAGTACAGTATGAATGGAAATTTTCACAGGCGGGACAGGAAATGGTTAACAAGAAATTTCGAAAAAACGCAAAAAAAAAAAAAAACCAAAAACAAAACAACATAGTATGACATATGATCTTTCTTACAATTACAATTGACAACCGCAAATTAGCTAGGCGTTAAAATATGCTACAACAATATGCAGCAAGCGGTTTGTCAGTTTGTCTGTTTGTCATTGTGTCAGTTTGGCAATTTGAAAAAACAAATTACACAAAATGATGCATGGGAGCTTAATGCAATGGAATTTGTTTAATTAATTGATACGAATTGCGAACTTCACCTAACGTTCTATACGTTCTCTCTCTCTCTCGATCGATCGGTCGATCGGTTGCGAACCGGATTTAGTTATTACTTTTGGCCATTTCTATGTAAGGCAAACATACTATATACAAATATATCTGAGTCATAACTAGTCGTTGTCGTTGCTGCAACTGAAGGCGGCGCCTAATCTGTCTAAAAAATTGTAAATTATTTAATTGAGAACATTGAGGCAACGCCTTTAGAAACGCAACCGATTTGTATGCTTATTTCATATGACAATTTTTCAGTTTTTCAATTCGTTTCGTTCGTTTCACTTCAATCTGCCATATTCGGTACGAAGTAGATACATTTTATTTATGAGAATTGAAACAACGATCTTTCCAGTTCAATGTCAAAACGCATGCTGACACAGAAGAGAAACTCAAAAAACAAAAAAAAGAGATACGAAATGTACTTTTAGAATGCCCAATGGACGATTATTAGAACTAGAACTAGTTAATTTATTAGCATATAAACTAAATTACATTTGACTTGAGAGGAGGGACGAGGCACGAGGGGCAGGGGCAATCGTCATTGCAGTTGGCAATTAGAATGCGAATTGCTTAATCCGAATTGTGAGTTGATCATGGGAAAACTTGTCCACTATCCACCAACATAAGCTGCTTCCAACGAGCAGAGTGCAGACAGAGTGAAGACTAATTAAATTGTTAATGCTTTTGAAGGCGTGGCATATTAAGTCAATCTCAAGTAAGACAAAGATCGTTCAGAGTTTTCTCTCTCTTGGAATTTTTTTCGGTGGGGCTTTAGTTTTCATAGGCGTAGTGTGGGAGTGGCAAGCAGCCCCCCGCCTTCCCCTTCTGAATGAGCTCTACCCTCCCCGTTAAGTATGATCTTGGCTTAATCTTGACTCCAAATGAAAATGTGGCCAAAAATCGAATCAATTTGTTTTTGTACGTCAAAATGCACATAAATTTTGAATAGTTTTCGAATCATTTAGAATTTTAGAGTTTGTTATATATTTTAAAATTTTATGCTGTTTAGTGATCAGTTTCTAGTTGATGCAAAAGTCAATAAGTATACGCCATGTAGACCGCCAGAAAATAAACAAATTTGTGTCCTGTCAGTTTCTGTGATAGAGTAAACCTTCCCTTGGGCCACTTTTCATTTATAAAAGAATTTCGAGTACGAATCTGATGGGAATTGAGTTTATTTTTAAAGAAACACACAAATAACTAAACATACAAATAAATTACAAATAAATAGAACGAAAAACGAATATATAGAGATAGATGGATGGATGCCCGCCCACACATCACACGCCCATGAGACTTCTATAGTTTAGCTTGTGGGCGCCCGCATACATGGGCACCAAATGCTTCTTATCGTTGCGCACCATGGCCTGGACGAGGCTGGCCGAGGCGGCTCCCTGCTCATCGATTTCCTCGCTGTTCACATTCTCATCCGCCTCGTCGTCTTGGTGGCTATTCTCGAAGTCATCGTAGATCTCGGGAAACAAAACGGGACCAGCGGGCCCTGAATTGCCGCTCGGCTTGTGGGGGCGAGCAAGTCCTTTGGGATGTGGATTCGGATGATAGCGTGGAATCAGTTTCTTGGGTTTCCTTTGGAAATAGCTCGAGTAGTCGGGACGGGCATAGCTCTTGGACACACCCTTGTACTTGTAGTGCTTCAGTCCTGGTGTCGTATGGACCACTTTCTTCTGGTGTATGTGATTGGAAATGGGCTCGGTGGGACGCAGTTTCGAGGGCGTGTAACTGGTATGGAGTGCTTGTTTCGGCACCGACGGATGATGCAGGTAATTGGCGGGCAAATCCTTCGGAGCATAGTGCTCATAGTATGGATGATGATGATGATGATGCGGCTGCGGCTGCGGCTGCTGCGGTTGAATTGTGGTATAATGTGGACGATACTCTTTGGGCTCATTCACGATAACAGCTTTCCATTCGCCTTCCTGAATGCTGGGCGACGAAGGATAATTACTGCTCGCATGCAGTTTCTGTGCAGCGGCAATTTGCTTATAATAATTATCCCTTGCCTGCTGCAAACGATCTCTAATGCCGGGTTCCATTTCCATGGGCACCTGCTTGATCCTTGCATGCGGCTTGAACTCAATCAGACTGGGTATTTTCGGATGCGAATGCGTCAGATCTTCAATCGGTTTCTTCAGCGGCTTGATATCCGAACTCAGGACAATGTGTTCCTGATCCTTGCTATAATGATTGATCTTCGATTGCGATGTGTCATCGTTTAAATCATTCGCCGCCCCGTCGGGTGTCTCCGTAATGGGATGCGAATTCGCTCCCACCGTTTTCACAATCGCATTGAATCCCCTCTTGGCATCGGCTGTATAATGTACGGTTCGAATTGAGCCATCCGGTTCGAGTATGCTATAGTGGCCCTTGACTCCATCACCGTCCCGGGATTCCCATTGCGATTTCACATCGCCTGTGTGCAGATCCTTAACGCCATAGCTGAAGGCATATTCCGGATGTTCCTGATAATGAAAAAGAAATTTCATTTAGGTTAATTCATAAACTTTTTTGATATATGTATATAGTTAGGCCCAGTGTTCAAAGGCACAAGTCTCAGTGGTTTGTTCACCACTGTTCCAAGCACCGTTAAGCGGGCTTATGTCGCTCTGTCGAGAGGCTACACTTGGAAAAGTTACCGTTGCCTTGTTTTCGCTATCTCTCGATAGGCCTGCGCTTATTGTCTCGATGGGGCTGAATTTTATTTACCTTTCATTTTGCGCAGTGTAAACTGCAAAAGACATGCACACTGAAGCGCACACATACATTGATATTTTTTTTTTTTGGCCCTTACTCATTGTTTTTGTATACTACCATCTCGCTCTACCCTATGGGGGTAGATGAGAAGAAGCGCTCTCTTAAGCACTTTCTCTCTTAGAATAGACTGCCTGCGAGCAGAAGAGAGAAATTTAGTTTACGAAAGTAACGGAAAGAAAAGAAACGAAACGAAAACCAAGCGAACAATTTGTTTAATTTTTAAGCTTAATTTCTAAGCTAAAGGGTCGCTAGGGTCTTTAACAGCAGTTTTAAAGGGAAAAGTTATAAGAGAACTTTTCTTCTATTTAACGATCCTCAAAGAGGGACAGAAATTGTTTTACAACCATTTATCTTAGACTTTAGCCAATTGAATGGCATTTTTTGATTGGTCTACTTTCTATATAGGATCCATGTTTGTGTTGGATCTATTAATTATTTGCTATGTTGCTTTTGCTTTATTTATTGCTTTGCAAGCCAAAATAAATGTTAAATGAGAGCTCCAGCTCCAGTTCCAGCTCCAAGTCCAGCTCGAGCTTGGATCAGTTGACGACCAACAAACAACGAGCCAAAATTTTGGGGTAAATTGACCAAGATATTAACATACATAGATTCAATTAATAGAAAAAAATGTAAAGCATTTCTTGTCATTTGTTTAAAAGTGTGCGTTTGTCTCCCCACCAAGCAACGCAAACGCCGCCTGCCGCCCGTCGCCCGCCACCCGGTCACCTTATTTTTTGGCACCTTTATGGCGCGTTTTAAACACAAATTGCAAAAGTTTTTCGCATGCTTTTTGGTCTCTCTTGTGGCCTGGCCTGGCCTGCTAGCCTAGCCTGCTCTGGTCTGGCTTCAATTAAGCGCAGACGTCCATAAATGGACGCACCACATAGACCCAAACGCAGTCTCAGACTCTGCTACAGTTGTTGGGTGCCTATCAATTTTTGCAAGTCTCTCTGCTGCTCGAGCTGTGATCTGCTTTAGTCTCTAGTCTCTAGTCTCTAGCTGTCTGGACCCAAAACAAATGATCACATGCGAAAGCGTAACTTGAGCAGCAACAGCAACAGCAACAGAAATCCATGTGTGGCATATATTTTTAATCACAATTGCATAAGTTGCACTTACAGTCAGTCAGAACTGCGTGAGGCAGAGACCCTGTTGCAGTCAAAGCTAAAGCTAGCGACTGGTGGTCGATTTTAAATAACTATAACTTATAAATGACCAGCAAATAATTTAAGAATCGTGTCAAGAAGTTTTAATGCCCTTGACTCTTTTAATACTGACAGTTCAAACCGCAAAAATTGTATTCCAGTCAGACAAAAAAATTTATGGCCATAAAAGCTTTTGTTAGATAAACTGGGATTGAACATTAAGTAACAATTTTGAAGCATTCTGGGCAAGGCATTTTCTTACCTCAGTTATCCACATTGCGTATGCGTAATTTTTTATCTCATGTACCCACATGGCGTATGCGTAATTTGTTTTGGTTTACTACTATGACTTGAGGTCAAAGTTTTTAACATTTTCATTAATTTACGCCATAAACTATTAACTACTTTGGTTAACCTAATCGTTTCTTCTTTACAGTGTTTTTATTAAGTCAGCTCGAAGTCAATCCTTGGAATAGACAGTACAAAAGGTAAGCAGATTGCCCTTTATATTTATTTTAAGCCTCACCAAAAGACTCCCGACTTCGAATGGTCTTAAAATATGATTTTAGCGCTTCAACTAATTGAGAATTTTAAAGAAATGTAACGATATGAAAATAGCAAAGGATCTAGAGGTAAATTTTGGTAGCTAAAAGTGGTCTATGTAAGAGGAAATCAATGAGAAAGTTATATGAGAGAGAGAGAGAGAGAGAGAAAATGCAGTCTCTACTCTTTAGCTTATGCGTTTTCCTACTTTTGTAGGGTATTTTCATAACATTTATGACTGACTGACTGACTTGGCTGGCTGACTTACTGCTGCTGCTGCTGTTGGTCATAGGAGCAATCGCTTTATACAATTACAAGCATGCGAAATTATGCATACGATGTTGTCGAAAAAGGGGAGCGACACAACAGATCGTTGTGTGGAGAGAACACGGGGCAGAGTCACTCAAATGAAATTCCCCTGACAGACACAAGGCGTTTACCAAAGAGCCAGGCAGGCAGGCAGCAGGCAGGCAGGCAGGCAGGCAGCAGGCAGGCTGGCAGTCAGGCAGACATGAAAAACATTTTAAACGCACCTTGTCACAGTTTTAACAGTTACAAAAGAAAACACGAATACAAATTTCTGTGTGGCGGGAATTTAGAGATGGCAGCAAAGAAGATTATGGCTAACGGTAACAGTCAAAGTTATCGAAAATGTTTATCTTTTTGTTTTTGTGTTTTTTTTTTGTCACCCACCACTTGCTTGCGTTTTGTTATTGTGAATATTTCTTTCTGAACTTGGGCGTGAGTCACGCTGTCATGACTCTTGACTCTTGTTGTTTTTTTTTGGAGTGTAACCTGCTGAGGCCTCCTTTCGTTTTGAGATCGTAGGTTGAGGTGCAGCAGCAGCAGCAGCAGCAGCAGCAGCACAAGTTTACCTTATATGGCGCCCCCCAATGTGTCTGTCGATCGTTTGGATCGTTGATCGTTAGATCGTGTGTGCACGCAAAACGCATTTTTTTTTTTTTTGTGGCTATGGCAATCAGCAGACCTCCTCCCCTCAAAAAGACAATGTGCAAAGGATAGGATAGGCTCAGGTCAACAACAACAACAAGTTGATTTATGTGGGCGAAAAAAACAACATTCACTTTCAATAGCGGAAAATGCGTTTTGCCGTTTGCATTTGCGTTTTCGTTTTGGTTGGTTTCTTTATTTTTTTTTTTTTTGGTTACAAGGTAAAGAGAAAAAATAAAAATGATATGAAAATAATATTTAGTAGATACTTACAAATTGTGGGGCATATTCCATAACTTCCTCGCTTCCATGATGATGATGATGATGATGATGATGATCATCATGATCATCATCATCGGCAACAACTACTGGTGAGCCGCCTCGTATGGCAAATACCGTGGGAATGCATAGCAGTAATATGAGAATCAATTGACTGACATCTCCCATGGCAATTGAACGCCAGTTATTCCTCCTATTCCCTGTTATCTGCAAATGAAAAATGAATGCGTTTTTTATCCAAAAAGCCGCTCAATTAAAAACTAAGTGAGGCATACCTAATAAATTGCCTACAAAATTATTACGCGAGCAAGACAGGTAAAAATTAATTGGACTAAGCGATCAAATGTGAGGCGGACAGGTAGACAGACAGACCAACAGACAGACAGGCAGACAGACAGTCGGACAATCAGACAATCAGACAGGTGGCAGCAGACAGGCGGAGAGACTCATGTCATACAGCGTTGTGACAGTTGTCAAATGGGGGTAAATGTAAATGGTAAGGTAAATAAGCTCGTACCACGATTCGGTCCAAATTTGTAATAGATTTTCCTATACACAACTGACTTTTCATTTCTATTTCGTTTTTGTTTTTGGGAGATTGATGGTTTTGTTAAAGACCAGTAGCCAGCTTTTCGGAAAATGGTAAACGGGTTTTTGGGGGCAAAGAGAGAGAGAGAGACGTATGTATGTACATACATACATACATATGTATGACGACGAGTATATTTCCAATTTCAATTTCAAAGCAAATTGCAAAATTGAGCCAGTGCCAACTTCTTGATTGGCATCGTATCGCTTTAGTTTCGACTTTTGAAATGCTTAGTTAGTTAGTTTAGTCCGTGTCAAAATAAACTTAAATTTCACAATAAATTAGCTCTAAATATCCAAATGATATTCCATCATTGAAGCAACAGAGGCTTAAAGAACGCCGCCATTAGAGAGCAAGACGCAAGAGGCAAGAGGAATCTATCAGTTCGAAGTGTGCAATCTATCGAAAAGCAATCGATAAACATTTAACAATCATCACTAGTTCTTAAAACCGTTAGGACGAGTTTTTCTTTGCTTCGCTTGCTAAGCGAAAGGGGGATAAAAGTGTTCATCTACTTCGCTTTAAAGGGATTATTCACTGAAAAGAGTCAATCGAATTACTTTTCAATAGTCAAGATCAACCCAATCTACATAAATAAATCTCTTTGTTTCAAAGCTTTCCCTTTTAACATTTGTTTTTTGCGTTTTTTTCTGTTTAGATTTGACAATTTGGAGCCCTCTAGTTTAGTACAAAATAATGATAATAACTTAAAAAACTTAAGATAGGAGGCAGGGAAGATAATACTGGAAATCGAGTTCCAAACGTGAATCTCTTATTTTTAGAGGCTTTCGCTGTTTATAAATGTTTTCTGCTTGGACTTGATTTTATTTGACAATTTGGATTGGATTGAAAAGAACTTAATATGCGATAATCCTGAATTTGAGCTACAAAAATTACTAAAATATGCGATCTACGAAAATTTATCACTTAGTTTTAAAGGATTTGATTTAAAATCCTCTATTTGATTAATGACTGAAGAGAGCTTAACAAGGAAAGATAATGCTAAATTTAAGCTACAAAAATTACCTGTCTTGAGTCAAGATCAAGCGATCTGCGTGTATTAATCTCTTGGTTTTCACTTTTTTTAAATATTTTTCTTCAGATTTAAACTCAGTTTTCAAACTTAGCTTATTAGTTTACTTATGTTTCATACAATAATATAATATTAATGACTGAAAACAGAAAAGATTCTAAATTTATATACAAAATATCAATAAGTAGATGCAACTTTTTCTTTTCCTTTTCTTTGAAAGTTGCCTGCTTTTTTGAACAGGCATAATCCCTAAATTCAAGTTAAGTCTAGAAGTCAAGATCATTAAATAGGTTCTATATAATACATATGTATGTGCTTCACAATATTTTGTTTTTGCTTTGAAATCGATTTCGTTGTGTCCTTTTTAATATTAATTTGCATGTGTCGAATTTCTTTGGCACTTTCACTATGTTCGAGGGTGAAAGTTGTTCGCCAAATGCAACACAAACACGTTCGCTCTTATTTTATTGCAAAAGTTCAACTCTTTTTTTTTCGGAGAGGGGGGGGGGGGGGGGGGGGGGGGGTTCAAATTGATTTTTTTTGCGCACTTACATATGAATGCATTATTGACAAACTATTTTTACTTTTGATTCAATAATAAAACATTAACAACGAAAAAAAAAAAAGGAAACAAAACACAGAAAAAAACACAACTTTGAATCACAGTAGAAAAACGCGTGGCCGGAAAATGCTGAACGATCGCTGTCGCCGATGACGGACAGACAGACAGACAGACGTCTTTGTTGTCAATGTTGTTGCCGTTGTCGTTGTCGTTGTTGTCGTCGTCGTTTCAATGTCAAGGGCAAAAACGTAATTAAAGCGTTTTCCAGGCATTGTCAACATATTTATAGCCACGAAGAGAGATGAAGACGGGACCACAAGACTCATACAAAGCTTCGTTTTGGAGCTTCGTTTTCCCGGCGACAAGATTTTCCGGCCCCACCGGTTCTTCCACACACACACACACACACACATCAAAGTTGTTTTTTTGTGCATCTGAGCAGATGCTGCTGGAGTTGGAGCTGCTCTTGGTCTTGGTCTTGTAGTGGGTTCGTTGCTTTGTCGTTGCTTCCTAAGCCGCCATACACACACAGTCACAATCACAGTCACAGTCTCAGTCTAATTGACAATTATATGTGACTCAAGGAAACTAGTTTCGCTATCACCACTCGCCAGCAACTTTAACTCCAACAGCAGCAACTCTCCAACCGATTTGGCTGTCTCTACTTTTGGTTTCAGCTGCTGCTGCTGCTCCCGCGGCGGCGGCGGCGACGAGTAAAAGTCGTCAAAGTCGTCGTCGTCGTCGTCGTCAGCTGCGCGAATTGGCATTATAAAATGTGTGTATATGAGGCGGTAATTACGTTTCGGACTTAAAATAAATTAATGGCGATTTTGCTAGCGGAATTTATGGTAATCCTAGATAAGCATAACTTAGCCTACCAAAAAAGTTGTGTGTGTGAATTTCCCTCCCGTTTACCCAAACGTTTTGACGAAATCGCTTTGATTTGTGACAAATCCCCTCGAAAAGAAGGTATTAAATTGAAGAGAATAAACTAGTTTTCGGTCTAATTTCCTCTTACATTTTTTTCTCTCTTTTAAAAGAATAAACTGGATAGAAATGTACTTTTCTTTTCCTCTTATTTTACTCATTTACTTGATTATATTGGCGTTTAGACTTTAATTGTAATGAATTATGGGATATATGTATATAGAGTTAGCTTTACAATGAAAACTTTCATTTTCACATGTTTGTTCCTTTTTTGACTTTCATCTATTAATATTTAGTTTCCATTTAGTAGCTGAGACTACGTTTATAAGATTTTACGTAAATATACATATGTAGGAATAAATAATTTTTAATTACCTAAAATGGTAAACTGTCTAAAAGTTGACTACTTTTTGAAAATGTTTTTTTTTTTTATTTTGTTCTCTTTTGACATTGGTTTAGCCTAATAGCTTAAATATTAGCTCTGATTAATTTTTTTCTAATCTATAAATCAGTTTACAGCCCTCTCTTCCTGTAACATATGAAAGTCTGTTCTATTTCCCTATCTAAGCTGTCGTAAAAATTTTAATTTTTAATTAATTGAAAATCCGTTTTAATGTTAAACTATGAAAAAAAACGTTTCCCGTTCAAAAAGGTAATGTTTAATATTTAGTTTAAATATGTTTTGAAGAAAAATTATGTAGAAAATGTTTTTTCAACTTTACACACATTTTCATAGCATTTGAAATAAATAAATAAGTTCATTTCATTTCACAAAATTTGTTTTGCTACTGTGGTATATTTATAACCCACTTTTTAACAAAAAAAACACATTGGCTAAAAATTTTTTTCCAAATGACATACTCCCTTAAAATCTTGCAAAATGAGTAGTTCAATATTTGAATCGTGAGTGAAAAAAAAAAAACGTTTTCACTTAAAATAAACGATTTAATAACGATTACTTAAAAAGAAGTTGAAGCAAAGAAAAAGAACATCCATTTGCCCGATTTCATGTATTGGTAAAAAAAAAAATCCGAAACCGTTGTGCGGCCTCCATTGACCTTAGTTACCTTGAAAATGTTGTTACAATTGGTTCAAAGTTTAAGCTGCTGGGTGGTTTATAAATATGATAAGCGCTGTACTTTAAAATTTGCTTGTATTTTAATTGTTATTTCCTTATTATTTTCCTAAAATTGACAACAAATCGATCGATTGAACAATACAGAAATATATTTAAAAGAACAGAAATTTTTGTACAGAATTTTCCAAATTGTTTGCCCGTTATTGCCTAATTAAAAGCGGTTCATAATCATAAACAGGGCGTGAACAACAACAACAACAAAAAAACATAACAATGGCCCAACGCTTAGTTAGAAATCAATCAACAAGAGCGGCCCGCTTTCATAAAATAATTAGAAGGTCGAGTTAAGACATGAACTAAGCCCATATTTTGTTACTCTAACTAGTTTAAAATAGATTCGATAGATTACGTCACAAGTAACTAGTCCTTGTCACTTTTTATGTTTAGTGAATTGTTCTCTATCTGGATTATTACAATGTTTTTATTTATATAAAACCAAAAGACATTTGCAATTAACTTCAAGAGTTGTTCTATTTTAATTGATCATTTAACTTTAACAATATTAATAAAAAATTAAAATCGTAAAACGTATGTATGTCTATATAATTTACAAGCATAAGAATGTATGTACATACATACGTAAGGTTACAACTTATGTTTCTTTTCTCAAATCGTTTCAAACTGCAACTGAAAGTAAGCTACAGCAGGAATGGTGGGAAGCAGATGAATTAACAAAATACTTTTTTTCTATCAAAATGAAATTTGAATGTACATACATACATATGTACATACACTCAAAGGAGGATAAAAAGAAATTGCAAATGCAAATTTGTTCGCAGTAATGAAAATTAGGTTAAGTTGAGAATTAGGTTTAGCAACTAATGAAGTACATATACCCTTCTCTGCCAAGGTGTAGACAAATATGTCTAAAAATAGCAATTAGCGAAAAAATGGAAAAGAAAAAACTACGCAGACTCGCCTCACTGCGTTTCGCTGCGTTTGTGGGCTGTATGAAATGACCTTCACGAGTGCTGGGCGGTTGAAGGGGCGTTGGATGATTTGGTGATTGAGGTTTTCATTGGGTACCGATCGACTTTAAGTTATTTCGAGAAAATGCCTAAGCGCACGTTTGCCATAATTGGGAAATTGAAGAGCCAAATGTGCATACCAATGAAAAATATTTCCTAGTTTATAAACAGAATTGATGAAAATTTCATTAGCCGCCAAAACTCTATGGCAAAAACCTCACCGACCGACTTCACTCACCACATTAATCAATTGATTAATTTATTAAGTAGACTTTACTTTAGAAATAAAAGTGTTGCTTGTGTTTTGTGTTTTTATAATTATGAATTATTGAAATCGAAGCAAACTCAAGAGCACAGGTGAATTGGAAATGGAATGGTTAATGGCCAAAGCCGTTCACTATATAAACACCAGGTGAATTGTCTAAAACCAAACAGAAGTTAAAGTCTAATCCAAGCATAAAGAACTAAAAATGCAGATCCAACTAAGTGGACTTTTGGCCGTTGCTCTGTGGCTGCTGGTTCTCGATGGAAGAGCCGCGTCAGCTCCGCATGGACATGGAGCTAGCAGTTATACGGTGGTTACCAAACACGAGGAGCCAGTGCTTTACAAGAAATACGGAAATGGATACGGATACAGTGGTGGTCATGATCATCTGGACTGGTCACCTTATGGAGCCGCTGGCTATGGCATTGCTTTGTATGGCAAACATGAACCAGATCATTATCCTAAATATAAATTTGATTACGGAGTCGATGATGCCCACACCGGTGATCATAAGAGTCAATGGGAGACCCGTGATGGGGATAAGGTAAAAGGCAGTTACTCCCTAAAGGAATCCGATGGCACAATTCGTGTGGTTCACTATACAGCCGATGATCACAATGGTTTCCAGGCTGAGGTTAAGAAACTGGGTCATGCCCATCATCCCGAGGTCTATGCCAAGAGCCATGGACATGGCGATATCTATGGTGCCGGCTATGGTTACGGTTACGATTATGGCTACGGTCATGGTCTACCGTACAGTCATGGACATGGCAAAGCCAGCAGCTACGTAAGCGTTAAGCAATTGCACTAAAAAAAAAAAAACAAAGAGACTCCGGAAACTTTTATTCACTGACATTGATTCGATTTAAACAAATATTTATACTCCATATGTGTACATTGATGATGCGCCTGATATTTAAATACATAAAGACCTCAAAAATTAACCAAGAAATGGACGAGTTAAAAACTTTCACTTGTTTTGTATCTTGTTAAAAAAGAACTTTGTCTACCCAAACAAATTGTATTCTAAAGAGTGAATGAAGTTGAGCCAAAATTCTATTAGAGAAACATTGGCGTATCCATGAGGGAAATTTGCCCCTTAAAGTATGCAAAATTAGTGGCAAAAATGCTTGCTTGCCCACTACTAATGAAGTGACTCCTTACGGGTAAAAATGCCGAAATCTTGCGCCCTAAAGTATGCAATAAATAGTCAAAAATTAAGTTATTAAAAACTTTGAACTACTTTTAAAATGTTTCATAGCTAAAAAACAGACTCACATTGCGAATATTGTTCCAAGAATTATAGACAGCTTTGTGTAAATAGTTAATTTTCGAAAAATATTTATTGCATACTTTAGGGTGAATATTTCATTCTTTTTATCCCTTCCCTTCCGTTTTATGTTTTATGGCGTTTTTCTAACATCTGTTACGCGGCACAATTAAAGTCTACTTTAGGTAGGGGGATAGGGAGGGGCCATCAGCGGTGACCTTGCCGCACACATGGACAGCATTTGTATAATTTTGGGTTAATTATGGTAAATAATAATAATTATAATTCGCATGACTAGCAAAGCATCCGTTTGTAGCTGGTTCACATTTGACCATCTTTTGTTTTATTGTCATAAAATGTTGGCCACAACACAGATGCTGCGTGTAAATGTGTGTGTTTGTGCGTGTGTTGAGTTTTTGGCACATTAAATGAAATTTAATTCCCGGCAAAAGGAACACAGACCGGAACAGGTAACTGGACAAGCCTAAAAGCCGACCGCCAAAATGTCAGTTCTGGCTTTTAGCTTTCCCTTCTAGACAGGACAGAGAGAGACTTCGTTTCGCTTCGTATGTATATACGCTTTATCCGCCTTCTCTTGTTGTTGTTTTAGGCCATGTTGGCCCAAATAGCCATGGATCCTTTCCTTTCCTTTCCTTTTCTTTCCCCTTTCTCCAGCTGCTGCTTGGCAAGCCTTGCTCTCTCATAAAACTTCCACACACACACACACACACACACACACACTCACACGCACACACAAACACACCAACACGCATAGTTGTTGCAAAATTTCATTTCGTTGGGCTCTTTAAATTTCACGCTCATCTGACTAAACGGCTTTATGGCTTTATTCATATATGTATATGTATGTTTGTGCACGTGTGTGTGTATGTGTGTGTGTGTGTGTGGGTATGTGTGTGTGCATATATATTGTGCGTTTTTACGCTCATTTGTTGATCCTTTCGTAGCTCGTTGATTTTTATATTTTTTGTTGTTTTTGTTGTAATTTATGAGGCGGTCAGTTTTTTTTTTTTTTTGTTTTTTTGCATATATTTTCGTTTTCCATGCATCGTTATCCCTTTTGTACCCCTCAAAATCATAGCATGGCAAGTGTCTATATTGGTTTTATGCAAAAGCCACATGAAAATGTATTCAGCCACATTTTACTATTTATCGATTTGAACCATTAAATCTGTTGTGGAGTGACGGGTATATGAATGTCGGTCAAATTGTCGCAAAGCTTATTTCTTTCGATTTTTTTTTTTATGGGTCCAATATAGTTTTCTTATTTGTGTTGTTTTATATTGCGTCCGCGTTTCTTAGGAAAAGATATGTTAATTTTGGCCCATAGATACATATGACAAACGAAAATAGAAGAAATACAATTTGAAGTACTTTGAAGAAGTGGAGATGATTTTCTGTGGGCACTTTAACGGTTTGCTGGGTGATCATGTCAAACAATCTGGCGATTGCTTGCTGGGATATCTGCGATATATGGAAGATATTACTTATTGTTTGCTGGGTTGTCTCTGAAATGAAAGTGAAAAAAGTATTCTTTAAACTAATTTAATTGATTAAGAGTGATAACTTTTAGAATGTTATAAGTATGTAAAAGGTATGGTATTAATCTAAAGTTATTTTTTCAGTTTTAAAAGGCATTTAAAAGAGTTAACGATTGTGATTAACAATTGTTGTCTATCGGCCATTGTCAGTGGAAATTGAAAGTTGTCTTAAAATATTCATTTTTATTGTATATTTTACTTTTATTGTAACTTTTACATCAAGTTTTGTGTGCCCTTATAAAAGGCAAAGACTTGTGAAGGTTTCTAAAACTATTTGTTCTGTCTTTTTTTTGTTGTTTTATTTCTTGAAATGAATGGATAAACTATTTGTAGTCGTAGTCAAAACCCATTGGAAATTGACACTTTATTTCAGATGAGAGGTTTACCTTTTTGCTTTTTTCTTTATGGAAAAAACCAATAATTCTGTTCACTTTAATATCTAGTCCATCGTTTTATGCCTCACTAAAGCTATTATTTGCTGGCAGTAAATGTCCATTTACTGCTGCTTCTTTTTGCCCCCTTTCAATCTTTCGATGGGCAATATTTTAGTTGTGCTAGTTAGAGGGCAGCCAGCCAGTTAGCCAGTCAGCCAGACGGAGCATATAATCACAACATAAACGGGATCATAATCATCATCATCATCATTATGAGCATAGCATCAGCATTCTCTCTCCCACTTTCATGCACTCACAAATTAACGTCCTCCTTTTCCGTCAAACAGGCCGTAAAGTGGCATTTTTCCCTTGTGGTTCGCTGCGCCTTTTCGTATGCAGCATAAAATTAAATTATTTGTAGCATAAGCCAGGGAGCTGCTGCTACTACTTCTGCTCTTCCGACGACCGACGACCGACAACCGACGACGACGACAAGCCGCGCTACCCGCGCCGCCAATCTGCAAAAGCCAACGAAGCATGCTGCAAAGTGCTAAGCCAGAAGAAATTGTACACTTGGACTGTATACTCGTTGTACACGCCCACTCTTTACGCCCTATGGCGGCGTCCCCATTGGGTCACATTATTATACTTTGAGCATGGCCAAAATCAGGCGAAAAACTTTCCACTTGTCCAAGTTGGCAGAGTCAGCAATGGCGGCAACGCCTCAAAAGTGGGTAAAACTCAGTTTGAGTTGAGCTTCAACTGAGGCATCGTTACTCCAACTACTCCTTCCTCCTCGTTGCTCATTCGTTGCATTAATTTTGGACTTTCAACGATTTAATTCTTCTCTTCATCTTCATCTCGAATGCTGTTTCTCTTGCTCTCTCTCTCTCTCTGTCTCTATCTCCTGTGTCCCTTGGTCCACATGTCTGACAAATGCCTTTGGGCAACAACTGACTGAAAAAAAAAAAAAACAGAAAACAATACAATTCAAACCAAAAGGGCCGAAAGAGGCTCACTTACAATGGATGCCGAAGCTTTGTATACTCTTGAAAAGTTTTCTTTTCTCCTTAGAACCGTTTTCGCTTGTGTCTGAAGTGTATTTAAGGATGCCATCCTATTCCAATTGAGAATGAGAAATATATATAGGACAAATAGATAGAAAATCAGGAGAGTTGCCTCCATCTGCGGCGTCCCTCTAAAACGCACCTTTGTGCTTCTTCTTTGTTTTATGAAATTTCGATTCACAGCGATTGTAAAAAAGTTTCAGAGTGTTTAGGCTTACAGAAGTCCTTCTAAGCTCATTTCAAATTTTAGAAGCTTCTCAGTAAATCCCGGTCCTTGGGAAATTTTCCTAATTTCCTCTAACCTCTCCTCGAATTTTTTAAGAAAGCAAATTTAGGAAATCAATAGTTAGAGAAGGAAAGGAAAAGAGGCTGAGGACGGGTGAAAAGTGATCTTTTTTTTTTTAATGTTGAATAAATGATACTTTAAACGAATTAAACGAGGTGAAAGTGAAATTAAAATGTCATTAAAATGTTTGTTGTTCCGTTTGTTGTCATTACAAAAGAGAGGATTCTCGATTTAGAAAAGGATTTTAGCATTCGGCCCTGTAATATAACAATTAACATTATAATTAGGCTTCCTGTGAGAAGCACACACGCACACGCACACACACACACAGACACTACTCATACACACACTTACATTTGTGTGTGTGCATTGAAGTCCTTTTATGTCTGGTTTTTACCTTTTTACAGGAAATGAGAAGATACACACACACACACACACAAATGAACATATATGCATTGTGTTTGTATGATAATTTATATAATTAACTGACAATGGGTTAATATATATGTATGTCTATATATGTACCTACAGTCAAACAGAAACAAACAGAAATATATACAAATATATTTATATAAAGAGGTATAAAAATATACAAACATACCTATATATATATAGATATACATATATATATATATATATATATATATGTATGTACTTGTGTTTGTTTAACTGTTTGTTTTTCTGTTTTACACACATACAAACACACACACACACACGCAGTGTGTATACATGCACACTTCTGTATCCCTTTCAACTTCGATTCCCAAAGGACTTAAGTTAATTATCACATTTTTTACACACAATTTTACTTTGCATTGATGCGTTTGTCGAGTCGAAATGGGGTGAGGAGACCGCGCCGGTCGGGGGGCGGCAAAGGTGGAAGAGTGAAGAGTAAAATAAGCGTAGACGAATATTATTTTTCGCATGGGCGGGAGGAAAGTGTGGAGCCATTAAAGAGTAATTATATGGATAATTTGTTATAATTTGCTGTGAAAAGCTTTACGAAACATGAGAGAGTCAGTGCGTATTATTAAACCAAGCAAAACGAAAATAAATCCCATTAATATGCGATAATCAGTTCAGAATTATTTACCCAACAAACAAACAAACAAACATTTAACTATAGACGGCGCTTTGTGTGTGTGTGTGTGTGTGTGTGTGCGTGCACGGCTAACAAGTTAATAATGTATAAAAATGTTAATCAATGAAAACAAAAACAAATCATTTGAGGCAAAATGAAGGCCACAAATTGGGCTTCAAGTTGCGGCTTGGACTCGATATTGATTACCCCTTCAGAAAAAAAAAACTTCACTTTGGCATGCACTTAGAGTGGATTGAAGCAAGAAGAAGAAGAAGAAGAAGTGTTTAACCATCGGGCCATAAAGATGTGTGTGTTGGGTGCGGGGGGTAAAACAATTTTAAACTGACTAAAAGTGTTCTTTATGGTGGAAAAGTAATTCAATGATGGCAGCCGAACTCTGACAAAAGCTACTTGCTAGGGGCTTAGAGCATGACAAAATCTACTTGCTATGGCGTAAGACCAAAGAGCAAGACGTTAAATGCAGCATACTTTCAGGCAGCCCTCTTCAACTGTTTTTTGTTTTTAATAATTAGCCAAACTGGTTTTTAATTGGTCTTTTGCACCATTTGCGTGACTAAATAATAAAAAATATATACAATAGATTTGTTTTTTTTTTCCGCCCTTTGCCTACGCCATGGCCACGTGCCGCGCTGAACGGGCAAACATATTTTCTCCATCTAAAGATATAATTTTTATTAGAGCCGCAAAAAAAAAAGATAAAACTATTGATGAAAGTATCAAGAGAAGATGAAGTGCAGAAGGGTCGAAAGCGCCGAAAGGGATAGAGGGGGTAGAGAGGGTAGAGGGGGCATATTTCTTGTAAAATAATCGCATAATTGTTACGAACACAAAACGTTGCCACGCGAATGTCTGGCGTAAAATTTATACGATTTGGCGCATTGGAAAATAGTTCTCGATGGGCCAATTTTCCAAGATTTTTACGACATTTTTTGTGTTTTTTTTTTTTTTTGGAAATGGCTAAAAAACTAGCTGTAAAAAAATCACGTATACGCGTAGTTAAACACGCACACACAGACAATGAGAGAGACTGAGAGAGAGAGAGAGAGAGAGAGAGAGAGAGAGGGAGAGCGTAAAGAAGATGGGTAAAGCAGATTCGGGGGCGTGGCATTGTCAATGAGACAAAAGCAATTGTCCGACTCGTCGTTGTCGTTGGGGCAATGATTTTTGGCAACAGTTTTTACAGGGGACACAAAATGAATGGAATGAATGGCGTATAGAGGATTCTCTGTCTCTATCCCTGTCTGTGTGTGTGTGTGTGTGTGCGCGCGCCCAAAACGATAAACTAATGGCAAAAGTCAGCAACGATTATAGTTCAATTGCCATGGCCTGACAAATGACAGCGGCAAGCACAAAAAGGCGCAGAATACATAGAAGGGAACGAGAATCCATTTAAATGGGTTCTCAATGTTATTGTAATGTCATATGATTACATTAAAGAAGAAGATTTATTTATTAATGCTCTAGAATCAGAACTTTCACCAATTACAACGAAGGTCTTGTTAAAACGTTTATTAGCTGATGCAATTGAACTCTCAATTGCATTTTGTGGTCTCAGCTCTCTAGAACAACAATAGAACCGAAAGGTATTGCACAAACAAATTACACACACAGACACACACACAACAATAGTTAATTGCATATTTCGGAAGTTCAGAAAAGAGGCTCGCGTAACTGTGTTAACGTTTTTTTTGCCTTTAATTCAAGTCAATTAAATCAACAGCACAAATTTCAAGTGTAGAAATGCCAAGTGGCCTTAGAGCGATGCAGTTAACTAAAGTTCAGGAGCGTATTCCTACCGACGGGGGCCGTTGACTGAGTTGACTTAATTGCCAGCATAATTCCATTTTATTGCGCCATTATCTTTTTTTTTTTGTGTGTGTTGTAAACAAATTAAGTCCGTCCCTGTCGTAAAGCCATATACAATATTTGTATCTGAAACAGAAACAGAAATAACTTGTGTGTAAATAGCAAATAAAATGCAATAAGCGAATACTTTGGCAATACAGGAAAAAATGTTTATGTATGCGGCAGGCCAACGGCCAGCAAGTAGCCCCAAAAAAAAAAAAAACATTGTATCTCAGTGTCACAGTGAGTGCAAATAATTAACGCACAAATTGTCGTTACAGTGTGCTGAAATTACAATTTACTTGGCATTTGTTTCCCATTTTTATTGCACATTTCAGTTAGCCAGCGTATGAGGGACAATTGAATAGTTCTTTATGACAGCTAAAAACCCAGAGAATCGGGCTAGTCTCTGGCCATGCCGAAGTTTGTATACCCTTTGTAAAATCTATTGTCAGTTGCCCCGGGCTCATTTATTCACTACGTTTTTTAACTTAAAGCAGCGCAGAAAAGAACTAAAAAAGCAAAATGTACAAAATTGGCTTAAAATGAAATGAAATGACCAAAATTTACCCCCTTAGGTATGCAATAGATATAATAAAACAACTTTTTTGGATCTAATTTTTCGAAAAATTTGATTTGAAATGTATTTACACACTGAAATGTTCTACAAAGTTTTTAAAAACTAAAACTTTAGGGAGCTAATTGATAAAACATGATGAATCATCTCAGAAACACAATTTTCACTATCAATTTTTGTCGCACGATCGAGACCAAATTGAATATACCCGTTTGGGTTGTCGGTTCGTTGGCAAGGGTATAACTGAAAATAACTGAAGAAATGCCAAGAACGGGTTAACCAATTCAACACTATTGGCTTCAATGGACCTCTCATAATTATAGATTTCGATGAGAAATTAACAATTAATTGAACTTAGCCATTTGCTTTCAAGTGTTTGAAATTTTTGTTGTGATCTATCTGTAGTTAGTAGAGCAACGGCAATTGAAACGTCACAACAAACAAACAAACCAGGCAATTTGATTTGGATTTGTCTCTCTTAAGTTAACCGTATCTAGCGGCCTAGGTCTCAAATCAACTTTAGACGGCTAAATGCACACGTCGCCGCATGAAACTTTCGTTTGATTTGACGTTTACGTTTTGCGTGTTGTAATTTTGTTTGTTTTTTTTTTTTTCACTTTCATTATGATATTCGGTCGTTGGACTCGTCGTCAATTGTTCCTTGTCAGCTGCGGCGTGCTGGCAGCAATTCTATTATGCATAATTGTGATAAGCAGCTTAAGGAAAGACAATCCAAATGCAGAGAGTCTCGAAGGTGTCGCAAAATGTTTCAAAACTCAACCGAATACCACAAATTCCAAGTTGGAATTGGTGCATATTGTGTTTAGACATGGCGCACGTACACCAGTGGATACCTATCCCAAAGATCCCTATATAAAGGATGGTTTTCGGCCCACAGGATGGGGACATGTCACAAATGTGAGTTAGTCGAAGTGTCATTGAATCGGTGGGAACTTCTCTTACTCTCTCTCTCTCTGATTTGCAGTCGGGTAAACGTGAACTCTTTGAAATGGGTCGCTGGTTGCATTATCGTTATGGCCATTTTATGGGTGACTACTACAAGCCCGAAGTAAGTTCGAAGGCAAGTTCTAGTGCTCAATTCTAAGTTTCGTTTGTTGTTGTTGTTGTTTAGCGACTTCATGCCCAAGCCACTGCTTCGCCGCGTGCTTTGATGTCACTGCAAACCACTTTGGCTGGAATGTTTCAACCGAATGGCACACCAATGGAATGGAACAAGCAATTAAATTGGCAGCCCATTCCCATTGTTTCAGAGCCACTGGAACAGGATTCGGTAGGGCAACACTGAAAACGGGCAACTTTCCATCGACTTGTTTGCATCTCTTTTGTTTTTGTTTTTTTGTGTTTGCTAGCTTCTACTCGTACGTACCCCTTGCCCCCGTTATTTTGAGGCTCGCGAAGAGGTTCTTCGGCTGCCCGAAGTCTTGGCCGAACAGAAACCGTTTGAGCAAATGTTCCAAGAACTAACCCATATAACGGGAATGCGTGTAAACAGTGCCGAAGATGTCAATTCTCTGTACATAACGCTCCAAGCGGAACAAGAATTCGGTTACAAGCTACCCAAATGGACAAGGGAATACTTTCCCGAACGCATGCAATTTCTGGCGGAGCAAAGCTACGTCTATAATGCATATACTAAGGAAATGCAAAAGATCAAGGGCGGACCATTCCTCAAGAGAATGTTTGAGGAGATGGAAGCCAAGGCCAAGGCCAACTTAGAGCCATCGGATAGAAGAATGTTCATATACACGGGACACGATTGGACAGTGGGCAATATATTGTCTGCCCTGGGCATATGGAAACGTCAGATGCCACGTTTTGGTGTTATGGCCATATTTGAGACACACAAAGATCTAAGAACGGGCGAACACTATGTCGAGGTAGGCAATATCGAATTTGAATCTTTTGAGACTGTCTCTCTCCCACTCTCTCTCTTGGATAGATCTTCCTGCGCAATGATCAACATGGCTGCTTGGAGCAGTTAAAACTTTCCGCTTGTGATCTGCAATGTCCCCTGCAACGTCTCATCGAACTTAGCTCGGAGGTTCTACCAAATGATCCCTTGGAGCAGCGTTGTCGTGCCCATAATGCAAATTTCGTGGAACCGCCGCCACGTCGCATCGATCAGGCGGGCACGGGCGGACGTTAGAGACAACTGAAGAATTCAATTTCAGTATTACAATCTAAAAATATTTCTTTATTTTTCATTGCTATTGTTAACAAAATAAATCATTGTCATGTTAGAGAGCTTCTATTGAACGCTCTCATCTTGCTCTTATCTGAGCAACAAATTATTCCACATAATCGCTGCTTAAAAGCAGCATTCACTTCAATTGATGTGGTCATTAGACGCGGAGACCTCAAGGCAATTGCATCGGCCCAGCCCAGACCAGATCTCAGACCAGACTAAACGACGACGACGAGATGAAGTTCGCTTTGCTTATATTCTGTGGCACTCTGGCCACCTTTCGAACTGCCATAGTGCCAGCAAACGATAACCAGACCCAGTCCCAATCCCAAGACCGAGCTAGCAGCAATTCAACATTAAAATTAGTTCATGTGGTAAATAAAAACAAAATATTAAGTGACAATTTAAGTGCGTGAAAAAACATTGCTACAAAATGGGCTTTGCCTTTGTTCAGCAAACAATTTCAATTGGGTTTTTTCCCCTCAGTTATTTGCATCAAAACGTATTATTAAATTTTTTTAACTCTGTGTAAAGTTCTCATAGTTAAATTCTATTTACAAAACTGGAATAATCACTTTTATTGCCCATAAAAGACGGCGAAACATTTCAATGGCTTTTACTAACTCCGATTGCCGTAATAAATTAATTAACTGACATTGTGATTTCAAGTGATATGAAGTGAAAATTAGCTGAGATAACTTTTCTAGGGTCATGTGGCCCTAAATATAGATTTAATAGGCCAAAGAAAGAAGCATTTCTAAACTTTTTACCCTCTCTACCCTACACTTTTAATAGCTAGGCAGGAGCGGATCTGCATAGGTGAACATTTTGATTAATCTGACAAAATTTCTATTGCAATCGCTTAAAAAATAGCCAAGTTACACGCATAAGAAAACAAAAAGACGGCCGCTAGGTGCGCCAAAGTGCTTAAGAGCGGTTGACATTGTGAGCTTTAAGGCCTAAAAAGTGTTTTCTATACATATTTCGTCTTTTAGATATGAGAATGGCCAAGTTACAAGCGTAAGCGTTAAATCAGAACCAAAAGAGTGGCCGCCAGGTGCGCCAAAGTGCTTAAGAGCGCTTGACATTGTGAGCTTAAAGACCTAAGAAGATTTTTCCATACGAATTTAGTCTTTTAGATTTGAAAATAGCCAAGTAAATAAATAGAAACAAAAAGACGGCCGCTAGGTGCGCCAAAGTGCTTAAGAGCGCTTGACAACGCGAGCTTAAAGGCCTAAAAAGAGTTTTCTTGGTCTTTTGAGATTTGAAATAGTTGCTTCACTTGGTACTACAGCTTCTCTTTTTAAGTAGGATAAACAGAAAGAAGCAAGAAAAGGCAATTAATCTCATTTTAGCTTTCTCTTCTTTTTCTAATTATATTTTCTATAACTTTCAGGTATTTCGACATGGTCCACGAACTCCAGTGAATACGTATCCGAAAGATCCTCATCTAGATAATACCTACGAGCCCTATGGTTGGGGCCATTTGACAAATGTGAGTAAAGAAACCACAAGCAACTGAACCATTTGATTCAATGCATTCCAAATAACATTTGCAGACGGGTAAGTTGGAACTCTATAAAATAGGCAAACAATTGCGTCAACGTTACAAGAACTATCTTGAGGCCTACTATAAGCCCGAAGTAAGTAGGAAAAACATGTTCGAAAAAATGAGGAAAATTGACTTTGCTGATTCGCAGATGATTCACGCTCAATCCACGGAATCGCCGCGTACTTTAATGTCTCTGCAAATGCTACTTGCCGGCTTGTTTCCACCCGAAAATACGCCCATGGAATGGAGTTATCTATTAAATTGGCAACCCATTCCCATTTACATGGAGCCGGAGAGAACAGATCTGGTGAGATGCTTAAAACAAACAATTGGTCATCATTGATCATTGATTGAACATTTTGCAGAGATTACGACAAATGGTGCCATGTCCACGCTACGATGAGGCCGTTCGTGAGGTCATGCAACTGCCGGAGGTGAGAAAAGTGCACGAAGAGAACGCCAAACTGTTGCAAGAACTAACCGAAATCACAGGCCTAAATGTAACCTATGCCCATGATGTGACCAATGTCTACATTTCGCTGCATGCCGAGCAGGCTTATGGCCTGCAATTGCCGCCATGGACGAAGGACTATTATCCACAAAGGATGCGTAAATTGGCCGCCCAAGCCTATCTCTACGATGCTTACACTCTGGAAATGAAGAAACTGAAAGCTGGTTACTTTCTGGAGCACTTGCTGGGCGAAATGCAGGCAAGAGTTTCGGGCCAATTGGAGCCATCGCAAAGGAAAATGTTTCTAATGTGTGGCCATGATTGGACCATAGCAAATATTTTGGCTGCTCTCAATGTTTTGCCACCCGCTGAAATGCTTAGTTTCTCGGCTCTCATTGCCTTTGAGCTGCACGAGGGGCAAACGGGTGAATATTTCGTAGAGATTTATTTCCAAAACGATCCGCATGATGGGAGGGGATTGAGGCAACTGCAAGTGCCCAACTGTAATAGACAATGTCCGCTGGATAAACTCATCAAATTGACCGAGAATCTATTACCCGATAAAGTTCCCTTTGAACAACTTTGCATGGCCAAGGGAACCACTGAGGGTCAGAGAATCAGTTATCACTAACAAGTCTCTCAAGGCTCTCTCTTGAAATCACAAATTTGTAAATAAGTTCTCATATCAAGCGCCATCTTGCCATCTCATTCATTCTTCTCATCGTCAATTAATATAAGCTAATGAAAACAGATTGTATTTAACATTAAGTCAAGAGGTTGGGCTATTAAAACTTTGCATACTTATAATATATATGCTTTAGTCGACCCTTGGATGCTCTCTCAAGAATTCTCACTTTTCATCTCTCAAATATGAAACTCTCTAGATAAGCCAGGACAAGTCTCACGCTTAGTCTCATGTTTAGTAAAGTCTTTTTTCAAAGTCGTTGCCAATTTGTAGCAGCTGACATTTCTCTCTCTTCTCCAGTCCTAGTAAATCCCTAAAAAGGTTGGCTACCATCTTTTTGAGGTGTACTTTGACTTTTGTGAAGAACGTTTTACTGGCTCGATGGCTTCTTGGTCTCCGCGACTCTTGCGATTTGCATTCAAACGGAGAGAGAGCCTAGAGAGAGGCGCCAACAGCTTTGTCCTTGGCGATCTTTGCTTAAGCGCTTCCCTATTGATTCTATTTGAGGGAGCACTCCGTTTCTGTTGATCTATTTCAATTCCTCACCATGAAAAGGACTTCTGCTGGGTGCACTAAAGATGAAGTTGGCTTGCCAAATGTTTGACTTGACTCGACTTATACTCTATGTAATTATAAAATCGAGTTGTAACCTTCATTTCAATATACATATGTAAATTTTCGATGTTAATTAGCCAAAGGGCAATGAGTAATTAATGCGCTAGTGATTTATTAACGCAAAGACCAGACCAGACTAGATCAGACTCTATCTATATAGTGAGAGATAGTGATAAAGATTCAGTATATAATGCATATATGTGGGCATGAATTACGTCTGTGAAATGTTTCGGCATTGTTCGCTCAATGTACGATCAGTTACGGCTTCAACAAAAAAAAAAAACACCCACTATATAGACAGACAATGAAATTATAACAATAAAAAAAAAAGTAATAATAATATGCCGAGGGCCAAAGCTTAATGACTTCTGAAAAGCCGAATGCGAAATGCTCTCTCAGTGGACATTATCAAGTTAAGTCAACTTGAAGAATGTTATAAATGGGCTTGTCTCTCAGCTGTGCAGATGTAAAGTTTCCCCTTCCCCTATATAAACAGCTGATTTTTTTCCTTCTCTTTCCCAGCATAGTGCATATGCCGCCAAATGACAAAAGTGAAAACGACAACAATGGAGAGAGAACGACAACGACAACGACGACGACGACGACGACTACGGTGACGAAAGCATTTTGGCGATAATGGAATGATAAAAGAATGTATATGGTCTTTTTAGGGTTCAGTTTTTTGTTGACAGTTGACACGGTAAAGTAAAGTAAATATCATACAATAAACTAACTCTCTCTCTCTCTCTCTCTCTTTCTCTTTCTATTACCAGGATAAGGGACAGTCTATCTGATGGACTGCGGATGCCCCTGAGAGAAACTTGTTTGTGAGTTTTTTCGGTGTTTTAACTGGTTTTTTTTTTATTTTGTTTTGATTTAAATTAAAAACAAAACAATCTCCAAAGAGAAGACCATACCAAAATAAATCTTCGTTGAGTTTAAACTGGAATAACACGTCTCGCCGTCTCGCCGTCTCTCCGTCTCTCTGGCACGTCTCCTCCGTCATCATTATCGAACATATTTAAGCGCGTCTACGAAAATGCCGCGTTCGCATTTCACTCGAAGGCATTGTCTAGCAATGACGGGCGGATTAGCTGCATTGGCATTGCTGTTGATCTTGTGCATTAGCGCACAATCATCGTCGGGCAAAATCTACGACATTAAAGATCCCGCCGAAGATAAATCCACGCTGGAATTATTGCATGTGGTAAGTCTGTGCAAATCCAACTGGACCAAACGTGACGAATGGAAGGGGGGGGGGGGGCATTGACTCTGAGATACTAGAGATAGAGATGGACTGATAGTGGTGATTAGAATGCGATTAGCATATAAGGAACATCAAAAGAAGAACAATTCTATTTATTCCCCCCATTTCTCTTAAAATGTGTTTCTATTAAAGGCAAACACATTTGTCTTTTGTCTTTAGAAACTGAATTACAGCTGTTAAAATAGACCTAAAGGGTAGAATGTTGATTCAGCTGCCAATATTGAGCACTTACATATTGAAAATATTTGCTTAAATTAGTTGTTACTTAGCTAAGAAGTCTTCAAATCTCGGGATCTATAAAAGACATAACCATCAATTTTGGTATATAGACTTATCTAGTCTGTAGGCAGTTCAAGTGGGCTTTAAAATTTTGCCACGCCCCCTTTTAGATTCGTTTTTAGAAAGAAAAAGTAAATAAAAACCGCCATATTAAAGGTTTTTTTTATATGAAATTTGGTATTTTAAGAGTTGCTACCCATTTACATCAGTCCCTTAAGATTTATACAAATCGTTTGAGAAAAAGCCAAGTTGTAGACATAAAGAACGAAAAGTAGTTAATCGTTTAGTTATTTATGGATCTGCAGCAATTAGCAATGCTATAACTAGTCATTCCAGTTCTTTTAATAGACAAAAGTATTTCAATAAATCATCAAGTTTTAAGAATAAAATTGTTTGTAGATTATGGCATTTAAATGGGTTTATAATATTTATTAAAGTTCTCATTTAGTTTGTTTGTCTTTCGTTTGAGATTAGTTAGAGAGAATCGATGAAAACAAAACATTTTCACAGCCTGCAAACATCTGATTACGTGCTATATTAAATATATATAATTTAAAATAAACATTGAAACGACATTGACATTTACTCTACAACAACAACAGCACGCCAAACAGAATTCTGATGATAACGCAATATAAACAAAAAACCCCAAAAAAAAAAAACAAAAAAAAAATCGTAAAATCGTAAATGATAGCAAAATTTCTTGGTATAACGCTTTGTTCTCTAGCCCTCTCCCTCTCTCCCCCTCTTTAGGCCGAATTTCCATAACAGGGCTGAGCAAAGAAATAGACGCACTTTTTGTATACCCTTTTGTGGATTAAAGTATAAGTAATTATTTTGGCTTGTAACTTGTGACACAAAGCAAAGTAACTCCTTGTTTAGGTAAGGGTATAATATATGATCATAGAATTATGGAGTAAAGGGGAAATTGATAACTACTTATAAATTTTTAAAATTTTACCTATTATGTCATAAAAGGAAATGGATACAATATACAAATTCGACTGAAAAACGTTTCACAAAATGAGCAGAGAGAGAGAGAGAGAGAGATAGAGCGAAAGAAAGGGAGAGGGACTGAGGCAAAGTTATACCTTCTGTCAAAGAGTATTAATTACGACTAGAACTAATAAATTATTGCATAATTCTATGCACGATTCATTCATTTCGAAATAACAAATTTCAACCAAAATAAATAAATAATAATAAAAAAGCGGGTTTTATAATTATACATAATACAATCAATCGACATACACCAAACCAGACGCTTGTCCACAATTTGCGACGCACTTTTGTTACTTTTTTTAATACACTTTCTCAAGGTGGGGTACATTGGGTTGGTGCTCAAATTTTGTAAGTAATGCAGGCATTATTTTATATTTAGATTTAAGCCCGATCGGACTACTATATCCCATAGATAGAGAGAAAGAGAGCAAAAGAGAGTTTATCATAGATAACTTTGTTAGTTTCGTAGGTATTTACCCTACTGCGAAAGGGTCTACACAAGTCGACTTGGCCAAAGTTAAGCCGTCGCTTTGGTTTTTTGCTGAATTTGATTGACTTGGAGAGTTAATTTGCCGGATTCACGGGCGACCTTTGTTTTTGCTCTCCCGTATCAGCTTGTAATTAAAAAAAAAAAAAAAACAAACACAAAAAAAAAATGATAATTGTGTGAAAAAAAAAACTTACTAAACTTGTGTAATACAGAGTGAGGAGGCAAAGGTGGCGAAGGGAGGGAATTGGTTGGCGATTTGTCTTATCAAAAGGCGCGTGTGAAAATAACAAAAAGACGCGAAATAAGGAAGGGAATAGGAGAAGAGGAAATCGGCTAATCGGCTAGTAAAAAAAACTTATTTGTAATTACAGGTATTCCGACATGGGCCAAGAACACCGGCGGATACATATCCCAAGGACCCTCATGGAAATGAGACCTTCTATCCCTTTGGCTGGGGACAAGTAACAAATGTGAGTAACAAAAAAAATAAAAAAACAACAAAAAAACGAAAAACGAGAGAAAAAAAGAAAAATCGTACGACGAAAAGTTCTCCTCGTACGAGTACCAGCTAAGCATTTAAATAAATTGAAATGCAAATGTTTTTCAGAGAAAGTGAGGGAGGGTGAGGAGGAAAAGGGGGGGGGGGGGGGCTGCAATTCTGTGGCAAGTGTTGCATTAACATATACATATGCATATGCTTATGCATTGCAAAAATACCAGGCATTTTTTATTTTATAACATTTTCATCTCTTTCTCTCGCTTTTGATACCATGCACACAAGTTTGTGATGAAATGGTATATCAAGCTTGGCCAAATGTATATAACATGTTAACCTTTAGAGCGTAGATTGTTTGTCCGTATCTGGAGATCTCAGGATCTTTAAGAGTTACAGCCATCAAATTTGGTATGTGGTCTCCGTTAGTCTGTAGGCATAAGAAGTTTCTTGCAAATTTAAGCCACGCCCACTTTTGCCTACGAAATATGAAGAAAAAGTAAATATCTTGCGCAATAATTAAAGTAGCTTAGCTTGCTTATATTTAAATTTCATTAAAATTGATTAAAAGGTCACCGCTAGGAGCGCCAAAGTGCTTAGAATGATATGGTATTACCATGGTCGAGACAACAACTTACTTACTTCATTTATATTTTTCTTGCCATCTCCGTCTGTTTTCCTGATTCGTTGTCTCACGTGCTGTTGGTGCTGTTCCTGCTCTGGTTCCTGCTCCGGCTTCGTCTCTGTCTCCATCTCCGTCTCCGGCTACTGCTGCAATAAATCAACGGGTACGCTCGCTCGCCTCAACTCGACTCCAACACGTTAGAATGGCAAACGCGAACTCTTCAGCATTGGTAGTTGGCTGCGTAAGCGTTATGGCAAATTTCTGGCGCCCTACTACAGTCCAGATGTGAGTACTGCTACTAACGAACCTCGAGAGTCGTTACTGGTTTGGGGGTCTGGGTGGAAGGGGATGGGGCTTGTCTGTCTGATAGTGCGGACATTTACAAATTGCACAGCTCAAGCTCGCTCGCTGGCCCATCACTCAATTCCGTTTTCCTCTTTACGTTTTTTTTTTTTTCTTTTCGTTTCTTTCTCGTTCCCGTTCCCGTTCCCGTTCCGGTTCTCGTTTTTTCGGGGGTTTGGGGCCAACAACCAGTTGGTGCACGCACAGGCAACGGGCGTGCCTCGCACTCATATGACCATGCAAACGGTATTGGCCAGCTTCTTTCCACCCAAAGGCACGGATATGGAGTGGAACAGCAAATATAATTGGCAACCCATACCTGTCTTCTCGCAGCAATTAAATGAGGATACGGTACGTAGCCACCGCCCGGCGTCTCATTACGTTCATTTGTCTTTAAGTTTTCGTTTCCATTCATAATTTTTTATTTTTTTTTTGTAGCTTCTGCTGGTGCGTACACCTTGTCCACGTTATTTCGAGGCCCTGCACGAGGTCTATGAACTGCCGGAAGTCAAGGCGGAGATTGAACCCTATCTGGAGATGTATAAAGAGCTGGCCGAACTCACTGGCCAAGACTTCAAGGAGCCCGAGGATGTGCAATCGCTCTATCTGACCCTTCTCGCCGAACAGGAATGGGGCCTGGAGCTGCCCGATTGGACGCGCAAATATTTCCCCGAGAAAATGCAATTCCTAACGGAGCAGAGTTATGTCTACAATGTCTATACACCGGAAATGCAAAAGATCAAGGCGGGTCCGTTCCTTAAGAAAATGTTCACCGAAATGGTGGAGAAACGGAATGCGACTCTGAAACCGGAGAAGCGTAAACTTTTCATCTATACGGGTCACGATACGACAGTGGTCAATATTCTGTCCGCCCTCAAGGTGTGGGAACGTCAATTGCCACGTTATTCGGTGATGGCTCTCTTCGAATTGCACAAGAATCAAACAACTGGTGATCATTGGGTTGAAATCTATTTCCGTAATGATCCCAAGGGGCCGGCTCAAAAGCTTACCGTGCCCGGCTGCGAGTTCAAATGTCCGTTGGACACGCTCATAGAGTTGGCCAAAGATGTTGTGCCCACTGAGGCAGATGCCAAGCGTTGTGAATCCAAGAATGAAGAGTTCACGGAGCCGCCTCTGCGCGGTCCTTAGAGATGGTTGAAGCAACCAAATTTTTACAGGTGCTATAAATACTCAGGGAGTCTATTTTTTTTTTCCTAGACTTAAGCAAAATCAAATTTTAGCAATAGGCTTTCTTTTGATGTTAAAGTTCATATTTCTCTCTCAGTGTGTGTGTGTGTGTGTGTGTGTGTGCCCAAAGTGAAGTTGCGCCTCATATGGCAGCCAAGTTGGCTCATTTCCGGTTTTGTGGCGTCGTCGTCGTCTGTCATTGCCGTTTGCCCAATAGGGCGACGTTTCCGTTTGTCTTTTGCCAGCCAGCAAACAGCATTGCAAACAACTTTTGCCACTTGTTTAGCCCAGCATCCTTCTTCATATTCCCTCTCTCCCCCTAGCCGTCGTTCTCGCCTTCTCTTTTGCCATCTACCATTTTCCTTTCCCCTTGCTTTGCCAGTGTTGCTCTGCGAGGTGACATTTTTCGCATTGCGGTTTACCATAAACTATTTCATTGGGTTGTCGTCGTCGTTGTTATTGCTCCATTCTTCACCACTCCACCAAAACTCCGGCACTCCACACTCCGCCACTCTTCTTTCCGATGCTCTATTCCTATTTTGTACATTTGCTTCGGAATTAGCCTAAAGAAAGATTCACCGAATCCTCAGAAAGTAATTTTTAAAATGGAAAACTTTCATTTATCAAGAAACTAAAAGTTTAAGGACCAAAATCAGTGTGAATCCTGCAAAATTTGTGTAATTTTCGAAATTAATTCAAACATAATGAAATCATTTTAGAAAGAAATAGAGAAATATAAATTTGTGGCTCAATTAGAACAAATTTTCCATGTAGAATGGGCTAAATTTCATTTAAAACTATTTAAATTTTACGTATTGAAAAGAAACAAGCTAATTGAAACGTGTGGGATAGAAACATATACAGGGGAATGGTGAAACGAATGGAAATTACAAACCATCCCCCAATGAGATAATGGATGCTGCTCAGTGGGTATTAAGTAGGTGGCTGAACTGTGCCCAGTGGGAACAGGTTAATAAATATATAAACAAAGCTAAATTACATAATTAACTTTGAAGTTTGAACTCGGTATTCTTACAATATAATTATTGGCTGTGGCATTTTTTTTTTTGACTAGTTGAATTTCAAGATCAATCAAATAATTGTTGTTTGTTGCAGCGTGGCAAAAAATACGAAAAGGTAAATATTTATTTAGGCTTATCGAAGATTTAGTGTTGGCAAACCCACGAATGGAAAAAGGTTAAGTTGAGTAACTAAGTTTGATCAATTTTTCTTTTTCTGTTTAGTTAGAAAAAAAACCAAAAAAAAAAAATGTTGGAATATGTCAGAATTTCTTTGGCAGAATGTAATACATGATATGTTGTTTCGATTATATATAGATATAGATTTAATTTGGAATTGGTTTTATCTTTCTCTGTTTCTCCTTGATTGTCTGCGGCAACCCATCGAAACTTGCGAAAGACCACGCCATTATGAGATAACGAAATAGAGAGAAAAAGGGAGAGCCTGCTACAATTTGAAAGTCTCAATCTTGAAAATTTTGAAATTTGTTAATTTCCTTTGCTCTTAGCATGGAAGGAGCTGTAAAATTTGACTTTTTTTTAGACGAAAACAAATGAGATCATGAGATCATAAAATAAAGATCATAGGAAACGGAGGGAATATTTTGTAACTGGTTAAACTACTATAACGACTTAATCGTTTGTCTTCGTGCTAATTAGTTATACTTGTCGACATACTTTGCATAATCGGAAATGTTTGCCGCAAACTTCCGAGTCAAATTAATATGAGTTTGGCAAAAGGAAATAGAAATGAAAACAAAAGCCACCATGAAGCATGCTTAAATCAGAGGCTAATGACGGCTGTTCCCTTAACAGACTTTGCATAATCATTAACCCCATTAGAGGCTAATTTGTGGGGAGCATATAGGGCCCGTTTTGGGTTTCTCTTTCTCCTTTTTCCGGCCGACATATGGCCATGACCAATAAATCTACTTAGAGAGCAGCAGCAGAGAAGAAGAAGCCACAAACTGAAGGAAAAACTTTATTAAGGGAAAAACTTTTTTGCCAGCCAAGTGCAAATCTTAGGGTGGAACTTAAATTTTTTATTCCCCGCTCCACCCGCCTCGGCCCCATCCTGCGCTGCACTGCGTCAAGACGAATGCGAAACTTAGACAGCCTTCCATCGCTTAAGCAACTTTCTCTCTCTCTCTCTCTCTCACCTAGCAAATCTCTCTGCGGTTTTTTCTCCTAGTCTGACATTTTTCTGTGGTCAGCTTACTAACGACTTTTCGATACGGACCAAAAAACTTTGCGCTTGGCTTAAAAGATATGAGTAAAATTTGTTGATTGCACTCGGCTCGGCTGAAGTAGGAGGAGGAGAGGAGAGGAGGAGGTGGAGAAGGAGTTGGACTACATACACCTGCAACTAATCCTCTTTCTCTCATGTTCTCTCTTTCTCTCTCTCGCTCTCTCTCGATGTGGCAGGTTGTGAGCAAGTGAGATAGCATGCATATTAATAAGCTGCACAAATGTTTGCCGGCAAACAAAGTGCAGGACCGGGCTTGAGCCTTGCCAGGCCGGATGCCTAGCATCTAGTGCAGTTCAGTCTATTAAAAAGACACAATAGACTCCACTTCACTCCACTTCCCCCAGATCCCCCTTGCCACTACTCCAGTTTCGGCCGGCCAAAACATGTCTGCTGCTATGTAAAAGGGGACAGGAGCGAGTGGAAGAAGGCATAGCTCTTGCTTTGCTTTGCTTTACTTTGCTTTACTTTGCTTTGCTTCATTTCCGAAAGCGACCAAGAGCAAAAACGGGGGGGCCCAGAGGGGCGAAAGTGTACGGACGATTTCTTTGCTCAAAACGGTTTGCAGTTTAGTTCCGCATAAAGCGTAGTCTTCCCTGTAAATTGCATAAATCTTTGTTGGCACTCAGTCTCAAGTATACGGGGGAGAGGGAGAGGGGATGGCGGGTTGGAAAAGTAGTTACTGCTGGGTCCTGCACTTGTCTGGCATGCAGCTGCTTTTGTGTCTTGTTTGTTGCACGTTTCATTTGTCAAAAAAGGTTTAGGAATTTCATTGCCAGGCCCGGCCCGGCCCGGCCCGGCTCGGCTCGGCTCGGCCCTCTGGCGAGAAACATTCACCGCTTCATAGTGAAGGGCGGTGGGCGGTGGTCGTTGGTCGGTGGTCGGCCAATGACGTAAACTGCAGTAAAGGATCCCATTTAAGTGGCAATCGTGGCGATACTACCCCATAATTTGTCCATGAAAATGCAACGAATGCCAGTCTGGTCAACAGATTTAACTCACTTGTTAAGCCTGAGTGCTATTTTATTTAACAAATACACAAGTGTCGAGAGCACAGGAATAAAATTCCCGAAATTACTTTAGAAAATTAAGTGCAATGAAATTCCAGACTTTACATTCGAAAATTGTTTTTGGTTTTTGGGCTCTCATTAAATAAACAAAACATTTAAATGAAGTGAGTCAATATTTATTTTCTCTTGAAAATATCAAAAATTACATAAAAGCATAAAATTCATGCTACCTCTAATAAATTCCACGGGCCACATGGCGTATACGTAACGAATTTTTATAAATTTTGTGTTCAATACAATTAGATTTCTATTTTTTGCTCATTTTTATTTGTTTCATTTGAACACTGAGAAAAAAAATGAGTTTTTCTTTTTATTTGTGGCATCTTAAGGGCTAATTTGTAATGTCCACCCGGCGTATACGTGACGGATTTTATAAAAATTCATTTGGTTAAGCTTTTTTGCTAATCTCTTTTTTAGTTTGCCCTATTCGAAAATAGTGAAACATAATTGAAGCCCTCACTTTTGCTTTTTTGGTCGTCGTAAAGGTAATTTCTGTTGACCACATGGCGGATACGTAATAAATTTTTTTTTAATAGTATGTAGCTTTGTATTGGAATCCATGTTTTGCCTATTTATACTTGCTTCATTTAAAAACAGAGAAAAAATTGCGTTTTTCCTTTTACCTCGGCATCTTAAGGGCTAATTTTAGTGTCCACGCGGCGTATACGTGACGATTTTTATGAAAACTCGTTTGATTAGATGTTTTTTCTAATTTCTATCTTATTTTGCCCTATTTGAAAACAAAGAAACATAATTTAAGCCTTAATTTTAGCTTCCTTAGCTGTCCCGAAGGCAAATTCTGTTGCCCGCATGGCGGATACGTGATAAAAAATTTCAAAAATTTGCTAAAATTGGACCAACAAATAAATTTTTAATACTAGATAGATTGAAGTAGCTCTGTTTTTCCTTTAAATTAATAATTTTAATAAATATTGAAAATGAAATGAAGTTAAATGATTTAAATAAAAAGAATGTAGTCAAAATTAATGTTGATATCTCGATATCTATATAAAATAAAATAAATATATGAATATATATGTAATATATATACATAAATATCTATTTCTTATGAAGACGTTAAAAGCCAGGAGCCATAACAAGGCTCAAATTCAATTTGTTATTGCAAAGTTTTGTTAAAAAATAAGTTGTTTTTAATAAAAGTTTGTCGAAAATAGAAGGAGTGTGAGGGCAAGTGGAAGGGGGCGAAACCTTTTGCCTGCCATAATTGGCAAAGAAAATATTTGACAAATTTTGTGTCTGTGTCACGGCTAAATAATTATGCGCAAACATCGCAAAACTATTGTGAACTTAAAAAGGCTTTTAAGGCAATTTGGCGCTGGCTTTGTTCGACTTGTTTGCTCGCAAAGAAAAAACCTTTAGCTGGCTAAGGGCCAAAGCTAAATGACTTATAAGATACAAATACAAACACACACACACACACACACACCCATGCACACACACAACACACACAGACACACACACAATTGTTATAGGTTGAGTTTTTGTGAGAGCAAATAAAAATTTAAAACTATTTTTAAACGAAATCTGAGCTAAATGCCAACACTAAAAATGTGTAGAAACTTTTGCACACATTTTGTCCAAAAGTAAAACTTTTTTTGTGCTCCGCCAGACAGACAGACATACAGACAGACAGACAGACGGACAGAGAGACAGAAAGACAGTCTGTTAGTTGTTCTTGATGTTGTTGCTGCTGTTACGTATGCCACTTGGGGAATTGTGTAAAGTTTTATAATTATTAGCAATAAATGAGCATTGACAGAGCACTTTTGCCAAGCGACTCCCAAACTCTTCGCTTCGCTCCATGCTCCGCCCTCAATTTAAAAAGTTTTAACTACCCAACAGGCCGGGGCCCAAAGAGACATGAAGAGTGAGAGAGAGAGAGAGAAACACGAGACATGTGGAAATCGGAAATCTACCTAAGTGTATCTCGAATCGTAAGTTTTTGGAATGTTTTTGTTTGCAGCCGAAAAGTAGGCTATGATTTTTGCAAATTAATTTTCACCAACCAAACAGAAACAAAATTGACATTTGCGGGCATTTGCAGCACTGCCAACAACAACACTAACACTAACAACAACAACTGATTAAATTTCCAACACTGTCGAGAGTTTTAGTTGTCAAAAAGTTTATGGGGGGGAAAACTGTTCGTTTTCTAAAATCTAATTAAAACTAGAAAAACAAAAAAATCAAAACAATAACAAACAAAATGAAAACTACAATTTCGCCAAACAACCGACAACAGCAGCAGCAGCAGCAGGAGCAGCAGCAACAGCAGAAAGCAACAGCGCATTCTTCTTCGTCTGCTTCTTCTTTATCTAACGAAACTCCATTTCCCTTAAATGATGATAGCCATGTGGAGTTTCAGTTTGCCGCCGTTGCGGAATACGCAAAGAAGCGTAAAGCAGCGTACAATCAGAGAAACCAATTAAAAATGCCCGAAACCAAGAGAAGAACGGAAAGAAAACCTTTTCGAAGAGCAGGAGGCGGCGGCCAGAAGGAGAGTACATATCAAGAAAATCAAAAAGTAAATCAAGTTCCAAAAAGTCCTGGCGAAGTGTTCATTCACCCATCAACTTCACCAAGAGAAACACAAATAGCAGAATGGTAAAATCATCTAATCATATATTTGAGATATTACTATTAATAGGTGGTCTTAGGTCGGAGATTCTGACAAGCAACTAACAGGTTGAAGGTTTTTTTTTTTAATAAATAAAAACAACTTACAAAGCGCTGGCCATGTATTTGACATGACATTTTGTCTTCTCGTACACGAAATTCCTTCATTTTGTTGGGCGAAAACTTCAGGAAGTATTCTTCCCATTTAGAAATACTTTTTCTAATATTTTTTGGCTTAAAATAAATTCTAGGAAAAGTGTCTCCATGTCTTGTTATTTCATATTTTTTTTTAGAGTTAGAAAAGCTTGCGAAGTATATTTTTTGACCAATCTTTATTGAAAGATTGTGTTTTTGTTTGTTTTTTTTTTTTTTTTTTGACATTCACCGATTCGCTTCACTTTTATAAGAAAAGCCTGAAAACTGTATACCAGAAATTTCCGTATCCGATTTTTGGGTCGTTCGATTTAAATGAAATTCCTCGTCGAATAAGATATTTTTGACTTTAATCAGAGAAACCTCTCTCTTTTTTGACTGATTTTCCCAACTCACTTCTCATAATTTTGTTTGCCTTTTCTAGTTGGCCTAGCATTGAGAGTCGTCTGGCGAGAAATAGCATCCAAAGGTAAGCTCTAGGCCAAGTAGGTGATCACATTTCAGATTCGGTTTTAATTTCAGATATGTCGATAAAGATGCCATAGCAGTGCCCAGCTCGGAGGAGATATGGCAAAGCTATTTGGATGTAAAAGAGGGACGAGTCAACCCAAGGGAAGCCAATTGGCCCATCAGTTTGATGTGCCATCAAAATGCTAATAATGGCGATGATGATCTTCGAGGAAACGCTGCAGAGAATTACACTGGCTCAACGAGGAATTCCCGAAAAAAGGTTAGTCAGGCTCAAAATTATTATTATGAGAACAATCGGGCTGTTAGAGAGCTCCTCAGTTGGGAATTGGCGATTGAAAAGAGAACTGAAGAGCCATTAGATGGATATAATGATGGAGATGCCGATGCCGATGCCGAGGCCGAGGCCGATGGAGATGCCGATGCCGATGACGATGCAGAAAGCGATATAGATGACGAAACGGATATTTCAGCTGAGGATGATGGAATGAAGGATTGGATACGATCAGAATTATTGAATGAACCTCTCAGTGATATTGAGGAATACGATATGCTATTGGATATGGCCCAGGACGAAACGAAACATGATTCCCTATACAAGCTGCTGAAACCGAAGGTCACCATAGAAGAGAGAGAGAATTCGCCAGAACCCAGTGCAGAAGAGGAAGAACAGGAAACGCAGGAAGAGTCCGAAGACAGCGAAGAGGCGACAGAGGAGCATCCAGTTGAAACTGACCCAGAGCAAGAGAAGCCTGAAGATGAAATGCATATGGAAGAGGTCGCTCAGGAGGCAGAAACCATCGAAGTGGAGGCCTCACCAAACGAAGAGTCCTCACCCAAAAAGGAGGAGGAGGAAGAGGAGGCAATTTTGGAAGAACCAATCGGGGAGATTGTCCCTGAAGTGGAAGTACAAGAACCCGAAAAAACAGAAGATGAGCCAATTGCCAAGAAGGAGAAGGAGGATCAGGAGGAAAAGAAGGAAGAAGAGGAAAACGACGAGAAAGAGGAGGAGCAGAAGGAGGAGAAAAAGGAGGAGCAGGAGAAAGAGAAGGAGCATAAGGAGCAAATCCAAGAGTTAGAGCAATACGAATTTCCGTCAGCCGAAGATGAAATGGATTTTGCTTCATTCATTGAAGAGCTCACTACGATCAGCGATCAGCCGAATACACAATCTATCCAACAAGAGGACACAGAGGGCCCGGTAGACCTAGTGGACCTGGTTGACCTGGAAGACCCGGATGATTGCATCATAATCAAAGATAATGATGATAAAGTTGAAAATAAAGACGAAGAGCTAGAGAAAAAAATGGAATTGGATCAGCGAAATGTTGTTGTCCCAGAGCTACCTGAGCAACCTGTTATTTTGAATATCGAAGAACTGGGAATGCTGCCACCGAAACCCACAGATGAGACGGCCCACCAGGATTGGCTACAGGAATGCAGTCAAAAGATTACCGAGCAATTGCAGCAAATCGCCATGTCCGTGGCAGCTCCTACAAAGGACGAGGATATCGATTACGAGATGGAAATCTCCAAGGAGCAACTAAAGCCATCCGTCATACGACCTCCGCACGTTAAGCATACAGCGTGGCAGAATAAATTTGTCCTAATGCTGGACGATTTCGAGGACGATGTCCTGCAGAATATGACCGAGTTTCGTGATCCTCAAGCCAAGCGATTGCGCAGCAAATGGTATGCCCAGTGCAGCAAAACCGTTGTCGATCTGCGTCGCACCTTAATGTTGCCGGCTGTGCCCCATCCGGTGAATGAGCGTTTGCAAAAGATACGCATCCTGCGACGTCCTCCCAAGCGTAGAGAACCCTTTAGCCTGTGCATCGATATGAAATATGTGCGAAGCTTTTGCACATTGCAACTCAAACGGCAATTGGACCTGATGTCCCTGTTGAGGGTTTTGGACAATTCGATCTATTGCCCCGATATCGATGTCCTGCAGAAGCGTTACGAGGCCGCACAATTGGCCTGGCTGTGGCGGGATGGCACGGTTATGATCATCAACGGACGTAGCCAGAAAACGTTGGCCGAAACCCAAAGGGAATTGATGTCCCGACTGCTGGGCATAAGGAAAATGCTTTCGTCCGCCCAACATTGTCACAATGTTACCTATTTGCGGTTGACTTTCCATGCCCAGTATCCCTGGAAGATCGATTTGAACGAGTTCACCAGGGCTCTGGTACTCAGTCCGGAGCCTCTTCAGGGTACCGATAGCCGTTATGTCTATTATGTGAACAAGGCTTTGCCTGGAGTGGCGGCACGTGTCTTTGAATCGGGTGCCATTGCCGTTTATGCCATGAGTCCGGCTCAGGCCGATCAGATGTTCGAATGTCTTTATACCACAACTTCCAAGTATCGCAAAACGGAGACGACAACAATAACAACACCAACACCAACAAATGTGGCCACTAATGAAGCCAAGAGATGGTGAGTGCTAAACAAAAAATGGTCATAACTTTGGTTACGGGGCTCGGGCGGAAGGTTCCATTCGAAGAGACATTCGTTATAACCCAATAAACATTTGTCTTCGTGAACCTAACCTAACCACTCTTTTTTTTTTTTTGTTTTTTTTTTTTTTTTTGTAAACAAGCTCTTAACATTAAGAGAAACCGAAAAGCTTTCGCTGAATGGAAGTTTGTCCTTCTGATAGCAAGAGAGAGAGAGATAAGCTTTCGCTCTCTCAGTTTCTCTTTGTAGTCGTAAATGTCTCTTTTGAATTTGTTTTGTGAATCTGCTCTCCGTCTCCTCTTTCAGCTTATGGGTTAAAGTTACATGGATGATGCCTTTTGGTATCTCTGCAGGATACATGGCAGAAACGAAACGGAACGGAATTTAATTCATAACTTAAGTGGTGGCGTGTGTCCTCAGCCGTATATAGCCAAGGTTAAGTGTGGCGGCACACGTCACTCTTTCACAGAAGTCCTGCTTCTGTCCTTAGCTCGGCTTTGCTTTGTGTGTGTGTGTGTGTGTGTGTGTGTGGGAGTTGCTTTTATCTTTTTTTGTTGCTGCTTAAGCACGAATTTTTGATTAGGGTTTTTCGGTGCAATGCTGCGTGAGGGGACAAGAAGCAGGAGGGGCAGGAGGAGCAGAACGAGGGATAACTATAAACAATAGCTTGAAAGTGGCAGAAAAGAGCTATGGTAATTTGAACTTTGCTTTTGTCTCTTGCTCTTTCCATTCCATCCCATCCCATCCCATTCTTCCCTCTCCTTTTTTAACAAATTAAGCGAAATGATACCACAAAAACCGCTACGAAAAATTTACAGTAAACAAACCACAAGCTGGCATAATTAAACCTTGTCACGCCCTCTCCGCACCCCGCATCCCCCACCCACCAAACACTGACCACTCTCGGCACTCGGCGAATGATTTGCATTAAAAATTATTTTCGGGTTGGTCATTTGTTTCTACTGAACTTTTTCGTATCTTTTTTTTTTTTTTTGTTTGGGGGTGACCAAAGCCAGAGAGACTTAAAAAACAATAAAAAAAAGAAAAACCAAAAACCTTTTTAATTCACACAACACGTTTTGCTTCTTTGTTTTTGGTTTTGGTTTTGTTTTGTTTTGGTTTTTTTTTTTTGACGCCAAAAAAGTAATTCAAGCAATATTGTGACAATCAAAAATGCAAATGTTACCACGTGGTTAGACGTAGGGAAACGCCGCGGCGTATAAAATTGGTAATACGCAAAATCCTAGAGAAATCTTCAAATAATCGAATTTAGTCAAATCATATCCTTGAGGATTTTTGCATAAATTTCCCTTAAAGAAATGGTGGGGGGGGGGGGGGAGAGAGTCCTGATTGCCAGTCCATGATGGTCCTCCATAGCTATTAATCATATTTCCATAATTTGTTTAGACTAATTAGTGAGCAGAAAACAGAGCGCACAAGACAGAGGTCCTGGGGAGGCATCCTAGATAAGCAAAGGTTAAAAGTTCATAAAGTCAGTTCGGGTAATTTATTGAAAATATATTTTGGGCTCCATTTTGCGGCCAATTTAAATTATCTTATGTAGCCATTTCAACTTCTATATTCGATCTTTAAGAGATTAAAAAAACAATTATAATATGTATTGTTGAATTTAATTAAGATCCCAAATCATCCACAATATACTGGCAAATGGAGTCTACCTTCTTGCTTAATTCTTGCTTATGCGGATCACATCATGTGAGGCAAAAACAAAATACACGTAACACGAACATTAACTCGTTCATTTGCTTGTGACATTTGCATCCAGGTACATACATATGTACATATGTAGATGCCTTCTCGGCTCCTTTTCGACGCCTTTCATCCTTCCTTCCTGCCTTCTCAGCAGCGGCGTCACTGTCAAACAATTAATGACATGTGGCTCTGGCCATTATTCAACAATTTTCGTTGTCGCCGAAAAAAGAAAAAAAAAAAACGAGAAGAAAACAGAAGAAAAATAAAGATAAAAAACATTTTACAGGTAACATTTTACAACAGGCTACAGAGAAAATGAACTACGAGAATTTTGAGTTGCTTATATTGTTATAACGAAGTTCATATGCCCTTACCCCAGGTGGGGGGTAAGCTTGTTCCAAATTTCTTGAAGGCATTTCCCTCGTCGTCTCTCTCTCTCTCGTTAACTCACTTTGGCGTCAGCTTTGACTGCCAGGGCTGGACCGAGTGGGATGGTCCATTCGCATTAGATATAAACCATTTTGAGTGTCCCAACAATTGCTTAATACTCTCTCAGCAAGTGTAGTGAAAACCAGCAACAAGAAACAGGCAAACAAGGAAACACAGATTAGAGCATAAAAAGTCATTACATTTTTGGCGGAGAAACATACACACATGTATGTATGTATGTACATAGGGTGCGTGTGTGTATGTGTGTGTGTGTGTGTGCTCTGGAATGTTTTTGCTGCCATGTTTCACACTTCATACCTGTTAAATAACACGCCAGCTTCGTGTTGTATGGAACTTATGTACATATATACATACATATATGAGGAGAGAGTATATAATGGGGGAACCTTCTTAGACTGTTTTTGGAGGTGGTCTTACATATGAAGATGGATATGTATGCATGTATGTATCTACAAATGGATGTACTCGTATGCCATGTGGCCTGGTTTGCTATGCTTTTTAATGGATATAACGCAGTTGGTCAAGGTTTGACTTGAAAACCTGGGATTTTTATAATGCAAAATTCGTGTAGTGTCATCCGTTGTCAGGCTCTCGGTCCTCAGACGAGTTTGCTCTTGCGATAACAAATGGTAAGCCCACCCCCGTAGCCCTACCAGACGCTCACCGACAGAAGGGCTTTGGACCAAAACAGGGCAAAGTTTTAATTATTTAGACGTCAAGCCGCAGTTTTTGGGTTTTTCGAATGTGTGACTATTCGCAGAGATGAAGTTGGCTCCGCCATTTGGGTTTTTCGTAATTAAAAACTAATCAAATTAACCGTTTCCAGGTAACCTCAACGTACATACAAACATACATACATACATACATATGTATGTATGTACATATGCGGCGCGACGACTATTGCTTTGGTTTGTTTGTTTTCCCCTCGTAAATTCATTTACAATTTTAAATGACAAGTTGGTTGTTTCATGTACATAGAACATGTTAAAGTTGCATTGTTTTTGAAAAGGAGTCAAAAATTACATACATACATACATACATATGTACATATAAATAACTTCCCACTCTTATCGTCCACATGGAAAATTCATTGGAATTGATCTCGTTGCATGCAGAAAATTCCAAGATTTAGTAATTGGCGCAATTGAGAGAGAGAGAGAGAGCCAATCATCTCTCTCACCACCTCTCACTCTACCGCTGCACAACTCCCGCACTCACCCACACATGCACCTTCATACATGCTAGCTAGTACCAAAGAGTGTGCCTACGTGACTAATTGTAAGTAAGTGAGAGAGGGAGCTCAGTTCATTGGGAGAGCAATTCTTACACTTTCTACCGTTCTTCGCTGGCGCTAGATAAAAAAAAGTGAGAGAGAGAGTAAAAGGGAGCACAATGCGGTGGGAGTGTGTAAAACTAGGGAGACGCGTCAGTTGTTATAGCTGCATCGCGCCGTTTAGTTCGACTCGTCATCCGCCGAATTGATAATGCAAATACTTATTGGGTAAGTAGAATTCTTTAAAATATAAATTGTTGATTTTTATTCGGGTATTTTTTATGCGTTTAATGCAATTATTTGTTGAAGTCTCATTCTCCTTTTGTTTCGTAAAAGAAAAATAAACCAATAATAAATTTCAATACCACTGCTGGAAATATATTTCCAGTTTCCAAGGGTATAAACTAACAGGATTTTAGAACAGATTACAGGATGAGGGGAGCTGCAATTGGAGCAGCATAGCCCAATGGAGAAGTGTAAGCCAGAGGAGCAGGTGCCGCATACTTGGCCAAGATCGGGCTACCAGCCACAGCCAGAGGTGCGGCGGCAAGTGGAGCAGCAACTGGGGCAGCCAGAGGGGCAGCTAGAGGAGCAGCAAGTGGGGCTGGAACGGCGTACTTGGCGATGACTGGAGCGGGTGCGATCACGGGAGCGGTGGCGATTCCATTATAATTTCTGGCAAACACTTGGCTGCTGGTGGCTGTCACAACTGGAGCTGGAGCTGCTACGAGAGCAGCTGGAGCGGAGTAGGCAAGAGGAGCCACTAGACCAGGCTTAGCCAGGGCGCAGCTAGCAACAGCAAGAATGAGAGCAGCCTACATATAAAAGAAAATTCTTATTAGAAATTATTCCAGGAATAATTTTGTCTTTCCATTAACTTACGTATTTGAACATTTTGAGTTTGTGTGGTTGATTGAACAGCTGTGAACTGATTGATATCCAACTACCGTTATCTCCGCCTTATTTATACCTCCAATTATGACTCTGATTCAGTCATTTACCCATCCACCTGTCTACATTTCTTGGTTCATTTGGCATGCCGAAGATGAAGTCACATTTGTATTCAAATTTCAGTGTACAAGTAACGAAAAGTAAAGGTCAGTTTTTGAAGACTTCGACCGATATAAAGTGAAACATAAATTTACATTGTAATGGTTGATCATCCAGAATATTTTTTTTCCTAAAGTCGCAAACTGGACATGAGTTAACTGATTGATAATTAAACGTCTTAATCGCCGCATAAACATGCAGATAACTACCCGATCATTTTTTAAAAAAGATACGGCTAAAGAGTGTATAATTTGCCTTGATCCATTCGCGCTATGGTCTCTTGTAGCCTGACCTTTGCCTACATAATGTGATCTGAATACAAATGGGACTTGGGCGAAAGACTGACTCATAGGCATAGTGAAGACCAAATGTTTGGGGTATAAATAAGGCAGAGTTAACGGTAATTGGGTATCAATCAGTTCACAGCTGTTCAATCAACCACACAAACTCAAAATGTTCAAATACGTAAGTTAATGGAAAGACAAAATCATTCCTGGGAAGATTTCTAATAAGAATTTTCTTTTATATGTAGGCTGCTCTCATTCTTGCTGTTGCTAGCTGCGCCCTGGCTAAGCCTGGTCTAGTGGCTCCTCTTGCCTACTCCGCACCAGCTGCTCTCGTAGCAGCTCCAGCTCCAGTTGTGACAGCCACCAGCAGCCAAGTGTTTGCCAGAAATTACAATGGAATCGCCACCGCTCCCGTGATCGCACCCGCTCCAGTCATCGCCAAGTACGCCGTTTCAGCCCCACTTGCTGCTCCTCTAGCTGCCCCTCTGGCTGCCCCAGTGGCTGCTCCACTTGCCGCCGCACCTCTGGCTGTGGCTGGTAGCCCGATCTTGGCCAAGTATGCGGCACCTGCTCCTCTGGCTTACACTTCTCCATTGGGTTATACTGCTCCAATCGCAGCTCCAATCATCTTGTAATCAGCTCAAATGTGATCGCAACAAATAGTAAAAATAAATTAAAAATATCTAAAATATCATTGGAACTTTACCTGTTTAATTTTTTTCTTTTAAATTGGAATACATTAATTTCAAAAACACTTGTAATGGAAACCCTTAGAGCAATATTTTGAAGTTGTCTAGCCTTGCTTATATACCTTCTGCGTCAATTAATTTCTGATTTTAACTCGATTTGAAGCCCATAAAAATATGGTTTTGCTATGTTGTTTAACGATCACGATGTTGGTCTACATTAATGGAGGATTTTTTCTGCCAATTACCTCTTTTAAAGCTTTTATAACCTTCATGATTATCCTACCATATCTCTTCAGAGACATGTCATGATGGAGACGCAATTAGATTTCCCTGTGGTCCGCCTACAAGAGCGGCTCACATTGACGAGAGTCAACTCAAGATGAGTCTCACTTATTAAATTTAAAAGTTAAGTTTGGCCTTTGGCAAGATTAACAACCAACAACCAACTTTATTTATAGTCATGTCTTCCCAAAAAATTTTATAATTTTTTTATGTACTAAGGGGGATAAGTTAGAAAAACATTGTCAACAATTATAAATAAGTAGCTTCAAATCAGGAAACTCTTTCCTAAGACAGTTCTTGGCCATTTGTTCCAATGCCTAATTTTGTTGGTCACATAAAAGGCTATTTTGGGGTGATCCACCTCCACTTCAAAACAGCTTTATTATTGCAATAGGCAATAGGTAAGTTGAGAACTGGATAGGGCCAAGCTCTACTACTATCTTGTATCTATGATACCACAACTTGCCGTTCCTGAAACATTATTTTAGGCACAATATAAAATTAAAAGATCTTTTTGTATATGTATGTAATTTGCAATTTTTACCAAAATTCGCAGTATTTTTATTTCATTTACACTATTTGTCACGATCACATTTGAACTGATTACAGAAGGAGAGGAGCTGCGGCTGGAGCGGCATAGCTCAAAGGGGAAGCAAAGCCCAAGGGAGAAGTGTAAGCAAGAGGAGCAGGAGCAGCATATTTGGCCAAAATTGGGCTGCCAGCCACAGCGAGAGGAGCAGCGGCAAGTGGAGCAGCAACTGGGGCAGCCAGAGGGGCAGCAATTGGTGCTGGAACGGCGTACTTGGCGATGGATGGAGCAGGTGCGATCACGGGAGCGGTGGCGATTCCATTGTAGTTCCTGGCAAATACTTGGCTGCTGGTAGCTGTCACAACTGGAGCTGGAGCAGCTACGAGAGCAGCTGGTGCGGAATAGGCAAGAGGAGCCACTAGACCAGGCTTAGCCAGGGCGCAGCTAGCAACAGCAAGAATGAGAGCAGCCTACATATAAAAGCAAATTCTTATTAGAAATATTTCCAGGAATAATTTTGTCTTTCCATTAACTTACGTATTTGAACATTTTGAGTTTGTGTGGTTGATTGAACAGCTGTGAACTGATTGATACCCAATTACCGTTAACTCTGCCTTATTTATACCCCAAACATTTGGTCTTCATTATGCCTGTGACTCAGTCATTCGTCCAATCGCATCCACTCTCAAGTCCCATTTGTATTCAGATCACATTATGTAGGCAAAGGTCAGGCTACAAGAGACCATAGCGCGAATGGATCAAGTCTGTTTACGATATTTCAAGTCGATTTTTACAGTTATTTACCTGAGTCAATTTTAACAAACAACAATCCAAACGTCTATTCAAAGTCCAAAAATAAATCTTTGTCTATTCACATCGCACAATACTTAGAAGCTACTTCCAAGCTTACTAGATTTACCTAAATAAAAAGGAACAAATTCTGTAGAATAGATTGCTAGTATAGTTTATGTTTCACTTGACTTGCGCCTAAAACTTCCGAATGGCAAGTTCCGAAACTGACCTTTACTTTCTGTTAATCGTGAATTACAATTTGAATACAAATGAGACTTCATCTTCGGCATGCCAAATGAACCACAAAGTGTGGGTAGGTGGATGGGTGAATGACTGAGTCACAGCCACATTGAAGACCCATTATTGGAGGTATAAATAAGGCAGAGATAACGGTAGATGGATATCAATCAGTTTACAGCTGTTCAATCAAACACACAAACTCAAAATGTTCAAATTCGTAAGTTAATACAAAAACTAAATGATTCTTAGGAAGATTTCTAATATGAATGTTCTCTTATTTGTAGGCCGTTCTCATTCTTGCTGTTGCCGGCTGCGCCCTGGCTAAGCCTGGTCTTTTGGCACCCATCGCTCCTCTGGCCTACTCCGCACCAGCTGCTCTCGTGGCTGCTCCAGCTCCAGTTGTAACAGCCACCAGCAGCCAAGTGATTGCCAGGAACTACAATGGAATCGCCACTGCACCAGTCATTGCGCCCGCTCCAGTCATCGCCAAGTACGCCGTTCCAGCCCCAATTGCTGCCCCACTTGCGGCTCCACTTGCAGCTCCACTTGCCGCCGCACCTCTGGCTGTGGCCGGCAGCCCGATCTTCGCCAAGTATGCCGCACCTGCTCCACTTGCTTACACGTCTCCCTTGGGCTACGCTGCTCCTCTGAGCTATGCTGCTCCCGCCGCAGCTCCTCTCCTCCTATAAACAGCTTTTCTGTGATTGTGTTAAATAGCTTAAATAAAATATTAATATGAAAAATATCTTTTTATGTATGTAACATATTTGAAATGTAGAAAATCGGTTGAAAGAGTCCTAAAGGAAGGCGTAACTTACTTTTAGTAGATTTTGTAAAAGTAAGGATCAAGTTGTTTTTTTTTTATGTTAGACTTAAAACAGGTTTAGCTTTTGCAATGAATTAAGCTGATGAAAGAAAGAGCCTTCGCGTTTGTAAAAGGATTTTGATGTATTTGACAAATTTGTTTGTGTACTTCTGGCAAATGCCAAAAATAAGGCGACACCATACACTATTATGACCGTTTTGGGCAAAAGGCCAATTCGGTGGGAATTCGTTAATAGATTATTGCGCAAAATAACGTTTATCAAAATGGATACCTAAGACAACCCATTAAAAATACCAAATAAAAAAATATAGAAAAAGAAATGCCAAATTATATATAGAAGTTCAATGGCTCTTGCCGAATAACAAACGATAAACGTGATATAGTAATTCTATCCGATCCAGAGAGTCAAAAACGGGAATAGACCCGATTAAATCTCTTCCCAATGCGTTATCGATTACATTTGTCTATGTCGGCAAAGGGACAAAGTGAGTCAACTGTACCTCAGGTTGTCCCCCATATACATATGTAGTAAGCTCATTAGCTCCAGCATAAACAACCAAAGGCTTCTGCCTCCAGCGGCAACACTTGCTCGGACTCAACCCATTCGAAATATTCGAAATGCACATCACATAGAGCCCTACAAATAATTTACATCGCTGAAAGCGATTGAATGCGCGTGACATTAAAGAATGTCCAATAATGGTTTGTTTTTATGTCAGGGCAGAGTTGGATATATACATATATATACGAATATCGTATATCGTATGTAGGCAGTATAATTAATACAAGGTCGTCCATGCGGCGACACCTTGAAATCCATGTTCGAAATTTCCAGGTGGTCCACCTTGCTGAGGGCTGTAATTAATTAGAGAGTGAGAGGGAGAGAAATGCAGGCTATGCAGCCGACTTCATGAATAATGCATTTCTGTAGGATTGGATTAATCTTCATTTATTTTCAAATTAAAGTTAATGGAGTAGTTAAACGTGGACGAGCAGGCAAAAATGCATTTCAATATGCACAAAATATCCTAGATTCACTGTAAACCCTATAATGGACAATTCCTTAACAACTCAGGAATGTTCTTCCTGTTCTCCCCGAAGTCAACTAATTTTATTACCTTCTTGTTTAAACTTAAACACAAATTTAATATTTACATTTACACAACTAAAACGATGGACGACTTTGAAAAATCGACAAAGTTCAAGCAACTGTTCCTAGAGTTCCCAACTGGGAACAGGCTATAGGCCATAAATTTCGCCAACATTACCAAAAGGTCTCCATGAAATATTCCAAACTCAAGATATCCTGTCTTAAAGGAAAAAAATCTTAGACAAACATAAAGAACATTTGATTTTTGCAAAATTTTCATACATTTATTTAATTAAAACTATTTACTTGATTATAGGAAAAGAGGTGCCGACACACCATAGCTCAATGGAGCAGTGTAAGCAAGAGGAGCAGGTGCCGCATACTTGGCCAAGATCGGGCTACCAGCCACAGCCAGAGGAGCAGCGGCAAGTGGAGCAGCAACTGGGGCAGTCAGAGGGGCAGCCAGAGGGGCAGCTAGAGGAGCAGCAAGTGGGGCTGGAACGGCGTACTTGGCGAGGACTGGAGCGGGTGCGATCACGGGAGCGGTGGCGATTCCATTGTAGTTCCTGGCAAATACTTGGCTACTGGTGGCTGTCACTACTGGAGCTGGAGCAGCCACGAGAGCAGCTGGTGCGGAGTAGGCCAGAGGAGCGATGGGTGCCAAAAGACCAGGCTTAGCCAGGGCGCAGCCAGCAACAGCAAGAATGAGAACGGCCTACAAATAAGAGAACATTCATATTAGAAATCTTCCTAAGAATCATTCAGTTTTTGTATTAACTTACGAATTTGAACATTTTGAGTTTGTGTGGTTGATTGAACAGCTGTAAACTGATTGATATCCAGCTACCGTTATCTCCGCCTTATTTATACCTCCAATAATGGGTCTTCAATGTGGCTGTGACTCAGTCATTCACCCATCCACCTACCCACACTTTGTGGTTCATTTGGCATGCCGAAGATGAAGTCTCATTTGTATTCTAATTGTAATTTACGATTAACAGAAAGTAAAGGTCAGTTTTGGAACTTGTCATTCGGAAGTTTTAGGCGCAAGTCAAGTGAGATCTATTTTGCAGAATGTGTTCCTTACAAACATAAGAAATCTAATTGGATTTAGATAAACAATTATTTATGAACTTTGCATAGACGTTTGGATTGTTGTTTGTTAAAGGGTCCAAAAAGTGACTCAGTAACTGTAACTGTAACTGTAAAAATCAACTTGAAATATTGTAAACAGACTTGATCCATTCGCGCTGTGGTCTCATGTAGTCTGACCTTTGCCTACATATTATGATCTGAATACAAATGGGACTTGGGCGAAAGACTGACTCATAGGCATAGTGAAGACCAAATGTTTGAGGTATAAATAAGGCAGAGTTAACGGTAGTTGGGTATCAATCAGTTCACAGCTGTTCAATCAACCACACAAGTTAAACATGTTCAAATACGTAAGTTTGGAAAGAATGATCCTTAAAAAGGTGATAGTAAGTCTTTTCCTTTTTATTGGCAGGCCGTTCTCATTCTTGCTGTTGCCAGCTGCGCCTTGGCGAAGCCTGGTCTGGTTGCCCCTCTGGCCTACTCCGCACCAGCTGCTCTCGTGGCAGCTCCAGCTCCAGTTGTGACAGCCACCAGCAGCCAAGTGTTTGCCAGGAACTACAATGGAATCGCCACCGCTCCCGTGATCGCACCCGCTCCAGTCCTCGCCAAGTACGCCGTTCCAACCCCAATTGCTGCCCCTCTAGCTGCTCCACTTGCCGCTGCTCCTCTGGCTGTGGCTGGTAGCCCGATCTTGGCCAAGTATGCGGCACCTGCTCCTCTGGCTTACACTTCGTCTTTGGGCTATGCTGCTCCAGCAGCAGCTCCTCTTATCCTGTAATCAGCTTGATTTGTGATCGTGACAAATAGTGCAAAAAGAACCATACTGGAAAATGCGAATTATATACATATTTAAAAAGAAAATCTGTGTTTTTTGTTTATTTTTATTTTGTGCCAAAAATAGTGTTTGAGGAACACCAACTCATGGTGTCATACTTGAAAGATGTTGTGCTCGAGAGTATTCCAATAATTGCATTAACATGTTATGGTAGATCTTGGTTTATCTAGATCTTAACTAAGCAATTGATGCCGATATTCCATTGGCAAACGACAAGGATATTTTTAACATGTTGTCAGTTCTCGAATTGTAAAAATAACATTCCCTTGAGGTGTCGATGGACCATTTAAAACTCGTAAGTCTATAAAGAACTTGCTGTGGCTCAGGCAACAAAACGATTTCCTGATATCAACGAGAAACGTTCTTTTAAAATGACTTCTTAAATAAACTAGCGAAAACATAGGCTTACCTTCGTAAAAAATTAGATACCCAGTCAATATATTTGGATCTAGAAACCGATTTGTATCTTTTGAAAGGACATATCGTTTATCATGTACATTCTGGCAGATTCATTTCTATTGGCGCCTTGTCTTAAATTTTATTCATTTATTTCCATTTTGCTAATTTCAGCCATTGGGGAAAAAACAAATCTTAACAGGGCAGATTCAAGAACGAACTCTGTACCAGAGAGCTGAATGAGGATCATGGCCACTATGTCATGCTAGAGAATTCCCATGAGGAATCTGTCTTAACACTAAAAAAACAATGGTAAAAAAGCCGCAAATGTAAGTGAATTTAATATTTTAACTTTTATGAAAGTAAAGTCGAGTCAATTTTATGAAACTGAAAAGTTATAAATAGGGTAAACGAATTCAAAGCATTGCTCAAAGTATTTTTAAGCCAAACTGACCTTGAACCGGCCAAAGCAAAGGTTTAATACATTGCAAAAAGATCGCCAAAAACAAACAGAGTAAACGGTTTTGCTTGAAAAATACTAAAACAAGTTAAATTCTCGTGAAATTTCAGATACTTTATATTTATTTTCCCTATTTAAGAAGACCGATTACAGAAAAAGAGGAGCTGCGGCTGGAGCAGCGTAGCTCAAGGAAGAAGCATAGCTCAATGGAGCAGTGTATGCCAGAGGAGCAGGTGCCGCATATTTGGCCAAAATTGGGCTGCCAGCCACAGCCAGAGGTGCGGCGGCAAGTGGAGCAGCAAGTGGGGGAGCTAGTGGGGCAGCAAGTGGCGCTGGAACGGCGTACTTGGCAATGACTGGAGCGGGTGCGATCACGGGAGCGGTGGCGATTCCATTGTAGTTCCTGGCAAACACTTGGCTGCTGGTGGCTGTCACAACTGGAGCTGGAGCTGCCAAGAGAGCAGCTGGAGCGGAGAAGGCCAGAGGGGCGATGGGTGCCAAAAGACCAGGCTTAGCCAGGGCGCAGCCAGCAACAGCAAGAATGAGAACGGCCTACAAATAAGAGAACATTCTTATTAGAAATCTTTCTAAGAATCATTCAGTTTTTGTATTAACTTACGAATTTGAACATTTTGAGTTTGTGTGGTTGATTGAACAGCTGTGAACTGATTGATATCCAACTACCGTTATCGCTGCCTTATTTATACCTCCAATAATGACTCTGATTCAGTCATTCACCCATCCACTTATCCACACTTTGTGGTTCATTTGGCATGCCGAAGATGAAGTCACATTTGTATTCAAATTTCAGTGTACAAGTAACGAAAAGTAAAGGTCAGTTTTGAAGACTTCGACCGATATAAAGTGAAACATAAATTTACATTGTAATAGTTGATCATCCAGAATATTTTTCTCCTAAAGTCGCAAACTGGACATGAGTTAACTAATTGATAATCGCTCTGTTTTTGTTTACTCTCTTCTTTTACAACTAAATTGACCATTTCATATTGTATATGCTATACAAATTGGACAAAAACGTAGACTGAATGCATTTGTACTCTGGTCTCTTGTAGTCTGACCTTTGCCTACATAATGTGATCTGAATACAAATGGGACTTGAGAGTGGATGCGTTTGGACGAATGACTGAGTCACAGGCATAATGAAGACCAAATGTTTGGGGTATAAATAAGGCAGAGTTAACGGTAATTGGGTATCAATCAGTTCACAGCTGTTCAATCAACCACACAAACTCAAAATGTTCAAATTCGTAAGTTAATGGAAAGACAAAATTATTCCTGGAAAGATTTCTTATAAAAATTTTTTTTTCATATGTAGGCTGCTCTCATTCTTGCTGTTGCCGGCTGCGCCCTGGCTAAGCCTGGTCTGGTTGCCCCTCTGGCCTACTCCGCACCAGCTGCTCTCTTGGCAGCTCCAGCTCCAGTTGTGACAGCCACCAGCAGCCAAGTGATTGCCAGGAACTACAATGGAATCGCTACCGCTCCCGTGATCGCACCCGCTCCAGTCATCGCCAAGTACGCCGTTCCAGCCCCACTTGCTGCTCCTCTAGCTGCCCCTCTGGCTGCCCCAGTTGCTGCTCCACTTGCCGCTGCTCCTCTGGCTGTGGCTGGTAGCCCAATTTTGGCCAAATATGCTGCTCCTGCTCCACTTGCTTACACGGCTCCATTGGGCTATGCTTCTCCTTTGAGCTATGCTGCTCCAGCCGCAGCTCCTCTTCTCCTATAAACAGTTATCTAAGACCATGACAAATATTGAAAACAAATTAAAAATTTCTAAAATTATATTAATAATGTTAAAGTTATTGAACTATTTGTTGATGTTAAGTTCCAAATTTGTTGGTTAGATTTATTGATTAAGATGGTTAGACCAGTCTAGTCTATTGACTTGTTCAATCATTTTTTCTGCTGTGCATTACAAACATTTGACTTCGTGTAAACAAAGTCATTGAAATGGTTTTGGTGTTTATGTATTTAAGTCTTTGAGTCTCTTTTTTCTATGCGACAATTTTGCATTGTAAGGAAAAGAAAGGATTAGACAAAATTGGCAAATGATCGTTTGTTGTATGCACTAAACCCAGGAGAACAAATGAAATGAATGTGGCATAGACCACTTTAACAAAGTTATACAAATGTAAATCTACTTTCACGTTTAACAAATTTGAGTTAAACGATTGATGATTGATTGATTGATTGATTGAAATAGATGTAAAAGTAATTGAAAACTTAATAAGGGAGATGGCTACGAGGCAACGAATGAATGCATGCAATAGATATAATTGACAGTTCTGACGTGGTCGGTCGGTGGGTGAGTGGGAATTGCCTTAGGTGTGGGGTGGGGTGTGAAGCAATTCAATTAACACTCGATCTAATAATAAACTGAACACTGAGAGTCAGTTGTGTTCCTACCTGGGGCAGGGTATCGGCAAGTCGTTGCCATGGTATAGCTAAGAGAATTTCGTGTCTTGGGTTTTTATGGCACGTGCTTGCAATACAAAATTTGGCCAAGTTCCACAAATGTTTCGACAAGTTTTCTTATGGCTATATATATGGCTTATATTATTGAAGTGTTTTATTGTTTTAACTCTTGTGTAATATGTCCAAGAGTATTCTATCTACAGAGACAACTACAAGATGTTGGACTAAGAAAATTAGTAGGTAGACAGAAAGGTTTATGATGTGGCCAATTTGTATGGCACATATTTCCTATGTATGACCTAATTTCTTTTGCCTATTCAAAGTGTATTTGCATGGCATCCATTATATTTTTATTGCATATGTACGTACATATATATTATTTTGACTATGGATGGAAATCAATGGGTTGGAAGTGCCCTTCGGGTTTTTATTCATTTGTTTTTGTGTGCTGCCCTTGAAAGACCTACCACAATTACACTGGGCCAACTATGACGTGGTTGGCATTTTAATTAGCCAACAATTTTGCGAGTATAAATATGCCAGGTAGTGGCCCGAAGTGTTATCAGTTAGCAATTCGCTTTTCAATTGACACAGTCAAGCCAAATTCCTCAACAAACCAAAACATCATGTTCAAATACGTAAGTGAAGTTGGTAAACATTTCGTTTGGGCTTGCCAACTTTAATGGGTATCATTCGCTTTGTTTAGGCCGTTGTCATCTCTGCTCTGTTGGCCTGTGTGGCTGCCAAGCCTGGCTTACTTCATGCTCCACTTGCCGCGGCAGCTCCTCTTGTGGCATCTGTTCCTGTACCGGTACCAGCTCCTATTGTGACAGCGGCAAGCAGCCAAGTGGTGAGCAGGACTTTCAATGGCCTTGCAGTTGCTCCAATTATCAGGCCTGTGGCTCCAGTGGCTCCTTTGGCTGCTCCGGTTGTGGCTCCAATTGCGGCTCCCTTGCCAGCTCCGGTGGTAAGAGCTGTGGCTCCAATTGCTCCACTGCCAGCTCCAGTTGTGGCTCCTTTGCCAGCACCGATTGTCAGAGCTGTTGCCCCTCTGCCAGCTCCAGTTTTTAGGGCTGTGGCTCCAGTTGCTCCTTTGACTGCTCCCGTTGTCAAGCCATTAGCTCCACTTCCTGTGCCTTTGGCCTATACTCCTGGACCAGCTCCTCTGGCCTACGCTCCTGGACCAGCTCCTCTGGCTTATGCACCTGGCCCACTGGCAGCAGCTCCAGCTTCTCTGGCCTATGCTCCGGGTCCTCTGGCTTATGCTGCAGCTCCATCTCCAGTTTTGTGGTAAATAATTGCCCTCAAAACTTTTCGAGCAAACGTTGTATACATACATGTCACATGACTGATAGCCTTTAATAAAAACATAAAATATGCATATATCAAGAAAATTTTATTTCAAATAAATTTGAATTGAACATTTCGAAAAAGAAGAAGAAATAGTAGAAAATGTAAAGAAAAACCAAACAATTTTCGTCTACAAAAAGAGATAATTTAATAATCAAATTGGATTTCCAATCAGTAACGTGTTGAAACTTTTCCAATATCAATTTCCAGTTCGAATTATAATTCTAAATTTCGTTTCTGCTTTAATGCTGTTACACTGATAAACCATTATTTTGCTCATTAGTATACTAGTATTTAGTAGTGTAGTAGGGAAGTAGGGAAATTATCTGTTGGTGTGTACACACTGAAAATCTGCAATCAAAACAAAACATAAAAAGAGATGGCGATCAAGCCAACGAAATGACAAGCTCAATTAGAAACACAGGTAAAATAAATCTCAATGTACGAATTGCTTTACAATATTAATGATTACTGAGTGATTATCCCGTTAACATTTATTTTCAGTTTTCAATAAATAAAGATAAGAGTTTCCGAAGGTTTAAGGGCAGACCGACAATGGGAGAAACTTTGCCCTTCGAATTGGATGGATACTCAAATCCTTTACGAATGCGCATTAATATTATTGATGTCTCAATGAAGAATATCTTTTCAATATATACCATATACATACCATGTAAGTGGAGGATAAAATTTAATATTAAAGTTTCTTCAACGAACTGGGAAACTTAAACAGTAAAGAGATAAGAGCCCTCCTCTCCTCTTCGTACCACCATTCGTTTCGGCGTAGTTTGTGGGGGAAGAATTTTTAACAGCAGCGCAAACGCAGCAAAGTTTATCCTCAATTAAACTTTTTGTTGTTGCGTAAAATTGCGCAAAATGTGTTTTGGATGGTGGAAAGAGAGTAAGGGGGAGTGCTGGAGTCGAGTGAGCATGTGTGTGATAGGCCATACGTCAGGAGGTTCGCTGCCTATCCTTTTGGTTTGCCACCGCCCCCCGTCGCAGCCTCGCAGCCTCGCACATCCTGGCATTGCCTTTTCGTAGCTCTCTCTCTCTCTCTCCCGTATATCTTCATTTGTTGGCTTAACTTTTAATTCCATATTGCCTTAATTTTCGTCTGGTCGTTGTCTTTTTGTTCATTTTGGCAAATTTTTCGTTAATTTTGCTCCTTATCAAAACCCTTTTTGGCTTTTCAGTCTTAGGAAATTCTTTAGCCTGCCTTCATCACATGCTGTGTATTAATTTAACGCATCATTTGCGTGCCTCTTTTTAGTATAACCTGATGAAAAGGCCTAAATCATTCGAGAAAAAGTGCACAGAAAAGTAACTGTTTCGTATAAGTGAACTCTATATCATGAAATTTTAATTGAGAGTTATAGGTCTAAGGCAATGTTGGTGAGGAACTTGACGAGAGCCTGTGATTTGCAGCATTTCATTCATTTGCGATGAATTTAGACTCTCCTTCATGCTATCTAAATCTCCAATGGGCAATAAGGTGTCATTTTGGCTGATGATAACCAACGTACCAACTCCTAAAAGTATGCATTATGCTTTGATGAGATACCGAGACTGTTTCTGCTAGTTAAGGACGAAAGCTGCATGCTGTAGAGCAGGATTTAGGAGTAAGACAGCTTCATCAGCAACCAATATGCATGACTATCACCTTTCACTCAAAACTCTCCCTCTCTTTCAGTATGTGTGTCTCTCTATCTGCCTGCATAATATCACACTAAATCAATGCACACTAAACCCTCAATCAGGCTTAATCTCAGCATCGACAAAATCCTCTCAATTGACAGGCGAATCGAAACGGAAATCAAATAGCGTACCTGTGACAGGGCGCCAAAGCCTTTTTCATTTAAATGTGTGGTGGGGTTGGGTGGGGGGCATAGGATTTGTATTCTATTATTTCTTTATTTTAAGCTCTATGGCATTCCAATTGTATGTCAATTGCATTTGCAAATAGGGCCAGCTGCTACCTTTGCTGACGCTGCTCATTATTTGGAAGTTTTACTCGGGCGTGATTAAAGTTTTGCGCCGATTTGCAGCTTCATTTTTTTTTCCTTTTTTGTTTTTCCGGCAGATGGTGGCAAATGTCAAAGTGGCTTGCCACACCCACAAGGCATTCCCCCTTCTAACATTCGACATCTACATTGCCATCAAATCGCACATCGCATCACATCTCTCATCCATTTTTGGTACTCGGAGCCATGTAAATTGCTCTGGCAAACAAATCACGTTCTCTCCTGCGTGCCGACATCCTTGCTGACATCGTTACCGTCACACCAGAAAAACAGAATCCCAGAATCCCAGAATCTCGAATCTCCCTCTCTCTCTCTCTCTCTCTCTCTCCACCCAAAAGGCAGTAGGATTTTTGTGGTATGTACAGAGACGCTCACAAAACTGGCTAAGCAACCGCATTAAGTGACTGAGTGCCTACGCCACTTTCACATTATGCCTGCGGAGCATTGGAAACCGCAACCGCCAAAGAAGGGCCTTAGACGGCGATGGCGATGGCGACGGCGACGACGACGACGACGACCTGTTCTTGTTCTTGCTCTCTTTCCTGGTCTTAGTCTCGGTTTTGTTTTGTCGCGCTGACTTCGACTTCAATCGAAGATTGGTTTCGGTTTTCATGCATCGATTGGCATTTAAAGAATTTTGTTTACCATTCAAATGTGTGGATGAGGTTTGAAAGACTTTTTTGAAAAGGGTTATAGAATCGACTAAGAAAATGGCGAGCCTCTACTCGCTCTCGTTGTTTTACTTATCATACTTTCCGATCACTAAAATTATTTTCGATATGAATAGAAAAAAGATTGGTTACAGTTTTACAAAGTCCACCAAGTATTTTTATTGCAGCTTGTTTAGCCTATAAATTGCAGTATCTTGCGGCTTTTCCAATTTCAATTTCCAGTTCCAGTTCTAAGTCTAATTCCAAACTTCATTTTTGTTCCGATGTTGTAACACTGATGAGCCAGTATTTTGCTCATTAGTTTGCTAGTATTTATCAAATAATACTAAAAATATACTCAATGTGTACACACTGAAAATCTGCATTGATGAAAAAACAAAGAAGAAAATGGCGATCATACCGATAAATATGGCGAAATCAATATCTTTGTTTTTTTGTTGATATCTTCAGTTATTTCGATATACCCACGCCCATTGTTACAGGGTGTAAAAAATGTTAAGGAGCATGAGGCAAACTTCTCTCCAAGCGGAATAATCTTTGAACGAAGACGAAATAAAAGAGAGAGAAACGAAGGAGAAAGTTTCCACACATGTGTGCGTGTGTTTGTGTATGGCCAAGCTGACAAAGTCTCCCTTCAGAACTCCCGTTCTCCTCCACCCAAGACAAAAAAACTCTTTTAAGAAAATAATTAATTAAGAAGTGCAAATCATAGCAAAATTATGCGGGATGCCAAATTAAAATGAACGCGAACGTCAGCACCAGAAACCAGAACCACGAAAACACAAAGAAAATGTATGTAACAGGAAATTAGAATACATATGCACATCCAGGTCTATATATGTATATATATTGAAATAAATGTTTTTCAGATTGCTGGAAGGAGCGAGTGACTTTGCCAAACCTTGCTCATATGGATATGGCTTTCAAGTTTGGCTTTCACAAGACCTTCAACTGGCTTACGAGACCAAGAGAAGCAGAACTTTCCCCATACGAACTGAAGATGGTCTTTCGAATAATTATGGTAAATATTTTTTTTCAATAATCCACCAACCATGAGGGAAAGTGCTTAACTCTGTGCAAAGTTTCTTCTCGTTTCATTTTCGGGGCTTACTAATGCCAAAGAGTTTTTCCAACTATAAATTGCTAAAATTTTCCACTAATGTTCCCAGCAAAGTGTAAAAGCAACTTTAATTTTCAGCTTGGTTAACTTAAACCTCTCAAAAAATTGCTGTACAATGTTTCAGTTATTTGTCGGTTGTTGTTGTTTTTTTTTTTTTTTCTTTTGCGTTTCGTTTTTCAAATTGAACTTTATGCCAGAATTATTGCTCCGTTGCTTTCATGAACAGGGGGGGGGGGGGGGAGTTAGGCGGTGGGGGACTGGGCAGGGTTGGGGACACAATGCATAGAGGTGGCATTCGTTCGATTTTTTAAGCGCCTGGCAAAAAGGAAGTGGACAAAAGTGCAAAGCTGTTGCTGTTGCTACGAGCAGCCGCTATTCCAGCCGCTATTCGATACTACTGTTTGTGCAGTTGTTATTGTTTTTTCCTTTGAATTTTTCAAATCGTTGACGAAAAAAAAGAAAGAAGAAAACAAAAACGAAAGCGTTCTCTAAGTCGTCCATGGGATACTGTTTTTTTTTTTAGATACCTTGTAGTAGATTAGTGGGTAAAACCCCCAAAAAGTTGTTTAATTAAAGTTCGTGCTTCAACCTCCTCCTATATATGACTTAATTTCTAACTAATGTTTACAAAGTCTTGTAAATATTAGCCATGCTTGCTGGTTTCTCTGTCTTCAATATACCCGCTAACTTTATGGGTAAAGGGTGTAAAATGTGCTGCGATATGCTTCCGTGCATTTTGTTGCACTTTAGGTGAGTAGAAATGGCAAGAGGTTAGCTTGAAAAATACATTTATTGAAATATGTACATAAATTGAAAAGAACTTGCAATTTTGCTGTCTACTTTTGCTTCCATGACAATGAAATTTCACCTGATAATCGCTTGGAAATATTCATTTGCTTCATTTTGGAAATGATTTCGAAGTTTTATTTATGTCATTGCAACTTTCGTTTTGACTCTCGTCCTAAGTGTACTTATACCCTTTACATATAGTGATTTCGGGCGTATTAAGACACTCAAGGCACATTTAGGGACAATTTGTTTCTTTAAATACCATATAGATTTTCGAAATATAAAAATGTTTAAGGACTTTTGAGAAGTCGTGTAGCTAAAAATGACTTCTATTGCTAACTACGAAAAAATTGTGGCATACTTAAGGGGGCAAATTTCTTATATTTCAATCCCGTAGATTCGTCACAATTTGTTCTAATTTCTTTTCAGTATCCAAATTTGTAGTCGTCCCTTTGGTATAGGGTATTTCGAAGTCGTTGTCTCTCGTCGGCTACGGAAAGAGTTTCTTTTTGTAAGTGGAGTTTCTGCTGGGCCAGAAAACAGGAACAAAGAGTTTCTTTGTTTTGGTTTTGACGATGCCATGACTTTATGGACAATCCGACGATGTCGACGACGACGACGACGACGACCGCCAGCAATCAACCTTCGTTGCGAGTTGCAGTCCTGTGCAAGCTTCTTTGCGCACGTGCTCAATAACAATTGCGTTGCATACTTTAGTGAGCTGCAAAGAAATTAAATTTTTAACTTGAAAACTCACTCTCGACGCTGTGTGTGTTATGCTATAAGAGAATGCACCGACAGTGAGGGAGAAAAAAAAAAAACCGGTGCAACCGGTCAAACCGTCAAACGGTTTACAGCAAATCAATTAGTTCTAAGAAGTTTTCCAAGCGCTAATTGCAAGCGATTTTCCTCCTCTCCTTGTCTTTTTAACTACTTTGTTGACTTTGTGCTGAGTTGCTAGCCAAAAAAAAAAAAAATAAAATTTAGTTGTAGATGTGGACAAAGTCCGGCCAAAATGCCGGGAGTAACTTATTTATCATGAGAGCAAGAGAGCTCTTTGTGAGGATGCCTCTTTTCTGTTTTTTTTTTTTTTTTTTTTTTTTTTATGGCAAAATGTCTGCATTGCGTACTTTCTTCGCTTGGTACTTTCGTTTGCAGTTGGAAAATTAATGTGCAAGCCTTTTAATTACTCGACAAACAAGCAAACAGAGCTTGAACCAAACTTTTCCACACTTTTGTTAAGTATAGAGAAAAGCAGCCATAATATTTAACTGTGATGCCAAAAATTTTGAATGAAATTCTATTGCTAGGACCCCATGAAATTCCCTCTAAGTTTAATGATGGACGTTGGCAACGAACATCAACGCAGGAGTTATGTATATTATGTCATTTGCGGCCACAACTAAAGGCGTGGCATGAGCTTCCCAAAAGTTAAAAAGGCGTTTAGGATGTGGTACATTTCGTTTCATTTTTTATTCAATTTATCTGATACTAAAACGAATTTGTTAATTGCAGGATCAATGTTGAGCTTAAGACTTGCAGGGGAGCCAGCTCTTGTTGTCGTTTATCTAAATCATGAAAAGGACACGCTGCAAGACAAGGAAATGCATGTTTCGGCGATATCGGTAAATAAACTGCTAAAAAATCGCATTGTGAAAGTAAATCTATTTCTGTTTTTTTTTTTTAACAGTTAAATTATCGAATTCTGCAGTCGGACAAAAGGACATGGTTTCCTGGGATGTCCCTTATGAACTTTATCGTCTGGCATCAAAAGAAGTAGAGGTCGTCTAAGAATGCAGGCATCAAAATTTACGAAAAGGTCATGTTTTATGACCATCCAAAGGACTTTCCAGGACCTACTCCTGTCAATGGATAGCGCCTCCCCACTTTTTTTTGGAAATATGCCAAATGGGCAAAACATCGAATAAAAACGCAAAATCCTTGAGATCTAAACAACCGCAGAACTATCGGGATGTTCTTCATACAGATGATAGTCCTTGACGAGGCAAGTTCTGTTCCCTTCAAAATCCTTGCGAGATATTTGATATTTTTGTTAAAACAAAATTGTTTTTTCTTAGCTACCTGAATGACATTCCAAAATCTGATAATATTAATATTTTGGCTCGAGCAGGACTTCATTTCGACCAAAGGACATTGCAGTAATCCTAAAAATGGCCAAATTATAAATACATTTATGTTTTGTGCGACATCTTGAATATTGGTGAGTGTCCTGCAAAGATATTGCTTCGAGACAGTAATCCGGTTTTCGTTTTTTAGCTTCTAAATCCACAAATCCTGCCGCAGGCCAAATGAACATTGATTTCCAGGATGTCCTTGACGAGCTCTACCGATTGGCATCAAAAAAAGTAGGCGTCATCTAAAAATGCAGGACAGGATTTTTTGGGAAAATGTCCTGCTTTATGGCTGCCTGAAGGACTTTTCAGGACCCATTATTGTCAGTCGACGGCGCATCATCAGGACTTCCATCTGGCTAAAGCATATCTCAATCGTCCTTCAAACAGCCGAGATATGCGCATTTTTCTGTTTTTTTGTTTTGTGATTTTTTGCCAAGTCCTGGAAATGCACCAAACAAGGAAAAAATCATAATAAAACGAAAAATCCTTGATATCTCAGCTTGCCGCAGGACTATCGGGATATGCTTTACGTAGATGATAGTCCTTGACGAGACGAGTCGATTGACACTAATTTCGTCCTGATCCTTTAAAGGATTCGCGATATATTGACTATTTTCGTTTAAGCAAAATTGTCCTTTTATTTCGGCTCCCTGAAGGACCTTCTAGAATCTAAAAATGTCAGTCGATGCGGCTCATGAAGGAAATCGATCTGACCAAGGCGCATCCTGATAGTCCTTCAAATGGCCGAGTTATAAGGACTCTTATGGTTTTTTTTTCGAAAACTTGGCCATTTTTGCCACTCACCCCCTTAAAAAAATCAAGGATAATTTTTTGAAGGATAATGAAAATCCTTGAATGCAGATCCTGGTAAAATCCTGGTCCTGGTAAAATCGGTAAGTATCCTGCAGAGATATTGCTTCGATAAAATAATCCCTTTTTCGTTTTTTAGCTCTAAAATCCACAAATCCTGCCGCAGGACGAAAGAGCATGATTTTCTGGGATGTCCTTAACGAACTCTATCGATTGGCATCAAAAAAAGTATGGGTCATCTAAGAATGCAGGACAGGATTTTTTTGAAAAATGTCCTGTTTTTTGGTCATTTCAAGGACTTTCCAGGACCTTCTTGTGTCAGTCGACGGCGCATCACCAGGACTTCCATCTGGCCAAAGGATATCCCAATCGTCCTTCAAATAGCCGAGATATTCGCTTTTTTCTGATTTTTTTAATTGTAATTTTTTGCTAAGTCCTGAAAATGCCCGAAACGAGGAAAAAATCGTTAGAATACGCAAAATCCTTGATATCTCAGCTGTCCACAGGACTATCGGGATATCCTTTACACAGATGATGGTCCTTGAAAAGACGAGTCGATTGACACCAGTTTCGTCCTGATCCTTTAAAGGACTCGCGAGATATTCGCTATTTTTATTTAAGCAAAAATGTCCTTTTTTTTCAGCTCCCAGAAGGACCTTCCAGGATCTGATAGGGTCAGTCGATGCGGCTCATCAAGAAAATCGATCTGACCAAGACGCATCCTGATAGTCCTTCAAATGGCCGAGTTATAAAGACTTTTATGGTTTTTTTTCGTCAACTTGGCCATTTTTGCGACTCACCCCCTTACAAAAATGAAGGATAATTTTTGGAAGGATAATGGAAATCCTTGAATGCAGATCGATAGAGTTGATCCTGGCGATTCAGAAAATGCATGTCTTGGTAAAATCGGTAAGTATCCTGCAGAGATATCGCTTCGAGAAAGTAATTCTTTTTTCGTTTTTAGCTCTTAAATCCGCAAATCCTGCCGCAGGACAAATGAACATGGATTTCCAGGATGTCCTTGATGCACTCTATCGATTGGCATCAAAAAAAGGAGGTGTCATCTAAGGATGCAGGACAGGATTTATTTGAAAAATGTCCTGTTTTTTGGTCATTTAAAGGACTTTCCAGGACCTTCTTGTGTCAGTCGACGGCGCATCACCAGGACTTCCATCTGGCCAAAGGATATCCCAATCGTCCTTCAAATGGCCGAGATATGCGCATTTTTCCGTTTTTCGACTTGTAAAATTTTTGCTAAGTCCTGAAATTGCCCAAAACGGAGGAAAAATCATAAGAAACCGCAAAATCCTTGATATCTCAGCTCCCCGCAGGACTATCGGGATATGCTTTACACAGATGATAGTCCTTTAAGAGGCGAGTTGATTAACACCAGTTTCGTCCTGATCCTTTAAAGGACTCGCGAGATATTCGCTATTTTTATTTAAGCAAAAATGTCCTTTTTTTTCAGCTCCCAGAAGGACCTTCCAGGATCTGATAGGGTCAGTCGATGCGGCTCATCAAGAAAATCGATCTGACCAAGGCGCATCCTGATAGTCCTTCAAATGGCCGAGTTATAAGGACTTTTATGGTTTTTTTTCGTCAACTTGGCCATTTTTGCGACTCACCCCCTTACAAAAATGAAGGATAATTTTTGGAAGGATAATGGAAATCCTTGAATGCAGATCGATAGAGTTGATCCTGGCGATTCTGAAAATGTGTGTCCTGACGAAATCGGTCAATGTCCTGTGGAGTTATGAGCAATTTTAGGATAATTTTATACGTTAATTTAAATATTTTTAAAAAATTTGTAGCATACTTTTAGTGAATGTTGTAATAAAGGAAATTTAACAGAAAATTTTTTGCTGGGTCATTTGGGTTTGGTTGTTGTTGTAATTGGTGTTTTTGTTGTTGTAATTGTTGTTCTTGTTGTTGCGGTTGCTGTGGTGGTTGTTGTTGTTGTTGTTGTTGCTCGAAAATTCGAAAAAAAACGCACCTGAAAAAATTGAAGTACCAGGCGAACAGAAATGCATAGCAGGTAGATAATTTCTTAAACACTCATATAAGTATGCAGCACTTTTTTTACAAACTGGAAAAAATTTTAAACGGAACGGCCGGCGGTCGCTGCAACGGACATTTTCGCAACGGCTAGTTTTGAATTTGCGTCGGCCGTTAAATTCAAACTGGAAAAAATTTTAAATCATCCACCTACTAGTCACTTCTGTTGGCCTGGTACTTTGCCTATTTTTCAGTACAAATTTGGGACTCTCGCGGGCTGAAAATCGGCCGGCCGTTTCGCTTAAAAATCCAGCTGAAACACCAGGCGAACAGAAGTGCTTAGTAGGCGGCTGATTTTTATTTTTTTCGATTTGAATTTAACGGCCGACGCAAATTCAAAACTAGCCGTTGCGAAAATGTCCGTTGCAGCGACCGCCGGCCGTTCCGTTTAAAATTTTTTCCAGTTTGTAAAAAAAGTGCTGCATACTTATATGAGTGTTTAAGAAATTATCTACCTGCTATGCATTTCTGTTCGCCTGGTACTTCAATTTTTTCAGGTGCGTTTTTTTTCGAATTTTCGAGCAACAACAACAACAACAACAACCACCACAGCAACCGCAACAACAAGAACAACAATTACAACAACAAAAACACCAATTACAACAACAACCAAACCCAAATGACCCAGCAAAAAATTTTCTGTTAAATTTCCTTTATTACAACATTCACTAAAAGTATGCTACAAATTTTTTAAAAATATTTAAATTAACGTATAAAATTATCCTAAAATTGCTCATAACTCCACAGGACATTGACCGATTTCGTCAGGACACACATTTTCAGAATCGCCAGGATCAACTCTATCGATCTGCATTCAAGGATTTCCATTATCCTTCCAAAAATTATCCTTCATTTTTGTAAGGGGGTGAGTCGCAAAAATGGCCAAGTTGACGAAAAAAAACCATAAAAGTCTTTATAACTCGGCCATTTGAAGGACTATCAGGATGCGTCTTGGTCAGATCGATTTTCTTGATGAGCCGCATCGACTGACCCTATCAGATCCTGGAAGGTCCTTCTGGGAGCTGAAAAAAAAGGACATTTTTGCTTAAATAAAAATAGCGAATATCTCGCGAGTCCTTTAAAGGATCAGGACGAAACTGGTGTTAATCAACTCGCCTCTTAAAGGACTATCATCTGTGTAAAGCATATTCCGATAGTCCTGCGGGGAGCTGAGATATCAAGGATTTTGCGGTTTCTTATGATTTTTCCTCCGTTTTGGGCAATTTCAGGACTTAGCAAAAATTTTACAAGTCGAAAAACGGAAAAATGCGCATATCTCGGCCATTTGAAGGACGATTGGGATATCCTTTGGCCAGATGGAAGTCCTGGTGATGCGCCGTCGACTGACACAAGAAGGTCCTGGAAAGTCCTTTAAATGACCAAAAAACAGGACATTTTTCAAATAAATCCTGTCCTGCATCCTTAGATGACACCTCCTTTTTTTGATGCCAATCGATAGAGTGCATCAAGGACATCCTGGAAATCCATGTTCATTTGTCCTGCGGCAGGATTTGCGGATTTAAGAGCTAAAAACGAAAAAAGAATTACTTTCTCGAAGCGATATCTCTGCAGGATACTTACCGATTTTACCAAGACATGCATTTTCTGAATCGCCAGGATCAACTCTATCGATCTGCATTCAAGGATTTCCATTATCCTTCCAAAAATTATCCTTCATTTTTGTAAGGGGGTGAGTCGCAAAAATGGCCAAGTTGACGAAAAAAAACCATAAAAGTCTTTATAACTCGGCCATTTGAAGGACTATCAGGATGCGTCTTGGTCAGATCGATTTTCTTGATGAGCCGCATCGACTGACCCTATCAGATCCTGGAAGGTCCTTCTGGGAGCTGAAAAAAAAGGACATTTTTGCTTAAATAAAAATAGCGAATATCTCGCGAGTCCTTTAAAGGATCAGGACGAAACTGGTGTCAATCGACTCGTCTTTTCAAGGACCATCATCTGTGTAAAGGATATCCCGATAGTCCTGTGGACAGCTGAGATATCAAGGATTTTGCGTATTCTAACGATTTTTTCCTCGTTTCGGGCATTTTCAGGACTTAGCAAAAAATTACAATTAAAAAAATCAGAAAAAAGCGAATATCTCGGCTATTTGAAGGACGATTGGGATATCCTTTGGGCAGATGGTAGTCCTGGCGATGCGCCGTCGACTGAAACAAAAAGGTCCTGGAAAGTCTTTGAAATGACCAAAAAACAGGACATTTTTCAAAAAAATCCTGTCCTGCATTCTTAGATGACCCATACTTTTTTTGATGCCAATCGATAGAGTTCGTCAAGGACATCCCAGAAAATCATGCTCTTTCGTCCTGCGGCAGGATTTGTGGATTTTAGAGCTAAAAAACGAAAAAGGGATTATTTTATCGAAGCAATATCTCTGCAGGATACTTACCGATTTTACCAGGACCAGGATTTTACCAGGATCTGCATTCAAGGATTTTCATTATCCTTCAAAAAATTATCCTTGATTTTTTTAAGGGGGTGAGTGGCAAAAATGGCCAAGTTTTCGAAAAAAAAACCATAAGAGTCCTTATAACTCGGCCATTTGAAGGACTATCAGGATGCGCCTTGGTCAGATCGATTTCCTTCATGAGCCGCATCGACTGACATTTTTAGATTCTAGAAGGTCCTTCAGGGAGCCGAAATAAAAGGACAATTTTGCTTAAACGAAAATAGCGAATATCTCGTGAGTCCTTTAAAGGATCAGGAGGAAATTAGTGTCAATCGACTCGTCTCTTCAAGGACTATCATCTGTATAAAGCATATCCCGATAGTCCTGCGGGGAGCTGAGATATCAAGGATTTTGCGGTTTCTTATGATTTTTCCTCCGTTTTGGGCAATTTCAGGACTTGGAAAAAAATTACAATTCCAAAAATCAGAAAAATGCGCATATCTCGGCCATTTGAAGGACGGTTGAGATATTCTTTAGCCAGATGGAAGACCTGATAATGCGCCGTCGACTGACAATAATGGGTCCTGGAAAGTCCTTTAGACAGCCATGAAACAGGACATTTTCCAAAAAAATCCTGTCCTGCATCTTTAGATGTCGCCTACTTTTTTTGATGCCAATCGGTAGAGCTCGTCAAGGACATCCTGGAAATCCATGTTCATTTGTTCTGCGGCAGGATTTGTAGATTTAGTAGCTAAAAAACAAAAACCAGATTACTGTCTCGATGCAATATTTTTGCAGGACACTCACCAATATTCAAGATATTTATAACTTGGCCACCGCAATGTCTTTTGGTCAAAATGTAGTCCTGCTTGAGGCAAAATATGAATATTATGAGATTCTGGAATGTCTTTCAGGTAGCTGAGAAAAGGATCTTGCAAGTACTTTGAAGGATCTGCACGAAATTTATGTCACTTGACTCATTTTATCGAAGAAGATCTTTTGTATAGATGACAAGCTGCTATTTCTTCTGAAAGTTGAGATATCAAAGATTTTTATAATAATTTTGAAAGCAAAACCGATTTCTGATTTGACTTTACCAGGAATTCCTGAAATGTCCTCGAAATACAGGGAATTTCTCTCTCTCTCTCTCTCTCTTTCTCTCTTAGTCGCATCTTCATTGGGTGAAAGATGGTTCATCAAGGTTCATCTGGGATATCAGCACAAATGGGATCTAGAAAAGAATAAAATAAACTGTTTGAAAATATATTAAATAAATGCCTTAGCTTGGTTTAGTTTGTTTCTTTATCCTTTGCTTGGTCAACAAAAGCTTCTGCGAGTAACTGATTATTCCATTTAAAACTTAATCTAGGATCTAAGATTCTCTATAGGGCATAGGGTACTATTTAGTCGTCATTTGATTCTGCTAACGTTTGACGTTTGTTTTATTTATTTGTTTTAGATGCAATTCCAGTCTCCTGTCTCCCGTCTCCTGTCTCCCGTCTTCTGTCTCCTGTCTCCTGTTGACATTTAAGTTGACCAGAAATGCGGTTCATGAAGAAGTTTTGTTCAAAAAGTTGTTGAAGCTTAATAAGCCGCAATTTGCATTGATAGCAAGTCATTATTCACGAAAAAGTTAAAAATCAAGGAGAGCAGGCAGGCAGCCAGCAAAAGGGGAGAGCAGGAACAGGAGCAGGAGCTGGAGCTAGAGGAGAAGCAGGAAGAGACACAGGCAAAGGCAGATAAAATAAATAACGCGGCGAGGAGTAAAATGCATTAAAAGCGTTGCAAACAGCGTGCGCCTTTATCTCACTCACTCTCTCTCTCACTCTCTCTCTCGCTCTCTCTCGGCGGTCGGCCGACCACTTAATTCGCACTCCAACGATATGAAATTTCAAGTGTCTGGACTGCTGCTGGGGCTTGGATTGGGTCTGAGGTTTCAGCCCGGGGGTTGCTGTCGCTGGAGGGGGGAGGGGGGACCGGTGGGGATGGTGACTGCCGGGGCTGCTGTTGCACTCGCTGCTGCTTGTTTACAGAGCTACTTAATCGAAGTGCTTCCAATGCTCCTGCTGCCGGCGCCATTGGCACATCCTGCAACTTCTCCGTGTGCCCTGCCATGCACTGGCATGTGCCGTCCTCTCTGTGTTTGTGTGTGTGTGTGTGTGCGTATAATGCAAAAATGTTTTTTCTCGCCTTGCCACTTTTTTACCATTCTTTATATACCTTTTTTCTTTCTCTCTCTCTTTCTCTCTCTCCCCCCCCGGTTTCTGTTGGTTGGTTTTGGTTTTGTTTAACCATTTTTCTGTTTGCTTCCGGTTTTCATTAATGGTCTTAACATAAAAATACAATTTACTCACGTTTAACTGATTTGTATTGCTTGTGTGTGTGTGTGTGTGTGTGTGTGTGTGTGTTTGTGTGTGTGTGTGTGTGCTATCGTCATTAAATTTTTAAGCGTTGTTTGATTAAATATTTTTACATTTTACATTGAATATTGATTGATTGCCGCTGTCGCTGTCGCTGTCGCTGCTGACGCTGACGCTGATAGCGGCCGATAGGCAACATTGGCCTAAAGGATTTTTCCGCACAATCACCCCGCGTCACATAAATGTTTCTTTGATTACAGATTTTACAGTTTATCACAGTTTTGTTGTTAATGTTGTCGGTCTTTAAAAAATGAAAATGAAAATGAAAATTTAGCGACTTCATTTTGAGGGAAACAAACATCATTTCAAAGGCGAAAGGCAATCCATAAAAAAATTAGCCACAGCTTCTTGCTTCCTGCTCTCTGCTCTCTGCTCTTTGTAGCTGCAAGCAATCGTCCTCATCGTTGTCCTTGCCGTTGTCGTCGCCGTGCCTCGTCTTTGGTTCTAGACATTGCCTAACACTTGAACCTGAAACTCATTTGCGCGGCGTCAGATTCGACGCCTCCGCAAAATTTTGCACACCACAGCCGAGCAGAGGGAGAGGTGGAGGGAAAAGGGAGGAGAGCAAAAGCACAGGACAATATTCTAAGCCAAGGCAAGCCAAGTGAAGGGAAAAACGAAAACGTTTTTCCTTCTGAAAAGTGGGCGAAAAAAAAAAACAAGAGGTAAGAGAAAAGAAGCAACAACAAGGGTAAAGGACGTCTGTCCTACCCTCCTTCCCCCCCACCATCCCCAATTGACAGTCGTAACGCGGCGGTAAGAAAATTATACTTAAAGCTATGCCCAAGATGCCTTTGACACGCAGGCCGGGATGTGGCTTTGATGTTTGGATAGCTTAGAAATGAATGGCTGAACACACAGCATATGCAGGAGGGGGCGGAGAGACGGAGAGAGAGGTGGGCGTGGGCGGTGCTAACCAAATATTTGTTAAATGCAAATTACTTTTGACGCTTGAGAAAATGAAAATGTACGTGAAAAATTATTGCTTGAGATTTTCCAGAGTTGAGACAGAACGAAAAGGACTATGCGAAATGATTTTCTTAATTCTCTCTCGCATGCTTTTCACTTTCGTTTTTCGCCTTTTCGTTTTTTCGCAATTATTCTCTCCATTCATATTGACTTTTTCTCGACATCTGTTTTTGTGTTTCACCTTTTTGTTTGTTTTTCTGGTTGTTGTTGTTGTTGGAATGCAACTTTATTGCAATTAAACACTCAATTTCCAGGGATAGAGCCGGGCTGGGCTGGGCTGGGCCGGGTCGGGTCGGGTCGGTCTCGCTCTCTGGCAAAGTTTTGCTGAGATCAAAATTTTTGGGCAAAGGTAAAGTTTGTAAGCCGCCGCCAGGCAATAACGTGGCTGGGGCGAAAGGGGCTAAAAGGGGCACCTGGGATAAAAAAAAAAAGGGAAAAAGAGTCGCATGCAGTAGCATCAACAAAAAGTCACAAAATCAAATAGAACCAGAGGATTGGATTCTAACTCTGTCTCTCTCTCTCTCTCTCTTTCTCTCTCTTTGAGCATGGCGATATTTGTATACACTTGGCGAAGAGAGAGAGAGAGAGAGAGAGAGAGAGAGGGAGAAGAGAGAGAAGGCTTATTTCTCTCTGTTTCTTTCTCTTTGATCATTTTTTATTATTATTATTTTCCCTCTTTTTTTTTGTTTTTTTTGGTTTTTATCAACTTGACTCTCATTTCGCATGGATTGAACTTCTTGGGTAAGGGTATCTAAAAGCAAAATGGCGCCCCGGAACTTTAGTTGTCCTTTCTGTTGCTGTTGACGTTGCGCATTTGCTGTAGATTATTACAAAAGTTTAAATACACAGACACAGATCGAGTTGGAGTCCCCGAATTGGTGTCGTTCTCTCTCCCTCTCACTCTTACCCTTAGGTGGCTGAAGGGGGGGATGGGAGGGTGGGGGAAGGAGGCATTGCCATTTGAAGGGGTTCTTAAGAAATTGAATTGAGTTCAAGTTGAAGAAGCTTCTTTAAATAGCCTTGACAGTTGCAGTAACTTCTCGAGTTGTTGGCAAGAGGAGTTTCACACACACACACACACACACACACACACACACACAGACAGACAGACTTATACACCTTTAGAGAGTTTCATTCATAGCCATCTCGCACCGCAATGTGTTTGGCCAAGAAGTTTTGACGAACTGCAAAATACAACTAAATAAACTAAACGCAACTTTCTCTCCTGCCAAATTGCACTTGTTTCTGTTTTTGTTCTATCCTCTTTGTCCTTTTATGTGTGTGTGTGTGGGTGGGGGGGGGGAGGGGGATGGGGTTGGGGGCCAAGATTGAAATCTAGATCAACGCAAATTAGTTTCTCATGTTCTCAGTTAATGCGTTTAAATTTGTTATTTATATTCTTTATATCAATGACTTTTTAACATTAACCAACACTAAATTTAAATATTTTTGAGAGTAAATATTTTGACCACCCCCCCCCCACCCAAAAAAAAAAATGGTTTGATAAGATGTCCTCAAATCCATTGCTAGGCTCTATCCAGGGACTTGGTAAGAGCATCTGAAGTTCGTTACGCTTCAAAAATGAATGACAATGTTTATGTTTTTCTCTTTTCTTCTTCTTATTTTGGTTTTTTTTTTTTTTGGTGTTTTTTTTTGTTGGGTTTAACTAGCGCAATAAACTGTCAAATGCTTGTAATTAATTCGATTGAATAAGTTTGTCTGACAGCAGCAGCCCGCAACACCAATCCAACCAACCAACCCACCCGGCCCTTCTTTACCTTCCCTCCCCTCTCCACCCCTATACCGCAATTCTGCGTTGCTATTGAAAAAAAAACCAGCAACAGCAGTTCAAATTGCTTCAAAAGCGACACCGAAAACACTTCAAACACACACAACACACACACACACACACACACACACACACACACACACACACACACACACAACACACACAATTTAATGTGCCCTCTCGCTCTTACTCTCGTTGTTGCTGTCTTGCTGGCTTTTCATTTAATTGCGGTTGATTTTTGTGGTTTTGACTTACACATTGAACGGACACATACAGCGAGTGAGAAAGGGGGGGGAGACAGTCGCACTGTCTTACCCTCTCTCTCTCTCTCTCTCTCTCTCTCTTTCGCTCCTTCAACAAAATGCCAATCATCAATCAAGGTGATTTGTTTCAATGCTCCCACCCAAGCCACACATTTCACGCTGTTGTGATTGCTGAATGGACTGACGGAATATACATTTATACTGAGAGAGGGGGGGTGGGTGGAGGAGAGGAGTATTGTGGGCGTTGTGACCAATCACTTGCATACACTTCAATAGATGTGGTCTCCCGTTGCTGTTGTTGTTGTTGTTGTTGGTCCGCCAATGAATTCAATCACGAAAATGTTGGCCCATTTGATTTGCCAACTCCAGGAGCAAGGCGCAAGGAGCAAGGAGCAAGAGCAGAAGCGGGAACGGAAACAGAACCTGGAGCATTCATATGTTGAATATTCATGAGCCACGACAGAATTTTGCGCCTTGTTTGACTTACACTGACACTGACATTGACTTTGATTTCTCTTTTCCTCTCTCTCTCAATCTCTCACTCTCTGTCTCTCTCTCACTCTGTCTCAAAAGTCCTTTTTGATAATGGCGCCGTCTACCGTCCGCGTCCCTTTTAATTATGGGCAATTCATGGCTTTCATTTGATGGTCAACACTTTTTGGCATTGGGCGAGGTAACGATTAAAAATTTGAGCTTTTCTATAACTGTGTCTTTCTGTGTGTGTGTGTGTGTGTGTGTGTGTAGCTAACATAGCAAACCAAAAACCGTGTCGATCCATGTGTGAAATTTGTAATTTTCACATTTTGGTTTGGTTTGCTTTTGCCGTTGCTTAACCAAAAAATTTGTAGAAATATTTCATTTTTGCAGTATTTTTCTGCGCCATCTTTCTTGCCGCGTTTCCACACACACACACAGACACACACACACACACACACACACATAGACACACCTTGCAGCCGCACATTTTTGACGCTTTAAAAAGTTTACGGTTGGCTTTCTTTATTCCTTGCTTCCCTCCCTCTCTCTCTCTCTCTCTCTCTCTCTCGCTCGCCCTTTTTTTTTCGCATCTTTGTTGTATTTTTGTCGCCATTTTGTACACGCCAAGCAAAGAGGAAGAAGAAGAAGATGAAGAAGGGAAAGAAATGGCTGCAGCCGCGACAATGGGCGATGGTGGGGGGGGAAAAGTGGGCGAAAAGTCTCCCAGGCAAACATGTTATACTTTACTTTGCCTTCGCAACGAAACGAAACGAAACGAAACGAAACGACAAAAAAACAAAAATTGAAAGCAAGTTGAAGCAACCAAAAACGAAGCAACGAAAAAAGCATCAGCAGCAGCGAAAGGAGAAGAAGAAGAAGCAAAAGAAGCAACGAACGAACAAGCGAACGAAAAAAAAAAAAAAAAAAAAAGGTGTGTGCATAAATTTGTTTGTGTATGTCCTAAAGGCAAATACTTGTGCGGAAAATTCCCCAGTGTCGCTGCCACACAAAACAACATTCAACCAGCAAAAGAGAGAGAGAGAGAGAGAGAGAGATGCAGAGGGGGAGACACAGAGAGAGAGAGAGAGAGCGAACGGCAGAACTAAAATTCAGTTTAAAGCCAACAAATTTTGATTGTTAACTCATTAGATCAGTCTCATCTCAGACCTCAGACGCACCCCTCCCCCCCTCTTCCAAACCACCCGCTTTTTTATTTTTTTGGCAATCGTATTGGACATTTTCATCAGCATTTTTCTTGCCGTTTGTGGCTTCTTCTCTTCTCTTCTTGATGGCTTTAATAAAAATTTACCCGGTTGCCCGATTTCTATTTACTTTGTGGCATGGAAAATTAATAAAGAACATGAGGCAGTAGAGGGGGGGGGGGGGGGGGCAGCAGCAGCAGCAAGTAGAAACTTAATCCCTGAGGAAATTATGAGAAAAATGTGCGTGGGCGGCTTTTGGCTTTGGCTTTGGCCACACTGGATAAAAGAGATTGAGAGTGACCAAGGAACAGTGTTCGGTGTGTGTGTGTGTGTGTACACACTTTGAAACAACAAAGAAAAGCAAAGTTAGCCCTTTTTTTTATTTTGCAAAAGGGCAAGCCCCTGCCTCCTTTTCATCTTTTTTTTATTTATTGTTTCTTTTGACTCAGGGCCCAGTTTTTTTTTTTTTTTTTTAACTGTGCAATTATCATTAAGTATGGGTCCTAGTCCTGCCTGCCCCTGGCTGGCTGGCTCTCTCTCTCTCTCTCCAGTCCAGGGGTGGCGTTCCAAAAGGGGAGCACATTCGAATGCAATGGGGGGAAAAATAAGCAACATTGTAATGGAAATTTTTATCTGAACTGTAACAAAATGAGCTCACCTTTTTCAGCGCCCCCCCTTGGTTTACGCCGCTTCTGCTTAAAGTTATTTCTTCGCCATTTGCTTGGGTTTTCTATACCCTTTAAACGTCTGCGAAAGAGCATATTAAATGGCTACTTAAAACTGCCAAAATTATTTCCCTCTCTCTTCATCTGAATACCCTTTAAAGTTTAGTCTAAACAAATTGATTTCGTTTTTTTGGTCTTAGGGTATTTGCTTAGTCGTTGCGGAGTGCATTCAACTCTAAGTTTTGTGTGTTTTTTCTTTTTTTCTCTTATTGTTTTGCGGGTTTTTTTTTTGTCCAAGGCAATTCTCCGGCAATTCTCTGTAAAGGTTGCTCCGGCAATTTTATTCAATTTGTATGAGGGAAGATAGAGTTGCTTTTTGGGTTTCTCTGCGTATGAGTTATGTGCAAATTGCATAATTTGAAGGAAATACCGCCCACCACCCACCACTGCCTCCACTTGCCCTTTGAACTCTCTGTGTACTTTAACCATAATCAGGGGACACAATTGTTACATTTTTGGTTTTTGTTTTTTTTTTTCACTTTTCACTTTTCACGAGGGCGAAAGACGAGGGAAGCCTGTGCCCAAGGTGTCAAATACAGATATCAGAGTTGCCGAAGGTGAAAATGGACGCCTCCTTCTCCTTACCCCTCTTAATGCTTATGTAATTGTCAGCTCATTGTTTGAGGCACAAGGATAATAATCGTAATTAGAACACGAACCAACAGAGACAGATACAGAGACAGAGAGAGAGAGAGAGAGAGCGAGAAAACATGTCGATATAATTAGTTACACAACACAAAACAAACACGAGAAATGGGAATATTGTGCCTACTAAATGGATAAAATGTATGTAAGATTATAGATTATAATGTATGTATTTTCGGAATAATTGATTTGTATACTGTCTTGCAGAGTTAATGATAACTGCCGATAATTGGAAAGTTAAAGTGACAAGCAGGAGACTAACAAGTCTAGCGAACCAAAGAATCCTTTCGATTTGAATCTTTGCCCTCAACTTGCGCTTGACTCTTGGCTGCCTGGTTAGCTAGTTTTAATGGCCAACTTTGTTGCATGTTTTGTGTTTTTTTGTGGCACGTCACTGCGTGACATCGAGTAGTTTATCAGGCAGCAGTCAACCCGGTAACAGGTAGAGCTATGTATGTATCTATATTGGTATTAGGCTTCTCCCATGATCTGTGGAGAGTGTGAAGGAGATAAAGTGTCACCATGTTGACCCGAAAAAACAATCACTTTGGCGAAATGTTTGTGTCTCTGGTTCACCGTGTATATCAAGTGATTTCCCTTATCCACCTTCATTCACTGTGGAATGCGCTGGCTCCTGGTTGCTGGCTGCTGGCTGCTGGCTGCTGGCTAGTGGCCATGGTGACACCTTCTAATGCTTACAGGCATTTTGGAGTGTGCTCAAGGGGTGGGCAAGGCCAGTGCATCACAATGTTTGCCCAAATAAGCAAAAGAGTGGTCGCGGTGGTCGGTTGGTCCGTTGGTCCGTTGGTCGGTAACATGCCAATTTGCCTTTGGGCCAAGTTTAGGTTTACGATAGACTCAAGACCGCGGCATGTTGTACGTTTGGTATCGCGATTTCTGCTCTCTCTCTCTCTTTCTCTCTCGTTCTCTCTCTCTCTCTATCTTTCTCTCTGTCTTTTATTTGATTGAATATAAGCAAAGCATAAAATGGGCTAAAAGGTTAAATTATGATGCCAAATGTTGCTCACTTTAACGTATGTTAGCTGGCCCACTCTGCGTATGCGTAATGATAATGTCATCAAAAATGCATTGCATACTTTGCGGGTTGGCATTAATATTTTCTTCTATTAGTTTAAATGAATTGGCCGGCCTTTTGGGGATTGGGCTAAATAAATGGAAAATTAATTTCTTACACTAACGATACACTTGAGATACAATTGCATAAGGACGAAGGATTCGGTTACGATTACGATTACGGTTATATGTATGAAATAAACTTTGCAAAAAGCAATTGGCAAACGACATTCGTAGCCAGAGATGGTTTCACTTTAATCGTTTCGTCAGTCAGTTGCGGCACTGTGGTTACCCCTTCTCCACCTTTTCCCCTCGTCTTGCTTACACCATCTGCATCTCCTTCTCCTTCTTCGTCTGTCTGTCTGTGTGTGTGTGTGTGTGTATATTTGCAATCAATTTACCATACGCCTGATTTATCCTTCTACTAGTCGACTAGCAGACAAATATTCAATGTAATGAAATATTTAAACGAAACGTTATAACAAAATGCAATAAGGATAAATGTTACTGGGCCAGACACCGAATATCCTTAAGCTTAGATGTTGTCTCCCCGTGCGAACTGTTGTGCTCATAATAATCTTCTTAAAATCCCTAACAAGAAGTTTATTCGACAACCTTATACCCAGTAAAGGAGTAATGAGGGATACGTTCAATACAATATCTTCAACGAAATCAATCAATTAATCAATCAAACAATCAATCAAACAATCAACCAATCAGTTCTGCTAAATGAAAATGAATGTTGCGTCTATTCGCCTTGCTACAGGGTATACGAATTTTATTTTGAAACTTTAATTCAATGAATGTCCTTCTTTGTGTGTGTGTGTGTGTGTGTGTGTGTGTGTCTACCATTGACGACCATCAGCCGTTTCAGATTCATGGTTTGGAAGTTCCGTTTAACCTCAACATAACCAGAAAAGCAGCCACAACGACCAACGAAAAGTTTCAAAGACATCAACAACATCAGTTAAATGACAACAACAATAACAACAACAACAACGACAAGGACAACAAGGACAACAACAATGGATTAACTCAAACCTGTAACTGCGGCACCTCGACTGACATCAACAGAGATGGCCAAAAAGAGAGAGAGACAAAGAGAGACTCCACATGTAACAGGCATTATGGAATCATGACCTTACATATATACATATATACCTGTTTCTCAGTGTGTGTGTGTGTGTGTGTGTGTGTGTGTTGCGTGTGTGGACTCCATTTCGGTTAGACTTGTGCACTTGTGGTCTGCGGACAGCGGCTCCATTCAAGATGAGAGCGTGACTAATAACCAGCTAAACCGAAAGCTAAGAATGACCACTAGAAATTTCCCATGGATTAGGCCATTGTTTTCGACCACTTATGTATGTATAATTTATCCTTGAAGGATCTCTTTTGCAACAGTTTCGCTGCCATCACGTGTTCATCTCTAGCTCTTGTCAATACTTACAATGCCGTAACTGGCATTTCAATCATCAATCAAAGTGTTTCGTTACGACTTTCGTGTGTCATGTACATGGTGCCCCAATCTCCACCTCCACCACCATCTTCTTCTCTATCTCCCTCTCCATTCTCCATTGGATGGGTTTTTTTTCTTTCTTCTATTTCTCTGTAGGTGTCAACGGAGACACAAGTCGACATTTATGGTGTCGCAGTAGAGAAATTTGATTCGTTTCTATATCACACAAGCAGCAGACATAGCCAGACAATCAATCACATGCTTCAATTCCAATTCCAATTCCAATTCCAATTCCAATACCAATTCCACTTTCAATTCTCAAGGTCTTAGTTTCCATTCCATTTCCATATCCATTTCAACTAAATATGTATGAGCCGTAAACTTTTAGTCATTCACTCATTCACTTATTGAATAAGCCGAGTTCAAGAGATAAGATTAACCAAAGTAATGGTTTGCCCTCTGGAATACTGGAATAATTCATTTCTTAACATTTCTGAAGAACCTTTCGTACTGTTTTGTAGCTAAATATGTCAATATTGCATACTTAAGGGGGAATAATTTTTCTTACTTGCGCCATTAAGTGTCTAAGTAGTAGCTTCTAGATCTAAGTAACGGACTCTTTATACTTATATACCGATCACAGTCCTATCTCTATAGGTTTGTTGCCTCTTCAAATTTCCAGTAAAAGTTTTTAAAGAGCAATGGGGGGAGCAGCAGTGTTGCTATTTGATTCTTCTCTCTCTGCTCTCTCTCTCTCTCTCTTTGGCTGATTTCGTGCCTTTTGCTGCATACTTTTAGGCATTCCATAGCTTGTTTAAGCCCGAAACGCGGCCAAGTCCAGCAGAGTGGTGTGGTGTGTGTATGTGTGTGTGTGTGTGTGTGGGGGGGGGGGGGAGTGTGCTGTGGAGTGGGTATAGGAGTCAGTCCTTTTTTGGGATCCTGGACAACCAGCCGCACAATTTGCTGCTATGTTTTTGTGTAGCCTTTTCAGTTAGCTGTTTGTCTGTTCCTCTGTTTCAGTTTTTGCTTTTGTGTTGGCCTTTCTGTGCTCCCCCTTCCCACCACTCCACTCCACTCCACTCCACCCTGCTTCACTCTGCTCTCTTCTTTGCCAAACTCTCTGCCGTTGTTTGTCTGTGCGGTGGGTTGGTGGAGCAAAAAAACTTTGTGCACTGATTGCAAACTTGCTTCAATTGTTTTGTATAACCCCGCAGAGGAAGAAGAAACAGTGAGAGAGAGGGGGGCGCTGGAAGGATGATTGGCTGCTGTGGTTGGGTGGCAGAAGATCGAGCCATAGCCACAGCCAGAGCTGTTTCCGTTCAACACAAAACGCAAACGTCATGGACAATTTGCATACGAAAATCCAAATAGGTTTTCCTTTCACTTTTTATACCCCAAAAAAACAAATCTAAATTATGATATTGCCTCAGCATTGGCCGAACATACATACATATATATATAGAGATAGACACTCACACTCACTCATTCACGGCTTATCCCATTGTTTGGTAATTTTAATCTCAATCGGATTTTTACCTGGAGGATTCAATTGCTGAGTGATTTCTCATTTCCATGGTAACTTTGTAATGCAAATCGTTTGTCTCTCCTTTCATTGATTGCCAAGACGGCTGGCTGGCTATCAGCATCTTACAACGTCTTTAAGAAAGAGACAGAGAAAGAGAGAGAGAGAGAGAGAGAGAGAGAGAGAGAAAAGCCAATAAAATGCAAATTTTTATTTTCCTTCCCCCGCCTCCGCGCCAAACGCGTAAACAAGACGTCGCTCCATCCGTCCGTCCGTCCATTCGCATATGAAATTGTTGGCTAGAGATGGCAGATTATTTGTTTGAGGAAACTCAAATGATTGATTGATTCAAAGTGTTTTTCGAATATCAAATTTTCTTAAATTGTAATCCCCCCCCCCCAACCACCCCACCCATTTAATAATTGAAAATCACATTTAAGCCCGCCCAGGCGAGACGACCAAAGCTCGGCTTTACGTTGAGGTTTAACATTGATTATGATGATGATGTAATTTCATCGTTTCTTTTATGCCATCTCCAAGGACTCTCCAAGGAATTCATTAGAGTCGTCAGAGCGGCCTCTCAAATTGATTTAATTGTAAGCTGTTGAATTTGATGATGGCTTTTAATTGTCTTAAGGCCATCGTTGAGCACAACAACAAGAAAAAAAAAACCAAATCGGTGATGATTTCACATTGAATCCACTTTGAATAGAAAGAAGAGCAGGAGAGAGATTTGCCGATTTCTTCTACTCCTACTGCTCCTACTCCTAGTCCACTTTATGGTGATGACTACACTGACCCACTTATTGGTCACTTCTGCTCGATGTTTCCGCTTTCGTGGCTGGCTGCAAGGCACTTGACTAAACAGCACTCAAATTTGATTTTGATTTATGCTGCCCAATCCTCTCGCTCAATATCTCTTCCACTACCATCCCCCTTGCTTGAACCCTTTTGGTTAGGATGCTGTTGCCCAATCCTTTAGCCCCTTTAGACCCTGACTATCCGAAACTACAATTGCTGGCTTATAACATTGGCATCTATCGTCGTCCATCGTCTCGTTTCGCCTTTCATATTTACATGCTTCTTACACGCGCATTGGCGTGTAACGGAAATTGAGTAGGAAAAAGGTTGGTCCAGCAGGCTGAATATGAAAAGAGAGAGAGAGAGAGAGAGAGAGCAAGAAAAGGGTTGCCAGTGTCCTTCTTCCCCTCCCTTCTCTCTTCCACATACTCTTTACTCCATCCCCAAAAAACAATTGAATGCTTATGAAGCTATGTATTGTTTCGGATTTTCTTTTTGTTTGCTAGCTTGGCATCCTTTGCCGAGACACACACACACACACACACACACACAATAGAAAATACAATTTTCGCAATCTTTGCTTATCTTTTCATCTCTCTGTGGTTGCCATTCGTTGTTATAGTTGGTCTTGGCCATCCAGAAAATCAGTAAAAACGACAAGAGACAAGAACTAAGAAAGCGACTACAGCGAACGAAGCTAAGCTGAGTTGAGTTGTGGTGAGGTGTGGTAAAGTGTGGTGAAGTAGTTATTATTAGACGAGCTTCATTTTAGAATGGAATTGCTCTTAGGGATCACATCTTAGGGGGTCGGGCATTTCGTAGAGATCTTTCCAATATACTTTCTGCATCACTTTTATATTAGATTTTATTCTTAACTACGTAATGGATTGATGGTCTAGCTTAGACGTTGCCTGTAGATCACCTTTGATTCTCCATAGATTCTTCGTCTCTTTGGCAAACTTAAAATACGGCCCTCGTCCTCTCTTCTGACTCTCCTGTCAGATGCTTCTTCTGTATTTGTTTCCTTGTTATTTGTTTTCTCTCTTTTTGCATTTTATTGTCATAGTGTGGTTGGTGGTTGCTTCTTGCTATTTCACCTACCTCCTCCGCTACATCTCATTCTCTACTCTTCTTTCTTCGCACTCCTCGTCCTCCTTTGTTAAGGGGTCTTCACTTTCTTGTAGTACTTTAGCACTATTGCTACAGTATCGGCTACCTGACTCTTTTTTGCTTTTTCCTACTTTTCTGCATTTTTTTACTACTTAATGCCAAAAAACGCACACATACACACATACACACATACACATATACACATGACAAGAATCCTTACAGAGCTTAGTACACTTTTTAGCCACATTCAGTTACAGTTAGTTGGGGCATATTAGTTAAGTAGAGAAGCTTGAACCAAAAAAGAAACGGCAACTTAAGTAACTTGACTTTACATTTTAAGCCTCTCTTTTCCTCCCCCTCTCTCACCCCATCTCTCTCTCTCTGTCTCTCATAAATATTTAAAGGGTATTGAAAACGTTAAAATAATTCGTTTTACTTTTGTTGTTGGTCTCGTTTTATTCTTAGCTTTTGTTTTCTTTGTCTCATACTCCGACTCCATCTCCATTTCTCTTTTGTGTGTGTTACTGCATTTTTGTAAGGGCGGCCGGAGAGGGGGGGGGGAAGGTATATTTTACTTGCCATAAACAAGGCTTGCATACATTGTTATTTCTCCTATATGCCAGAGCAGGGCGGTGGGTCGGTGGGTGGGGGGTTTGTGCGTCAAATGAGAGCATTCAATTCAAAAAGTTTATATGCATTTCATCTAGTTTAAATGCGGACACAAGTCATCAGATTTCATGTTCATGTCAAAAGGGATAAGCGATAAATCGCAAACGAAAATTGTTTCTTTATTACTCGAAATCTTTTTGGCCTTAATTCACAGTGCAAATGGAGTGAGTGGGGCAATGTGGGGGAGTGTCCAATTAAATCAAGACGCAAATGGGAAAACGAAATTTATGTTCGATTGAGGATTTAAAGCGAAATACGTAAACTCTCACAAATTTCAACAGAACGCTGCAGTGGCGCTTTAACAGAGACGAATTAAGGGGGCAAGTCGCCCCCTTAAGTATGCCATAGATAGTCAAATTTTAAGGCTACTCTCTTTTTGACTTTAAAGCTCAACGATTTCTAGTAGATCTTTTACGAACTTTGGTGAACTCTTTCAACAATGTATTGCATTTCTTGAGTTTCTATTGCATAACTTAGGGGGCAAATTTATCTATAAGCACTTACCACTTAACTATCCGAAAGATGATGGATGGACCCCAAGAAAATTCCATGCCGCTCAGTTTAGAAACAATCTGAAAGTGAAAAGAAAACATTTTTGAATTAAAATAAGATGCTCTCTGCGAAACACACTTTTTCTGAGGTATTATTTCTGTCTAATCTCGAAATAGAATAGAGCCACATTGAATTTTCCCTGTTTAAAAAAAAAAAAGGCCCTTCAGAGGCGATTAATAACCGCAGAATTTTTGCCCCCGTCGTGTTTAGCAAAAGTTGAAAAATTTGTTCAAAAACTTTTCCAAACGATAACAATGAAAGGCGTGGCAAATGACTGGTTATTGACACGAAATGTGCACGAAATGGGCGATAGAGGCAAAGCAAAAATGTTGATCAAACATTTGAAACATAAATTGAAGCGAAGCAAAGAGGGAACTCTCAGCCTACATACAATAGGCACGCAATTACCGCAGCAAAAAAAAAAACGCAAAAAAAAACAAAAATATGATGAAGGAAAAAAGTAGACAGAAAACTCCCCAAAGCTTGACGAAAGTTTTTACAGTTGTCCTGATGACGATGATGATGATGATGATGCAAACTTCCAGGCTCTAATTGCCCAAGTGACTTTCGAGTAGCAGCAGCAGCAAACCCAAAAGTTTTCTATTGCAGGAAAATTTCGTGTCCATCTCATCTTGGACTCTGGGCAAAATGTACAATCAAAGCTGACCAACCAACCAGTTGGCGCTATTAACACACACACACACACACACACTAGGACCTGTGTGTATGTGTGGGTTACTTATATTCCAATTTATTAGGAGCTAAAGTTTCTTTTTTAAGGCCAAAAAAAGGTCCTGTTCATGTTCCTCTGGCCATTTTGCCTTAATGAAGTTTTGAATTAGAACTTCAATTCTTGTTGCTAGCTACTCCTCACATATGCAGCCAACCCGTTGCCCCCCTCTCACCTCTCTTCCATGCTGCACTCTCCACACATATCTACATGCTTTCGTGTGCGTGTGTGCGTGTGTGTGTGTGTGTGCGGCCTAGAAGTTTACCTTTTGCTGTTGCCGAGTTTGAACTTTTGGCGTATGGCATTTAACTTTGTGAACTAAACTGAAAACTGCTTCAAGTATGAAGTCAAAGGTGAACCAAACTGGACGTATAGCCATCTCTTTGGGTGCGTGTGTGTGTGTGTGTGTGAAGGGGGTGGTAAATGTTTGTGGCTAGCTCTGGTCATAAGACATGTCATCATTTATTCAAGAAATCATCTTAAAGTAAAGTCTTTTTTCGCCTGTTTTCCTACTTCTTCTTCTTCTCCATCTATCCATCCATCCATCCATCCATCCATCCCATTCGGCATATAAACAAATTTTGTTCGTACGTTCGCTTTTTTTTGCAACTGTTTGCAAAATAAACATTTCTCATTTATACAACCATTAACTGTCAATAAATCATTACCATAACAGCAAAAAATCATTTTATGTAAGGCAAATAGAAGAAGCTACCCTCTGCCCCCCACCCCCCACCCCCCACCCCCTCTCTCACTCTCCTGACTAGTCAAATGGATGGGCAAAGAAAAAAAACAAAAAAAAACACATTGTTTAATATTTGTGCGGCGGCAAGCATTTTTTGGTAATGTTTCAATTAACTTGGGCAAAAATATTTATGAGCCCGGGCCACATGAAATTTTTGTGGGCATAAAAGCCTCTTCTTCCCCCCCTCCACCAATCATTTCCCTCTGATTTCCTTACTCCTGGCCCTCATACTCATGTCAATATAATGCGGGTCTACTACTTGTCGTATAGCATACTTTTAAAAAATAACACACAGACACAGTAACACATAAAGCAAACACACACACACACACACACACACACCCACACACACACCCACACACACACACACCCGAACGCAATCAAGTGTCGGGAAAACAAAACATAGCAGAACCCAAAAAGGGAAATCGAATCAGAGAGAGAGAGAGAGAGAGAGAGGGAGAGAGAGGAAGGGTGGGAGTAACGGTAGCTTATACGTGACAAGCTACAAAAAAAAAAAAATATCCTAATCAAAAATATAGAACCGACCTTACAATACCCCTTTAAACGTTTAAAGTCTTCCGAATGTTCGTTAGGAGAGATACAAAAAAAATTCCCAAATCAATTCAACTTTTTGTATGCTCTAACCAAAATTGATAAGAAGTACTTCACTTTTGCCAGAGCTTTATATACCCTTTAGGCAGCTTATATGCTACAGGGTATGCATATACATCAGACAACAAATTTCGTTAATGTTATCGCCTCTTGTATTGGTCCTTTCGAAAATCTCTTTCTCCAGCTAAATTCGAAACGTTTTCAAGCGATTTATGATTGGAATTTAGTTAAAATAAATTTCATTAGACCAGAGAACAAAAGATTTTCCTTTGTAATATACATTAAAAAAAAAAAAAAAAACCCAAATAGAAGCACTTGCCAAAGCAGCCAAACTCTTTCTCTCATTTAGCTAGCTGGCTTACATGGCGTATGAGAAATGTTCAAATATTCAAGTGAAATCAATTGACGGAATGCTCCAGCCGCTCTCTGTTGTGGTTGCTCGTAAAGTTTACTCTTTGTGTCTGTCTCGACTTCATCAACAACGGCAGGCAGCATTCGGCAGGCGGCAGCCAGCCAAAGCGACCAAAAATCAATGGGCTGAAAAATATTTATGATGCCCACATGGAGATCCCCAGACACGCAGACTACCCCAATGCTCTATGCCCTTGCTCTTGCCCTTGCCTCTGCTTTAACCCCAAAACTCAACTCAGCATATCCATGGAGCTGGTGTGAAGTTTGGCAAAAATGGCAAAAGTTGACAGTTGCGTATGCACACACACACACACACACACACACGATAGATAGACAAAGACAGAGTGGGGGGGGAACCACAATTAACAGGGCAGAAAAAATAAGTTTGTGCAACTGCCGCTTTGCCGCTCTGCCTGCCCATTCTCTAGTCCTCTGTTCCCTTTGTTGCTGCTGTGTTGACTCTCAAATATATTTGTGCAACATTTCTCTCTCCCCCCCCCACACACACACACACCGTAAAGGAATTTGCCACTTCAACGGCTATCCAGAGGCATTTTTACAAATATAAGTTTTGCCATGAATTGAAACCAGAGCTAAAAGAGCTTGCCACATTTTCCTTTTTCTTTTCTTTTGCCATTTTGTCGTTTCTTTCGTTTCGTTTCGTTTCGTTTGCCACCCTCAGTCAAGCTCTTTGTATTCCTCTTTCGACCAGGTTGTGTCTTTGACAATTTTCTTTATTTCAGTAGCCAACGAATGTGTCTTGATTTCGGAAATACTCTTCTAACGAGCAAGTAATTTCTGAACAATTTGTTAACTATTGCAGGGTAACTGCAAGTCGTAGTTACAAACTCAACTGACTTGCATAATTTATGTTTTCTGTTTCTGTTGTCTGCATCGAGTTGCTCCTTAGCTTGGCCTGTGTGTGTGTGTGTGTGCATCTGATAGAAATAGTCGAGTCAGTATTTAATTTGCAGAATCTGTGCATTTCTTTCGCTCTCTCTCTCTCTCGGATCGGGATTGAGTGTCAGTTTAGTTCATGGTAAAGGAAGTCGATCGGGCAGAGAGTATAACGAAAATTTTTTTTTGGTGATTGTCCATCTGTCTGTCTATTTCTATTTAAAAGGAAACTTAGTTGTTTAAGAATAAACATTTTAGTTTCTAAGGTTGCGATGTATATAATTAAATATATTCAAAATACATAACACATTGTCAGTAGAAATACATAAATATCTTATACACCACAACACATCGAGGTACATAAATATATTCAATAATCAAAACATCTAACGACCAACGGATGTCAGGTTAAAAATAATTTCAAGCCCCCGATTGCCATGACGCGACCTTTTAGCGATCGTGTCAAGCATAAGAATAAGATCCCCTGACCCTAAGAATGTTTGAATTCACTAAATGAAGATTGAGGTTTTTATTTCTGCTCCCCGGAATCCCTATTCATAGTTCTAATAGTTGCTTATTATTCGATCGACTGTAACATATAGAAATCGTGTAGAAGAGAGATACTAGCTTTAGTCTTTGCTCCATTAAAAATTGCATAAGTGAAGCTTTTGTGGCTTAGTCAATTGAGGAGCTGACAATAAACTGTAGCATACTTATTGGGGCAACTTTTCAGCTGCAAGTTCTAGGCGAACAGCAAAAATGTGACAGAAAGTTTCTTCCGCACAATCAATTTGATTCGAAAGCAGTTAATATACAATAAAGACAAAAAAATTAACAACAAACCATCATGATAAGAACGCAGCAAGCCAGCATAGCCACTCCATCATCAAGTGGCATCAGCTGTCAATTAAAGTAAGTTTGACCTGCCTCCGAGAAAGATCTGTGAAAGTTTTCCATGCGAATGCCGATGATGATGATGATGGCAACGGCTATAGCAAAGGGATTGAAATAGAACGGATTAAATGGAGTGTAAAATGCCACGTAACAGGCAACAGCATCGAAGGGAAGAGGAGAGTTAAGAGAGAGAGAGAAAAGAGCATAAAGTGAAATCCGCAAGCGGCCTGCAAGTACTTTTACCTGCCGCAAGCACATTGTCGTACACGGCAGGAAAAGGATTGAAATTGGGTTTGGGTTTGGAACTGGATACGGGCTTGGGATTGGGATGGGGATTGGGATTGGGATTGGGAATGCAACCACAAAATGCATGTCAACCGCAGTGACGGCAACAACGATACAAACAACCATAAAAGCACAGCAAATTAATATTTTATAACTTAATTAAAGCTAACAACAACAAAATCAGCCCAAAAGCAAGCCAAATGATGGCAACTCAAATGATATCCTCTACTTGAAAAGGACACCAGAATACATTTTTTACTCTCTAAATTAACTTAATCTGCTAGGTTAGATAATGGAGAGATTGCCTTATAACTGATGACTTCTTTTTGCCTGTTTAACTATGTATATACCCAATGTACTTTGTCTGTTTACAGGGTATTAGAGGGACACGAAGAACTTTTATACATAGTTAAAATTAAATGGGGTAAAAAATGTATCAGCGGTTTGGTTTTCAGTTCAGAGAGAGCGAGTTCGGAGGATGCCGTGGAATGCTTTATTTTTTTTATGATTAAGCATGATATTAAAATTTATTTCACCCTGAAACTGAACATCAGTTATCTTTCATTTTAAATCTAGATAAGACTGAAATATTTAACTCTGTCAGAGTTCACATTCTTTTGACGTGTCTCTCCTGTGTCTCTCTCTCTCTCTCTCTTTCTCTGAAAGCTGAGCTGAGAGTGTCAACAATATGACCTGAATCTGAGTCAACACAGAAACGGAAAGTGGACGTCTTTCTTTTTTCTTTCTACAGACAACACTTTGATCCTTAGGGCTCCCTATCTCTGTCTCTTACTCTCTCTTTTCACAGACAAAACTTTGATCCTTAAGGCTCTCTCTCTTCTTTTCTACAGACAACGCTTTGATCCTTATGTCTCTCTCTCTCTCTCTCTTTCTACAGATAACACTATGATCCTTATGTGTCTCTTTCTGTCTCTCGCTCTCTTTTTCTTTCTACAAAAAAACACTTTGATCCTTATGTCTCTTTCTCTCTCTCTCTCTCTCTCTTTCTTCTACACTTTAATTTTAATTTGTTTACGTTTGAATATGGTCAGAAATATTTGCAATTGTTTTGATTGAAAACAAAGAAATTAATGAGAAGTGGGCCAAGTGGGTGGGGGAGGCGGGGCGGCTTGCCTCATAAGTAGGTTGTAGGTAATTCAATTGAATGAAAGTTTCGTTTTTTTGTTTTTTGTTTTAATCTTTTCATTCATTTCATATCTTTTGCTCTGTTCATTTCGTTTTCATTTTATTCATTGACACGCTGATAGTCCCCAACTTGCAACTGATAATCCCATTTCACTTTTTACACTCATCCACACACACACACACACATGCGTATGCCTGTCTAGCTGCGTGTGTGTGTGTGTGTGTGTGTGAGCATTCCCTCTCAGCCATCCACTTCCGATTGTTCATTGTTACAATTCCACAACCTAACCCAACTTTCATTTCTAAAGAGACTGTAACATGACAGCTGTCATATGTACGTTGCACACACACACACACACACACACATATATATACACGCTGTGTGTGTCCATGTGTGTGTGTGTGTGTGTACTTACACGTCACATTTTAATGCTCTTGCCGAAAACGGTTATACGCCATTTCCCTTTACTTTGGCTAGGTAGAAAATGAAAACTTTTATTTGTTAGGAGACAAAAGTTATAGTCCGATATCGGTGTGGTAGTTGATCCACCATATATAGACCATGACTGGAGATCATTGAGGCTTTTCTGTAATCTTAGCAAGGGTATACAATATGACATGCTCCTGTGTGTGTGTGTGTGTGTGTGCGTCCGACTCATCCTAATTCTTTCACATTCCTTTGTCCATTCCTGCTGCCGGTGGAGTTCGAGTATTTTTGTCTTCGTTTTTGGCTTTGAATTTTACGCATATGAAACACGTGCTTGCATCGTGCCCGAAAAAAAGCTCGCTCTCTCGTCACTCTCTCTCTCTGTATTGGTCTCTTTGAAAGCTTTAGCTGAATGGAAGGGAATATTCTCTGTGTAGCAGTTGCAGTTTTCCAGTTGCTTTCCAGTCAGTTGCTTTTCTTGTTCGTTTGTTTCTTTCTTTCTTCCATTTCTGCTATTTAACGTTTGCTCCACATTCCTAGAGCGAACCTTTCTCATTGAGTGCAGCAGCAGAAGAGTTTCGCTTCTTAATTTATTTATTATGAAATGAAATGCAATTGACCAATGGGGCAGGCACTCGACTCTACTCCTGCTTGTAGGCGAACGGAAAGAGAGAGAAGATCATGGATTGAAATTGTATTTCATCTTGAAAGTTCCTAATCAATACCTGTCAAATTCACAAATAAATCAACTTACAAAGAGTGGCGACATTGTGGACAGCCGCCATTCAATGTTGCCGGCAATCATCTCATCTCCTCATCTCTTTAGCTTTCTCTTCTTTCCCTCTTCCACTCCCACTCCCACTTCATGCCCACTTGTCGTCCTTTCTATCCACTTTGAATAATACCACGCCGAGGAGAGTAGCTCATTAATGTTTTCTTTTTTTTTTTTCTTCTTCTTTTTTCCTTTCTCTGTGTTGTGTTCCGTTCTGTTCTGCTTTCTTTGGTCCGAAACTACTTTAATTATTAGCTTTGCTTTCAGTTTTTGCCATTAAATAGAATTTAATGCTCATTGTTTGGGCTTCTTCTTGCCAGTTGGCAGCACCTCATCTCTTCGCTTCGCTTCTCTTCTCTCCGTGCCTCGCTTCGCCTCAACTTTTCGTCTGCTTTTGTTCGACGCTAATTAAAAGAATTTCCAGCAGGTGTTTGCGGTTTGTTCTATCAGCGGCAAGAGAAAGGCAAAGTTGGTGGCTGGTTGGGGCAGGCAAGAAAGGGTTTAGCGACCGTTTAAGCCATTGTGTTTAAGAAAATTGTGGCCCGCTTATTGTTTCACACGTTTATTTTAAGCTAATTGAAAATGGATTTTAATGGCATGATTTGTGGGTCAAACGCTGCCTCCTCTACTCTCTCTCTCTCTCTCTCTCTCGCTGTGATCAGTTTCATCAATTTCATGTCCCCAATTTGTAAGCAAAGCATTGATCACCTTTTAAAGGGTATCTCGTGGTCGGCTATCTCTCCTTGCCTTTGTTTTGTTTGAATGGTAAGCTGGTTCGAAATTGTATATTCTTTTTTTTTTATCTGTTTTCGCTAGGCATTTGCATAAAAAACAAAGAACAAAAAAATAGAGCAAAAGAAATGTAGACGATGCGATTTTTAAATGTTTGACACAAATGCCAGAAAAGACAACTTTTTTTTATTCCTCTAAACGTCTTTGCCTGCTGCTGCTGCTGCTGTTCATGTTGTTTGACAGTTAACGAAGTGTAAATATATGTACGATGTGTCGAAAGGGGGTGGGGGGGGGGGGGGGGGCACATCTAAGCCCTTTCTAACGACTTCAAAGATACCTCTTAGAAAAAAAAGAAAGCTTACTCATTGCATTTAATAAACAATTGAAATTGTCAAATGAGAACAACGTCGGATAAACAATTAACTTTGCGTGGTTTTTCTTGCCCTTGGATAAACAATTAATTGGCCTTAAAAGGCAAAAGGAAGCCATCCGACAGAGTTATTCAGTTATCTCAGTTTTCCCGAGTCGAGAACTGCGCCATAAATGCCGCTGCATGAAAATTCGCACATATCAAAATATAAACAACAAACAGCGCCCTCTTTTTTCTATATATTTTCAGAGTTTCCTAATTTACGTCATATTTGCCCTCTTTGACTAAAAGTCAAATAGAAAATGTTGCCACTTTCTCTGTGTGTGTGTGTGTGTGTATGTAAATTTTCATAAATAGCTTCTAATATGATTAGAATAATATTTATTTTTATGCTGCATTCCAGGAAAGAAGCTTTGCGTTTCGCTTTGTAAGTTCATTCAACTTTTACTTTGACATTTTACCTGCTGCTACCTAACGACTTATATATGTCTGTCTGTCTCTTCGTCTCTCTGTCTGTCTGTCTGTCTGTCTAGACTTCTGCCCAAAGGGGCTTGTGTCTTGGTCGGGCTAAAAAAAAAAGAGTTGCTGCAGCCATCTACTCATATTTCCTGACTAACAGAAAATGCTTCAGTTTAGCAACACTTTCCAACACTAATTGTCGCTAGTTTTGACTTGGTAATTATTCAACACTTAAAAATTGTTTCAACTTAAATGAGCCGCAGCTATGTACAAGTTGGAAATTGTGCTAAACTGAAGCCGTCTTGGTCAAGTAGCGTGCTGTTCGTTATATTTGCCCGACTTTGCATCGGACACGGCTTAATTAACCACGCACACCACGCAACACCAGAGAAAGAGAGAGAGAGAGGGAGACAAAGAGAGAGAGAGAGAGAGAGAGAAATGTGCTCCCCTTCGTTTTGTGTGTGTGTCAACCATGTGGGCATGCCTCAAGGCATATCAGAAATTCTCACTTCTCTTTCTCCCCCCCCCCCCCCCCCCCCACTAACTAACTCACTCTTAGCTCTTGGACAAAGTATCGAAATCTAACATCGACGTCAAATTCTATTCTATTACCTGGCGAAATTGTAACCTCTTAGATTATATATATGTATATATAAAAGTTAGTTCTGCATTCTACTTCTTCTTCTCTTCCCTTCTCGTTAGTCTTCACGCCATCGCTCCCCCTTTTTGGTGGGATTGGGCACTGCCATGTTCGATTTCCAGCTTTATATGTAGGCTAACTTGTGTTTACGGCTGTCACACAAAGTTGCCCCCAACCCACTGCCCCCTGCCCGCACCCTACGGGGCTCATAATGTTGGCACATTAATTAATTGAAATGCTACCGGCACTGCCACTGCACACACACACACACACAAACACACACACAGTCACTCTCGGTGTGCGTGTGTGTTTATAAATCTATATACGAGTAGGCAAACATACAGAATCACCCAGAGAAAGAGACTGAAGAGAGAGAGAGAGAGAGAGAACTGTGGCGGGTGGCGGGTGGCCGACTGGCTGGATGGCTGACTGTGTGTGTTCTGCTTGTTAGTTTAACTAGTGCCTGGCAATTAAATGGAAATTAATTATGCTACCTCTCGCTGAGAATCGCCAGGCAAATAAAAAAAAAAAAGGAAACCTTAACCTTGAACTTAGCCATTTAACATTTTTTAGACGTGAACGGGAGAGCGAGAGAGAGCGAGAGAGTGAGTGAGGGGCTCCGAATGGTTTATTATCCCCTTTGACCAAATAGACTTTGTTTTTGCATTCGCTTGGAATCTCTTCAAAAGCAAAACTCATTCGCATCACAAATAACGGAACGACCTTGTGGCCAAAAGCGTTTTTAAACTCGATTTATGTTTGGTAAGTTCTTTATAGCCAAATGTCAGTGCAGTACAATTTCTTTTTTGGCATTTCCCATCAATTGGGATTGGCCTTTTATTATTTAGGATTTAGGTTTAGATTCAGTTTTAGTTATTTAGAGAGAGAGACACATGGAGGAAGGAAAAGTGTCAAATACATCGATTTTATATCAGATAACTTGGTTATTAGCTTCCCAATTGGAGCACTTTTAGTTCTCTATTACAGATCTTGTCCATTCAGCGGGTTAAAAGTAAATTTCTGAAAGTCTTTACAGGGCTTTTCCCTCTTTTAGGACTGAAATGTTGCCCAAGTTCATTTTTTAAGTCTCAACAGGCAATCATATTTACAAATACTTTATCCCTAAATTGCATTTACGAATTGTTGCAGTGAAAACTTTGCCCCATTTTACCAAGTCTTATAATATTCATGAAACAGTTTAAACGTTCTTTCGACTACCTACTGCATACTTATGGGGGCAACTATCGACTGTTTCGACTATCGATAATTTTCCACCTCTAATCAGAACTAGTCTTTTAGTCTTGAGAAGGGCGTAGGAAGTCATTTCTAGGCCCAAATTCGAGTAATAACAAGTTAACTTCTTACTAGAGCGAGAGAGAGACAGAGAGAGAGAGAGAGAGAGAGGGAGAAGTTCAATCCATGTCTGGGCATGATTGCTCTTTGTAATCTGTGAGACATAAGCGAAAAGTCTCCAATCACCTGGCTTTTCTTTTTGCCGCCGCAGTCAGAGTGCGAGTCTGTCCAAGCCCAATCCCAAGCCCAAGCCGCATTTACCCTTTCACATTTCCGTCCGTCGACCATCTTAAACTGTCTCTGGCCGGCTAATGCCTACTTAACTTTGACTTTGGTGACAGGCATAAGAAACTAAGCAAAGGGACTGAAGGAGGAAAGCAAGCGGAAGTAAGCAAGGACAGACGAATGGACGCATGGACAAACGGACGGATGGTCAATGCCAGCCGCCATCGTGTAAAGCTCGGCAAGGTTACAAAATACAAAATGCTTAGGGTAAAAGAGAGACAAAGATAGAGAGGAGAGGGAAGTGGAGTGGAGGTCGGCATCACTTCTCAAGAGTTGAAAATTCATAATCAGCGCAAATCATTTTTCATTTTTGCATTTTTCACTTGGTCTAGTGTCGTAGTAAAAGGCAAAAGAATTGTGCACCATCAATCAATTTCACGATGCTTTCGAAATGTTAAACTGCTTAAGTTACGTTGTACTTACACTTTACTTCATGGATCGCCCCCGTTACCACTTTCTCTCTCTCTTCGTTTCTCTGCTATGTGGGTTTGTCTAAAAAGCCAAGACGTCAGGCAAGCAAAAACTCATTTTTACGCTCGAAAAATGAAAAACTAATTTATTATCCCGTTTTGGGTAGATTAGTTTGGCCCCAAACAAAGCAACTAAACTAACAATTGGCTTTAACTAGTTCTCAGTTGTCTTTAGCACAGCCTTCGCCCACCTGGCAACTGCGCTGGTGGGGCATATAACATTTAATTGATTATTATGTCCTTACAGGATACACTTTTCGTTCATATTGTGCTATTGCTATTCTCTTTGGACTTGTTAAGTTTGGCGCTCTCAGTCGTTACGTTTCGTTAGGCCCAAGGCCCAAGTTCTTTTTACATTTTTCTCCCATTTTCAGTTTCAGGTTCGTTCTCAGGCGTCTCCTCTCTGTCTCTGTCTGCGCCTCCCCCCGTGACCAGTCGCTGTTTGCTTGCCTTTGCTGTCCTCTGTCCTCTACCATGTCACCTTTTGTCGTGGTGTTGCTGTTACATTTTTATGATTTATGCCTTGGTCCTGCCCGACTGCTCGACTGCCTGACTGCTTGACTGCCTGCCTCGTCCCATGTCCTGGCAGTGTCATGAGCCCAATTAACATTTTTTTTTTTCTTTTTTTATTCGTTTCGTTTCGTTTTGGCCAATAGACGCCAAATTTTGCAGCTTGACATGATTTTTGGGCTCTCTTATTTTGATAGCTAACTGAGCACTCTATTGCACCTCACCTCACCACTCCCACTCCCACTCCCTACCTCTCCCGGTCTCTCTTTCCTGTTTCAATCCCTGTTCGCCCGTTTTTTTTTTTTTCTGGCTTTCTGTGCCAAAAGTTCACAGCAATTATTTGCATATGGTAGATCCCTTTGGTGAGTTTTGTATGAGGTGAAGGGGGGGCTTGGGGGGTCGAGTCGTCTCTTTGCTCATTTGCCTTTCACAGTCAGCGCACAATATAAAGTGAGGGCGACAGCTTTTATCTTTATAAACGAAACGGGAAGAAAAAAATAAACACACACATACACACACACACAAATAAAAAAACTCCGTCCGACCCTGAGATGCTTGAAAATCAATTAAATTAATCATATTTTTCCTTTGTAAATGCAAAATGAACTTGTTTTTCGTGTGCTCAAGTCAGTCAGTTAGCCGAATCTCTGGGTAAAAGAGGGGTAGGGGGTTCGCTTTAATATACTCTTTAAAAACAACATACATATAAGAAGCGCGTCAAGGGGGCGTAGGCAAGAGGGATCTCACAAGAAAAAAAAGGGGGACAGATCGCATTAAAGAAAAAATTAAGTTGCTACGTCCATGAACAAAGTCAAAATCAATTCCCTTGGAGAGGCTCTCTCTCTCTCTCGCTTTCGCTCTCCCACCCCCAACCGCTCGTCGCTGTCGTGAGTCACGCACTTAACACATCTCTGTGTGTTGGGGCAACCCCCTCACATATTCTGTTTAATCTGCCGTTAAGCCAAGTTTGCAGTTACTCTCATCTCTCTCTCTCTCTCTCGCTCGCTCTAAGGAGGCCTTATGCCTCCTATTCCTGTTATATTCCTGCTATTCCTCCTACATATCCGGCAATTTAGTTTATTTATAGCTCTACCAAAATATGAGCGTTTGTTTTTGCGCAAAGTTTTGTGAAGTGCAAACGAGATGGCAATACATTTGCATGTACATGCTGACACATCATAATTTTGCGTGTGTGTTTGCTGTCCGTCCTTCGTTCTCGACCCCACCTCTGCCTCCTCGTCCTCCTACTGCTCCTTCTTCTTCTTCATCTTCTCATTGGGTGTTCTTGTTTCCAGTTCATGTTGTAATATTTTAATGTGCTAGGCGACAACTGCTGCTGTTGTCGTTGCCACTCGCACTCCCCCTCCTTTCACTCCCTTTCCAAAATTTACTATAATCAATAATTTACATTCCTCGACTGTCTCTCTCTCTCTCTTTCTCTCTCTATTATTTCAATATGTTTGAACGTAAATTTCCATAAAATCTTTAAGATACAAATGAACAAAATATTCTTTATATATGTATGTAGGTATCTAATCTAAAGTTTAATTCGGTTTCCGCTTCTGATTCTGCTCTGGCCTACCTCAAACTCTTGCCCTTTGCACTTGCCCAATTCTCATTTTCCCCAGTTGACCCAAAATCAACAATTTGAATATTCATTCCTTTGGCCCATTATCTATTTTTGGCACTTTGCAAATTTGCACAAAATTTCCAAAAGCTGAAATACAATTAAAAGCCAATTTGAAATGAAAGTTAAATCAGAAGACTTATCAGTTACATTTCCCTTTACACAGAGAACCGACCGAGCGACGGACCAATGGACTGACGGACCAACGGACCGACGGACCTCTTCTCCCCACCTCTACACCACTCCCCTTTGTTAGCCCTTTCGGCATAGCAAAAGTTGCTGTTCAATTTTTGGTCAAAAGATGTGCGATATGCGAATAAGGTAGAAAGGACTCTAACCACACACACACACACACACACACACACACACACTCATAACGAGAATTCATAGTCAGAATTCAGAAGTCTCTGGCCAGAGAAGACTTAACGCACTTTGCCCCTTTTGTTGGGCAAACACTGGCAATCATCCTCATATGAAGGTAAATTTTGTTAGGCGCAACGATGGCAGGGGTCAGGGGCAGGGGCAGAGGCAGGGGGGCAACCAACTTCTTCTTCGACGAATTTTCCATCAATTCGGTTTACATTTGGCATTTAGCTTGGCTCCTGCTGTGCTAGGCAAAATGCAATGCATTTGCAATTCCAAACTAGTTCCAATTGATTAAGTTTCTGGTTAATGGATTGTTTACATATCCAAGGATCAGTGAGAAAGACACAAGTGGAGAGAAACAGAGAGAGAGAGAGAAAGAGAGAGAGAGAGAGAGAGAGAGAGAGAGAGAGGGACCAAACCAGTTCGTTGAATAACTAGTTACTCAGAAATTCAGAGCTACATAGACAAGAGCTCCGTGTGTGTGTCTGTCTGAGTGTGTGTGTGTGTGTGTGTGTGTGTGTGTATGTACCCGTGGCCTCTGCTCTGATGCACTCCAATGACATGGCAAATAATTCAATTTTCAATAATTTGTCCATAATTTTCCCTATTTTGAGTGGGTCTGCTTCAACTTTAAAAGGATGCATTAAGCATGCATAGACATTATCCTTGACTCACCATTTCTCATGCAATTGCATTAAATTCAGATTTCTTTGTTGACGGCATCAAGCTAAGAAATTGGTTCATCTTCTCTGTTGCTTCCAAGTCGGTCCTAAAATGAGATATAAAAAATGGAGCTTGAATTTCGGGCATACTAAGAAGCTTAAGTCATCTAATTGAAAACCTGCTTTGGACATCCCATCAGATATCCTATTTAGAAATATGATTATAATGTGAAGCTCACAAAATTCAGTTTCATTCAACAACAATATGGCTTAGAAATGAAGTTGCACTGTGCCGAAACGTCAAATTTTACTTCCTTTTCTTAACTTAAATCTAAAAACAATTCTTGACATGCCTCGCCTTGCCAACGACAAAAATTAAAATTCACCCCGACCATGGCCAGGTGATGGAAAACATCTTTATCCATTCCACAGTGTCTTTATTCGGGATCATTATAAACAGTCGCCACTCGAACTCGAAAAGCGGCGTTTTCCTATATAAGGATTTTCTTTTGTCGGATCTAGGAGCACATTTTGGACTTTGATGCACATTCTCTAGGCCTAGGCACGCACTTGACCGAACCACTTGCATCCCACTTGGGACTCGGAGGGGAAAATCTAAAATGTTTGCATATTATTTGTTTGCCTCACTCTTCTAAAAATTAAAACTAATATAAAAATATCGACCTACTACCTATTTTGGCCTTAATGCATTTTGAGCTGAAGGTTTAGTTTGCTCGTCTCCAGAGTCAGTGTGACCTGCGCAATAAAATGCCATCAAGTAAAAATCTGTTCGTAAATCATCTCTGATTTTTATTGTTAGTGATGGTTCGTTCGCGTTTTCTTTAGAAATTAATCGATAGCCGTTTTAGCTGAATGTCGCGCCATTTAAGCTAAAGGCTGTCAAAATGACATTAAGAATATTGGTCACACTGACATTCGGAATTAAACAATCATCTGATGTATCGAATCGCTTATCGATTGAATATTTTCTGACAACTCTGACCCAAATAGGCCCTGCTCTTCCCAGTCAGCCCATTTTAATTATTTTGGTGTTTCACTCGGTCCGGATTTATACATCTTCCTTTAAATTTTTTCGTTTAATTCCTTAATTAGTTTTCTTTTTTTTTTTCTTATTTAATTTGTATCTGCTTATTAACTTTGAATTCAACGCGTCCGCCCATCAATATTCTGGTATGAATATATGTATGGTAGAATATGAGGAATTCTAATCACTCCGCTAGGAATCTGCCATCGGTATTTCATGGTGTCCCATTAAAAAGTAGACGGGGTCTCATACAATAATACAATTTAAGTACATAAAACGGTCAAGCGTCTGCGGTTATAATATATACACGGCCTTTATATTGTGGGACTGGTAGTTCCTCATTGGATCTCAAAAGTGGGATAGCACTTTGAGAATAGCCAAAAAAAATTCCTAAGTAGATTGCAGTAATATTTTAACTGACAATTGCATCGTTTTTTAATGTATTCTACGCTTTCTTGCATTTAAAAAAAAAAAAGACAATCTCTTCGTTGTCACAAACGCTTCCGTCTAGTCGTTTTTTTTTTTTTGGTCATTTCGCCTGCGACCGATCCCTTGTCAGTATGAAGACAGTCATTCTGATTCTGTTTAAACTAAGAAAGACTTTTGGGCCGGTTCTTGTCCTGGATTAGTGCAACTATTTATTGTAATCGTTGGCCGATCTCTTAATAATTTTTCCTTAATGTCACTCCCTGTTTTGAACAGAATTTTAAGCGATTTCAATTATCCATTACATGGAATTCAAGCTGTCTTTGGGCTTTAGAATCTGCTTTTAACGTTATGGCAAAAAAAAAAAAAAAAATACTGAATCATGCTTTTAAAAAAAAATTAAAGAAAAAAAAAGAAATTAAAATATTTTCTCGCTTTAATGCAATTTCCTAAAGAAAAACTAATTGTCCATTGCCCCGGGGCGAAATTCGTCTTTTTGCTTCTGTCCCTGTTCTTGTCTGTGTGTGTGTTGGTGTGTGTTCGTGGTGTGTGTGTGTGTGAGTGTTTGCTAAGTTAATTCTGAATAATTATTTGCTTATGCCATAAAGCAGATTTCAGAAAAAAAACTTTTGTTTTTTAATTAGAAGCAAAGCTGGCCAACAAAAGAAATGAAAGACGCGCTCACAGCAAACTTTGGCAACTTTACAAAATAAAAGAGAAAGAGAGAGAGAGAGAGGGAGAGGGCCAAAGAGTAGCGTATAAAATAACAGATTTATTATACCCTTTAATAACCCACGAAACTCGAAAGATAGTTTTAGACCCTGTTTTTGGGAAAAACAAATTTCTATGATGACTTAATTTGATATTTGCCTAGCTTGATAGGGTACAGAGTCTTCGGTCTTTGCATGACCACCACAGCGATGCCTTTTTGCTGTTGTGATAAAAATTATGCGCCGTTTGCGCATTGTCTGTATTTCTGGTTAAATTACGCATACGTCTCGCGTGACCGCGTACAGAGAAAGAATGCAGAGGACGCTACGAAGCAAAACCCTTAAAGTTTCCATCATCAGAAAATGCGAGTTCATTTCATATTAATTAAGTCACAAAAGTTTATTAAACTTTAACGACGAAGCACAACCCCAGCAAAATATCAACAGCCACAGGCAACACGACAACGACAACGACAATTTGAGGCGGCGGCGACTACAATGAGGACGTTTTCCAAAATTAATTAACAACTCATTTACATAGTTACACACAGAGACAGAGACAGAGACAGAGATTTTCCAGTGAACATTTTCCTGCCAAGGGAACAACGGACTTAATACTTCACCTTGGGTCCATTTTTCCAGGAAAACTGCTTCTGATTGTGATACTTCTCCATTCGATTGGACACTTTTCATTTCATAAATGTTTTCTAGATTATTATATAAATTATATTTAATTAAGATATTCTCCCATCATCATAATTAAACACCAAAACCATCCTTTGCCCCCCTTCCCTCATTCTCGAAACCCCTTTGGCATGCCTAATTGGAATGGAGAGTATCAAATTTAGTTGTATTTGCGGTGGCTGCTGCTCGCTTCGTGCTTATCGTTTTATTGTTTATGTTAATTTTAGCTCATTTCATTTTAGTATTTCACAATCATAGCGCGGCTAAGCGGCTGGAATGTTTGTGTTTGGCTAGAATGCGCATTGTCTGTGGCAAAAGCCAAAATGAAATTCGGTATGCAAATGTTGACGTTTTTGTAAAGCACCAAATAAGCTTCTAATTAAGTTTTCATGATTGTTGTAATAGAATCGAGTGGAATGAGTGGTGCTTGGGGCTGGGCCCATCCGCCATAGTTTTGATTGCGGCGACGGTGACGGCGGCCTAAAATGGTTTGTGGTTCAAAATTTCACAACAAAATGAGCATGCAATATGTGTGTGTGTGTCCACTTGACCCGCCCGATACAAAATAGTTACTTTAAGTGCAATATTAAAAAGTATCCATCTTTGAAATGAACAAGCAATTAACCTCGTAATGGGATATGGCTTAAAGGGGAGGAGATTCATGATTTTACTTTGGCATTTTTTTTCTTCATTTTTGTTAGCTTTCGCTTTAGTTTTTCGTATCTCCCAATGGCATTAACTTATTTTGAATGTCAGTTGACATAAATGTGAACTCTGTGGAAGGTTAACTTTATTATCCACTAAATCAATCTCCTCTCAATGACTTGACATGGCAAAGCATTTCCGTTCGCTCACGCGAGAGCGAGAGAGATGACTTTGAGATTCCTTACAACTTTCAAATTAAGGAACTTGATGCTGTCATATGTATTTTTGGAACCAGTCGCTAGGAGTCCAATTACTCAATTGTCTGGAACCCAATAACTAATTTACCTAATAAAATATCAATACCAATCGTTAGTTTTCTCCTGTAAATGGTTGTCTGAAGAAAACAAGCTGCTCGTAGAAAATTTATGAGACATAAAACTAAATAAATATTTATCTAAAATCAATCTATTCTGTCACCAAAACTAATTAGATAATAAACAACAAATAAACGTTCAGTCTTACACTTACATATATACAATATACATATATGTAGTTTAGTAATTTTTGTATTTAAAAACTGTTTTAGTCTTTTGATCATTACCACCCGAATCTGAAGCCTTTGGGTGTCGTTGATCCCCAAGCTTATCTTTTAATGCTCTTCCAACAAAGAACTCAAGATTTTGTTCTGTTGTACTTATTACATCGTTCTTTAATGTAGAATTAAAAAAAAGACAATCTCTTCGTTGTCACAGACGCTTCCTTGGAGTTTTCTTTTGTCACTTGGCCCACGACCGATCATTTGTCAGTATTAAGTCAACCATTCTAGCTCCTGATAAGTTAGAACTACCAAAGACTTTTGACACAACCATGAGTCCCCACCAGAGACTCGCATGATAGCATCGTTATTTGATGTATTCTACGCTTTCTGCATCTAAAAAAACAAGACAATCTCTTCGTTGTCACAGACTCTTTCTTAGAGCTTTGTTTGGTCATTTGGCCCGCGACTGATCACTTGTCAGTATGAAGACAGTCATTCTAGTTCTGATTAGTTCAAACTAAGAAAGACTTTTGGGCCGGTTCTTGTCCTGGATTAGTGCAACTATTTATTGTAATAAAAGTCTATAAAACGGTCCAGCGTCTGCGGCCATAATTTATACACGGCCTTTATATTGTGGGACTGGTAGTTCCTCATTGGATCTCAAAAGCGGGCTAGTACTTTGAAAAAAGCCAAAAAAAATTTCTAAGTAGATTGCAGTAACATTTTTCCTGGTCTCTACATCGTTCTTTGATGTATTCTACGCTTTTTTTGCATCTAAAAAAAGACAATCTTTTCGTTGTCACAAACGCTTCCGTCTAGTCGTGCGATCGATCCCTTGTCAGTATGAAGACAGTCATTCTAGTTCTGATTAGTTCGAACTAGAAAAGACTTTTGGGCCGGTTCTTGTCCTGGATTAGTGCAACTATTTATTGTAATTTAGGTATATAAAACGGTCCAGCGTCTGCGGCCATAATTTATACACGGCCTTTATATTGTGGTACTGGTAGTTTCTCATTGTAACATCTTTCCTGGTATTTACATCGTTCTTTGATGTATTCGACGCTTCTTTACATCTGAAAAGAAGACAATCTCTTCGTTGTCACAGACGCTACCCTAGAAATTGGACATTGGACATTCAAAAGACCACATTGACTACCGTATATGCTAGATATGGAGTTGCAGTATGCTAAAATTTCAGAAATTACTTTCAAAGCCGAAGTTAAGTCGAGACATCTTTGTCTTAGCCCGTCTGTGTCTGTGATCTGGATTTAACGACCCGAAATCTTTTTCAACCATAGACCATTAAATTCGCAAATTATGTCGTTAAAACTGGGTACCAATTTTTTAAGAGACATTATTGGGTTTGTTTCTTATTAAGTTTGACATTCGAATTAAGTCAAATATAAATGTGAAGAGCTCTTTAATCGTTGCAGAGTCGTTGGTCTAGGCGTTTGGCTTTGTCTTACTGCTCTCTAAGCTAGAGGTGGAGAAAACATCGATGTTTTTTTCGATGCATCGATGTTTCGTATTTTTGGAAAATATCGGTGATTGACAACGACTATCGATATTTTCTTTTTACACCTCTAGCAACGAAAAAGTCCCTTTCTTTAAGAAAAAAGCGAGCGTAAGGTAAGGTGACCAACTTCTGCTTCTCAACAAGAACTTTAATATCGTTTAAGATTTCTAAAATCTATAAAATTCACATGAATGAAATGATCTCCTTATTTCGAATTTTGTAATCCTTCTTTTGAATAAGGACAACTTTTTGTTAACATTTTATTCTTGAATAAAAATATTGTTTTTTTCGCTTAAATATTTACTGAATTTGCCTTATATTCATTTAAAACCAAAAACCGTGAAAAACATCAATGAAACATCGATTTCCTCCACCTCTACGCTAAGCTTGCCACGTCGTTAACGTTAATCCGCTGTTTTGAGAGAGATCTGGCCATTCGGCGTTGCCATATCATCCCCCACACTTAGGCATCGCCCATTAGCAGTTTTTTTTTTGGCTATGATAAAACCAAATTAGTGTGACCGTGTGCTTAAGTATGTTGTTTGCCAAAATAGGTTCAGATAAATTAGAATTTTCTTTTGCTAAATGTTAGAGATACTTAATTTTCAAATTTCTTTTTTCTGCTTAAGTATTTATGAATATAAAAATATGTGTCCGACATGAAATCCTTACTAGATACAACTTGCTCTTGTTGTAATTTGTGAGACACAGTTTCAGTTTAGCCAAGCATGGGCTAACTTTGGAGTGGCCACTTTTGAACACTGCGTGTAACATTATGCCAGACGACGACGACGACGACGACGACAACGACGACAACGACGAGGACGAGTACGACATCAAGGATGTCTTTCTCGAAGCGTGAAATGTGATCAAAAGTGTTATGACTTCATGCATGGCAAAATGACATCTCTCTGACAGTTGCATGTCTTTGTGAACAACAAACGAACGTTGATAAATAACATCAACACACAATGTAGCAAAAAAAAACAAAGCAAAAAAAAAAGCATATGCAATCAATATAAATGTTGAGTGTGTGGGTTAAAGTAATATTTTACCATTTAAAGGCATTAAAATGTACTTTCTCGCTCTCGCTCTCTCACACACACTACGCACAAGCCCAACCAGCCCCCCAACCATCCTTGGCCCCTCCTTGTCCCTAGAACCCAAAGCAGGTTTTGCACAAAAGCCTTAAAACTAAACCGAAACTACACTCAGCTTAACCTCAAAAAACAAAAACGCAAAAAAAAAGAAGACGAAAAAAAAACTAGCAAACCAACAAACCTTATTAAAATGAGAGCCGCCCACCCAGCTAACCCTTTGAAAGCCCCCGCCCCGGCACCCGCATAGCCCCGTCCTTCTAGTCGCCCAGCTTCAAATCCAACGCACGTAAGGAAGCGTATAATTTAATTAAATTATCTGGGGCAAGCTGCTGCTGCTGCTGCCGCCGCTGCTGTTGCAAGTAGCAACGAAAAATGTGCATCAAAGTGCACTTAAATCATCAGCGAGGCAAGGCGACACACAGAGTGGTGAGGCCTGAGCAGAGGGGTCGGCACGGTGGAGTCATAAGAGATATTCAGAGCCATCTCCACTCATCCTTCTCCTTCTTCTTAGCCTCTCAGTCAAAAATGGCGTTGGCTAAGTGCCGTATCCAGGAGCAGGAGCAGGAGCAGCAGCAGAAGAAGAAAACGAACGAATGAGCTAGCGAACCAACAAACGAACGAACGAACGAAAAATAGTCAGTCAGTCAGTCAGCCAAGCCAACTTTGTACTTTTTGACTTGTATTAGTTGACCGGAAATGCAGCTGCAACTCAGCTCAGGAGTTGCCAAAGAAACCGACAGGAGAAATCGAGGAAGCAAACGATGGAGAGAGGGGGAGAATGGTGGAGAGAAGCGTGTGGAGTGTCAGGACATGCCGCTAGATGGTAAGATGGGAGTTGGGTAGAAAGGAGGAGTCCTTGCAAAACATTGACAAATGCTTTTTATATACATTTTCATTTTCTCTTTGCCTCTCACTTCTTCCTTCTCTCCCCATTTTTTTTTCTATTTTTTTTTCTATTTTTGTTCAACATTTCTATTTGTGTGGAGAATTTTATGAACAAAGCGTTTGCATTTGAATGACAACTAAGAATAGTGTGAAAAACAAAAGCGCAGGAAGAGCAGAGAGAGAGAGAGAGAATCAACTGTGGAGAAGCACAAACTTTGACGAAACAATTTGTATTATTTATATTGAAATTTCCATTATGAAAGAGTGAAGAGGTGAAGAGTTGAAAGTCGAAACAAGAGTAGCAAGATCCCAAGTCAGATCTCTTTTCAAGAGCAGGGGAGAGCAGAAATTTGGCTAGAGGCCCCAAATTGCCAAAATTAGAGACAATGACGCTGGCAGATCAATTTGTGAAGATTTCCACTGACATAAAATGGCAAACTAAATTTTTCTTAACGTCCAGTTCACTTCAACGCTTAAACTAGTTGCGAATTAAAAGTAAATAAGGCGAATGTGACTCTGTCGAGTTTGATTAGAGGGCGAGCCTAGGTCTAGCGAAAGCATCGACGATGAAGATAAACCCGTTTAAAATTAAATTCGACAGAAAACTGTTCATAATGACAGCGGATGGAATTTATCCAGAAGAAAATGGCATGCATTGGTAAACCCTAAGAGACCGTTTCCCTCATCGAGTTTCTTCATTTATCCTTAGAACGCGTTGTTTGGTCAGCCATAGAGTCGTGTTTACTCGCCCAACTGCAAGAATGACTGTCTTCATACAGATAGGTGATCGGCCTTAAAGCGGCACACTAAAAGCCCAATTGCAAAAAGAAACTTCTAGGAAGGTACGAAGAAATTAAAATTGGCTAAAATTCTGCTCAAAACAGAGATGTATAGGAGAGCATTAAGAAAAAATTGTTGAGAGATCTGCCTACCATTACAATAAATAGTTGCACTAATCCAGGACAAGAACCTGCCCAAAAGTCTTTGGTAATTCGAACTAATCAGAACTAGAATGACTGTCTTAATACTGACGAGGGATCGGTCGCAAAAAAAACGACAAGACGAAAGCGTTTGTGACAACGAAGAGATTGTCTTTTTTAAATGCAAAAAATACATCAGACTCCAAGGAAGCGTTTGTGACAACGAAGAGATTGTCTTTTTTTTTAGGTGCAGAAAGCGTAGAATACATCAAAGAACGATGTAGAGACCAGGAAAAATGTTACTGCAATCTACTTAGGATTTTTTTTTGGCTTTTCTCAAAGTACTAGCCCGCTTTAGAGATCCAATGAGGAACTACCAGTCCCACAATATAAAGGCCGTGTATAAATTATGGCCGTTTTATGGATTTAAATTACAATAAATAGTTGCACTAATCCAGGACAAGAACCGGCCCAAAAGTCTTTGGTAGTGCGCAAAAGAGGCAAAGATTAGTTGGGATGCATAATTAGGGAATTTTAATTAGATGCGGAATTTGTTTAACGAAAATCCGCCAATAACAATCAAGATGAATATTTCAATTTGGAACCAAAACAAAGCGGGGAATGATCGATGTGGAACGTATTGAATTCAAAGTTAATATACAGATACCAATTAAATAAGGAAAAACAAGAAACCAATTAAGGAATTAAAGGAAAAGATTGAAAGGAAGATGTATTAATCCGGACCGAGTCAAAGAGCGAAATAATTGAAATGAGCTGACTGGGCTCCTTATATACTGTTAGCCAGCTGGTGAAGTAGCAGGGCCTAATTCGATCAGAGTTGTGTGGAAATACTCAATCAATAAACGATTCGATACGCCGCATGTCAGTGTGGCCGTATTTCGAGCTAAGATTTTGGCAGCCTTTTCTTTTTTCTTATCGATTTGTCTGTCAGGTATCGCAAATGTTTCATCACTAGAAATCAGAGATGATTTACGAACAGATTTTCACGTAATGCTATTTTCAACACTGAAATTGGGCAAACTAAACAAGTTCAGCTAAAAATGCACAATAGGGTCAGAATTGAATCGAATTTGGTTTTTATACCCTTTAACTATTTGTTTAGCTAAGTTTTTATTAATTTTTTTAGAGAGAAAAATACATGCATACAGACGAGAAAGTCTCAAGCGAGACCCTTTTGTGATTAGCTTGACCGTTTTATGGACTCAAATTATTCTATGAGACCCTGCCTAATTTTTGATTTGACATCATAAAATATTAGAATGGTCAGCACACTGCAACTCCATTTTCGAGCCAAATAACTGTATAATCAAACTAAATTTTGTGAGCCTCCTCGGAAGAGTCTTAAATGATTAAGAAAATGTGATACGATTCATCTAAAAGTTTTCTGGCTTCAGATTCGAGTAGCGATCTAATGGATACCGTTTGCTGTCCGCTGACAGATCTCTAGTGGAGTGATTAGAAATTCTCATCCAAGTTCTAGGGGATGCTTGTGGCACAATCAAGTGTGAGCCTAGGCCTAGAGCAAATGCATCAAAGCCAAAGAGCGCTCTAAGGTCCAGCGAAAGCACCAAAAATAAAGATAAACCCGTTTGAAATTTAATAAGACCTCGCCGTTCCTTCAATTCGAGAGGAAACTATATATGTATAGCGGACGAACTAATTTCAGAAGGGAGTTAAATGCATTGAAATCCTTCACCTGTTCTTGACACGTCTTGTTTGGCCTGTTATTGAATCTTGTTTTCTCGCCCAATTGGAACTATTTTGAGAGCCAAAGTGATTCATAAAAAAAAAACTGCAAGGAAAAACTTTAGGAATTTCTTTGGGCTTTTCTTAAAGTACAGAAATTCCTTGCTTCTGAGATCCAATGAGGAAATGTTGGTCCCACAATACAAATGTCGCGTATACATGATGGCCGAAAGCGAGGAAAGACTTGTATTGTAGCCGACTCAAGTATTGTTTCTGGACCTTTTTAAATTTATATATTATTTATTTGGTACTGAATTTTGTAGGATTCACCGTTAAAAGGAAAACTGTTACCGATTAGACAATTTTCGGTTAGTGTATGAAGTAAGGGAAATCTTTTGTTAAATATTATTTTGTTACTTTTTGTATTCAACTTTCAGGTTCTTTAACATAGTCCTGTGCTTTGTACATATGTATGTATGCATACTTGTAGGTGCTTTAAATCACATTCATGACACAAGTCCTTTTTCTTGTTGTTGTTGTTGTTGTTGCGGCTGCTGCTGTAGGTTGTGGAAGGTGGCTGGCTGGCTGGCTGGCTAGCAGTCCTCCACTCAAAAAGTCTTTGACTCGCCCAAGCCATCCAAGGCAAGTCGGGCCAACTAACGGGTTAACCATCCAACAGAGGCAGCCGCAGCCATCGCCTTTGCCATCGTCGTCATCAGAATGCGCGCTCTCTCTCGGCTCTCGGCATAGTTTTTAACCACTCGGCTTACTCTTTAACACGTTAGCGGGTTAAGTTGCCCTTTGTTTTTGTTGTGAGCCTAAAATAACAAGAACTTGCGAGGGGTCGAACGGGTGACCAGGCGGAGGGATGGATGTGGCAGAGCAGTTAGCGCAGATTTGGGGTCATGTGTAATTAATCTTATAGCGCTTTTATGATTGTCGAACAATTTGTTCTAACTAAAACCGCAGTTCATAAAGTTGCCACAGATCAAAATTTATAAAAAATTACCACAACGAAAACCACTACGATATCCTGAAAATTCCAATAAATAGCTGCACTAATCCAGGACAAGAACCGGCCCAAAAGTCTTTGGTAATTCGAACTAATCAGAACTAGAATGACTGTCTTAATACTGACGAGGGATCGGTCGCAAAAAAAACGACTAGACGGAAGCGTTTGTGACAACGAAGAGATTGTCTTTTGCAGAAAGCGTAGAATACATCAAAGAACGATGTAGAGACCAGGAAAAATGTTACTGCAATCTACTTAGGAATTTTTTTTGGATTTTCTCAAAGTACTAGCCCGCTTCTGAGATCCAATGAGGAACTACCAGTCCCACAATATAAAGGCCGTGTATAAATTATGGCCGTTTTATGGACTTAAATTACAATAAATAGTTGCACTAATCCAGGACAAGAACCTGCCCAAAAGTCTTTGGTAGTGCGCAAAAGAGGCAAAGATTAGTTGGGATGCATAATTAGGGAATTTTAATTAGATGCGGAATTTGTTTAACGAAAATCCGCCAATAACAATCAAGATGAATATTTCAATTTGGAACCAAAACAAAGCGGGGAATGATCGATGTGGAACGTATTGCATTCAAAGTTAATATACAGATAATAATTAAATAAGGAAAAAAAAGGCAACTAATTAAGGAAATAAACTTAAAGATTGAAAGGAAGATGTATTAATCCGGACCGAGTCAAAGAGCAAAATAATTGAAATGAGCTGACTGGGCTCCTTATATACTGTTAGCCAGCTGGTGAAGCAGCAGGGCGTAATTCGATCAGAGTTGTGTGGAAATACTCAATCGATAAACGATTCGATACGCCGCATGTCAGTGTGGACGTATTTCGAACTAAGATTTTGGCAGCCTTTTCTTTTTTCTTATCGGTTTGTCTGTCAGGTATCGCAAATGTTTCATCACTAGAAATCAGAGATGATTTACGAACAGATTTTCACGTAATGCTATTTTCGACACTGAAATTGGGCAAACTAAACAAGTTCAACTAAAAATGCAAAACAGGGTCAGAATTGAATCGAGTTTGGTTTTTATACCCTTCAACTATTTGTTTAGTTAAGTTTTTATTAATTTGTTTTAGACAGAGAAAAGAGAGAGAAAAATATATGCAAACATGTAAGATTTAACGTAAAATCAATTATGTATTTGTCGCATTTGACTTTATGCTTGATGGTTTTGCTATTCTTGATTTTGGTTTGCTTTCCCTAGTGCACGCTCGTTCTATTTGTACATATATTTACAATTTCATTCAACCATTCAACAGTTGCGGGAATTCCCTAGATAAATTAAAGCGAAAAAAATGTTGACTGAAAAGTACAAACTATTTATTTGGCGGGAGGGCAAGCAAACAGTAAAGAGCCACGTTGGTCTCTAGAGCCAATAGTCCCCCTCTCTCTCACGCTGTGAAATGGTATGGGGTACAGACCGTCACTTATTTTTTTTTTTTTTTTTTATTCCTACACAATTTGTTATAATTTTTGAAGCGGGCCCGTCGCCCGTCCCTTCTTCTTATGCTTCCCATCCTTCATCTGGTTTCTCTCTCGTCTTTAATCCTGCTGTTAGCCTGTCAGCGTGATAACTCCTTTTCGTGTTTAACATTTTTAACTCGAGGCTCGTGGCCGAGTGTGTGTGTGTGTGTCAGTTGTCCACAGTCGACACACACACACAGAGAGGCACACACACACACATGTCGGTCACACACTCAAGCGTCCGTTGCACGACTCTGTCAGCCCTCTTCTTCTTCTGTGACTCTCTTCCCATCCTCTTCAATTCCTTCAACTCTTTTTTGGAGTCAACTACATGTCAGTTTTGTTGGTTCTCGTTGTCTTCTGCCTGCTTTTGATTACAATGGCTGCTATATCATCCTCATCCTTGTCCACGCTTCCCGCTCCCCGCTCCACATCCTGATAACACGTTAAGTGCGCCTTGTTTATCCTGCAAGATAATTTGGACAAGTGTCGCCTCTCGGATTTTAACGCGTCGGCTATGTCGCTACACACAGTATTTTGGTCCTTCCTCAAAAATTATGCTAAAAAAAAAAAAAAAGGGGGGAGAGATGTATGCAACGACGACGACCCATCGCAGCTGTAACTCAGGGTTAACGGGATTTGGCCTGGCCCCACACACCACACACACACACACACACACACACACACACTTACACCAGGTGCTCGTTGCTTATCTCATTTTCTTTTGCGTCTCCTTTCGTCGCCGCCGCCGCCACCACTCTGGACCTTTTCTAGTTAATCTGACCTTCGGAATTTGCCACAGCATTTTAGAGATTTTAGAGCCATATGCGTCAAGGGGATGGGGGAGTGGATGGAGGGAGGGTGGGGGGGGGGGCACTGAGAAGGCCACTGGGGCTATTAGTTTAATTGTGTAATATGCCATAATGCAGTGAGACTTTAATTTCAGTGGCTGTGGTCATTAACTTGGTCAGACGTTGACTCATTTTGGTGGAGCGAAAAAAAAGCACAATCTATAAAGCTATCATCTATCAAATTAGTTGCCTTATTCGGTCAAGTAATCACATTTTTTTCTCTTAAAAAAAAAAAACAGATTGAAAGCTATTGCATGAAATATGTAATCCCATTTTGCCGAGGCGAAATGATATTTTTAGACAAATGGCTAATTTGGTCTATTTTAATTTCCTTACAAACATTTGAGATGGTAAATTAACGATGAGTCTATCGATAATATCAATTGTTTTCACATTGATAATTTTTGGATACAATCGAATAAACTGCCATCACTTAGCAGGAGAAACAAGTTTGTGTGTGCCTTCTGATTCAAAATAATAATCAGTTGGGCTAATCAAATTAATGTCGTTGTTCTCTTAATTCATAAGAACTCAAAAGTATTTTATTCTTTGCCATTGCTTCCTTGAAAACTATTCAGAAAACCATCGTAGTAAAAAGACATAAGGTATTTGCCCTAAAGTTGATCTATTGGCTTATTCTCCAAGAAATATTTCAACCTTAAAAGTATTTTTTTAATAGAAGTTTTCACATGAGTGAATCAAAACATTATTCCTAAGACTCCCCGTCTTTGAGACCCAAATGGGAATATTTTGGGCGAAGTAAGATACGGGCACACTAGCCTAAACTGATGAAAACCAAACAAGGCGTGTTGAAACTAAGCAAATCGAACATGAAAATAAATTCTCAAATAAAAATTAAGGCGTTTAATAGGCAATAATTTCAAAATTAGAAAGTATTTTTGTATTGAATGTTTGCTTATTTTTCCGAAAGATACCCGAAAATAATCCCTTTTTTCTAATCACTTTTCTTTAGCTTCTTTAGACCCAAATGGGAGTATTTTGGGCGAAGTAAGATACGGGCACACTAGCCTAAACTGATGAAAACCAAACAAGGCGTGTTAAAACTACGCAAATCGAACATGAAAATAAATTCTGAAATAAAAATTAAGGCGTTTAATAGGCGATAATTTCAAAATTAGAAAGTATTTTTGTATTGAATGTTTGCTCATTTTTCCGAAAGATACCCGAAAATAATCCCTTTTTTCTAATCACTTTTCTTTAGCTTCTTTAGACCCAAATGGGAGTATTTTGGGCGAAGTAAGATACGGGCACACTAGCCTAAACTGATAAAAACCAAACAAGGCGTGTTAGAACTAAGCAAATCGAACATGAAAATAAATTCTCAAATAAAAATTAAGGCGTTTAATAGGCGATAATTTCAAAATTAGAAAGTATTTTTGTATTGAATGTTTGCTCATTTTTCCGAAAGAAACCCGAAAATAATCCCTTTTTTCTAATCACTTTTCTTTAGCTTCTTTAGACCCAAATGGGAGTATTTTGGGCGAAGTAAGATACGGGCACACTAGCCTAAACTGATGAAAACCAAACAAGGCGTGTTGAAACTAAGCAAATCGAACATGAAAATAAATTCTCAAATAAAAATTAAGGCGTTTAATAGGCGATAATTTCAAAATTAGAAAGTATTTTTGTATTGAATGTTTGCTCATTTTTCCGAAAGAAACCCGAAAATAATCCCTTTTTTCTAATCACTTTTCTTTAGCTTCTTTAGACCCAAATGGGAGTATTTTGGGCGAAGTAAGATACGGGCACACTAGCCTATACTAATAAAAACCAAACAAGGCGTGTTAAAACTACGCAAATCGAACATGAAAATAAATTCTCAAATAAAAATTAAGGCGTTTAATAGGCAATAATTTCAAAATTAGAAAGTATTTTTGAATTGAATGTTTGCTCATTTTTCCGAAAGATACCCGAAAATAATCCCTTTTTTCTAATCACTTTTCTTTAGCTTGAAAATTAAATTTTCTGGATCTTAAATTGTGCAGACATTTTGTGTTCAAAATGAATCTATTTGAAACATTTCTTGACATTGAGCAATTAAGTTTGTAGATGTTTGATCAACCTGTCGAAATTGTTACGTTTGACCTTTTCATAAATCGTCTTCGTCATGTTTTCGACCCACGCATGAACAGAGACATTTTCCTGTTGTGCTCGGTCGGTCGTTTGCTCTCCGGCTCTCCCGCTCTCCGGACACTTTTTGACAGCAATCAGATGTTTTGCCATTTTTGGCGCCCAGTTGTTAACCTTGCCCAAACAAATAAAGAAAACAAAACAAAAAACGAGAGAGAGACACAGAGAGAGAGAGAGAGAGAAACTCTTATCCCACACGGTAAGCCTGGGACAACATTGCTAAATTAAATGAGACATTGCTACAGAGAAATAGAGAGAGTGAGAGAGTGAGAAAGGGAGTGAGAGAGAAAGGCATTGAGCAAGCGCTTGACACATTCCGCTGAATGGAATAGAGTGAGAGAGAGAGGCAAAGAGAGAGAGAGAGCCAGCATTGAAGAGAGTGAAAGCTTAGTTTGGCTGCTGCTTCTGTTGCTGCTGCTGCTGCTGCTGCCTCTCGGGGACGTCCAGGATTTCGTGTGACTTGATATTCGAACGTAGTTGGAACAAGGACGCGTTACGTACAAAAACTTGAACGCGCAAAAAACCCCAAAAGCAAAGAACAAAAAATACAAAAATACAAAAAAAAAAAAAAAAAAAATACCAAACACACACACACACACAAACAAGAGGAAAGGAATAAATCGAGTCAGCGAGCAGAAAAATAAAAGTTAACAAAAACAAAAAAGAATCGCCTAAAACAATATAAAAATATTTATTTTGCTGATTTACGCATACGCAACGTGTTAGTTGTTGTTTTTTGTTTTTTTTTTTTTTTTGTTGTCTTTTTTTTCTGGTATTATTGATTACGCAAATAAAACAACAATAACAACAACAACAAAACCAAAACACACAAAACGAAAGGAAAGAAAAGAAGAGCAATACAAATAAACGAGTGCGAATGCCTTCGAAAATGTGTGTGAGTGAATTACTACATTGAAATTAAACACAACAACAACAATAACAACAACAACAACAACAACGAGCAAAACCAGAAAGTCAAGGTCGTTTGTTCGTTTGCTACACCCGGCCCACACTTACTTACCCCGTCTCTCCTCCGGTCGACAAGCAAACAAACAGGAAAAAAAAAAAAAAAAATGTTACAGACAAACAACTAGGCAAATATTTTTGACGCAACCAAAAATCCCCCCTCAAAAAGCCAAAAGAAAGTTACAACAAAACGAAATAAAAGTGGACAAACCGTCATTATCCTTGTCGTCGCTGTCATCGTCATCAACAATAAGTTAAAGTAAGCATAAACCAGGAATAACTTTAATTGGTTTCTATATATGTATATATACATATATGTATATATGTTCAACATTAATTGGCATCAGAGTTTGGTGACCAAATTGATTTCAGAGGTAAACCCGTAGGCCGGCTGGCAAACCGAGAAACTTAATATTACCTTTTGGCCTGCAATTATATAAGGAGCAGACCAATTGACTCGACTCGACTCGACTCGACTCGATTAGATTCGATTCGATTCGCTTCGATTTTGTAATTGATATTGTGCCTTGTGAAAATGCCCAAAGTGCATGTAATTATGAAAATTACTAATATGCATTTCAGTCAATTTTGTGATACGACGCGGGGAATTTGGAATTCTAAATAACTTTTATCTTTGCTTCCCCCCAGTTAAATGATTATCATAAAGTAGTTATTAGACACGCCCACAGGGCGTATAATCTATGCAGTGTTCTGCCTTTTTGTCTCTGCCTCTAACTAACAAATATTTGCGCAATGGACAACATATTCTCTTAGGTTGTGTGTGTGTGTGTTTGTGTGTACATTTTCTTTAGGTTTCTTGTTGTTGTTGTTGTTGTGCTTTTTTGGGGTTTGGCTCAGTTTGGATTTGAATGAGGTCAGAAGAATGGCAACGGCAACGGCAACGGCAACGGCAAAACCGAAAACCCAAAACCCAAAACCAAATCTAAGCCGTAAACGTAAGCTTCTTTCGAAACCAGCTGATGTCAGCAAAAAAAAAAAAAAAAAAATTGTAAGCACGTAACTTTTTACCCACACACACCCACACACACACACACACACAAGGTAGGTGGGAGGAGGTGGGAAAAAGGGCATTCAAGTCAAAGAGTTGGTTTTTTGTGTTTTTGTTCCTAAGCCCCCCCCTGCCCCCCCCCCCATGATTTATCAGCAATGCAACCAAGTGCATACAAATTAACTAAGGCGTAAATCAAGTGTTTATTTCAAATATGAAGTGAAAGAGAGAGAGAAAAAGGCAGAGACAGAGACAAAGCGAGAGAGAAGCAGCTGAACTTTGTTGCAACTGCATCATAAATTTATTTATGATGCCTATAAACTGCTTCTTCTTCTGCTCCTCCTCCATTAGATGCCACTTTCCAAAAAACGAACTCACAAAGTGAAAGCGAAAGAAAACTTTTGGCTTTGCCTTTGACAGCAGACTGGCAAATCTACAAAAAATCTACGAAGGCTTATCCAGCCCGCATTTTCATTAACAGTCCAGTTAGTTGAAGTCCAGTTGATATATGTGTACATATATAGAGAAGATATATGTATCTATGTTTTTACATTAGCTCTTTCTGTTTTCATATCATTTCTGTCATCTTTTTACTAGATCGAAGTGTTCAACAGTTTTGGTTTTATGTATGTAAAGAGAATGGTCACACTACATACGTGGGACTAGATGAGGCAGGATTAATCGAAAATAGGGGGCAGAATAAATTAGAATAAAGAGAAGAAAAAAGGGAGAAATCAAGAAGTCAAGTTAAACTGTCATCGAAGATTCAAGTCGTCGAAGTCACAGAAGATTCTACAGTGCTTATCATATTTATAACCCACCCAGCACCAACAATGTTGACTGTACTTTGTTGACAGAAACATATTCAGGACAATTTACCGCAATTTGTGTTCTATTTAAAAAAAAACTAAGAAAGAACCGTTGAATTTTGCTGTGTGCATCTTTGCTTGCATTTTTGTGTATCATAATTATAGCCCATAGCCCATAGCCCATACAGACATTGTAATTTAGAAAATTAAAATCATTTTTAAGAAATGCCCTTTGGAAAACAATTATCTAATTATGAAAACTGTCTTTTTTTCTCACTTTCCGAGTCGAATTTTGAAAAGAAGTCGACGTGGTACCATGGAATTGAAGTTTGTAACGAGCCGAATGAAAAGTTACGAGTATGTTTAGACTCTGGATAGTAGTCTCATTCCATTTTTAAGGGAATTTCGTGAGAAACCAATGGTTTTTCAACAGAATAATGCTAGAATCCATGTGAGTAGACGTTTAAAAGGAGTATTGGGAGGAATGTCATGTTGATGTCCTTGACTGGCCAGCATGTTCTCCAGATTTAAAGATAGTTGTAGATCTTAAAATGCAAATTCTAAATGAATGGCAAAGTTTTGAAAATGACCTTTTATTAAATTAAATTAAAAAGGCAAATGGAGGCTGCACTAAATATTAATACTCGTTTTTTCATCATTTCGCAACGGTTTCGGATTTTTTTTTGACATGAAATTGGGCTATAATTTTATGTGATTTTTTTTCTTTATGAAATCGTTATTTAATTTAAATATTGACATAGTCATTTTTTTAAATTTTGAGGGAATATGTCAGTGCCAGTGTGTTTTTTTTTTTTTTCGTTTAAAAGTGATTTATAAATATGACAAGCACTGTAGTTGTTCAGTCATCAGTCGTTTAACCTACATAAGCTAAGTCGCATAAAGCCTTTTATTATTATTATCACTCGAATCCATTATTATTTTATTTTATCTATTATTTAATAAACATATAGAAATTGGCGATGAGTAACATTTTTCTCCAGCAACTCTCGTAGAAGTCTAAATTAATAATTTTTTGTGTGAAAACTATTGTGATACAAAAAAAAAAAAAAAGCATGCGGTAGATGATTGGAAAAGTTCTATAATTATTTTTAACAATTTGATTTATGGATTCACATAGGTTTAGCTTAGGTTAGCAAATAGGTTAAGGCTCTACAAATTTTTTTTACACATTACAAAAGGTTAAAAAGAGAGAAGCGAAAAGTAACAGGCGAAAAGTTAAAGGTTAAAGCGAATTGATCAACTGGCTACCGAGTGGAATTATTCTAAGCTTTGATTAGATGTCAAGCACAATAATTGCTTCGGTTCCTTCATTTGCTAGACTGATTAATTATGCAAAAAGTTGAAAGGTTAATCAAAATTGATCTTAGCAAGCAACAAAAGTTGCTCACATATCTGGGGCTGGGCGACTTTTGCAAGGTCTGTAAAGGATATATACAAAGTTCATGGTTCAATGATAATTATATTTTGCTTTGCCATTCAATTTTGTAATGGAATGACACTATATAAATTTAGTGTAAACATCAATTGTCATGTTGTTGTTGTTGTTGTTGTTGTTATCCCTCAACAATTTCCACTACAATAACATGCGCTTGTCTAAAAGCCATTTACAAAAAACAAGTTGGAGGGGATATAGCCAAACACACACACACACAGAGTCACACTCACACACACAGGCACCCACACCCACACACACACACACATATATATACGTTTTATCCTTTTGTCCATTTTGGTAGTTTTAGTTTTTTGCCCACAATTTTCTATTTTTGTTGAGGCACAAGCTACTGCTGCTGCCCTCCCCCTCTTCCCCCCCCCTCACACATCTTTTTCATCCCGCGTCGCCTGCTATTGATTTTTCCGTTAGTTTTTTAATATTTAAACACTGACTCTATTCCCCTACCCGTCATTGCCACCGCCCCCTCCCCCGCCCTCTTTTGATTGCCACTACTGCGTTTCCCTCTGTTACACAAACACAATTCCAAAAGTGACCCAAAAAGCAAAAATGCTTAAATCTCAATAAAAGGCCATTTTTGACTTAAACTGTCAGTCAGAAAGGTTTTCGACAAGCGCACACACACACACACACAGGAATCCTGAATCGGTTTGAGAGTGAGTGTGTGAGAGAGAGAGACCATATCCCTTTTGCCTATTCTATACTCCATGGCAACATTTCGATCGATAGATAAATTAAAGCTTGATCCATTTTGGCTAGAATTCTCTCTAGAACATTTATACACCCCTCTTTTTAGGGTTAGGGTAGTTCAAATTCGTTATGGCATTTTTTGCTGTTCTTATTGCTCATACGCCATGCAAATTTAATTGGAGTAAAATGTTGCTGCAACTGTCGAGAAACTAGAAATAAAAACGAAAAAAAAAAAACTGGCACATAAATCAGTGAGAGTTGAGTTTCCCCTTTCTACATACATGAGGTGGGGTGTAAGGGGGTAAGGGGAGTTATTTTTGTCGTGAGATTGAAATGTGCATATGGAATTAGCTTGAAAAATAGTTGTAAGGACTCTCTGACTGTGTCTTTCTCTTCCCTTCTCTCTCTCTCTCTCGATTACATATGTAAAAAAAAAAAAGTGAATAACTTGTGAGACATTTTTTTTTTTTTGGTTTTTTGTTGGGCAATCAAATTACTTTATGGATATATCAATAATGATGGTTATAATCTCCACCCCTCTACCCCCCCTGCTCTACTCTCATAACTGTGGCCCTGCTCTTGGTCCTTTGCGTGTTCATGGTTTGCTTGCATGTTGGAAATGAGCTAACAAAAGAGAGAGCTGGCAAACTGGGCTAAAAACAAATTACATACGAGAGAGTTGGTTGCTGTGTGTGTGTGTGTGTGTGCCCCATAAGGAGCTCAAGGCCGCAATGTGCATACTGCCTACTACAGCCGCGGTCATTTGGGTTAGCTTTGGACTTGAATGTTTCGCAATTATATTGTAAAATGAACGAGGCAAACAGGCGAACAGAGGAGGAGGAGAGTGAATGGAAAGGGTAAACGCGAGAACAAGATTGGCAGAAGGGGGTCAGGGACTGGAGCGGCCGATTGTGCCAGTCAGTCAGTCAGTCAGTCTGCCAGTCTGCCAGTTGGTATGCAATGAAAAACTGTTTCGAGCCAACTTTCATGGTTTTTCGTAAATAATTAAATTTTTTCCTCTTTCACTGTGTGTGTGTGTGTGTGTGTGTGTGTGTGTGTTGCCGCTTATTATGTGCCACATGGCTGGGTTACTCCTGGGAGTGGCTTTAATATTTACCCAAGAAATCGTAGCTTTCTGTGTCATCGATTATGGCAACATTTGTTGTCCTGCCAATTATCCTTTAAATTTCACTTACTTAACCTTCTTCAAACAATTTGTTTTAATTTCATTTCAACATAGAGTATAGAGAACTTGTTGTCGTTGTTGTTGTTGTCGCTTTTCGTTGTCCCAATTACAGACAGACAGACAGACAGACAGATGTTCAGAATCTATTTTTGCCACACATATTGTTTTCTTATTTTCTATTTTACTTATTTGTTTTTTTTTTTTATTTTTTTTATATTCCTAGCAAACTGAAATTGAACTGTGGCATGTCAGAAGAAGACCCAAGAGGGCTGTTGGAATAAACCATCTTGATGCTTCTTCTCCTTTTCAGTCGCCCCCTCTCCCTTGCCACTTAATTCTGCCATCTTGAAACGTGCTCTGTTTGCGTGAAGGGACAGAGAACTGGACAGAACTTTGTCCCATCTTCCCCCCGCGCCACCTCCCCACTGAGACTCACATGGACTCTTATTTCTTGAGCAAAAAGTTTTAAATTTTCTAGCATTTTTCGTCTATTGTCATTGATTCCGAGTCCTCAACTCCTCCTCCTCCTGTTCTTCTCCTCCTGCTTGTAGCTTTCACTTGGACACTGTCCCAAAAGCCGAACATCAATTTTGATCAACTTGGCGCCAGACTTTAGACTCTAGACTCTAATATGCTTTTGTTTTTCCATTCGACTTCGACTTGGAATTGGTCTTCAACATTTGCAACGTTTTCGTGTCTTCGTTTGGCATATTCATGCGAAAATATTTTGTTTGGATGGGAAAGCAAAAAGAAAGAAAGAAAAAAAAAAATACGCTTTGAATGTCTCAATTTGCAAATTTGCAAAATTTGTCGCATTTAACAAAAACAAAGAGAAAAAAGCAAATAAAAAAGTATGAAAAGAAAACTGCATAAAAGAAAATTTCGTATGTGTTTGTTTTTCTTTCTTTTCTTCGCTCACTCAGAAAATGTTGGTCTCATTTCAACTCTTTTAGGAGTCGAAAGTCAATAATTGAATGATTTTAAACTCATGCAATTTAACTAACTGGCAATCCATTAGCCAGAATTGCTCATCTATTTCTCTCTCTCTCGCTCTCCCTCTCTCTCTCTCAATATTTTTTCGTGCTTTGAACTTAGAAACTAGTTTTTGAGTTGAATTTTAAAGTGAAACTCAAGAAATTCCATTGACGGATCTTGGCCCCATTTAGTTATAAGGAGACTTGGCTCGTCTGTTGCCTACTTAAGGGGGCAGGGTTAAGGTTCTTTAATACCTTTTAACTCATTTGTTTAATTAAGTATGAACTAAACACTTTCTCGCCTTTACAGTCACACCTCTCGAGTCCCCTTTCTCCCTTCTCCCTTGTGGTAATCGAATATTTTGATTGCAATTTAACTTTCGTCCTGACAATTGAGCACGTGAATAACTGTCGGCTGGGTTTATTTTCTAGGTTTATATGTACCACACACTTACTCAAAATCAAATAATGAAATCGCTGACATGGAAACAGACAATTTTGCCAATAACTGCCTTCTGGATTCTGCTTTTGCCTTTGCCTTTGCTTCTGTCTTGTTCTTTTCAACTATTTGCACTTCGTTGAATAATTTCACAGACAATATGAATTGTGGGGGACTAGTTTAGTTTTTGAAACTTTTCACATTTCGAGAGAGCTGTTTCAAAAGTGAAATTCAATTTTTATCAATGGATTTTTGTGGTTCGAAATGTTTGTTTGTTTTTATTTGAAAAAAGAAAAAAAAGTGTGTCAAAGTTGTCATAGAAACAGAAAAGGAATTCGAATCTATTCGAAAAATAAACTCATAAAAATGAATTCTGGCATTACTCTGCCCTCTCTCTCTCTCTATGTGGAGCCTGTCAAAAATGCAATCAATTAATTAAGCAAAAACAGCTAACAAAAAAGTGGCAAAAAAACGTTTTATTGATATTTTGCCAAGAGAAACAAAGTGAAAAAAAAAAAATTCCCTCTTAAGCCCAAAGGTATCGACCAGGTGTTACCACGTAATAGCAAAAAACTCACAGACCACCAAAAGTTCTCATATACTCTTCCTTTGAAATGTTTAGAGTATAGCATGGGGGGAAAAAAAGGGAAAAAATAAAAACCGATTTGCATGTAATTTGATTTGCATAAAAACTAAATAAATCGCTTCAGGTTTTTCTATGCATTTTGTTTGATTTGAATTGAATGAGCGTAATATGAGCATAAAACTGCAATCGAAGCCCATTTTATGAATAAACAAAATGTCATTAAATATATATAAGTACATTAACTAAAACTAGACAAAAAAAAAACAACACAGACATTTGAGCAAGTGACATTTGAATAGAATGCCAAACAAAGGCGCAAAATTCATACAATGGAAACGAAATCCCGTCCGGAACTGCAAATATCTATTGAAAATTTGTTAAAATTCATAAATAATTTATTTCATAGTTCATTCATTCACTTACTGACTGACTCTAAAAAGTTGATGACTGAAATTTGAAAGTACATATTACGTATACGCCATGTTCCGCTTTTGCTAACTTAACTTTAATTGACAAGAGTGATAATTGAATTCATTTCTGGAAGCGCGTTAAGCACATATTTTTGGCAAAAGGGCAAGAACCTCTTAGCCCCCCCTTAACCCCCCCTTAACCCCCGTTAACCCCCTTTTGACAACATTCCCAAGGAATCTATTTTTGGGGGCCCACAAAACATTGATGACATTTTTGACTAATTAAGCCATTTTGAATGCCTACCTGGCTGGCTGTCTTTTGGTTGATCTCTCTCCCTATCTTCTTTCTGTCTCTCTCTCTCTCTCTCTGCGTCTCTTTGTCACACTTTTTGCCCTTAATGTTTCAACAACACGCAAAGGCACGCAATCATCATAAATGCTTTGCTAGACAGACAAACAGAGCTAGAGTTAGGTGAGTGGGGAGAGGGAGAGAAGAAGGGGGGCCCAAAAGGCATTTACGGCATATTTGAAAGTTTTGTCGCACTTCCACTCTCTCTATTTCTCTCTCTCTCTCTCTCTATTTCTCTCACTCTTAATGTGTTGCTCAATCGATAAAATTAACAAACACACACAGAAAAGTTAACTGCGTATAATTAGTTCGTTGATATTCAAGAGAGAGAGAGAGAGCGAGGGGGTGGGGGGTGGTTGTAGGAGAGATAGAGAGAATATAGTCATGTTAGTTTGTTTTGGTTTATGGTCCATCACTTTATGGTCCAGCATACTATATTCCCTAGACTTGCCATAAAAACACAGCACACAGAAAAAAAAAAAAGTTATATTTTTTGGTATATTAATTTGTTTCACCTTCTCTCACTCCACTTTTAATTAAAGCCACAAAAATGCAACATACACCAGAGAGATAGAGAAAGAGAAAGAGAGAGGGAGAGAGAGAGAGAGAGGGAGGCGGCGAGAGAGCGACTGAGAGAGTTGCCTTTCGTTTTACTGCAACCAATTAAACCATAACGCATACATTATAATTTTATTTTTATTTTAATATTTATGTGTTTTTGCCATGCAGCAACCCAAGAGAGAGAGAGTGAGAAAGAGAGAGGGGATACACACACACATAGAGATAGAGAAATTGCGGCAGGTATCTACTCTTTCCATGTGTGTGTGTTTGCCATAAAAATGGCGCCCAATTACTTAAAACTAACCATAAAATTCCCCCCGGCGTGGTGTATATATATATATATATATATATATATATCATAGTTTCCACCGATTTTTGCTTTTCATAAATATAAATTTCACACCTTTTGCATAGTTTTTCGTGCCCAAGACAATGCCTGCCCTCCATCTCCACTCCGGAATCTCCCTTGCCTAGTCCTTCTCCAACTTTGCCATAGTGTTATGTGTCTGTGTGTGTGTGTGTGTGTGTGTGTATATAGTATTCAAGTAATCAAAAATGCAAATCGAGCCCATGAATTTCGAATTAGTTTTTACCCTTCGCTTCCAGCAGCAACAACAACAACAACAATAACAACAATGAAGGGAAAAAGGTAACTGGGCAAGAGGCTTATAGCCAACGCGGATTTTAGGCTAACGAACACACGTTTTCTCCCTAGATAAGTGTGTGTGTGTGTGTGTGTGTGTGCTACAAATTTGTATCAGTTTGCTTAACAGAAAGAAAACTGGCTGGCAAGTGGCTGGCAATCGTTGCGGCAAAAGTTGCGTAAGCTTGTGATGGTTAACTTGACTCGATTCTGGCAAAAAGTTTGTCCAAGACATGTGTAAAATTAAATTAAACTTTAGTTAGACCAACTCACTAAGCATCTATGTATAGCTAACTTTTGCCATCTCATCGTTCATCTCTAACGCCCCAAAAAACCAGGTCCATTGCCTCTTCCATTTCTCTGTCTCTCTCTCTCTCTCTCTCTCTCGAGTGAATACTGATTTGTGGTCTCTGTTGGTTGGTTGGTTTTCCGACTATCTTACTCTAGGCTTCGCGTCCTTCGTTTTTTTTTTTTTCTAAGCTAAGTTCCTGCAATCCCTTTGCCCATGTATCTCATGTACGTGACGCGCATTTCCGCTGTTGCCGCCATTGCCGCCATTTCTCCGGGCCTATCAAAATTTAAAGTGCCTGCAATTTATATTTCAACAAAAGAGAAGAGAGAAAAAGAGAGTAGGAAGAGGTGAATGGGGGGGGGGGGGGGCAGGGGACAAAAGGTTAGGGAGTAGAAAGAATAGCAAAGCCAAAAACCCAAATCAATGTAAATATTTTTAAGGAAAAACGAGGTTAAAGCCATCGAGGCGAATGGAGGATATGTCGTACCATTGCAGAGCGAAGTCAAGAACTGCGCTTGTCGGCTTTTTGAGGTTTTCCTTTTCTCTGTCGCTCTCTCTATCTCTCTCTCTCTCTCTCTCTGTCTATCTCTTTTCTCTTCTTTTTGCCTTCGCAATAGCATTTTCAATTTTACTATATATGCAAATTTGGCATTTTGTAGCAATTGCTGCCATTGATAGCTCTCAGTTGAGGAAAAAAAAGGAAAGCAAACCAACCAACCAACCAACCAGCATTCCTCTCTCTTTCTCCATTTTCTCCTCCCCTCAGCTTTCTCCTCTATACGTCCAGCTTGTTCTTTAAGCCAGCTTTACGCTGACGTTGGGCACCGCATTTGAATTTTCTATAAAATTTTCATTTCCTATTTAGCTGCCAACACAAACTAAAAGAAAACACACACACACACACACACACACACACACAAAATAAATGAATAAACAAAAACAACAAATTCGAAATAAATAAAAAATGTGTAGAAATTCAAAATGGAAAACTGCAAACAAACCGAAAAACAAAACAAAAAAAAAACACACAAACACTTCACCTGACAACACAATGTGGCAAATGGTTATTTTGTTTCATTTAAAATTGCTATATTTCAGTTTCGATCAAAAAGTTTAGGAGTAAAATGTATTTTAAATATTGATTAAATATTTTTTCAATAAGTCACTAAAAGTGCTTGATAAATGAGAAAGACTCAATTAGACCAACATTCAATTGATCAAAATAACTTAAAAAGTGTAAACAAAGAAACGAAAGACTCTTTGATCAGCAGTGGATCTATAAGGGGAAATTTACTCCTTTAAGTATGCAATAGTTCTTAAAAAGCTTATGAATTTCAGACAATAAATTTAGATTGTTAAAATTTCTAAAATTGTATATGTTTTGGGTTGTCTATTGCATACTTAAAGGGGCAAAAATCACCTAATTTCATTGTCCCAAAATGTGCTACAAGACTAAAAGACGAGTTTAATTCTTTGGATATTCTGTCTAAATTATTGCCAATCTGGCCTGAATTAAAGACTGCATTATGTCTGTGGGTTGTCCAAGTTTCTCAGAAGATCACAGCAAGGGATATAAGGAAACTCACACAGGACGACGACCTGACACAAAAAATTACAAATGCGATGGGCAAGCAGTAGATCCAAGAGAGTGGCCGGGACTTCACTTAGCGAGAGGCAAATCTCAGTTAAGAGAGAGTTCAGAAGACTCGCCCGTCTTGTATGTCCTTTAAAATAGATTCTTTGCAGTGCGCTGGAGACTGAGAAGTCAGGAGGCTCACTAGACAGGCAAATGATTTTGACACAAACTCTTTCTTCTGGGAGCATTTTTTTTTTTCAAAGGTCGTGTAGGCCGTTTTTGAGTATTGAGTGAAAATGTTTGACCTCAAAGCGACGACCAGATGAACTTTTGTTTATTCCCTCGTAAATGTGTGGCAAACATTTCTCTGTGTGTGTGTGTGTGTGTGTGTGTGTGTGTGTATTCATAAGAGTTCAGTCACCCACAAATGCTGCTCTGCTTTCAAAGACTGCAAGTGTGGCATGTCTACACCTCTCGTCATGTCTTTTTCTCCCCCCATTCCCTTCTATGCTCCTATCCTCCTCCTTCTCATCTGTCAATAGCTTTTCATTCTGTCTTGGCCTTTGGTTCTGCTTGTGTGTGTGTCTCTCCCTCTCTCTCTCTCTGTGTGTGTGCGAAAAGTGCCAAAGCGTGTTCAAAGATTTAGATGATTTTCGTTTGCTTCTTCTTTCTCTTGCCCTACACTTTCCCCCCTCTCTCTCTCTCTCGCTCTCCCGGCTCGTTTTTAATGCTTTTCTTTTGGAAAAAACCTGTACATTATTTTGGAATGCAAATGCAAAGCTGGTTGGAGATAGAAATGGATTTCCATCCAAACACAAAGTGCAAAACGCAACAAAACCAAATTTTTAATTCTTTTTCATTTGCATGCAATTTTTATGGCTCTAAGCAGTCAACCAAATATTTGGGGGCCAACTAACGAAATGGCTAACAGGTAATTACGCAAAATATTGAAAATTGAGAATTGAATTCAGGTTTTTGGGCCCCCTTAGGTATGCAATACAATGTTTCAATGTTACAAAAAATAAATTTATCAGCTTATTTATGCATTTCTCAACTTGCGGAACAAGTCTATTCTAAAGGACTTTTAGTACAGAAGAAAACTTTAATTTATGGCATACTTTAGGGGGCCAAAATTGTTTGCATTTCATCAATTTTTGACTAATAACCATAACTCTAATATAGGGAACCGAGTGCATAAGAAATAAGTCCATTTGAAATTCCATCATATTCGGGCAACTATGTATGTCTTCTTCTTTTAACTGGAATAACCAAGATAATGTTGCCCCGCTGTGGCACGTTGCAATTGCCAGAGACAACCAAGACCGAGACTCACTCACCAAGATGAGAATGATGAAACGAAAACGACACTCATTAGACGGATGCGTGATGCGTGACACCAGCTTTAAATTGTGCAAAGGCAAACGGGATAGAAACAGGCAGGCAGATAGAGAGACGGGCAGACAGATGGGCAGATGGGCAGACGGGAAGACATAACGAACCTCATGCCTCTTCCCTTCGCTTCGAAATATAATCTCTGGCCATTTCTCTAAAAGTAGCTGCTCACGTAGCCGGCAGGGTAAAAGTTGAATAGACATTTGCTTTCTTTTCTCATTTCGCAAAACAAAAAAAACAAAAAACTGTTAAATTTTACTCTAACTAACTCGAAGTCAAGCGACAAAAAGATTGAAGATCTAAAGTAAACCCAAGTTCATTTTGTATAAAGGGCATAGCAGAGTCGGTGTTGGTAATGGCCTAGTCAAACTTATTTCCCGCTACTTTGGTTTCACGCCTCTGCTTGACGTTTTGTGTTTGGGCCGGTTTGGGCCAGGCTGGGCCCACGGAGACGGTGTTTGACAATTTTTGCCTTTGAAAAAACTGCCGCCAAGTTTAGCCTGCTGGCTGCCTATGCTAATTTTTTATTATTTTTTTTCTGCTAACGCCTTTTGGGCCTCTTGAAGTCGCCCTTGGCCGGCCGGCCTTGCCTTGCCTTGCCTTGCCTTGCCTTGATCTTTTGAACTTAGTCCAAAAGGAAGAAACTTAAGATGCTTGCGTGGAAAATTCTTCCCAAAGTGGAACTCAGACTCAGTAGAATGAGTTTTCATGTATCTATAAATATGAAAGCAATTTATTTATTATTTCCAAGTTGAGCAACTTCTCTTCTATTTACTTTTAGCCCATTTATTGCCCAGTGTCGGCCTGGCCTGTCTTGGTCTGTGCTGTCCTGGCCTGCTTCTCGTCTTTGAGTCTGGTTTACTCTGAGCAAATTGAACAGGGGCTTACCTCAGTTAAGCCTTTCATAAGCATCACATAAATTCTTTGTCAATTGTGGTAAACGATGTTCATATAGTTTTTTTTTTACCTCCTTCGCAAGAGAGAGAGAGAGAGAGCAAAAAGAGATTGGACCAGAAAATAATCTAGTTGAGTATAACGATGACCTTCTCTCTCTCTCTTAGCCATCTTCTTTTACAGTTACTAATCCTTTTGCTTCATGTTCTCACAATGACAACAGCAATGTTGGTTCTCTTAAGTCTTTGCCTTGTGTCTCTTAGCCAACTTATTGTTAGAGTATCGTATGTTTTACTGGCTTCTACTAATCGAGATCTAAGTGAGCTTTGATTGACGTTTAATGGAAGAGAGAGAGAGAGAGAGAGAGAGAGAGAGAGAGAGAGAGAGAGAGAGAGTATAGTCAGGAAAAGATTTAACCACATATTTAACCATCATATATCCTTTAGATATTTAGGATTTTTGTAGCCCCCAATTCGTTTTAGATTTGTGCCACGAAAACTTTCCCTCTCTCTCTCTCTCTGTTTCATTCGTTTTTCTTTTCGCATTATTATTCCCCCACTTGATCTAATTCCTTTTGTCTAGAGTTAATCATCTTATGAAACGAACACACACATTTCCCATGGCCACTTGCTGCCTGCCGCCTGTGACCCCACTCTTCCAACGTCCCTTGCCGCTCTCATTCCCAAGGCACCGAAATTTGCAGCTTTTCCTTAAAAGTAGGAGTATATTCCGGTAGGGAATAGAGCTCCTCTTTCCTAACCCTTCCCTTTCCCCCCCCACCCAAACATGCATGCGAGTATACGCAATTATGGCGCAACTTGAGCGATGGCAAACATATTGACAGAAGGAAAACCCTTTGAGAGGGAGTGAAACAAAGCGTTATGAGTGTTTCCCGTTTGACACGTGCTTCTCCCCCTTCACTTCACTTCACTTCCCTTCCCGGTACCCAAGTTAAGCGACGCTCTGCCTTTTGATTGTCACGCCACATTATTATGCTTTATTTCCTGTGCCGTTTTTTTGTTTTTTTTTTTTTTATCGTATACCCTACACTCCTAGCTAACGTATGAAAATGGGGTATAATAAGTTTGCTGAAAGCTTTGAAGGATTAAGCTTAAACTTTTGACTCCTGTGTGCGGCGAGAGGGAGAGAGTGAGAGCATCTCATTGTCGTTGCTTGGAAAATTGTTACTAAAAGTCACCGTCAAATTTACATATAGAATGAAGTCGCCTCCCTTTCCCCCACCCCCCGTGGAGACGCTTGTCTCGGCATGTTCTGTCTTGGACTTGTTTGTGCTTTAGCCTTTTCTTTACTTTGCTGGCTTCCACTATAACTCGCTGCTGCTGCTGCTGTCCTGCGTTGAAGTGTTTACAACACTTCCGGCATATAATGGAAAACAAAAGGCTTAAAAGGATACACAAAAGATTTGAGCAATCAAGTGCGTCTTTAAACAGGCCGAATCCAATAACAGTTTTCTTTTTTCTCTTCTGCTTTTCGTATTCTTATTCTTATTCTTATTCGTTTTCGCTTGCGTTTCCTTTTTTTTTTACTTTTGCACCTGCCATAACAATGCAGAGTTTTCAATATACGCAAAAAGGGGCACGTCTGAGCCATAAAGTTATCCTGACAACAACAAAGAACAAAAACCAAGGAGTCGAAAACGGGGGCCGAACCAAAGGAAGTTGAAGTAGTTAGGGGCCGAAATGTGTCTCGGGGAAAAACCCAAAACCCAAAAGTTGAAGAGGTCGAAAGCAAAAAAAAAAGAAGTTGAAGGGCCGTTTACAAGTATGTCGTAAGTTTTACTTTGAATGTTGAAGCCAGCACTTTGTTCTCCTTTTTGCCACTGTCCGTAGCATTCCATAGCTTTGGATATCCAATGTGCCTGCCGCCTGTCGTCTACTGATTTTGAACAAAGAAACATTTTTAATTATAATCCAAGCTAGAGCCTTTGCCTTTGCTGTTTAATATTTGTGGATCTTTCTTTACGAGATCTTTAAATGAACATTCCGCCAAATGAAAGAAGCTAATACGAATGAATCGACTTAGACTTAGTTGAATGTATTCACTTCGTTCATTCGATTAGATTTTTATATTAGTCCTTCGATTGACTGTTATTTAGGGCAAGTATCAGCATTCTGTATCTTATTTTTTTTAGCAGCTTTTTGATATTCTAGACTCTAGTTGGCTTAACAATTTCATCCTAAGTAGCCAAAGATTTGACTAAAAATGAAACATTGAATGGCTTATAAAGGAACCTCAAATTAAAGTAGTTGGTTTTAATGATATAAGGACCCCGTTTGAACTTAAGTTCAACAAACTAAGTACTGAGAGAGAAAGAGTTAAATGCGGTCTAAAAGACTTCGCCTGGTTAACACGCCTGACAAACACATATACGTTGCCACCGCGACAAGATACCCTATAAAATGGTGCACCAAGGCAACAACTGTGAGAATTGGACTTCGATTATTCGGAACGGTCAGAAAATAACCCGGTAAATCGACAGCAAAATTTCCATGTATTTCGTACTTGAAATTTTTTAAGTACATACATACATATATGTACATATGTACATATAATGTTAAAAAATTAAAACAGAAATCATAACCAATTCTAATGGATATTAAATATCTTTGATTTAGAATATTAAAATAAAACCAAAAATTAACATTTATGACATCTAAAATGTTTTTGACGTGAAAAATACTGAGCGTTTCTATTGTTTTTCCCAACCGAAACATGTGGTAGTTCTACTAAAAAGCGTATAGAAGAAAAAGTTTCGCCAAAATCGGTGTAAAAAGAAATGAAAATAACAGTACTACTATCTCACATATTTAAACACTGATTTTGAGGTCGAATAATTTCACCAACACTGAAAAATATGATTTCAAAAGAAAAAAAGGTTGCCGTTTCTATTATTTCTGCCAACACTGTACATACATATGGGTCTTAGTTCTTAGTTCTTCTTAGATCAATCTTCAAACGCATTTTCCTCATTGATTGCTAACTAAAACGGGAAAGCCCCGAATTCGTTTTATTATTTTAGAAAAAATATTTTCGTTTGAAATCATGAATAATAGGTAAAATCACGGTTAACAGTGAGAATGAAAGAAAATCCACCTTTATCCCAAATAATACGTGTGCCCGGTTAATGGGTGGCCATATAATCGAGATCCAACTGTAGTTAAATAAATGAACTAAGTCTGTTTTAGAAACTAGATAAAATTACTTGCCATAGAATTAACTTGAAATAACTTGCCACTAAATGAAGAGAAGAAACACAGAGAGAGAGAGAGAGAGAGAGAGAGAGAGAGAGAGAGAGTGAAAGTTTGGTTAGACTCTTGAGATAGTGAAACTGCCCACCGAAAGTTCATGTAGGTTAGAGTATATTGTATGTATATTGCTTTGAATTTTCGTTGCATATCAACTGCACACCTGTCAGGTTTGTTGTGTGTTGACTTAACTAATCGCACTTTAACTCTTTTAATATCCAACACACACACACACACACACAATGTATAGATGTTGCCTCCGAAACCAAGCGATGCCACAAAAACCACAGGAGTAGGAGGAGAAGGAGGAGGAGGAATAGGACGAGGAGGAGGCGGACGTCACAAACACTGCCATCAGCAGCAACAGCATTTACTGCTCCTACGCCAGCAACTTCAGTTGCAGCTCTTCCTTCTGCTACTGCTGACCACTTTGGGCCTGGCCTGTCGTGTCTCGGAGTTTTCGTGCAAGGGCAGCGGGAATAGTGGTAACATTTGTGTACCCCTCGACAAGTATTGCGATGGACGTACCGATTGTGCGGATGGCAGTGATGAGCCCAAACATTGCTCGGGTAAGTACTAGTCGATTCCCTCTGCCGTATCTCTAACCACTGCCTATTTCTACATAAATGTATATGTATGTATATATCTCACTCTCTCTCCCTCTCCCTCTGCCTCTCTCTCTCTCTCTCTCTCTCTCTCTCTTTTTCGTTGACAGTGTGCAATCGTACATATTATGGGGACATTGGACGCACCTATTCCATAAAAGTGCCAACGCCACAGTGGAATAAAATGCCCTTCCTGTGTCACTTGACATTCACAGCGTCCGGTCATGATCAAGGCGACATTGTCCAGGTAAGCTGTCCCATTCCTACGGTTGGGTGTGATTGTCTCAATGGGGGGTAATGGGTGATGATGGGGGGGGGGGAGGACTAGTGATGTAGTGTTTGTTGTTCTCCCCATTGCCAGGGCTCTCAGTTAAAGGCTTGAGTTTTAGTGCCCTGTAGGCCAAAGATTACGCAGACGTACCTCAGCGACATAAGTCCACAATGCACACACACACACACACACACACACACACACACACACACACATACACAGCGGGAGCCGGATAACAGCAACCATCACATATAAGCCAGGATACGTCCATGCGAATGCGTTTTACTCGCATTTTCATATATGTATATGACATGTGCGTGTCTGGCTCTGGCTCTGGCTTTGGCTCCGGCTCTGGTTCTGGCTCCGGCTATGTTTGCCCTCAACCATTTTGTTTGTCAGTTAGTTTGCTCGGAATTTAAATTTAAATTTCGAATTTAAATACATGTTTTGTTCAGTCCAGTCCAAGTAAGTAGAAATCTGCGTTTTAGCTAATTCGAATTCTCTTCTTGAACCAAAGCGAAACTGAAACATAACAATTTGTACGCAAATGCGGTGGCGGAGGGGGTGACCAGGCGTGGAACTGTCAGAAAAACGTCAATTTACAAATTTTCAATATAATTGATTTTCTTTTTCCATTCAATTTGCATTATATTACGAAATGGTGGAAAGGCGAAAAATGAGAAAAAGAAAATATAGAACAACATGTCAACGTGTGGGCGGGCAGGGGGGAGGTGGCGTGGAATGAAGAAAATGTAGTTTTGTTTTTTTTTAGTCCCCCTCTCTCAACTTCATCTTCGCACCTTGCTCGCAAAAATATGTCATGCCAAAAGGTTTATTTATATTTGTTTTGCTTTCTTTTTTTTTCTCATTTTTTTGCGTATAAATCACGCGGTTGGCTTCCATTTATCTAGTTCAACGTCTCCTTGTTGCGGTAAATTGATTGAAATAATATTGTTGGACCACAAAACACAAAAAAAAAGGAAAAGGAAAAAGAAAAGGGATGTTGGATATCGGATTTTGGGCAAGGACAACTACATTCGGGCACATGTTTTTTAATGGTCGTTTCATCATAATTTCAAGCTCTCAAAAAACTTTAAATTGAATGTGAAACTTGGGAAATTCAATATAAACAAAACTCTGTGGGATTTCCAATGCAGTTGATGCTCTCCAAATAACTTAAATCTAATCCATGGATAAATAGATATATATATAGAAATTTCACTTACCCCAAATCAATCCATTTACTGTAGTAGATAAAATCCGTTTTGCGAAATGCATTTAAAGTCGATGTTTCCTATTATTTTATGCACAAATCGATCTCCATTACAATCTGTAAAAATGAAGTTTCAATATATTTTTAGTTAACAGAATTTTGTTGGGTTTTGTATGTAGTTTGACTTACCATTATGTATTCACTTTCAGGTTGATTGTTTTTACTGATTTCTCCTTATTTTTATTACCGTCCAAATTTGTTTAAAATCTGCGAAATGAAAGAATTAATTTATTTATTTAAATGAGTCTATTTTTACTGTAGTTATTTGTTTATTTATACCTGTAAATCCACGAGTTACTCATAAGACCCCATCCAGCCGGTCCGATCGTGGCGACTGCCGCGCTTCTACTGAAGCTGATCAGTGGCTACTGCAGCTCTTATATACGCCGCTGACTTAACAGCACTGTTAGGCTGTTAGCTGTTAACAGATATTTAGCGAAAGGTTGGACAAGTGTTATCAGAGGGTTAACAGCGGGTTAACAGAGGATTCACAGAGGGTTAACAGAGGGTTAATAGAGGGTTAACAGAGGGTTAACAGAGGGTTAACGGAGGGTTAACAGAGCGTTAACAGAGAGTTAATATAGGGTTAACAGAGGGCTAACATAATGTTAACAGAGGATTAACATAATGTTAACAGCGGGTTAACAGAGGGTTGACAGAATGTTAACAGCGGGTTAACTTTAACAGAAAGTTAACAGTGGCTGGGTTAACATAGGGTTAGCAGAATGTTAACAGAGGGTTAGCAAAACAGTGCGTAAATGTAGATATTGTCAAACATGATAACATAAGCATTTGGTATAACAGCATTCACTTATGGACCAGTATTTAACAGGGGTCAGTCACATTCTGCAAAAGAAAAAGTTCGTTTATAGGCTATTATTTTTCAAAAGTTTCATTAAAATACAATTTTTTTTTTTAATATTTGAAAAAACTGTTAATCTTAACATAAATGGTATAGAAGCAGAAATGCTAAATGTTAACATAATTTTTTCTGATCGTTATAAGTAGTCTGGCTAGTATCAATTGATTTGAATTGCCTTAGACTACTCAGGTAAAGAGACAACAAGTGTTTAAACAATATTGAAAAGAAAACAAATAAAAAAAAGTAACACAAATTAGAAAGTTAGTGCGACACATTTTGTATTCTTTTCAAACTTTACTGCGCTTGACTTTAAAGTAACAGGATAACAGAAGGGTAAATTGTTGAATTGTGGATGCTGATTTTTTGCTTTTTGTTTTATGTTTTCTGTTTTCTGTTTGCTGATGGCCAATTAAATATGCAAAGAGTGGGCATGGTGTCATTTTTTTTTTTTTGTATTCCAAATTAGATTTCCTTTGCATAACTTTTTGGGGGCACAAAAAGTTTTCACAAAAAGCAAAAGTGAGAGAACGTGGTGGGGGAGGGCGATGAGAGGGAGGATAACTTTCTAAGTTCTTAATTATTCCTGAATTATGCATATTTCATATGGTTTTTGGTTTTGCCATTTCTGTTTTCTGCCTTCTATTGGCATTTCATAATTTGATTAATTTAGAAGGATGATTTGAATGTGGATGACGATGATGATGATGATGATGATGATGTTTGGTGGTTTTATGCATATTATTTCTATATATTTATTTTCTCTATTTTTTAGATCATATTTGATGGATTCACTGTGGGTCGCTTCGATGAGGGCATGGTCGATACGGATGTGGATGGTTATGAAACGAGTCTGAGTCCCACCGGAGAGCTGCCTGGCTGTCCTGAAGGCTTTATGCAGGTAATATGCAAGAATTGAATTTACGAGCATTGAAATTGAATTGAAATTGATATTATGTAAGCTCATAAAAAATACGAAGTTGTGCATTGGAGTTTTACACTCCATTTGCCTGTGCCTGTGCCTGTGCCTGTGCCAGGGTTGGTAATTTAATGCTTTAGCCCCCATTTGAGTTGGGGTTGGGCTTTGGATTCGGGTGAGGCGCAAAAAGGGACATCAGTCGATGTCGATGTCGATGTTGATGTCGTTCGATTCAATCAATGTCCGAGTAATTCTGTAATTTTCCCCGTACTTCTCTCTTTCTCCCACACACACTCTCTCTCTATCTGTCTCAGTCTCAGAGTCGGAGTCGGAGTCGGAGTCTGAGTCGGTCTTGGTATCGGTCATTCATTCTGGCTCTTCTTGCCCTGTTGGCAAACATCACATTAGCCCAGCAAATTGAATTACGTCCGGATTGAAGCTTAAGTCCTGAAGGTTATTGTTGTTGTTGCTGTTGATTGGTTGGTCGGTCTGTCGGTCGGTTGTCCCCACCATTTGACCAGTAAAGGCAAACTATTTACGAGGGTCAACCACAAAGTTATCAAGCGAAACTTTTTCGAGTTGACACTTGAAACCAGACAAAATGCATTTGCATTTTCTATATTCGCTACTTTCGCTTATAATTCTCAACTTGTTTTCTTTGTCACTTGTAATTCTCAACTAGTTATAGAGATAAAAATGTTAAATTTCTTCAAGTGATATAGCAAAAATTCCACTTATCTAATTTGCAACTTAAATCTTCTCAAGACAATATGTTTTGCCACATACTTTAGGACCACCCCTCGCTCTGTTTATGCCCATATGTGTACATAGATTTTTATCACTGCCATTTGGCAGAACTAAATCTCTGGCTAAATAAAATGTAAGCAATCGAAAAGAAGTAGTAGAAAAACCCATATCCATTGCGAGGCCTTGTCTTGGAGAGAATCTTTGCATAAGACAGAAGAATAGCGCGGGGAAGAAAGAAATAATCCAAAGGCAAATTTTAGGAAAAAAATATTTCATCGGCTCTTTAACTAACTTGGCCTCCGCCTTCTGGCACTTGTCCCCTACCCCAAGTCCAGTGCTTCTAATTTTTGTTTTGTTTCGGTTTTGGTTTCATGGTTTCCTAACTAACTAGTCGAATCCGCCCCCCGCTCTGTGACAAGGGTGGAGGAGATGGACATGGGAGAGAGTTTTGGGGTGAAAAAACCATAAACCTCTATTAGTTTACCGAGAGCCGGCGTATTGCCCTCCCCCTTGCTCCGCCCAACCCATGTTGCAACAATAAATTTTAAGAACCGTGGGGCGTATGTTGTTGGTGCTTGTATACACACACAAAAAAAAAAAAAAAAAAAAAAAAAACCGGGAATAAACAACAAACCCAACAAAAATTTAAAGTGTACTGGCTATCCACAACAGATCTGCCTGCTGTTCGCTGTGTCTGTCCCTCTGTCTGTCGGCTGGTCGGTCTCCTATCCGTCTGTCCATCTGTCCATCTGTCCGACTGTCCGTCTGTCTGCCTGTCTGCCTGTCTGTTGAAGCTGCATTTGGCGCTTGACATGTGTACGGAGGCATTCATTCCAGTATTCATCCTTGCCTATAGTTTTAACTCCATCCCCATCTTCACTCCTTTCACCTCTCTCCTGCTGCCTGCGTTTCCTTGGTTTCCAATTTCCACTGTCGCGTTTTTTCTTTCAGTTTTAAAATGCAGTTAAAATTTTTCCAATTTTTTTTTTTTGTTGCCTCGCTTGTGGTTGTTGTCATTGTAGTTTTATATAAACTCGTAACTAACCGCAGGTTTGTGTTCTCTTCTGAAACGTTTTTATTTAAAAAATCATTTTGTTTTTTTTTCCCCTGTTTTATTTTTTGTTTTTTAAGGCAAACAATTTTAACTGCTGACGCGGTTTTTGCTCCCGTGGTGAAACTCTTATAAATTATTCGTTACGTCACATAAATTCTTGACCGAAACGCATAGAAAATTTATAACCATCGACTCCTGCCTGAGCAACCGTAGATTCACGTGTGTGTGTGTGTGTGTGTGCGAGTGTGTGTGTGTACAGAGAGCTCGCCGAGTGTCAGTTTAATCATTTATTCAATTTTGTTTTGAACATTATTTTATCTCATGCATTTTGTAACAGGGCAAAGCAAAAGGGCCTTATAGTCCTTTGAGCTCCTCAAGGCTCCAAGGCACAATGCGTGTGCGTGTGTGTGTGGGTGTGTGTGTGTGTGTGCGTGCCTGCGTCCGACCTTTGTCTGACCTTTTCTCAAATATTTTTCATAAATTAGCTAACTTTTTGAATACACTTTGGTGTCAAATATGGAAAACATTTCCATTCGAAAGTAAATTTATTACCTTATATGGCCATATTTTATAGTTTTCTTTGGGAATTTATATATACATAAATATTTGAAATCCGAAAGCATCCGCATATAAGAAGCCCATAAAGATCGATTCGTAAAAAAGAAATTTGGATTTCTGTTCTTAGTTTGCGAGATGATGCACTAGGATCCATTTAAAAGCTAAACTTTATACATAATTGGACATTTGTTTTCAATATTCGTTTTTTTTCGCTTATAATTCTCAACTAGTTTTAGGTTAAGCGTCAATTGCCCCTTGATACAGGAGGAAGGAATTTGGCTTTCTGATCTTTGTTTGCGAGATGATGCACTAGGATCCATTTAAAAGCTAAACTTTATACATAATTGGACTCTTGTTTTCAATATTCGTTTTTATCTCTTATAATTCTCAACTAGTTTTAGGTTAAGCGTCAATTGCCCCTTGATACATTAAGATTGAAAGGAAGAAGGAATTTGGTTTTTTGATCTTTGTTTGCATGATGATCCACTAGGAGACATTCAAAAGCTAAACTTCATAATTGGACTTTTTGTTTTTTTAATATTCGCTTATAATTCTCAACTAGTTTTAGCATTGAAAGTGTCATATACATGGCAAAAAGCCAGTCTAAGGAATGGAATTATTTACAACTTGTTAACATAATTGAGTTCAATATGAAATAATATGAAAGATAGCCAAGTTAATAGTCGAGAGAGTGTCTCTTATAGTTATGGTTGTCCGTGTGAGTTGTAAATATTTTATTACAATTTGTCTCTAATCCGCATTAAAGGAAATTTTGTTTTTTCACATAATTCATGCTAACTAAAACTCTGAGCGGCTTTAATATTTGTTGTAACTAAACTACAGCACATAAATAACAAAGTTTATGTACATATCAACGTATTAAAACGAAATCCTCACAACAATAGCAACAACAACAGCAACTAGGATTGTTGTGAAGGCCAGCCAGGACCTTCAATTTTAAGCAAATGACTCAATATTTGACAGTCATGGCAGATGTTTACAGAAAGAAGGAACACAGAGAGGAAGAGACAGAGTGAGAGAGAGAGTGAGAGTGAGGCAAGGACAGGCACTTGGCCCCCATAAAAGATGCTCACTATGAAGGCTTCCTGTGATGTTATTTCAGTCTATGTGTTGTTCATTTCAAACATTAATATCCTGTACTGTATTCTGTGGCGGATTTACGGAATGAGTAAAGGGCAATGCAAACTAAATTCAAAGGGCACGTAATCTTCTATTGAAATGTTTTAAATTTTCAAAAATAATGCATTTTTCAACTGCCTATTCGAACTCCTTCGATGCAAATTTCGCTCAAATAATGGAAAAGACAATAAATTTGACTGCCTATTGCATACTTTAGGGGGTAAATTTGGACGTTTAAAGCTGCAAACTAAAGTCTGTTTGATGCTAGCTAAGAAAGAAACGGATCACGCTTTTTTTCTTTTAGGCTGACTTGAACACTGCCAGTCGTTAGCTACTTTAAAAGCAACCCTCGCCAACAAATAGCCATTTTCAGTTCCATCTGTTTCTGTTACATGCGTTTCCATGTTCTCAGCATACCCAACAACTGCCCGCAGAGGATATTTCGCTATCTATTCTCTGAGGACACAAGCAATAAAAAATAATAATATCAAAAAAAAAAAAAATTAAAATTTCAATAAATAAATAAAACGACATCCCGCAAGGACAGCCATAAAATTACAATAACTTATATTATTAACAAGTTTAATTTATCAAAATGTCGAACTGAATGAACTTCTATATACTTAGTTACCTTAAAGCCAATTGTCTTTGCCTTCGCTTAATAAGGGAACTGACGACAAAGAAGATTAGGCAGCGAAAAATAAACATAGGCAAAGAGAGAAAAGTAAAATAATTCATTATAAAGTCCATGCTAATAATGCTTCAATGCACACAGAAAAAAAGTTGAAGCGAAAAAAATAAATAAAAAAAAGAAAGGGATGCCTGTCCTGCCTATTAGAAGAGCAGATGAAGAATGAATGTGGCTAGTCAGCCAGAGTTTTGTAATGAATTTACACAAAATCGAAATCAGAAAATTACCATTATGCCAGGCCATGCGATGGTTATGCCTGCCTGTCTCTCTCTCTCTCTCTCACACACTCTTGGCTAGAACTAAACTGCAACTCTAACCAGTCACAAATATTTAACGACATCGACTGGCCCCATCGACAACGGCAACGGCAACGACGACGGCAACTTTGCAATTACAGCAAAAATTGTTGTTTGAGTTTGGACCAGCTGCAGGAGCCGCAGGACATGGGCATAGGATATAGACTATGGACTATCGACCAACGAGCATCATCATTATCATCATGGTTATCATCAACATTATCATCGTCATTCTGCAGTTCAAATAACCCATTACGTAAAAAACTTAATCAATTGGAACCACATGCACTGGGCAAGGGAATTGGCAAAGTGTAAATGAACCTGACCTAGGCCACAGGCAGATGCCGTTGCCGTTGCCATTGCCCGAACATGCTGGCTAAAGAGGGGCGATAGCAGAGGGCAGAGGGCAGGACTAACTGCTTTCTTGGTTGGCATTAGCTATGCTCAAATGAATGTCAATTGAACCGGTCTGCGGTGGCAAGTAACGTGAAAGTACATGACAACGAATTTATGAGCCCCAAAACCCAAAAACCCTCAAACTCTCAAATCCGAAACCCAAACCAATAAACCATAGATAGATTCCATATACATATATAGGAAAACAACTCCTGTGGTCAATGGGATATCTAAATGAAAGGAGAGAGAGAGAGAGTAAGGCTCTTCTACTTCTCTGTGTTAGTTTCTCTAGTTGTTATTTAATTGATGATGATTCAATTTATCCGCAATATACAATCAATCATTGTGCATCATTAACTAAGAAAACGTGATCTAACCACCTATACACACACACACACACACACACATAGACACATACATAGACGAGACGACACAACATATGGTCGTTGGTCACTTGAAACTTTAGATGAACAATTTGTTTAACCTTTTTTTTTTGAGGGGGGGGGGGGGCCAGAAGTGTAGAACGATAAAAATATTAAACGCCAAAAAGTTGGCAATTGACTCACTTAACTCAAACAAGCAAGCGACCAAACGAAACGAGACCAACCATCGACTCATATTTCATCATTCATGCCAAGAGGGAGAGAGAAAACAAGGACAAGGATTAACTTAACCTACTTTCGTTTACTTGCTCTCTCTCTCTCTCTCTCTCTGTCTCTGTTTCTGTCTCTGTCTCTGTCGCTCTCTTGGTTGTGGCGCAATGTAGTTAATATTTCATTAATTAAATTTCTTTATATATATTTATTTACTTGGCAGCTCAGCGAATTGGGAAGACCATTCACTGGTGGCTCCTGGTGTGGCAAGGCCACTGGACCGCAATTGTATTTCAGCGAAACATCCACGGTGACAGCATCAGTAAAGGTGAGTGTGATAGGAAAGGGGATGGTTATACCCCCCGAACACCCCCTCCCCCCCCCCTACATCCCCCCTCATTGATTGCACCATCTCCTTCTTTTGCTTTTTTCTCCTCATCAGGCGTAATGTTTACTTGCCACTTTTTGATTAATTTTTAAATAAACGCACAGCCATAAAAACGCCAAAATGAACAAGACGAACGACAGAGAGACACAGAGACAAAGAGAGAGAGAGAGAGAGAGAGAGGGAGACAGAGAGTTTCAGCGATTTTTCTGCAATGGCAGTGTCCAGTTGCCCAGCTGCCATGCCACATTGACATTGCCGCTGCTTTCCCGGTATAAATTATGTAAATTAAAAAACATTCATCGCCCATGCAGCGAGAAAGACTCTTTCTCTGTTTCTTCATGTCTCTCTCTCTCTCTCCTCTCTCTCTCCTTTCTCTCTCTCTCTCTCTCTTTCGTTGTTGCTGTTCTTCAGACGTTCTTTAGCCTCAGTTGATGAACAGTTGACATGGCTCTGCCCAGATTGAAGACTGCATAATTAATACGAAATTATAGTGTGCAAATGACAATTTGCCATTTTTCGCAATGACACAAGAAAGAGAAAGAGGGAGAGAGAGAGAGAGAGAAACCAATTGTTTTCTATGACACAATAAATATTTCACTGGCCACCCACAATCCGCACACAGATTATTGATTTTCATTGATTATATCATATTGTTTCCTTCATCAAAATGTATCTTGTCTTCTTCTTCTTCTTTTTTTTTTTTTTGCACAGGTATTCCATCCGCCACGCAACATACGGGATGAGAAGCCTTTTGAATTCAGCATCAGATATAAATTTATAAGCCAATCCGATGCAGTAGTGAGGTAAGTAAATGTTATTCAAAAAGGTTCATCTATCAAAACAACAAAAAACGCTTAAAGAACCTTAAGAAATGAATACTAAAGTGTATATAGTGTTGGGTAACGATTTAAAAAGAATTTGTGGCAAGGAATGGAGTAAAAAAAATAGGATAGATATGAAAGAAATTATAGTTGGTAGTGAGGTAAGTAAATGTTAATCAAAACGAATACTAAAGTGTAGATAGTGTTGGGGAACGATTTAAAAAGAGACAAGGAATGCAGCAAAAATAATATATGTAGATATGAAAGAAATTATAGTTGGTAGTTTGGTTGGTAGGTGGCCAGCAGCAGAAACCTCAACACTTCATGAACAATCTGATCAACTAAACTGTTTCTTTGCTTAGCTTTTTCCAAACTTGTTTTTTTTTTGTTTACTGTTGACCAAATTTAAGCAAAAAATTACTCTGCGGTTTCATCCAAACCAATAAAAATCTCACACAATTTTCTATGAATTGGCCATTTAAAGTATTTCTAAATAAAACCATCTTTGGTTTCGTTTTATTTTCTTCACAAAAATTTAATCATTTAACCTGTTCACTTTAGAAAAAAAAAAAAGAATGCATTCTGAATGGGTTTAAAGAGGTTTTCATGTGATTTGTGATATTTTCATGCACACAAATATACATATATTCAAAAGAATAATGTGATAAGCCGATTTGGCAAAACTTGAACATTGTGGACAAAGTGCGATAGCTTCGCCAACTTGTTCACTTACTCAAAATATTTGAAATTTCAAATCTTTATCCAGCCAGCAGCATTCCCCGCTATGATATCTGGCGCTAACAATTTATCATACAACTCTTGAGGACTGCTCTAGAGTGGGTTTACGGTTTTTGTTTTCTGTTTTTACTTGCTCTTTGTATTTGTGTTTGTGTGTGTGTGTGTGTGTATGTGTATGTGTGTGCTTTGCTGTGAGTGGCTTTCTCTCTCAATTTAAATGCTAGAATTTAAATCTGAGCCACCTGATGGTGGGATAAAGGGCATAGGGAGAGGTGAGGCGAGGCGGGGCGGGTCGAGGCAGGGCGAAACGTTGCGGGGTTTGTTGGTAGTGGCAGAACAAAAAAGCCACTTGGTTTCTGTTCCAGTTCCTTGGGGGAATGCATAAAACATGAGCTGGCTTCAACTCCAACTTTTGTTTGTGTGTGAGTGTGAGTGAGTGAGTGTTTCTGTGAGTGAGTGAGTGTGTGTGTGTGTGTGTGAGTGCTCGTTCGTTCAATAGAATTTTCAACCATTTGTACCTGGCCATATGTCAAATTTGTCCTCTATATGTGTCGCGAGAGACACAGAGAAAGAGAAAGAGTAATTGAAATGTATTTTATTCCCGAACAAATTTCATGCAATTTACTGTACAACAACAACAACAACAGCAACACATTTCAAAAGAACGACAAAAACTATGCAACTTATTTGAAATCTTGTACAAAGAGAGAGGGAGAGGGAGAGAGAGAGAGAGAGAGAGAGGTAGATAGAGGTTTACAGAGATGCACACAAAAAAAAGAGAGAGAAAGCATTAGTAAAATAAACGAAATTTTATGCAAATTGCAAACCTTAATACCAAATAGTTGTAAAATGAACTCATTCACACACACACACACACACACACACACACATGCACAATAATACACACTACTGATTCTATATATATTGCTTCTCCACAGGTATGGACTACCTGATAAACCTCTTGAATTGGGACGTGTCACACCTGGCACCTATTGTACACGACAATTCGATGAATGCTATCGTAACAAGTGTCGTCTGCAGAGTCCAAATTATCCTGGTATGTATCCAAGGAATGTTACTTGCTATTGGACCATACGACAAAAAGAAGTTCCTACAAGCAAACATGCCATGATTGCTGTTAGCCAAGAGAATCAACACAAGGCCTTAGTGAAGCGGTGAGTATGCATCCAGCAGGAGCCAAAAACGAATGTGACCAAAATTAGACCTGGACAGGGGAAGGGGGCAGAGGGAGAGGGAGAGGGAGAGGGAGAGTTAGAGGGATGTTGGCTAGGGCATTAAATAAGCATTACGATACAACGACTATTGCATTTCTATGAGAAATTTTCATTTGGTAAATTGCTAAACGAAAAGGTTTTACATAGCCCAGACCAAAACTCCGCGTCCCCATCCCATCCCATCCCATCCCATCCCATTGGCCAATTCAAATCCGACTCTCCTCCGAATGCAAATTGTTAAGCACTTGCTGTTGCTTTCATATAAGTATTTTGTATCTTTTGTATCTGTACGGATATCCAATTAACATTTACATACAATGCAAAATGCTTTCGACTCTCGACTAACTGGATTTGTGTTTACACTTAATTGAATATGTGTATAATGCGAAAAGATGGAAATTGTTTATAAAGATTATGTTACGTATTCAAGTGTCTCGAGTTAGAATACATAGAACAAAAAACAAATTTGAGACTCAAATTTCTAATGAGTTATCCATCCATCCACTCGTGATAATAATTATTTAATTTCAGTAATGAAAAGAGAGAATATCATGTATACGACATGTATGCTGGTGTGTGTGTGTGTGAGTGTGTGTGTTCGTGTGTATGCATAGTTGCTATTGGCAACAATTGTGCAAATCGTTCTTGTTGTTGTTGTTAAACAATATTTACATTTAATTAATTTGATTGCATTTCATTTTTAAGCCTAATTATTGCCCAAAACTAAAACTTAGTGTCGTTTGCATATTTCGTTACATGCCTTGGTGTCCCCAAAAAGTAGGCAATATTTTTGTTCACTTCATTACAGAGCGGAAATGACCCACAAAGTAGGCAACACATTTTTTAAATTAGAGCATATCACGTATACGACGTGTAAAATTTGAAATCAGTGTGTGTACATTAAATTATTTCGCTTAACTCACTTTTTTAGTCAGTAAAATTATAGAAATGTCAGACAAAAGACAATTTAAGCCAAAAACTTCTACAAAAAAAAAAAAACAAAGTAAAACTTTGATGGGGCAACAAAACTTCAGTTGGTTGAGTCGAGCAATTTTGAAAAGTGATGATAAACTTTATCTTGAACAAATTGATCAATAAAGCAAAACCAGCAAATTTCACACTCTCTTAAGGGCGGCAAAAGGGCGTGGGCTGCATGTATTTTGTTAACAAAGTTTTCAATATGATCTTTGTGTCTGTTTTTTTTTTTTTTTAATTCACAGTTCCATTGCCAGCTTTAATAAGACATCGCGTTCCATACGCGCCTGGTCGGACTGTACGGGTGAACGCGATCATTTAATTTTCTACGATGGCAGCTCAACAAATGATCCCGTTCTGGCTAAATACTGTGGCGGTGACTGGTTACCCCGGGTTGTATCACGGTAAGTAACAGAAGATGATGAATGGCAGTATCTAAGCGTATAAGGACTCACACAGAGACAGGCGGCAGAAAGACTGACAGACAGGCAGACAGGCAGACAGACGCAGCGTGACAGGCAGACAGACAGACAGACGCATTTATTTAACGCCATTTCGCCTTTTGTGAGAGAAAACATTAAATATAAGCCACAGCAAACAAACTCATAACACATTTACAATGCAAAGGATGCGGGACAGATATTTTAATGAGCATATGTGTGTAAGTGTGTGTCTGTGTGTGTGTGTGTGTGTGTGTGGGGGGGGGCGGTGTGAAGCTATGTGAAAAGTCCGCAACCGACCGTCGACTAGTGCACTGCACTGCAATGCAGTTTTGACCTGGAGGCGTATGTGTTCCAATTCATAAGTACAAAGACGCTCACGCATACACACATACTCACACACACTCACACACACTCACACAAAGAAAAAAAAAAGAGAGAAAAAAAACAAGAAGAAAATACCCAAACACACACATTGCAGAGACATAGACAAAGATGGTAGGAGAGGAAGAGAGAGAGAGTGAGAGACATAGTCAATGCTTAAGCAAAAACCGGAAATTGGGTTGCTGTGCAGACAGCAATGAACGCCGCTTCCTATCTCTTTCCCTCTCTCTCTCTCGTTCACTGTCTCTCTCTCCCCACTCTCCCTCTTCTGCTGTCTTTTTCTTCTCTCACTCTTTCTTTGCATCTCTTTCACAGAATTTCTCATTCATTGAAATAGATTTATGTTGCCGTTTGCAACTTTGGCTTTGCTTTTGCCTCACTCTTTCCATTCCTCCTCCATCTCCTTCTGATGCTCCTCATCGTTCCATGGAGGAGTAGGAGCCTTCTCTTGGCTCTTCTTTAGGTTCCAGCTCCTTACTCTTATGTTATAATGTTTTCTTTCCCTATTGAAAACATTATTGCATGTGATTTATGCAATAATACAATTTTCCTCATTAGTTGCCCCCAAAAGTTGCTTCTAGCGAGCGACACGAGTGAGATTGGCTCGGCAATATTCATCTCTTAAAGGGTTAGAGGAAACCTTGATGAGGGTAAACGAACACTCACACATACTCACACACATTCAGTGTGAGTGAGTTGGTTGAAGTGCCTTAGAAGCTATTATGGAATACATTTTATATATGTATGTATGTATGTATATTCAACACTTGGATTAAACATTGCTGAAACACTCGAGATTATAATACTCTATGCAAGAGAGAAGGGCCTATTTATTCAATAATTTATTTTACTCACAAGTAAGACGATCTAACTTAAATTCTGTACTGAAATCTGCTTAAAATTCTTTCGCAAAGCTTGGCTGGATTTTGAAAATTGTTTTTCAATATTTTGATTGTGCTTTAAAGTAAATTCATACGAAAGCAGTATGTGTAAATGAATGTGTATGAATATGAGTGCATTCGACAGCAGTTGAAACTAAATGAGTATGAAACATATTATCAAATGAATGTGTATGAATATGAGTGCCTGTTAGTGACAGAAAGAGTTTGAAACTTCAAGTTTAAGAGAGTATAAAAACTCCAAATATTATGAGTATTCATAGCACATTGAGTTAAGTTAATCATATGAGTACTTCGAATGCTGTGGGCAATATTCAGAATTCTCTAAAAAATTCCAAGGTTTCAAATGACGCTTTGGTCTTTCATTCACTCGATTTCGTTTGAATATAGTCGTAAAGCTTTCTCTAATGGGTGTTCTATGTGTTCATTTGGTTCTTGTGCCATTTAAATATTGTGGTACTGAGTCTTAAGTTCATTCACTAATTCATTTGATCTAAATGCAAACTTTTAGCGTATATAAATTCGTTGTAATTGTCCACATTGTGAGCCACTTAACAACATTAAATCCCTACTCAATTCACACACACACACAGCCAGTCAGAGCCAGAGCCAGAGCTAGAGCCAGCGCTAGAGCCATTGAAATCTTTTGTTGGTGATGAATGAAATTTCATATATACATATATATAGATTCGCCGTGTCGCTATACTCGTATATCTAATGCAGTTGTTGCTGCTGTTCGATTCAACAGAAGAGAACAGACAATGACAGCAACAGCAACAGCGACAGCAACAGCGACAACGACAACAATGACTGCAATAGACATTGCTCCATCCGTGGCTGTGAATTGCACGGTTTGTGCTATGCAACGGTGCGAAAAATGCTGAAAAGTCAATGGCGATTATGTGGGAAAAAGTGTGTGTGTGTGTGTAGTAAGTGAGTGAGTGAGTGAGTGTAGTTTAGTTGTCGGAACAGCTAAACATGAAGTGAATTCTATTATTCAATGAGCAAATGTAACTGTAACTGAGAATGAGTGTTGAATGAATGAAAGAAGTAATTGGTAACTAAAATAAGTTGCATGTCTCTTAGCTAACCTCTGGTCATTTATTCAACTAAGTTATTTGTTTCTCTTTTTCTGTCCGTCTGTCTGTCTCCCATGGGTTTTCGTCTTTTAAAGGGACTTTTGGGACAAATGAAATAGTGCTTTTGGCTGCGGTTGAGCTTGGCTCTAATCTCTTAATGAGTTGCACTTTTGCATATATTGAGGTCTTCCTGATCGAGAAGGAGACGCAGACGTGTGTGTGGGGGGGGAGGGAAAGGGGGAAGCAGAAATCTTATAAGCAAACGCATCAAAAATGCATAAAGGGTAAAATGCAGGGCATTAAGCTAGGGCTCCTTGCATCCCCCACCGCCCCCTTCTCGACCTACTTTACCCCAAACATCATCAACCAGCACTTAGCACAGCAGTCAGGCAACGAGGCAACGAGGCAACCAAAGACAACTAGAGGCAGAGTCAGTCAGGCAGGCAACCAGGCACAGGATCGTCTTTCCGACGATGACGAATTATAAATGCACACACAGAGTTCCATTCTCCTTGCCTCCTGCCTCTTCCTTAAGACCCTTCCATCCATTTCCCAACATCCAGCACACCCACCACATCGACTCACTCACATGCTCTTATACCCGAGAGCTGTACAATTTGATGGGAACCTTTTGCTCCTTTTACCTTGACTTTATGCGAAAATCGCAAATGCATACGGTAAGAGAAAGACAGAGAGAGAGAGAGGTGGAGAGGGTGTGATGGGAAAAGAGAGAAGAGAGGATGGTGTAAAATGGGGCAAATGCCGCATAAAAATTATTCATTTTCCCCCCTGAAGCAACTTCAAATTGCAACATAATAAAGGTGCCAAAAGAAGAAGAACAAGAAGAAGAAAAGGATGATGGGTGATGGCTTTTCTTGCTTTTTCTACTTCTTTTTTCTTTTTTTTTTTCATGGGTTTTGGAATGGGTGGTGGAAAACTATTGAAGTTCAATTCATTGATATAATGACCCAAGCTTAGGTCAACAAATTTGCATATCACTGGGAAATTCTCTTTATGCTTTCTACCGACCGACCGACCTCCTAAGAGGTCAGACATAACATGTGTGGTCACAATCCTACGGATGGAGGAGTGTTTAGGGGGTGGGCAGTGGCATTCTCTGTGTACCTTGGCTCCCCATAAAGTAACCCAATATGGAGCCACGCACCGCATCAGCAGGAACGCACTGAATGAATTCAAAGATGGAACAGCTGCTGATAGAGATGAATGTGGAAAGCAAAGAATGGTAGGAATGGTGGGGAAGTGGGGAGTGGGGAAGGGGAAGAAGTTTGTAGAATATTTTCAAGCTATATTAAAAATTAATTTACTTTTCATTTGCAGTTTATTGCACTTGGCAGAACTGCAGCTGCTGCCATCATTCCCCCAGCTCGATGATAGAAGGAGCTTCCTCATCCCACCTCTTAGTCAGGACACGTAGCGTTTTAATAATAAGAACTTGTGTGTGTGTGTGTGTGTCTCTTTTTATATTCCCCCCCCCCCCACCGCCTCGTTCCCCCCGCCCTCTTGCTGAAAACAACACAACTTCGACGTATTAAAAAGCCATTTATGTGGGCCATATTTGATGGCTTTTGACATCGGCTCAGTGGCTCTCCGTGTTACGGATCTAAATACAAGTACTTGACTTTCTCTTCCTTCCTCTTTTCACCTCCCCCACTCGCCCTCACCATTATTCACCCATACGCAATCGAGTGAGTGTGTTAGGGTATTTGAGTGCAAAGTAAAGTCCACCCAACAATGACTTCTTGTTAACAAATATTGCCTGTAACCGGAGTAGGGTATACCGGAAGTCGATCTCATTCTCTACTTGTCTACGCAATTTTTATGATTTTTCTTTTTCGGTTTTATGTGGAAAACCCATGTTGTTCGTTGAGTAATAAAAATTCAATTTGAAATTTAAATTGAAAAGCTTGACGAGACATTTATGTGGCGGCTGCGTTGGGTAAGCAGCAGCAGGTAAGCACCTCATTGGGATTCATGGGCAAAAAAACAAAAAAACTATGGCAAAGCTTTTGCCGCAAATTAGAACAGAATAGTCAAACCATTAGAGACTTTGTATTGAATTTGAATCATTTTTTTTTTGTTTTTTAAGGGAAAGGTTAGAAGGATCGCTCTCCATTCGGCGAATTGAGGAGACATCAAAACGAAATGGCTTACAAAAGTTTTACAATCATTGAGTATTGATTTGAAATAAACTATTTTCAAGGGAGCGGTACAAATTAATTGCATATCTTTGGGAGCTTCAAAGTTCAATTATTGTAATTTTTGTGTTTTTTAAACATTTTCTTCTACTAAATTTGTCAAAACCTGTAAGAAAATGTTATGTAAATTGTAGAGAAAAGCCCTAAATTGTTTATTTTTTACTCAAAGTGAGCTAGGTTAACGCAAAATGAGTAAATCTTTAGCTAAAGTAAGATTTATTAACACAAAATTAGTACATTTTTACTCAAAGTGAGCAAAGCTAGCCAAAAGTGTGTATATTTTTACTCAAAGTGAGCAAAGTAAACGCAAAATGAGTAGATCTTTACTCAAAGTGATCTTAATTTACACAAAATGATTAGACCTTTCCCTTAAGTTCGCTAAATAAACACACAGTGAGTAAATTTTTACTCAGAGCCCTAAATTGTTTATGTGGGTACATTTTTACTCAAAGTGAGCTAGGTTAACGCAAAATGAGTAAATCTTTAACTAAAGCAAGATTTATTAATACAAATTTAGTACATTTTTACTCGAAGTGAGCAATGCTAGCCCCAAGCGAGTACATTTTTACTCAAAGTGAGCAATGCTAGCCCCAAGCAAGTACATTTGTACTCAAAGTGAGCAAAATGATCCTAATTTACACAAAATGATTAGATCTTTGCCTCAAGTGCACTAAATAAACACACAGTGAGTACATTTTTACTCCGAGTAAGCAAAATTAACGCAAAATAATGAGTAGCTCTAAAGTGAGCTCAATTAACACAAAATGAGTAAATTTTTGCTCAAAGTAAGCAAAATGATTGCAAAGTGGATACATTTTGACTTAGAGTTAGCAAAAATCGCCCTCAAATAAGTGAATTAAAAAAGTTCTATTCTCTCCTCTGCGATTCTCAAAAGTTCAAGTAAGCCCATCGGGTTCAAACCAATTTCTATCGTCTGCGGCTCTCAATTACTTCAGTAAGAAAGTTCGTGAGAAAGGCTCACCATTAATTCCATCGCCTTCGAGTATGCCTCTACCATGCGATTCTCAAAAATTCAACCAAGTTTAAGCTCAAGTATATGTAAATGTCGTCAAAATGTCTGCTAATCCATATCCTGTTTACATTTTTCATATTTTTTGATGAATGTGTCTTAAGCTTTGTATAAAGTAAGCTTCCCAAAAGATTTGCTCGACTTTCATGACTTACCCCATCATTGAGATCCTTGTGAGCCATGTGAAAAAACTGGACAAGAACCTTTAAAGAGAATAAAATTTAAATCGATATCACTTCCATTGATCATTGATATTTTTGTATAGTTTTCTATGCGTATCGCAATATTGATTCAGTTGTTAGGTAATCTTGGCGAAACTTGAAAAGTTTTTGCCTCTTGCCAAAGCTGGCGCCAGTTGGTCTTCTCCAAACTGGTGTGGCCTGATCTAGTCTAGTCTGGCCTGGCCCGGTCTGGCCTGGCCTATGTCAGGGTGTTAGTTTTCGCTGCACTACACCCACAATTGATTGTCATTTGCCATAGTTTTAGGCCGAAAATCGAAAAGACCGACAGAAAGAGAGAGAGAGAGAAAAAATTAAATGAACATTTCGTTGGCTACCTCCTGCTCTAGCTCTAGTTCCTCCTCTTCCATCTATCGAGTGCCAAAAAAGAAAACTTGCCCTCAACTTTCTGCATCATCCTCTAGACAATGGCGAAAACAAAAAAAAAAAAAACAAAGTTAATTTGGCAGCAAAAATGCAAACAACCAGACGACAAACGCAACGCGGGACACTTTAAATAGCAAGTCCAGCAATGGGAGGGCGGGGCAAGTTGGAGGCGTCATGGGTAATGGTTAGGTTTTCAGGGAATGGTGGCGGGAGAGGGAGGAGAGAAAGCAAAACAAAGCAAAACAAAATACTGCGTCATACTTTTAGGCGTGGCAGTAGTGCCCTCCCCCTCCCCCTACAAAATACTCGCTCATAAACATTTTTGGCAAGCCGCCCGCTCTCTATGGCTGGTTGGCTGATTGTTGTTGTTTGTTTGTTTGTTGTCGTCGTTGTTGTTGTTGTTGGCCAAAAACTTTACGACTTTTCTTCTTGTTTGCCCAAAAATTGTGCAAATTAAATTTATGTGAAACAAGTTTTTTCACGCCTCTAATTGGAGTGGCAGTTGCCTGGTCAGGGACTCTCAAACAACCAACTGACAAGCAGACAAACAGACAGACAGACAGACAGACAGTCAAAAGATGTAGCAGCCCTTTTTTTCGTGTTGCCATCTAAACAAATTTTACACAGATTTCTTGTCTTGGCAATTATGTTTGAAATGAAATTATTGATTGAGAAATCAAAATGAAAATCTTATATCATCTCTCTCTCTCTTTGCAGTGGTCCTGAAATGCTGGTGGCTTTCCATTCAAGTCCTTTCTCGGCACCTTTACAACAGGGTATACCGAATCGTGGCTTTGAACTGGATGTGGATATACTTTTCACCGATTCCGATTCATATGACTTTGCCCAGGGCACAAAGAATCTCTGCGAATTTCATATCAATGCCTCCAATCCGGGTAAGTAATCTACGATGGAATGCCTTAAAAAAAAAAAAAAAAATCACAATCCATGATGATTAAATCTCAGTTGTCGAGGCCTCGAGGCGGGTGTCCCGCTGTTGGAAAACCATTTCAACCTCTCCTGGGAGTAAAACGTTCACACTTGAAACTGGGTCACACACACTCTTCTCTCCTTTTGCAACAGGGGAATTTAAATATTTTCATCTTAAGTAGGCATCTCGCAACTAGGTCAATTAATTCTTTGTTTAAAGCAATCTGGCCAAATTTTGGTCATGCGGCGCGCTTTTGCTTCTTTCTTTCTTCCTCTTTTCTCACAATTTTTTTGGTTTTTTAAGTGTCCAAAAAAACAAAAAAAAAGGACAAATGAAATCCGAAAAGTAATGATTGGCATTGCATGTGTTTTTGAGTGATTCAAGAGACGCCCTTGGACAAAAAAAAAAAGGAAAAAAAATCCAATGACAGTTGTGGTTAAAATTTCGAGTGGAACCAACTAACAACATTCGAGAAGTTTGGGAAAAAAACTCAAAAACAAGTATCGAATCCGAAAGGACATTGCATATGAGTAGGTAGTAGCCGCCTACCTAATCATCAAAATAGAAGAGATATCTGAGTAATGGAAATAAGAGATGGTGTCTTCTATTTAGATTAGGATTAGTGCTCCTGATCGAGCTTCAAGCTATCTTAATGAAAGTTTCTTTTCAATCTTAGTCAAATCGATTTAGCTCTCTTTCCATTGCAATTCACAAGCGACAGGGTTGCTCTCCCGTTGCTCCTGTTGGTTGGATATATAAAATTATTATTTAAATTGCTTACTCAATATGGCTACTTGAGGGAACAGCCTCTGGCGCTTGACTCTCGAAAACTTAATTGGAATGACAAACAGCAACAACAATCAAAGAGTGGCAATACTTTTTACGTTTTCTAGCAGTGAATTTCAGTGTGGCATGGTGGAGGGGGGGGGGGGGAGGGGGTTAACAGAATAACATGGTTTCATTAGCCTTAACCAGAAGGTAATTTAAGATGAACTAAATTAGATTTTAATGTAATTCAAGGCCAGACATTGACAGTTTGAGGCTAAATTGGAAATATATTTATCGCTAAAGAAGGCTATTTCAGGCTTGACTTGTTTTCGGTTTAACTTCAACTTACAAGGCACTTCTACAGAGTACAGAGAGCTAAGTAAGTGAATAAGTAAGTGCCTGCTGCAATTCCCCATCCTCACTCCTCTCTTCTCCTCTCCATACATTGTATAATTGCGGCAAATTATGAGAGCATTTCAGTTTTTCCTTTTTTTTTTTCTGTGGTTTCTTTGGGGTTTTGGGTTTTTTTTTTGGGTGGTCAAGCAGCAGCGTCCGTCGTCGTCGTCGTCGTCATCGTCATCGTCATCGTCATCGTCAGCCAGCTGCATTTAATTGAAAATTTATTAAATGAAATTTGAGCAAGTTGAGTGAGTGTAGTTGGGCGCTCCTAAAAGTAGGCAACGAGAAGTTTCACTTCAGTTGAGTCTGTGGCCACAGCCGCGCTGCTAATGTTCATTAATTTGCACTTAATAACTTTTGTGTGAGAGTAGATTTCATTTTCTGGCTTGGCCCGTTTTTCTCATCTCTCTTGCTTTCATTAGGAATAAAGCCAAAGCCCTTAGTTTCCGTCCGCTACCCCTCCCTCTTTAACGTCATCGTCGTCGTCGTCGTCGTCGTCACTGCTATTTGCAAAATTTCAAATTAGTGTTTTGGTTGAGAAGGCAATTTCGGCAGCATCAACTCACTCGATCTACATTTTCTATGCCGTATTATTGTTGGTTTTACTGTCGTTGTTGTTGTTGTTGTTGTTGTTGTGCTCATTAACTTGGGTGCGTATTTATTTATTTTTTTCCTTTTTGCCTTTGCTTTCTCCCTCTCCTTCTTTCTCTCTCTCTCTCTCTCTCTCTTTCTCTCTAATGTTGTTGTTTCTGCTTAATTTTTGACCGTTTAACTTTAGCTTTGGCCTGACTTAATGCTTTGGGAAATTGCCCAGATGTGTCCTGCCCGCCTGCTGCTGTTAGGATAATGAGAGAACTGAACATAGAAAGAGATATAGAGAGAGAGAAAGAGAGGCAAAGAACAGGAGTTGGAGGCTTGAGTATTAGCTTGTGTCTTCTTCTTCGTTCACTCATATCTATCATAGTTTTAATCTGTGTCCAGATGGAAATTAATTCAAAGCAAAACTTTAATTATGCCCCAAAAGTTGAAATTTACTTATTGTTAGGCAAAAAGTGATAAAAGTTTGCCTCTTTTTCGTGAATTTAAACAAATCCATTCAAAGTTGAGAATAAGCTGAGAAATCTTAATCGCATATAGAATGTCCTCATTTCTGTTTAGATATTCCATTTAAATTTAGATTTAGACCTCAATCTACTTGCTTGCTTCATTTCCCACAATTCAGCAGTAAGAGAAAATTTGTTTCATATGCTTTTTTAATTAAAATTCAGTTGCAATAATGGTCAACTTATTAATCATGGGAATAAACTGACAAATACAAATCTATACGGTGCACCATGAATATTCTTCTATAGTCCACACGAGGGCAGTTTTTAAAGTTTGTGCCAAGTAACTTTCGCTTAATTGCCTAACGTACGCAAAAAGAAACTTGGAGCAGGTCTTCATTTTGAAGCCTTGCCAGTCGAGCTATAAGTAGAAAGCATCAAAAGAATACAATTGGCCGATAGGTGCGCTAAAGTGCAAGATGGCATCATTTGCTTAGCATAAAAGCGACCCTCGCTTATTTGTGACGGGGAAATTATTTCAGGAATTAGTTTTTAATGGTTTGCTGCATTTCTTATGAGAGCGATGGGCAAAAACAGCTAAAACTATGCCAGAGGGGCAACATTGCGTATACGTTATGCATTCATTTCTATTTAGAAGTGCATGTGTGTGTGTGTGTGTGTGTGTGGCAAAAAATTTGCAATAACTTTCAGAAAAGCATCCAAGCGGGAAAGCTAAAGGGTGGCTACTGGAAGCAACTAGACGTGGCTAGAGGGGCAAGGGGAGTGCGCAAGTGGGGGCCAAGAGGAAGGCCAAGAGGGTGCAAACTTTCTAACATTTCTGCGGCTATTTCAATTAAAAATGCGTTCCAATCGCTTTTTCTCGCTGCTGAATTAACATATCGGCATGGCCAAGAGGCTGGGTTGGATGGGGGGGGGGTCTGGATCTGGGTATGGTTGGTGGGTGGGAATTGGAGGTCAAAGTTGGGCATGGGCCTGCCATTTGGTCTGGGGCTGGGGCAACCAACAATACAAATAAAGCGCTATAATTGTTTTGTTATCGACGCACACAAACAGAGTGAGAGAGAAACAGGCTCACACACACACACGCACACACACACGTACACACATTTACCTGGAGCGCTGCAAATAAATTATTGCGACGGTTTGCAACATGATTTTAATTAAAGTTTTAACGAAAACCAAATATTTATCGTTTCAATTTTGCTTTCATTTGTTCTCGCCACACCTCCTCCTCCGCCTGGCCCTCCTCCTCCACCTCCCCCCTTATAACTTCGATTACAGCACACACCAAGAGAGATACATACATACATACAAACAGACAGACAGAAGGCAAGAAGAAACAACATCATTAAGCAAAACACACGAAAATTTCAAATAGACTGAGAGCAAATTTATTATGAACAACAACAACAAAATACACTCATTCAAAACTTATACCTTCACACACACACACACACACACACACGAGTCTATAATCATGTGCAAAAAATATGAATTGTATGTGTAAGAGCAGACAAAGCGAAAGGGAGAGACAGAGAGCGGAAGAGAGAGCAGCAGCAAGAAACAAAGAGCGTTTAGATGATGGTCAAGGGAATGGGGGGACGGGGTGGGGGAGGGCATTGGTTTTCATTTGATTGATTACATCCATACACAAAATCTGTTGCATATTTAATTTCGTTTGATTTTGCCATAACTTTTTCAATTAAGTTTAATTAAATGTATAACTTTCAGTCCAATCAAGGACGACCAGAAATAGTGAGCAGCGCCATGAGCGTGGGCGTGTCAGTAGTGGGCGTTAGCAGGATGGTCCTTGGCCCAAAAAGTGGCTATAAACTGTGGGCGAGCTTCCGAAACTTGATTTCAATTCAGAATTTGAGCCCCTAAGCCAAGCCAACAGAGGCCAGCAGGCAGGCCACCCTGTAAATCGGAGGGTGGAAACACCCTGTACAGCCAGGCATAGACCTAGACAGGGTTACAGGGTATATTCTAGTACTTGCTGTTTAATTTTTTTTTGTTTCCTGTTAATTTGTTTGCCCCTCTTTGTCAGCTTTTATCATCAATCTGTCAAAGTTTTTCCCCTGTTTCTATTTCTTTTTTTTTTTTTGGTTGGGGGGGGGGGGTGGGGTGTGGGTGGGAGAGGGGAGGTATAAAGTGAACGCTTTTTCACAGCGACCTCTTGCCGCTTCCTTCTCGCAATTAAAGCAACTTCCACGTAATCTCAATCTTGGTAATTAGCCGTTGTCAAGCTTCCTGTCAGATACCTTCTCCAATTACCGCTAATCAGAGCTAGTCAAAGTCATCCCCCCCCCCCACCACCACCACACCCCCTGTAGTAACTGTCATTTTCTATTCTGAAGTTGCCATGGAATGTTGTCTTTCCTACCCTCTCCCCCCGTCTTCGGCAACCCTACTCATATCTCTCTCTCTAACTTGGCTTATGAATTATTATGTAAAATATAAATTAAGCAAACGTTATTTCCGAACGATCCTTCAATTGAATACGTAATGTGTGTGTGTGTATTCACTTTTGAATAATTCCGGAAACCAATTCACCATTGACCATTCTTCTGTGGGTGAAACTAATTTATACTCAGAACAAAGACTAACTTCAACTTTAACTTCTTCTGTTGGAAAAGTGAAATGGCAGACAACTGAAATGTTCTTATAATAGATACAATTTTCAACATTTGACATTTCAGCGGAAGTAGCTACGAATTTTATTGATTTACGGATTATTGCCGGACAGAAGAAAAGGAAGAGGGAGGTGGGTAATGAAAAAAAAAAAAAAAGGAAGCGGGTAAAAGGTCGTACCAAAAAGTTTCTCCAAATCTCTCTCGCTCTCTCTCTCTGTTGTCGAGCATCCTTTCCTTGTTGTTGGTGTCCCCTTGCACTCACAGGCAAAGTTTTCCGGCAAACTTAAAAAAAATTATTCGAGTTTTCCTTGTGCCTTATTCTTTTTGCTTTTGTAATCCAACCTCTGTTTTTTTTTTTTTTCTATTTTTTTAATAAAATAATTCAATAAAATAGAATAAAATCAAATGGTCAAACTAACTTTAACCGTCTCAAAATTGTGTCTATACCCTGCCTAAGATTGTATTCCTGATGTATAGGAGGAGCGAAATAAGAACGATGTCCGTATTCATCATGCATCGTTCCTGATATATCGAACTGTTTCAAGAAGAATTTGGCTTTAATTATAAACAATCCAAAAAGTGTTTAGTTTTCGTAAGTCTTTTCGATTGATTCAACTTTTGAGTATAACCTAAGTACATTTAGATCTTAGCTAAAAGATTTCTAATTCCGAATATTTCTGTATAGTATTCCTTTCTCGAATAACTAGAGAGTCTATATTTACTTCCCGCATGCACATGGCCATATATTGATATAAGATTATGGGGCTTATGTGGGCGGATTTGAGTAAGTCTCTCTTTGTTTCTGTCTCTGTCTCTGTTTGCATATTTACTATTTAGCTCTGTCTATTGAATTGCACTTTTGTTTGCACTCAACGAAGAGGAAGCAATAACCACTACAAAAACAACAATAGGAGAAAGGATAACCATAGATGGGGGCAAATTGATTGCAATGCAATTTGCAGGTGTGCAGGAGGTGGTGAGAGAAGGCTAAAAGGGGGGACAGATGACCCTTTGTTCTCATTGACAGGGAGAGAGAGAGAGAAAGGCAAGGTGTCCAATGACTTATCAGCGCGCGTTTACTTTAATTTACCATTTCGAGAAGATGTTTATGAGAAACAAGAGAATCGACAATATTCTCCTTGTTGTGTGACAAGGACTTTGATTTCTTTGTCTTCGAAGATTAAATTAGATGACACTAGCTAAGAGAATTATGCGAATTATTGTATATAATTTCGATTGAAAAACAAAGGCATACAAAATTATAAGCCAGCAGCCATGAACATAAGGACTAAGCAGCTAACTGTCCGCCTTTAAGTTTGCCAAAGACTTACTTCAAGTTTGATATTAATTTTTAATGAAATTTAACTTTCTTTCAAAAGAGATTCGCCCCTTTCGCTAGGTCTCACCTTGCTCTGCCATTTCTGAGAGAATAGTAAGATCGTGTCCCCAGTTATCGACAACTCTCACAGACAGCTGACATTTCTATTTGAGTTCCTGTCAGTCTGTCTAACTGTATTGACTCAAGGAAACCCAATCGAGAGAAGCTATATAACTTTTGCACCCTCAAATTTATTGATTCCCCACAATTTAACACGTCGATTAGTGCAATGAGATGGAAACAAAGGCTTCAACTTCATGGATATTGTATTCAAATGAACCCGAAACCCAAAACACCAATCGAAACGACTCGAATGTGGGTGGTGGTAGGGGGTAGGGGGGTTTCAAGGGTGAGTCTTCCTGAAATCTCTGTTTAATTATAACCTGGCTAAAAGCGAGGGAGAGAGACATAAAAAAAAAGGGTCAGACAAAATGTTTCACATTAAAAGACCAGAAAAGTGTTTCTCTCTCTCTGTGACTTTGGCCATGCCCGAACGAAATGTAATCACAGCCTGCGAATTAGTTAACCAAAATCGGTGCCCAAAATAGGTGGAACCTGCCACTTGTCCCAGTTGCCTCAGTTGCCCCAGGTTGTCGCCTACCTGCCTCACATTTGGCTGTAATAAATTTTGGTTCGATGACGTCGGAAATAATTCAAAAAGTGTGTAAGGGAGAGAGAGAGCGAATTGGCGATTCGTTGCGAACCTGTAATAGCAGCAACAATAATAATATGCTTATCAGTTGGCCATAAAGTGTGACTATCGAGAGAGACCGCAGCACAGAAGCAGGCAGCCGAAAGGCAGGGGAGAGTGGGATGGGGGATGTGTGTAGGGTGTGGAAAGTGCGTGAACCCTAAAGGGAAATGGTGGCTGAATAGTGATGAGTTGGATCGCGCTGATGGGTGGCTGGTGGCAGGTGGACTGAAAGTGTGTGTGTGTGTGTTTGTGTGTGTGTGTGTGTGCATACACACAAACCGCACAGGCTGGCAATAAAATTGTTATTTTTGCAATTTATTACGAGTATTAGAGTACAGATGGAACGGCTTTTGTGTATCGTCGAACCCAGCGAGCAACCGAGCCACCGAGCCACCGAACAACCGTACAACCACAAAATGTAGTCCGGCAATTGTGTGTGCGCAACTCAATTCGGACATTAAATTATGGGGTGTTATTTTTATTGATTGCCCCAGCAAAGTTGGGGCCAGGACCGGTCCGAGAGCGGAGAGTTGAGAGCTGATTAGTGTCCTTCAATTTCAATCCTCTCGCCTTGCTTTTTACCCCACCTAAACCTAAACCTAAACCTAAACCTATTCACGGTTTGTTTATGCTGTTGTTTTCGATTTGCCAGGCCGTGCAAATTAAATTGAAATTGGCCTACAACAAGAAAGCAGAGGTATGAGGAGATTGTAAGGGGAGTTAGCCTCCTTTTCATTCAACCTATTTGACTGTTTGTTTATTCTCATTTCATGCTACATTAAATTGAACGCATTTAAACAATTAGCAACAACATTTAGTTGCACCTTACGCCAGAGAGAGAGAGGGAGAGCGAGCGAGAGGAAAAGCTAACAAAATCCCAAAAATATTTGCAATTGGCTTACACATTTCATAGAAATCAAAAATTACATGAATTATGTGTTAGACTGGAAACTTATTATCGTCAATAATTAAGTATTAATTGTCATTTTTTATAACTCGTTTTTTAAGGACTTCTAAGCAGAAATTGGCTTTCTTTTTTAGCCATAGAATAGTGCACAGATATCTGATATCTGTTTTTTCTTCCTTCAACTTGAACATGGTGAACCATCTCGTTAGTTCTATGGGTTCATTTGTTTCTAAAGGATGCCAGGATTGGAGCTTTGTGTTATCGTTCAACACATTTCAATCGATTCGGAAACGAACTACCATTTTATGCCAAGTTTTTATAACCAAAAAGAAACGTAAAGCATACGTAAAGCCATGTTAATCCGTTCGTAGTCTTATTTCAATTCGAAAGATCTACAAAAAGTCTCAGGCATTAGTTTCATTTGGGTTATAACTGAAATCTTTGGTATTGAATAACTTAATGATACGTTATGCACACTGATTTTATTGACCGAAAATATTTGTTGAGTCAATGCCAAAGTATGTGTCCGTGTGTGTGTGTGTATTTGTGTGTGTGTGCGGCATTTGCATTTACAATTTGGCGTTGAATTTCTGAAATCTGGATTGTTGTTGATATTTATTTAAGTTAGAAATGCTTTTTATTTAAATAAATGCTGTGGCATTCGATGCTAATTCAATTTATGCAATATGTCTATGAGTGGGTGTTGGTGTGTGTGTGTGTGTGTGTATATGACCCCCAACAATTATGTGCACACATGACCGATTCGACCCCAACTAGCATTTGCCCTCTCAAGTAAATTAAAAGTGGAATGGAAATTCAATTGAATATCAAATAATGAAAAATCATTTTTGTGCTCTTTTGTGTTGGCCCTTTTTTTCTCTTCCCGCCGCCCCCCCCCCCCCCCCCCCCACACCCAATCCACCTCTCTTTTAACCACATCTTCATGGAGTACATGTGTTGTTCCAAATATGTATGTAAAAGTGGTTAAAGTTTTGTGGCCGCAAAATGTAGACAATGTATTTTGGTTTTGTTCCATTTCTAGATTTAAGTTAAGTCGTTAAGTGTGAGTGAGTCTGTCTCTCTCTCTCTCTCGCTCTCTCTTTATAGCTGTCGCTGTCACTCTCTGTCTCCCTGTCTCTGTCTACTCATATATGTCATTTATGTGGCACAACCAGCGCAATGTGACAATAAAAAGCTCATAAAAATGTATTAGCCGGTACAGAGTATAGACATAAGAACAAGAAGGAGAACGGCTAAAAAGAGAGAGAGAGAAAGAGAAGAGTAACTGGAGAATCCATACACACACACACACACACAATGATTCAACTTTAGTTGTTGTTGCCTACAGCAAAAGACAGCAGATACAAATACAGAGACTGAGGCTCAACACATTCTCCATTCTCCTCAACTGAAAATCAACCCGCTCAGTCAGTCAGTCAGTCAGTCAGTCATTCAGTCAGTTGGCAACTTTTGTCCGATGGCGCAGCTGAAACTTTTAGTTGTCGTTGTCGTTGTCGTTGTCGTCTAGCACTCGATGGTGCCACATCAAAACTCACACAACAGCAGCAACTTGGCAGGCAACTCGAACTCAAACGAAAAACTGTCGCAACAGTTAGAAAAGCCAAACCGAAATGCGACTTTGAGATTCCCTCTCGAACTACTCTAACGACTGCTGCTGCTGCTGCTGTTGCTGTTGCCTAAAACAAAAACAAAACAAAAAAATTATGAATGTGAATGCTTTAAGCACTCTCACGAGTTCTCAATTAAATTTCAAACTCCTGTCATTCACTTTATTTCTTACGACTTTCAATAACAAGTTTGGTCAGCTTTGCCTCTCCTGGTGGGGGGGTTTTTTGGTCGTATATGCCCCATTCTGTAGCGGCTGCTGGCCTTCAGGTAAAACTCAAAAACTCAGAAACTCAAACTCAGGTGTCAGCATCGATACCGTTAACGATTGTTGACTTTGTATTGATCATCGAGCACTTCAACAGCAGCTCAGAGGAATGATTCCTCCCTATTTTTTGCCTCCTCCTCTTTCTCTCTTCTTTCTGTCAATGATTTTTGAAACACCAAATGTGTGTTGTTTGTTGTTTGTTGCCTCCTCCTCTCTCCCTCTCTCTCTCTCTCTCTGTCTCTCTCTCTCTCTCCTTTTGCCTTTTTTAATTTGTCACTTGAAGTAAAAGTTTTCAAACATGTTGGCTGGTTGGTTGGTTGCCTGCCTGCCTGCCATTTCCATGGGTGGTTTCCCTTTAGGCCTTTTTTGACAACTTTAATTCAAGCTAAGCAACGACGGCTGCGGGTGAGCTGCAAATTTTCAACAGTTTCTTAAAGGAATTTGAATTTTATTTACCGTCTTTTTTAGGTCCTTGTTGACAGCATTGCGAGAAGCAACTTTTAGGCGTAGGCTAGAGAGCGCTTCTTCTCTTAAGCTAATGATGATCATAGATATCTTGAAATAAACTCTTTTTGTCTCTTCTGACGCCTATGGCCAGATCTCTTAGAGAGAAACTGATCTTCAAGACGAAGTGGCAAGCCGAAAGCAATCAATTGAGACGTCAAAAAGACGTTCCACATTCCACTTTAGAACTCACATTCAAATCGAAACGAAACTGTACTTATTTCCCAGCCATTTCCATAAATATATTGATTGAGATTAGGGGAATTGGCTTTAAATTAAGAATTTATGTCGCATGGCGGGAGCGGGGGGTATGACTAGTTGATTGATATATGTACATAATCAGTGTAAGGATATAAAGAAAAAAAAATGAATAAATGGAAATACCAATAAATATATATATATAACTGTAAATGAACCTAAATCGCTTGTAAGCCGTTTCGCATTTCTCTCGATGCTCGTTGAGCAGGAAGGCAGAAAGGCAGTAAGGCAGACGGTCGGGCGGGGGGGGCGGTGAAACGGAAAAGTAACTTTATATAACTGTTGTTAACTGTATTTAATCTCTGTCTCTCACACTTTCTCTCTACCTCATCTCATCCTTTATATGCATTGTGTTGTATTTATATTACAGATGATGTGCTATTCTCTCGCCGCGGCCGTATGGGACGCATTGTGAGTCCGCGTCACACGCTTCCGCCAAATACAACATGCACGTACCACTTTCACGGATATCCTGGTGACCTGATTTGGTTATCGTTCACCAGTTACAATCTGCAGATACTGCAGCAGGCGATACACGACAACAATACATTGGGAAGGGTAAGTAAATGAAAGAGGGGGTAGGGGGAAACACACACACACACAGAGAAACAACAATCGTTAATAGTTTTGCATAAAATTTATATATGTATGTGTAGGTGAAGGAGAAGAAGCAGTTGTCAAAGGAAAGAAGAAGGAGAAGGAGGAGGAGTTGCTATGCAATTGTCTAAGTGAGGAAGGTGTGTGTGTGTGTGTGTGTGTCTGTGTGTGTATAGGGTATGCGTTTTATGCGTCTATGCCATCGGCATGGTCTTTTATTTTTGCATTTGTTATTTAACTCATTCTCTCTCTCTCTCTCTTTCTCTTTCTCTGAATGAATGCCAATTAAAAATGTCGCAAAATGCCATAGAAAACAATACAAATTTATACAATTAAGTGAAACTTTTATCTCTTTCTCTCTCGTCTCCCTTAGGCTTACTAAGAAATGGAATGAAATAGAAATAGAAATGGAAATGAAAATGGAATTTAGTATGTGGACACAAAGGGCAATTTGAGTTGTGCTAAGAAACTGCGTCAGAATGCGACACTGGCAATAATAATAATGCTTGAAATGCTAGAGATGGATGCCTGCATCCACCACCCCCTCCCCCTCCCCCAACCACCCTTTCAGTTTCTACCTCTGTTCTAGTCATCGTCATTCTGTTGCATTCTTAATGTGCGTTGCCGACGCCTGCCCAACGGCCTGTAAATTATGTGTCAAGGTAGTCAGTCGGTCTCTCGGTGACGGGGGAGAACGGGGAGTCCTGCTATAACAGATGTTTAGGTCAGTGAGCACTCAGCACACCCACACACACACACACACACACAGACTAAATGGAATTCTGGTCAGTGGAGGATTTGAACTTTTTTCTCAACAATACATTAAGGCTTTCGGCTTTCGGCTTTCAAGTTGCCTTTTAAAGTGTCCCCTGATGACACTTCCCCCCCCCCCCCCCCCCCCCCACTAACCACCCTAACCTAGTCTCAACTTTTGTTAATATCAATAGAGAGTAGGAAAACAATTTCCATAGTTTTCAACTGCTGATTGCGGTGGGTGAAGAGAGGAAGAGGGAAAGGAGAGAGAGCCTTTTCATCTACTGTTTTTTTTTTTGACTAATCCGTCATAGGGGAACGATCAGTCTATCTATGAGCCACTTCGTCACCTGTTTGGCCAGGTGTACAGCTGCCTGAAGTGCACTTTGTTAATAAAGTTGAAAAATTGTTGACTTCTTGACTTGAAGGTCTTAATCTCTCTGAAGCTGTCAATTTTGTGACCACTTTATTCATTCCAATTTCCATGATTGAAATACCAAATTTCATGCCATTTCTGAGACCATAAATGTCAACGAACTGTCAGTAATTTGTGTACATTCATTTAGTATACTTTACTTCCGGAGGGGGGACCCCCTCTTGCACCTTGCAAATGCTTTTGGTTATGGTTCTGGTCCTGGCGCTGGTCCTGGTCCTCTGGCTACTTCTAGCATTATTCAGCAGCATTCATGGTTTGTTTAGGAGTTTTTATATTTGCTTCTTAATTTAAAAAGTTTGTTAAAAAAGAATTTCCATTCACTTGTTTGTGATGCTTGTTTTTTGGTAACCAAAAACAAAACAAAACACAACAACAAAAAAAAGGAAACAAAAATATTGTATTGCCCACGTTTCAATTTCACCCACACCCACACTGGCCACCCCCACTTCGTCTCCACCTTAACCCAGATGTACATACCTGCCGACGATGTGAGTCGTACCCTGTATTCATACTTTTGGATGAAGGTTATTAGGTTCCGCAAAAGCAGAAAGATATGCCATTTTTGTAGCTCTTATCCCATTCGAGATAAAGTTCATTATGTTTGGGATAGGTTTTCTGTGCCAAATATTCGGAATACAGGGTGACTCAAGGTGAAGATAGAGCTTATGAAAATCCACATAGGTAGAGGCATATTCCAAAGACTAGGTTTTTTTTGATTGAGTTTCGAGAGTAAGTTGAGGTTAGGTTCTCTACGTCAAATACAGGGTGTTTTTTACACATAAATTAGAATTGAAGCCTATTAAAGCCGACTTAGGTGGTAGAATAGGCCACTTCTAACTCTCTTAAATCTGAGTTTAGGTTTTCTGGGCCAAATACTCGGAATACAGGGTGCCTCAGGCTAAGAATGGAGCTTAACAAGATCAACATAGGCAGCGGAATATGCCAAAGATCAGATATTTCGAATTGGGTTTCAATAATAAGATGAGGTTAGGATTTCTACATCAAATACTTGGAATACAGGGTGTCTTATATTAGGATTGAAGCCTATTAAAATCGTCTTAGACGAAAGAATATGCCAATTCTAGCTCTTTTAGATCTGGTTAACCGACCAGGATAAAGTCTTTAAGTCGAGTTTACGTTTTCTGTGTCCAATACAGGGTGTCTCAATGTCGGCGACAGAATTTCTTAGTTCAGAATATGTTTTTTCTTATGTTTTTTGTTGTCGCTTCTGTTGCTGTTACAAAATTCATGAACTGTTTTTACTCTGCTTTCCGCTTAACTCCCACCGCTCCTGCCCCGCTTCGCCAATCTCGCACCTCCCTACCCACCAATCCACCAACCCACCACCCACCTATCTCGTACACTCCCCGCGCGCTCGCTTCTCTCGTTATTCTGTTTTATTTTACACATATTTTTATTCTGTCACTTTTTATTGTACTCCCCTGTTTGTACAGAAATTCGTGAGAAAGAGAAGAAACAGAGAGAGCGAGATAGAAAGAGAGAGAATGCGAGCGAATGAGATGCCCAAAGTGATGGCGGGATGGGGTATGGGGTTGTTAGGTAGGTGGCGGTAGGTGCTACAGTTAAGTTGTTTTTTCTCGCTTCTTCTTCTCGTTTTTTGCATTGCTCGTGCTACTGCTCCTGCTCCTGCTCCTGCTCCTGGTAGCTTTTCATTTTTCGCAATTTAAAAGTGTAGGTGAGGCAACTGCAATTGACACGGAGACAGAATGCCCGAGTAGGTCGCTGGTGGCGGGTGGCGGGTGGCGGGTGTATAGGGTGTCGGTTTGGCTAAAAGAGGAAATAGCAATTGTCTGTGTGAGTGTGTATGTGTGTGTGTGTGTGTGTGTAAGTGTGAGTGTGCGTGGCGTTGGGGCCAAGGGTTGATGGCTCTGTCCTGAAGGAGTTCTTTAACTCTTCTTCTTCTTCTTCTTCGACTTTGTCTTTGCAATCTTCTTCTTCTCCCCCCTCCACCACCCGAAAATAAAAAAGGGAAAAATTAATTGGCACAACAATTTCTTCAAGTGGTTGGGGACGAAGCCTGAGACGGACTGAGACCGAAACAGCTTGTTCAAAAATAAATTAGATGACTTTCTATATACGCTCTCTCTCTCTCGTATGGGTAATGGCCATAGAGAGCAGTGAGTGGGTGTGATTATGTCTAGACAGGGAATGACCTTGCTGAAGAAAAAGTAAGAAAATTTCAAAAATTTATCTTCCTTTCACCGTTCCCCTCCCCATATTGCGGCTGTATCAGGTGAGAAAATGTTATCTTTGTTGAAAGTTGAGGACTTATGCATACATCGAGAAAGCATAAAGAGAGAGAAAAAAAAAACCAAAAACAAACAAAAGAAAATTCTATAAAACGTTAAGAAAAATGAAGTAGCCAACGACCAAAAGCAAGTCACAACGAAATTTAGATACCCTAGTTAACATTGGCCTCCGAAAATTCACTGAAAACAAACATTTTAGTTTATTCCGAGTGAAATTTAGATGAAATTAGTGAAATTTCCCCCTTAAGTATGCCATAGGCTCAAACCACAATCTTTCCTAACTTTTTTAACTATCAATTGCATACTTAGGGGGGCTAATTTTCTTTACTTTCGCCACTATTCTAGATAGCTCTTGTAATAGTAGTTTTTGTCGTTCTATCTCAAGTCATTCTCCATTTGTAAATATCTTAAGGTTAGCCGATTAAAACTGATCAAGAATTTATATCTATATATCCTTTACGCCGTATTCACATGGTTTTAACACATTCTAGAACCTACATAAGCAAGCTTAGAATGACAACACTTGAAAAGGACCTTTCAAAGCTCCTGTCCGACAGGTGCTTGAGAGGCAAAGTGTTTAACATTTGAAGAGTCTATGCAGAAACGTGTTGTGATATGTTAAAAAAGGTTAAGGAACTTTGAGTTCCAAACACTTCACTTCCTTCCATTTGCAAGAATTTCTCTTCTTTGATAAGGCAAAATTAATGGTCAAAATACTGATAAAAACTGAGAGATATCGACTAGGAAGCTTTGCTTAAAGAGCTAAAAACAAAAACAAAAAAAGAGATTGGCTAAGATTTTCAGAGATTTTAGCCAACCACGAGGCAATCTTTAAGCAACTGACTATGACTCTGGTGTGTATGTGTGTGTGTGTGTGTGTGCGTGTAATGTGATGACTGTACCATGTGACTTGGTGCCTTTGGGTCACATCTGTTTGCAGCTGTCTTTTTCCATTATTAACACAGCCAACAATAATCAGAGAGCCTAGGGAAAGCGACAACAAAACAAAACAAAACAAAAACATAACGAAACGAAACGAAACGAGAAAAAAAAGGATAAACAGGAGGCGTCTAGTGAAAATATTTAATGCCTGCAAACAACAAAACAACCCGAAGAAAAAGCAAAGCGACAACATGTAGACAATGTGACAAGAACAACGTGAAAAGACAAATAACTCACACTTGGAACTATTTGAATATGACATACACAACGTGAAGGAGGACATGTAGAAAGAGTGGGATAAGGGGGGGCGGGGGATACATGTAAACTAACAAAGTTGATAGAACAAACAGAGCAAGACAAACTATATATATGCATACACACACACACAAACAAACACACTGAAAAAACGCGTAAAATGAGCATTACAATTGGGAGAGAACAAAAAAAAAAAAAAAAACATTCAATAAGAGAATTAAATAAAGTTTCATATTCCTCTCTCTCTCTCTCTCTCTCTCTCTCTCTCTGTCTCTTTAGAGCGATCTCCCTCCTTGGATAACCCGTCTACGTATCTGGGACAGCTATGGCACATATGTGCCAATAAAGTCAACCAGCTCAACCACTGGACAACCCCCTCCACCGCCGCCTGTAGCCTCCTCAGCTGATGGGGGCAAGCCAACTCTACTCAATCAAAGTAATTATGGCAGCTATTACTATAGTGCCAGTAATCCGAAATTGAATCGGAATTTGCGTGTCAATATTGACAATGCCTGGAATCCAGTTGACACATATATCTATGGGCCCACCCAGTCGAGTGTCTTCAATCAGGAAAATAAATACAGCGGCTATCAAGGAGGAGGCGGCGGTGGTGGTGGAGGCGGAGGTGGTGGAGGCGGCGGCAGCAATAAACAATTAAATAGCGTAAAGGACAGTCTCAATTTTATATCATCAGGCAAATCATCAAAGGACACAAATATTGGTGGCGGTGCATCCGCAGCTGCCGTGGTCAGTTCGGATCGAAATAATGCCGTCGCCTTAATAAGTTCCAAGGGCAAGAGGCGTCTAATGCTCGAGATCTACGACTACGAGACCCCGAAATTGTGCGATCACACGGCCATTGGCAGCAGCGCCATGGGTGGCAGTGCCTTGCTCGGTGGCAACAAGCAGAGGCCGTGCAGCCCCTTGGAGAGTTATGTGAGCACTGGCAGAGATTTGGTAAGCAAAATGATTATAATACACTTTCTTCTAGTGATTTTCGACTGACAGCTAGCTAGACTAGGAAGAAGAACTAAAATGCAGGCGACAAAAATATCTCAATCTTATAACTTCTATATGACGTTGCAATTTTATTACATTTTCACCCACTTTCCCTCTTGGCAACGACACAGGGATTCAAAAGAAATTTCACATTACGTAATGCCCAAATCAGATATGTGTACCTAAATGTTTTAAAAAATATTTCGTTTATAAAGATTCAAAAGAAGTTGATTTTCATTTAACGCATTGCTTTAATCGCCCTCGCCTCTCTTTAACGCTTCGTTCTCATTTTCGTTTCATGAAATTTCAATTTCAATTTACGAAGTTTCTTTTTAAAGCCAACACTACTTAACGCATTGCTTGAACCTCCTTTCTCCTCAGAATCCACGTATAATTTTTTGTATTTCTTCCCTCATCAAATTAGTTTCGTTTTTATTTCATAAAATTTTAGGTCACAAAGATTCAAAAGAAAATTCACTTTAAAAAAAATGTTACAGTAACGCTTCTTAACGTTTTTCCCGTTCACCGAACGGTTACCTTATAGAGAAGTTTGACTGAAATTAAAAAGATTCGTTAACTTGAGCGAAGAAACTTATAAATACATTTATTGCATCTGAATAACCTCCTAAACAGGACAAATACAGAATAAAGTATGACCCACAATTTCTTTAGGCTAAACAATCTAAAGAAATTAAATTTTGATAGACATTTTTAAAGACATTTTACCCGGCCTGTTTAGTTATTGTCGCATATTTTTTCAGTGCTCAGCTTCTTTTTTGTATTTTTGAAGTTACCTGAGTTCCCAATTTGGCAGCCCTGAAGGCTCTAACAACAGCCAGAATGCAGTGAATTTCGTATTTACTCTAGACTTGACAAAATTAATCAAATTAAACACTCGACTGCTTCGCCAGACGTGCACAAATAACGAAGAGATGGAGCAGTTTGCCCCAAAGGCGAGCGCCAAATTCAAATTTGTAAAGGCAAACAGAGAGTGGAGTCGAGTCGAGTCGAGAGTGAGCCAGAGAGAGAGAAAGTAAGAGGGAGAGAGGGAAAGAAGCAAAGGACGATAGGAGCAAGAGTAGGGACAGGAGCTGGGGCAGACAACCGCAATAAGCTAGCTTAACCATTTCGACGTCGTTGACAAATATGAACTGCAAATATTTTGATGCCAAATTAAAGTCTAAGCCTTCTCTATTATTTTCTCCATTCTTCCCCCCCCCCCCTCCCGCAGAAACTGGAGTTCCATACGCATACGGGCACCGCCCTATTTCCCGCACAGTTTGCTTTAAACTATGAATTCGTTGATACGGAACAAGGCGGCGAATCGTGGCCAGGTCGACGAGGCGAAGATCCTGTTCCTCCGCTCTGTTCGCGGGTCTTTCGCAAGCGCAAGGGCAACATACAAGTGCCCCGGAATGTGTTTCTCTACGGCAGAGGCGGAGCAAAGAACATAACCTGTCTATATCGCTTCGAGGCTGGAACCTCTGAACGGGTTAAGCTAGTCCTACACAATGTCTCCTTTGGCGAGGGCACAACCTGTAATACCGATTCGGATTTACATACGGGACGACCGCGCTGCAATCAACTGGATCCTGAAGGACGCATCACCGAACTGCGTCTGTACGATGTTCCCTTTAGGGATGTGAAAATCCAACTTGGCTGTTTCTGCGACAACTCCAGCACTCTCTACAGCAATGCCCCCTTGACCTTCCAATCGCATTCACGGGTCATGGAGCTCACATTTACCGTGAGTCGTTTGAATATATCCGAAGACTTTGCCGATGTCTTCTTCTCCGCCTCGTATGAGTTCAAACGTCAACCGGATTGTCGCAAGCAGCTCAAACTGAAAGGAGCTGGCGGAGAGGATGATCTCAAGTATCCATTAAAGACCCAGGATGCCAGCTGTGAGGGTTTGGCATGGTACATTGAGGCCCAATCCTCGGAGCGTTCTTTGTTTGTGCAAACATGGGGAGCCTATCTGCCCGTGGATCCCACCTCGGAAGATGCTATGCGTTGTCACACCAAAAACCGCTTCATAATCTACTCGGGCCGACCACTGAAACCCATGCGAGTTGTGTGTCCTGCCCAGAGTGGGCCTAGGCCAACATCTCTCCATATATTCTCCGAAGACTGGACCAATGGACAGCCGCTATTTATGAACAAGTAAGTGCAAGAAGAACCCAAAAGATTTCCATTTTGTCATTTTGTCATTCGAATACTTAGGTTTTCAATCATTAAATAACTTTCAACTAACTGACAACCAACCTAACTAACTAACTAACCAACTAACTGTAAGCCAAACACAAAAAAGGAAAAAAAGAACGAAGAATAAAAAATCAACTTCTGTTTTAAAATGCAATAACAGGAAATGACTACAGCAACATTACAAAACAAAACACACAGGAAATTGAGCGCGAAGAACTTGTGCCTCAAACAAAAAGAATATGAAACTCACACATTTACCCATACATAAACCAATGTTTAACTTAATTTTTGAGCCGAACCTCAAGATACCCTGTACAAGACAAGATGGGAGAGGAAATTTCATACAAATGGCGACTGTTGGATGTTAGACTCAGGTTACAATTGCCAGTAATGGATCTACTTAGGGAAAAATTTTGCTAGCGTGCCTCTTAAAGTATGCAATTGTTTGTTAGAACCGAGAATTTATCGACAATCTATTGCATATCTGAGAAATCGTATTTCCCTGTTTTTAGGGACTTTAATTCTAATATACCCTTTGATCTAATGGGTATATAAAAACCCACACACACACACACACACACACACACAAACAAACATGGCCATCAGACATTTAAATGCCATGCAAAACGGATATAAGCTATACAAGTACCTACATACGAGTCTATGTATGTGTAAATTAACATTGTGTGTATGTGTATCTGTTTGTGTGTGTGTGTGTGTGACGGTGCGCTTAGGATGAAAAGCCATCAGCAGTGGGGTGAGGGGAGGGGAGGGAAAGCACTATGTAGGATACATTACAGGAATTTATGTTTAAGATGCGTGCCACGAAAACGAATCCCCAACTGGCCAGTTGTCTTTATTTTTATCGCTCTTTGTCTGAATTGTGTTTGCCATTCAATTTGATGAGCAACTTTTTATATAGTATAGATTTCACTTTATATATATATATGCCGTTAGATTTTTTAAAGACCCTAAATATCGGCAGAGAAAAGCTATATTTTTTCGATAAGAACATCCTCCAATCTAAAAGATGGGAAACGCGAGACAAGATACAAGTTGGAGTTACTTTTTTGTGAATATTAAGAAATTTCTAAAAGTAAGTAGAATATTAGAAAAAAAAAAACACATAAAATGTGGTCTAAAATTTATTTTCTTTGCCCTTCAACTGTCATTTATTAGAAGGCTCTTTCTTTTCCCAAAGCCACATCATTAGTTTAGTTTAGTTTCAAAAGGCTAACTATTCCTTTGAGCTAGAGATAAGACTATAAATATTTAATTGCTGATAATAACTTAAACCAAGTTCTTCGTGAATGGGACAAAATGGGATCTGTTTAGTAAGTCTAGATTTTGTTAGAGAGTATCTTCAAGTCGATGTTCTTAATTGTCCGTTTAAGTATTATGGCTTAAAGCTTATTAGACAGACAAATCCCATCATTGCTTTACATGCAAGTTGAGCAATGTAAAGTAAACAAATTTCTGAATTTTTAAAGCCCATGTGAGACCTAAGAAAGAGGGAAGCTCTTTAGTTGAAATAGAGGGAAGAGGGTTAACCCAGTCTTTAGACTTATTTGCCTAATAAGCTGCCAGCTAAAGTCTATCAAACTGTATGTAAAAATCTCTCTCTCTCTCTCTTTCGTTACTTACTAACATTTTGTCGTTCTTTCTCTCATCTATCTGCAGACCCATCAGCTTGGTTTTGGAGCCCATACTAAAGGAACCCGGCGATATAGCCTTCACATGGCTGGAGATACATCGCACCCAGAATGCCCTATTGCAGCAGTTGGACCTGCATGTGAATACAAGCGTAACCACAAGTCTGGGCATTGGCACAGGCACAGGCACAGGAACAGGAACACAGGGGACAAAGACAAGTTCTAGTGGCACTGGCGGTGGAGTTGTGGGCACTGGAAGTGCTGGAGTAGCTGGGGCCAGTGGACAGGCTCAGTCACCATCGCAATCCAATGCAATGGCAAACGAAACTCTGAACGAATTTGGTTTTTATCCCAAGGAATCGGATTGCGAATACAAATGTCCTGAAATTGATGCATGCATTGCGGCCAGTCTTTGGTGTGATGGTAAGTTGTGCTTGTTGGCTGTTGACTGTTGGCTGTTGGCTGTTGGCTGTTGCCTGTTGGCCAGGCTCCAGGCAAATGTCTGATAGCTGATTAAGGCCTACTGACGTTTTTATCAGCCAACCAATCATTCTGGTCCGAGTTACAACTGTTTTGCATTATTTTTTTTTCTTCTTTTTTTTGTGTCCCCTTTCGTTCTTTGTACGTGATGTTGGCGCTTCTTTTCCGGGTCCCTCTCCGTGCGCCCGGCAGTAGGCAACAGATTATTTATTGCGGTTGCTCGCTTGTCTGTTAATTTCAATGCAAGCTGGGCACGTTTTTATAATCAGGCAAAGTTTCTCTGACATCTGCAGAAAGCTGGATGTAGCTGTTGCCGTTGCTGTTGCTGTTGCTGTTTCTGGTTAGTTGCTTGCCCGGTGGACAAACCCACATCTGCAATACCCCAGAATGTCTTGCACACAAAAAAGTTTGTCCCAGTCGCCGGCATTCTCTACTACAGTTTCAGTTCCAAAACAGCCGCAACAGATGCTGCCAAACTTATTTGAGCTGCACTTGATTGCTAAAGCAAAGGGGTTACCAGCAAGGGGTAAAGCGAAAAGAGAGAAACCCGGAGAAAAAGGAACTAAAAATAAAACTTAGGACACTTGCAACGGGCCCCCGGTCACTGGACGACTCTTGAAATACTCTCCTTTGCGTTACGAAAAAATTTATGGCCTAAGGACTAAGATTCGAACAGTGAATCAGCTCTAATTACCCAACGAGTTAGTTTTTCTTTGCCTACTTTTAGGCAAAAGGAACTCAATTTGGTAGTGAAAAAACCTTGAAATGGGTTTTAATCATTAGAGAGAGAGAGGGAGAGAGAAACAATGCTTAAAACTAGGAAATTCTAAAAGATTCAGCTTAAACAAAAACCGAATGCTTCTCTTTTCTCTAGTTGTAATTCTCAACCAGTTGTAGCCCAAAGTTTTAGATGTGGCATTTAGAATTTTCAGAGAGTTAGCAAAGCTAGTTGACATTTAGATCACCATTTCATTTTAGATTCTTGCATTGACCTCGACTAATTGACCATTTGATTTCTCAAAGCGCTGAAAATAGTCACTTTAGATGACTGTTGATTGATTTTTATCTACTCAAGATTCTAAAAGTCTGCTAATAGCTTAAAAAACTTACTTCAATCTTTGAAAAGTTCTTGAAAAAGCATCTACATATCCTGCTTCTTTGAAACACGCTTTTAGTGTCAAGAATTGTAAATAGAATTCCTTCTTCAGTATTTCATTGGCTTCTAAAGGGTTGAGGAATGTTGCACATTGACTAAATTTCATGGGTTTCCTTTGGGGTGAAAGCCAATGGACCCCTTGACTACTCTCCCTCTCTCTTTGGGGAGGCGGGAGAATATATAAATGCTGGACTGGACTTTGGCTCTTAGAGCTGAAATTATTTATGTGCAGCCAGGCGCGTCTGCATCTGGGCGCTTTAGATGGTTAACCGCAAGAGTCAGGGCATTAAGCAAGCTTTGGGGGCCCACTGAAGTGTCACACTGTGGCTCTGCTCTGGCTGGAAGAGCTTTCAATTTGATGCAGCAGCAGCAGCGACTGGCGGCTAGCGGCTGGCTGTTGCTGGTGGCCACCGCTGCATCTGCATTACAATTTTTCAATCAATGTTCTGATCTCCCTCTCTCTCTGTTTTCTCTCTCTCTCTCTCTCTCTCTCTCTCTCTGTGATTTTTCTTTGTAGGTCATCACAACTGCCCCAGCGGCTTTGATGAATCGGAAGAGGAATGTGGCACTGCCCGAAAGTTACTTGAATTACCTGGCGGCGTTTTTGCTGCCCTTGGATGCATTGCCGCCGCTTTGACAGCCTGCCTCATATTCTGTATGTTTGGTCTGATGCGTAAGAGGAAAAAGTCCGTGGTGCAGAAGGGCGGCGGTGGGATTGGCGGTGGCGGTGGAATCGGCGGTGGCATGGGCGTCGGTGTTGGCTTTATAAATGGTGCCAGCAATGGAAATGTTTCCGCTGCCAGCATTGGCACCCTGAAGAAGGGTGATTTCAAGAAGGATGCCCTATTCATTGATCCAGCCTCCTGACACGGACTACAGCCGGTTGAGTATATACACGTGGATCGAGAGACCACTGTGTGATATGTTGAAGCCGGCTGTCGTTTGAATGAAGAGCAGGGATTGCAACTAAACTGGAGATTTTGAAGGACTGGACGATGATAATGATAATGATTGATGAGAATGAGAAACTTTAATTGATAAGTGTGTGTGGAATTTTTTGTAAACGCTTTTGCTGTGGGACTAACAGTTAAAATGATATGAAATGATAATGAGATGATTTAGGAGAGAAGCCAGCCAAGGTAAGCTAAAGTAGTGTGTAAACAAAATTGGGTTTTTAAACAGCAACAACAACAACAAGAAATACTCTCTCAAAACTGGCTCTAGACTCTGTATATATATATTTTCGAGAAAATTCTTTTGCATTCATTCAAAAAGTTTCAATTCGTTAAGTTTCGTATTAGTTTGGTTTTTTTTTTTTTTTTGAAAATGAAACGTCAAAAACTATTGTAAATTAGGTACCTACTAAAATACATAAATACATACATAGAAATGATCGAAAAAACAGACACACAGAAAAACGATATATATACATATATGGCACACATAATTTGCACCCAAAATCTTTAGTTACATACAAAAAAAAGTTAGGCAAATTGATTGCAACAACTATAATAAAACAAAAGAAAACAAAAAAAAAAAATCATAACTTACAATTTAATTGTATAAAAAAAAAACAAAAACGGAAGAATAGCAAAGAAATGAGCACGAAATGGAAAGGCAGTTTAGGCATTATCTTATAAGGTTATTCAAATATAACAATCAAAACAAAAAAAAAACCCCAGAAATCAGACAGATTAGAAGAATGAGGAGGAAGGAGAGAAGATGCGTTTTTTTTTAGAGGAGGCGCATGGCAAAGTTAAAAATCTCGACAGTGTTGTGATCTATATTGAGCAAGAAGAAGCACATACTGAATTTAAATGTTTAACACTATAGAGAAAGAAAGAAAGAGAGAAAAAAGGAGAGAGGAAGAGAGAGAAGAAGAGAGAGAGAGAGAGAGGATTGAGATCTAAGAGCATTTAAACTGAAACATTTTTGCTAGTCAATAAGTAAAAAAACTCTAATTCTAGTTCTAGTCTAAGCACTTTGCACACACACACACACACATACAACAACATCACATAGTGGTTTATTACAACAACAACAACAAGAACAATTGTTATTAATTCATATATAGTTATAAAAAAAACTTAACAGAAACTAAGTAGATTTCAAACCACAAACACAATGAGACAGAAAACTTTTGCATTTTCTCCCCATTCAAACTACTTAAAAACAACAAAAAGCAAAACAAAAACAAAAAACAAAATATTTCAAAAAAAACTGCCATAAAATGTCTTCGGTTGTTATTTATTTGTAAATATATTTATTGCAAAACTGTTTCAAGGCATTTTCATTTGTTTGTAAGTCACAATTAGAATTTATTAAGTAGCAAAACAAAAAAAAAAAAGCAAAGCAAAACCAAAACCAAAAAAAAAAAAAATAAAAACTAAAACGTTTATCAATCAATCAAACGACGACAAAGACGATTTCCCAAAATGTTATTTCAAAAACCAAAATAAAAAAAATAATTGTAAAAAACACCTTAAAAACAAGATCAATAAGCCATAGCCTTCCCTCCTTCCTTCCCCCTTTTCCTCACCCATAAACTAAACCATCTTCAAACCAGAAAACCAATATAAACAATCAAATGTTTTTAGCATTACGAAAACAAAAATTAAAAATCGCTAAGGCAAATATAAATATAAATATATATAAATAAATAAATATATATATATATATATATATATGTATTTTTTTTTTTTGATAGGCTTTAATAATTAGAAAAATAAACACAATTTCACAATGAATTTGAATGAAATCTCCAACAATTTTTCAAGAATTGTCTCTTGAGAGATTTAACTACTCCATTGGGACAGTTAGGGGACATTTGGGGGACAGTTAGAGGATAGCTAGGGGACAGTTAGGAAATGTAATATATATATAACCACAAAAAAAAATGATGTGTACTTGTGTATGCATGTCCAACAGTGGCGGATCTAAGAAGATGAAATAAGACAAACTTTGCCCCCAAAAGTATGCCATACAAAGCGTAAAAACACTTAATTCTAAATTTCAGCTAACAATTAATGATTCAATAAAAAAAATCCCTCAAATTAAATTTTAAAAATCCTTCAAAGCTTAAAAGAATTCAAGTTTGCCCCCTAACGTAGGCAATAAACGGTGGAATAACTTTTGGTTATTTCTTTTCACTCAATTTTTACAAATTTTCCTTCAAAGTTTCTACAAACTCAACTTTACTTAAAGGGGGCGAATTTATCTTATCTTTATCTTTCACCCCTCTCAGTTGCGCCACTGATGCTCTAAGTATATACAACAAATTATAGAGAATTCAAAAAAACAAAATTTTTTGTTGCATTTTTCATAGCAAAAAAACCAAAAATAATCTCATAGCCAAAATAAGTCTAAGGTGCACTTTGTACACAATTTTTTTTTTAACTTCGGCCCGACGAAGCTAATGTACCCTTGCAATACTCTATAAAATAATCAATAGAAAAGAGAACAAAATTATGTGCCAATTGTACCGATTGTTCCTCTTTCTTTTTAGGCGTTTTTTAATAAAATTGTCTGATCTAATATTTATTTTTTGTTTTGGTGGTCTGATCCGAAAGCTTAAGCAAGGATATATAAAAGCTCTCTTCGTTTTTTTTTTATAAGGCAAAAAACTTTATATAGAAGATAAAATTTTACACATGCATATATATAATTTGATATATGTATATGAGATAAAAACTAGAAATATCAATAAAAAAATATACATATAGAAAGGAAAATAACTAACTCGTTTAGTTAGGTGGAACAAGTCTCCGAAGATTCCCTTCTATGTAACAATTGTCCGTGGGTTTCCGCATTAAAAAAAAACCTTTGATATTCAAATTTTCTGAGGACTTGGGAGTAGATATTAAAAGAACAATTCCGACAGACGGACAAACAGTTAGTTAGATTGACTTCACTTTACTTTCTTTTTGTGTGCTGAAGCTATACGAATCGTATCGAATCGAAACGAATCGAGCAATATTTCAAATGCATTTTTTTTCCCACGCGAACACAGAGAGAAATATTCGGAAATGGAAAATGAGAAAAATTTGTAACCCAAGTGAGAGTGTGTGTGTGTGTGAGTAAGTGAGTGTGTGTATGAGTGAAAGAGAGAGAGAAAAAATGGAAACCCAAAAATAAAATTGAATTATGACAGATCATAAAACACTCTACTTGTAATTTATTTGAAATACATTTTTTTTTTTTTTTTTTTGGTGTGTGAGAGAGTTAATAAATAATCATAAAATACGGACAGCTGTGTAAATAGCGAAACTGCGTACAGTTTACGCATATTAAAAACAAAAAGAATGAAAAAGAAAACAGAATAAGAAAGAAAAACCAAAAAAAAACTTCAAAAATTCTGTTCATTTGCTCGTAAATTATTGGTTTTTGTTTTTTTTTTTTGTTTTTAGTATCTTTTTTTTAATAGTAAAGTAAGTTTCACTTGTATATGATATAAAAAAGAAAGAAAGAAAACAAAAACAGAAATGGGTAAAAAAAGAGGCAAGTAAGAAATGAAGGAATGTTGGAAAGAATGGCAAAAGAAAACAGCATACACAGAAATATTTATACAGAGGTATTATTATATATACATACATATATATATATATAAATATATATATATATATATATATATATATATATATATATATATATATACATATATACATAAGTACATATGTATGGAAAAAAACCAAACTTTAAATAATGACGCACTGAATCAAATAGATGAAACGAGTATGTATTGAAATACGAGACAATTAAAACAACAAACAAAAAACAACAAAACAAAAAACAAATGAACAAAAGCAAAAAGAACTTTAAGCAAAAATTTAAAAATTAAACAACAAAAAAAATGTGTCTCTAATGTGTTTAATTGGAATTTGGTGCCAATTCTCTGGAAAGTTTGGGGAACTTTGACTGCCAGAGCAAAACCCCTTTGAAAATGTGGGAAGAGTGGGGGGGGGGGGGGGGGGTTGGTGGTGTTGGTGGCGTAATCCACCCAGCGTTCCATACAAAGTCCACTTATGTTTGCTCTAATTGCTAAACGAAAACAAAAACAAAAAGAAACTCCTCCACACATTTTGGCACACGTCCCGAACGTTCTGACCTCAATTGGCTCTCGAGTGGCTATTAGAAATAAAAGTGGCCACAATTTATAGTCTCCTCCCTCCTCCTCGTATTTATGGTAAAGGATATCACAAGTTTAGAAATGGAATGTTTTAATTGAACCTAATCTATCAATCTTTAGATTAAGTTTAGCAAATGTCGTCTTCTCTAAAGATTCGTTGGCTCAATATTTTGATGGCTACTTATGCATGAAGCAGAATGATCCTCAGTGTGCCCCTCGCGGTATGCTATGTTATTTTCCTACTTTTCCCCTAAGAACTCTACACAAATCAGTGGCGAAACTAGCTTCACTTCGTCCTTTACGGTTATGCGATAAACAAGGCACCCCCTAAAGTATGCAATAGTAAAGCGAAAAAAGTAATTTTAACAACTTTGAAGGATATCCTGTAGCTAAAGCGTTCCTTAATTTTTGAAAGCTTAACAAAATTGCCCAAAAATTTCCAACAATTGAATGTCTTTTGCAGAACTTATTCTCTTTACAAAACGGACATTTAGCCAACTATTCGGCCGCTTTAAATTTATGGTTAAATAGCGGCTCTTTGTTGTATATTTCTTTCATGTTTTCCACTGCCCCCGTTCACCCCTCTCGGGGCAGGGCAATGCAACATTTGCCAATCAGTAGCCTTAATGGTCCATGGCAAGTACCTGTCTTGCGTTCGCCTTGGGCATGAACAGAATGCGGATTCTCTTGAATGTTTCCAGCTTGGCACCCTTCTCCCTGTATCTTCACTTCCACTCCCACACCCACTTCTACGCCCACTCCCACCACATTTGCGGCTACTCAGCAAAGTGTTTGCGGTCCTCTTCAATGTTTTGTTCAGAGGAACGTCAGTGTGCTCCATTTTTCGGGCTGGGATGGAGGGGGAGAAGGTTGGGCTGGGCAGCTTGCTCGGCTCTTGCCATTGAGCCGTATATTAAGGGCCGTCGCTTTTGTATTGGGCCTACTGCCTTCTCATGATAGTAGTTAATGCCCTGCCAATGTGCTGGAAAGGACTTCGACTGCAGGAATTTTTCTTAATTTTACATGCGAAATGGATCTGATAGATGGGTTTCGACTACAAAAAAAAAAAAAAAACTTCTTCTGACTGCCTTATGCCTTTTTTTTTTTGCACCTACATTTTTGTACATTTTTGTCCAGCGGGCAATTCGTGTGGACTTCACAGAGAGTTTCTATGTTTTTGCACCTAAAGCCAATTGATATTGTTTACCATTGCCAGTTGCCAGTTCACTAAAGAATAACAACAACAAATGGACAACTGCAACAACATTAAGGAAGCAAAATATATTGACATTGTTTCAACATTCCATAAAACAATGCACATCGCAGACAATGAGCTATGGACGACAATTAAATACTCTACAAATGAGGCAAACTCTATTTGATTAAATTGTTTTTCAATTTTCAGCTTTAGGTTTTATTAATTGTACAACTTAAAAGAAGTGGAACAGATTTGGAATGTGTTTCTTGAACAAAAAAAGAAATGAAATCGTTCAAATCAAAAGTCATAATCATCATTAATCAGGCAATTTGAAATGTGCAATATGCAAATACAGCAATTTTTTTCTATTTCTTATGCAAACCGCTTATTAATTTTCCTTTATTTATGTACACTTAGAGAAATCATTGCATATAATTGAAAGTAATTATATTGCGCTGATTTTTCATACGCTTCCCAAGGTTTGTAACGCGCAAAAAAACGGGCATAAATTGAGCTAGTTTTTTATACTCTTCCCGAAGGGTAACTAAAGCTATGGTCAAAGGTTTGTAACGAACTGAAAACGGGCATAAATTAAGATAGTTTTTTATACTCTTTTCGAAGGGTTACTAAAGCAATGGTCAAAGGTTTGTAACGCGCCAAAAAACGGGCAAAAATGATTGAAGATGAGTCAAAGCCTAAAAAAACTCAGTATAACAAATGAAAATGGGTAAAAAAGTCTTCCACTCCAGCCCTGAATTAACCTGCGGGAACTCCAAAAAATGAAATAAAAATTGTTGTTTTCTTTATGTTTTCAGAAGACCTATTATTAGTTCCACGCATGATGTAAGAAAGATAGACATTCTCCACCATGCGGCATTTTCAATGAGTCCGGCCCTGTCTTAGTCAGCAAATATTTCACATTATTTCTTGGCATTCTTAGAAGAACTTCCATTTCAATTAGTAAGATGAATAAAAGCAATTCTAAAGTGTTTAGAGATTAGACTGAAGCTTAACAGTAATTCATACTTTCATGGAAAATGCTTTTCTTTCAGTGTACTTTTTCAGTATATCTGATGGCCTAATGGGAGCTGCTGCTGGGTGTTGGGCGTTGGGCGTTGGGTGCTGAAAATTATCATTATCACCGTGCTTTACGTACTCAAACAATCGGCACATGGCATGCCGTTTTCTCTGCAAAATTTGTGTTAACGTTGACATTTTTGCAGTATTTTTTTTTTTTTGTTTTGTTTTGTGTTTTTTATCAAGAAATTTACACGAATTTTCAGCTTGTTGCAAAAGGGGAAAAAAATCAACTTAAATGACAATAAATATATATGGAAAAAAGAATATACATATATAAAAAATCAGCGTTTTTTTTCTTTTATGCTTCTCTAGACCTAGGTAGAAAGAGTATGTGTTTATGTGTGGCGTGTGTGTGTGTGTGTGTGTGAAGGCATTATTGTTTTGGCACAGCCGTCAGACGCCATATGTCACAATGAGGGCAGAGGGCGAACAACGGGCGGGCAACGTCAGCCGAAGGGCCGGAGGGAGGGAACCAACTGAAAGTGTGCGTAGACTTTTATCGTTCACGTTTGCCATCACAAGTTGATGGTCAGTCAGGTCAATGTGCTTTTTGGCAATAGAGTTTTAGCCCACTCTTAAATCTCCCATAACCAATACGAATACCAATAGAAATCTCAAAAAAATAAAAATAAAAATAAAACCAGCTTAGAGAAGAACTTTCAACCTCTTAATTCAACATTAGAGAAACCAAGAAGAAGAAGAAGAAGATGATGGAAAAAACAAAAATGTTTCTATAATTTATGCACGGCCGGCTTACTGACTGACTAATTGATGAAATGGAGAATGAGAGAATGGCGATGATCATGATGATGATGATAAGCACCACAAGAAGAAGCCGGTAAGGTCAAGTTTGGTTGGTCAAAGGTAAACCTGTTTCTAGAAATTATTGGAAATTTGTATATTTGAGTTCTGTTCTGTCTTATGTAAGTTTGGCCAAAGAAGGAAGCTGCCAACGTGGTACGACCTAGAACACAATTTTTCGACAACTGTTTCAATAAGCCTTAAACAAGAAATAAATAATTTCTATGCGTTTGTCATTCAATTTTTGAATGAAACATATTTAGACAGCTGGATCTTCTTTAATAACCGAAATACATAAAAAAAAAATATAAAAAAAAAACACAAAAACTTTGATGTTTCAAAGACACAAGATGTTCAAACATAAGCGACCTAAATAAATATGAAGAAAAAAAAAATAAAGTGGATTAATGTTACCAAAAGCAAATGGTATACAGTCGCGTCCAAAAGCGCTGAACACAATGCCAGAGAGACACACACACACACACACCACCACCAAGACAGATAGAGAGAGACAAAGAGAGAGAGAGAGGGAGCAAAGAGTGAAGCAAAAAGAAAAGGTAGAAAGCAAATAATACAGCGGTAACTGAAAACGTAACAAGCCAACTGAGCCACCAGCCGCAAGCCACCGTCGACTTGTTCTTCGTCTTGGACTCTGCTGCCGCTGCTGCTGCTGCTGCTGCTGCTGACTTCGTGCGCAGCCGCCGTTGACTTGGTTAACTTCAAGTCGGCCAAAAAGGGGGCCAAATGATGCCAGGAACATTCAGTCAAGACGCGAACGTTGTGAGCTCCAGACGTCTCAGCCTTAAAAGCTCAGCTAATTTTTATACAATTTTTTTTTGTTACTTACCCCCCGCCCCACCCCACCAGCACCGCACCTGCTTTTGGGGTTAGCAAGGAAACCCAAAAACAAAACAACAACAACAAACAAACCACAAGAAGTGCAAAGAACACAAGAATCATCATACATCTATATGTTTATAGTATATATTTTTTTTTAGTTTTTTAAAGAGTTTGAAAACAACAAAAAACAAAAAAAAAAAAAACAAACGACCATCACTCGGTATTTGTGTATTTTTTTAGTGCTCTCTTTTATGTCTTTAAATACCGATCGTTCATACAAAATGAAACTACGCGATGTGGAAAATGCATTCAAGTATCGGCGTATCCCGTATCCCAAGCGGTAAGTGAGCAACTCAAAACTCAAAAATTTAATAACCACAATTCAGTTCAGATTTCATTAGACTCTCAGACTCGAGTCTCAAGACTCTAGATCTCTAGGTCTCTCATGATCTCTCATGATCTCAGCTGGCCAGAGGAAATGCAATTGTCAGAGCGCTAAAGTTACATTTCTTTTATAATGAAGTAAAGTCCAAGTTTCGTGCTCGCCGACTGTGTTATGCCCTTTTTCCAAGTCAAAATCAGCTTAATCACCGGCAGAAGTTTTCTGCTAATATTCTTGGCCCTGCTTTCAGTGAGTGGACAACATTTTAAGCGCCAAAAATGTTAGGCTCAAGAACTTCCAAAATCAATCCAAGGAGATTGAAATTTACATAAATTCGAATTGAAAACTTAGCTTTAACTCTTTTTTTCTTTGATTTTTTAACAAGTGATGAAAATTCTGTTATAATTTTAGGAAAAATATTTAGAGTTATGTGTGATATAGAAGTTATAGCATAATTTGTTTAGTTGTTGAATTTCTTAAGGGCATTCCAATTCGCTTTAATTGTGTCTTTCAAAGACTGATAAAAAAAAATAAATAAGCGGCCGCAACTTAAGCTAAATGAGCTAAACGCTTCTCTTCAATTTTTTCTATTTTTTTGTTTTTGTTTTTGTTTTTTGTTTTTGCTGGCCCCCATCGCTCTCAATTGTCTTGTTTTTTCCGCAGTTTTTACTGTTTGTTCTGGCCTTTTTGGGGGACTTGACTGACTGGCGGGCTAACTGACCGCTGCTCATTAGTTGATGGTGGTCTGCGGGTTGCCACAAAAAACAATTTTAGCCATTAAAAAGGTGTTTAGGCCAAAAGATCTGAGCCTAACACCAACAAGCAACCGCCAGCACCAAGAGCAACACTAACTTGGCTCAGATCCGTCCGTTATTGGGCAATGCTCGCATTTTCGAGGCGAAACAAAACCAAAAACCAAAACCAAAAATGTTGCAACAAGAATTCATTTGCCAGATGTAAACTAATGATAGACTGAATAAACACATGTCATGGACTAATTGGCTGGAGAGAGATACAGAGAGAGAGAGAGAGTGAGAAAAAGGCGTTGAGGTGGGCGTGGGAAAGAGATCTTTAAACAAATTGTTATTCACTCTCTCACAATTCTATATAGAAATCCAACTCAGACCCAGGCCCGACGACGACTCTCAATCAGTGCGAAATTTAATTGCAATTTAATTGCCCGAAAGGGAGATAATTCCAAGTCAAAGCAACGACTACAAATATACCCTATGACAAACCAACAAGCCTTAAATTGGTTACCCATCATCCATCGGTCCTCTACTGGTTAATGCCGATTGGGATTGCCCATTCGATTGAATTGTTTGCTTTTTACACACATCACGCAACGCTTTTATTCAAATTATGAAATTGATATTAATTAAGTAATTAATTAATGTTTCGCTTCATCGAATCATCGATTTACAAATTGAGAATCTGTGATTACTGTGTAATGAAGGAGTAAAATGAATGAATGGAAAATTTTGTTAAACTGATTGGTTATCAAGTTCAGGAACGTCTGCAGTTAGGGCCCGGCCAAGAGGGGCCAATTAAATAAAATTAACTTTTCTCCAATGTCATCTTGAGTAGCATCACTTCTGGCTGGACATTCTCAAGATCAAATTGGATAATAAATAATTTCTCTCGGCTAATATCTCTCACCTTAATTAGCACAAAATTAAATCGGAATTGTTTTGAGCGTAACTAAAATTTATGCTCGGTTCTTCATTTCACTTTTACCCTAACGCAGTGAGTCAAGGTGAAAGATCTCCCCAGGTATGACTAACACACTCTTCGATGATGATGATGATGATGATGATGATGATGATGATGATAATGATGATGGCTTTCTTTGCCGGCACATTATGAAAATGGAAATGGAAATTTTGGACAATAATCCTAGTCGCTAATTTGGTAACATATTTTGGCGGCGGCGGCGGCGGCGGTTGCCCAGCAACAACATCTTCATGTTTGTGGGTTACACTCTTTTGGCAAAAGCAATCAATATTTACTATTATTATGCACCATGGCGTTACCAAGAGGCAAGAGACTCCTCCTCGCCGCACCGCCCACACGCAGCCCCACCCCTAACCAGATACGCCTGACATGCGCCCCTGTTTTTTGTGTTTGCTGTGTGTGTGTGTGTGTGTATTTTTTTTTCTTCTTTTTAATCAAGTGAAAGTTATCTTTTTTTAGTTACTGTTTTGATATTTTTGGGCAAAAAGTTTTGCAAATTTTTCACATGATTGTGTTAAATAGTGTTTGTTGTTTTTTGGCTTGTTGTTTTTTTTTTCTAGTTTTCAGTTAAACATTTTTCCATTAAACGGGAGCATACACAAAACTTCATTCAAATTTAGATTACATGATCTTTTACATAATCTTCCCGTAGCTCCTCCCCCGCCTAAGCAGGGTCATAAGTTGACCCCAAAAATATTTGTCTCCTCCTCTTCTAGGCAAGTTCCGCGCGGCATTTCGCTTGCACACACCTTTGATTGATGAAAAGTGCTAAACGGTTGCGGTCATAAACATTGTAAACAATTGTAGGCTTTCACTATTTGCCATAGAAAACAACAACAACATCAGTAGAAATTAACACCAACTACCGCATACCTTTGCATACCCTTCCGAAAATGTAGAACAAAAGAGAGGAAATCAAATGAATGCCCCACATAAGCGAAACAACTACTTCAAATTTTGATATGCACTCAACTCAATTTAAGGTAACTTTTGGCGCACCTAGCGGCCATTTCCGCCTTTTCTCAGCGGGAAAAAACGTTTTTCGCGAATAATTCAGCTGTTTTTTGGTGGATCTTAATAAAATTAAGAGGGCTAGTAAATATTAATAACAAATAGTGGAAGATCATTAAGATATACGAAATATTTCGTGGAAAAATATGACAAATTTTTGTTACAGTTTTGTAGATTTTACTTACAATTAGTTTTAAGGAACTCAGCAGTTTCCATAATCCTCCTAGATCATTTATGAGAAAGTTATCCCAAGTGAACTGAAAAAATGATCATATGGAGAATACTAGAAATCACCGAACATCCGCAAAGATGTTCTAATTGAAACTCTTTGCTCAATTGGAAAAGCAAATGATATATGTACAGTCAATCTTACCTAAAATGAGAACAATGAATAAAAAAGTTTTCATTAAATAAAAATTATATTATTTTAAAAAAGTTTTATGATAGAACAAGTAAATAGGGTTTTTTTTTTTGTAGAAGTTTAATAAATTTCTTTGGAGTTATTTGCTTCTTATTTAAGGACCCTTTTAAAAATTAATCGTACAGTAGTTTAATTCATTTAGCATATCGATGAAAAGTCATAAGTTCATTGGATTAGATCTCAGGTTATGAGTAGCGGCCACAAGTTGCTCTTAATCCTAGAGCAAGTAGCTTCTCCCGTTTTGGTTGGTTTCCTGATGATGTGCTAAAGCAGCCTCAATAAACTTTTATAGGCACTCATTTCGAGGTTTAAGTACGTGGAATCCGACAACATTGTTGTTTATACACGCTTTCAGCTACCTATTTACTTTTCGGGTAGTAAATTTCAATTTCTTGTTTCCGAGTTTTTGGCACACTTTTTCACTCACACTCAAAAAATGTGATCAGCAACCAGGAGGAGGGCTCTCCTCATTCGAATGATCTCGGCGGCAAAAGTTTCGACACAAAGCCAGAGTCTGTTAACAAAAAAATAAAAAAAAAAAAAGTGCGAAAGAACTCTACTATGTACAACTACAAAGTTTACACAATTTTAGCTGGCCAAACTGAACTTCAATTAGCACTTTCGGAATCAGTTTTTCTGTTTTTTTTTTTCCTTTTTACTTCTTTTCATTTGTTGTGAATTTTCAGTGAGTGCCAAACGATTGGCAGTGCCGATAAAGTGGCCTAATCCAGTTGGTCGAGTTCGCTTTTTGCAAGAGTAAATATTTAATTATAATTGAGCTTTAAAAACGGGCTTGGGCCTTGCCTTGTGCCTGGCCTGGCCTGGCTTGGCTTGGCTTGGTTCGGCTTGGCCTATCCTCTCATGTCTTTCCCGTTTGTGGCCAACTTTGGGGCGGCCCACATGACTTGGTCTTGGTTAGTTCATATGGTCGTCATTACGTCATTACGCGGCAACAACAAAAACCAGAATGGGAAAAACTTGTAACAACAAACAGAGACCAAAAAAACCAAAAAAAAAGAAAAACAACCGCATATTTGTCGTGAGCATTTTGTTACAATTACAATTTGGTTGCCTGACTTGAGAGAAAAACAAAAAAAAAACCAAAAAAAAAATTGTCTATTTCTTAGTCCATGTTCATTGTTGGGGGTCGCCGTCATCGTCCGTGTCCGACTACGTTTTTGTCTCCAAATCCGGCTCGGTCTCTCTCTCTCTCTGTCCTCCATTGAATCTCGTATCAAATTGTTGTCGAGGCGTAGCTCTGGCATTGGCTTCGCTGCGCTTTGTCAGTTGCCAGTTGCCCGTTGCCAGTTTGTTCTCTTGCATTCGTTTTTGTTACCCTGTACTCCATTCATAGGGTAGATGGCCAGGTCAAGAACTAAATGCACACCTGTACCTAACTTGAGTTTATGGCTTGAAAAATTCCTCTCACAATGACCAATGACCTGGGCACTGTGACACTCTGTGAGCTATCTATCACCTGGGTTCAACTAAATAACACCTGGCTAAAGGCCTTTTCTTAGGCTAATTGATTACTTCTACATAGGTCATTCGGCAAGTCGATGAGAAAAAGTTTTACTATTTCGGTTTGATCTGGTTTTCATTTTTGTTTCGGTAGCATTTGAAAGTGTTTTTGGTTTTGGCAAACTGAAACTGGTTTATGGCCATTTCTATGGCAATTCTTAGAGCAGTTTTTGTTTTTCAATAAAAAAAAAAAAAAATTCTGCTGCAGAGATTTTCCATGAGCATAATAAAGGTGAAAGGTTCAACCCTTTAGTTAACCATCGAAAAGGAGATTGTAAATTGATTGTAATGATTTACTGTCTTATGCTGCTGCATATCGATCAAACGATGCCCGAGCGGTTATAAGTCTTGTTCAATTTAACTCAAAGTAGATTAAAAACAACTCTCAAGACACATACTATTTCTATTTGATGGTGTTGCCAGGTGTTTAAATACCCTGTAAACCATTCACCTTAAAGAGTATGTTCCCAAGTCAATGAATTATGAATATGTCCAAAGGTTAATGGGTATTTTGATGGTCGTTTTAATCAATTTATACCTTCATGTTGGATGGTCACAAGCTGTGCACTGTCTACAGAGATTAAGGAGAATGTACAGAGGGCGGAGTAGGATGAGTAGCAGCAGCAGCAGCAGCAGCAACCAAAAACATTCGCTCGACCCTCGCTGTCTGGCTGGCTGGCTGGATGCCTTTCACTTAATTTAAGCAAAAATCAATAGCATAAATTGAATTTTAGTGTCTTGTTTGAACATCATTTGTTAATGTTGATGGGGGTTAAGTAACGACTTCTCTAATCAACTAAAATTTTCATATACTCGTACACAGTTACTTTCCAAAAGGTGACAATAAAAATGATCTTAGTATGATCCTGAACACCATAAATTGTTGCCTTTCTCTCTCTCTCTCTCTCTCGCTGTATCTCTTTTCCCGTCACTCTGTTAATCACTCAATTAGTTGATTAAACTCTTTGAGAATATCTCAAAGGTAGATTTACTTTGAAGAGTTTAGCTGCCGCCCTTTGGGCAATTAATATAAATGCAGAAAAAAACGTCCGTTTTGAGGAGGCAGCGGAGGGAAATTAAATTTCTCAATTAATTTCCATCAGGAAAATCGACAAATTTGAACACAGCTGGCATGAAATGATGATGGTAATGGGTCTGGGAGTGTGGGAGGGGGTTTGGGAGATTGGTAGCGGGGACAAAATGAAATTGCGCATAAAATTGCATTTTTAGCAGAGTTTAGAGTTTTGACCGGTTTAGCCAACACAACACAGAGTATAACAGAAAAGAGTCCCAGTTCCAGTCCCATTCCCAGTCCAAGTACCGTTTTCCCCAGGATGCACATTTCGTTTGATATTTTTATGGGCCAAAGCATTTGTTGCTAAGCAAGTTGTTGTTCTTTTTATCCCCCTGCCTTCTGCCGCCTGCCTCCTTATCCCCTTCTCGCCTCCCCCGCCACTATCCTCCTGCACTTCTCAACCAGTTGCCGGTTAAACGAGTTAAGAAACGAGATGGAGACTTCGACCTACTTTGGTGGCTTGGGGTCTCTCTGTGTAGTGTGTGTGTGCGTGTGTGTGTGTGCCTGCCTGGGCGGTGGCATCTCCAGCTTCCAGTGTCTGGTCTGTTGGTCCGTCCATCTGTTCATCCGTTCATCTGTCCATCTGTCTGTCTGTCTGTTGCCATCACACCGTTCACTTGGAATTTGGCGTCACTTTCTTTCCTGAGCTGCTGCTGGAAATAGCAGGTTGACATCAATTGGCAACAACAAATATAAGCACAAGATTTGTATTTAGAGTAAACGCAACTGAAAGTGAAATGAACTCTGGCATCCGCAAAGGGATTACTCTCAAAGCTCTGATCTTTCACTTTTAAGCAAATTAAATGTATACGTTAAAATCAATTTAAAAAAAAAAAAACCCCATGTTTAATTTGTAATAAACGATTTTGTGCTTTAAAATTGCTAACATTCGATTTACTTTCAAACTAAATGAGACTACATACAATTTGTTGCCTCCAAGACATGGACGTAGGACAAGGGGCAGACAAGTGGAACGAGCTGCTTTTCCTTATTTACCTAGTTGATTAATTAAATTGAAAATAAGTTTGAAAAACCTCGCATTGAAAGGAGAAAATTAGCCCCAGCAATTTACCCCCTATAGATTCTAAACGAGATCCTAACTACGCCCTTGCTCTCCCACATATTTCTATCTCTTTCTTTTGTAGCTGTAATCATGTTTTCTTTCCCCCGTTATTACCAACAATAAGCCAAATGTTCATTATATATTGTGCATTTTTCTCTCTCTCTTAGATTTGTCGCCCATGCTCCATCATATGACTATATCTATCTCTTTCTGTTGGGTACTCGTACTAGTTTTTATTTTTTATATAAATTTTAATTGAGTGTCAAGGTCGCTCTAAACGAATGTTGAAAAACATTTTAAGCAAATGATTTTTTCTTTTTCCATTACAAATTACACTGATTTTCGAAGGCATTTTCTTTGTCACCGAAAGGCTAATTTCGAACGACGAATTTTTTCTCCCTGACCGTAAATCGTTTTAGATGAAGTGCCCCGTACAAATGACCGCTTGTTATTGTTGTAAATATGGTTTTTGTTTTCGCCCCTCCTCGATCGTTAAACAAAAGGTTGTAAAGTAGACATTAAACGTATGTGGCCAACACACACACACACACACACAATAAGCCAAGCCACTAGCAATCATTCATCATTGTCAAGGCCAAGGAAGTCATCAATGAGGCAACAGAAACGTATTCTATAGAGTTTTCTTACCTAATGTGACAACTTGAAGGAATGATGAGCATCAGTTTGACAAACTGTAGTGAAATATTTGACGACATGGCGTGGGGAGTTGGTGAAGGGGGCGAGGTAGGGGGATACTTTATCTCTTTACAACATATTTGCCTAAATAAATATGTAATTTACTGCGTCTGGGAGCAATTAAAAAGTGGCGAAATGAAGAAAGAAAAGGATTCGTTTGAAATTCATATAAATTATTGCATGGTCTTTGCGCACGAGCAGCATGAGAATAGTGAGGGAAGAGGGAAAATGTGGTTAGGTGCAGTGATGGCGGGGGAAGAGGTGGATTGGAGGGGGGAGGTAAGAGCTAGACATCATCACTCTCTTATTTGAGTTGGTGTGGCCACGTGATGCGCTTGCAGTGAATGTTAATAACATTTGCTGCCAAAAGCAACAACAACAACAACAGCAACAGCAACAACCGTACGAACGACTACAAGAAAATTTACGCACTCAACTCAACAACAACAGCAACGAACGAAACTCCCAACTAAAAGGTACGCGACATAACTGTAACTCTCTTAATCTCTCTCTTTCCCATGTGCTGCTGTGACTGCTGCTGGCAGTTTACCGTTTTAAGCTAAGCAAATTGGAGCAAATTTTTAGAAGTGTTTAACTTACCCTTTAAATAAACAATAAATAACTGTTGTTTTAAACACTTTTGTATTCAATATTGTTTAATTTAGTTTGTTGTTGATTTTTGTTGGTAGTTAGCGCGCACTTTGAATATTATTTGTTTGTTCACTTTCACTGTAAAATTTGGCAAATATTTATGTCAGTTCACTCACACTTATGAATGTTAATATGTATGTGTGTGTATGCACTTGTATTTATTTCGTTGACCTTTTGGGGGTTTAACTGTTGTTGTCGTCGTTTTCTTTAACGAGCTCATCCTTGTTGCAGTCTCTCCATGCCCCCGCACATTCAGCCACGCCACGCCCTCTACCCAAATTGCACCCAAAAAGTAGCTTCGTCGTCGTCGTCGTAGTCATCTCCCCACCACTGCTTACTTTTACTACTTGACGCTGCCATTTGCGGTATTGCAATTAATTTTTGCTCTCTGTGTGGGCGTGACCGACGACGAACTACATGTAGTAGTAGCAGCAAGCAAGTTGACACACTAATTTCTGATTCTGATCTCCGTAACAACAAGAACAGTAGCTGCAACAACAAACAACATCAAGAACACGAACAACAACAACAACCTTTGCTCATTTAACGCCTGCATGAACTCGCTCAACTTATTAGATAGGGAGTGAGAGAGTAGGAGAGTGGGAGAGTGAGCGTGAGCGTGGGGGGAAAGATAAGAGTGGAGACTGGAGAGTGAGAGAGCATACGTATTTTTGGGGTGGGTTAGTTGTAGGCCAGAAAAGACGAAGAGGGAGTGGGAGGAGGAGGGATAAGCAGAGAGCGGAATAATGCCTGCCTGCCTGGCTCAGCTGTTGCGCTGATGATAAGGCCAGACATTGTTGTTCTTATTAACAATTTACATTAGACAAATCTATATATGTACATCATTTATGAAAGGCTCAAATACGAACAATGGATGCAATCTAAGGAAACAAATCAATAATAAGCCACATACTCTTCATACATACATACATACATATGTGCATACATATGTATGTATGTGGGATGTGGGTGGGTATTAAAGACTTCAACATTATTTATCGATTGTTTTCGATCGAAATTTGCAGTTTCTATCAATTTAAAACGATAACAATTATATGTATGTATGTATGTATGTACATATATAAGATTACCGAGTTCTACATTCTGATTATTGATGCTGGTTCCAACTCTCAACTAATCGGAGGGAAATCGGTTCTCAACTAATTTGTTCTGCTCTCATTATGATAATAAGGCTACATATATAACACTTAGTGTTGATCCACATAAGCGTTTACTATAGACACATTTACTCCTTGTCAACTGATTTATGGCAACGATATGAAATTTGTTAATTGTCAAGAGCGGCGGGGAAACGGGGAGGGCCCATTAAATGCTAGAGAGTCGCGTCTAACCTGAAAACAGACAATTAGAGCACGAGAATTGTGGAATTGTGAAAATGTGTGTGTTGGTTTTGTTGTCACGGCGACGACGAAAAGAGTGTGTATTCGCGCACACACACACACACACCCACACCACTTCAATTGAAAATTTGTTGTGCCAAAAGTTTTGCAACTTGATTTGCGCTTTATCTCAACAAGCAAATGCACTCATACTTAGCATTAAGGCAACCAATTAGAAAATATAAAAAGTTTTAAGGTGACCAATAAATTTTTAATTTGAATATGAGGGGATAAGCCTTTTTTGGTTTCTCGTTTTTGTGTGTGGCAAATGGAGTTGTTCAAAGTGTTTTTTGTGAATTACTTTCATTCACTTTGCTCGAACAAAAAACTAGATTGTCTTCTCTCTTCTTTGCCGACTGATAATGATGACGACGATGTTACAAGCTGCTAACGACATTCATTCGTTCGTTTGTTCGTTTGCTCATTCGTTCATTCGCTTCAAGATTGACACTTTTATTCAAGCAAGCATGACTCCATCTCGTCACCAAACTCCCTGACTCTGACTCTGACTTTGACTTCAACTCCGACTGCGGCGGCTGCGGCGGCTGAGGCGGTGAGTTGTTTTTCTCTCTCTCTCTCTTTCTATGTGGAGAGACAAAACGAAAGCAGCAAAAACAATTTGTCGCAAATCTACACTCTGTTTGTGCGTGTGTGTGTGTGTGTGTGTGTGTTTGGGGTAGGGTGTTGAGGGGCTTGAAGTCTTGGCGAGGGAGGCCTGCGGTAAATTCGCAACGGAGCGTTGCAGCTACACGTTCTTCGAAATGCAACAGCACAATTTGCAATTGAAAGTTTTGCTCCAACGAACGAAAGAAAGAAAGAAAGATAGAAAGAAAGAAAAAACTATTCCAACTATATTGATCGATTTTCAAAAGTCGAAAACGCAAACGAAAACGAAGACAAAGATGAAAAGACTTTCCCAGAGTGAGCTCGGTTTTGGACTTCATTTATCTTATTTCTTGCCTTAGATCACGTTCTATGCGGATACGTGAAGAAATGGCCAATGAATATTTCATTCTAACCAATAGTGAGAGAGGGGTGGCTGGAGGGAATGGGAGGGGGGGAAGAGAGATTGGCTTCAATGAGCCATTGTTCATAATTGCTAAAAAGTATTGAGCTCTGGTTTTTCAATCTTCACAAGCAACTTCAACAACATCAGGCTATATATATATATGTATATACACCTGATACCTGATATTGTGTTGTAGTTGTAGTTGTTGCTCATAGGCGTGAAATGTTTAAAACGCTCAAAGATGGTAGTAGGCAGCAGCAGCTAATGCTACCCGGTTTTGGGCATTTTGGTTTTCAACGTTACGCCTGAACGCCAAAGTCATTAACTTTTTCTTCATGTTTCTTATGTATTATTATTATTATTATTGCATTTGAGCGTGCTATTGGCCTATCGAATAAATAATAATAATAACCGTAATAATAGACATAATTATATATAGACAACTAAATTTTGGCAAAAAAAAAAAAAAAAAAAAAAAAAAAAACAGTGGCTAATGTTTGTGTATTACATTTTTATAGAAATATCCCATAAAACATCATTTAGGGCTTGACTTAATAGAGTCAAAAATTTGACAAATTAATAATCACAACATCACCTCACACCCCTCTCTCTCTCTCTCTCTCGAGCTCTCGAGCTATCTTTCCCAAATAATTTAACGCTGCATGCAACACTATTAAAATGAAAATTAATAATAATAATTGTTGCAGTTCTGAAAAAAAAAAAAACCTCAAACTGGGCCGACTCCAAGCCAAACTTTATCTTCACTGTTGTGGCTAAGCAATTTCTAGATTCCAATCCTCCCAACGGGCGGGCAGGCAGGCAGGCTCCATGCCAATCATTTTTAATCAGCAATCGACTCTAGTCTCTCTCTCTCTCTCTTTCTAACTTTGCAATCCGATTTGGTCTTGGCTTGGAGTTCCAATTAAACTATTAACTTGAAGCCAAGGGTAACTATCAACTGTCTGCATCAGCTGACGTATTGCTAGCAGCTATTAAACAAAAATCTCAACATCAGCAGCATCGGCGTTGGCATCGACTCCATCAGCAGCTCCGCCAGCAGCAACAGCAACAGCAGCGGCAGCGGCAGCGGTCTCTAGCCTCTGGTCACTGGAAACTGGGGCAATTGTAATTAAAACGTTCTACGTGCCTCTTTTGGTTTTCGGCTTAATTCTTTTTTTTTCTCTCTCCTTGTTGTTGTTGTTGGCTGACCGAATTTCCAAGGCATTTTGTAAACCGAAAGTGCGTGTTAGATAAATCAGTGAAGAAGGGGTGAGGTGTGGCAAAGTGAGGAAAATGTAAACTGCTCTGCCACAAAGAGAGGAAAATTTTTCTGAAGCCGCTTTTTGATTGAACCAATTGGAATAATTTTGACAGCGTGACGCCGCAAAAAAAAAAAAAAACACACAAAAAAAAAAACAACGAAGAAAAACCCCAAAAAAGAAGGTAAAATAAAGTAAAGCAAAAAGATAATAAATAAACAAAATCTAAATTGGGAATAATGACAAATAATAAAGTAATATTTTGATTAGAAAGTTGTATAACCTGTCACTGGGGGGAGGGCGCCGGGGGCCGGAGGCCGGGGGAGTGGTGGTGGGCGTGAGTTAACCATGTGAATTTTTTATGCAATTATTTCTTCTTTTGGTTTGTCTTTTTTTGTTTTGTTTTAGTTTCAGCTTTTTGCTTTTTGCTTTTTGCACGTACTGCAACAATATTGTATAAGTAGCCACAATAACAATATGAATTTCAAATACAACAAATTTTTTATGCTAGTATGAATTTAATAAACCCCGCCATATGATTTAATTGAAGGCTCCACCGATTGTTGGGTTGGCTCGGCTTGGCTTGTCTTGGCTTGGCTTAGATTGGGCGGGCCACACGCGGTGAGTGACGCTGGTGGGATGGCGGATTGGCGGGTGACGGTTGACGAGACACTGAGATTGCAGTTGCTGCTGTTGTTGTTGGGTGTTTATGTTTAATTTTACAAATGATATGGCATTTTAATAGCCCAGCAAAAACCAAAAAAACAAAAAAAAAAAACCACAAAAAGGTACTTTAATTTTGGCCCTATATTGTATGACATCTGAAACTGAATGCTGGACCTGGATCTGGATTAACGCAAACTGATCAACTATATCAAGGGCGTCTTTAGAAGAGTAAAATAAGCAAAAATTTCCCCCTAAAGTATGCAACACCTAACCAGAAATTGATTAATACAGCAAACATTGTATAAATTAAAGATAAATCATTCATTTTGTATAAAATTTGCAACAAATGACTCAAAAATAGGTAGACTCAAATAACAATTGCATACCTTAGGGGTGGGGGGCAAATGTTACGCGATTTCCGAAGTATAGTCGATCCTTCAGTGTTTTGTAGTGTATGAAAATGTCGTCATAAATGAAATAAATGAAGGTCCCTCTCTCTCTGCTGCTTTTGGCAGTAAATTATTGTTTTATTTTGTGTACTGTTGCTTTACCCCTCACTTCTCTTTCCACTCAACAACTTTGTTGTTGTTTGTCTGTAATAACAAGACTGCGAGTCTCTTTCTCTCTCTCTCTCTCTCTTTCTCTGTCGCTCAAACTCTCTGGTAAGCATTTAAAAACGCATCAACAAACCATTTTCAAAATTTAATTTCCCTTTTTTTCCATTACTTTTATTGTTGTTGTTATTGTATTATTGTTGCTTGTAGTAAATTTTAAGCAAAAAAACAAGAAACGCCAAATTCCACTTACACAAGGCCCAAAACACAATTGCCAAATTAAGAGAGGGAGAGGAACAGAAGACCCTATAGTGTTAGATTTCCCTGCCATTCCCATTATACTAGAAACTAATCTACTAGGTCAGTGTTACACAACACCCCATCTTCCTCGTCTCTTCGCCCCCGCCAAAAAGGAACTTCTCCCTAGCACTTCTAATTTGACATCGAACATAACACTCTTGCACATTTCGCACTTCAGTTTTCAATAGCAATAGCAATGGCGATGGCGATGGCAAACGGCTGGCATGTAACTCACTCTTATTACCACATCAACAACCTGGCGTCATCCGGTGGACAGGTGGACAGGTAGAGAGGTAGCTACTAGCTAGGTACATACAAGGTGCGCGCATAGCTAACGTTCCATTCATTGCCGCTATGTTTTATCCGGTGTGATTGAAATTTGATTGAGAACATGACTGTGCATGACGATAGGCTACAGCTGATTCTTAAAAGGAATGGAGATGATGCCTGCTGTAGAAGATGGAAGCCTATTTGATCGACTTGTTTTGCCAAGCATTTGATCTAGCCAGTGGGAAAATGAAATTTATTCCATCTAAGGGGAATGGTTAAGGCAAAAAACCTTCCCGTTCCCATTGACAAACCTTTTGGTTTGATTTTATGAGTGTTTCTGATTCTGGGTGGTTCTTCTTCTATAGTTTCTTCCAATCAAACAAATATCGATCAAAAGTAAAGCAAAACGTGTGGGATAGAAACTCAAAACAGTGGTGGTAGGAACAAATGGTAAATGGAACAGCAAAAATGCACTTGATTATGTTGCTATGTGAGAATAGGGTATTATCTAGATTGTGGTTAAATTTAACATTTTTACAGGGGTTCAGGTGAGCAGGTGTTTGAGCACCTGCCTCTCCCTCTTCCTCTCTCTCTCTCTCTCTCTGTCTCTGTCTCTCTTTGATTACTGAATTTGACCAGCAGAAATAACTGTTATGGCAATTTTTAACCGTAGCCACTTATTTCTCTAGTTCTTCGCGTGAGACCCGCCACCCCACCTTCCCACCGCCCCACCGCACACCTTCTGCTTCTTCTTTCTTTCTTCTACTGCTGACTGAACTCGTGCCTGCCTTTCACTTCCACATCAAAACTAAAGAAAAAACAAAAAAACAACTGAAATAGAGAGAGGTAAAGAGAGTCAGTGCACAACCGTTGCATGCAAATTGCTTGCCATTTCCGCTCATACTCATTTCAGTGTGTTTGTGTGTGTGTGTGTGTGTGTAGATATTCATACGTAAGCGTAACTCCATTACCAACTCCATCCAGCACAGATTCCAACTTCAAATGACTACAAACTGCAGCATAATTTAATTAAACGATGGCAAATTTTCCAGCTAATCAAACAACGAAACGGCCAAAACCAAATTGTCTGAAATGATTGGGAGAAGACATTTCTCGACATATTTCTATGCCCATTTCGCCTTGATATTTACGCAATCGTTAACCAATTTTTCAGGTTTCTTCTTCCTCTTCTCGCAAAAGGTGTTTGACCTCATCTCTTTGACTTTTGGCCCTCGGGGCCCAAACTAAAAAAAAAAAAAAACCAAAAACGGGTTGAAAGAACGTGATTATGGCGGCAGGTACAGGTACGGCAGCCAAGCAAGACAATATTATGAAATCATTCGAATATTGAAAATAAATATTCATTTTCTATATTCCTTTCTTTGTGTTGTTGGCGTTGATCATTAACATTTCGCTGTGTAAGATGACATAACCAACGATCGGGCCGGGCCAAGACACGGCATCCCATTTTTTTTTTTTTTTTTTTTTTTGTTCGCCAGTTCTTTTTATAACTAGTTTGCCCTGCGGGGTTAGCAAATGATTCGGCTGATTTGAATAATAAGCATAAAGGCATAACAACAACAACAACAACAACTAAAGAGTTCAAGAAACTTTACCTCATGACTATGAGATATTCGCATTTTTTTTTTTTTTTTTTTTTTTTGGTTCTCATTCCATTCGAGAGTGTTCTTTCTAGAGTTCAATTACCGCCAAATCTACAAATGGTCCATTGATCCTGTAGATACCTATCAATCTTTCTGGTTTAAAGGGGAAGTGTGTGTTTGTCCATTCGAATTATGGTGGCCAACTCCCTGAGCTATAATTTCATTTCATTCTTACGATCACACATGCCTGATGAACTCTAACCACTACAATTGGTTCATACACTACACACACACACACACACACAAACACGTAAGGTCTGCTAAAAGCTAGAAGCATCCCTTAACTTAACAGCGATCCCTTGAGAAAAGGCAACATAACAAGTAGAAACAACAAAAAAGAAAAAAAAAACCCCTAAACAAGTCAAAACAGTCGACGACTACAGAGTACCCCGCTTCAAGGCTAAAACTAGTTGGGAATTGTAATTGTGGGATAAATATAACATCCAGCTAAGCTCTCTACATAAGCTTAGCGACTTTAATGCTGAAACTAGTTGGGAATTACATGAAATGAAAAAAAAACAATTTAATGTTTCAGTTAAGATTGAAAAATTTTTAAAGAAAATGCCCAAACAAAATCTGGAAAATGCTTTCAATTGCATACTTTTCGGGTGGCTTTGGTATACCCTTTTGATATCCTATGGGTAGGTAGAGTCGAGAAATAGAAAAGCGCTAACGAACCAAATGTGGTCTTTCATGTTGGCGGTGGCTATGATGTGGATGATGATGATGATGATGATGCGGGCCGGCGGGGCAGGGCATTGCGGGTGTCCCTAATGGCCTGCACATGTGCTACGTGGCAGCAAACGAACTGCAATCGGACTCAGCCCGAACCCCGCCCCCACCACACTCGCTTGGGTGATACATGTTCTCTCTAACAAATGTCCAAAAGAAATCGACGCCGTCACGTAAACTTATTTTAATAATCACATAACTTTCGGCATATATACACCGCCAGTCGAACGCACACACACACACACACACACACACACACATAGAAAAATGGTGGTAAAAAAGAAGCAATTCCAATTCCCAGAAACAAGTAAAACGACAAAGTCACTAATGACGACTTTTTGATACCCTTCAAAGCCATGTCTTACCAGAGATCTGACTACTAACCCAACTGTCCGCAGGGTATTTCCAAGTTGTTATACCCTCCAAAAAAAAAAAAAAGTTGTTAGAACTTTTTGGTGTGTTGGCCAGGCCAGCGCTTAAATGGGATTTGTGGGCCACTTTAGTGTCAACTTAAACAATAAGTTGGCAAACAGAACAGAACAGAACAGAACAAAAAAAAAAAAAAAACAACCAACTGGCGTGAGTCACGAGAATCAAGCTTAACTCCAACGCCAACTCCAACTCATCTCTAGTCAAGAGATCTTAAAACGTGGCCAAGCACACACACACACACACATACGCACACACACACAGCAGGTGGTGGGCCTAAGAAGCCAGAAAAACGCAAATACTTAAGAAAACTCTAAAACCTTCTTATGGTCAACACTGGACCAAGTTGTTTTCCTCGTTCTCCGTCTACTTTTGCTCAGGAACTGAAAGTCAAATCTCAGCTTGAGCCTTAGCCTTAGCCTTAGCCTTTCGCTTTTAGTTCGCGTTTCTTGTTTTCAGGTTAACACTTTATTTGCAACTTTACTTTCTCAACTCACTCACTCTGTGCCAACTGAAAGGGGAGACAACCATTTGATAGCCTTGCCACCAAGTCTAAAGGCATCTATCTAGCCTCTTGTATGAGAAAAGCAAAAAGTTTGACTCACAAGACTGGAAGAACAGCTAACAGCTTAATGAGTGGGCCTTAATAATCTTCACTTGGACTGCATTTGGAAGTTATAGACTTATGATCCAGCAAAAATGAGTTTCAAATCGATTGTAACACAATTTACACCCCCCCTTAAGTATGCAATGCAATATTGAGAGCTCTTTCAATAAGGACTATAGGGCGAATTCGACTTATCTTAGCTACAAGATTGTTTGTAAGACCATTTTACGTGGATTTAGAGCCTAGGAAGGAAGAATCAGAAGAAAATTGAAACGTCACTACGCTCAAGACCTTTTAATAGGATCTTGACTAAACCAAATGTTCTTAATTACGTCCTAAAAATAATTCTCTAACTACAACAAAAAAATATATATATATATGTATACTCTATTGTAAATATTTTTCCATAGACTAGACTAGATTAAGTTGCCTATTAGGTTGCAGGACACTTGAAAAGAAAAAAAAACAGAAAGGAAGCTAAATCTATTTTAAATTGCATTTCATTGTCAAATTTGTGGCAGGGTATACAAAGCTCGGCTTGGTTACTATTCGTTTCCGGAATTTTGTTATTGTTATTACTATTTTGATAGCGCTTTTTTTATACGTTCTCTATCTCTCGGCTGCAATCGCCGCTAGATTTATGCCAAACAAAAGCAAACAAGCAAAAAGGTTCTGCTCTTTCGTTTTTCACACATTTTCTTGCTGCTGTCCGGTGAGCGGAAAGCTGCAGCAAAACAAATTTCCAAAACTAAATCAGTTTTGGCGGCACCGACTACAATATACTCTAAAGGACTCACCTGCATCATAACCTCATTAGGCTTTAGGTAGAGTGGTCTTCCATTGACTTGACTAACCAATCTTTTTTTGGTTAGGGTATCCTATAACAACAACAACAACAACAACAACGCAAATTTCCAAAGGAAAACGTTTGCATTGGAATTTTTTTGCCTCGTTTTCCTCTCCATTTTGTCGCTTTTGTTATCAAAACAAAATACAAAAAAAAATACGCAAAAGAAGGAAAATAAAAAAAAAAAAAAGACAGACAACTGAAAGTAAGAAAGTATCAAAAGTGACCAGCAACCCACTAAATGCAGGCCACCAATACACACACACACACACACACACACACATACACACACAAAAGATATTCCGGTCTGTTGGAACCGGTCAAGTCCGTCATAAAAATATAAATCAAAACGTATTCCAGGCAGCAAGTTATTACAACGAGTTCTTCAATACCCTTACCCAGATCTGTTTATGGTGGCCCATTTATACTAGGTGGGTGGGGAGGGTAGAGCAGGCGGGGCCCTTGACATGGTAGAACAGTTAGAAGAGTAAGTACTAACTGAGTTCATTTCAAGTACGAAACGAAAACGAAATTTCCAAAATGTTCTAAAAGCGAAATGGGCTAGAATTGTGGCTTAATCCAGGAGCGCATCTCAAAAGATTTGGTTTAAATAAGATCATTTTATCTTTCTACAACACGAGCAATTGCCTTCTAGAGACTTAGAGAATAGGCGAACTTTGACGGGAAGTTTTAATGGTCAATGGTCGATCGATTTGGTTTTGGCAACTTTCTTTCAAATGAACTTTTTTGTTTAAGCTCGCTTCAGAGAGAGCAAAAACTACTTCATTAACTTGAAATTAAACAATATAAATAATGCAAATTGTTAGAAAAATAAAGTAAACAAGTCGCCTCACCGACTCGTATATACCCTGTACCAGATGTCTAGCCCTAACCATTTTTTCTCTTTCGCATGCGAACACATACCAATTGCATGCCATCTCACTCACTCATCCGCCTGCCGCCTGCCCTTGACATTTTTGCGTATAACTTGGCTATTTCTTATCCGATTTTTATGAAATTTGGTGGGCTGATATATATTATTAGCAAATATATGTTTACCAAAATTAGAAATAAACTTGATCTGCTTTGTATACTTTGGTGCCTCTAGCTTTTATAGTCTCTGAGATCTAGGTGGCTATATTGACTCTGTCTGTTGATGCTGATCAAGAATATATATACTTAATGGGATCAGAAACACTTTCTTCTGCCTGTTACATACATTTTTGGTGACTTTAATATACCCTTTTATCCTATGGATGGGTGGATACAGGGTATTAAAAGTGCCCTCAATTATGTGACTAAATGCGGAAATGGCGGAATCTTACGATGGCTGGTCATCTCTCCCCCCCCCCCCCATCTCTTCCCCTCTCTCTCCCTCTCTCTCTCTCTCTGTGACTGTTTGTTAATTTTCTTTTATAATTTTTTGTTGTTGTCCTTTCGTTCTCGCTTTTTTGTCCCTCAGGTTGCAGCTTGCAACTTAATTAAATGTTGACATAGTGCACAAAGCTACCTTTTGAGTTGCAATTGTTGTTGTTGCTCCTGTTGTTGTTGTTGTTGCCCCCCTCTGGTTCATTCTATTTGTTGTTTGTCGTTGTCGTTCTTCTTTTTTTTTTTTTGTATGCTGTGTGTATGACAGCAACTTAAAGTGTAAATGAAATAATAGCTGTTAAAAACAAATTTTGCGTAAATTATAAAAAAAAAAACAGAGCTTGACTAATCCGCCTCTCTCTCTCTCTCTCTCCCCTCCTATCTATCTATTTGCAGTTCGGTTGAGTTGATTGCTTTGCTGGCCATATCGTGCACCTTCTTTCTGTTCATGCATACAAATAAATTGAACAGCCGTCTCAAGGAAATGGAAGTGAAGCTGCAGCCATCCGAGTTCTCAGCATTGGGTCTAACTGGTGGCAACAATCACATCAGCGGCCATGATGCGGGCAGTAAGTTACTATACCAAAAAAAAAAAAAAAACACAAACAGGAAAAATAGAGATGCATATCTAAAAAAGATGCAAAAACAAAAAAAAAAAAAAAGAACAGAGAAAAACAAAAAAAAAAAGAAAGAACAGAGAAAAACAAAAAAAAAAAAAAAAAAGAACAGAGAAAAACAAAAAAAAAAAAGCCAGCAAAAAGTTGGTAGGGGGGGACTAACCGATTCTTGTCTCGCTCGATTGCATATCACGTTGCGTATTATGCGATGCGGCGATACAGGAAGTGAACGGGCAAAAAAAATACTAGAACACTAGCAAAGCGAAAAACCAAAATCAAATGACCAACTATTAGAATACTCTAACTTATGCCTAAACTGTAAAGTAAACCAAACGACAAACTAGTTTCTCAGTTTTTCACAAACTTTAGTTAATTCCTAATGATTACATTTCTTCTTACTCCAGGCAAAACATTTATCAAAATCGAAACAATTGGTCTACTATAACTTATAGTTTTGGCAAAAAAAAACAACAAATCTGCATAAAAGCGAAAGAGATAAAACATTTTCAAGACTTAAAAAGCATTTTCTGCAAGCAAAAGTCTATTTTAGATGTTTTTTAAATGAAATAAATTTCATTTAATTTTTTTTGATAAATGAAATGCAAAACATTTGAGATTGACTTCATATTCCATTAACAAGAATTTCTTAGAAATTAAAATAAGGGGAAATTCGAGTCAAATAGAGAATAGAAGAGAGAATGGCATTGAGAAAGGAAGAAAGAATGGAACAGGGTATACAACAGAGAGAAGAAAAGAAAATAAAGTAGAACAGAGAGCAGCAAAAAGAAATTGGAATAGAGAATAAAACATGAAATGAATAAAATGGTAAATATAATAGAGAATAAAATAGAGTACAAAATCAAATAAGATTCTGTTAAAACTTTTGAAAAATCATATAGAGGAATAAAATCGAAATAAAGTGAACTATTTCATGTTGATTAGAGAAACTAATATACCTTGTTTTTTGGCAGGGGGCAACGCAATGGTAAAAAACAAAAGAACAAAAAGTAAATAGCAACGCCCAATTGATTTTTAATTACCGTAGTGACCCGAACCCTCAACCTTGCCAATGCCAATTTTGCTTCCTGTTCTCTCTATCTCTCTCTGTGTGTGTGTGTGTGTGTGTGTGTGTGTGTGTGTGTGTGTGTGTTTGTCTTTTTTTTTTTGTTTATTTTTTTGGCTGGGGCTTATATTTTTGCAATGCCTTTTCACCATAAATTAGTTGTCCGTTTTTGGAGCTAAATTAGTGCGCCATTGCTTTATGCATGAATAAATTATGGCATATTTTATTTTGGGTAACGCCGCAGACATTACACTAATAAACTGATAAATTAAAATCAACATAATATACACACACACACACACACACACACACATACACACAATGCATGGAATGGATAGAGAGATAGTGAGATAGAGATACATATGTATTTTGTAGATAGTTTTTAATTACAATATGTATGAACATGTTTGCAATGCTTTAGTGGCATTAATAAATTATTATTTAGCTCTCTGCTGACTGCTGCCTGACCTGAGGGAGGTCCCCCTTCCCCTCACTCCTCTCGCTCCCCTCTATCTCTCTCTCTCTCTCTCTCTCTATTAGCCTTTTGACATGATTAAGTTCATATAAATAATGCAACTAACATATTAAATAAACAAACAAATAACAAAAAAAAATATTTAACTTTTCATACCCTTTCAAAGGGTACAATTGTTTGACAATTGATTTGGCTTAGCTTCTAAACCGAGTCTCAAACCGAAGCTAATTCACACTAGACAAAGCTCTAATTTCCATGACGGAAGTTTTTCCTACAATTTTTTCATACAATTGAACTTGTAATTTGGCGAAAATTAGCCACAAACTGCTACAACTGCAGCTGCCAACTGTTTCATGCAATGATTTTGCAGTTAGCTGACATTTTAAACATTTTTAGTTTAAGTTAAAGTGAAGTCTCTTACAAATAAATGACCCTCAAAGCAAAGACAAAATGTTTGCAAAGCGCTTACGACTCCAAACGTCCATCTATGTCTTGTATGCCTCTTCTTCTGTTCATTCGTTTGTATAAGTCTCAGAATCTCAGGATCTTTTAAAGGTTCTGTCACCAAATTTGGTACACAGACTTGTATAGTGTGTAGGAAAATTTAATTTATTTTTAAGCCCCTTCTGTTTAAAAAAAAAGCAATTTTCTCAAGTAAGATTAAAAATATCGTTAAGAAATTAGCATTATCCAACGACCCACTAAATTTCAAAGGCACACTTGGGGCACAACATGATCTCTGGGCATTTGTGGGTGATCTCTGGGGCGGCTTCTGTAACAACAAGTAGACCAAATCGAATGCAAAACTCATGTGTGGTTCTTTTTTTTTTTGAAAAATTAGTTGTTTCATTTTTTTGCATTTTGCATGGTCTCTCTCATGTGATCGTTAAACCAAACTAACCTACTGTTCTCCTAAAAATGGCAGTTAAAAAAAAGGTAATTAAAGTTGCCCACTCATTTTGAAGAAATGTTTCGGTCAATGTTTTTCGTCGAACTTTTGCACGAAAATCGAGTACACATTCCTATCGAAGCGTACAAATATTAGCAATGTCAACTTTAGCCCCGGCAAAAAGTGCATAGATAACCAGTTGGTTGGTTGCTTCAAGCAAAGCAAAGCAAAGCAAAGACCCAATCTTTCATTCGGAAAACTGTTCAGGGGCGTAGTCAGAATCATTAATTAACTAATTTGCTATACAGAAAAAAAAAAAAGAGATCAAATTCAGTCAACTCAAAGACTAGTTAGAGTCGTTCTGGCCACCTCTGCACTTTTTGTTGTTGTTCTCTCTCACACACACACACACACATTAGTTCACCTGGTTTACCTTCGCTGATAAAACGCTTATGCGGCCAATAACCGGAGCTAAAAAGCTGATTGAAGGTCTTGTCTTAGAATCACACACACACACAAACACACACACACACACACTGTCTGCAAGTGGCAATTGTAAACAAAGGTGTTCCACACCTGAAATGGGAGCAAAGTGTAAACTTCTTAGGGGCATATTTGAGGTTTACCGCAACTGAAACACGAAGCAAAAACCAGTTAACTACCGACTTTCATCTACATATGTATGTAGTTGTATTACCAAGATTTTGAAGCAGAGAAACTGCCGAAAACGAATTTGGTTATTTGCGAATTTTGGACTGGGACATTTTTTTTTTTTTTTTGGTTTTGCAATTTCCTTGTTCAAACCGCAAGAGAGGCCAAAAAGGTGTAACCGAAAGTGGTCCAATCGACCTACACTCCAACTTAGCAACTTAGCAGCTTGGCAACTTTAAAGACTGGCCAAAGACGACGCATTCGTAAGACAGTTTTCCGCATTTGGACCTGTTTAGATGCTCAATTGCAGTCATTTTGAGCCGCTGTCTTTGTCTCGGGTCTCTGTCTCTCGGATATGAGGGTTGGCTATAACTAGATTTAATGCCATGGCATTAACATTTTAATTGCAATTGCACGCAAAGTGAAATGAAGTGGATTGATTTTGGAGTTATCAACGCACAATTCCGACTCCGACACCGACACCGACTCCGATTCCTTTGCCTTGTGTAATGATCCCTATCGAATGGAGTCAATCGGAGAGGCAAGTCAAGGAAAGTGAAAGGAATCATCAAGACGATGAGCTTGCATATATTTATTTCACTCATCCATACAAATATGCACATATTTATTACTTCCACGTTTAAGCAAAGATAAATATTGCATAAACGTCTTAGAAAAGTAAAAGTCCGATTGGCGAGAGATGGAGCTCGCATTTTATTGTTTTCTTCTGTCGGTTTTTTTTTTCGCTTCTTTTTTGGGTCATCAAAAGAGGCTCGACCCAATTAAGAAGTGAGGTTTTTGGTCTCTGGATTGTAGTTTCATATTTCACATATTGTAATGACAATAAAAATGGGCTCGGATAGAAGCTCCGTTAACCCTCTGATGGGGGCCTGCAATGCAGTTTTTCTAAACTAAAGTTACAGTACACTAAAAATCGATGGAATTTCAGACGTTGTTATCAGTCAGCTGTCAAATGTTCAAAGTTCAAAATGACTGCCCTTAAACATTAGAAAAACGAAACTTTTAGGTTATCAAGAAACTTAGCATTCCGAGTAAAATAGATCTTTAAAATGCAAAACTTATAGGTCAAATAACTAGTCGTTTGCAATTTGACAGATTTATTTTGTCAAAAAACTACTGCTTTGTCATACAACTTAGAATCCATGTGACTTTAGAGGCACCAAAAACTATTTCCCTGACAGATCTTTAAAATTTAAAATGGCGAATTCAGTATGGTGGTCAAATTAATGTCAAAAAACTACTTTTTTGTTGTGAAACTTAGAATCCGCGTGAATTTTGAGATTTTTGTAAACATTTTAATGACAGATCTTTAAAATGCAATATGTTAAACTGAATATGACGGCCATTAAATATAAAAAAACTACTTTTTTTGTCGTGAAACTTAGAATTCGCGTAAATTTCAATGACAGTTCTTCAAAATTCAAAATGTTGAATTGAATATGATGGCCATTAAATATGAAAAAACTACTTCTTTGTCATGAAACTTAGATTCTAAAGTCATTTCTTCACTTAGATTTAAATTGGCAGATAATTAATCACGAAACTTAGCATTCATATGACATTAGAGACTCGACTAACGTTTTAGTTGACAGATCTTTGAAATTCACGATGACGAATTTAAAATGAGGGACATAAAATTGCAAAGAGAAAGGATTTCATTACTGAAAATAAATTTTAATTACCTTAAGTGATACTAAACGAATTGAAAAATCCGTTTTTTTAAACAAAAATTACATAATCGAATTGTATTATTTTCAGAACACGACGATATCAATACCCTGCATGGCACCTATCAATATTTAAAAAGCACTGGACAGGTAAGCGTTAAATTTTGTTATTTTCTTATCGTACTTACTATGTATTGCATTTGGCCCATATAAAAACGACATTATCCATACCCATTATTTGGTGGCCATTATCGATGGATATTCATTTTGGCTCCGGCTCCTTGGTGTTTGATGTGTAATGTGCCTGCCTGCCTGGCTGCTGTTCTTTTCACTCTGCCTGCTGCAACTCTGCTGCTTTCCATTATTATATTGCAGCTCATTACAATGCGCCGTAGCACATTCACTTTCACTCTCTCTCTGTCTCTGTGTATCGCCGTCACTCTCTCTCTCTCTCTCTATGTCTCGCCCATTTTGTTCGCTCGAGAATTCACACAAACATATTCATACATAAACAATATAAACAACACAAACAAATTTTTTTTTATTTAGCTGTAGTTCTTTTTCGCAACTATTACTAGCTAGCTCTCTCTCCCATACTCTCTATCTCTCCCTCTCTCTCTGTCTCTCTGTCTCTTTAAGAATCTTAGAAACTATATCATTTTAGTCTATCCCCCTTGATCACTCTCTGTCTCTGTCTCTGTCTACCTCTGTCTCTCCGTCTATGCTAAAGACTTACTAACACAGCAAAAACAAACTTCTATGACCCTCTCTCCCCCCCCCCCCCTCTCTCACTCTCTCCCTCTCACACTCTTGAAATATTTAGTCAGAGCGCAGGAGTTTTATTTTTCGTTGACTTTTGGCATTATTTTTTGTTTTTTAAGTTGTTTAGTCAGTTGCGACATAGAAGCGATAGAAATTCGATTAATAAAGATTAAAAAAAAAGAAAAAGAAAAACCCCCCAAAAAAAAAAAAGAAGGTAAGTCTCAACTCAATGGGAGATGAGGATTATGTATGTATGTCGTTTATTATATTTGCGAAATATGATTTTGCGAAATAAGATGATGGGAAATTGTACCCCAGGTGCCTTAAAAAAAAAAAAAAACGCGTTTGTGTCCCAATTAATAAACTCCTCAACTTGTCTCGCTCTCGCTCCCTCTCTCGCTCTCTGTCTCTCTCTCTCTCTCTCTCTCTCTCTCTCTCTCTCTCTCTGTGTGTGTGTGGCTTTGTGTTTTATTGTATTCGTGTGCGTGTGTGTGTGTGTGTGTGTGTATATGTGTCTCGTCGCCCATACTGCAACCTACACACAAATTTTGCAATCCGCCAGCTACAACACTTGACCAGCAGCCAACTAAACAACACACCGCGCGCCCAACTGGAAACGATATTCTTCAATCGTGTGACCAAAACCGGCAGCGAAAAGATGATGCAGCTATTGAAAATCCTAGGCAAGCGCAATAATTTTGTCGCCCGTCGCGATGCGGAGGCACTCTATGAGGTTGTCCTAATGGATAATGTTTATGCAAAAAATTTCCTACACACCGATGTCCTAAATAGTACGCGTCCCAATTCGTATACCAAGCATGTGGCATTTCTTGATTTCGATGCATTGGACGAGCCATGGCCAATTTATATTAATTTGGTGCGTGATCCCATTGAACGTTTGGTCAGTTGGTTTTACTATGCCCGTGCTGCATGGTATATTGCCGATCGTCATCATACATTTGGTGCTGCCTATCAGGTGCCCGATTTGAAGTGGGTGCGCAAGGATTTCAATCGTTGCATCAATGAACGAGATCCGGAATGTGTTTATGAGCAAATGGAATTGGGCAATCTGGGTGATCATAGAAGGCAATCGCTATACTTTTGCGGTCAACAGCGCAATGTGTGCATGTGAGTAGAATTGGGCACCAAAGAGCAAAACTCTGTCTTAGGTTTCAACATTTCAAATCCTTACGAAACAATTTGCTTTCTAAACGCTACAAATGTCTGTCCGTCTTTCGAAATCTCGGGACCCATTAGTGTTATAATCACCAAAATTTGACATGCTGACTCGTTTATTCCATAGGAAACTTAAGATTACTTTGCATTTTTGCCAACGTCTCTTCTGCCTAAATGGTTTAGAAAATTGTGTTTTACTCTCAAAATATTTGAATTATTTTTGAGAAATTAAACACACAGATAAACGTAAGCATTAACTATGGGCTTACCAAATTTCATGAAAATCGTTTAGGAAATAGCCAAGTTATATGCAATAAGGTGGTCGCCAGGTGCGCCAAAGTGCTCCTCTGCTTGTTAGAGTGGCTTGGATAGACTTTTTATTGCTATGCAGCATGTGGAAAGCGTTTTATTTGAAATATTTGTCTCACGGATATAGAGGAAGCTCTCATATTCTGTACTCACAAAAGTATTTACCTATTATTTAACTTTTGAGTCGAGCTTGAGCTCTAAGCAAACTGTTTTTAATGTTAGCCAAAGTCGGCACTTCGACTATGACACGGAAACTTTTCGGCCGAAATGTGCTAACCAAAAAAAAAAAAAAAAACCAACTCCCCCGCCCTCAGGCCCTTCAATTCCCATGAGGCTATGCAGAAGGCCAAACAGAATGTGGAGCAACGTTATGCAGTTGTCGGAACATGGGAGGATACGAATGTAACGCTAACCGTACTGGAGGGCTATGTGCCACGATTCTTTAGTGGCGCCTTCGAGGAGTACTATGCCATGCGACGCAAATTGGGCAACTATAATCGGAACTCATTTAGGCCCACACTGAATGAGAAGACGCGAGCGTTGCTCAGTCAGAACTTGACCAGGGAAATTGAGTTCTATCAATTTTGCAGGCATCGTTTGTATAAGCAGTATATAGCCCTTAAAATGGATAGAGATCCAGCAATGAGAGAATTTAATTAGCATGTAAATCAAAATTTTAAAATTTCAAATAAAAATTAGAGCTAAATTTCAATAACTTTCGCCTCTCTTGCTCTCTCTCTCTCTCTCTCTCTCGCTCTCTCGCTCTCTCTCCTTCTCTCTGTCTGTCTGTCAATCTTGCTCTGGTTCGCTATCTCTGACTAACCAAATTGATATTGAAATGTTAATTGAGGAGGATGCGAGGTTAATTTGGTCTACAAAAATATTTATGTGCAGCGACGTGTTTACAATGTCCATGGGCCACGCAGCGATGAGGAGCAGGAGCGGCAAGGACATGCAATGCATGATGAGCATCATCATCATCATCATCATCATGAGCATGAGCATGAGCTTGAGCATCATGCTCATCATCTTCATCATGGAAATCATTTGCATAAGGCTGCCAGCATGGATAAACAATTGGCAATGCCAGTTAAAGAAGATGAAATACATTTTGACGACAATGATGAGGAAGATCAGCCAGAAGAGGCTGACGACAATGATGAAGTTGTTGATGATGATGATGAAGAGAAGGCGCACAAATCTGAAGCCAGAGATGGCTTCAATTTGGAAGCCGATGCCTTGAATAATACCAAAAACGCTGAAGTCGATTTCGTTTTCTTCAATCGTGTGCCAAAAGTTGGTAGCCAATCGTTAATGGAACTAATGACACGTCTGGGACAAATCAATGGCTTTCAGCATGCCCGCAACAAGGGCAGTGCCCATGAGACAATTCTGATGAATAAGGATTTGCAAAAGAATCTGGTGGCCGATTTGTTAACGCGTCCCAAGCCCCATATCTATAGCCAGCACATTGCCTATATAAATTTCACACGTTTCCATTTGCCACGACCCATTTACATTAATTTGGTGCGCGATCCGATTGAACGTATTATCAGTTGGCATTATTATATACGAGCGAAATGGTATTACAATGATATGAAAGCGAAATTGGGTGATAAGGCATTGCCCATGCCATCGGATGAGTTCCTCAATCTGGATCTGGATACATGTGTACGCAATCATGATCCACATTGCACATTCACGCAAATGCAGAGGAAGAGCGGCGTCGGTGATCATCGTCGTCAGACGCTCTTCTTTTGCGGCATGAATCAAAAGTTGTGCATGTAAGTAGAGAAGATGAATCTCCAATAACCAATGTCCAAGGATCGCAAGGATCCTTTTTATTAAATCCATCAACATCATCATCCACTTAGGCCCTTCAATTCCGAGGCGGCCATGCAGAAGGCCAAGCGAACGGTGGAATCTGATTATGCTGTCGTTGGCACCTGGGAGGATACCAATATAACCCTTTCCGTTCTGGAGGCCTATATACCTCGGTATTTTCGCAATGCCAAAGTGGCCTACTACTGTAAGAGAGTCCCTACTATCCCTGTTATTTTACTTTTCCTCATACAAATTCCCCCTTCATTTCGCATTTCACAGTGGGCAAGGATCGTTTGTCTCGCGTCAATCGCAATAATGTTACACGCATTGTCAGCGATGAGACTCGTCAGATTTTACGTCAGAATTTCACAAACGAAATTGAATTCTATGAGTTCTGTAAACAGAGATTATATCTACAATATGCCGCACTCAGTCATGGCAAGAAATTCGAGGAGGATGATTATCTACTAGTGCCAGAGCAGCGTAATGACTACAGCGATGATGATGATGATTATTAGAAAGAGTATTATCGAATAATTTATATAAAAGAGAAAGAGAATAAACAAACAAAAAACTTAGTAACTAAATTGTTGAAAATTTAAATTCGTATTTCCTATATCTTTGCTTATGTCACTCGTTTTCGCGTGAATGAAACCCAGATTTGTTATTTGGACTATCGACCGTTTAGGCTATCGATAGTTTTCCATCTCTAATTTGGCGTCTTCTTGTTTTCTCAACTTTGATTGCTATTTTTTTAATATTTTTTTTAGTTGTTTAAGAGCAATTCTAAACATAGAAGTTTAAATTCGATGACGACATTAATTTATGTTGATTGAAGTTGATTCGCTGTTTTAAGCTGGCAATTATTCGACAAATCACCTAGACAACCCTAAGAAAGTGAGAAAATCGATAAATTTGCGATCGATTGTATCGTTCGAATGGGGTAGGAAACGATAACAGAAACAGTTTCTGGATTACAATTTTTAGAGTTTAGCAACTTAATGTGACACAAAAGTCGAATGAGATATTTGAACAAAATTTGAGATCATTTTCATTGCCTAAAAAAAAATGGGAGAATTTTCCATATCTTTCTTGCACCTGTGTCACATGCGGGCTGAGCTTTGTGTGTCTGTTTGTCTGTCTGTCTGTCTGTCACGTGTCCTTGTGTCTGTGTGTGTGAGTGTGTATGTGTGTGTCTCTCTCTTTCTCTCTTTCTTCTTTTCATTGACTGTGTTGACCTCCTTCCAGTTGTGGCGTCTTAATCCAAAATTTCTAAACAACACAAAATTCATAACACGCGAGATGCTCTTCTTTAATCGTGTACCCAAAACTGGCAGCGAAACGCTAAATGAACTATTGCGTAAATTGAGCGAAATAAATGGCTTTCGTTATGATCGTGCCCCATTTAAGTCGCCAATTGGGGCACGCTGGTCGGTGGAGCGTCAAAAGAAAGAGGCCGAGGAGTTCATCGAAAATGCGGATGGTCAACCATTTGCCTATGTCAAGCATGCAAATTATTTTAATTTTCGGCAATTCCATTTGCCGCAACCCATCTATATAAATATGGTAAACGAATTTTCCTCCATCCTCTAGTCAAGTCCCTCTTTGATTCGGATCTAATTATCGTTCCCATGCAGGTGCGCGATCCTGTTGAAAAGGTGATCAGCTGGTACTATTATAAGCGCACACCGTGGCATGCTCTATTAATGTTCGATGCCTATGGAAAATTTGAGAATCGTTCGTTCTATACGAAGAGTTTCGAACAATGCATCATGTCGGGCGATCCGGAATGTAAATATGAATATGGCAAGGGTTTTCTTGGCGATCCCGGAGATCATAAGCGTCAGAGCCTATTCTTTTGCGGACACGCACCCATTTGCGAGTAGGTAGCGAAGCTGCGATGGTTCTTCTAAGAGAATTTTCCCCCTTAAGTACAATTTATCGAAAATTCTGTTCTTGAAGAACTTTTTGATTTTCAAGTAGTGAGGATCATTGCAAATATTGCTCCAAGAGCTCATTAAAACTGCGTGAAATCTTTTTTGAATTACATATTGCATACTTTAGGGAGCAAAATTAGTCAAACAAATTGAGTTTCTAAAGCGCTCATTGCACATATTGTTCAGAGAGCTCATTGAAATTGTGTTAAAACCTCTTTTAATTGCCCATTGCATACTTTTGGGGGCAAAGTGTGCAATAGATGGTCGAAAGAAATTTTCTGCATAACATATAGCTGAGCCAAATGGTTCTCGGTGCAGAAGAATTAACGACAACTCACGGAACATGCCTTAAACCATATTTTGATAGCTTATTGCATACTTTAGGGGGCAACATGTGCAAATGTCGATCAAAAAAAACTTTTTGAATGTCCAGTAACAAAAAAAACTGCAGGTATTGTTGCTCAGAGAGCTTATTGAAATTGCCTTAAAACGTTTTTCGAGTGCTTATTGCATACTTTTGGGGGCCAAATGTGCAAAAGTTGATCGATAAGATTTTTTTAAATGTCCAGTAACAAAAACAAAAAAAAAACGATCCTCACTGCAAGCTCTAAAGCTTCTAAATCTACGGACAATTAATGAAAACAGCATATTTCGTTTACATATTGCATACTTTTGGGGGCAAATTTCTTAAAGACTCCAGCACCGCTGATTGAATAGAGTACTTGCAAATGGATTACCAACCAATTATTTTATAGACCCTTCAATACACCTGGCGCCATTCAACGTGCCAAACAGAATGTGGAACGTGATTTCGCTGTAGTTGGCTCTTGGGAGGATGTGAACGTAACTCTTGCCGTGCTCGAGCACTATATACCACGCTTCTTTCGCGGTGTCTATGACCTTTACTATGGTAAAACGAAATCCAAATTGAATGAAACCATACACAGTAAATAGTAAATGCATCTTCTCTCCCTTCCTCTCGCTCCCCATCATCCGCAGAGCCAAAAGGTTTGGCCTATATGCCGCGTAATACGAATCACTGGAAACCGCATATTAGTGAGAAAATTAAAAATATGATGAGACCGAATTTCACACAGGAATATGATTTCTATTATTTTTGCAAACAACGTTTGTATCGTCAATATTTTGCAATAAAACGGCATTTGGAATTGTAATTGTTGTGATTAGGCCATGGATGATTTTTGTTTCGTTTTCATTATTTCAATTAACTTATTTAATTTATGTACTTATGTATCTTCTGTCGTTAATTTTCAATAATAAATACAACCAAAAGAAAAGTCGGATGTAGTATGTATGTATGTAGTAGAAAGAGAATAGAAGTAATTCAAATTTTGAATTTTAGTTTTTCTTACTTCAAACTCTTCAACTTCTCTTAAATTTAAAGCTAACTAGCCTGGAGGCCAACCAATTGAATAATACACTGAAAGCCGATTTAGATTTTGTATTCTATAATCGTTTGGAAAAAACCGGTAGTCAATCGATGACACGACTGATCAATCAATTGGGTGTACGTAATCAATTTGAAACCTATCGAAATTTGATAGAGCCCGGCAAGAAGATCACCGAATCATTTGAAGATGAAACAGAATTCATAGAACAATTAATGGAACTGGAACATCCGTCTGTCTATGTGGAGCATACGAATTATATGAATTTCAGTGCACACGATATGCCCCGACCGATCTATATCAATTTGGTGCGACATCCCATAGAAAAGGTGATCAGTGCGTATTACTATCAACGTCATCCGATTATCTATGCCAATACGATGCTAAGAAAGCCAAATAAAAAGCCCCAGGATAAGGCCTATTTCGATACAACGTTCAATGATTGTGTGAAACGGAGAGTAGCTCCATATTGTGTCTTCGATTCGCATAATCCCTTCAATGGTGACTGGCGTCGTTTCTCTTTGCATTTGTGCGGCAATCAGGATATATGCACGTAGGTAGCAATCCAACTATGATCCTAACTCCGACTTCTCACATATATGTATGTATGTATATAATCCAAGGAATTTCAATTCGGAAATCACAACACAAAGAGCCAAAGAGAATGTGGAGCGAGAATATGCGGTTATTGGCAGTTGGGAGGATACAAATATAACGCTGGCTGTTCTGGAGGCCTATATACCACGTTTCTTTAAACATGCCACCAAAGTCTATTATAGTAGGTTCACCCCTTCATGGACCCTCTCTCACTCTCTCTCTCTCTCTCTCTCTTTCTCTCTCTCTCTTGCCTCGCCCTGATTGGAAGTTTTATCAAGTTTCTCTCTTTCTTCTTATTTTGTAGAACAAACACAAAAGTTTACTGTTAATCAAACGCCACATGACACTCATCTGGATGCAGATGTCGAGGCATATCTCAAGAGAATGTTTCACTTTGAGATAGAGCTATATCAGTTTATCAAGCAGCGTCTATATAAACAATATATAGCCATTAACAAATATCAAATGCAGCAAGAATACAAAGAAATGACTATCAATTAAATCCAATTTTTCTTATAATCTATAAAAATATAATTTTTTTAACAAACGAGGATATTGCCGGCTCGAGGTGAATCTTTGCAAAGATTATGTAATAGGATGCACAAAATCAGCAGCATCAGCATCAGCAGATTTAGCTAAAGACTCTAAAAATTGTAATTGCCATACCATAACTTTAACGCTTAAACTAGTTGGGAATCGCAACTAAATGAAGTGAAAAAAGACAGGCAAAGCATTACAATACGATACAGTTTAGATGAAGTTCATAATAGATTGCAATGCTTTCAGGCAGGAACAAGTGGGGCCCAAGGGGCTTAATATTTGTGGGTTAGAGGCATTTCCTGGCCTACTTAGAGGAGTTAAACTTCGTTTAAAGATGTGACAAAAGGCAAGAATTACAGTAGCCTCGCTAGCTAAAGTGAATGACAAATAATTTTCAAGTAGATCTAGAGGTCGCCTAGGTAGATTCTTACAGGCGCTTAAGTTCCTAAAGAATGTCCTGCTGACCTCAAGATAATTGCTAAGAGACTTGAAAATCATTTGGCGTAGTCACATACTTCATCTCTGATCAACGAAGAAGCCTGCTTAGCCTTTGGTTTAGATATTCCTTCAGAAGAATCCTCTCAAAAGTGTCGTTTTTGTTTTAGATAAGCAGCTTGTAGTCTAGACTAGGCGGATCTACAAAAGTAAAATAAAGATATTAGATTTACCCCCTTAAGTATGCAATGGAAAGTCAAAAAATGTAGTATTTCAGATTTTTGAAGGAGTCTTAAAGTGTTGATTGGTGAAACTTGTTGCAAGTGTTAACTTTTTGTTCTTTTGACTTTTTTTAGCATACTTAAGGGGGGAAATATTTCTAATTTCATTCCGCTAGATCTAAAGAAACGCCTTTCTTTCTCTCTTTATTCTACCTCTTTCGCCTACTCAATTCTACTAATAATTTACTTTTGATCGGTCTCATCATGGGTCACATTAGTTTACCACTCGAAGATGGATAGATGTATTCTTCTTCTTTCTCTTTTTTGTTAGATATTTCAGCTAAACGCTCAGGAATTGAATAATACACCAAAAGCTGATATCGATGTGCTATTTTTTAATCGTGTACCCAAAACGGGAAGCATGCAATTGATTGAATTGATGCGACAACTAGGCAAAGTTCATGATTATGAGGTCGAAGTTGATCCTCAAACTGGCGGCATTCTACCCATACTTGAGGCGGCCGAAGAGTCCGATCTAATTGAGAATATATCAAATTTTGAGGATGGTAGCGTATTCGTTAGCCATGTTAACTATTTGAATTTTAGCAAGCATGAGCAACCGAAACCGATTTATGTGAATATGGTGCGCGATCCGGTGGAACGTGTAATCAGTTGGTATTACTTTATACGCGCTCCATGGATCTTTGTGCCGGGACGTCGTCGCTCGAATCGTGAGATGCCCAATCCCAAATGGGTTAATACCGAATTCGATCAGTGTGTGTTGAGTGGCGAGAAGGTGTGCACCTATATAGAAGGTTCGCAACTTGAACGTGTGGGCGATCATCGTCGGCAAACGTTATTCTTTTGCGGTCACAATGAATTCAAGTGCATGTGAGTGAAAATTCTCTCTCTCTCTCTTTGAATGCGTCCCTCTATCTTCCTCTTTTGTCCCCCCGTTAGTCCCTTCAACACGCGTCTGGCCTTGCAGGTGGCCAAAATGAATGTGGAGCGTGAATACGCTGTGGTTGGCACCTGGGAGCATACAAACGAAACTTTGGCCGTCCTGGAGGCCTATATACCACGTTACTTTGCCGATGCCTCAAAAATGTATTACTGTAAGTTGATGAGAAGATCTTCGAAATCAAAAAACAAAAAAAAAAAAGGAAGTTTTGATGTTTTGCTTAATTTCAACTTTTTGCAGCCGGTTTGCATGGGGAAATTCAGAATAGTAATCCCATGAAACCGCACATACAACAGGAGATTATCGATATGGTCAGACGGAATTTCACAAGGGAAATCGAATTCTATCAATTCTGTCGCCAGCGTTTGCATAAGCAGTATTTAGCCTTGAAATTGAATGATTTAATGCGTGTGGATAAGAGTCTAGTGAGACTGAATGAGGCCAAGAGCATGGTCATAAGGAATTAGTTTAGATTTCATAATGAAAGAATAATAAAACAAAAAAAAATACTAAAAAAACAAAATCTAACTCGCTCTCTTTCTCTCTCTCTCTCTCTTCCTTTGCCACTTTATCTCTCTTTCTCTCTCTTAGCTAAACATTTTCCCCTTAAGTATGCAATAAAATATTTTAAAGATCTTTTGGAATGGATCTTTTGCAAATCTATTGCATACTTAAGGGGGCAAATTGCTCCACGCCACAGCTTAGAGCAAATATTTCCATACGAAAAACTTGTTCTCTTTCTCTCGCTTTCGTTTAGGGTCAATGCTAAGCTTGCAAGTATTATGCAAAGAGAGAGTGCAAAATAAATTATTGCATACTTTAAGAGGCGAATTATGCTTATTTTCGCCGTCATTGCTTAGGTGTGCTTGTTTTCTCTCACTTTCTCTGTCTCTCTCTCTCTCTCTCTCAATTTCTGACTGATTCTCATCCCCTACCGCCCCTCCCCTCACACACACAGCTAAAAAGTCTGAGTGCGAAACGTTTAAATAACACCCGAAATGCCGATATCGAAATACTCTTCTTCAATCGTGCCGCCAAAGTTGGCAGCGAGGCAATGCTTGAGCTATTCATTGCCTTGGAAAAATATAATGATGATCTAATACTCGAACGATCGGGCCTGCATCAGACTACGGTAAGGCAAATGAATAAATCCCAACAACGTGATGCTGCCAATTTTGTGGCCGCCCTAGATGAGGGCTCCATTTACATTGAGCACATCAATTGGTTAGATTTCGATGAATTCGATTTACCCAAACCGATCTATATCAATATGGTGCGTGATCCTGTGGAACGTGTGATCAGTTGGTTTTTCTATGCGAGAAGCTCATACAAAAATGCCATCGAATATCGCAAGTTTCCCAATCGTAAGATAAAGCCAGCTTCGTGGTATAAAAAGAATTTCAATGATTGTGTACGAAGCGGCGATCCGGAATGTCAATATGTACCCCATACGGTAAAAGATGAGATTAGCAATTTTAAGAGACAATCGCTTTTCTATTGCGGACATCATGATGATTGCATGTAAGTAGGCAGCAAAGATAATGTTGATGATCTTGAGATCATTATGCCATGATCTAATCCCAATCAATCTAATCCAATCCAAATGCCAGTCCCTTCAATTCACCAACTGCCATACAAATGGCCAAGGAGCATGTGGAACGCGATTATGCGGTTGTCGGTAGCTGGGAGGATACAAATCTCACATTGACTGTCTTTGAGCATTATATACCAAGATTTTTTCGTGGCGCCAAACTGATGTATGAAAGTAGGTTGTTCCCCGTCTCTCTCTTTCACTCTCCCTCTCATTTGTTGTTGTTATTGTTGTTGTTGTTACAGTGAATAGTAAGAAGATCACAAATCGGAATAAAAATAAACGCAAACCGTTTATTGAGCCAGAAGTTAAGGAACTTATACGCCGTAATTTTACCCATGAATATGAATTTTATCATTTTTGTAAGCAACGCCTTTACAAGCAATATTTGGCACTCAATCTAAATGAATTGGAAAAGTATAATCTACTAACTTAGTTGGTGTGTTTATATACCTACATACATATATAGTTAGTTACCATAGAACGAACAAACATATCAAATAAAAAAAAAAAAAAACAAAAACCACAATACAAATTCTCGTTCTTCATTTTGTATCTAATCGTTAATTCTCTGTCCTGTGTCTGTCTGTCTGTATGTGTGTGTGTGTGTGTCTGTGTCTGTGTGTGTGTCACCTACTTCATTCCCGTTCGTTTCCCTACTTCCTAGTTAGATGGCCTTACACCGAAACGTTTAAACAATACAGCCAAAACCGAAATGGATCGCATGTTCTTTACACGTTGCGCTAAAGTTGGCAGTGAATCTTTAATAGAATTTATGGATCACTTGAAGGAGCTGAATAACTTTCAAATTGATCGCGAGGGCTTGGGTAAGGCCTCCAAGCGGCAACTAAAACCAATGGCTCAGGCCCAGCTGGCTGCCCACATCTATAATCAGGGCGATGGTTCGGTGTATATTGAACATTTACCCTGGATCGATTTCAATCAATATAATTTACCCAAACCCATTTACATTAATTTGGTTCGCGATCCCGTGGAACGTATGATCAGTTGGTATTATTATGTGAGAAATTCATATCGAAATGCCATATACTTTCGTCGCAATCCCTTGGCCCCCTTGAAACCGGTGGCATGGTTCAAGAAAAGCTTCAACGATTGCGTAAGGAGCGGCGACAAGGAGTGCCAATATATACCGATGAGTGTCCACGATGCTGTTGGTAATTTTAAACGTCAATCGATATTCTTTTGTGGTCACGATCAGGATTGTTTGTGAGTTTTGACGATCAGAAAAGAAAAAAATTCCTGTACTACCAACCTTATCCACACCCTGTCCCACCATTCCACCTTCCTAACAGGCCCTTTAACTCGCCGCTGGCTGTGCAGATGGCAAAGCGTAGGGTGGATGAGGAATATGCCGTTGTTGGCACTTGGGAGGAAACGAATATTACTTTAACTGTGCTCGAGCATTATATACCCCGATATTTTGCACGTGCCACCGCTATATATCCAAGTAAGGTCTTTCTCGATCTCTCCCTCTCTCTCTCTCTCGCTAGCTATTGGTTGACCCTCGTAAGTTTCTGTTGCAGTCTATCAGGAGAGCTTGAAGAATCGCAATCGGAATAATCGTAAGCCGCATGTATCGTCCGATGTCAAGGAAATGATGAGACGCAATTTTACCCATGAATATGATTTCTATTATTTTTGTAAACAGCGTCTTTATACGCAGTATATTGCGTTAAAACATCAAGGACTTATTTAAACCCCTCCCCCCCCCCCTCTCTCTCTCTCTCTTCTCTCCATCTTTAGTTCAGTGGTGGTTCTGAAGTAGGTGAAATGTCTAAAATTTGCCCCCTAAAGTATGCCATAGAGAGTCAGAGTGTGCATTTCTTACAAACTTTTATGAACATTGATCTTGACAGAGCTCATAAATTGTAGAAAAGTAATGGAAATCGTAACAAAATGCATTCTTAGCTACCAATTGTATACTTTAGGGGGCAACATGTCTTTATGTTCAATTCTTGCAAAATTTTTGGGACTTTAATATTCAAATAGTTCATCAAATTCATTTTTCCACCACCTAAGTAGCAACAATTGCATTTTTAGTCTTTGTATTGCATACCTTAGGGGGTGCAATTTTTTAAAACTCAATTCTTACTAATTTTTAAGGACTTTCAACTTTAAAGAGCTTTCAAATTAGAGGTAACTCATTGAAATCTTTAATAAAATTCATTTGTTGTCTTTGTATTGCATACTTTAGGGGGTAAAATTATTTAAAACTCAATTCTTAGTAACTTTTAAGGACTTTTAACTTTAGAGAGCTCTTGAATTAGAGAGTACTCATTGAAATCTTTAATAAACTGCATTTTCCGTCTATGCATTGCATATTTTTGGGGGGTAAGATTTTGGGAAAATTAAATTTTTACTAATTTTAAAGGACTCTGAATTTAAAAGAGCTCATAAATCAAAGAAAACTCATTGAAATCTTCAATAAAATGCACTTTTTGTTTACGTGTTGCCTACTTTAGGGAGTAAAATTCCTTTTAATTTAATTTCTGCAAACTTTAAAGGACTCTAACCTTTAGAAAGCCCATGAAACTATTTAGGGTTTTTAAGTTTTTGCAAAAATGGCGTTATTCTACTTTCTGTAGCCTACTTTGGGGGTCAAATTTCTCACATTTTATCCTAGTAGTTCCACCACTTCTTTAGTTAGTACAGTAGTTAGTTAGTAGAGTGTGTATTTAAATAAACTGTAACTAACTTGTTTTTTGAACGAAAGTGAAAGTAAAGCGATTTCGGCCACGCCCTAAACACACCCCCTTTCCCCCTCCCCCCACACACACACATACACACACACACACACACACACACAGTTGAATTCCTTGTCCAGCTGGAGATTGAACAACACGCAACACGCACAATTGGATGTGGTGTACTTTAATCGTGCTGCCAAAGTGGGTAGCGAAGCAATGATGGAACTCCTGCAGACAATGCATCCGCCAGGATCACCGACAAATATTACAGTATTGACACAGGGACCATTCGAGTCGCATACCCGCACCCTGACGCAAAAGCAGCAAATGATCAAATCGGTTTGGCTAACCGAACTCGAGCCGGGCACCATATTCATTGAGCACTCGAATTGGTTGGATTTCGAGGGTTACCGTTTGCCCAAACCGATCTTTATAAATCTGGTACGTGATCCAGTCGATCGTGTCATCAGCTGGTATTACTATATACGCGGTGGCTATCGGAATGCCATTTTCCATCAACGATTTAAGGATGCGCCCGCCAAGCCGGAGAAATGGTTCAAAAAGAACTACAACGATTGTGTGCGTAATGCCGATCCGGAATGCCAATACATTCCGGAAACGATAAACGATAGCGTCGGTAATTTTAAGAGGCAATCGCTATTTTTTTGCGGCAACGAGCCAGAGTGTTTGCCCTTCAATACGCCGCGCGCTGTGCAATTGGCCAAAAGGAATGTGGAACGAGATTATGCGGTAGTTGGCAGTTGGGAGGATACAAATGTAACCTTAACCGTGCTCGAGGCGTATGTACCACGTTATTTTAAGGATGTCAAAAAGGTTTTTGCAAGTAGGTCCTACAATCTCCCCAACCCACGCCCGCCCCATACATACACACACACACACACACACACTTGAACACTTTGGATTTACACTACACACAATCTACACACATATTTGTTCTGTTCTGTTCTGTTGTCCTTGTGTCCGCTTGTGTCTCCGTGTAGTCCTGTGTTGGTTGACCTATTCCGTCCTATTCGTAGCTTGGCCGCGTTAAACAAATTCACTTGAATGTCACACGCTATGCTCGCCTCGATGTGGCCATATTCAATCGACCAACTCGTGTGGAAAGCGAACAGTTAATACCTCTAATCCACGAACTCTCCAAACTGAACGATGTGAATATAGTTCTCAATGGTCCCATACGCTCCATGAATCGCACGCGCACAGAAACCCAGCAAATGATTGAAGCCGACTGGGTGAGCGAACTGGAGAGGGGCACTCTCTATATGGTACATGCGCCTTGGTTCGATTTTACGGTCTTTGGCCAAAAGAAGCCCGTCTATCTATCAATGGTCAGGGATCCCATAGATCGCATTATCTACGACTATTACTCGCGACGTTCCCCCAAGCGTCGTGCCATCTATAGGCACATCTATCCGGGCAGACCACAGAAAACGGAAGCTTGGTATCGTCAGAGTTTCAATGAATGTGTGCGCAGTGGCAATCCGGAATGTCAATATTTGCCGGGATCAGTTAATGATTATGTTGAGGATTTTAAGAGGCAATCATTGTTCTTTTGTGGAAATCATATGAATTGCTTGTGAGTAGAAAAGTTTTTAGCCATATCTTGTCGGCCTTGTCTTGTCATCTTTTCGCATCTTCTTGCATCTTCTTCGTAGGCCCTTTAATTCTCCGTTTGCCGTGCAAATGGCCAAAATGAATGTGGAAAAGGAATACGCTGTGGTAGGCACTTGGGAGGAGAAAAATATCACTCTCACGGTCCTAGAGAAATATGTGCCAAAATATTTCAATCATGCGCGTTTCATATACAAATGTAGGTCAAACGAAAACCCAAAGTGTTCAAAGTGTTACCACTACATACATATATAGCCCCCCTTCATCGTTTACTTCTAATTTGAATCTCTATTTTGCAGTAAACAAGAATAGCATACAAAATCGGAATCGTAATAATCGTAAACCCAAAGTGGATGCCGATGTTAGAGAGATGGTTAGACGTAATTTCACCTATGAATATGAGTTCTATCATTTTTGTAAGCAACGTTTGTATAAACAATATTTGGCCCTGCAATTCGAAAATAATCTCAAGTGATCAGTGTGGTCAATATTTTGTGTGGCAAATAAATGGAGTTTAGCAAAGTGTTTGGTTTTTTTCTTTCTAATTTGTTGCTGTTTGAGAAGTCTACAGAGATGAAATAGGTGTAAAATTGCTCCCTAAGGTATGCAATAGATAGCTGAAAACGTAATCGTGAGCAATTTTTGCATCGGGACTCACTTTTTAGCTATCAAGCATGTGAAAATGTCTTCAGGGTTTATAAGAATGGCATTTTTCATAAACCATTGCATACTTTAGGGGGCAAAATTTCTAAATTGTTGCATTTGTGAAGTCTACAGAGATTAAATAGGTGTAACATTGCTCCCCAAGGTATGCAATAAATAGCTGAAAAGGCAATTGTAAGCAATTTCTGCATCGAGACTAGCTTTTTAGCTATCAAGCATGTGAAAATATCTTCAGGGTTAACAAGAGTGGCATTTTTCATAAACCATTGCATACTTTAGGAGGCAAATTTTCTTCGCCTTAGTAGTTGTTGGGTTTAGAGTGTCTGTTCGCCCCCTCTTTTAGCCCAAACAGAAAAGCCATCAAACACCAAGGATCAAGGATAAATTACTACAAAATGGTATCAAATGAAATTTTTAACCTTTTTTAAGATCTTTTCATGCTAAGCAATCTCTCTCTCTCTCTTTTTTTCTCTCAATTGAATCTAATTGAAACAGATGTCTTCATTAAATGTACGCGATCTCAATAACACACGCAAGGCCCAAATGGATTTGGTATTCTTTAATCGTGTACCCAAAGTGGGCAGTCAAACATTTATGGAACTCTTGCGACGTCTATCGGAGCGTAATAATTTTCAATTTCATCGTGATGCCGTCCAAAAGGTAGAGACCATACGTCTGGCCGAGGATCAGCAACAGGAGATGGCCGAAGTGATTAGCGAGCTGCCGGAACCGTCTGTCTTCATTAAGCACGTGTGCTTTACAAATTTCACCAAATTCAATTTACCAACTCCGATCTATTTGAATGTTGTACGCGATCCGGTGGAACGTGTGATCAGTTGGTTCTATTATGTGCGAGCTCCATGGTATTTTGTTGAGCGCAAAGCTGCCTTTCCCGATCTACCGCTGCCGCATCCGGGCTGGCTGAAAAAGGACTTTGAGACCTGCGTCTTGAGCGGCGATCAGGAGTGTACCTACACCCAGGGCGTAACCGTGGAGGGTATTGGCGATCATCGACGTCAGAGTTTGTTCTTCTGTGGCCATGACTACGAGTGCACGTGAGTGTTGCAAGGCAACAAATCGAATGCAAAACTCTTCATTACCCTTCCTTTTCTTCCCCCATTAGACCCTTCAATACGGTGGGAGCTCTGGAACGTGCCAAATTTGCCGTAGAACAACAATACGCCGTTGTGGGTGTCCTTGAGGATCTCAATACGACACTTTCGGTGCTGGAGAAATATGTGCCACGTTTCTTTGAGGGCGTGCGCAACATTTATGCAAGTGAGTCACTTAAACTGGCCGTCTGTCTGTCTGTCTGTCTGTGCATCTGTCAATAATTGCTTGGTTTTGAAACTATTTTAGCCCTAACAAGAAATTTTTTTTGTTGAAAAACCTTAAAAATGTTGTTAAAATTGTATCAAAGTTTAAGCTGCTGGGTGGGTTATAAATATGTTTAGCACTGTATATCCTTTTTCTGAGGGTATAACTACAGAACACTCAATGTGGATCTTAAGTGAAGGGTCAGGTTGAGGGAACTTAGCCGAAGTTATCCTTTTTTTTTAATATGTTTTTTCAATAATCTCTCTTTTCCTTTACAGCCAGTGCCGAATATCTAACAAAGATCAACAAAAACAATTTTAAGCCACCAGTCAGCGAACATGTCAAGGATATTGTGCGTAGAAATTTTACAAATGAAATTGAGTTCTATCAATTCTGTCGCCAGCGTTTGCATAAACAATATTTGGCCGCACATTTGCCTCAACGTATTATGAGTGGATCCTTAAATTAGATTAATCCCTATTAAACATCTCTATATATATATATATTTTTGTGTATTTGTTACCGCGATCGATCGAGAGACCCGTTAGTCATTTGGATAAAATATTTGTTTTGTTGTGTATATTTTTTTGCAAAAATTTTTTATCAAAAATAGATTTTCTAAATGTATAATGATGATAATTATGAAGATGATATTATGATGGAAAGAATATATATTTATATTTAATTTAGAATTTATGAAACGAACAAAACAAAAAAAAAAACGAAAAAAGAAATTCGAATTCGAATTGTGATGTCTTTAAGTGAATTGTTGAAATTTTTGTTTTAGTATTTTATATAGTTATTTAATTAAAAAAGAAACTTAGAAACTAAGCTCACAACAAATATATGATGTATAAAAAAAGAGAGAAAAACAAAAAATAATTTCGTATCTATTGAAGACGACAATTGAGGTATTCCTTTTTTTTTGTTTTTTGGTTTGTGTTTTCACATATGTATATTGAATAACTTTCGTGTGGTTATAAGAATAACAAAAATTATATGATAAAACGAATATGCAAAAGTTAAACAAAAGTTTTTGGTCTTCTTGCTGAACTTGGTTTGTCATTAGGCCAGGTGGAAAACTTTGTTGATTTTTGTTGATATCATATCTCGCACAATTTGGCATTTCTTACTAGAAAGGAAAGGATTTATGTGAGAGAGCTATTTTGTTTTTTGTATTTTTTTTTTTTTTTTTTTTGGGTTTAAGCTGCCACTTACCGTTTGTCTCCATAGAGGGCAAAAGACTCATCGGGCATCATAGATTGACCAGGAGCTGGTATCTCCTTTTGTACTTTTATTACATTGTCGTGGACATCCAAATCGGAGCATTCCTTGAGTCGTTGCGGTTGCCAGAGATAAACCGACATTGGATGCTCCTCAATCAACTTAAAAATATATTGATCATGCAATGCCAACCAGGCTTTGCCATTCTTGGCGCGCACTGCCTTCAACTCTGGACAAATATCTTGGACTAACATCTTCACAATTCGATCCATAGCCAATACTTTGGGGCTTTGATAGACGGCCAAATGAAGACGCCATCTGGCCACAAATAAATGATAGATGCGTTGAAAGTCTTCACAACGATATTCAATTTGCTGACCATCTGCTGAGATGCGTGAATTTAGAAATAATGAATCAAAATCCATTTCCTCTTCACTTAGAATGCCCAAACTTTTGTTGTCACGTCTGAGATAGTCCCATTTGTCGACATCCAAACCGTTGCGTCGATTATGGACAATATCAAAAATATAAGCATTTCCCAGCATGGGAAAGGCCAACATCTCCTTAGAGCCTAGAATCAAGGCCTTAATCAATTGTACGCCGCGACCAGCATCAAGCTCCCGCAATTTGATTAGCTCAGGACTCTTTGCATCGGCGAAGATGGAGTCGACACACTCAAGCGAATTGGATTCATGCTGTCAAGAACCAAAAACATGTAAACAGAAAGGCAGAACGGGATTAAATACCATTACACTTACATCAAATTCGCCCTCGCAAACACTTTCCCAGGTGTGCGAAAATGGGCCATGCCCTATATCATGAAGAAGGGCGGCTATTTCCACCGCATTGCGACACCACTTTGGCAATTTTGGCGCAAAGTGTTTGGAGTTATGCTCCAAGGCATTCAAATGAATCTTGGCGCTGTAATAGGTTCTGAAAAATGAAAACAAAAAAATTAGTCTTACTGATCTTCCTTCCGTCTGTCTCTTCAATTTCTTCTTACCCCAAACAATGATCGTAACGTTTGTGTTCGGCCACCGGACGTAATAAAGGTATTAAGCCCAATTGATTAACACTTTTCAAACGTTGAAATAATGGATGCCCCACTATCTCCTTTATATGCTCGGGCAGGCTTATTACACCATGAACATCATCCTCAATCTGGAACATCTGGAAAACAAAAAGAAAAAGAAAAAAAAAAGCATAAAAAAAAACACCAAAACCCAAAATTATGTTTACATCGAATTCAATTGAATTTTGAACTATTCGGGCTGAGTCCCGTTGACAAACTGTTCTAAGAGATCTAAGAGATTGCTCCAAGAAATCGACTTAGCGCTGGCCCTGGCAGCGTTTCCTATCGCCACTTTTGTGGACCTTGGATATCAATTTCCAAAGTGGCGTGGAGCTTCAAAAAAAAAAAGAATGACTCAAGTGCTTGGACTCATTAAATACTCACATTGTATGTCTAATTTCTCTGCACAAATGAGTTTCGTTTCGGTTTATATAGAAATATACATTTTCCCAAATGGAAAAAAATGTTGAGCTAAAGGAGAGCCCCAAAATTTTACTTTGAAGTTATTGCTCGTCTTTTATGAATCTCTCACTCGATTTGGAGCGAAAGACATGTTCTCCTATTTCAAATTTCTTTGTGCTACAACGTTAAGACTTTGAAATTTTATTCGTTAAAAACCAATAACAAAATAAAACTCGAATGGTATTTTGGGGCTTAAAAAATATATTTTTTAAGATGTTTTATGGTGAAGGTCATTATGGAAATAATGGTTAAACTGCAATTGCAAATAAAGTTTTTTGTTAATAAATTGATAGAAACAAAGTTCAAATTTATATACATACATATGTACATATGTGAAGAGTTTTTGGCTTAGTTTTTATTTCTTTTGTTTTATGTTAATATTTTCTTTTAAATATAACCCCATACTTTCTATTGAATAAAAAAAAAATTAAGAAAATATTGATATCTAAAATAACAACCTATTAATATAGAAAGTCAAAAAAAGGTAATTTAAATGGCATTAAATAATTAAATGAATAAAAGTAAATTTTTGGATAATTCATAAAAGTAATGAAATATAAATGTATTTGAAGACAATAATTGCGAAACATTGTGAAATTCAATAGCCTTATGCACATACATATGTACATAACTCCCGATTAATATATGTATGTATGTATGTATGCACATACATATGTATATTTTCCTTATCTACATCTAATTGATGAATTAGTCATTTTTTAGTCAAGGCCAATATCTAGGGCCCAAGGGTAGGAGTCAGATAATATAATAGTACAATTTGCGGCAATTAACAATAGTTTGTAACAATATCGATTGTCTACTATCGATAATAGTGTTGCAAAAATAATAGATACCGATGCCAATACCATCTGTGGACTGTTATAACTATCGATTGTGGCCACCACCACTAATTGTAAACGACAGTGCAAAGAAGTTTCCCGCCTTTTTTTGCAATTTTTTACAAACGTTTTACTATGTGAATCAAAGCCTCGTCCTTTATACTCTTAGACCTAATCAAAGGGATAAAGTATATTCTCAAGAGCCGCAGTTAAAGAAATTACAAGAAAACTTAAATGTATTATGATACACAATTAGAAAAATATATATATTATATATGTATATGCATACATATGTAGATTATGAATGCATTTTTTCCTTTTTTTTCTTTTCACCTTTGTTCAAGTTTAAAAATAAAATTCCGTTCCGTTGGAACTATCTAAATACAAATTTTATGCACTATATATATATATATATATGTATATATATATTTATATATTACTTTTCCTGTTGTCCTGTTTGTTATATATTTTTTTTTCAAAATATTTGTCACCTTTTCACTTTAGGATTGATTAAGATGTTCTTCACACGTCTGCAAGATTGCAACTAATTGCAAGAATCGTCTATCTTAGCTTTATATTAAATTCTACTTAATACATTTCTCGGATAATCTACTAAGAGCGAGTCAACCAATAGAAAGAGTTATCGATGCGGGTGGGTACCTTTCTCTTTGATACCTTTCTCACTGATAAGTTGTACTATTAAAATACGCTTTTGCAACATGTTGGAGAACGTGCCACTAATGGAAAGCTTATTAAAAATCCCTATTGCCTTCATATTATTTATTTTATTGATTGAATCTATGGTATTCCATTTTGATAGAAGCTTTGCTCTCACTGCAAGTTTTAAATCCTATTTCTTACTTTTTGCTATTGTTTTTTGTTGTTATAAGCTTTACTCTCATTGCAAAAGACAAATTTTGAAGGTTTTTTATACCATGCGATTTGGTTTAGTAAGCAAAGAGAAAATGGGTTTCAAACATTTAATTTATAGCAAAACGCAACGTTATTCAAAAAGTGTTGCATACTTTTGGGGATGCAACGCTTTTCTAACTATAAACCGCCGTTATATTTTAAACACTTGGCGCACGAGAGGAAAAGAGACAGAAGGAGAGTCGCCCCCGCCCCCCTAAAGTCACATGCTTTGAATCATTTGTGTGAAGGGGAAACATTATTAAATTTCACTACTAATACTAATTGCAGGGTATTTCAAAAACAGATTTATTGAGAAAGTAGTTCTGTGAAGAAAACATTCAACAATGAAAGGAAAACAATTCGAAATTTTTTTAATCGAATAGCCCCAAGTAACCTAGGTAACTTCTGCCCTAACAGGAACTCTAGAAATTAATGTATGTACTGCAAGAAAATTGTTTGAATGCATAAGTACTTAGAATATACATTAACATTTTAGATTACGGGTAGAAATCCAAATGTAAAGTAAATAAAGTTAACTAAGGGTGTTCCCCATTCGCTAAGTTTCTACACATTTGGAAAATGCATTCAGTAAATAGAAACACAAACCTTGCAGGTGGCTTTTGTGTAGCAAGTGAGACATTGATTTAATTTATCGCAACATATTACTTACTGAACTTGAGCTGGTGGTATTGGCGACATCTTTGGCTGGCTGCTGGCGCAGTAGAAGCGTTTGGGGCTCATGGTGGCTTAGGGGAATCTGACTATTTCCACCGCTTTTGAGACATACTGAAAGAGAAAATTTGCAAAAGCTTTAAAAAGTGATCTCACAAATCAATTATAAGTTTAACTTATCCTTTGTTTTGAGCATGCCAATGGGGCCTGCCAATTGGGGTCAGCACAACTTGGCAATGGCAATTTTTAATAAATAAAAAAAAAACACACACACAAAAACTCACATTCGGCCATTCTTGAGAATGTTATTTCGTTGCCGCCTAAAAGAATGGCACGCCCACTACGCAAGCACAAGCACGCCTGCAACAACAACAGCGACGTTTTGAAATAATTGATTTAATTGTTTGGGAGCAATAAGAACTGCAATGTTTACAAATTGACAACAAAAAAAAATAAGCTACATATGTTAATATCTGCAGAGTTGCTAGGCAACGGAAAATTACCAGGGCTGAGCAATACTATCGAACAAACGATTCGATGAGCGTAAGCGTTATCGGCGGTAAATGTATCGATTTTAAATTTGACTTTACAAAATTTTTTCTCAGCACAGACACACACACCCACACGCCCACGTATCTAAATCAATGAATGAAACTAATTACATAACAGGTGAGACCGCTACACCTGCGACAATAAATTACAGCTTATTCAATCCGCTACAACACACTAAACGAAGCCGCTTTAAAGCAAATTTTTATCTATCTATTCATTGTATACATTGTGTACATATGGCAAGTGGAATACACATATATGTAGATACGCCGCATTTATGGTCATAAATGAGTTGAAAATGATTTTCCAGAGAACGCGCCGTCGCAAACGTAAAATGAAAGCGACAGTTGTAACACAGCGGCCAGCTGACTGAAAGTGGAACAACGCTTAAGAGAGAAATCATTTTTAAGCGCAGAGAAGAGCAAAATTTAAACAAACACACATAGGAGACAAGCCAGAGAAAAAAGTTATAAATTTAGCATATAGTTTGAATGTATGTAACACACACGCACACACAAACAGTGTATCTATGTATGCACAGGTAAGCAATATTGTACAAATGCATTAACATTATTAGCCATAAAGTCAATCCAGTTCAGCAAATAACTGTATATAAGATATCAAAAAACAAAGTTCAACTCGACCAAAGGTCAGATAAGAACAACAATGTTGTTAAACAAAATCTGCAAAAATCCAAATAAACTATCTAAACGTTGTGCAAACAATTTTCGGCGCTTACAAAAATATAAACAATGAATCCTAATCGGAATGTAGGGCACAATGCCGGTTTACAGCAATCGAAAGTGAGGTGAAAGAAAGAGAGTGAATGTGAGTGCGAGTGCCAGTGAGAGCAAAGGGAAAGAGGGCAAAGCGGGCACAAACAGTGGGGCAAATATGCAAAAAAGAGGACACATCTCATTTCAATTGTTATAAAACTTCAATTATCCAAATCGCAGTTAACTAGATTTTCTAATGCAACCTTAGTATATAATCTAAATCTTTCTACAAAAAAATTTTGTTAACCAATAATTAAAGAGTTCTCTTTATGACCAATAATTAAAGAAAATTTAGCTTCTTAATTTTGCACCTCCAGACAGCCTAAATTCTATGTTAAATTTGAATAGAACAAGTAATAGAATTATTAGAATTTTGGATTTTTCAAATTTCATATTACCCGGATTGGGTCTGCACTTAATTGTTTTCGTTAATTGAACTATTAACTTACTTGATTTCGCAATTAGGGTTCTTAGAGAAATTGTTAAGAGAGTATTAAATGTAAGATCTTTAGGAGTTAGCTTTACACATTTATTGTAGATATATGTATGGACATAAATTCTTTGTTTTTTTTTTTATTATGTTTTTGTGTTTTGATATCTACAATTGTCCCACTGCTCAATAGTTAAATAATTTAGCCCTAACCCCCTTTCATGCTTTTTTCACCCCCTCTCTTTGGTACGCCAAATCTCTGGCTCCACAACCACCCAAAACAAAAGACACCCGCTAAGAGGCAGAGAGGGAGAGACACCGACAAACAGAGAGAGGGAGAAAGAGAGAGAGAGAGAGCGCAAAAGAACTTGGGAAAATTTGCCGACTTTTTTACCTCAGTTGCCACACGACAGGACAGCCAAACGGGCGACCCGACGACGACGACAACTACGACAAACCAGTTTCAATACAAATGGAATTGAAGTTATCAAATTTTGGATAAAATTAGTTAAACTAATTGCACATTGATAGAGAAAGAGAGAGAGACAGATAGAGAGGGGAGACCCTCTGCCCACTATTTTATGCTCTTTTGCAAAAAAAATAAAACAAGAACAACAGCGACAACAATATAACAACAACAACGACAACATTCTCATCTCGCTTGTAGTATATTGTGTGTGTTTTTTTTTTTTTTTTGTCTGTGTATCTGAATGTTCGGTGTGCGGTGCTTTGGCTCTGCTCTGCTCTGCTGCTCTGCTGTGTGCTGTGCTGTGCTGTGCTGTGCTGTGCTGTGCGACCTTGCAATGCCCTCCAAGTGTATTTGAGGTTTTCTGTAGTATCTGAGTAAACGAAACGCTGTTTGCATCGGAACAAATTATCCTCCTCCAAGTCGAGCCAAGCAGTCAGCCACTCTGAGCACTCTCACATGTGACCAGACTCACTCCAAGATGAGATGAACAACAGCAGCAGCAGCAGCTAGCGGGCTATCAAAAACAACAAAAAAAAAAAACAAAAAAATAATAATAATAATGTTTAAAAATAAATAATTAAAAAAAAATTAAAATATACACCAAAAATTTAAATGAAATTCAATTAAAAAATTCAAATTGAAACGTCGTCGTTTTTGGGTGCGTTTCGCGTGGGCGTTTGTGTGTGTGTGTGTGTGCCTTTGTGTGCTACTTCCTAGCAAAAGAAAAGGTGAAAAAAAAGTAACGGAAAACAACAAAAAAAAAATGTGTAACGAACTGAAGTTAAGGAGAATTGAAAAAGAAATACAAAAAGTGTTACATATATCTTCTACTCTAGGCGAAAACTAGGTGAAAAGTGCGTGCAAAAAGACGAAAAAGCAAAAGCAGAAGAAGGAGAGCAAGAAAGTGAAAGTAACCTACTAACAGTGACCTTTTGCCACCACCACCCACCGGGTCAAATTTGTTGTTGTTTTTGGTGTGTGTGTGTGTGTGCGTGTGTTTATTTTTTTTTTTTAATTTTTTCTTCTGGTTCTTGTTATTGTTCTCAGTTAATTCCTCTGCCTTAAATAACGGTAGCAAGGCACGCACATTATGTGTGCCGTTTCTATATATTTCTGTGTATATAAAAATATTCAAAAATTTATGTGGCGTTTTTGACAAGCAATTACCTTAAAAAAAAAAACACAAAACTAAAAACAAACAAACAAATATATATATATTAATATATATATATATATATATACACTTCGTATCAGGTTAGTAAAATGTTGTAACTGTTTTTTTTTTCTGTATAAACGAATTTGGTGTTTGCCCTATATACCTTAGATATGTACATATGTATATAGGGCAAGTGTGACAAAATTCAAAATTTTTGTGTGCTTTTTTTTTTGTCCAATTTGATGATCACCTGATCTAAAAATGTAAAGTCATTTATATATATTTTTGGCATTAAAATTGTTGTTGTTCTTGTTGTTTTTGTTGATGCATCGAAATGTTGTAGGTGGCGGTAAATCTTTTGCAATATATTTAAGCCAATGTCTTCCATTTACCTTAATGATAATGAATAGGCAAATACATATCAAAAAGCTAAATACATATACAAATACAAAGCCAGAAGAAATTCAAAACATATTAAAAAAATATTCCATTTTTTTTTATTTATACAATCAAAAATAAAGTATGTAATTTAATGTGTGTTTTAGTTATCCTGTAATTAGATTTCATTGAAAGATGAAAATTGAGATTAATTTACTTTTTTTTTCGGATGAAAAACAAAAAATTTGAGAAATAGGAAAAATTCAATTACTAAATTACAATTAACTAATTCGAACTTTAAGCAAATAAATATAAATTGTTTAGAGAAAATTCTTTTGTTTTGAAGTTAACTTACTAAATTTAGCTTTACTTCTTAATAAGATATTTGGAAAAGTGAAGGCAACAAAGTGAGATACTTGCCCAAATATGTGGTCTAAAGTTGCTTTTAAGGAGTTTCCCAGGGTCAGTAATCTCACCGTTTCTCCTCCTTAATGCGGCCCTGAAAATTGCCAGCTTTTGCTATGCTTGTCTTACTTATAAACATGAAAACATAAAAGTCTTAATGAAACATGTTCATAATTAGTTTCCAATTAGTTAATTAATTTGCTAATTTAGTAGTTATTTAGTTGCTTCTAAAAAGAAAACTTTAAGTGCTAAAACAGACCACAGACAGGCGTATTTCCCAGTTCACATAACAATATTAACTTGATTTAAACAATAAACTGTTCAGTGGCTTATAAAACAAAAACTTTTTAGGCACAAAACAATTCATTTTAGAAGAAGATTTTTTTATATGACTTACATAACATTATGGAACAAACATTATTTTATGTTTATGTAAAATGTTTTCTACTTGTTTTTTTTTAAGAAACGCAGAGAAGAACACTAAAGAGTAGAGTCTTCCTTCTCCGTCTATGTTTCTCAAAGTAAATAAGAAACTTGAGGATCTCACTTGAATTTTTGAGAAACGCAGAGAAGAGTACTCAAATTTTTGCTTAATTTACACAACAATTTAGTCATTTTGAGTAATGATTAGGTGAGTCTTCTCTCCCCTACGATTATCAAAACTTATAGTTAATTCAAGCTTAGGATATTAATATTCTCCTTACTAAGTTTCATTCATGAATAACTTTTAAGAACTAACTTTCTCTTAATTGTAGTTAGAGCTTGATTTTCTCTGAGTTAACTTGTTCCTTCTTCTTTCTCACTTATCGCATATTGCTAACCATAAGTAATATTCCATAAATTTGTGGTTTATATAGTACATACGATCTCTCTACGATTTTTTTAGTCCCGACAAGTGACGCTCACGCAAATTTTTCTACAAGCGACAACAGCTGGCAAGCTGACTGACTGTGTTTTTTTAAAAATAAAACAAAATGTAGTCACATTATAAATCCTAAATATTTATTTATATCAATTTTCCCAAAAAAAAAAAAACCCAAACGGGGGCCGACACTTTTCCCCCCTATCATCCAGGCCACCCCGTTTACCAACCAAGCCAATCAATCAATATACATATTGAGCTTGACTTACAGATGATATGTACATATATATATATTTGTATTTAGGTATCTAAAGGCGGCTTTTGTTGTTTGTTGTTGTTGTTGTTTTTTGGGCATCGCGTCACGCAGGCTAATTTTCTATCTAATAGATACGCCGTAAGAGTAAAAGTGTGCGTGCGTGTGTGTTGGTGTGGGTGGTTCTTTTTCGGATAGCGCGTGTATTTATTTATTTTTTTTTTTTTTTATATATTTCTATGACATTGCTACCCAGCGAAATGTCAAAAGCAGACACAAAGCTACAACAAATAAAACAAAAATAAAAGAAAAGAAAAAAAAAACTAAAATACTAATGTTGAAAAAATGGCTTGCGACGTTTTGAAGTTAAACATGAAATAATTTCCATTTTCAAATATAAACTATGGAATTGTATTGGTCTTATGATTTTCGCTTTAAAGGTCACATAGTAAGACTCCACAGGGCCTGTGGGGATGGGGAAGAGGTGTAAAAGAAAACACAATTAGTTCATCTCAAATCTCTTTTCTTATCTTAAACTTCAAATGTTTTTAAAAAACTTCTATTCATTTGCTTTGACATAGTTTGCACTATGTATAAAGTGAAGTGTTGTAAAACGACATCAAAGACGAAATTAGTGTTGTAAAACGGCATTGAAGTCCAAATTAATATTGCAAAGCAACATCAAAAACGAAACTAGTGTTATAAAACATCAAACCCGAATTAAGTTTCGCAAAACAATATTAAAGCGAAAATTAGTGTTGCAAAATAGCGTCAAAGCTAAAATTTGTGTCAATGCAATAAGCAACGGCCGATCTTTCCGCTATCAAAGCCCAAAAATATAGTTCTGCTCATTCGTTTTCAGTCCCTGACAACTATTACTGTCTTTCCCACACTTATACTTAATTCTCATAGGCATTGTATAGATATTTTTGTGGTTTTTGTCCAATTTTTTCAACGTTATAGCGGTACGATAATGGGGCTTAACTACAAAGTTACAGAAAGGCAAACCAATTGAATGACTTAGTCAATTGGATTAAAAAAGCAGACTATTTTCGAAAAATCCAGCCCTGTATCTACCTCGCATTACACTAAAAGGATATCAGAATAAAAAAACGACATTTGTATGCAGTTCTCTGCATTATAGAAATTGTTTTTCCAACTACTAAAGACCATTATTCACATATAGAACAAACATTTGACACTATTGACGCACATTGAACGAATTATCTGTGTGTGTACCCAATTCACCTAATCAGCAATTTATCGAAAGTCTAATGAAGAAATTGGCTAACACGAAATTAATTTGTCAAGTTGTCAAACAATTCGAATTTCATTCATATTTTTATACTTTTTATTTTGCTAATTTTTTGGAATGATACTTGGGGAAGTTAAAATTAGACAGACTGAAGGTCGGTCAGTCGGTCTGTCTGTCTATCTGTCAGTTAGCCAATTTTGATGTACGTTTGCTGTCGATTGTCATTGACTTCCTGAACTTGGCAAGTTTTGGCATCAGTTAACAAAAAAAATGCTTGATTATTTTGACAGAAATTGAGCCTAATGAAAGAACAACGACGGGAGCATGGAGGGAAAGTCTTTTAGAAATCTTAGAAGAAAGTCAGTGGAAGTTATAGATCAATGGGCAATGTAGGCAATAAAAAGACCTTTAGAAGAAGAATTTATTTTGCTTTTCATCTTCAATTATCATTAAATTTTTCATATTTGCAATCTGCTTTGTACTTTATTGAAATGAGATTCGTATAAGTGGATAAGCCCACGTGGGGGAAAAGGGGTGCAAAGAACGAAGGAAGAACGAAAGGAGAAAGAGAAGGAAGGAAGCGAAAGAAAGCGGTTTAAGAAGTTAAAGATTTTTGGAACTAAAGGAATGCAGGAGCACAGCTAACTCAAAAGAATATCTTGACAGGAATGGGATAAAGGCAGCCAGCTGCCCCTTCTCTAACTTACTCAATCGATCTGCCGCCCCCGTTGCCCGTTTCAAATACTTCATTAGGTGAAAACATTCGATCTGCTAACAATAAATTGTTTTACATTGCCAAATGATTCATTTAGCGTTTTGAATGTTGTAATCTAATCTAAGTTAATCTATAATAAGCTGAATTTGTTATGGAGGGTCATACACTAAAACGAAAAAAAAAAAAAAAAAATGTCAAATGGGAGAAAGTTGATTTATGAAAGTATCAAGGTTAATTCTGACTTTAAAAAAAGAATATGTTATATAGATAAAGAGAGAATATTTCTGAAGATCAGGCTCCTCTTAGAGCCCTTCCCTCTCTATGCCACTTCCATGAGTAACCTTTTAGATAAATGCATTTGATTTGTGTTATTTGCAACAAATTTTGTTTTATTATAGAAATACATCCGGAATATTGTTAAGGTATTTCTTTGACCGATTTCATGGCTGTATGTGTGTGTGTGTGTGGCATAGCTACTTGTTAGGTCATTTTCAGTAGCAACAGAAACAGAAGTACGAGCTAAGTTAGATTAAGATTGACGACGACGACGACGGAGACGACGCCGTTGCCGCCGCCGATCACGAGAATCGAGAATCGAGATGCGAATGCGACTGCCTGGCGACGCGTCGCAACGTCAACGTCAGCAGCAGCTGCAGTTACCTTTCGGGATGCGCTAAAAGATTACACACAGAGACAGAGACAGAGACAGAGACACAGAGACCCACAGAAGCTGCCGCTGCCTGCTGCCTGCTGCCTGTAATTTGCGTTTTTGGTACTGCTGTTCGCTGCTGTTCGATTTCGTTTCGTTTTTTGCCTTCTTATCAATGCCAAAAAAGACAAAATAAAAACAGAAACACAGAAGAAAAAAAGTAAAGAAAACAAAAAAAAAAACAACAAAAAAAAAATAATGCCACTTTCAGTGTATTTTTGCCACCGTGACGCTGCAGACGTGGTGCAGTCCATAAACGACAACGAGCCGTATACGGATAAACTTTAGTCGCAGGCAGAAAGTAACACGGAAAAAAAATATATACATACATATATTCAAATCGGCGGACAAACAAAAATCCTAACCACACCAAACAGTGTAAGTGCAAAGTAAGAGACAGAAGGAGCAAGAGAGATGCAAAAAGACAGCGAGAGAGAGAGAGAGAAAGAGAGGGAAAGATCGATCGAGATCAAGTGTAAGCGGCGGGGTCGAGTCATTAGCAAAATGATTCCACGATGAGCTAAAAATAAAATTATCAATAGACATCTCTAATCGAAATTACTCCACGGCATGATTAAGTGCATCGCCTTCGCTGCCACAGAACCACCCACTTACGTGCCAAGAATCACGTGTAGATCAGCTTGAAAAACCGGTCGATTTGCAATATGCGTTAGCTCATCCAAATTACGCATCCAAATACCTCATGGAAAGTGTAACAGTGTGACCAAACTTGTTGAAAGCTACTACGGAAGGATAATTCGACACTGCTTAAAAATTCTTTGACTCGAACTTAAGCACTGACTACCTAAGTCCTTGTTAGTCTGAATTCTAATGTTCTAAGCCATTTGGGTTTCATTTAGTTACAATTCTCAACTAGTTTTAACATTGAAGTTGTGGTAGGCCTTGTCTAACTCAATTCCTTCGTATTTAGTTGTGATTCTTAACTAGGTTTAGCATTGAAAGCGTAATGTGAAAACAGTTTTTGGTATTCCAAGCGATGTCTAGCATTTTTCGTTTTATTTTAATTGCAATTCCCCACTAGTTTTAGCACTGAAATTGTGGTAGGGCCTCAGCTTAACTCTAACCCAATTCCCTCTCATTTAGTTGCAATTCTTAGCTGGTTTTAGCGTTGAAAGTATAATATGAGAACAGCTTTTGGTATACTAAGCTTTGTTTAACTTCTTTTGCTTCATTTTGTTGTGATTCTCAACTCGTTTTAGCATATTTATTAAGATAGGGCCACAGAAAAATCTGCTGATGATAGTACTCCGTAGTTTTGTGATTCTTCTTGAGTAGTTACGATCTAATATTAATTATTTTCTCTCAAAATTTCACAATTTTTAACCAATGTGCACGCATTATTTATTGTGGCGCCTACAAAACTAAAAAAAAAACAAATGAAAATTCTTGTGGTTTAGAAGAATAAATATAATAAAAAACGAAAAAAAAAAAGAAAAAAGTTGATGCAATAATTTAGCTCTCTTTCTGTTGCTTGATTTAGTTGAGATATGAACATATATATATATATATATATATATATAGGTTTTACCTATTGCAATATAAGAATTTGCCTTCAACAGTTTTGATTTGGATTGCGTCTGCTCACTTTAATGTCAATTGAATGTACATTTTTTTTTTTGACTCTTAAGTACTGTGACACCCATTTGGAACAATTTAATTCAATTAAGGAATTATGTCTCTCTCATGTACGCACAAATGTCTTATATATACTTATGTCTTATATATTATATACTTTATATATATTGGGGTTATATGTATGTACATACATATATTTCTTTTTTCAAGAGTCTTTGCCATAGGAAGGAAGAAGTCTGCTTTTGCTGTTGCTGCTGCAAAAATGAAATGAAAGAAAGTGAAATTTGTACTATTAAAAAACATATGTTTATGTGTGTGTGCGTGTGTGTGTGTGTGTGTGCGCGCTGTGTGAATTTTCCAAACTTATTTTTAGAATTTATATGTTCCCTAACATTTTGCACTTTGAGGGCTCATCCAAATGACTAATGCAATAAATTTGAGATCTTTGAATAGTAATTTGAACTGGAAAATCAAGAATGGCATTTAAAAGCATTCATTTTGGTCTTGCCCTAAGCCTAAGACTCAGCCTCAGCCTCTTTCTCTCCCTATCTCTATGCCTATCTCTCTTTCTTTCGCTTTAGTTCTTTTCACTTTTCTTTCTCTCAACGTCATCTGTCTGGCCTGAAACGCAATTAATCACTTGGCCTTAAGCCAGATGAAAATTTTTGTGTATAAGTAGAAATATGAAGATACATATATCTACACCTATATATATATATATATATATATATATATTCATACGTAGGGTATGTATTATAGATTGCTGTGAAATCTCTCTCCAAAAAGGTTCAATTTGACCTCTTTAATCACTTGATTGTCAGATGATTTGGGTGTATTCTTTTCTATTGCTCTTTAATTAAATTTCCTGTTTGTTCTGCCAAAAATCAAAACAAAATAAAAAAGAAATGCCGTTTTCGTAAAAGTTCAAGGCCAAATTTACTTCGTTACGATTGGCGAAAAATTATTCGTATACAAATTATATATGTATTAATTCACCAATCGCCTTACCTCTAAATCTATAGTGGGCGTGGCCCTCATCACCTCAGAGAATCAAACACAAAAAAAAAAACTTTGCCAAAAAACCAAAACAAAACAAAACGGGCAAAAAGAAAATTAAACAACCAAAAGTCGAAGCAACACAAAATTCGAGTAAACAAGAATATTAAAAAAAATTAATAATAACTAATCTAATTCTCAATTGCCACTTAAGTTTAAGTATTTTTTTTTTTTTTGAGGGAACAAAAATTTTATTGAAATCTCAGTTCTCTTTGAAAACAGTTTGGATTCGATACATAATCTTTGTGTCTCTTTATTTTGCAGATATTTCGCTCTATTGCCAAGTGTAACGTAAATGAACGATCCCGGCGATATACCATTGACACAGACAAGTAATACGCCGCCGGATCCGGACAACCGGCCGCCCTGCAGCATTATATCCATAATACCGACAATAGGGATGTCCTCATGCCGTGGACGTGCCGAGGCATTTGCGCGGAGTTTGTCCTCCAAGTTGCGCACCTTGGGATCACAGGTGAGACAAAAGCGAAAAACCTGCGGCCCCTAAAGTATGCCAAGTAGACAGGAGTGAGACTCCGTTTTAAGGATTTCAAGAAATTGTCCATAACACATAAACACTTTTAGGTACAGAATGATCCAAAAATGCCATAAATGCATCTTTCAACTATCTATTGCATACTTTAAGGGGTGAATTTTCTCTCTGTTATTAGATTTTTACGATTTCTGTGCAACTTATAAACCTTTGAGAATAAGCTTTGCAACTAATGACTAAAAGCTTTTCAAATTGGTCAAAAAATCTATCTTGCAATCGTCTATAGCATACTTTAGGGGTTATAATGTTCACATTTTACTCAATTTTAAACCAGTTTTCTATAATTTATTAGCATTTGAGTACAATGTTTGCAATGAGGCCATGCTAAGGGTGCATTAAATGGATTTTTTTAATATTTATTGCATACTTTACGGGGCGAAATTCCTTAGAAAAAAGTTTATAAATTCCTAGATTAGATTTTAATTATATTGTTGTTTGTGTTTCTCATTTTAGAACAACGAGGTGGACGGCAGCGGAGGAGTCGGCGGCTCTGGTAGTGCTGAGGCAGAGCCCATTATAAATGGCAGCCTTGATCCCTCCTCGAACAACACTTGGGTGAATGCCCATGAGTCCGAACAAACTGTCACCGATTTGCAGCCATTGCGTCATGAGTCCGATTCGTTTTTCGACTTTGATTGTGAACTAGAATCGCCTGGCAGTCCGGTGGACGAATGTGAATATCTGCGGCTAATTGAAACCGCCTCGAATACACCGCACAATTCAACAGCCGAGTCGGGCTATGCCTGTGCCTCGGCGGCAAGCAGTCACAGCAGCAGCACCGATGGTCCTTATTTTGATGCAGCTAGCGGAGGAGGAGGAGGAGGCGCCGCCGCCGGTGGAAATGGTGTGGTAAACGATCTTGTTATGGTGACAACAACACAGCCTCAGAGTCAGTTGAATGGCCTAATGAACGGCAGCAATGGCGGTGAGAAAGAGCGCTTGGATGATGTGGGCCAAGTCGAGGAGAAATCGCTCGAGGATGAGTCGCTGCTTCAGGCCCAAATACTCAGTGAACTGCATCAGCAAAGTAATAATGTGACGAATGATATATCCGAATTGACGGCTATTGAAGAGCGTCTAAATAATGGACATCATCATCATCATCATCATCATCCTCAACATCATCATCAACAACCAGAAGCCAAAGACGACAAAACAGTACCTGCAACTGAACCTCCTACAGAAACAGAAAAAGAAACGGAAACGAAAACGGAAACAGAAAGCAAAACCGTAACAGAATCCGAAACCGAAATAGTTCTTCAATCCTCGCCAGATATATCCCCAGACAGCGGTCTCGATGAGACAGACAAAGAGAAATCCAGAGAGTCTCCAACCAAGACAATAACAGATGGCCTCACCAGGCCACTCTGTGTTGATGTGGAAATTGCCCAGCTAGAGCAGGCCAAACAAGATGTGGCTGATGTACCCACCACCACCACCACCAACCAGAAATCCACCGATAATCATAGCCACATGGATACAACAGACGATGAAGATGATTGCCGGCCGCAGCGTGTGCGACGCTGTTCATCTTTGAAGACAGGCAAGACACCACCCGGAACGCCTGGACGCAAAAAGATTGTACGCTTTGCTGATGTCTTGGGTCTCGATTTGGCCGATGTGAAAACTTTCCTAGACGAAATACCCACCATACCCAAATCGGCATTCGAGGATCTCGAAATATTGGAAGCTGAACCACCACTGCAACTGCTGATGGGACCCAAGCCGGATAGGCTATTGATGCCACTGTTCCAGCAGCCGGGCGGTCTGCCCACATTCCTTGATGCAGTGCGCGAGAAGCAAGTATCCCTCGAGAATGCCGCCGTCACGGATAATATCAATCAGACAATCTCGGGTTCGGTGCGTGTACGTAATCTGGATTTCCACAAATCGGTGCACATACGTTACTCGCTGGACGGTTGGCGTAGCTATGCCGATCTTCAGGCCAATTATGTTGAGAACTCTTGCGATGGATTCTCTGATAAATTCACTTTCGTTCTGTTCGGCAACTCGTTGCATGTGGGTCAACGCTTGGAATTCGCTGTTAGATTTCAGTGCAAGGGTCAACAGTTTTGGGATAATAACTATGGCGCCAACTACTGCTTCCAATGCTTGCCAAGCTCAACCAATACAAGCAATAGCTCGACACACAACAACAACAACAACAGCAGCAGCAGCAACAACAACTCAAACGGCAGCTCAAACTCAAACTCCTCGATCTGCACTGTGACAACGTCCGCGTCAGTGGCGAATGGTGCCGTATCGAATAGCTCTCATGCGAGCAGTTTGGTCGGTCTGCTAAGCCCCACGGCTGGCGATGCCTGGTGCAGTTCGTTCTACTAGAATATATGTATAAGTAGAGGAAGAAGCCAAATAAAGAGCAAGGCAGAGCAGAGCAGAGCAAGGACTCCCATGGAGGCAGTAGTATGCGCAAGGCAAGGCCTAGTTTTTTCCCCAAAAAAAAAAAAAAAAAAAAAAAAAAAACAAAAAGAAAACCAAAAAAACTCTCCCAAAAATAAGAGAAACATGGGCAAAGAACAAAAAAAAAACAGAAAGAAAAGAAAAAAAAAGAAAAAACATTTTTTTTTTTTTTCTATTTTTATAGAATAGAATTGAGCCGCCGGCATGAGAGAAAGGACAAGAAGGAGAAAAATGCGAAACCAAATTCAATGAAAAGAAAGCAAAAGAAAGGTGTGCGATCAAAATTTCAAAAGCAAATGAATCCCAAAGATAGTTCTTTAACTTATTTTAAAAGGAGGGAAAGTGATAACAAAAAAAAAAAAAAACCAAACCAAACGACGTTTTGAGCAATTTGATTTAATGTGTCGATTTCTAAATTTCTAAACTAGTTTGATCTATTTAGTTTGAGAGATTTGAGGTCTTTTGTTGTTGTTTTATTATTTAGTTTTCTTAATTTTTTTTTATTTTTATTTCGAGACAAACAGAGAGAGAGAGAGAGAGAGTTATGGGCTTATAAAGAATTTTCAATTTCTTTTTATTTTTCTTTCAAAAAGCAAACAATATTTCTATATATCTTCTAGTCAAATCAAGTTAAACCTTTAAAGACAATAGCCAAGCCAATATTCCACCAGTCCCTTCCCTGACCGCCCCCACCCTCCCTTAGCCAGTATATCTCCTTGTTTATCCACTTTTTTTGTTGCGTTTTTTTTTTCTTTTGTGTGTGCGTGTTGTCTGTTTTTTTTTTTTTTTTTTTTGATGACATAAATATATATAAATTTTATAAAATAAACAAATATATTTTTAATAATAAATTTGATTTAATTTTTTTATGGTTTATGTTTTTTTTTTCGCCCCTTCCCCCCCGTTATTCGTTTAATTGGAAGAACACCAAGTGAAACGAAAGTTATCACCAGAATGAAAGAGAATTAACCACATGAAAAGGATTGAAAAGATAAAAACCACATGCAACTACATATATCTAATTACAATACTTTTGTGTGTGTGTGTGTAGATTACTACTACTACTACTACTATACAGAATATATATCAGGGAGGAAAGTTAATAAGAGAAAACCCAAGAGAAAAGGCAAAGGCAAACGCAAACGCTAAAACGTAGCTACCTCATTAATACAAATTAAAAAAACAAAAAAAAACAATTGTTGTATTGCATAGCAAAGAAAAAACAAAACAAAAAACTAAAACCGTGTAAAACAGAAAAAAAAAACACAGAACAAACACAAAATACTACCTAATAAAAAAAACTTTTAAAGTTAAAAATAAAAGTTGATACAAAACGAAATTTTACATTTTCCATTTGAATAACGAACGACGTAAGTATACCGCTTTGAAATAGAAAATTCATTTATCAAAGACAAAGACTAACCCAGAGGAACGAGCCATTTTTGGCCCAATCACAGTCTGCAATCGTTGAAGAACTTTAATAACTGACTATTTTGTGAAAATCAAACATCTCAGCGGGCGCTAGGAACTAATATTTAATTCCATAATGAAATGTATTCCCATTAATCAACTAATTTCGGCGAGAATGCCACAGGAAACAAATAAGATTTTCTATATACTTCTGCCCAGTGAACGAAATGATTGATTTTAGAGGATTAAAAAAAGAGTTTAAAACAAGTCAAACCAAGCCCACTCATACCAACTGTAGATAAGTATAATAGTCTAATTAGAGCTTGCAATTTGATCTACTCAAAAACGTAATCCAAAAAAATCAAGCGCAATTGCTTTCTCTCTCTGAGGAAAAGTGGGCTTCGGTTAGTTTTGAGTTTCTGTTTTCTGTCAGGTGAGATATTTGTGTGACCCTTATCATTGAGAGGAATAGTATTGAAGTTTGCACTATTAGACTTATACAGTGAGCAAAAGGTATTTTGGCAAAAGATCTTTTAGTGTTGCCATTGTAGAGCTTTATCCGACAGATCTAGCCTTTTTTATCTAGCCGAAAAAGAAAACAATTTGATTTGTTATTTGTAAGCGATTGTTGCCTTTGACATGGGCGTAGCCAATTATGAAGAGGGTTTTGCGCATCTGCGGAATGTGAAGAGCTAGCTAGACTTTTGTCCTATAATATAGAAAGCTTCCTATCAAGCCATTGCTCCTATGGATTCTATATGATATATAAGCCAATGCGATTTCAATCAAATTTGCATCTTTAAGTGTTGGTTAATCGGCTTAGACGACAATACCATTTTAAATCCATCGTTCCTATTTAAATTGACTAAGTTATGCCTTAAGGTAGGCAAAAGCGAACTCAAAGTCACACAAAGTTTCTACTCAAATAATCGTATCTGTAACTTAAATGATTACTATAGATTCTATACCAGTATCCTTAAAACACTGCTTTGCATAAACTTTTTTGGGATCCTTTGCTCTGATTACAATCTTCTCTATTCTAACCGCTTTTACTTTACCTAAAACCCCTTTTCTCTCTTTGTCCAAGTGGTCTGTGCCACACTTTGATCGGTTGGTTAGAAGGAGATCAGCTTTCTGCTTGGGCTGTTCTGGTTCTGTCCAATCCTTCAAAGGGAATGGGAACATTTCTACCTTTTCATGGCTATTGAACTTATTTTCTAACAAGTTTTAGTTTTTTTGATTAACTAAAATATCTCAATGAATATAGAGCAAAGTCCATTATAAATAGAATTATTGCAGTAAAGTTATTATAATTTTTGTTAGTTGATGACTTCGCCCCTTCCCTCTTGATTTCCTTTAGTGATTTGTCATGATTTGTTGCTATAAATAGTTAAAGAATTCACTTTTCAAAGAGTTAAACAAAAAGATAAGCAAAGATGAGTGGAAAGGGGGGGCAGAGGAGAGCTCATAATGGTTGTAAAACCAGTGTGAAAGTTCTTGTGACGCTCAAACGATGATGGTCATTCATTGATTTTTATTCAAATGAATCTATTTCATAAAAAAAAAGAAGAGATATATATATATATAAACACCTTCTATTTTGTTTTTTTTTTTTTTGCACAAATAAATACAGAAATCTATATTCAAATGGAGCCCATTTAACGGGTATTTGTAACAGTTTTCAAGCCGAATCTGTTGCCGTATTTAGAGAAGACTCTTGACCAAGCAGTAAGTCAGTTCTCGAAATGAAGTCACTCACACAAGTTGGAATTATTTTGGCTGTTTCTTTGGCCTGTATCCAGGCGGCAGCACCAGCAGCAGAAGCAGAGAAAACTGCATCATCCGCTGGAAATGAGCCACGTTTGCTAACACTACAAACTCAGTCCAGTCCGGCTCCAGCTCCGGCACCTGCCCCACAAATCATAGTGCAAGAGGAACCAAGTCCAAGCTACTACTATCCACCGCCACCACCGCCGCCAGCGTATCCTCATCATCATCATCATCATCAGCAGCAGTGCCAATGTCCACCTGGTCCACCTGGGCCACCTGGACCACCCGGCAAGTCAGGCAATGCCGGCTCAAAGGGCTCCAAGGGCGACAAGGGACAAAAGGGTGACACCGGCTACCCGGGTAGACCTGGTCCAGTGGGACCACCCGGACCACCTGGTTATCCTGGCTATCCTGGTGCCCAATATCCGCCAACCAATCAACCACCGCCACCTCCACATTATCCGGGTCCACATAACGACTACAGAATCTATCCAAATGTCGAGTATTATCGCAACAATTATGTAGAAAGTCGTGAATATGAGGATGACAATGATGCTGGCAATGACAACGACAACGACAACGACGATGATGATGAGGAAAGATCCGTCAAACTGTCGACTCCAAAGAAATCCAAGATCTATATAGCATTTACCCCAATCAGAAATCACTTTCAAGGGGAATTATGAGAAAATATGAATAAATATCGGAAAATATAAGAAATGAACTTCTCATATGTAATTTTTTTTTTTTGGGGTTAACATGCAAAGGACATCAAAATCCTAGATCAGCGCGACCCTTGTCCGTCTGTCTGTTTCATTGCCTCAAAAACCCCTAAGTTAAACGGCTATAAAGATCAAATTTGGTATATAAGTTTTTAAGTATTATAAGTAGGTTAAGTTGTGAATTTAGCCAGATCGTACTTCTATATAATATAGCTGCCATAGGAATACTCGTTCAAAAAATCAGTTTTAGTGAGAAAAACTTTTGGTTTCTTAAGTTTTTCATACCAAATTTGCTTCCAATGTAGATATTTAAGATCCATTACTTTTCACAAAATGCTGTAAGAATCGGCTTACTATATCACATAGCTGTCATAGGAACGATAGCTCGGAAAATAAGTCCTAGTGAGAAAAACTTTTGGTTTCTTTAATTTTTGCAAGCCAAATTTGCTCTTAATGTATGTAGATAAGTATCTAAAACTCAAACTCAAAAGATATGGCTTAAATTTAAAGCTAAAAGAATTGATATCTTCTTTGCACTGCTTATAGCACCTGTGGATAATTATCAAACCTAATTTTATCCACTATGTCCCATATTTTACAAGAAAAAGCGATGTAATATCCATTTAAATTCAATTTCTAGAACATACGAAATGACAAAAATGAACAGAAGAATAGTCTAGGCGGTAATGGCTTTCCTTTGAAGTTTAAGAACTCTTTATAGACATTGAACACTAATGCAAACCTTGAACTGATTTATTAGCTGCTATTTTTTGAGCTTTTAATTTTTCACATATCACATATAACATCTTGCAGCCCAAATTAACCAAAATAAATAAGTACATTGGCACGAGAATTTAAGTTGGACATTGTTTTTAAGGGAAACTAAACTGAATCTCTAAAGACGGCACGCAAAGCTCAAAAAATATTCACACATTTAAGATTCGTAAGTTTTGGCAAAATTTTAAGAGTATCGAACTCCTATAGAGAACCAACGAAAAATGAGTTTCGATGAGAAAAACCCCAATTAAATTTTGTTTTTAAATCAATTTTGAGGTTAAACATAAATCGAAAGATTTGAAAATTTTCTCTGCAACAATATACGATAAGTTCAAACAAAAGAGACAATTTTTAGCCATATTCTAAAGAGACTTAACTTTGAGATGCAAGAGAGAAGAGAACTCCTTTAAATTGAGGACACACAAATTGTAAGTATATTTCGAGTATTTCAAGTTTACCTTAATTTAGGAGAACAAAATATGGTTAAAATTTTCAATCTCATAGAGTTTTTAGTTGCTCTCACTCAATGTGCTAGCAAACATCATCGTCCAAGCGTAGCTCCTGATCATCCTTTTCATCCTCTTCGTTGCGAATTTCAATGAAATCTTCATTCGATACTCTACGATATGAAAAGAAGTCTTTGTGCTTACGCATTTCATTCAAAATTCTACTTTATACTTACTTCTCGAAATCGTAAGGCGGCAACAGACTCTCATCGCAGGACATCTTGGCCAGCTTAACGAATCTCAAGAGAGTGGCCAGACGTAGTAGACCCAAGAGGAGCAAAAATAATCCCGCCACTTGACTCAGCCAGAGATTATGGGGATAGAGTATGAGAGTTATGGCCATCACCACATAAACGGGTGTGGGACGCCAACCGCCGGCCAACCAAGAGGCAAAACGCCAACAGGCCAGACTTCTGTTGAAACCATCTCACTAGAATAACTATGATAAATCACATAAACCGCTAATTTGCAACTTACTCGCCGCATCTGTCCTGAAGTTGCAGAAATACGTTTATCAGCCATTTGATTTCGATTATGAGCACCAAGAAGGCTGCAAAACTTAAGCAACAAATCAAAATCAGTTCACAATCAAATTGTTAAAGAGAGAAACCTTCTTCTTACAGCGCATAGAGTCCAGCCTGATAATAGCCATGCGTGTAGATATCAACGCCCACTCCGCAAATAACTGAAACAAAAATTTATTTGATTGTGACAAATATTCAAATATATATTTTGTTTGCTAAGCATAATCCATAAAATATATGTGCGAGGGCAAAAACTAGCGCGGGGAGTTGCAAAAGTTTGTAAATATATCGACCGAATTTGACAATTCAATTCAGCATCTCTGATATTGTAAGCCTTGACTTTATTATTTTTGCTTTCATTTGCTTATAATTCTTAACTGGTTTTGGCGTTGTCATGCTGGAGAATATGGCCAAATCTTGGGGATTCTAGTTTGTTGGTTCTTGAAGCATCAAACTGGCTAACGCCATTATTACTAACTTTGGAACTGATCTAGCCTAAAGGCTAGTCATCAGCAAGATGGTCTCTGGCCTTGACTATCATTTTTGCATTCTTTGCTTATAATTCTCAACTGGTTTTGGCGTTGCCATGCTGGAGACTTTGGCCAAATCTTGGGGCCCTCAAATTAGCTAATTTTATATCAAATTTTTTTAACTATTTGCCTTTGTTCTGGAGCTTATTAACTTTCACTTAATCTTAGGTTCTGACGTCTTTCTTTGTTGGCTTTTTTTGGCTAGTAAATCTTAGGCAAATCTTGGTGATTCTTACAGTTAAAAATATAGCTGAAAATTAGCTAAAAATAGGTAGATTATAATTGTAATCGTTTTCCTACACTTTTCCTTCAGCTACTTCGCATAACGCGAACTTCTTGTACTACCCTCGCAATAAAAATATTCATAATACAAGCACTTTATTTGTTCGCTTTAGTTATGCCATTTTTGGGGTATCTACTTCGATGTGTAAAATATATGACAAGCAATAAGAAAAAAAATAAAGACAATCGACAATCGAGTGGATTTGGTTTTGGATTTGCCTAGCCACGCCACAAGAATTCAATCTAATTAAGTAATTTTTCGGCTATGCGAAAGCCAAGCAAATCAGATTAATCAATGGAAAAATGTGAAAAACAAAAGCAATTACATTAAATAAAGGAAAAGCAAAAATTTGGGTCAACGACTTGGCGATACCCTAAAACAAAAGATATTAATGTCAGTCACTTTTAATGAACTAGAAATGAATTAAATTTAAGGCCTTTTTTCTCAAACATTCTGCCACAGATTTAATTAACATCAATATACCCTTTTTACCCATTAGCCTGCAAGGCTGGGTATCAAAAATTAAATAATTGGCAAACGTTTTACGTTGGGAAAAATAGATTTTGGCGCCTGGCGCCAGACATAGAACCGTATGGAAAAGTTTACTGAACGCCAAACGAAAAAGAAGATGATGATGAAGAAAAAATGATGCACAAAGGCTTCCACTTTGGCAAAGGATGTTAAAACTGAAAAGTTCACTGACTTCTTAATAGTCTCAGCCAGCGACCAGATTGAAAAGCTGCTGAAGTTCATGTACCTTAACAACAACCAAAAAAAACAATAGTTTATACTACTTCAAAATTTACTTTCGAATAAATATATTGTCGAAATGTAATAAATATTTATGAGCTATTTGATTCAGGTGTCGAATTTGAATAAACACAAAAATTAGTTTATGTCTTTATTAAGGCTTTGTGTGGGCATTTCAAATTGATTTAAAACAACAACAATCAACAATCTATCAAATATTCTATAAGTTATTGAAAAATCTTGTTCACAATCACAATCTAAATTGTCAATATGATGATAGTTGGGCAGATGGGGAGAAGAGAAAGCAAATTCTATAAATATTGCCCGAAATCACATAAAATCAAATTAATAATCAAATTATGTCGAAAACTAATTTGTCGTTTGTCTTGAGGTTTTTTTGTTTTTGTAGTTTCCAAACAACATTTGGGCAAAGAATAACTAAAAAAAAATCATTACTCTTCTGCCATTTTATAATGTCAAAAACTAGATTTTAGTTTTTAGTTTCATAATCTTTATAATCCTTTAGATTTTTTACCCTGGCAGAAAGTTTAACAAATTTTATCACCGTCTGTCTGTTTCCATGTAAACTAGTGATTCAGTTTTTAAAATATTTAAATCAAATCTTGTATTTAAGTAACCTATTGCTGCAGCTAGAATATTTGTTAAATCTAGACGGACCGAATCACTATAACTGAGAGAGAAATAGGAATAAACGTAGTGAAGAGTAATCTTTTCTGGCACTTACTGTAGGGTATTTCTAAGTCGGCTTAGGAAAAGCACTGTCTGCTTGTCAAAACAAATGCATTAAGCGTTTTGCTAGATGCCGCTAACAAAATGAAATTAAAGAAAAATATTTACTCTCACACAAACAAAAAAAAAAACAAAAAGAAACAAAATGTTTTGCCTTACCGAACGAAGTCAGTAGACCAAAAACTCTTATCACAGGACGTAGACAGGCGCAAGGATCGCCAGTTTGATGAAGGCCCAATTGTTGATGTTGTTGCAATTGCATTTTGAATTAAAGAACATTTGCATTTCGTTAATTAAATTTGTTCAGTTTTCATGCATATTCAATGTCCCTCCCTCTCTCTCTCTCTCTCTCGCTCTTTCTCTGTCTCTTTCTCACTCTGTGTAATGAATGCAAAATACACAAATCACTTGAAGGTACTTTAATTTATTTTTCCTTGTATTTTTTTTTTTTTTTGGTGACCGCCAAAAAGGATAGAATGAAACCGTCCGCACGCTCCTAACTACGTTGAGTAAATGAAGGCTCTCCGAGCGCTGTCGAGTTGTCGAGTTGTCGAGCTCTCGAGCTAGTAGTAGTAGCCAAACACTAATCTTGTTGTCGCCACTAAGGCTGCTCATGCTCCCATGCTCTGTCGCCCGTTGCCCTGAAGCCAAGCCGAGCCAATGCGGCGCTTAACTATGGGCCACATAGCTAAAAATTTGCTCAAAAGTAGTTAAGGGGTGAGGATATTTAGTTAGGGAGTAAAACTCAAAAACAAACATTTTTTGTAACAATTTATTTTACATGTTTCATAAAGTTTTCATCTAAAAGTATTGAAGCCCATGCTCTAATATCTGGTGACCTTTAAAAATTGGAGTCTTAGGATAAATCTATCTCTTGATACAAATATTTTGATTCTGTCATAACTAAGAGACGACGACGAGGACCCTGGAGATTGTAATCAAAGCAAAGGACTCATAAAGGTTCACGACAAAATGCAGTTAAGGTAAGTGGCAAAGAATCTGCAAGCTTTTACCTTTGGTTTATGGTCTACTTAAACAAGGCTACAAGGCTATTTTTATTTTCAATTGGCCAAACCATCTAAATAATTGACTTTGACTTTTATCTGCTGCTAGACAATGCCAATTTATCTTATAAACTTACAATTGTCAAGCTTTTTGTACTTTTCTTGTAATTCCCAACTAGTTTTAGCATTGGATTTTTGGCCCACTGTTAATGGGAACATTAACTCGAAAAGCGAGAGCATATCCGTTTCTTAATACGATATTTACTATGTCGTAAAAAGTGCTTAAATTTGGTCAAATAAATTGGTAATATTATTGATGAAACTTTTCAAAATGTTTCTTTGTGTCTAGTTCGGAAGTTTGAAAAGGAAATATTAAATAAAATTAGATAAAGCATATGTATCCCGACTAAAGGGTATACAACTTTTGGGTTGACCAAATTTCGTTTATAATTTTTCGGTTGTTATTCATCTTGATTTTACGTTGGCTACGTTTCAGTAATGCTCATAACCGGCTCAAAAAGGGGGGAGGGGATGGGCGGTAGGCCAGGGGGAAATTGCCAAGATGAGAACGACAAAAACATTTTCATTCCAAAAGACGAAGATGGGAAATTCCCGCCTTCTGCTGCTGCTGGCACCTTTCCTTCTTTTAAATAAGGCAAACAAATTTTGTCTTTGGCCTTGTGCACCTTAGTTATCTTAATGAGAATGGGAGGGGGGGAGGTAGGGAAAAGGGAGCATAACTAAATGATCACACAGAGGAGGAGGCTGCTAAGATTCACTTGCCAAACTCTTTGCGACGTTTCATTATCTTATTGATGCCCGCCACCATGGCCAGTTCGGGTAGAGCCAATTTGGCATCTTCTTGGAAATCGCAACGTCGCGTCAAATGCAACCAAGTCCGTTCCGGATTGAGGGACAGTGGCATTTGCAGCCAGCTGATATAATCAATTTTCAATGAGCCAGTCAGCAATTGATCGAATGGCGTGTTGTTGCCTATAAAGAACATGGATTTCAATACAGAAGCCTTGGGCTCATTGATCTTTTGCCCCTGAACCCCCTGAAAGGGGCTGGGCTCATCGGCAATGCCCAATTGTTCCAGGAGCCAATCCTTATTGAATTTCAAGTAATTGTAAACAACCTTAAGGACCTGCTTGCCTATATTCGTTGTGAGCACATCACTGACCAAGACTTTGGATATATAATCGGCTACGCCCACATCCAATTCCATGGCATAGTTATTGGGTGGACTATGTGATAAACGATCCGAATCGATGGCCACCAGATCATCCATTTTAATGGTACTCACGGCACTGGCTCCGCCGCCGCCGCCGCCGCCACCGCCACTGGCTCCACCACCACGACAATTATTGCGATCCGTATCTAGGTGAATGCTCTCCTTGGCCTGCTTGAGAAACAGGTCAATTTGATCCGTATGCTTGTCATCCTCATCAATGGAGCAAATGGCCTCGGAAATGGCATAGCAATGGGAAGCCTTTTCTGGCAGCTGACCCGGCTTCTCGGCCGTCTTGATTAACTCCGTGTAGAGGGCGGCGAAGACAACTTGAAAGAGCACCGAATCACCCAGAGGTCGTGTCGATACGGGTATTATGTCCTGCAGCAAGGATGTCACCTTATACAGCCCCTCGGGCAGGCAATCCCATATTTCCGAGACACAAGTCAGGGCCAATGACATGGCCTGATACATGCTGGCTCCATTCTCCACGGCATTGATCAGCATTTCGACCACACAATCCATCATTGGGTAAACGAAATGCATAATTGCCTCCAGCCAGGGTGTACGCTTTTGATTCCACACCTGACGCTTATCGAGGCAGTCACTCCAACCGCTGACGGCGTTCTCTTCGAGAGCCTTAATCAGACAGGATTTGATATCGACGGCCTTGCCCACAGCCACAATTAAATAGGTCAGAGAGAGAACTATCTGATAATTGGATTGGCCGACAGGATCTGAGAATTAAAATCAAAATGAGATTACATTCAAAGATTCTTCTCATAGACAAAGACAAAGATGGTTTTATACCTATATCACCCGCTATGGACTCGGTGACATTGAAACATTCGCCGCGACACAGGAAGGCTTCACATTTCAGGGGAGCCCCCTCGACGGCATGGATGAACGAATATTTGGCCACATTTTTAAAGTTCTCCGACGAGGGCAAATGCTGGATTAGATGCCTCATTATGATGCCCGTCAGGTAGGCATCGCGCATAAGTAAAATGTTAAGCAAATATGACCAATCTGCCTCCGGAAAGGCTAACAATACACGCAGATCCAATGATATGGCCGTGTGTGTGGAAAGATCGGCAAACTCAGTGACCCATTGGCAGGACTGCTCTTTGGGAAAATAACGAGGCAAGGCAAATATAAGCCAGGCACTGGGCAAACCGTGACGAGAGCTAAACATTTCCATGTTATCGAGGCCCTTGCGAAAAACCTGCAAAGAAAGAAGGAAGAAATGTCAAATGAGTTAAATTCGCTCCCTAAAGTATGCAATAGTAAGATGAAAAAGTTAAAATTTGGCAATTTTAAATAATTTGCATGAGTTATCTGTCATTGCTGAGCTTTATGAGTTGTAGAATTCTTTAAAAAATTTAAAGTCATCTTCTTGGCAATCTATTGCATACATAAGGGGGCAAAATTATCTTATTTACGTTAAATATAAGAAGAAAAATACGCAAGCATCTACTGTGGCGAAATTAGGCCGCTTTGCTCCCTAAAGTATACAATAGTATTTAATTTTTACTCGTTTTATAAATATTTGAACTGCCTCTATTATTCTTAAGCTCCTTGAATTTTCGCCTAATGTAGTACCATACCTTCGAGAGAACGCCCAAGGGAGCGCCACGTAGTAGCAAGCAGTAGAAAAGATCCCGGCACTTGGCATGAATGTCCCTTAGGATAACACTATGCTGACTCAATTGCAGCCCAACGTAGGCTTCGCCACTCTCGCAAATGTGAGGCAACAGTTCCGCTATGCAGAGCAGCATATTGCAAATGTCCACCAAATGCAACTGGGCACGAGCCACACTCGTAACAATTTGCGTATAGCGAATGGTCAGCACACTCAGCGTCTCATTCAGCATGCCAGCAAAGATCTTTTGGGCCATTTTCGGTGGCACTGAATTCCAGAGATCATTCTTCGAGAACAACATGTAATGCCACCACATTTGCACCGTATATGAGCCACGTTCCGATTCGAAAAACGGCTGCGAATCCTCCCAATTCAGGCAATCAGCATCCTGAATGATATACAACAGCAAGAGACGACAATGCAGATCGAGCAACCGCTCGGCCAGGGCCTCAGACATTTGGGAATATTGCTTAAAACTCAATTTCAAGGCGCCACCCTTCTCATCGCCCTTGGGCGGGCAGATGGTCGTTGTGGCGGCCTGCATATAAACTCCAAGGGAATTCTTCACCACCGAGGCAGCTCCAATGGTGGCTGTTAGCACAGAGAGATCGGCATGATCCAGAGATTCCTGCGAAAGTCGATGTATGTGCTCAAGCAGTAAATCGGCCGATTTTGTAACCAATTGAACAAACTTATCAGGATCTGAAGTTTTCACTGTTACGCTGCTCTGCAAAAAGCAAAAAAAAAGAATAGAAACCAAAAAAAGCCTCAAACAGGTGGAGCGAATAAGTGTCATCTCACAAAATCCCCATCATTCAGTTCCTTTTCGGTGTGCAGCAATCCGGATGGCTTGCGATACGAGGCAAAGTATTCATCTTCCCACCTTGAACATTAATAAATAATATTAAACACCTTTCAAAATGTCCATTCCAACTAACCATCTGATTAATTTCACTGCTGCAAATGATGCATATCTGGGAAAATCCAATTTTCCACCCACAACTCCACTGCATATCGGCTCCTGGAGCACCCGCTGATGAGTCTGCAAAGAGTTAGACCTCTGTTAGATGACCAAAATCCCATGCCCAAATCGTTTGATTGACCTGATCACCTGATAGAACTCGAGATCTCGCTGCAACAGTATTGGAACACGATCCATTAAATTACCCTCTTCCAGGACCTCCATTTTGTCTAGAATTAGTTAATGAACTATCAACTGAGTTTATTGAACAAACATTGTTAAGTTAAAGCGTTGCTAAGGCACCTAAGACTTGAGCCAATTATGCGCTTGCTGTAAATCCAGGGCTGGGTTCATTCGATTCTACATAACCTAGATTTTAGAAATATCGTAAACTTGGAACAAATATCTAAAGCAGATGCTTGAAAGAAGTTCTAAATAATTTATTCAAAATTTGGAAAGGATATTGAAAAAGAAATTCTTTTTCCACTTATTGGGAACCAAAATTACTCTCCCTGAGTAATTTCTATACATTGGCAATCTTAGATGTTAAATTGAAATACATAGAAAAAACCTTTAAAAATAGTTCCTAACCACTCGAAAATTAAAGGGTTTTTGAAAAGGAAACTCCCTGTTCTCCTAATTCGTATTTCTACTTTTGTAAAATCTTTACATTTATCCAAATCCAAATCCATTAATCCAAAGGTTTGCCAATTTTTCTTTTGATTTTCATTCTTGTCGTTTTTGAATCCTGTTTTACAATTTCAATAGTAAAAAAGAGCTACAAGGGTGACAGAGATGAGCGAGAGATACAGATATTAGTTGTTAGTTTAAAGCCACCACCTAAAAGTATTCATTCGTTTTTTGTCTGATGGGCATCCGTACTGATAAGAAGGCCTGAAAGTGAATTATGTTTACTGTTTCCAGTTGTGTAGAGAGATTTGCTCGCTGGCAAAGAAGGAGGAGGAGATAAGGTCGACATGGCTTAGCCCGCCTGCCTGCAATGTATTCAGAATCGCTTGGTTTTAGTTGATAATTGACCGGAGACGTGCACAGACGGCACTTAAACACACACACCCACACACACAGCAAGTATGTATAATTTATTTTGATTGGGTGAGGGAGATATACTATATAGAGTCTGGTGTATATGTGGTATCAGCTTCGCTGGGGAGCCCGAATAAAAGTTTCCATCTTGGAAACAAGGCAGCGTCTGTTTTGTAGTTCTTATCACTCGATAAGCTACATCATATCGGATTTGGCCATCAGCAAGTTATAAATTTAATTCTCTGGTTTCTTCCTTTCTCTCCTCGTATCAGCAGCATGCTTAAGCATTTGAGAAATATTCCGAAGCTAACTCGAAGCGCACAGGGCCTACATTTACATCGTTTGGCCTCCACCACGCCCAGCTATTTGATTGACCAGCCAGAGTACAGTTTTCTGAAGGATTTGGGCCTCGAACGTGAGAATCCCGGCGTCTATTCCGGCCAGTGGCAAGGGCGCGGCTCTACAATTGTCAGCTATGATCCGGGTAGTGGTCAGGCCATTGCCTCAGTGCGTCAAGGAAATGTCCAGGAGTTGGAGCAAACCATTGGACTGGGCGTAGAATACTATAAGCAATGGCGTCAGGTCCCAGCACCAGTGCGTGGCGAAATTGTGCGTCAAATTGGCGATGAGCTACGCAAATACAAAGAGCCACTGGGTAAATTGGTTAGCCTGGAGGTGGGCAAAATCTACAGCGAGGGTCAGGGGGAGGTGCAAGAATTCATCGACATCTGTGACTATGCAGTGGGCCTGTCTAGGATATACTCGGGGCAGGTGATCAATTCAGAGCGAGCGGATCACACAATTTTAGAGGCTTGGCGTCCTCTTGGCTTGGTGGGCGTAATCTCGGCCTACAATTTTCCCAATGCTGTATTTGGATGGAATGCAGCAATTGCCTTAACCACCGGCAATAGTGTCCTGTGGAAGGGAGCTCCAAGCACTCCTCTAGTTTCAGTGGCCACAACCAAAATTGTCTCAGAGGTCCTGAGAAGGAATCATCTGCCTCCTGTGGTCACCATGTGCCAGGGTGGCACAGATGTTGGCCAAGCTTTGGTGTCCGACAAGCGTGTGAGTCTTGTCTCCTTCACTGGCAGTTGTAATACTGGCCGCCAGGTGGGCATCGCTGTGCAGGAACGTTTTGGTAAATCCATCTTAGAGCTGGGCGGCAACAACGCACTGCTTATTGATGAATCGGCAAATCTCAAAATGGCTCTAGATGCGGCACTCTTTGGCTGCATTGGCACCAGTGGCCAACGCTGCACCACCACACGTAGAATTATTGTCCACGAAAAGTTATACGCTCAGTTTGTTGATGCCTTGGTGGGGAAATATCAGCAGCTATTAGGCAAAATTGGACACCAATTGGAAGTGAATACTTTAGTGGGTCCTGTGCATGCACAACAGAATGTGGAAAACTTTAAGACTGCCATCCAAGATGCCATTAAAGAGGGCGGCAAAGTTGCCTTTGGTGGCAAAGTTTTGTCCCGAACGGGACACTATGTGGAGCCGACTATTGTCACCGGCTTGGCCCACGATTCGCCAGTTGTGCACCGCGAGACATTTGCTCCCATTGTGTACATTTTAAAGGCAAAGAACCTAGAGGAGGCCATTTCGTGGAACAATGAGGTGGAACAGGGTCTCTCCTCGGCCATTTTCACTGAGAGAATTGATCAGGCCTTTAAATGGATTGGGCCACAGGGATCCGATTGTGGCATTGTCAACATAAATACCACAACCAATGGAGCAGAAATTGGCGGAGCCTTTGGCGGCGAGAAAGCCACTGGCGGTGGTCGTGAATCTGGTTCCGATGCATGGAAACAATATTGCAAACGAGCCACCATTACGGTCAATCATTCTGGTCAGCTAGCTTGTGCCCAGGGCGTAGTTTTTAATGTGGAGTAGTAGCATAGCATTTGAGCTGAAAGTTTAAATAAATTTTATGTTAATCAAAGATGATTTTAGATGCAAAAAATTCAAGTGTATAATAACATTACAAAAAAATGGTTCAAAATAAATATACCAAAATGAGATCAATGGAAAAAAAAATTTAGAGGTAAATGCAATAACAAATACATTTTTTTTTTTCGATTGATTTCTTCTTATATTTATGACAATATAAATTAAATTGCTTCCTCATCGCCGGGTACAAAACGCCACAAATCGACTTCAATGTCCTTGGATTTGTGCTTATGGAATTTGTAACTGGCATCGAGATTGTAGCGCAGTTCGGCAATAACTGAGCCACTTACATTCCATTTGCGACATCTCTTTTGGATGTAGTCACTGCAAAATAAGAGGAGATAAGTGAGAATAAGTGTCACCTCAAATCTTAAATGTATCTTACCGTGTCGACGTCTTGTGCAGGGAATAGACTGCTCCGCTTGCCAGAGCCAAGCCCACTTCAAGGAATTGCATATCGATTCCTGCATTGTGCTTGGTGCCAAATGGAGGATTCATAATAATTGTATCAAACACTTTGCCCCACCTACTAAGCCCCTCACCTCCCTGCTGCAGCAATTGCAGCACATCTGTGCGCACACAATCCACATTGGGCAGCTCCATGTCCTCTACATTGCCTCGAAAGACATCTATTGCATCGCCATCGATCTCAAAGCCAATTGTCAATTGGGAGCCTAATAAATGGCTGGCTATGCTTAGCATGCCACAGCCACAACCCAAATCCCCCACTAATTTACCCTCAATGTCGTCATGTTGGGTCTGTATATGATGCACCATGCAGGCGGCAATGTGCGGAGGAGTCGGATATTGTTCGAGCAGAATTTTTGGTTTCTCAAAGCCATCTACACTCGACAAATACTCCTCCAGTTTATTAAGTTTTAGTCGTGCCATTATTTCGGATTGTTCGTATTGGTTATGGGCGTTATAGGAGTTTGATTCGTCGTTGTCGTTGTGGGTGTCGGTTGCTCAAGACGCGGTAAAACGGGTATTAAACTATTGCCAAAATATGAATCCTGTGGTATGAAGAAACCTAAAGTTGTGGAGCTGGTCGGATTAAAGGCAGCACGTGGCGGCGTTGAATTGGTAGACACCAGATCCGGGGTAGCGGTGGTAGTAGTGGGTTGGCCAAGCAACTGGGGAGCAGGCATCTGGAAACAAATATTAGCCTAGTTAGCATCATATCCAGAAACATATCCTAAGGGAAATTATTGTCGTACTTGATTTGCGTTGCTCAGACCCAGATTGATTATGCCACCAGCTAATAGTTGCTTCTTTGTCTGAATCTCTTCGAGAATTTTTCGGTTTGTTTCAGCTTGCTGGGCACTTGTGTTCGGAAAAGCCATCAATTAAAGTGAAATTAAAAAGTTAATTAAATGAAAACTGAAAAATGGCGTGGACATGGACAGTGTGACCAAATACAAAGACAAACAAAAAAACCACTGGCCAGAAGCACTTACAAGAAAATAAAATTATAAACAACGAATGAATATTTCCTTTGAAATTTATATGTAAAACAGGGAGAGTGGATTATTAACTGACAAATTACAAGCAGGAGCGCTTAAAAATTTTACTAGTACAATGAATTTTTATTTTTTAGAACGATACACGAAGTGCCCGAAATAATCAATAAACACACATCCTACCTGTACTGACAAGTAGAAATTTAATACAAATCTCTATTTCTTCAAAAAAATCTTATTTTAACTACATAAATTTCAACAAAAAATTGCTTAGACATTATTTTAAAAATTGCACGCAGAAGGCGCTTGAAAATTTACTTTGATGCAGCCCTGTGTGTATATCGATAATCTTTTGCTTACCACTAGCGCTTGTCGCACTTATCGCACGCGTAATTAGTTTCGATCATATCGATACCCTTTGGTTCACCACTAGCGTTTATCGCACGCGGAATTACGCATTTCAGCGTATTGTTTATTATTGATAAACAAGTGGTTTACATTACCAAAACATTTTGTAAATAAACATAAAAAAGCATCTGTTGAATGCTTTTGCAGCAGCAGTTTTAAAGTTCAGTAAGGGAATACATAAAGTGCAATGAGCATGAGTGATGACGACAGAGATATTGACATTGAAAGCGACGTAAGCAAATATTTACACTCGTCTACAAATATGTATGTATATATGTGCACGTGCAGGTATAACATTTTTTTGGGGTTTTTCTCACCAGGATGATGCAGACTCCGATACTGGCTTAGGATCCTCTCGTCATACCAGCACAGCAAGTTTCACGCAGGCCGAGAAAAGAGCCCATCATAATGCCTTGGAGCGAAGACGCCGAGATCACATTAAGGAGAGTTTCACCAATCTTCGAGAAGCTGTACCAACGCTGAAGGGTGAAAAGGTAAGTTTCAATAATTACCTACCTGCAGATACTGAATACTAATCAACATTCGCAATATAGGCCAGTCGGGCTCAGATTTTAAAGAAGACCACTGAATGCATACAGACGATGAGACGAAAAATAAGCGAAAATCAAAAAGATATTGATGAAATTAAAAAACAAAACGCCATACTGGAGCAGCAAAGTATATAATTATAAATCTTTTATCCTTAAATATCCCTCGATAATGAGTTTATTTCCATTTCTATTCTATTGCAGTTCGTAGTCTAGAGAATCCTATGGCAAATGGTGATTCCTATGTGGAATATTTCAGCGAAGAGGATGTGGGCAGCGAAGATGTGGATGACGATGAGGGTTTAGGTCAGCAGGATTTTAGCAGGCGCAATAAAAAGATGAAAACTTTTCACGCCTAGCCCTGCCAATGAAGATTCTATTGTCGAATATTTATGTAATCCTAATTTAATCCACCTTGCGACGCTGCAAAAACGAATTTGGTGTTGCTCAAAAAACTGTTTTCAAATATATGAAAATCAAAAAACATTCAAATGAACTTCAATCGATTCTCATACAAGCTTCTGGTCTGATTTACATATGTACATATCTGTGTCTCTTTTTTTTATTAATTATTTTTCTGTCTTATATTTAATGGGTATGATTAACCGACTTACTTGCTGCTCTCATGGGACATAAAACCTGTTAAACATTTTTCAATTAGCCCATAAGGTTACATATAAAAAGATGTTTAAAAATTAAGCCAGTTGGGCTATTTAAATTTTAATACCAAAGCTAGCAGGAGAAAGACAAAGAGCACAAAGAGGAACATGTAACACATTTGTCTAGCTCCGCCACCCTGTTTGGCCAGCCGTACGACTCGCGTCATTGTATTGCCCAGAAAACCGCTCGTACGATCCATATCATCGTCCAGGCCACGTAGCAATTTATCCTGGTAGCGCACTTCATTGCCTATATCGATGGTTAACGATTTAAGGGCGCCGATTTTCTGTTTCAACTCCTCAGCGGCTCGTTCATTTTCAGCCTCCAAACTATCGGGATGATGGGATTCCTGGCCTGAGGAAGTTGAACCAGGAGGCTGTTGATTCAGCGGCTGATAGGGATAATTGTTGCGTCGCATGCTGCTTCTGTCGCCGGAGGTGGAGTGCGCCAGCTTGAGCTATAACAGGAAAAGTGTATCAAGTGAGTCCAAGTTGGAGTTTTGAACTCAATGAATGAATGATTACACGTGCCACGTAAGACTGAGCAAATTCTACTCAGGATCGTATTTGCTGTCCACCTTTGTCCATCTATGGTGCACTTGTCCTCAATCAGTCTTGGATTCGCCCCTCTTGATGGGTGAATCAGCAAATTCTGTCTCCTATATATCAAATGACGAAGATTGTTTAAATTTCATGAAACTTGTAAGTAATAAATTTATTGTAGTGTGACCAAAAGTTACAAATTTGATAGACTGCCATAGGCGTACCAAGGGGGTGCCTCATTAACCCCCTTTGCAACAGGCTGCAAAAATGTTTGATTTTCAAGTGCAAATTGACTTTTATAGGGTACTTTAGATATAAAGAATCTAAATTTTATCTTAAAAAATCACAAATTGTAGTAAATAACTGTGTGCTTACTTTTGATTGAAATATAAATAAAACAAATTAGTACACAATTTATGTTAAATTATAAAACTTATTGTTTAGAAAGTCCAACAGAGCCCTAAGACGGGTTAAGTCCTGTAAACTAATAAATAAAGAAATTAATGCACTCCTCATAAAGAATACAATTAAATCAAATTATTTTGAAATTTTATCGCTTCGTGCAGCTCTGCCGCCTTAGACATTTGCCTGTAAATCCAACATATGTACATACATAGATTACAGTAGAACAAATATATATATAAAATATATATATATATATATATATATATATATAGGTATAAATAAAACTATATACATATGTATATAAAAATAAAAATAAGTAAGTTTTGAATAAACAAAATTTAATTATTTTAAAGTTTTGTCACCTCCTTCAGCTCAGCCGACCTAGGCACTTGGTCCAACTGTAAATCCATATGTATGTAAAAATAAAACTATGTAAGTTTTGAATAAACAAAATTTAATTATTTTAAAGTTTTGTCACCTCCTTCAGCTCAGCCGACCTAGGCACTTGGTCCAACTGTAAATCCATATGTATGTAAAAATAAAACTATGTAAGTTTTGAATAAACAAAATTTAATTATTTTAAAGTTTTGTCAGCTCTTTCAGCTCAGCCGACCTAGGCACTTGGTCCAACTGTAAATCCAACACTGATTAGAGTAGAACAAATGTATACATATGTATAAATAAAACTAAGTGAGTTTTGAATAAACATTTAAAAACTTGCCAAAATTACTTTAGTTTTTATAAAAATAAAGTAATATAATTTTAATTTGTTGAACTTTATAACTGTTGGCATTCGGGAGCTAATGTCATTTGGTCACACTGCTCAATTTGTTGCTCCGCGATTTTAATTCCCCTTTTAGTAAACCCCAAAAATTCGGCCTATTAAAGTCCAATTAAATCAATAAGTATTAAACTCTAAATTCACTACGATACTAATTACTGTTGGATTGGACTTAACAAATTTTCGTTACGCTGCTCAATGTAATTGGCCACGGGAATAACGACAACAACAGGGGGAAGAGAGAGAGGGGAATTTCTAACACAAACAAATATATACATATATAAATTGCTTCATTGACTACGTAATACTACTACTACTACTTAACTCCTTCCTTTGAGCTGATAAGCAGCCAGCAGCAGCACGCGGGTCAAACTGATAGCTAAAATTTAGAAATTTTACAATTTTTTAGCATGGCATCGGATGACATGGAGACGACGGAGTTCATGACCCAATCCTCACCTGGCCTTTTAGGAGGTGTGGCGCAACGTTTGGGTGTCACTGTGGAGGCTCTGCGTTTACTGCTCACACTACTGGCAGGTAGTTAATTGTAGTAGTCATGGTGACTCAATGGATAAAATTTGTCTGTCACCTTCAATTGTCACCTTTTCGTTTTCGTTTCATTTCGTTTCCGTTTAGGTTATCCCATTGCGGCTATCTATTGCAAATATTTGGTGAATGTTCAAGCCAAACGACTGCATCATCTTTTCTTTGCCATTTGTGGAGCAAGTCTGTGTTACTTCAACTATGGCTGGGATGTATATCACTCGCTAGTGGGCATATTGACGACATATCTGCTTGGCCTGTTTCTCAGGCAAAAGCCAAAGATATTCTTAACAATCAATTTTATTTTCCACATGACATATTTGATGCTGGGCTATTACTATACGGCCAGCAATGAATACGACATTTTGTGGACCATGCCGCACTGTATACTCGTCCTACGCATGATTGGCTATGGCTTTGATCTAAGCGACGGACTTAAGCCCGTGGAGCAATTGTCGGAGGATCAAAAAGAGACAAATCTGCGGCATTTTCCATCACTCTTGGAACTGTTGGCTTTTGCTTATTTCCCAGGAGGTTTTCTCGTTGGTCCTCAGTTTCCCTTTAGACGCTATGAAAGATTCATTGATGGCGAATTCCGAAAGCACAATGGACAATTGGAGGCTGGCTTGCGTCGTCTTGCCGCAGGAGTCCTTTACCTATTTGTATCTCAAGTGGGCTTGGCTTATCTACCCGACTCGTATTTCCTGTCACCGGAATTTCTACAGGTGTCGCTTATTAAACGCATGTATTACCTGGGCTTCTGGGCCAAATTCACGCTATACAAATACATCTCGTGTTGGCTCTTCACCGAGGGCGCTCTCATCTGCATTGGTTTCACCTTCAAGAAACCCAGCGAATCCGGGCCAGAGGGAAATGCCGACTGGTCGGGTTGCAGTAATGTCAAACTTGCACTCCTGGAGACGGGCAACGTTATGGAACACTATGTCCAGACCTTCAATGTTAATACCAATCAATGGGTTGGTCGTTACATATTCAAACGTTTGAGATTCCTCAATAATCGCACCATAAGCTATGGAGCTTCTCTAGCCTTTTTGGCAGTATGGCATGGCTTCCACAGCGGCTACTACATGGCTTTTGTGATGGAGTATATGATTGTGAGCACGGAGAAGCAGGTGAGTAGAAAGTCTCTTTATTTTGACTTCAAATGGGCTAAATATCAACTCTCTCTTTACAGATTACAAATACGTATCAAAATAAAATTTTACCCCAGTACGGCGAATACTTCAAAGATCGGACCGTCTATAAGGCGCTCGAATTCTTTGTCCTTAAATCGTACAACATCATCTACATGGGCTGGTGCCTGACATCATTTGTGTTCCTTAAATATGAACGCTGGATACGAGTTTTCAGTGCCGTAAATTACTTTGGGTTCATTTACATGGCCATTTGGGCAGCCATCTATCATGGTTATCTCTATTTCTATGAAAGGCCGCGAAGGCAAAAGGCCAAAAAAGAGAGAGAAAACGTTGTGCAAGATGAGGAGGAGAGTGCTAAGAACAAATAGAAGTTTGTTGTCAAATTGTTGTTACAACTTTATTTTTTCTGCCGTTTTGCCTAGTCAACAAAAAAAAGAAGTTCTTATATTCAATTATATGTTATATATATATATATATATTTGGACAGACATTTGTTAAAAATTAATGACATTATCATATGAAATATGCGCGCATGCCCTTCAGTTCAATTAGTTAATATAAGCGAAGAAACAAACAAAAACGAAACAAAACAAAACAAACAAAGAGAGAGAGAGAGAGAGAGATAACTTTCTGTAAAATCTTTTTTTAATTCCAAGAGAAAGTAAACGGCTGGAACACCCTTCGAGACTTAACTATTTTGACATATGTATATTTATACCACATACAACGAGATGATGTTGAAATTAGACATTATTATATCAAATACATATATACATGATGTATGTTTTTCATATGCTCATTTTAAATGTCAACAACAAACAAAGCAAAACAAAACAAAAGAAAACAAAAAGACACCTAACAAAATATCTTTGAAAAGTGCAAATTTGTATAAATAAAATGTAAAAAGAACCAAAAGAAAATCACGTATTTCCACCTCTAAATGTACATACAGTCATATCTGGGTATAGTGAACATACCTAAATGGTGTACAAGTAAAAGTTTCTGAGTACAAACCAAAAAAAAAAAAATAATCTTGGTTCATTTCGCAGGTTTTTTGGGTTTTTTTTTCATGGTTTTCCCAAAATTGTATAAGCCGATTTTCGTACAAATTTATTTTTAATAACATTTTCTAGGTGTATGCAAAGGATTTCTGTTTTTCTTTATATTTTAAATAACTTTTCCGAGGACATTTGGGGTAAAAATTTAAAGAAAAAAAATAAATTTTGATTAATTTGTTGTTTCCTTTGTTAAAATGGAACGAATAGATCACAAGATATTCCGGAGACCTTTTGATCTGAGGATCATTGGATACGAGCTTCCATGTACTAGGTTTTGAATAAAACAATTTTATATTTGAAAATATGCTTATCTCAAAGCCAACCTAAACCCTTATATTAGAAAAGTCGGCGATTGTGGAAAAAATGAAGAGCTCTTCACATTGAGAAAGATGGCAAAAAAATTATAGAATCTGATGATAAGGATTAAAACGAGATACAGATCGGAAATGCCGTAAAAAGAGGTAAAAATTTCAGCAATCTCGATACGGTCAGTAATTAGTTTGCGACTTTCAATTAATTTTTTTTGTAATCAATTTATTCGTTGATCGTTTACTTAGGTATGAACATATATCTTTATTATTTTAAGGTATAAATCTTAATGCTCCATGGGCTGGGCGTCTCCGCCGGATTCCATGCGACGCTTGGCACCGCCTCCTGCTGCCACCAGATCGTCGCCCTCGTGCTCATTGATCTCGCTGAACATGTAATCATCCTGATACTCTTTGAGTATCTTGCTTGAACGATTCTCGTCCAAGAACAGGGAATAGACCTTCTTCACATCCTCCGTATTCACTTCGGCTGCCTTGCGACGACGACAAACCAAATTGGCTGTGGTAATCAATTGGATGGCATAGCGCAAGCTGGTATCTGTGGCAATGCGCGTCAGAATGGTCAAAGCATCTGGATGCATAACGCAATCCTCCTCCTCGCAACGTATTTTGAGAATCTCCTTGACTTCCTTCTCGGAATATGGAACTGTGCGTATGATAATCATGCGATCGAGCAGATCAATGGGAATGCCGTGAGGACTGCGGTAATTGGTGCCGCGTATACGGGTAATGCCACGATTTGTGGCCATCACCACCACCGGAGCCATATCCGATTCTAGCGCGCGATTTAGAAATGAGAAGCACTCAATGTCCAGCATGTGAACCTCATCAATGAAAAGGACTCCAGGATTTATTTCAGCTTTGCCCTCTTCACGCCATTCCAGAACTTTGTTGTTTATCTGATCGCGTACCTCCTGCTTAATCTCGCCAGTGTCGCCCGAGAAGAGCGCCAGGAATCCATGGGTGCGACTATTGATCACATCAATTTCATGCAAGGTCACCGTGTGGACGACTTCTTTGCGCTTTTGTAGCTCTCCCTCGGGGCATTGGACAAAGCGAGCCTGTGATCCGGTAGCATCATAATCCCTGGCTCGAGTGAAGCTGCGTCCCAGTTTGTTAACCTTGCCCGAAGCCTTGTCAATGGTAATCACATCGCCGGCATGGATCTTCTCCTTCATGAAGCATTCGATAATCTTATTGCCCAGATCATAGTTGGTCTCCATCTCCGTAGTTTTGAGTGTCACCTTGCCCATCTTCTGGCCAGTGCCAGTGGCCGGACGTTCAATCTGTATTTCTACTACCTCGCCTTCAATGATTTCCGTCTCCTCCTTGATGCGCACTCCAATACTTTTGCGCAGTGCCTGCGACAGAGCTTCAGTTTTGCTCATCTCCAGTGAATAGATCTCACTACCAGACATACTAGTGAATGGCGTCTCAGTGCCCAAAGCCTGGGCCATGCCAACGGCAATAGCCGTTTTGCCAGTACTCGGCTCGCCGGCCAACAAAATACAGCGTCCAGCTATCTTGCCCTCGCGCACCATTTGAACCACAACGCCAGCAGCTCGGCGGGCATCCTTCTGACCCACCATGCCCTGGGATACGGCACGTGCTTCGAGCACATCGTCCAGTCCCAAGCCACGGATATGTGAATGAGCTCCAATGCGCTCGATGCGAGTTATATCGCGAACCTCAATCTTCTCCGCCTCAGCCATGATTATTGTTTCTTGTGATTCCTTTAAAAATAATGTTTTTTTATTCAATATTTTCTCCTTACTCCTGACTTTGTTTGGGTTCCATAAACAACTGAGCGCAATTGGAATTATTTTGTTGCCTTAGCAAAAATATGAAGCAAAACGCCGGGCCACTACGCTGTGTGACCATACGTAAGAAATAAATACCAAGTGAAAAATACTAAAAGCACCTGGCTACTTCGAAATTACCGAACCCAAAAAAAATATTCCAGTCTGCTTTGATGAGTTCTTTTTAAAACAAAAAATTAATTTGAAAAATTTATTAATTTCTTTATTATTTTACACTACCGGCATAGATTCGGAAAAATTGAGAAAATTTGGCGCGAAATTTGCAGTATGCGGTATTTTTTCAAGCAGTTTTTGGCGGTAAAGGAAAAAACTTAGAATTTCAAGTAAATTAATTTTTTATTTATGTGCTTATAATGAAAAAATTATAAAATTCAAGTTCAACAAAACATAAAATTGATTCTAAACATTACACAATTTGGCTATCCTCATCATTTGTTGGATTTTTTTTCGATCGGGATACAGCAGCTAAACTAGTTGGATCTTGAAGCAAAACCAATCGGACAAATGCCAAATTCAACAAGAATGACTGACCCAACAATTCTCGTTGATAACGCTCCATTTGATGGTACATGCTGCACAGTTCCGGGGGAAACTGCACCTCGTCTTCACTTTCCCGTTTGTGGGGATCCATCATAGCTAGCATTGTATCTTCGGTGGAGACTCGCTCAGTGCCAACCAAGTGATTGAAGAGCCGTGATGAAAGAAAACGACGCAGGAAGAATACATTGTGCTTCGTTTTGGTAAAATTACTGGGATCTGCTCGAGCTATTAAAGCATAGCTTACGATAGATGTTATCTGGGCTTTTTGTATATTCACGTTTTGCTGGTCAATGGAACCAGGATTACTATTAATCTGAGCCATTTGTGGATTCTCCAATATATAACAATCAGCCTCGGGTATCTGATGAATGACATAGAGGCAGCGTCGCGAGAGTTCGGCCAAATGAAGTTTCTTGTCATTGAGCTCATGATGCTGCCAGTGGGTGATGCGTGGAACCGGGTACCTGCCATCCAATTCCAGGCGGCACCAGCTAACAGTTGTAACGCCAATGCGTACAGCCACACTGGACTTAATCCGCTTACGGTGATCCTCATCCACCACCGGAGTGCAAAAGGGAACCGAGCGAACTCTTGTGGGCTTTAGCAGAGGCTTGCTCGTATTCGGATCGCTGTCGAGAAGACTTTTGTAGAATTTTTGAACCACCTTGAGACCAAATCCCTCCACATAAAGTATGTCAGTCAAATCTCGTAAAGGACCATTTTTCGACTTCCAGTTATCCAGCTTTTTGGCACGAGTCTTCGTTATGTCAAAACTGCAGATAATCATCAAGTCAATTGAGTTAATTCACATTTCTTTATTGTGGTGCACCTTAAAAGCTCCTCCAAACTCCGATCATTAATGACTTCAAGAATCTTGTGGCGCTGATCCTTTGTGTAAGTTGGCAATTGAACCACATTGTCCAGTTCATTGGGCGGGCTGTGCGTCGAGCTACTGTGACAGACGAATGCATTGCCGGCCAAACTCCTTCGCAGAACTCTACTGATGACTGTGGTAAACATCTCAAGAGGCTCTATTAATTAGTAATTAATATAAGATAATGGTTCCTTGGTGAGGAACGCCGGTTAGAAAATGATTTATTATTATTTACCTTGGTCAGCTGCTTTGATTGAAATCTATGCCTCAATTTGAAACAGTGAAATTTGAAACATGCCAAAATAATCGACATCGCAACAGTGAAGTGTTATCGGAACATTTTGCAAGTTCAACGATATTATCGACCAATTGCGCATCTCTAGGCAGTATCAATCAGAATGTTTGGCATAGTGGACGTACGGTTGCCGTCAATTTGCTTTTGTTTTTGCCGTTGCGTATATAAACAATAAAAGATTCGTAAATCATTTAATTGAATTAAAACAACAACATTGCCTTGTGCTAAATTTTTGTCATCAAAAGTTAAAAAAAAAACAAAAAAGGGAAATACAGTAAACAAAGAGCAAGAGAGTGTGAAAGAGAAGGGGAGAGGAGAGGCGATTCAATTCAATTCGATGACAGAAAAAAATTACTCTTAAATTTGAAGGATGACGACGGGCGACACCAACAACTCTTACAGATATGGCAACAACAACATTAATAAAAACTCACCCACCACAACATTTCCATCCGCTCCAAATGCTCAATTGATCTCAATGGATCTGGAAATTGGAAGCATGGAATCCTCATCGTCAGGTCCCAACGTAAATATGGATATGGATATGGCCTCGCCGCCCAATCTTGATGAAGATTCATTGGAGAGTGATGTCCTTCTTATCAATAGCAATGGGAATCGCCGTATGCCACGCTCCTCGAGCATCACCAGCAATGCCCCCGCCAACAATGCAGCCAACGCCAGCAGCAGCGCTTCCTCCTCCACCACGTCATCCTTTCGTGGTAGTAAATCTCGCAGCAATTCCTGTTGGATGAGTGCCTATGGCTTTATGACAAGAAATTGGTATTTGGGTTATCTGGTGCCGGCTTCCATACTTGGTGCTCTGCTATTTCTTGGCTGGATAACCCGCGATTATGCCAAGCAATTGCTCTTCTGGATTGAGACACAAAATCCATGGTTAATCTTTGCCATATTCATGGCCCTCTTCACTCTCGTCTCGTTTCCCATTATTGTCGGCTATTTTGTACTCCTCCTAACAGCTGGATATCTATTTGGCTGCTGGCGGGGCTGGTTGACTGTGATTTTGGGTGCAAATCTTGGTATTGCCATTGCCCATATCTTTATTCGCAGCTGTCGTCATCGGATTCCATTGCAAAAGTGAGTAATAAACCAAATTTCACGTTTTTCCCCCTTTCCCGTTGTCAATTGAAATTATTGTTATTGAGAAAGTTATGTAAATTGTGGGTGAGTTGGCAAATGGCAGCAGGTCTCAGGTGGATGGAAGGTGGTTGGTGGAAGGGAAGGACTGTTCAACACCTTGCACATAAAACACACTCTGTCTACACACGTTTGACTAGTCTAAATTGTGCTTATTGTTTTAACAATACACCAAAGTACAGGAGAATAAGTCGAGATCAAATTCGTTTAAGTAGCTTGTTAAAAAAAAAGCTAGAAAAGGCTAAAAATGTCAATTAAGCTTAAATACATCGGAAAGCAGCTAAATCTGCCTCAGGCCTGACGCAAAACATGGCCAAATTGACAACACTGCTTTGAGCCCAACTAAAACTGTTGTAAAATGTCGAATTTTTTAACAACTTTTCATTCATAGTAAACACTTTCCCTAACGTCCCAACTACAAACCATTCTTATTTCAATATATTTTTGCTTTCAATTGATTCATTCATTTTACGTCTCTGCAATGCAGTGCAATCGAAATTTTAAGTATTTGGTAAAGTGCTTACCCCCCGTAGGCTTTCGCAATTTGGCTTCCCGATTGGCTCCAGCAGCCACGGATCTCTGTGATCTGCATATGGCGCTGCCCACCGATCGTGGATCGGATTTGGTGAGAGACCTGCAACCACAAGCATTGCCTGTTCTGAGACAGAAACTGGCTCAAAAAAAGTTTGCCTATTGCGCGGAGTCTCCTTATTCCGTGGAGGACGATGAATTCTATCTACGTCGTCTGATGGTCATGAAGAATCTAAATAGCTTCAAGCAGGCATCCGCAGTGAAGAAGAAATTCTCAGTTCAACGTGTCTTTGCCCATATCTTGGTTATAGCCGGAGTGGAGGAGATGCCACCACCAATTGCTGCTGGTTATCCTATTCATCAGAATGCCGATTTTCAATATCTCTGTGATTATCGTAAACCTGGTGGAGTTTTGATTGTTCTACATAATCGCAAGAAGCAAATGAAAACATTTCTCTTTGAGACTTGGCCACAAGAAGAAGAAGCTAATGCCAAACTGTATCAAGTTGATGAAGTATTCCCCATAACAAAGCTAAAAGAGAAGTTACGTCATATGGTTAGCGATCTCTATGCGGAATTGTGGTTTAGCAGCAAGAACGGAAGCAACGGCGGCAACTGTCATCGAGTTGTTCAGGAGGTAGCTGACGATCTCAAATGGTCATTACAGTGTCCACGCCAAGTGATGCTCTATACCCAATCCCTGAAAACGGATTACGAAATTGAGACCATTAGAAGGGCAAATGCCATAGCTTCCCAATCCCTGCAAGAGTTGATAAATGAGCATGGCGTAAATTGGAATAAACGAAAAATGAAAGCAGTTTTCGATTATAAATGCCGCAAACGAAACTCTTTTCAATTTGGCGATCAACTCAGAGTCAATCATTTGACTGGTCTGTGGCTAATGCAGGCGCGTTGCCGATATGCCAACCATTGGGGCGGTCTTACTCGTTGCTGGCCCATCAATGGACGCTTTACGCCACCTCAAAAGGTCCTTTATGATATACTCCTGCATTTGCGTAGCGAAATCTGTGATATGATCCAAGAGATGGGCTCTAAGCGCAGTGTCTCGAGTCGTAGTCCCCTGGATCTACAAGCTGCGTATTTGGTTCAACTGGGTAAGCATTTGGAAGATCTAAGAGTCTTGCCCCAACCCGAAGAGGACAATGACGAGAAAAAGGCGACGACGAAGGAAAAACAGAATTATCCGTGTGCCTGGAAATACATTTGCTCGCCGCATGTGATTAGGCACATTGGTCTAGAGCCTTGGCAAACGAACGCCAAGCTTCTGGAATATCCCGTCAGGCCGGGCAATGTTTTGTCCCTAGAAATGTCCATTGCCATACCAGAGAATTGCGTGCAAGCCTATCCCGAATTTCGTGGTGTCATCTGCATGCTGGGCGATAATCTCTTGATTAAGGATAACTTTGAAGTGGAATTTCTAAACCAAGAGTGCGCTAGCCAACATCATGAGGTGGAAATGTTGCGTTACAACGGGCTCTATGGCGAAAGGAATGTTCTTGAACGCAGTGACGACCTTCAAGCCTAACGCCGGCGACTTTCCGTTCCTTTACTAATTGACCAAGCGTATTTAATAACATGAAATGCAATCACCGATAAGAGACCCCGCCGAATGAAAGTTACGTAAATACATTAATTTTTGTTCACAGTAGTATCTTGGCATTAAAGTTGAATTTGTTATACTTAGCGCATTTAGTCACACTTTAGATTGATCGTGCGCTCCACCAAAGCGACCCTAACTGCTTCCCCCTGCCCTCTGCCCCCACCTCGCCTGGCCGCGGTGTAAATAAATATTTAAGTGTAATGAATCAAAGCGCTCTGCTCTGTGTGTGTGTGTGTGCTGTGTGAATATTATTATAACAGCTGCTAAATATCATTCTCTGTATACTCATAAAACCAGATAAAACCGTACAAATGGCGATGGATAGGGCAAGAGCTTTTATAGAATCTATAAACCATATTTATTTTACACTCCGCGTCATGAGTTTAGCATCACCCTTTGCTTTCTTAAGAGTAGAACTTCGTTTAGCTGGTCCTTATGCGAGCTGCGAGCTGGATAAAACGGATAACCCTTCGTTGCTCTAATTGTGTAACTCTGTTTATGCGACCTTCAGCTTATCTTAGGTTCACCTTACTCGCTTATTCTTCACAATATTCGACCTATACTAACTACACCATTAACTGAGCTGAGTATCTCTTTTATCCGTTGAGCTACTGCGCTTATCCTAATACTACATTGTTATCCGTTCTGCGTTTCCGGATAAAACAACAAAAAAAAACTCGGATTTCTTGGGGAAACTCTTTACTTATACTTAGAATTGATTCATTTAGCTGACAAAAGCGATTTGCTGTGCCCCAACAGTCGCTTCTGCTCTTATCCGATCTTGTTCAAGGTTCATCTTACCCTTTGACCCTGGAAAAACGCAAGTTTCTACATTTTAGGCAATCTTTATTCGAAATTCTGTTGTAAATTATCGTTAAAGTTAAACTTTTTGAGATGATTTATCTGTAGACATTAAAGTTCATGATTTTATTTAGTTGTGATTCGCAATCAGTTTTAGCATTGAAGCTGTGGTTTGGCTTTCATTAAAAGTTTTACTGAAGTCAATCGAATCGTGGATGACACGGGGTCAAGTTAAAAAGTCTGACATTGATATACTTGGATTTCAATGCTGAAGTCCCGTCTGGTGTGTATTCACGCTTAACTTCGTCACAGAGAAAGTTGCTCTATCATAGAAATGAAATTTTATAGGCCCAATTACTATTAGGTGTGTGTGTGTGTGTGTGTGCGTGCGTGTGTTTGCTTTTATTGCTCAATCGTTCAATATAATTAAACCGGTAACACAAAATCAAGGTGGAGACTACCTAATGTGGATAAATGTGTGTTTGAGTGCGATAAAAATCTACATTTTGGTTACTTGTTAGAGCAATTTAACCTAATTGACTTATCGAAGTAAATCAAAGTTGCGGCACGGTGCGACGGTGCTATGGTGGGTAATCAAGTGAAAACAATATGTCATAATTAAGTTAATTTATTTGCGTTCTCCATTCACTCTGCTCCCCTCAATTATTGTATACGCCTTATTTCTCTTAGATTCATCATAATAATGCATTATTTTGCTTATTATTTCATTTCAGATTAATCAAAAATGAGACTGGACGTGCCATAATGCGTGTTATATCCGGACCGAAGGCATTTAAAGTTGTCTTCTTTACGCGTCTTACGCCCATACCCTTTGGACTGCAAAATGTGATATTTGGAGTAAGTTAAGGGTAAAGAAATATAAAATAAAGGTTTGGAATCTGTTTTAAGCGGAAGTAAAAGCTGTCAATTTAAATTCTCTTCTGGCCCAAAACAACTTCGATTTCCCTTTCCAAAATTTCGCTTAAGTTTTGCTCCGATCATATAAATATGGTCAACAATTTGAATTCCTTTCAATTTTATTTGAATTTCACAATTGGTGAAGTAAAAAAATGAAAAAGTAAAAGAAAAATTATTTAATGTAGTTTAAACTTACTTGAATTTTTGTGAATCAGAGAGGAGAGTACCTAAATGCTCATAACTCAAAGTGAGCTAAATAAACGCAAAACGAGTAAACTTTACGAAGGGTTAAAGAGAGCTAAATCAACGCAAAATAAGCACAAATAAATTCAAAATGAACCAGATCAAGGCAATATGAGTAAAGTAATCATAGTTTAAAGTGAGCAAAATCAATGCAAAATGTGTTAATTTTTATGTTTACTCAAATTGAGCAAAGTCAACGCAAATTGAGTAACTAAAACATAGCTCAAAGTGAGATAAATTAACGCAAAATAAGAACGCCATAACTCAAATTGAGCCAATTCAACGCAAATTGAGTAGATTAATCATAGCTCAAAGTGAGTTTAGCTAACGCAAAATGAGTCAAATTATCAAAGCCTAAAATGAGTCAAGTTGACTCAAAATGGGTATACCTTTGCTCAAAATGAGCCAAGTCGTCGCAAAATGAGTAAACCGTTGAGCAAATGAGCAAATTACAAAAAGGGAAGAACACCTCTCCTCTGCGATTCTCAAAAATTCAAGTACATAAGAAACCGGAGCAATAGTCTCAAAATGAGCCGAGTAATTGTTTTTTAAGTCAACATTTGGTCACAAACAACTGTGTGGACACATAGCAAATAAAGCTGCTTAACAATGTTCTCCTCTCTCTCTCTCTATCTTTCTATAGATCAGTTCAATTAACACTGCAGATTATCATGTGGCCACATTACTGGGATTGCTGCCAGCCCAGACAATAAACGTCTATTTGGGTTCCACATTGCGTTCCATGCATGAAGTGCTCAATGATAATGAGACGAAATTAACTGGTTACATTAGCTTTGTGTTTGAGGTAAGTGAAAATGCCTTTTGTCCTCAATCAAATCCCAAAAACTGGCAGGATTAATTCCCGCTTTGATTTTCCAGGTAATTTGCGGTGTTTGTCTCATGTTTTGGGTGATACAGAAAGCGCGCAAGGAGCTCGCGGATACCTTGCTTGCAGTCGATTATGCCAACGATGGCAAACATCTGGATATACAAGTTTAGCAGCAAAACAAACTAACTGCTCGTTTAAAGACTGCAATAAATTAAATCGAATTATGGTAATTTAATTACTTAATTTAGGCAAAATGATACCAAAAAAAACAACAAGACGGGAAATGAAAATTCACAAATTTTGTCATTATTTGTACAAAAGAAAAAGAAAAAGAAAATGCTCTCTAAAAGATATATAAGCTGTGCCTAAAAAAAATATTAGTTTATATGAAGCTCACCTCAAATTGCTCACACACACACACAAACACAAAATACCGAATCCTAAGTACAAAACTAAGAAGAAGAAAAAAATGTTCTATCTGCCTGTAATATAACGCCAACTGCGTTGTCTCTTGTTCATATAACGATCCAAAATGCTATCGAGTACATTAACAGTGAACTTGACATCGTCAAAGCTAATGCAAATCGGTGGATAAATGTTGATTACCTAGAAAAAGAGTTTTTTGTTTTTTCCATTAGATGAAACAAACGTTTGGAACTTTTAGTTTTAGTAGAAATGTATGTTAAAAGTTTGTTTCCCTTTATCAACTTTAAATGAGACCTTAAATACTTGACGGTTTATGCGTTACGGTTAATGGTTATTAAAAGAACCGAAATGCGTTTAGAAAAAAACTATTTTCGGCTGTGCCGAAGTTTATATACCCTTGTAGGCATTTACCATTTAAACTGGCACATTCTATCACATGTCATTTGATCGATTTCTATATGTTAAAGAAGTCCGATCGGGGCGAGTGCCGCAAATGTGTTGCATGCAAAAACTAAAATCCAAATCTAAGACAGACAGACTGAACAAATTTGCTCACTGATCTATTTCTATATGTTATAGTGGTTCGATTAAGTCAATTTTGTCAATTAGAAGTCTAAAAATGTTTCCAACTAGCTCAAAACTTCAGCGAAAAAATTGCTTAAAAACAAGTTTAGCCATTTCTATATGTTATAGTTGTTTGATCCAGTCAATTTTTACAAATGTATTGCGTGCATTAATGAGGAACTTATTGTAAGAGACAGATTTACATTGGAACAGACAGTCGGACAGATGGATAGAGGGACACTCTGCAAGGATATAGAAGAAAGCGTTAAATTTGTTAGTTAACTTTTTGTCTAGATAAAAACTGTGTACATAAAAAATACCGCTAAGAACGGACAATTATTAAACAAAATAGAAAATCATCTAATTTATTTTACACACAAAGAAAATGTCAACCAATTTGTTATATGTTAATTTTTATGTGTGTACTAACAGATCAGCCTTCTACGATATAGAACTTTGGGTATGGTTTTTGTTTTTCTACTAACGTTTTTTTGCGCATTTATAAATTTGTTTTTTTAAAAAAAAGAAATATATATATAAATATATGTATGTAATTTTTTTCAGTGATTATGCCAAAATGTAAGGAAAATTCGTTACTCTCTTCTTAAGTTTAGTTTTATTGTGTTAATACCCAAAAATGCATGCATTATTTGGCCAGTGTTTCGGTAATGGCTTGATTAAGAATATCCGTGGCAAACTGAACATCGTGGCGATTGATGCACATGGGCGGTTTAATGCGTAAGACCTGGCCAAAAAGATAGAGAAAGAGAGAGAGAGAGAGAGAGAGATGAACCCACATATGAAGTTAGAAGATTTGGAATGATCTGAATATGATTGCGCTTCTTGGACAGAGATAAATATCGACTTACATTGCCATCCAGTCCACCGCGTCCGAAGAGAACACCTTGATCCTTGCATTTCTCCCAAATCTCAAGAACATGCGGCATGGGAAGAGGCGTCTTTGTCTCCCGATCGGCAACCAGCTCCACGCCAATCATCAAGCCCTTGCCACGGACATCGCCAATGATGTGATGACGCTGCTGCAGCTCAGCCAGAGATTTCAGGAAGTAAGTGCCCACCGCTTGGCAATTCGCTTGCAATTGCTCCTCCTCAATGACCTCAAGGACAGACATGCCCACAGCACTGGCCATGGGATTGCCGCCAAACGTATTGAAATGCAAAGCTTGATTCAGGCAACCGGCTATCTCTGGAGTAGTGACAACAGCGGCCAGCGGAAAGCCATTGCCTATGCCCTTGGCCATGGTGACTATATCGGGCTGATAGTCATGGCCCTCAAAGCCCCAGAAGTGTTCCCCAGTGCGGCCGAAACCCGTTTGCACCTCATCGGCCACAAAGAGACCGCCATTGGCACGGACCAAAGCGGCAGCACGCTTCAGATAACCTTTCGGATATTGCACAGTGCCGCCGACTCCTTGTATAGACTCGGCAAACATGGCAGCCACTTTGCCCCTGGGCAGGGAATACCTAAATGCCTCCTCCAATTCCTTGTAATACTCCAAGCCAGCTTGGCACTCATCTGCTGCTGCTGGGCTGCTGCTGCATTCGCAGCTGCGTTGCGTTTGAATGGGTGAATCACGACACGCGGAGCCGCCCCATCGTCCACGATAGGGATCTGGATTCATGACATGGACTATACCATTATTAACCCCAGCCAGGGGATAACGCCACGAGGAGTGAGCCGTTAGGCCCATGGTGTAGGGCGACATGCCGTGATAGGCATTGCGAAACGTGAGTATATCCTGATTGCCCGTGTGCAGGCGAGCCAATAGCATGGCCAAGTCATTTGCCTCCGAACCGGAATTGACAAAGCAAACGGTCTTTAGATTTCCCGGCATTTTGGCCACCAACTTCTCGGCATATTCATGAATCTTTGGATGCATATAGATGTTGGTTGTGTGCCATAGTTTGGCTATCTGATCACTCAAGGCCTTGTTCACTTTCCTGCAATGTGGAGAAGATGTGAACAAAATAGGACGACGACTACGAACTCACTCCTCGCTCTATCTCTCTCTCTTCTACTTACGGATGACAATGGCCAACGGAGACGGTAACAATGCCACCAAACATATCCAAATATCGACGTCCCTCATGATCGTACAGCCATTGCATGTGACCGGCATGAATGACCAATGGCTTCTTAAAGTGGGCCAACAGATTGGGCGTCAAATGGGCTTGGCGTGTCTTCAGGATCTGTTCGTAGCTGGGTCCCTGATAGGCCGGTGCTTGATGCTCACACTCGGGCAGCTCCGCCTTCGATGGGCTAACACTGGAGGAAAGAAGCCGCTTGGCCCGTGCTGGAAAAACTGCAGGAGAGAGAGAGAGTTACTGGAAGGGCGCCTTAATTCAGGTAAATTCACTTAGCTTAAGAAACTTTCCTCTCTAAAGAGCAGTCCAAACCGAACCATATCTTGGTATATCATTTATTTTTATTAAAATTTAAATATTTTGAATTTATTTAAGAATTAACACATTAGCTTAGAAAACCTTTTCAAACAAGTCTCCAACTTTTAAATCTTTATCTTTATCTTGGCGTTTTTGTCACCATTTGTCAACGTCGTCAACTTATCGTTAAGACCTTCCAAGACTACATATATTATAAAGATATAGAGAATTAAATTTTATAGACATTAATCTTTCAAAAATGGGTCTAACTCCTTCTAAAGCTAGAGCTTGCCTCATTCTAAAATGTGGTGACAATGACCCAAATCTCCAAATGACCCAATATTATCTTATTTCAAAGACTTTCTATGACTATTTTAGAAAAAACATCTTACTTTTGGCGATTTTCTTTAGATATGCAATACTTTAAAATTCAATAATAGGTGGGGAGGGGTAGGAGTATTGGGTATTATCAGGCGATGTCCAAGTTCACTTCGCCCCTCCCAATGCGACGCCACTTTAAGTTGATAAGATTATAATACCCCCCACGATTCGAAGAGCCTAGGGTACTGGCATACTAATTACGCACCCAAAAGTAAAAACAACAACAACAACAATAACTAAATTATCAACAATGTAGAATTATCTCTGCTAGATGACAGGGCCACGTGCTCCAGAGGTGAGAGAGAGCGAAAAGAAAGAGAGAAATTAAACGAAATCAAATGCAGATGCATATGCATATAGAACATTGTATATAGACAGACATACATACATATGTATGTATACATAGGTCACTGCATATGGCCAGAACTGAATATTACTAAAGTGTTAATATAAAGCCTTAATTCAGCATTAATCTTATCCAAACAGGGAGAGTAAACTAGTTAAGACTTTGTGTAATTTATCGCGGCTTAACTTACCGTTTAGTCTTCTTGACATCATTTTTTTTTTATTTATGATCCTCTTTTTATGTGTTCGTTAGTCTAGTCTTGGTCTTTTGCCCCACCCCCAAACCTGATCTCGATCCTGATCTCAATCACGATCTCTTCTTTGCACTAGAAACACAACTGTGCGTTCCGGTGTCGGTCGAGCAACTAAAATGTTATTTAGATTACAAATGGAAATGGAGGTGAAATGTGGCGTTGTCGTCGTCGCTTCTCCATCACCTGGAGAGGTAGCTGGCACTCACTTTCACCCTGTGCTCCATCTTATCAGAGAAAGAGAGAGAGAGAGTGAGAGAGAGAGAGAGGGATAATGTCAAGGTTAAGACTTTTACTTTCTGCTTGAAGTTCATTTTTTCTTTCTTAATTCTTTCCTAGACAAGAGGCAAGAGGCAATGGCCAATGGTAATTAAGTCTGTAAAATCGAATAAAACATGAACCAACGTTGGGCTTTAGCTTTAGGTCTCTGTTGTCCATAATTTGCAAATTGTATGCCCTATCAAACTGGACATCCAACTTAAAAACCAACAAACACAAAATTGCTAAAAATATATACATATTTTTTTGGTCTAGATTAGATTGAGTCCTCAAATTGATATGTGGGCTCGTCTGATATTATTTCTATATAAGAGACAATGGGCTGATATTACATTTTTTACGCTTTAAATAAGAAGTAAGTTGAGAAATTTTCTTGAAGTTATAATTTAGTTATCATTTCGAACAAATGTTGGCTAAGTTCAATGGTTTTTCATCTTTAGGTTTTCAAAACAACCTTTTTTAAACGCAAGTTTTCCATCAACAAATACCTCATTCCTTGGCTTTTATCCTTTTATTAGCTTTCGTTAATGAAGTTTTTAAAAACCAGGCCGGCTATAGAAGACATTAAGCCCCGAATTCTATTTCACTGTCAACAAAAATATAATTTTTAGACCTTTCTTTATACATCTTTTCTCTTTCTTTTCATCTATTCTAAAAATTAAAAACCAAAATTTACTGTGTCATTATTTCTAAGATTGACCTAAAACAAAATCAGGAAAAGTATTTACGCGAAAAAAATCTTTGGGTATCAATTTTCCATTCGTTTTTGCTTAACAAAATAAAGAAAGAAGGAACAAATTCTTAACTAATTGTCCGGAACAACGTTTTCAAAAACAAATTTAAAGTGTAAAAGGTTACAAAACTTTTGGTGACCTATTTTTAATGAATTAAACTAGCATTTCAATATGTTAGAAAGATCTTCCCTTCCCCCTAAAAATAGAATTTTAAAGGGGTTTTTCTATGATTTTCCATATGTAATTTTATTCAAGCACAAAACAACACAGTTGCACGGGGTTTGTTTGTTCTTGCATTTTGCTTATAACAAAAATATTCGTGTGTGTGTGTGTGTGTGTGTGTATCGATCTAATTGAATTTGTGTTGATCTCAAATATGCACAGATTCGGAAGTGTGTGTGTGTGTATGAAATTTACAATTTTTTAGTAGCTTTTTTGTTTATTACTTTTGTTTTTTTTTTTTTTTCTTTTTGTGTTACATATTTGTACAACATGATTTATATATATATATATATATATTTTAGTATTTATATATATATGTATATATCTGCTAAGATTTATCATAGTACAAGAATTACATAATGCTCTGTTCTGCTCGCTCTTTAATTTCTCACTTGCTTATTCAACCAGCATCACCAGCTTTGCGCTTTGATTTTTCGCCTTCTCATATAGCTAGCCATATATGTATATATATGTATATATGTATATATCGAACGATCTCTACTTATGTCGCTCGACCAAGCAACCAAAAATTTATTGAGACATTAAAAACTAAACAAAACTAAAGATAAAGCGCTAAAGAGTGGCTATAACAATTTTGTGAATTGGTGTTGGATGGATGGGAGCATGAAGAGGAGAGGATTAGGTGGTGGGGGAGATGGAGTTAATAAGTGTTGCTTGGATCTGTCTAGTTAAAATCGGTATAGGGATCAGGACTTCGGGGCGTTGCTGTTGACTGTGATTTCTGTTGCTGTTGCTGCTGCTGCTGTGGGACTCCTGCTGTTGGTTGCTGCTCCAAATTGGCGGCCATTTGCCTGAGATTATCCACACCAGCAAGAAGTTGTCTACAGGAAGAGAGAGAGAGAGCGAGAGAGAAGGCGTTAAAAAAACGCAAACTCAATTGCAAAAAGAAAAATATTTAACCTTAAGTTCTGTTCGGCATTATCGGCTGCACGCAGCAAATCTCTTGATAATTGATGCGTTCTGGACGGAGGGCGTGTGGTTGTTGTTGTTGTTGTACTGCTACTAGTGCTTGCTCCTCCAGGAGTGTTGACAATCGTTTCGCCATCCAGGTGGCTTGGTGTTCCACCGACAGCGCCATCTGAGGAGCTTCTATTGACGCCGCCGCCACTGGCGCGCATAGCAAGAAGCTCGGCCTACAATTTGAGACAGAAAGATTTGAGATTTGAGACAAGTTCCCTCCTCCGCGTTCTCTCGCCGTCTTCTCACCTCTAATTGAACCACCTGTCGCCTTAGCCTTTGGGTAGTCTGAGCATTTGCACTGTTGGCCAAGGCTTCCCGTCGTCGCTGCGACTCCACCAGTTGCAGTAATTGCTGCTCAGAATCCTGGGCTCGCCTCGATTGCGCTTGTAGCTCAACTCTCAGGTCCTGCAATTCACGGTGAAGTCGTTCATTTTCCAGACGCAGTGTCGCCGTTTCCTGTTGCTGCTGTTGCTGCTGCTGCGGCGGCGGCGAGTCCATTGAATTGAAAGGTAAGCCGATAGCCACATCGGCCAGACGTTGAGACGAATGAAGGATGGGGCCATCGGCTAAGAAATCTGGCAGCATTTTAACCGTTGAACCACTTCCCAACTCCGAGGACGAACAGTTTGCGGCACAGGAGGGGGCTGTAAAGAGGGAACACGATGCTCCTATGGGTGGAGCTGGTAGAGAACTGCAACTTTGGGAGGCAGCAGCACTAGGCAGGGAAAGGGCTCCGATGGCTCGTTCGAGCGGTGCCTCGGCAGCCCCTAAAGGTGAATTGGGTGGCGAACACCAGGTGGGTGCACCATCGGGCAAATGATCTTGCACAAAGTCAGGCAAACCTCCCGCACCTCCACCGCCGCCACCAACGCCACCACCACCACCATTGGATCCTCCTCCACTCGCTGTACTACTCGTTTTGGCCATATCCAAGGGCAAATCTAACTTCAATTTGGGTGGCGGAGCTGCTAAGACCAAACGATTAGGACGCAAATCCCTATTCCCAGACAAAGGACGGCGACGTGACGTTGACGAGGATGCGATTGACGTAGATGAGGAGGAACATGCCGTATCGTAGCTGGAATATGAACGTGGCACATAACGTGTGTGACCACCCGATGAACTTGAAGCCTGTAAATTTGATGCAGCCGATGGGAAAATATCTGCAAAACGTGAAAGAAATTAAACTAGTTTCCATTTACTTGATAAATTCTCTCTCTCTGTATCTTACCATCGTCGCCTAAACGCTCATCATAGAGTCGGGTATTGCGCACTTGGGACAAAGCAACATGATCACTATCATAATCATCATTTTGATGAAGACGAAGATCGGGACGATGGATACGACTTCCAGTGATACCAGGTCCTGAACCACATGCTGCATATTCCGCAAGACTCGCCTGCGAGTCAAAGGAACTGAAGCGAGGCGAACGCTTCATTTTCGAGGAGGCAGAAGATGCACCACCTCCGGCTCCACCATTTTCTGGAGCCGCTTGCATATACGATGCTGAAACAGATTGCGGTACCTTTGGTCTGGCTCCCGTTGATGTCTGTACGGCAGTATCCACAGAGGTTACCGTGCTGGAGGGAGCTGTCACTGTTCCACTGCTATTGAGAAAATGCTTAAACGAGAATGATGATGGTGGCGGCGCAGCTCCGCCACCCACAGATGACGTAGAGGAAGATGAGGTGCAAGCTCTGTTATCCATGTAACTACTGTAACCACCACCACCACCACCGCTGCCGATTACTCCCGTTTTAAGACATAAATCGGCAACAAGATCATTCACTCCGCCATGGGAGCTGGAGCTGTTTGGAGCATCATCGTCTAGTTTAAGCTGAACATCGCCGCCTCCAACTAGGTCTGTGGCTAGCTCGCTTCCTCCTCCTCCTCCTCCTCCTCCTCCTGCCTCACTACCACCCTCTCTAACAACACCTCCTGTCAGGTCACTGTGTTGTTGTTGCTGTTGTTGTTGTTGCTCTTGTTCTTGTCGATTAACCGAATCCTCTGTATTGCCATTGTTGCCATTGGCCATTGACTCCACTGACGCTCTACTCCTAGATCACTACTAGTCCCAATGTAATGTATTTAACAACAAATTTAATCTATTTGACTATGTCGAAAGTGCATTGGCCTCCGTTTTTCTTCAATTTATCCAGCCGACTAGTGCTGGAAATAATATCGATGTTAAATCGATATATCAACATTTTGCCAACATCGATGTTTTTTTTTGCAGATGTTGCCCACTATCCCATCTATTTTGCCCCCTATTTTCAATGTCGCTTTCAATCTTTATTCCCCCTATTTTATAAATGCAAGGCCTCGTCAGAGCTTACATTTAGTATCACTCGTCGCCTTAGATCTATCGAATAGTCGATAAATTACCACTTTTGTATAGTAAACAAAACGCAATGCAAGGCGCAACTTGATGTTGCTGCGAGTATTATAATTAAAATATTTCACTTGAATTTTCTATTAAGACGTATTTCCATCTAAGGAAAAAAAAAACAAAAACAAATAAACCAAAAAATTAAAGGTAGCCGCCGCCGCAACGAATACGAGAAAAAGTGAATGTGCCAACAACAACAACAACAGCAACCAAGTTGACGAAAGAAAATTCTTCTCAAACCGGTCGACACGCACATATACATGCATACATCTTCTTTTTCTTTTTTTTGTGTTGTATATATATATATATATATATGTGTGTGTGTGTACACACATGCAAATGCATGCAAAAAATGCTATTTTCGTGTGTGAAAGACATTGAAAATTGTTAAGCAAAACAAAACTATAATAACATCTCTCATCTCGCCCTGCCTGCCACACACAAACGAACACAAACATATACAACGACAATCTCATCATTGCCGCTTTTTGCCAAGAGGAAAACTTCTCTCCGGTTTGCGTGAATTGCAAATTGTTTTTGCAAACAACATACGCAGTAGTAGCCTCCCGAACGCCTGCCTCACCCCTTACGCATCCCACAAACCAATACAAACGTTTTTAGCACCCGCTCCCCCCCTTCCATCCCATCACCATTTGTACGTGCATTCAACGGTTGGCCTAATTTTTGGTGTGGAAAAGCGCAAACAGGACAAATATTTGGTTCATCTCTCTGGATTTTTTTTTTCGGGGGGCGTGTCAGCAGCAGCACAGCAGCATAAGGGCGAAGAAGAAAAAGTGCAATATGTGCGAGAGGAGCTCCTGCTGGAGGTGAGTAAAATGAGAGAATTTAAACAAATCAAATTTCAATTATTTTTCTACCCCTTCTACGGCTGCCTCCCCCTCCCCCACAATACCATCTCCACCACTTTTATTTATGTAGTTTGAAGAAAGCAGCCGAGGCCGGGCCACGGCCCCATTTATTGACTTGTCTGTTTCTCTCTTTCTGCTGATGTTGGCTTCTGCCCCCTACCATACCCCCCTCGGCCCCTGTTTACCATTCACCTCTGCACAGTGGTAAAAACTTATACTATATCAGTCCTTGGCATAGTTTTCTCTTGTGTTAAGGATTCACTTGAAAAGAAATTCATGTTAGATGCACTTGAGAAATTCCGCATAAAATGGTCATAAAAGTGGGTTTTTACGACACAACCAGTTTTCACTAGGCCGAAAGTAGTAAAAAAAAATTTATGTTTTATTTTTTAACAAAAAAAAGTACTCCTCAAAACCAAGAAGGGAAAATGGTAGTTTTTGGTGGACCATAACACATCTTAAGTTATTTGATCGAATCGAATTACCGTACAAATTGGATTTTTCTTATAAGAATCTCTCGTTCTTATAGGGTAAACATTCAAATTTAAATCATGCAAATGACTTGAACCTTGCAATTTCCTTTAGATTTTCAATAATAAGAAATTTAATTGTTACAATACGATTCGTTAAAAATACGCAGTTAAGAGGATTTCCCCTCTTTTCAGTTGAAGTCCTCTCCTCTGCGATTCTCAAAAATTCAATTAAGTAAGGAATTTGATGGGCTCACTTAAAATTTTGAAAATCCGATAGGAAAGAAGAGTAAACATTTGCTCATTTCGCTTCAAAATTAGCTCTTTTCATTTATAAATATTTACTCCGTGAACTTTTACATATATGAGCAGGTAAAGGCTTTCCTCTGCGATTCTCAAAATTTCAAGTAAACTTAGGCTTAGGTAAAAATCTAAAGGAATTAAAAATGTTGTCTACGTGTTTAAATCGTTTCCAATTTTGCATTCGTATTCATTCTTCATCGTGCATAAGTTTTACATTGATGCGACTACTTTGCGTAAATTCATAGTTTTAATTTTCTTTTGTAATTTATTGCAATTGCAATTATTTCTGTGTATATTAACAAATTGAAACCGCAATAACAAAGAGGAATTTCGGCTATGGTTGAATAGTTTGTTTGCTGGTTGCGCTTGACTTAATTCTTTAATATTTTGATTGCAAACAAATAACATGAAACCCACTGCACATTATGCTCTGCTCTGTTCTGCTTTCGTTGTAGGCTTTGCACGTCTCTCTTCTAGTTCTTCTGTTATGCCCCTTTTTTGTATACAAATGGCGCACTGTTGTTTTTGTTATTGTTGTTGCATTCCACTTGCTCTTATTGTTCTTGTTGTTGCAGTTGCAGTTGCTGTGGTTAATGTTACTTATAAATATAGCAAATGGATCTCGTTTTGTTTAATTTAGGGCAGTTAATAATACAACGCATTCTTTTTTTCTCCCCCAGCCCACTCTTCCTCCCATTCGCTCTCTCTCGTTTTCTCTATGTCTTCCTCTTACCTATAATGGCATACAAACATATTTACATATGTGTATGCATTTTTTGTTGTTGTTATGCTTGTGTGCCAGCACATTCATGCACATTTACCTACCTACCTCCACCTAGCCGGCCACCCACTTTGGGTCACGGCAGCTGGATAATTTAATTAACGTACTTATTACCCTTCAGCACTCATCAACGTTGTGTGCGTGTGTGTGTGTGTGTGCGCGTGTGCGTGTATGTGTTGGCTAATAATTAAATACATATTTGTAAATCTTAATATTCGCTCGACTGTGATAGGCCCCCCTTCATAATTTGCCTTTCCCTTTCCGTTTGCTGCGCCACACCGCGCAATCAATTTTTGTGTATTGCAAGTGAATATTTTTATGTGGATTCTTTCCTGACCAACGAGACAGGCAGAAAAGTGTATAGAGCCATTTCCACTTTTTCAACTGGTCCGGAACAAAACAAACTATCAATCAATCAAACAATCAGTTTCAGTTGTTCAGTTAAAACTGTAAGTTTCTGACGCCAAAGCCAAGAACCAAGGGCGTAGCCAGGATTTCATTAAGGATGAGGAAAAACTTTAGATGCAGGCCGAATCGAAAGAAGGGTATGGTTTTTTTTTTATTTGTTTCGGTAAAGTTAGGCGTAAACATCCGTTTGTCTTACCCTCCCCTTGCCTACGCCTATGCCAAGGACACAAATGCCTTGTAGAGCAAGTCATTTTTTCCATGACCTACTTTAATAAAATAAAAGTATATTCAAGAAATTTCAACTCAGTTTGAGCTGATTCGTTTAACTATAACTAATTGATTCTTTGTCTTCTTTCAGTATGGGCCTCATCAAGGCACAAGAAATCTGGCAAGGACTGCTCTAAGAATTCGCAAAAAGTATTCAAGCCTGAAGAAGCAGGAGGAGGAGGTGGAGGAGGGATCTTACTTAAATGTCGTCAAACGGCGGCATCAATAGTGCCACAAATGGCCGTAGTGGAAGCACTGGTAGTGCCAATATCAATCTGATGACAGGAGGTGGGGGAGGAACAGGTGCGGCAGCAGCATCCAGTGCATCAAAGATACTACCAGATTTGAAGACGCAACGCAGCAATAGTGGCGGGGCAGGAGCTGGGGTAGGAGCCCTGACCCATAGGCGTGATAATTCCCATGTGGATTGCCCAAAAGTGGAAAAGATTTATACGTATGCACCGCCTCAAAGTAAGCTAATGACCAGAAATGATCAAGATGGTTATCTGGTCTATTGTGATGGCAAATTGCATTCGGGCAAGCTTCAGAATCTAATTACCCACATGGTGCCCAGCCATGACTATTATCCAGATGAGGCCTATGTGTTCGCCTTCCTATTGAGTGCTAGATTATTTATACGACCGCATGAGTTGCTTGAAAAGATTAGCCAAACGTGGGAGCAGCAACAGCAAACGGCAACAGAGGCTGGTGGCGGTGGCATGGTGGGCACCGATGTAGTGGATGATGCCGGCCAGGGACCGCCCCAAGGACATGCAACACATTTAACTATTCACTCCGCCTCGCCCATGACACAACGGAAGGGAACGGGAACGGCAACGGCTACGAATTTGGATCCAAAGCCCCAACAAAGGACGTGTACCCAAAAATCGGCCCAACATTGCATTCGCCTGCTATCGGAGTGGATAGAGATATTTCCCTACGATTTTAGAGATGAGCGCCTGATGCAGCAAGTACGCATTTTGGCCCGGAAATGTGTCTACATTGACAACTCGCTGGGCAAACAGGTGTCGCGCATACTCCAATTGCTTGTCTCGCGTTTGACTGCTTTAGAGAAATATGAGGAATTCCTACAGCAATTGGGCAAGCAGCAGCAGCAGGAGGAGCAATTGCTAACCACCAATCATCATCATCAGCAGCAGCAGCAGCTTCAGCATAATCACCATCATCATCATCATCATCATAATCCCTTTCAGACATTTCTCGGTAGTAGCAGCAGCAGCAGCAATGGCAACTCTTCTGGTGGGTCTGGAGGAAACTCTGCCGGAGGAGGAGGAGCTGGCAGTGGCCTAGCGAATTCATCAAGCGGCAATAATTCTGCCTCAACCACACCTCAGCCTACGGATGATGTTTTTGGTATTATGGATATTTGCCCAAGTTGTGCTTATTTGGCACATCAATTAACAGCCATTGAGTTGGAACGCTTAAGCCATATTGGGCCCGAAGAATTTGTTCAGGCCTTTGCCAAGGATGCAGGAGGAGCAGGAGGAGGAGGAGGAACAGGAGCAGCAAGTGGAGCAAGTGGTGCGGCTTCCTCCTCATTAAACGATATGAAAAAGACTAGAAATTTGGAATCATATGTGCAATGGTTCAATCGTCTTAGCTATCTAACGGCCAGCGAGATTGTCAAGGTGATTTTTCCTATACATTATTCGATTTAAATCACACTCTCCGACAAAACTCAGACTTCTGAGAGATAAAGTTGGACTCTAGTTTAGGGAACATCCTAACTTAAAACTGCAAAAATATGAATTTTGTTATTCATTTGTTTGTGTCAGCCTAAAAACGAAACCTGAAAGAAAAAAATAGGGGTTTTTCCTTTCCTTAAAGGTTATGTAGCAACCTTAAAAATAGTGGTTTAAAAAAATAGGGGTCGAAGATCGAGAAACGGTTTTCTAATAGTTTATTTTGTCCATCCATTTTTAATGAAATTTAGCGTTTTGATACATACATAATTTGAAAAATGGACAAAACCCCATATTTTTGCACTTTCAGATTAAGGATATTCTGATCTCTGGGTCTGGGGTTCAACTATTTGTGCCTTATAGCATTTTCTTCCTCTTTCTTTGTATTCTAGTATCCGAAGAAAAAACAGCGAGTACGTATTATCGAATACTGGATTGAAACGGCCAGAGAATGCTTTAATATTGGCAATTTTAATAGTCTAATGGCCATAATAGCTGGTTTAAATCTAGCACCAATTGGCAGACTCAAAAAAACGGTAAGAGATTTTTTTAAAGTTTACATGGAATTACACTTACCCTGATTATTTGCAGTGGTCCAAAGTGCAATCGGCAAAGTTCTCTGTGCTGGAACATCAAATGGACCCAACATCGAATTTTAATAGCTATCGCTCAACGCTTAAAGCTGCCATGTGGCGCTCTGAGGGCGCCACAGAAGAACGTGAACGCATAATCATTCCATTTTTTAGTTTATTTGTTAAGGATTTGTATTTTCTAAATGAGGGCTGCTCGAATCGGTGAGACAGAGACAGATAGATATATTAGAGGAGAAATGTGTTTCATAATTGATTTTCCCGTGTTTTTTTTCTTTGCAGTTTGCCAAACAATCATATCAATTTTGAAAAATGCTCGCAATTGGCCAAACAGGTCATGGAATTCAATGAATGGAAAAAGGTCTCATGCCCTTTTGAGAAGTTGCCACATGTCTTGACCTATTTGCAGCATCAGCCGGTGCTCAATGAGAACACTTTGGCCATGGCCTCCTTCGAATGTGAACCGCCCGAGAATACTGAGGAAAAGGATCGCTATAAAACTGTGAAAGCCGAAACGAAGCAACAACTGTTGCAGCAATTGCAGCAGCAGCAGTAGGATGAAAAACTGGGGGGGTCCGGGGAAGGGAATTAATTTATTGTAAGCGCTTGCCATGTCTATTATTTTCTTTTTTTTTTTTTTGTGTCTGTATTGTCTATTTTAGTCGTAAGGTTTTGCGGGGGGATAAGAGATTTTCGTGTAGGCTTTGAAAGCGATTTAGAGATTGATTAACTAATTAACGAACTACTTAAACATACAAGAAACAAAAAGTAAGAAAAATTCAAGAAAACTAAACTTTATTTTTATTATTATTTTTAGTTCTTTATAAGCATCTCTGTTGCCAGTAAAATCTTAAATTATTTGTATTATTAATCCTACAAAATAATATATATGTATATTATATATTATTTGGAATTAACAAATGAACATGTGTACTTAAAGCATTTTGATTGTCGCAGCTAATTTTAATATAATTATTTATTTTTTCAACGTAAATTGACAAAACACAACAAAAAAACATCTCTTAGGTAACCATTATATATTTGTATCTGTAAGTGAACAGTATTTATATATATATTTATATCCATTTACAAGAAAAACAAAAAACCAACAACATTTTTTATAGCTAAATTAAATCTTTTATGGGGACAATGCTTTTTCTGTCTTGACAAATTTTTAAAGCCATAGAACAAAAGGCAACGCTGAACCGAGAGTGTAACAAAAACAAAACAAAACTTTGACTTTTTTCTATTTAAAAAAGTCTATTTTGTAATTTCTAAACCGAATTCTAATGTACGGAATGGAATCATATAATTAATATTAACTATAAAGGGACTAAAACAACAAAAACAACAACAACAAACATTATTGATTACAAAACGGCTTTTCAATAAAAAGAGAAAAAAAAAGTTTAACAAAAGTTAATCGAAAAACTCAAGTAGTAAATCTTTTTGTTTAATAATGTTTAAAATGTGAAAACTTATGAGTAGTGTCTCTCTCTCACTGTCTCTCTTTTACTCTTGCACTTTATCATTTTTTCTCTTTCCGATTCGCGCTAAGTTGTTCGCTCTTTTCCTCTCTGTTACTCACTTGTCTTGTTTTTTAAATTTTCAATTATTATAACATGCAAACCCGAACCATTTCAAGCACAAACTCTTAGTCTATTATGGGTCTAAAAGAAATTTTGGATATAAAAAAAAATTACCATAAGATATTTCTTATTGAGATGTATTATTGTAATATCAGAACAGGAAATCAGTAAAAACAAATTTAAATTTTTGCAATGGGCTTCCATATCAGATGAGTCTACGAATAGTTAATCTCGTAAACGGCTTGCCAGAACAAACTGACAACAGCAGAACAGATATAACAATCAAAATATGGGAAGACCTATAGCAGATCGTCAAGAAACAATGGGTAAATTTATGGAAACTCTCCCATAACCAAAATATGTAAGTATCAGAATCGTAGCTACACACAGCAGTAATATGTATCCAGGAAATAATAACAATATGACTTTAAGCAACAACAATAATTGCATACACACAATGCAACAACTATTTATGGGCCGTAAAATAATAATGCAAATAGCCACTATAAACCAGATAACAATAGAAACAATGCAACAGAACCTACAATTACAGCACAATCAGCAATAACACCAGAAAACAATAACTTAAGGATACCAAAACGCACTGAATCGGAAAACTTTCAGATTCTTTTAGATAACCAACAACATATACTAGACTGGTCTTAACTTTTCTAATTGTTTGTTTCTCAAAAATTGCGCGCATCCCATTGGCAGGATTGATATTTTGCTGTGTTATCGCATCCCGTCTTAACATACCGCACAAATACTGGGAGCTGTTAAAATACGGCAGCAAATACTGGGAGCACAGTAGTACTGCATCGAATACTGGGTATGTTAAGCCACAGTGTGTTAACAGCGATAGGGATGTGAAATATCAAAGGGGACAATAACAATTTTTTTTGAGTCGTAGAAGGATATGGTTCACCATGCGGATAGAAAGGTTCGCTAATAATTATTAATTTTCGGGGGAAAAACTCAACCCAAATCGAAGTAAGAATTTTTTTTCCGAATTGCAAGTGAGATTTCGTATGTGTGTACGTGTATGTGCGCGCGTGTGTGTGTAAGGGTTCTGGTGGCCAATAAAATAGAAAACGAGAGAAGGCGAGAGAACGAGTGGGAGTCCCGTAACGGTTTTTGGCTAAAGAATAGAGAACCTGTTGTTGTTGATACGCCGTGCGCCAAGCAGCAGCGGCAGTAGCAGCAGCTCGGCAAATTAACGGTACGGAAAAATCGATTTTGCTGGTTTCATTTATTTGTTTTGGTTTTCTTTTGCGCTTTGTGGCAACAACAACAACAACAAAAGAAAAGAAGCCACTTCCTTTTTGACTTGATGTGTCAGAACAATGAAAAATCATAATAAATACGCCAAATTGCCCCAAGATTTGGATTTGGATTTGAGTTATCAATGTGGCGATGATTTGGATTTACTGCCGGATACAGCAGCTGATATCGACCTAGATGTGGATACAAATGAGTTGCATTTGACTCTGCCTGCCGCCGGCAATCGCAATCAGGACGAGGACGACGACGACGAAGACGAGGATAACGACGACGACGAGGACGACGACGAAGAAGGAGAGGACGAGATTGTGTTCGCCAGCGGCGGAAGGCGTAGAGGATTGCGTCTGGCCCCGGCCTCGGCCTCTGCCTCTGCCTCTGCTACTGCTACTGCTGCAACACGTAAGCAGCAGAAAAAGCAAAAGCAACAACTACACCAGCGACAACAACAAAAACAATTGGAACAATTGCATAGCACGAAGATAAATAAAATTTGCGGTCTCGGCAGCGACAGCGTTATCGAGGTAAGTGGGCGGGCGCGTGGGAGTCAATACAATTAATTAATTGCATTTTCCCATTTCATTTCTTCATTCACTCCTCTCTCTCTCCCCCCCCCCCACTCCCATTATTTCTTCCCCCTTCCCCTCTTGTCACCCCTTTTCATTCTGAATGGGTTTTGTTGCCTTGCCATTCACCACACAGACAAATATTGTTGAAAACTTTCAGTTCATGAGCTGTTCTTGCGAGGGATGGGTGGGGGTTAAATTTATAAATCATGTTATAACCGAGCACCCTGTATCTCTGACAGTGGGGGAAATGGGTAAATCTGTTATAATTCCAATTCGATTGAAATTCATGATCCTAAACTAAATTCAATTTAAAATTGAATTTCCTTCTGACTCTTCGCAGAGTCAATGCACGAGAAGTTTAGCGCATCTAACGGCCAACTGTGCCCTTGTGCCCTGTGTTTCTTGAATTATTTAAATTGTTTTCTTTTAGAGTGTTTAGTCTAGAAACTATTTTATCTATCACTAAAGAGCACTTAAGATAACCTCGCTCTCTTACTAACTTTTAATGACAGTCAATAACACAAAAAAAAAAAACCAATTGAATTCTGAAAAACTGTGAAATATTACACATTTTTGCGGCGTGAAAATGAAATCTATTCTATTTCATTTCTTGAAATGTAACGCTCTCAAATCTGTGCTAACTATGTCATATTACGAACCTTAATAGAATTAGCTCTGTCAATCAATGGCGAATCTTCGGGGAAAGGAAAAGGAACCCCCTCAGGTATGCAATAGATAGTATACAAATTTAGTTCTATTAAACTTTGAAAAACTTTTTTAATCTCCCGTAGCTAAAAAATTATCCTCCTTGCAAATATTGTTAAAGACAACTTTTTAAAAAATTCCAAAACTTGTAGCAATTGGCTTAAAAATAATGAATATAAAATGTGCAGCTGTCTATAGCTTACTTAAGGGGATCAATTTTTCTCATTTGCCCTACACAGATTCGTCACTGGTGCCAATAGAAGAATAGAAGACGTTGCAATACATTCTCGATTATTATTAGTAGACAAGCCGACTTAGCTAAAATGTTGCGCAAGTAATTAAAAAAAAAATAATTTATTACTTAAGATAGAGTTTTCCCATTTGTGTATCCAATAATTTAACTGTTGAAAGCAGCTAAAAGTGGTTTGGGGGTTCGTTACATGCGACATTTCTTTGTCCTCCCCGGCCACCCCTTAAAAAAAGATTGGAAAAAGAAAATCGAAGAAAATTCGAACGGAAATAAGGAAAACACACACAAAGCAAACGAAAATACTAGAGAACAAAGTGAAATCAAATGACGACGAGTAATGGTAAAAAACAGAAACCAACAGAATGGAAAAAATCAATAATAAGACAAAGATGTATGCTTCTTGGGGTTCACCTGGCTCAAAAGAAAAAAAAAAAAAAATAGAGAAAACACTTATTACCAATATTAATAACACAGCTTAAGCGAATAAGATCATGGTCAAATTCTCAACTTAGCCACAAAAGACATGACTAACTTTGCGAAGCATTCAACGATGAATTTGCCGAGATTTATGGCCTAGAAAGAAGTTCTAACAAGAAGTTCATTTGCTAAATTAAGCGTTAAAGCGCAACTAATTTGAATGTCAGTGTGAAATGCTGCAATTAATACCTCAGGCGGAACGAGAAAGCCACAAAACAGAGACAGAGACAGCAGAAAAGAAAGACAGGGAAAGAAAAAGACGGATAAAGAGATTACTAACAATGAATTTAAAATTAAGTCACTGGGACGAGCACAAAACACAAAAAAAAAAACACAATGAAAAAAAGCTCATTAACTGAATTTAGAAGGCGTTAAAGAATTTTAAACAAACAAATCTCTGCCTAGATATATCCTAGACAAGAGTAGGTACACCTGCACCCGATAATCAATAAGCAATCCACGTGGGCCACGTACTTACTACAATTGTTTTTTAAAAGTAGGAGAATTGATCAATAACTAATTTAACCTTTGGCCCCATTCGCCCATCGCTGGTGAATCGCAGGTGTATCGCAGGTGGTGCGTTGACATGTTGACAAAGCGTTTTTTTCTCGTAAGCCTAATTAACTTTAATAATTGAAACAAAAGTTTAGTGACATTTTAATATTAATTTAGGGCAAAAAGCTCTTTGGTATTTAAGGTTTGAAAGTTTACAGAAAAATCACTAGGGCAATGCAGGGAAAATTGTTAATTTTTTTATTGAACTGTACTCTTAAATTTTTGATCCACAGCACTGCATGAAAAACCTACCTTCTCCCCCGCCCTCATTATACGCTTGTAGGGGAAATAGGTAAATTGTCTGTCTGTTTCTATATAATCCAGTCTCTCAGTTTTTGAGAAATTTAATTGAAATTTCGTATTTATGCTTCTTTCTGATATACGCAATACATTTGTAAAAATCATACTGATTGGCTTACTGGAACATAAAAAAAGTTAATGGTTACTTATTTGGCGTAAAGTTACCTCACTTTAAGTAAATTTGCGTTAACTTAGCTCATTTTGAGCAAAAAATTACTCATTTTGGGCCAGCTAAACTCATTTTAAGTAAATACTTACGCATTTCGCGTTAACTTAGCTCGGTTTGAATAAAAACTTACTCAATTCGCGTTTTAAAAGCTCACCTTGAGTAAAAATTGGCCAAATTTGCATTAAGTTGGCTAACTTTGATTAAATATTTACGCATTTTTTTATTAACTTAACTTAGTTTGCGTCAACATTTACTCAATTTGCGTTCAAAAAGCTCACATTGAGTAAAAACTTGCCCAATTTGCGTATAAAATAATTCATTTTGCGCCAACTAACTCACTTTGAGTAAATATTTACACATTTTGCGATAACTTTCTCAATTTGCCCAAAAACGTACTCAATTTGCGTTGTAAAAGCTCATCTTGAGTAAAAATATGTCAAAATCGCTTTTAATTTGCCCCTTTTGAGCAAAAACTTACTCATTTTGCTTGGAGTTAATGCCTTAACTCAGCTCACTTTGAAAATTTGTCCAAGTTGCGTTAACTAAGCTAAATTCGCGTAAGAAATTACACAATTTTGGAAAATAAAGCTCAGTTTGAGTGGTAATTTTCCCAATTTGCGTTTAGTTGGCTCACAAAAATGAGCAGGTGAGTGCTCTCCTCTGCGATTCTCAACGGACCAAGTAAGCTCAAGCTTAGCATCTTGACGTTTTTCACGCGAAACTAATTGAACGATATTTAGAATATTAACAAAGTGTTTAAACAGTTTCTTTGTGTTGAATTATGGTTTCGAGTCTTGGATTCATTTATTACAATATTTATGACTTCTCTTAATATGGCGGAAGAATTTACTCAGTTAGTTTTATGCAAATCGTTTAATTAATTTTAAGTATTTATAAATTTCTACTCATTATTAATCATTGGTACCATTTCGTGCCCTGCAACTGAACCGAAGGGGGGTATATCAGGTTTTTGTGGCTTTGGAATCAAAATCAAGTTGAAGTGTACACGTAATTGTACTTAGTTATGCAAATTGAAACAGTCGACACAGCTGACACATTCAATGACATTTCATATTTAATAAATTGAATGCGAAATGATGAAAATAAACATCAACAGAAACCTATCTAATTATGCGTAGAGTCATGTGAAGGGATTACAGTCAATGAACAGACATTTTGTTTTTTATAAATTGGCATTGAAAACTTAATTTTTAATTTATGTGAGACTTAAAATTTAAATGATGGAAATACCTTCATCTTTATTTAGTTAAAATACAAAGAATTTAAAAGCAATTAAATACTGCAAACATGAATTGCTTTAACTACTTCAATATATTTAGTTCCTTAAATAGTTGTTTAAACAATTTCACTTCATTAATTTTGTACTCAATAGTTGAGGAAAGGTAAGGAACGGAGAGGAAGGAAAGTTGCCTGTCACAAGAACACACAAAACGGAAACGAAAATCACCCAAGCTCAAATGCCAACAATTAGACAATAAACAGGTAACAGAGTGGAAGAGAGAGAGAGAGGGAGAGAGAGGGGGCAGAGTAGATCGGAAATGGAGTTGAGACTTTAATTGTTTCCCACAGGCAAAGGCAGAGGCAAACCGATTGTATCCGATTTTTGCAATCAATTATGCCAATCAGCAAGAACTGATTCAGGTGTTTCTTTGCCTTCAATCCAACTAAAACCCGCATAAACTGCAAGTGCAACTGCAAATTAAAGACCAGCAGCAAACAGCAGCAGCAGCAGCAGCCATCATCGTGAGTGACGTTGATGATGCAAGGACTAAGGCCAGTCATCCGCAACTCTTAGAAGGACTCTTAAAAGTCGAGCACTGGCAAGCACTACATCCAAGTAGGACCAAGAACTTTCTCACTACTCACGCGAAATGTCTGTAGATGCTTTTTAAATATTGACATACACGACTGTGTGTGGGTTCCTGCCCCTTGCCACCCGCGCTCCACCCTTCCACGCCGATGAGAGTCCTTTACAATTTTATTGTTTAATTGTGAATGGGTTAATTTCCTTTTGCCTTCTGCTCCCCCCCATACCCCTCTCCACTCTCTTTTACATTTATTGTCGTCAATCAATGATTGCTCTCGATGGAAACCATGCCATTTCAAAAGGTACACACGAGGGCGTCCTTTCATTTGTTTAAAAATTGCTCCAAACAATCCTTGATGAAATAATAGATTTTAGACTTGTTATTAAACCCTTTGCAAAGGTTTAAGTTGAAGTTAAAAGCCTATAGCATATAGCTGTCATAGGAAGGATCTATTGAAGTAGCTTTTGCTCGAGATTTAGCATTGATAGCCATTCCAGGCATTGTCCACACTCTCAACTCGAAAATATTTTTCAGTTATTGATTTTTACTAATGAAGGGGAGTGATAAAAATTGTTTGTCGACCTAAACTGTGGACTCTTATTATTATATTTGCACGACCTAAATCTACAAAGAGAGGGAGAGAGAGAGCGACCGGGACAAAGATCCAAATGACTTAACCTTAACAAATGAATTTTTTTTTTTCTTCTTGTTGGCCTCCTCTCTACACAGATTAGGCTTCCCCCCCATAAAAAAGTAAAGTCAAAAGATTAAAAACCAAGAGCAACCGACGACACATATGCGGACAAGAATGTCGAATGAAAACTTACCAAAAGCCAAGCCCAGGAGCAACCCCTGCAAAAAGCCCTTAGTTTGGGCCTTTTGTGTTTAGATTACACAAAAAATAGGTAAAAAAAAAAAACAAAAAAAAAAACCATGAGTGAAGTCTAAAGTTTGCCTAGCTTTTTGCGTACTCTATCTGCTGGGTCCAAAGACCAAAAATATTCGAGGGTTTCCCATAATGTTGCCTAAAAAGGGGTAATCCCAAATAGATAAAAGGTAAAATCATATCGTGGGCCTAATCCTGAGCACATCCTGAGCAAATAACTCATGGGGACGTTAAGACATAGAGAAATTTTGACTTCTAAAAGTTATAAAGTTCCAATAAAATCTACTACAAACTGTTTGTGGTTGACATTAGGTGTTCTTCACTTTGAAAATATTAGTTCAGGGGCCTTTCAAATATATTCCGCAATGCCTTTTAAACCCCGACTCTTTTTCCTGTGTCCTGTTTTCGTTTCATCGTTTCTTTCATTTGTTTTTTTATTTTGGCTTTTTAAATATTATTCTGTCTACATTAGAATCTTCTTTTTTCTTTGGGCTTCAATCCAAGCGTTATCCTTAACGCGTTAACCGAAGAAAAAAATGCGATCTTCGATTAATCGAGTTTTCGCCGGGCTTATCCGGATAATGTAGAATGGAACGAATAAACGAGTTTCCTCTTTATAAGGATTTGAAAACATTTAGGAAATTTCATAATGCCTCCTCTTAAAGTGTATAGAAACGAAACGAAACGATTAAAGGAAAGCGAACAGTGGTAGAAGTAGAGGTGGGGGAGAAGAGGTGGAAGGTTCTCGTTTTTTTGGGGACATATTCCAAACGAGTTTGTAAAAACAGTGAAAACAATTAAAATGACAAGAGAAATGGTGGGTGCAGGCAATCTAATATAACGGAAGTAGTGTGTAGTTTATACACACACACACACACAAACACCTGCACACACACACACACACACACTCGCAGGCAGAGCAACAAGCTGTCATTTGGCCCTGCCTTGCCTAAGCCTTTAACGTTAACTTCTTCCCGTTACCGCCCCACACGTACCTCGTGTTGCCTTTTTGCATAAAATTTTCGCCTGACTCGGCAATCCCTCTGACGCTCTGCCGCCTCTTCTCCCTCGCCCTTCACTCTCTCTTTCTCTCTCTCTCTCTCTCTCTTTTGATATGTGCTGTCTGGCCAAGCTTTGGTTATGTCAATAATGTCAAACGAGCAAGAAAGAGAGAGAGTGAGAGAGACAGAGGATGAGGGAGCTGGAGAGGTATATCCTGTGTGTGTGTGTGTGCCTTATCAACAGCTGCAAAGCACACGAAAATTGTATTGTACGCCATTTTTGATGCGCATTTTGAGGATGTTGATGTTGTTGTTGATGTTGATGTTGATGAGGATGAGGATGATGATGGGCAGATGAGAAATGGAAGCTATGTTAGACGCGGGAGAGGCACCAGACGGGGAAGTTGAAGAAGAAGATTGTTGAAATAGTCAAATAGCATTTACGATTCAGTTAGGTAACGATTGAGGGAAGTGAGTGAGTGAGTGAGGGGGGTAGAGATGGGTGTCTCCCTCTCCCTGTGACATTCCTTAAAATACCACAAAATTGAATTTATTTAATATATATTTTTCATCAGTCGCTAGCGCGCCCCTTAAAAGTATGCAAAAGTCTTGAGTAATTTTTCATAAAAAAAAAATCAAAAGGTTTACAAAAAAAAAAAAAAAGAAAAAATACTTTAAAACCTTTCGCTAACTGAATTTTCATGGCTTTGAAAAAGCAACAGTTTAAATTCTTTGAACTTCAATGGGAAATGCGGGGCAAAAATGTTTTGCCACGAGGGTAGACACAACAGTTTAGGCAGCCGACTCAAAAAAACAGAGGCAAATAAATGGTCATGTCTGCTGGCAACCCTCGTATTAATCTGGTAAATAGAACTGGCCTGTTGTCCAGAGATAATGGAGCTGCAGAAACATAACCACATCCACACACCACACACACACACACACACACACACACACACACACGCCACATACAACAACAGCTACAACGAATAGAAGAAGTTTTTGTTTCTACACTTAACGAAAAATAGAGAATTCCCTTTACAAATGTATATTGAAATGTTATTTACATTTTGTCGTTTGCCAACTTCTAATTTCTCAGTCTCAGTTAATGATAAAATATCGAGAAGTATGTCAAAGTCAAGACAAACTACATACAACTTGACTTGAGTGGTTTTTCATGGCGTTTTTTGTCTAGTGTACACACAGACACACACACAATGAATGCATTGGCATTGGGTGCCCGGAATGAACTTACAACCTGGAGAATTTTCACTGGAATATATACTAGTACTCTAAAAAGGCAGAGCCAGGCAAGCAGATAGGCAAACCAAAATGCAAAATGCACATGATACATGGAAGTTTGGTTAGTTGTATGGAATCTAAATATGAACTCCTCGACTCGACTCGACTCGACTCCTGAAATGAAAATGGATGAGAGGAAGGAACTGGAGAAGACACATTTTCCATCCATGAAAAGTTTTGCGGATTTTCTCTCTCTCGCTCTCTCTGTTGTCTATTTTATGAACACTTAGTAATGCTAAAAACATCTGCCCCACCACCCTTCGCCACCCTTTTCCCACCAAATGGCTTTCAAATTAGATGCAGGGTTGAGGGGCTATAAATTTGTATCCGTTTCGTTCGTTTTGACCCTGGTACAACATTTAAGTGCTTTGCATATCTTTTTGACATTGTCTACAACTTTAATTGTTTAAAGAAAAAAACAAGCTTTGGGTCTTTATAATGTAGTTAGATCCCCCAAATTGAAATTATCTATAAATTTTGTTAGTCATTGAATCCACTTTTGTGTACCTTCTATTAACATAAATTCAGGCGGGGCCAGTTCGCTTGAGGTAGTACATAATTTTGCATAATTTGAGCAGTTTTCGTTCTCCTTTTTGGTCCATAAAATGGGCTAAAATCCTTCTAAAAAATTGTTTTTATAAAGTCTTTAGCTAACTAATCCTATATAATTTTGTAAGCATAATAAACGGAATTCTATTTTAGGAAATTTTTAATTAGTTAAACTTTTTTGAGTATTTGTGCATTGGCTAATGAATCCCAACCAGCATTAGAATTAACTTAGAAGCTGAAAAAGTCTTTGGAAAACATATCCAGAACTTTCAATAGTGAAACTTGAGAACCAGTTAAGAATTTCAAAGTATTTTTAGCCCTTTTTGCTTAACATTTAGTGAAAAGGTGAGTCATATTTAATGGTTAGCCTTAATGCGCAGTGCAGTTTAAACTTCTGCCCCCACGCCCACGCCCACGCCCACTCTCACCCACCCAGCCACCCCTTCGTCTTCGTCTTCGTCATCGTTCTGGTGCTATCTATCCGCCATTTTGTCGTGACACTTAAATTTCAATAAATAACTGCAATTTTGGCGACATTGTCTGTTGGGCGACAAGTCGAGTCGATATGGTTAACTAAATGTATAACACGCTTGCACCTGTGCCTCAACCTCTATCACTATCTTCACCTTTACCTTTACTTTTACCTTGTAATTGTAACTGAAATGTGAGCGAAAAAACATTTTGCCAGCTTTAGTTGTCTCAATATTTTGTGCTTTGCTTTTGCTGTTGTTGTTGTAGTTGTAGTTGTTGTTGTTGTTTTAGCCACCACAAAACTGTGTGTAGAAGCAAGTGCCTCGGTTTTTGGAGTTGGGGTTTCTGATTCTGGTTCCCGGTTTGGTCGTGGCGGTTTTCTGGTTTTTGTGGGGTTGTGACATCTTTCCAAGCCGTATGTGGTCGGTCGTGTGTGTTTTCCTTCTCTCTGTGAGTGTGTGAAATTTAAGAACAACAAGTTTAATTTACAAAGAAAAAAACACAAAGAGATAGATAGAGAGAGAGAGAGAGCGAGCAGAAATTAAGCAAATTCATGGCTTATAAGTGGTAGCCATCAAATTATCCTTGAGTCTTACATCAGTTTCACACGATTTTCAGGCACTCTCAAATGTCATGTATCTCCAAAAAAAGCAGAGCATCAATTAGTTATGCTCGAACCAAATCGGATAAAGTAGAGAACCCCGATTATACTATATCCAATAAGAAGGAAAATTTATTACGTAATCGTAAGGATAAAGATCTAGCAAATAGAAAAAGCCAACAAATTTGTATTGATAATCATGAAGAGTCAGAGGAACAACAGCAGCAAGAATTTTGTGTAAAGGTGAGTATAAATGAGAAAACATCAGCTACAGGGGTTCTCCTAGTAGAGTGTCCTCGACTGTATGCTCGACACTTGTGAATTATGAAGGTGTTTTGCTGCGCGCACACACACGCACACGCACACAGTTAAACGAGTCTCCAACCGGATATCCTGTATAGTTGGCAACGTGCGTTTCCGATGCAGTTGGTGCACTATTTCTTTGTTTCTTACTTTGTCTCTGTGTGTGTGTGTGTGTGTGTGTGTGCTTTTCGTAAAGTTGACAAACTGACTGCAAAATGTGATATGTGAGAGCCAACCCAGCTCAGAGACTGTACTTGCTCAACTGCAGCTTGAAGATAGAAACAAATTTTCGCGAGTGTGACAAGAGTGAGAAAATAACAGGGTTGGGTGTCCATTGAAATAACACTCTCTTAATTCTTTATATATACTTGATGAGCAAGGATAAATGACTTAACCAGTTCACACGTCGATGCTGTCGTCCACTTTGGTAGTCATCTGGCCATTTATTGATGTCATGTCATGTCTCGCTTGTCAGCGATTAAAATTGGTATGCCAAAGGGCTCAAGGCTCAGGCTTGGGCTTGGGCTTGGGCTCGGGCCATATTGACTGGATGTCAGAGGCATCTGCACAGGACATCATGTGTGTGTGTGTGTGTGTCACAGGACATCATCATCATTATCGTCACTGGGAAGTTAATTTTGTGGAACATTGTCAGCCAAAAGGAAATCCAACTTGAATTTAAATTTGCATTTTCAAGCAGGTCTCTGGCCTTCTTGCGTTTCTGCTTTTTGTAGTTGGTCCTAATTTATTGTGCTAAATTTTTTGCGCACCTTTCAAATAAGTTGCCTGCCGCCTCCCTGTTTACCCGCATATTTCTCATCTTGCTCCGTTTTTAACAAATGCTGTTTAAACAAAAACTTTCTCTCCCTTACTCTCTTTCTGTCTCTGTCTAGTTATTATTACTTCATTCTTTCAATTGCATAAAACAAAAAAGAAATAGACAAAAAATTAAAAAAAAAAAAAAAAAAACAAAGTAAATGCGCAAAAAACTATTTCAAACTTTATGCTCTTTATTTTTGCAAAGTTTTCAACAGAAAGTTTGCATAAATTGAATATATGTATATACGTATGTATGTATATATGTAAGTATGTGGGAGTAGTACACCCCGCGTCAAGCGATTAGATCTTAAATTAAAGGTGAGCAATTCAATTATTTTCAACCTTCCTGATGCAAAGGAATATCCTGGACAGAAGTGGAGAGGGGGAAATGGAGTGGAATATGAAGGTAAATTCACCCAGAGATAAGGACACATTTGGCACATTGTGCCTGCCACTGTGTGTGGCAGGAAGAATTGCATTCAATTAACAATTTTGTGGCAAAGTTGTTGGGTGAGTTGAATATTATGAATTGTAGAGTTGCACGCCCAACTCCACCCCCCACCCCCCACCCCCTCACACTTTCTGGTGGTCGAGTAGTCGCCCCTTACTTAATGTGACCACTGATTGTATTTTTTTTCTTTTTTTTTTTGTTATTTCTTCACGTGGTGGGGGATATACATACTCATCGTCGTCGTCGTCGTCGTCGTCGTTGTGTCTGGGGCTTCGCATCCCAGTCTCCAATTTGTGTGTCATCTCGCCATCTCGCTGCCCTTGTCATCCTCGGTGTGTGTGCTCGGTGTGTCGTCTGTGCATGCCGGGAATGCAGCATCATTTTGCTTCTATGTATTTTTTCTCTTCTCTTCTCTTTTCTTCTCTTATTTTTTATCGTGTAACGGCTCTCGAATGTCATGCTAAGGGATGAACAACGCCTTCTGCCTGCAGGGGTTGTCAACTATCATAATGGTCTTAGTCCCCCCTCGCTAACCTCCAACCTCCTCCGCCTCCGCCCCCACTAAGCCCCTCCTTACCATTTGCAATCTCAACTTTTCGCGATTTCTTTTCTAGTGCTTTGGAACATTTCTCTACATACATACATACATACATACATACATACATATGTATGTAAGCAGGTTGAGGAAAAGTGTCTAGCAAATATTTGAGTCACTGAAGATTTATTCGTTTAACATTGAAAAGGCTTTAAACGGGGGAAAACCCGAGTTACGAGCGGACTTTCATAACGATCAATTCCCAATATAAACTTAGTTTTGAGAAAATTCTTGTTTAATTAATATTTATGCAAACTACTCTCTCTTGGCCGATTTTTGAACGAATCTGTAAAGATTGACAAACTATGTATTAAGTGGCATACAAATGTGGAAAATTCTTTTTTTACAAACAATTTTCTTAAAATTTGCATTTGAATTTGTTAAAATTCCAACAAATAAATATTTATTTTCTCTCAATTTATTTTCGAAATTCTTTTAAAATTAGGAAATTGACGTTTAAGTGAAAAATTGTAAACTATATCCATTATATACTTTGTTTGCACTATCTTTGTATTTAATTGGCAGACTTGCCATTATCGAAATGGATTCTTATTGAACATAAATATTGTAACATCTATCTATCGGCTGAGCATGGTTATAAGATTTAAATATGAGATCGTTAAAATTGTTTCAAGAGATAGAAAAAGGTTTAAGAGATAGAACTTCAAGAGGAAAGGCGAAGAGAAGAAGAGGGGGAAAGAGAAGGCCGTACGCAGTTTTTTGTTGTTAGCTAATGGATGTTTTTGCTTACGCATGCTTTATATGCGGCAATTAACAAAATGAATTAGTACTTGGAAGACAGGGCCCTTCCCCTCATTCCCACACCCCCCCTTAACAACAGAAGGTCTTCCAACTTTACCTGTTAAGTGGTTATGGGATTTTCACTATTCCACCGGATGAGAGTCGATCATGGGACTTGAAATATTCTCATATACTAAAAAATAAATAGAAATGTATGCAAATGTGTATGTATGTGAGAGTTTTAAAGTTAAATTAATTGTACATTAAATCTGACTTTTTCTCTCAAAACAAGTAAATCTTGAAAATACCTATGTACATGGCTTAAATAATTGGAAATCCCACATATTTAACTGATTTACATACACCGCCGCTAATAGTAAAAACAATAAGAAATATGACGACCTTCCAAAGAAAAGTACATAAATTGTTGGAGAGATTCCTCCATTCGATAAGCGCAAAAAATTGATGCCAAAGCACACACACAATTGTAATCAAATTTCAATGCATACTTGCGCCTTTTGGTGAATGGTGGGAGGGGGGAGGTAGTCAGGCACACTTCATTAGCAATCCAAAGCTATTGAAATTACACATAAAATAATAAGATATCTTATTATCATGGTGATACACGATCAGTTCTACTTTGTCAGTGAGCGTACCACTGTGTGCGTTCCAATACGTTTTGTTCTCTCTGTGCTCTCTCTCAATTGTTGCCCGCTCTTTTTGCCGCTCTATTTCTGTCTCTGTCTACCTCTTTCTTTGCATACCTCACTTGCTCTCGATCGCTTCCTGTCGCTCTCCCTCACTCTCTCTCCCTCTCTCATGAAATGAAAACGTTTTACAGTGCTTCAAAAACACATTTTCTGCTTGAAATCCATAACTCCCAAGCAAAGTGTTAAGCTAAGGTGGGTACCTTAATTGCATTGCTGCACTTGATTTGTTGTAAAAATCGTTATCATAATTTTATACACATAGAACATTTAAATATTAACAAATTTGAAAATTGCCAATTTGAAAAAATTGTTATCCAAAATCTTTGTCCGGGACCCACAGTGTACACGCTCTCTCTCCAGCTCCATTTGCGCTTCACATTTGCCTTCTTTTGTGCTCTCATCAGTCTAGATTTCGCCGTTGCTTTGTACACGTTGCTCTTATCGCGGCATTCGTCATTTTTGCAAAATGTATTATTGACAGAAAAAGAGAGAGACAAAACAAAAGAATTACTAGAACAAGCAAATAAATAAACAAAAAACAAAGCAACAACAACAATAACATAAATTTAGTGAAAAATTTAAATTCTATATGCTGCTGCATTCTGTGTGAATATCGCGTGAGTTATTGAAAGAGAGAGAAGTGCAACAGCAACAGGAAAACTCGAAACTCTTATTCTCTCTTTCTCTGTCGCGTTCCTCTTGAAAATTGTTGTTGTGCCGCCTTTTCTTGTTGTTGTTGTGTCGTGATTGCCCTCGTTCATTTGCTGTTATTGTTGTTGTTGTTCTTTTTTCTACCTGTGTAAGCGTCGTTGTCGTCTGTCTGTCCATCATCAGCCATTAAATCATCAATTCTCATTCAGTCTCAGCTTTTCGTTTGCCAAACTAAAAATATTTGTTTAGTCGCGTTCTGAGCGTTGCCGGCAAAGCTTTGAGTAAAAAAGAACACAAAAAGAAAACCGAAGATTTTTTTTCATCTAACGTACCGATGTAGGATGTAGAATTAGAAACGTGCAAAATATGTATGTTCATCAGCATACATGCGTACGTATGTACATACATATGTACATACATACGTGCATAGAAATGTACATAGTTATCAAGTGAAAGTGTGCCAGCAGCACATGACATGTCTATTGTATCTGCCAGAGGAGTGTGAGAGGGAAAGAATTCAATTCTCACGCCACGTTATCGTTTTTTTGTTTTTTCTTTTCTTTTTTTTCAAAAATTGTGCAAAAAAAAAACAAACCGAATCCCGGCCATGTTGTTGTTGCTGCTGTCGATATGTGCTTTAGCTGTTAGTCTTTCTATAGGCCCCCGTCTTAGTCAGTATTTGGTATTTCCCCACTTTCCGATTTGGACATGACAAACCAGAAAACGCATGTTTAGAAGAAGAGGAAAAATAATGAGAGACGATCAGTCAGATCCTGGAGTAAACTTCAAATAGAATAGAGAACTTTCAATGAAATAAATTCTAATCGAGTTTTATAATAAAGATCAGTTAAATTTTTTAATTAACCATGTTATCCGCCTCAACCGAGCTGTGCCTTTGGATAAATCAAATGGTGATCCGCCTTCGTATTCCTTGGCCTAATCGAAGTTCTACTGTACTTTTCTCTACAATTATTCTGCCACGTCTGATCAAATTAGTTCCGATTAGAGTATATAAAAAAGTAATCGGTTAATATTATGCTCTTTGTTTTTTGGTTTTGTTGACAGTTTTCAGTGTCAGTTGTTTGAATAAGAACAAAGATGATAAATAAATACACACGTACATTTTAAAAACGTGTGTTCTGGAAGCTGTTTCTGCTGTTGCGGCTGCTTACCTGCTGCTGCTGCTGCTACTGTCTACCTGCCTCACTATTAAACTTGATAACCCTGAGGCAAGATTGCGTTATCTGAAAAGAATTTCAAGTTCTTGGGTTCAAATAGCTTTCCTCTAGAAGTATTTTTGGATCTTTAAAGTCGGTAAGACTTTTTAGTTCTGAAGATCAAATGTTTATAAAGCTTTGATGAGTTTGCCAAGTTCCAACAGATCACGCAGGCAGAGAATTCTCCTTTCGCTTAGCCAGGGAGGAATTTCTGGCTGAGATTTCATTGTGAAAAGTTTCCGAGTCATGGGAATACTTATTGAATCTTGAGAATCTTGCCCCGACTGCCTCCAGGGCAACGTGCCACGTTTTTTTTTTTTTTTATTATTTGGACATATGTCAAACTTATTCCCATTCACCTCATTTTTATTTCAATTTTTGGTATTTTCTTTTGTCTTTTGATTTGCCTTGAGGAGAGAGGAGAATAACGATGTATTCACTGAGTGAAGAGTGCTTGTAGAAACGTAGAAATGTCAATGACCTACAGCACGCATTGCCGATTAAATTTTGTTAATTTATATGTACATCTTTCAAAGGAGTAAAAATGTGTGTTATCAATTCGATGATAGGGAGAAGCAAAATGCTTATTGATTTTATTGCAGTTGCAACTCGATTGTCAATAGTGAAAGACGTACACTTTTTTTAATGGGTATACAAACCAAATAAAAAAAAGAACGACCTTGACGTTTGTTTTTGTTGTCGACAGAATTTTAATAACAGATACAGACTGCTGGATGCCAATAGAAAGACATTATTATTGATATTTAAAATCTGCTGCTGCGTGCGTGACAAAAATTAACTATTAATTAAAATAAATAACCGGAGCCACAGATCATTAAAATCGTATGTCAACCTGAACTGGAACACGTTAAACGTAGAGTGTGTGTGTTGTGTGTGTGAGATAGAGAGAAAATCAAAACTCACTCACTAATGATAAGAATTCGCCTCGTTGTTGCTGTTTTTGTGTTTTTGTTGCCAATATGATAGTGATCAATGCGTCTGATGTAAGTGCCCCCACCCTCTCTATCTCGATCTCTCCCTTTCCACCTTCATTTCTCTATGGGTTTTGGAGCAAATTTCTGTTTTTTTTATTTTTTTATTTTGGTGTTGGTCAAAAGTTTTGCATTTTATTTTCAGAATTTTTGTAAGCCTCACGATGCTTAGAACCACTCGACGTGCAATTAGTATATATATCGACAATCAGGTACTCATCATAATCAAATTGCCTTACATCTAAAATCGTTTCAAAAGGCGTTTCAAAGATATACCTACATTTTTTTTAACTTTTTTAATATTTTTTTCTTGCATTTTTGATGCATTTTTCTAAACTCCTTACCAACTTTTGAAAATTATTGTTCTTAACGATATTTTTTCGAAATTATTCGTTAATTTTTCCCAATTTTTCTTTTTTTTTTCATAGTCTCTTCAAATTTTTCCTAAAAGAAAACGTTCTTTCCATATTTATACTAAATTTTTTAAAATTGTTCAATTTTCGAGAATTTTTTTATTTATCAAACGATTTTTTTAGTTTCTCAATAATTTTTTTTAGCTTATTCTTTTTTTCTACATTTCTTTTAAATACAATTTGTTTGTTTTTTTGAAATGAAATCGCATTTTGATCATATTTTTAAGTTTCCTTATTTTCAATTTCTATGGTCAGAAAAAAATAATTATAGTGCCAAAAAGGCACAACCCTCTAATCATTAGGTAGATACATAGATACTGCGATGGACCGACCCAACGTCTAAAACCCAAATCTATCATTCAATTTCCAATTTTTGCACGGTTTAAAGGGTATATACAAGTCGATTATTTAACAAATTTGCCTAACTCTAACTTCAATCATATGACAAAATGCACAAAATAGATAGATAATCACTACTACTATATATAGTAACTAAAATAATTATCTCGTCGGTATATCACATTCAAAAAAAAAAAAAAAAGAACCAACAAAAATAATCACAAATTTGCAACAAAATTCTGAAAACCATTTTGTGCTTAAATGATGCATTAAATTTGAAAAAAAAAAACCGGAAACTAAGTTGGCAGTTTAATTTGCCATTTTTCAGCTCTGTTTTCATCTTAAAGCTATCCCGTGAATAGTTGCGGTGATTTGGGTGATGGGCGGTGGGCGGTGGGCGGTGGGTGGGTTCCCAGTTCTCCTTTTTAGTCGTCATTGTCATGTCATGACAAATGGAATATATTTAGACGAGAACAGAATGTGGTCACGAATCAAATGTTGTCTTGACAGTTGCTAATCAAAATATAGTCCAAACACATATCACAAATCCAAGAGTAGTGGCAAGAAGATGTCCTTAAAAATCGTAGGATTTAGGTGGCAGTTGGGATTGGGATTGTGATTGGGGTTTGGAGTAGGGGTGGAGTTAATCTTTGTGTTTGGCTGGCATATTCTATACAACTTTTGCTGTAATAAGCTAAAAGCCTTAATTCCACTTCTGTGTTTGACCAGGACAATGTTGTCTCCATCTCTACAGCAGAGCGAGCAGTTGCCATGGAGAAAATTCGTCTTAGTCGTCGTCGTCGTCGACGTCGTCGCCGCCGCCTTCATTAGAAACTTCTTTTTGGGTTCCTTAAACGAGAAGGTCATCAGTGTGTAATGACAAAAGTAACGAAACAAAACTAATTAGAAAATAATTATAAATTTCTTGTTGTGGCTTTACTAAGATCCAAAAACTTTTTGTAACACCCTCGCACCCGGCGACAAAAGACAAGTAGCAACTCTTACGAAGCTCTAAATGCATTCGTGACACCAACACAAAACTCAATTGTGCATCATCTCCACTCCATTCTAACGTGTATGTTTTAAATATATGTAGTTATTAATCACTGTTATTTAAGTATTTTGAATGATAATGGGAAAACTAGAAATTATAATTCAATAAGAAGAAACTGTTTAAACACGAAAACAACATTTTAAACTTTTTGAGATTCGTAGAGAGAAGAGCACTAAGTTAACGCAAAATGTGTTATTTGGTACTCAAAGTGAGCTAATGTCAACGCAAAACGAGTAAATAAATGCGTAATCTTTTCTCAGCAATCTCCAAAATTTCATGTTAGCTCATCAGGTTCTCACTTTGAAGATCCCTCTTGAAGATCCCTCCTCTGCGAGAAGAAAATTTCCCTCATTTCACCCCCTCCGTAGTTGCGCCACCGAAATGAAATTGAAATCAAAATCCGCAATAGAGATAGAAGCTATCAATCTACCTGTCTATAAAGTAACTGCCTCGGCTACACATCATAATTTTGCACATTTCGAACTTATTTTTGCCCCGCTCCGAGTAGAGGGAGATAACTTAGAGACCAGAGACCGAATTGCGCGCTCCACTGACTATTTTAATTTTCCAGTAATTCACGTTTTGCCGATTGAAGCCAGTGGAGCCAATGGAAATACCTACTTGCATGTTGGCAGCACACAGACATTGAGAATAACTCATTCGGGGGGTTGGGGAGATGCTCTCTGCTGAGTCGCTGTGTTTAGGTTTCTTTGTGGCATCGCTGGCTTGGCATGGCATGTAAAGAATGATTGTGCCAAGCAACTGCAACTGCAACTGTTGTGTGGTGGGGTAATTGCAAAAGTGGTGGTCAAGGAGAGGCATTTAATTTGGGTCTGAGTCTCTGGGTTCAAGGGAAATTAGGAAGTAGTAACTCTTTTGTTTAAGCCCCAACCAACTAACTAGCAACTACTACTAACTAACAATGGCTACTTACCTATGTACATACAACAATTAATTAGTTTGACTCTTTTTTTTTAACATTAACTTTTCTTTGCTTTTCTTTTCTCTTCTCTTCTTTTCGCCGCTGCAGACGGGTCTAACCCTGACACCTGAAATGTTGCTCTCCACATCGGAATCATCAACGCATAGCGCCTCCGAGGTAGCTGGACGTCTTCAGGTCGATGTACGAACGGGTCTCAAATGGACAGAAGCCAAATATCGGGCCAAAATCATTGGACACAATGAATTGCTATTGGTCGAGGATGATCCCACTTGGAAGAAATATATTGAGCAATTTCGTAATCCTCTTATACTCTTGCTCCTGGGCTCGGCTTTGGTGTCGGTGATAATGAAGCAATTCGATGATGCTGTCAGCATTACAATTGCCATTCTCATTGTGGTCACGGTGGCCTTCATTCAAGAGTATCGCTCGGAGAAGAGTCTCGAGGAGCTAAAAAAACTTGTGCCACCCGAATGCCATTGCCTGCGCGAGGGGCGTCTCGACACATTTCTGGCCCGTGAACTTGTGCCCGGCGATGTGGTGCATCTTAATGTGGGCGATCGAGTGCCCGCGGATATGCGTCTCTTTGAGGCCGTCGATTTGTCCATCGATGAGAGCAGCTTTACGGGCGAAACGGAGCCGGCTCGCAAAATCACGGATGTCCTTCTGAACAATACAAATGTGAAGGATCACAGCAATATGAAGAACATCGCCTTTATGGGCACTCTAGTCCGTTGCGGCAATGGCAAGGGCATTGTGGTGAGCACTGGAGAGCGCAGCGAGTTCGGCGAGGTCTTCAAAATGATGCAAGCCGAGGAGGCACCAAAGACTCCCCTGCAGAAATCTATGGATATCCTTGGAGCCCAATTGAGTTTCTATTCCTTCTTAATAATTGGCGTTATTATGCTCTTGGGTTGGCTGCAGGGCAAACCCCTCTCAGAGATGTTTAACATTAGCGTTTCCCTCGCAGTGGCCGCCATCCCAGAGGGTCTGCCCATTGTGGTCACTGTCACCCTGGCCCTGGGTGTAATGCGCATGGCCAAACGGAATGCCATTGTCAAGAAGCTGCCCACTGTCGAGACCCTTGGCTGCGTCAATGTCATTTGTTCCGACAAGACGGGCACCCTAACCAAAAACGAGATGACAGCCACCATCATCATCACCTCCGATGGCTATATGGCGGATGTCACCGGTGCCGGCTACAATGATCAGGGCGAAATACACATACGCCATTGCAATAACATTGAAATGGCCAAGGCGAATATCACGAATCTCCTGGAAATTGGCTCCGTATGCAATAATGCCTTCATCCAAAATGGTACACTGTTGGGCCAGCCCACGGAGGGTGCCCTCGTTGCGGTGGCCATGAAGAATGGCATGTACGCCACCGCCGAGAACTATGTTCGCATTCAGGAGTATCCCTTTAGCTCCGAACAGAAAATGATGGCCGTCAAGTGTATACATAAATACAATAATAACAAGGAGGAGATTTTCTTTGCCAAAGGTGCTCTCGAATCGCTCCTACCGCAATGCACAAAATATCAATTTGGAACTCAGACGGTGCCTCTGACCAAACAGAATGAGGATGAATTTCTCGCCGAGGCCTATGAAATTGGACGCAAGGGTCTTCGAGTGTTGGCCCTGGCCAAAGGTAGATCCATGCAGGACCTAATCTATTGCGGTCTCGTTGGCATAACCGATCCGCCTCGGCCTCTTGTACGGGAATCCATTGAGATGCTTATGCATAGTGGAGTTCGCGTCAAAATGGTTACCGGAGATGCCCAAGAAACGGCCATGGCAATAGGTGAGTCATTTCCCCATCTTATACACACACACACACAAACACAATCTAAGCTAAGCTCAAGCCTTTTTCTTTTCTTTTTTTCCCATGGGGAAATTTCCCCCCCTAAGTATGCAATAGAAAAGAAAAGCATGAATTTCTTGAAAGAATATTCAAATATTGCCTCATGACAAACATTGCTGCAGAGAGTAGGAGAGATTTTTCGATTACGTATTGCATACCTAAGGGCGCGAAATTCCTCTAGTTTCACCTAGAATCGCTAGGAGACTTAGCAGTTATACGATGTACTATTTCCGCTTGAATTACTGTATTACTACAGTGCTTATCATATTTATAACCCACATTTAAACGAAAAAAACACATTATCTGAACATTTTTCCCAAATGACATATTCCCTCAAAATCTTGAAAAATGAGAAGCTTGATTTACAATTAAAATTTTTTTTGGTTAAAAGTTTAAAGCTGCTGGGTGGTTTATAAATATGATAAGCACTGTACAATTCTATTAGCCAAATTTCCCCATGTAACAGGCTTAAGGCCATCAGCCAAAAAGTATGCTAAGAATTGCAGAAAGCAGTTAGAATTTCTTCCATAGTTTCCAGATAATTGGTTAAAGCTTTCAAAGGTTCTTTTTGTGTAGGGTACTTAAATAAGTTGATATGGCCTTTAATCAGAATATGAATGTTGTGTCTGCCAATTTAAAAAAAGATTGTAAAGCTGTAATTGAAGTTTCTACAAAGTTATCTATGTGACCATTGGTTGCCATCCATCCAACCGTCCGACCAACATACAGGAAGCTCAACTAAAATATAATGCAATGCACAACAAGGAAGAGAACACAAGCAAGCAACTAACGAATGAACGAACCAACCCAAAACCATCGTCGGTCGTCAGTTGCAGAAATAATTAATTGTGTCTTCACTCCAATTCTATACTCATTCCCATTTCCATTCCCGTTCCCATTCCCATTCGCATTCCCATTTTCAGTCCTTTTTTCCATTCCCATTCTCACTCCCTTTGTGTGCCAACGACGTGATGTCTGTTGCGGACAGGAGTTCATCATCATCTGCATCTGGGAAAGAGATGAAAGACCTTGAATGGCAAAACCTTTATGCACTTTGCGTTTTTTTTTTTTTTTTTTTTGTTTTTTGAACATTTCCTTTTCCAACTTACATAAAATTCATTTGAATATTAAATTTGCATTTTCTATGCAAAGAAAAAAAAAAAAAAAGGAACCCAGAAGAGAACTCACTCTCTCTCTCTCTCTCTCTCTCCCTTTGTCCGTCTGTCTGCCTGTCTGTCTGTCTTAATCATTTCACTTATTCAATTTTGGGTTGCTAAAATCCGCTTATGAAGCCTAACTAATTGGCCAGAATTTTTTCCAGTAGAAGCAGCAGAAGAAGCATTCGCCAGTCCTCAGGAATTCGTTGCTGCTGCTGTTGTCCATCTCAGATAATTAAGTCTTTCATGTTTGAATTGATTCGCAGTTGTTCTGGTGGTTTATTTCATCCATGAATGAATTGCAGGATAATTGAATTTATTGTTGTTGTTCTGTTCGGAATTTTCGCAATTTTCAGACACACAAATTAAGCCTAAACAAATTGTCAATCCGACAACCGGCCTCAGTCGTTTTATCTCCCTCTCTCTCTGACACACACATCCAATTAGTGAAACGCATTCCTGATGACTCCCAATGCCGACAAGAGTATTCAGCTGACTCAGTCACTGGCCATCATTATGTGATGCAGCAGAAGGCAACACTCGCGGTCAGGGAAAGAGAGTTTCAAAGATACGAGATAATGATTGGATAACTAATAGACCCAAGGGCAAGGTGTGCATTTGATTGGAAATCACTTTAAATTTTCCCTATGAAATCTCCAAATTATGCATTGCATAGTTTTGGGCGCTTAAATATTTTGTCTGATGTGAGTTAGTGAGTGAACCCCAACATCATAATCCCTAATCCATATCGATTAGACGCCAAGACACACACCGGAAAATATTCATAGCTTTTGGATTTGATTCTCTCTAATTTTAATCAACAAAATACAGATAGAGAGAAAGAGAGAGAGAGAGAGAGAGAGAGAGAGAGAGAGAGAGAGCAAAGGATAAAGTTCTGCCCTACTCGAGTTGGCCAACCTGTCACTATTTTGCTTTTGCCCAAAAACTTGTCATAATGGACAACAAAAATGTGAAAGAAGTCGAAGTCGAAGTCGTCTTTCCTGTTGTCCAAAAATTATTAAACCAATTTGTGCTTCGTGTTGTGAGAACGAACTTACAGGGTATCTGGAAAGTCGTTCAATTCTTTCAATTCGCTTACTTTTTTGCCTTGCCCTTGCCTTTCATAAACTTTGGAAACATTTTGTTTTACTCACTAATCGGCTTTTGGTTTACTTGCGGTGGTTTTGCGTTGCCCTAAGTGAAATTTTTCCCTAATTCCCATTCCCCATTCCACCTCTCCCTTCGTCTACTTGGAGGAAGTTTTCTTTCTTGCCTTTTTCGTGGTCTTTTATTCCACTTTTTGTTGGTGTTCTTGCGTGAAGAGTTAATGGGGAAATTGTTTGATTTTCCAGCGCAAAGAATTCTTGACATATCAAAAAACAAAAAAAAAAAAAAAAATGAGACAAGAGGACTCGGAATACGTAGTTATAGGATATTTTGAATGTCGAGGCTCCTCTCGATTACCACCTCGCTTTCGCGTGTTTTTTCATTCTCAAAGCGGCTTAGTTGAACTTATTTATTTGCCGCTTTATTTTCAATTACTTGGAAAAAGCAAAAACTTCACTTGAGCCATAGCAGCAGAAGATGAATTATGTGTTCAGAACGACGACAACAGGCTCACTTAAAGCTCTCTTTTCAAGACCTCTATTAAGGTTTTTGAGTTAGGTAGGAGTATAAGCTATGACAGGCTCCCTTTTCTCTTTTGCTCTATGCAGAACTTTGATATTAAAATTTCTTTTTCGATCTTCTTTTTCTTATAGCGAATCTCATTGGCATTGATACGATACATCATCAGACACTTTCTGGCCAGGAAATCGATCAAATGAACGAACATCAGTTGGACAAGGTGGCCAATAATGTGAGTGTCTTCTACCGGGTCTCGCCACGGCACAAGCTGGAGATTGTCAAGTCATTGCAACGTACGGGAAATATTGTTGGCATGACTGGGGATGGTGTCAACGATGGCGTGGCCCTCAAGAAGGCCGACATTGGCATTGCCATGGGCAAAAATGGTACAGATGTGTGCAAGGAGGCGGCCGATATGATATTGGTCAATGATGATTTTCATACAATTATGTGAGTAGAAACCTTGGATATATTTTCCTTACTCAGTTCTCTTTGTCTAATGTTTCTCCTTTCTTTTCTTTTTAGCGCTGCAATTGAAGAGGGCAAAGGCATTTTCTACAATATACGAAATTTTGTGCGTTTCCAGTTGTCCACTTCGATTGCTGCATTGGCCCTGATTGCCTTGGCCACACTAATGGACATTGCCAATCCGTTGAATGCTATGCAAATTCTATGGATTAACATTATTATGGATGGGCCACCGGCACAGTCTTTGGGCGTGGAGCCAGTCGATCATGATGTGTTGAAACAAAAGCCAAGGAATGTGAAGCAGCCCATGATAACCAAATCGGTGGTGGTCAATGTCCTGCTTAGCGCCAGCATTATAGTCCTGGGCACCTTGTGGGTCTTTCAGCGTGAGATGGCCGACGGAACTCTGGGCAAAACGAAGCGAGATACCACAATGACATTCACCTGTTTCGTCTTCTTCGACATGTTCAACGCCTTGTCGTGCCGTTCGCAGACCAAAAGCGTATTCACCATTGGCCTAACCACAAATCGCATGTTCCTGCTCGCGGTTGCCTTTTCGATCATTGGCCAAATGTTGGTCGTTTACTTTCCTCCCCTACAAATGGTATTCCAGACGGAAGCTCTAACCGCCTACGATATCATATTCCTCGTCTCGCTCACCTCCTCCGTGTTGGTTGTCTCTGAGATCAAGAAATGGTTCGAGCGCGCCATGGAACGTAAAATGTATAGCACGCGATCCGAATTGGATTTTGTATGACAAAACGCAAGCGCTAGAGAGAACACTGAGAAAACTGTGTTGCATAAACAGCAGAAAAAAGCCGAGTAAAAAAACTAAGCCAAAAACCAAAAGAAAAAAAAAAAAAAAAAAGAGAAAAGAAAAAAAAACCAACAAAAAAAAAAAGAATCGAGAGAAATGCGACAAAGCAGACAGCAGAGAGAGAGAGAGAGAGAGAGAGAGAGAACGAGAGAGCGAGAGAGGCAGCAGGAGATGATGGACAAATAATGAGAGACAGAGACAGAGAGCGAGAGCAGCGAGAAGTGTGTGTTAAAAATTTACATTTTGAATACAAAAAACAAAAATTTCCCATAGATCCCGATCCCGATCCTGGGCATCGTCGCATCGTCCTCATGATCGATCGATTGATCGTCGTCTAATCAGTGTAAGCTTTTCTTTTGGAACTCAAAAACCTACAAAATCAATCAGCAAATTGACCAATTCTTTTCTTGCGTTTTGTGTTTCAAATATGTCACTTTATATTTTGTAAGTAGTTAAATTTTCTTCAATCTGTATTCGTGTGTGTGTATGTGTGTGTGTGTGTGTCTCTCTATGTAGTATGCATTTGTATTATTATCCGCCAATTATTTAGTTTACCCAAATTTTATGTACCAGACAAAATGAAAGCATATGTATATATATATATATATATATATAGATATATATTCTTGATCAGCCTCAATAGACGAGTCGATTCAGTTATCCATCCATTTGTCAATTAGCCAATTAAATGTCAAACTGAAATATACCAAAATCTCGGTTTTTGGTTCGTCTGTAAATCATAAAAAAAAACTACTATCATAATTTTTGACTCTTTTAATAAGCTCAATTTCAAATTAAAGTTGACTTGTTTACGCAACGCAAGTCGAGATTTTGGTGTATCAGAAAAGAGAAGAGTCTTCTTCGATCTTGCAAGGCCTGTATTAGTGTTTGGTCTAGTGAATAGGTGAGCAAGTAAACTGAACTTCCGTTCCTTTGTTGACTCACTCACTTGTTGAGCTGTTCACTGACTCACTTGTTCACTGACTCAATTGTTCACTGACTCAATTGTTCACTGACTCACTTGTTCACTGACTCACTTGTTGTTTAGTTACTCCTTGACATATGCCATTTGCTTGTTTTGCGGTCTTTACTGATCTTTTCGAGGATGTTGTTATTAGTGTGACCGTTTGTATAGAGCAACGAACTAAACAGCGAGTGAGTGAACTTATTAAGTCGTTTAACCCAACACTAGTCTACAAACATGGGGAACATGAGCTCAGTCAATGACCAACTAAACCGAAGTCATCGAAGCTATAGAAGCTATATAGAACATTAAAATTTGCCGATTTCGTAGAATCATGGTTCAAGGCGGAGTTGGACAAGCCAAAAGAACTTGCAAACTTTGGTACAGTTTGACCCAGCCGCTTGTAGTCGTTAAATGCAATTTTTTTTATGTTTCTTTGTATTTTTGTTCACAAATTATTTGTCTCTTGCTTGCAATTTTAAGATTTTTTTTTTTGTTCTTTGAATATTAATTTCCATAAAAAGTTTAAGATCTAATTTAAAAAAGAGAAACCAACACAATATGTTTCAGCAGCGAAAATAAACGTGAAAGAAACATAATTAATGTGATATTATTTTAAGCATGGAAAGTTTATTTAATTTAAATATATATATAATTTTGCTTCATTGTTTTGAAAATAAATTAAAATACATTTATTCCGTAAAAGAAAAAAAAGATCACACTTTCTTGAAAAAAAAAACAATCAAAATGCAAGTAAAAATTTCTTCTGATTGACAGCAATGAGAAATTCGTGATTTAAAACATCCATAGCCACGCCCACTCAGCCACCAATGGATGATGTAGGAGAATGGAGAAAAGAAGACCGAGGACAAAAGCAGAGCAGCCGCAAAAGGAGCAGGAGGAGGACGAGGACGAGGAGGAGAAGTAGAAAGCAGAACTCAAGAAAAGCTAAATCAATGGTGTTTTTTTTTTTTTTTTTTTTTTTGGTTTACACTTTTTATTCGGCAAAACGTAATTTTTTTCGGTGTATTTATGTAACAAAAAACAACAACAAAACTCTAGCGCGCAGAGCAAAAAAACTAAGAAAACAAGAAACATTTTTTTATTTTTTGTCAGAACAATTCGAAATTGTCGTTTGTGTGGTGGAAATATATTTTCACACTTTAAATATATATTTATTGAAAAATTAATCAATTTTTTGGAATTAACGACACACAAAAAACAACAGCAAACAAATTCAACTGCAAAATAATAGCAAATATTTAAACAAACTTTTTTTAATGCACACAAAAGAGCAAAGTTTTTCTTCTTCTACAACAAAATTTAGTCCAAAAAAAAAAAAAACAAACAAATTGTAATTGCACAATATGCAAAATTTTTAAAAATTGTATTTAACTTAAGACACACAACATACTCCCATCTGACAACAACAACAACAACTGCAACTACAACTTTTGATAGCAATTAATTATATTAACAATAATAATTATAATGACAGGTTTTCAAAATGATCAAACAATGAACAGACAAAAAAAATCCAAAGCCACAACAAACAAACAAACAAAAAATAGTCAATTACACAATTACAGAAAAAATATCATATAAATTCATATAAAGCAAAGCCAAAATAATCATTATGGCTAACCCACAACTCTCAAGTTGAGTGCGAAGAAGTTGAAATTAAAGAACATGCCCAATTTTCTACCAGTTTTTCATCTCCCTTTAAGAGAACAATCTAGTAAACCTTTTTTTTTATTTGTCTAACAAATACTTGAAATCGAAACGAATTAGTTTACATTCAGAAATTGACTTTAAATTGGAAGGCAAATCTATTTAAAAGTAATTTTCAACTGCACTCTCCCCTGCAATGCCTTGTAACAAAAAAAAGTCAAAAATATATTTGTTTCATAAAGTGTAAGTTCAAAATAAGTTTCACCTCTAAAATCAAGGCACCTAATTAGGGAGCGCTATTTATTTTGCTATTTTCATCAAAAAAACGTAAATTTTGTAATTGTTTCCAAATGTTTAGTTTGATTTTGGTTTATAAGGCATTTTTAATCTAAAAGTACAAAAACACGAAATTTTGTCAGCAACATTTTTATGTGTAAATCGAAAACGATAAAAAGTATTTTCAATTATGACTTGTTATTGCCGCTGAGTCGACGACTGTTTATCGTTTATCGATTAACATAACCAAAACCCCTATTTTTGCTCTTTAAGGTTATGTGTACTCCTAAGCCAGAGTCAAGCTCAACATGCGCTCGATAATCCGGTAGTAAAGTGTACTTTAGCTCTTGGGCCTGTAGAGGGTGCCTTGTATAGTCGGTTTGAAAAGTGTTTTCAACTTTTATTTATTCGCACTTAAATTGAGTTTAGTATGTGTGGGGAAAAAGCTGTAATTGGTTAAACACGGCGGTGGCTTGTTCACAAACACACCGATTCATCATTGAGAAAGTAAACATCATTATATTTACATCATCAATTCAAAAACAACTTACATCATATCAACAGGACGTAGCTTTAAGAGAAAAGGACGCAGAGAACATTTTGCCTCACAGCAGCTCACCAATGAGTTTTCATTATAATTCACCTTTTATCAGCTGATCTCAAACGGGATTAGTGATTAGATGATGCATATCAAACAAAGCTTACTTACTCTCACTCGGATTTGTCTTGGATCACAATCATTGGAGGAGGATCGAAATGACTTTTGCACATTCTACAAACAATACCTAAAAGAAAAACTGAAAATATCGGCTAAAGAGCGGTCAGCAGCAACAAGTAAATGGGTATAAAAATTTAATTTAACGGACCAAGCGAAAACAAAAACAAAGCAAAAAACAAAAACAATTTATTTACCGCACATCAAGCAACGCTCTCATGAAACTCATAAAAAAAACACATAAAAATCACAAAAATATGGGAAAAAAAGTAAAAATCAAAAAAAAAAAAAAAAGACAATTAATAATAATGGCAAACAAATATAAAAACGAAATTTAATTCATTTAACCAAAAGAAAGAAATAATATCGCCTAATCATTAAACTATACATACATACACTCACGTCACATTCGTAATGGTAACAATAATTAGTGAATTAAGTGTATTTAAAATAATTAACAAAAACTATATATATTGGATATGTGTGTGATTGTCTGAATAATGAAATATTACAACTAATCGAAATGATGATGATGACGATAATGGAAGAGAGAAACCAAATAGATTGCAGATTCTCGCAGATAATAATCTTCATTACAAAATTTATAGTAACACCAAAAATAAATCCCACAGATATATATGTATGTATGTATGCCTACACTATATTCTCTAATCTCTAATCTATCTGTCTGTGTTTCTAGTCTATGTAAAATCTCGGTGAAAAGTTTCTTGTTTCTATTGATTAGTTTTAAACGCTTAACGCTTCTTTAACATTTCTATTAAGTTTTGTTAATCCATTGTTATGTTTTTATATATTGGTCTTGAGCAGTGACGTCATCTAGGGGGATTGAGATTGTAAGCAGAAATTTGCCCCCAACGCTTAAGTATGCAATAGAGAGTCGAATGAGTTGACTTCAATGAGTTGTCATGAACTGAGCCAGGGGTTTTCTCCTGTTCGCTCGTTGCATACTAAAAGGGGCGAACTTTAGCTTATTTGCCCTTCCTGCTATTCGAAATGAATAGAAAAAAATTTTCGAGATGAAAGATGATGTAACAAAGATTAGCAGGACAGGTTGAGTAAAAGTTAAAGAGGCCCCCTGAATAAATTTTTCGCCGTATTCCCCATTTTCTCAGAAAACCAGCCCTGGACAACAGGAATAAGGTTTTTGCACGTAGAGTTTCGAGATTAATTCATTGTCTCTGTCTTTGCCTCTGTTTCTGTCATAGTTTTTGCTGATGAGGTGACGTCGCATAGATAATGTCAAACAATTTGTATTACAACCAATGAGACATATGAATCATTGATTGGTTGCTCAACATTTGATAGTAAATGTGTATATGTGTGTGTGTGTGTGTGTGTGTGTATGTGTGTGGAAAAAACAATGGTGTGACGGACATGTGACGCAGAAGGCAAAGATTTCAATGCCGATTAGTTCGGCCCTCCTTATCATATCGCCTGTTTTGGCTTTACACTTATCAGAAACAGAAGCATCATCGGCTTAGCCCGACCACCTTTTGATTTGTTCATAACGTGCACATCTCTCTCATCATCTTCTTTATCTGTTTTCCTCTGACTTTCGTTTGTGTTGGCTGTATGTACAAAACAAAAAAACAAGAGAAAGAAAAACACAAAAACAACTAATAAAAAACATTTTTATTCTTACCAGTATTCAGTAATTAACAACAACAAGAAAATACTATAACTAACTGTGCTATTAACTGTAAGCATATATAAAATATGGCGACAAACAAAAAAATATCTAGACAATTATCCAATATAATAATGAATAAAAACTATATAAAAAATATATACATATGTACTTAACTGTCTTAACTGTCATTCAAAACTCAAGTAAACAAATAATTAATTTAATTCTTAACGTATATTTCGCAGGTTTAGTTAAACAAATTGTGGTCTAATAATATTTAAAATGCAAATGCAACTAAAAATATATATGTTAAACGATTAACAATACTAATTAACATAAATTATATATATACACACACACATATATATATATATATATATATTTAATAATATCCAAGTCGATGCAAATATTTACTAAATAAAATCAACTTTGTGTAGTACCAGTAGCAGATGTCCGATTTATTGTGGGATGTTCTAGTGATTTCTTTTAATAATTTTATCGCTTTGAGAAATAAATCCATGTTTCTGATTTTTTCAGGGCAGAACGAAAGGACATGGTTTTCCAGGTTGCCTTTGACAAATTTCATCGAGTGGCATCAAAAAATGTGGGGGTCATCTAAGGATGTGGGACATTAAATTTAATAAGAAGGCCCTGTTTCGTAGCTGTTCGAAGGACTTTCCGAATCGATGGCACCTCACCAGGACTTCAATCTGGCGAGTCCTTAATGGGGCGAGTTGTGCCGCAGGACGAAAGGACATGGTTTTCTGGGATGTCCTCGAAGAAGTCTACCGATTGGCATCAAAAAAAGTAGGGGTCTTCTAAGGATGGACAGTATTTTGTGAAAAATGTCGTGTTTTTTGGTCATTAAAAGGACTTTCCAGGACCTTTTTGTGTCAGTCGACGGCGCATCACCAGGGCTTCCATCTGGCCAAAGGATATCCCAATCGTCCTTCAAATAGCCAAGATATTCGCTTTTTCTGTTTTTTGACTTGTAAAATCTTTGCTAAGTCCTGGAAATGCCCGAAACGAGAAAAAATCGTTAAAAAACGCAAAATCCTTGATATCTCAGCTCTCCGCAGGACTATCAGGATATGCTTTACAGTGATGATAGTCCTTGAAGAGACAAGTTGATTGACACCAGCTTCGTCCTGATCCTTTAAAGGACTCGCGAGATATTGACTATTTTCGTTAAAGCAAAAATATCCTTTTTTTCAGCTCCCAGAAGGACCTTCCAGGATCTGATGGTGTCAGTCGACGCGGCCCATCAAGGAAATCAATCTGACCAAGGCGCATCCTGATAGTCCTTCAAATGGCCGAGTTATAAGGACTTTTATGGTTTTTTTTGACAACTTGGCCATTTTTGCGACTCACCCCCTTACAAAAATCAAGGATAATTTTTTGAAGGATAATTGAAATCCTTGAATGCAGATCGATAGAGCTGATCCTGGCGGTTCAGAAAATGTATGTCCTGGCAAAACGGTAAGTATCCTGCAGTGATATGGCTTCGAGAAAGTAATCCTATTTTCGTTTTTTAGCTCTAAAATCCGCAAATCCTGCCGCAGAACGAAAGGACATTGTTTTCTAGGATGTCCTTGACGAGCTCTATCAATTGGCATCAAAAAAAGTATGGGTCATCTAAGGATGCAGGACAGGATTTTTTTGGAAAATGTCCTGTTTTTTAGTCATTTAAAGGACTTTCCAGGACCTTCTTGTGTCAGTCGACGGCGCATCGCAAGGACTTCCATCTGACCAAAGGATATCCCAATCGTCCTTCAAATATCCGAGATATTCGATTTTTTCTGATTTTTTTAATTGTAATTTTTTTCTAAGTCCTGAAATTGTCCAAAACGGACGAAAAATCATAAGAAACCGCAAAATCCTTGATATCTCAGCTCTCCGCAGGACTATTGGTGTATTTTTTACACAGATGATAGTCCTTGATAAAACGAGTCGATTGACACTAATTTCGTCCTGATCCTTTAAAGGACTCGCGAGATATTCGCTATTTTTATTTAAGCAAAAATATCCCTTTTTTTCAGCTCCCAGAAGGACCTTCAAGGATCTGATGAGGTCAGGCGATGCGGCTCATCGAGGACTTCGATCTGACCAAAGCGCGTCCTGCTAGTCCTTCAAATGGCCGAGTTATAAGGACTTTTATGGTTTTTTTTCGACAACTTGGCCATTTTTGCGACTCACCCCCTTACAAAAATGAAGGATAATTTTTGGAAGGATAATGGAAATCCTTGAATGCAGATCGATAGAGTTTATCCTGGCGATTCAGAAAATGCATGTCCTGGCGAAATCGGTCAATGTCCTGTCGAGTTATGAGCAATTTTAGGATAATTTTATACGTTAATTTAAATATTTATAGAAAATTTGTAGCATACTTTTAGTGAATTTTGTAATAAAGGAAATTTAACAGAAAATTTGTTGCTAAGTCTTTTGGATTTTTAAACGAAACGGCCGGCGTTCGCTGCAACGGAAATTTTTGAATTTTCGTCGGCCGTTAAATTCAAAACGAAAAATTTAAAAATCAGCCACCTACTAGGCACTTCTGTTGGCCTGGTACTTTGCCTATTTTTCGGTACAATTTTGCGACTCTCGCGGGCTGAAAATTGGCCGGCCGTTTCGCTTAAAAATCCAGCTGAAACACCAGGCGAACAGAAGTGACTAGTAGGTGGATGATTTAAAATTTTTTCCAGTTTGAATTTAACGGCCGACTATAATTCAAAACTAGCCGTTGCGAAAATGTCCGTTGCAGCGAACGCCGGCCGTTTCGTTTAAAATTTTTTCCAGTTTGTAAAAATAGTGCTGCATACTTATATGAGTTTTTAAGAAATCATCTACCTGCTATGCATTTCTGTTCGCCTGGTACTTCAATTTTTTTCAGGTGCGTTTTTTTCGAATTTTTGAGCAACAACAGCAACAACAACAACCACCACAGCAACAACAACAACAATTACAACAACAAAAACACCAATTACAACAACACCCAAATGATTCAGCAACAAATTTTCTGTTAAATTTCCTTTATTACAAAATTCACTAAAAGTATGCTACAAATTTTTTATAAATATTTAAATTAACGTATAAAATTATCCTAAAATTGCTCATAACTCGACAGGACATTGACCGATTTCGCCAGGACATGCATTTTCTGAATCGCCAGGATAAACTCTATCGATCTGCATTCAAGGATTTCCATTATCCTTCCAAAAATTATCCTTCATTTTTGTAAGGGGGTGAGTCGCAAAAATGGCCAAGTTGTCGAAAAAAAACCATAAAAGTCCTTATAACTCGGCCATTTGAAGGACTAGCAGGACGCGCTTTGGTCAGATCGAAGTCCTCGATGAGCCGCATCGCCTGACCTCATCAGATCCTTGAAGGTCCTTCTGGGAGCTGAAAAAAAGGGATATTTTTGCTTAAATAAAAATAGCGAATATCTCGCGAGTCCTTTAAAGGATCAGGACGAAATTAGTGTCAATCGACTCGTTTTATCAAGGACTATCATCTGTGTAAAGAATACACCAATAGTCCTGCGGAGAGCTGAGATATCAAGGATTTTGCGGTTTCTTATGATTTTTCGTCCGTTTTGGACAATTTCAGGACTTAGAAAAAAATTACAATTAAAAAAATCAGAAAAAATCGAATATCTCGGCTATTTGAAGGACGATTGGGATATCCTTTGGTCAGATGGAAGTCCTTGCGATGCGCCGTCGACTGACACAAGAAGGTCCTGGAAAGTCCTTTAAATGACTAAAAAACAGGACATTTTACAAAAAAATCCTGTCCTGCATCCTTAGATGACCCATACTTTTTTTGATGCCAATCGATAGGGCTCGTCAAGGACATCCTAGAAAACCATGTCCTTTCGTTCTGCGGCAGGATTTGCGGATTTTAGAGCTAAAAAACGAAAATAGGATTACTTTCTCGAAGCCATATCACTGCAGGATACTTACCGTTTTGCCAGGACATACATTTTCTGAACCGCCAGGATCAGCTCTATCGATCTGCATTCAAGGATTTCAATTATCCTTCAAAAAATTATCCTTGATTTTTGTAAGGGGGTGAGTCGCAAAAATGGCCAAGTTGACGAAAAAAAACCATAAAACTCCTTATAGCTCGGCCATTTAAAGGACTATCAGGATGCGCCTTGTTCATATCGATTTTCTTGATGAGCCGCATCGACTGATACCATCAGATCCTGGAAGGTCCTTCTGGGAGCTGAAATAAAAGGACATTTTTGTTTAAACGAAAATAGCGAATATCTCGTGAGTCCTTCAAAGGATCAGGACAAAACTGGTGTCAATCGACTCGTCTCTTCAAGGACTATCATCGCTGTAAAGCATATCCTGATAGTCCTGCGGAGAGCTGAGATATCAAGGATTTTGCGTTTTTTTACAATTTTTTCGTTTCGTGCATTTCCAGGACTTAGCAAAGATTTTACAAGTCAAAAAACGGAAAAAGCGAATATCTCGGCTATTTGAAGGACGATTGGGATATCCTTTGGCCAGATGGAAGCCCTGGTGATGCGCCGTCGACTGACACAAAAAGGTCCTGGAAAGTCCTTTTAATGACCAAAAAACACGACATTTTTCACAAAATACTGTCCTGCATCCATAGATGACCCCTACTTTATTTTGATGCCAATCGGTAGAGTTCCTCAAGGACATGCTAGAAAACCATTTCCTTTCGTCCTGCGGCTGGATTTGTGGATTTTAGAGCTAAAAAAACAGAAAAGGATTACTTTCTCGAAGCAATATCTTTGCAGGATTCTAACCGATTTTGCCAGGAAATTCATTTTTGAAACCGCCAGGATCAAAACTATCGATCTGCATTCAAGGATTTCCATTATCCTTCCGAAAAATATTCTTCATTTTTGTAAGGGGGATGTCGCAAAAAAAAAACTTAAAAGGCCTTACAACTTTGTAAGCTCAATGGGATGTCCTTTGGCCAGATTTGGTTTTGCAAAGTCCTTGGGGACTTTTTCGTAAATTTTGATGTCGTGCATCCTTAGATAAGCCGTACTTCTTTTCCAAACGATACAGCTCGTCATGGACGTCCTAGACAACTCTGTCCTTTCATCCTGCGGTAGGCTTTGCGGATTTGAAGGCTGAAAAATAGTTAAAGGATTATTTTCTCGCAGCCATATCTCTGGAAAATACTAACCGATTTCGCCAGGACATGCCCTTAGACACAGGGCTATCCAATATCCAGGACTTGGCATGAAATTGTCTCTGAAAAGCAAAGTTTTAAAAAGTCAAGGATAACGCTTTCTAGGCCGGAAGCTGCCTTGCACATGTCGAGTCGATATTTAACTTGTTTTTTTCTGTCACTTGCCCCGTTTGAATCGCTTTTTACTCTCCCTTTACAAGTTTATTATAGATACTTTTGTGTTTTTTTTTTTCTTCTTTTTCTTTTTTGTAATTATGTTCGCTCTGGGTGTAGACAAGGATGGCCTGGAAAAAGATGAGGAGCAGGGACGCTGTTCGTATCTAAAGGAGAAAGTGTTATCCTACAGCAACAATGTACTGATCGGCAATTGGATGCAGAGTCGCTACGAGAGTGTTGTCACGAAAAACAATGCAATTCTGCCCGGCATGATGGTCGCCGAGAAGTGCGAGACGCATCGAACCTCCAGCCAAGCGACCTACACGGCCGAGGCTTTCGATGTGAGGAGGGCAACAGCTGCCCACATAGAAATTCGGGGTAATGTGATGGCCATAAAGCAGGGCCAGGGCTCCAATGTAATATTGCACGATTCGGATAAATTTCTCAGCAATTGTACCACCATGAACACCCTAATGTTTGAACTTTGGCCCAAAATGCGACGCGATGAATGCTTGCAGAGGCAAAAGCTTGGCCAAATGCTCTACAAGAGGGCTCGTTACAATGCTTTGGATGCCTACGGCAATTATAGTTTGCTTAAGAATGCCAAAAGGAACAAAACGAAAGTCAACATGGAACAATTCGATCCTGTTAAGACGAGTTATACAAGAGATTTTACGCCCAAAACTACTGAACTCATCTCACACAAAGCGAATACGGAGGCATGCGGTCCGGTGACAGAGGCCGAGAAGAATCTAATGATCAACTGTCAAATGCATGAGAATTAATAAGGAATTTTGGAATAAGCAATAAATTAACCTATAGTAAATATAAAGTTTTTCCTTTTTTTTTTAACGGGTTTCAAGTGGTCAAAGATGGATGCTTTGAATCTTCCATTTAGACACAAGTATGAATCATTTGGATTGTTCTATATTTACCTCTCTTTCACACTCATGCCATTTGGGATGAAGTTTGCAACGGGTTATAATTTTTGTTAAAAATTGTAGTTATTGTAATCCGATTGGCCTGGCTCCAACAAATGTTCTGCCTGTAATAATAATAATAATTTTATTAGAGATTTGGTTAAGGTAGGTCAAAAACTGAGAGACTAGTTTGCTAGGGAACCGACAGACAAATTTGTTACATTAGCTTTTCTCACTTGTCACACACACACACACACAGAAACACAACTCGAATCGAATGTTATTTGGTATTATTTTGTTTTGAAATCTTTGTTTTGTTAATTGTTGTCGTTGTGAAAATGTTTAACACTGGTGGCCAAAAATCAATGGTAGAAAACGTTGTGCCAATGCCGTATAGCAAACAAGTGCTTATTGGCAATTGGTTGGATCGTCGCAATAGCATCGATGGGCAGAGTAATGCCATTTTGCCCGGCCTGCAGAGTTCCGATAGCTGCGAACGTCATCGTACACTCAATCAGGATACTTACACCGATATTCCATTCACGGGCACCGAGGCGAAACGCTATTTCGAAGAGAAACGTCTGATGGCATTCGAAAACTATCAAAAAGGCACTAGCGCTTCGGTGCACTTTTTTGATAATGAGGCATTGAAGCAAAACTACACAACTCTCAATACGCTGGTCTTTGGCGATCTACTCAAGCGGCCGCATACGACATCAGAGTGCCAGTTGATGGCAAAACGAAAGAAGGAAATCGATCTAATGCAGAGCTTTGGCAATCAGTCCAAGACACAGCATTTTGCCAAAAACTTGAGGGGCCAGGAAATGCTCGATAAACTTAATCGCATGCAAACCACTTACTCAACGTCCTACAATCGTGTCCGCAAGAACGATACCATACTCGAGTTTGGTCCCGACTACGATGGCGTTGTAAAGTTCGATGTGGTCTGTTAGCCTTAACACAATTCAGCTCTCTGCCAGTATAGACATGATAATAAGGTGAAGACCTCATTCCGAGGGCTAATTATTGTGTCTATACTGATTGATGATTTGATTGAAATTCCAAATACAAAAAACTGTTCTCGCTGCTTATTGCATGTGCTCACGTATTAGCGATCGCATTTCCATAGATAACCTCTTTCTAGTGCATCTCTATTAGGGATGGTGTGATACCTCAAAATATATCGATATTCATATATCGATGTTAGTCAGGGTCCCAATTTGTACCAAAAAGCTACATTGCTGGTGTTTTTTTTTTATATTACAAGATTCAATTTATTTCAAATTATTTTCTTGTTAATAATATATGTTTCCGTTTGTTGTAGCTTTTGCGCTTTCATATTTTTGTTTTAAGTAGTTTCTATATGTGTGTTTTCTTTTTCGTTTTTATTTTTTAATGCCAAAAAATTCATTGTATCTTTCATTTTTAGTAGGTATGTAATTTTTTGTTGCATATGCCAGGGAGTAGCACTTGCCTGTTGCCTTTTTTGTTTTGCTTGAAAATTAGTGGTAGGTCGATAGACGTTTACAATACTTTTTTTGTTTGCTTCTGACTTGCTATATAATATATGTATATATATATATATTTATATATATATATATGTATTTTTTTTTTGTTTTTTATTCTTTTTAATTTTGTTTAATATTAATTAAGTATTACGGAAAGTAAAATTTGACGACATTAAACTAGACGACGACGTTTACTCGCTTAAATATGTGTTTTTTTTTTGGTTTTTTTTTCTCGTTTTTCTTACGGTTTTTTGTTTTTGCCTTAAAATTGTATATTATGTATACGGTTTTTTTTTTGTTTCTTTTTCTTTTCGGGTTAATTTTGGACTGCCTTGATAGTTAATTTATGCTTTTTTTCCTCTTTTGGCTGACGATTACGTTTTGTTAAAAATTATGATTAAAATCTTAACCAATTTAATGTTGTGTTTTATACGTGTAAGTGTTGTGTGTGTGTGCGTGTGTGTGTTTGGAGAGGTTTACGGTTTGCGGTTAGGCTAACTGTGGGGATCGCGGGTTGTGGTTCGTTCTGAATGGTTTGGGGTTGGTTGTAGTTGGTTTGGAACGGTTGTGGGTGGTTAGTATTGGTTGTGGTTCGTGTTGGGAGTCTGTGTCAATCATGTTCTTCTAGTTATACAGTATTTTGCCAGTATTTTGGATGTATTTTTTTACTATGCAAATATGTCTGCAAATTGCTTTAAACGCTTTGCTTACAACAACTAAAATTTTGAATTTGAATTAGTCGTTTTTTTTTGTGTTTTTAGGTTATATTTTCGGTTGATACAATTTATATGTATCGATTGAGTTATGTTTTTGTTTTCATATTTTTTGTTTTGTGTGTAATGATGTGCTGATGATGTGTTTTTTGCTTTTACTTTTGTTGAAATTTCCATTTCGAAATTGATAATTGCCTTACATTTAAATTTAATACCATTTTTTTTTTTGTTTTCTTTTAGTATTCCTTTTTTGCTTCTGGTTTTTGTTTTATATCTTTGTGTGGTATTTTTTTTTAGAGTATTTTTACTTAATTTAGTATCTTTCCAAAAAATGATGCTTATACATTTGGCTTAAAATTTACAATTTTGTTTTTTTTTGCTCCGAAAAATGTAATTTAATATGTAGTTGCCATAAAAATAGACGCTTTTCTTGGGTTCTTTTTTTGTCGTTTTGTCGTTTTTTCGTGTTGTTTTTTTTTTTTTTTTGTTTTTGGAAAGGCCGAGAGTGTTTTTGTCATCTTTGTCTTAATGTTTTTTTTCCGTTTTCGTTTTTGGTTTGATTTCGTTTTAGCCGAGAAGTGTATCGTCTGTTTTGCCAACATTTTGGACAAGTCATCAATTTTTTTGTTTCTCATCATTTTCGTTTTTCTTTTTTCATTTTTCCTTTCTTTCTGTTCTTTTTAGATTTTGTATATCTAAAGTGTAATTTTTGTTTTTCTACCAAACTTTTTTTTTTAATTGATTTGAATTCAAAACAGTTTTTTTTTTTTTGTAATTTGTTCGAAAAAAGTATGCCCCCTAAAAATGTTAAAAGTTTAATATGCTTTAATTTAGTTTTTTTTTTTTGTTTTGATTTTTTCTTGAAATAATTTAGAAAACAGTTCTGGTTATTTTTTGTGTATTTTTTAGGTTTTTTTTTTAAAGTTGTTTTGAATATTTTTTTTTTGTTTTTTTTTTCATGAATATTCTTTCCTTTTTTGTTGGCTTTAAATGTTTATTAGCCACAAATATGTTTTTTTTTCGTTTTTTGTTTTGTCTTTTCTAAACTTGAGTCACGAAACTTGTATGCCAGTGTTTGTTGTTGTTGTTGTTGTTGCTGTTTATATTTGTTGTTGTTTGCTGCTTTCGGTCTTGTTGTTGTTGATGTTGTTGTTGTTTTTGTTGTTGTTGTGTATAAAAACAAAGGGAAAATTCATAGACATATTGAAATATGACGAAAGAAAAAAATAACAATAACTTCAACTCAAAATCGCTTTTTAACGCAAAGAATATTTGTATACACATATACATATATGTATATATGTTCTTGTTCTATAGCCAGTTTTATTGCAATGTTTTGTTTTGCCTGTTGACCAATTTTTTTTGTTAATTTTTTCTCTTTGTTTTTTGTAAAGGGAAAGTTTGGTTTTGCATGTCTCTTGTAATATAAAAAAAAATGTTTTTTTCATATTTTTTGGTTTTAAGTTGTTATTTTTCTGTTTCTGGTTTCTGGGTTTCCATTTATTTATTTATTTTTTTATTTAGTTTTTTTTTTTTGGTTTTTTATGGTTTTTTTTTTTTTGTTTGGTTTGGTTTTTTTGTGTTTTTGTTTGGTTTGGCGTTTTTTGTTTTTATACATGTATAATTTACTTTTTACAGTTAATTAAAATTAGAAATTATATAGAAATTCATATATAAAAAATGTTCAACAATCGTTTTTATTTTTTTGTTTAGCTATTGTTTAGTTTGTCGTTTCTTTTTAAAAAATATATGTATATAGTGTATTATTTTTTCTGTTTATTTTGTCATCAAATATTTTTCTGTGTATGTATAATTAATTTTACTGCACTTTCTGCGGCTGCTGCTGCTGTCCTTGCTATCCTTTGATTGGCTTTAACTGATTTTAAGTTGCGAGTCTCACAACTTTTTGTTCTATTGTTTTTCTCTTCTTCGTATTTTTTTTTTGTTGTATTTCGTTTTTTATGGTTGTATAAAAATTGCTTAATTCGAAAAATTGTTTATGTTTTATTGTTATTGTACTATGGTTGCTGCTTCTTTGTATCTAAATCAAAAGATTCGTTTGGTTTATTGTTTTTTGCTGTTTGCTGCTGCTGTTGTTGCTGTTTCGGTTTCGGTTTCTGTTTCGGTTACTATTTCGATTTCGGTTCTTTTATGTAGTTTGTCTCTCTATTTTGTTACTATGTAATCAGGCTATTGATTCTTGTATCACTATTGCGTTTTATTTGATTTGCATTTAATTTGATATCAATTCTCTCTCTCTCTCTCTCTCTCTCTCTCTCTCGATCTTTTGATCTCTTTCTTTATGTAGCTATTTCACTGTTTATCTATACCTTTGTGTTTTACTGTATTGGTTTCTGGTAAAAATACAACAAATAAGTAAAACAATTTTTGAATAAAAATGTATAGAGACGTGTGAAAATTAATGCAATAAATGGCACTCGGCTGAAAATATTTTGTATTTTAATTGTTTCTAGTTCAATTAAGAGTACCAATTTTATACCCAATTCGTATTTGGTAGAAGTTTTTCTCCATGGCGTCTTTTTAGGGGTAAAATAAGAAAAAATCGCCCCTTTATGTATGCAATAGTTAGTCAAAAAATGCAGTTATTGAAGTTTTAAAGAATTTTTGATGTCACACATTGTTCAAAGTTTCTATTGCACCCTTTAGGCAGCCAATTTTACTCATTTCAGCTCCATTCCCGCTTAATTTCACTTTTGTTAGCATACTTTTCAGCTGCAGTGTGTGTGCATTGCATTTCACATTTTCTCCGTTTCCGTTCACATTTTTGCTTTGACTTTGTTGTTGCTTTGGATATGTTGCGTTCAATTCAAAAAAAAAAAAAAAAAACAAAAAAAATTACTAAGTAAAACTAAAAGGAAAACAAATAATACACGAAACTCGATTCGATTGGTTGTTGTTGTTGTTTTTTTTTTTGCTTGTGATTCGTATTGGCTAAGTTTTGTTTGTTTTTTGTTTCTTTGAGTAGAGTAAAAAGTTTGATTTATTCACATACATACATACATATACATACGCATACGCATACATATGCAAGTTAGTCGTAGTGAGAGTGCTCTATGTATTGGTGCTATTGCATTTTGCATTTTGTTTATGTGTGTGTGTGTGTGTGTGTGTGTGTGTGTGTGTGTGTGTATGTGAGTGCGTTGGGGTTTGATCTATGTACAGTTTCGGCTTCTCATTTGACCTTAACAAAGAACAAACAAAATGGCAAATAATATTGAAAACAAAAAACTATTCGTTTCTATGGGTTTTGGTTTTTCTTTTCTTTTCTGCTGCTCGTTGATCAGCTATTTCTATTTAGTAGTAGTCCCTGTCAATTGTTTATAAACATTACAAACTGCCATAGTACATACATAATTAAAGTTAAATATATATATATAATTAAATAAATGCCCATATAACAAAGTGTTTCCTTCTGCCTGGGGGGGGGGGGGGGGGGCCTTTTTTAACTAAACTTGATGGGGTAGAGGGAGGGCTATGGTTAACGGTAGTTTTCTCTGTATTTGATTTGATTGATTCATTCTTGTAGTGCGCAACTTTTTAAAAATACTCATATTTCATTGCTTCAATTATTATTATTTTTTTATTTGGCTTAATGCTAAATCAAATTAAGTTTTCTGTTTTTCTTTTGTTTCTCTTCTTTCGTTTGGTTTTTGGGTTTTGTTATTAAATGTTACTATGTTCTTGCTAGTTAACTTCATCTTTTTTTTTTATACGGTATTCAGTTTCGGTTTATCTGTCGACATTTATTCTATTTGCTTTTTCGTTTCGTGTCGTTTTCTTCTTCTATTTCTTTTTCGTCTTTGTCGTTCTTCGGGGGCTTGTAAAAAATTCGATAAAATATTTTCGGTACTATTTCATTTGTGTTGTATGGGCTGGCTTAGCGCTTCTTTTGTTGGCCCAAAAAAAGGGAGCAACAATTTGATATACATTTGTTTTAATAAGAGTATAAATAAATTATTAGTTCTATGGGCACATTGTGTGGTTGTATGTTGTTGTTCTTGTTATATACTTATTGCAAAAAGTCCAACGAAAAAAATATTAAAATGGCTGAAGGCACACACACTCTCGCACGTACTCACACAAACCCGCACACCCAACTGAAGAGGCAGAAGTTGTGGGTGAAATTTGTAGGTTATGGCGGCTCCTGGTTTATTTTTTGTTCTCTCTGATTTTATCTGTACATTTGTCTCAGTGTATAGGTATGGGTATGGGTGTGTTTCTGTGGATGTGTTTTCTTGTCTAAGACATCTAATGAGGAACCATATTTTGATTATAGCTGAGTTGATCATGTAAGAAAATGATTCGGGTTTGTGAAGTTTATCCAAAGGCAAATTTTTTCATCGGACTTGTTGCCTTCGACGAATGTTTGAGCGAGGGTGGTGATGTTCGAGGCGAACAAATTCACCTGTGGACACACTGGTTGAATGGATCTGGCTATGGGGGTGGGCACACTCCAACCATTTTTTGTCTTTTTTCTATTTAGTCTTTTTGCAATAGTTTTTTTGTTTTGTTTTACGGATCATCGTTGACATTATAAACTAACGAGGCTATTGTTGATCGTTTCTCTTTGGTTTTACTTTTCAGTAAATTTAAATGAAAACAGTTTCATTGGTTCTATTTTACAACTGGCAATCGCTTCTCTACTCTTTCTTCATCTTTCTCATGCTCTCTGTCTCTGTCTTTGTCTCTTTGAATTAGTGACCTTATTTGTTTTTAATATTTGTTTCCTTTTTTTTTTTTGTTTTTGTTTTGGTTTTTCTTTATGTCAAATATAAGTAGATATATATCGTATATACTAGGTATATAGAAGAGTATGCATTAATACATTAAAAAATATAATACACCATACAATATAATATAAATGTTTTTGTTTTTTTTTTTTGTTAAGTATAAGCATTTTGGTTTTCGTTATTTAGTATTTTTTTCCCATTGTGGTATTTTCTTTTCTTTTTTTTGGTTTTGTTTTTCCATTTAGTATGTGTGTGTGTGTTGTGTGAGTGTCTGTGTGTGTGTGTTTGTGTTTTTAGCGACGACAATTTTTCGTGTTGACCTTTTTGAGAATTCAACTAAAAAAATCAGTTTTCATATTCGTATGTATATATTTCGGGGTATATTTAAACCAAAAAAAAAAAAAAAACTTTTTTCTCTTTCAAATGGGCATTTTTTTCATATTCATTCCATTCGTATTTCGTATTCATCGCTTTTTCAATTGCAATTATTATAATTAATTATTATTATTCGTTTCATTATTATCATTATTAATTGGTTTTTAATATTAATTATACTTACACATTTTTTGCATTTGTTCAATCTCTGGTTTTTGTTGTTTGTTTCTTTGTTTGTTTATTTATTTGTTGTGTTGGCTTTGTGTTTTTTTTCTCTTTTTTTGTTTTTTGGTTTTGTTTTTGGGTTGACTTAAAACTATTATCACTATTGCAGAAAGCGGCTGTACTCAATTATATTTGTATATGAGAGTAAGTTAGGGGCAAACTTGCCTAGGCACCCTCCCTCCCTACTATTCTGAGGGCGGGTGGGCGTACCTCCTCATGTTCCCCTAACCACCCCTTTAAACTCTTTATATCTTTGTTTGTATTTTGTTGTTGTTCTTGTTGTTGTTGTTGTTGTGGTATTTAGGCAATATCTATGAGATTCTTTTCTTGTGTGTTATCTGAAGGTGTAAGCCGGAAGTTTTATAAATTTCTTTTTCATGTATTATATATTGGTTTTTGTCTTTCTTTTTGTTAGTTCATTTTTTAGTTTTTCTTTTATAATTTTAGCAATTTGGTATTATATATATAGAGTCGTTTTTTTTTTTTTTGTTAAGAAGAAAGGAATTTGTTTCTCTTTTTTGTTTTGGTTTTTTTTTTCGTTCGTTTGTTTGTTTGGTTTTTTTTTTGGTTTCATTCAAAATTGTTGGTTTGTCAAGTCTTTAACGAAAAGCAGCTTTCGAATTTTCGTTCACGTTTTTCGAGGTTTCATTTTTTAGTCGGTTTTTGTTTTGTTTTTTCTTTTTCATGTGCCATGGTGGTTGGTTTTTTGCTTTTGCTTTTTGTTTTTCATATCCTTGCCTTTTCCTTTCTGTTGTGTTGCGTGTTTTATTCTTGGTTTTGGTGTGTTTGTGTGTATGTGTGTGTGTGTGCATGTGTTTGATGGTATTATGCTTTTTTGAGACTGCAATTATTAAATTTCTGCTATAAAAATTACTTGTATTTGTACTATTGGTTATTTTTAAAATTGGGCTATTGTTTGTTGGTTTAGGTTTACACTACGCGGCACAAATATTTTGACGAAGAAAAAATTGCGTATTTTGTAGTTTAACTTTTAAATTCTTTTATGGAAAATTGTTATTTATTTTCCCATGTTGTGTATGGTTAATACAAACTTAAAAATAAGAAAACAAATTTTTTTTCAAACAAACTTAACAAAATTATAATTCATTTTATATTTTAGAGGATGGCATGAGTATTTTGACAAGCCCTGCCATACCTAAAAATCATATTTTAGGCTTAACAAAATTAATTTATCTAGCTTATATTCAGTAAAATATATAACCTCCTTTAGCTTCAATGACTTTTTGAAGGCGTCGCGGTACAGAATCCACTAAATTTTGAAGGGTTTCTGGAGGTATCTCTTCCCATAAGGAAGAGAGCTCAGAAATCGTTTCTTCTCTGGTTTTGTTTAACGATACTGTTCTTTTGCGCTTCAAAAGAGCCCAGACGTTTTCAATGATATTTAGATCTGGACTTTGGGGGGGCCAGTTTAGCGTTGGAACATCCAGATCCTTCAAAAAGTTGGTAATCATGTGGGCTTTATGGCATGGGGCGTTGTCCTGCTGGAGAATAAACGACTGCCCGATGAGCCGATTTCCAGAAGGAAAGGCATTTTCATTTAGGGTGGTCAGGTATTGGCCTTGGTTCATCGAACCAGTTATGGGAATGAAATCCCCCAGCCCATTATATGCCACACATCCCCAGAACATCACAGAGCCTCCACCATGACTAACTTTTTGACAAACGGGCCGTCTCTTTCGTCTTTGCTCAATGGGCAGCTTTACAAAAACTTTTTTTTTGGATGAATTATACTCAAAGGAGCTCTCATCGGTCCACAAGACGCTTCTCCAGAACTCCTTTGGTTTGTTTAGATGCTCCTTTGCGAAGGCTAACCTTTTTAGCTTGTTAGCCTTTGAAATGAAAGGCACGTCCTTGGCTACAAATGTGCCGAACCCTGCTTCTTTTAAGCGCCGTCTGACTGTCCTCTCGCTGATTGACGTTTTGGCTGTCAAATTTAGTTCATCGGCTGCTTTTTGAGGCTTCAGCAATACGTTTTTTTTAAATTCCCGTAGCAGGGCTCGGTCCTCATTCAGGGTAGTCTTCCGTTTCGGGCCTGATCTCTTTAAGTTTTTTACTGAATTGTATTTTTTTTCCTTATTTATTTGGTAGTGCACCGTTTGTCGAGACACGTGGTACTCTTTGGCAATGTCCACTATTTTTTTTCCAGCGTGAAACTTAGCTACCATTGCCGATCTGACCTCCAAACTTAATTCAGCCGTCTTACCCATAGTTTGTATTATGTTTTAATAAATTTTTTTTTTTCACGAGCTTAAATATTTGTTAAATTTAAATTCAAAAGAATTTTGGTTGAATCTGCTCAAAAGTAAAATCACATGTGCAAAATGATTTCGTCAAAATAGTTATGCCGGGCTTAAATTCGATGTTTGCATGCATTCTTATCAGCAGAAAGAGAATGCAAAAGGTAAACAACGAAAAATTTGATATGCAGAGACCTATTATTAGAATCTTTGTTTTATTCATAATTTTCGCACCGTTACTTAACGGTAGTCTGCACTGCCAGCATCGAAAGTTAAAAACAGTTTCGTCAAAATATTTGTGCCGCGTAGTGTAGGTTTAGGTTTTTATGCTACGGCTACGATTTTACCGTTCTTAGGCAATTTCATTGAATTGCTTCCATTCACTTTCTTTCACTATTTAATTGTGGGTTGGGGTGCGGTTCGGTTCGGTTCGGTACTGATCGGTTGATGATCGGATTTGGTTCGGTTCGGTTCGGTTCGATTCGATTTGGTTTGGTTGTAGCCCCTATTTTCTGTTCTAGGCTTTTGTGTCTCTTTCGTGTTATCTTTCTTACTAGCGATTCTAAGCTTGTTTAGTATTTCGTTTTTTCATTTAGTTGTCTAGGCCGGTTAATTATTTTTTGTTTTGTTTTTCATTGAATGTCGTTATTATTTGGTATAGTCATTCTCGTGATTCCACTGAAGCAGCTAGCTAACTGGGGACCCTTTCTTCAAACTTCTTTCAACTGGTTTTCTCTTCCTCTCTCTCTCTCTCTCTCTTTATCTCTCTCGCTGTCTTTCTCTTGTTTTTCTCTATATGTGGTTTTGCTTGCAACTACAAGAACAAAAACGTGAATATAAAAATTTAACTTATACAGAAATCATATAAAAATTATAAGTATTTAGAGGATTTATGGAGCATTTTTTTTCGTTTTTTTTTTGCTTTTTTTAAATTTTGTTTAGATCTTAAGAATTTCCTTTTTTGGGTTTTTTTTCGTTTAATGTCTTTAATTTTGTTCGTTTTAATGCCTAAAAATTTACAAAAGTTTTATCGTTTTTTTGTTTTTTTTTTCCTTTGTGTTTTTTCTTTCTTCTTTTTTTGGTTTTTGTTTTACTTTGCATTTATCACAGTGACATTCAGTCTAAGTTTTTGCTTTTATTGGAATTATAGCATCAATTTGCCACAATTTGATTTGATATATTTTTTGGTTTTGTTTTTTCTTAGAGTTTTAGTTAAACTTAAACTAAACATAATTTTGATTTTAAAGCCAAAAGGTGTCTTGTTTCATTTCGTTTCGTTACGCTTTGCTTCGATCTTTCATCGTATCGTCGTGTAAAGCCAAAAAGAATTATTTTAAAATTTTGTCTAAAAGGCCTAAAAGTATGCTAAGTGTTAAACTTTCTTTTGTAATTTTTGTTTTTCCTTTTTTGTTTTTTTTTTTTTTTATAGCAAATCCAATAATTCCAATAAAAGCTATCGTATAAATTTGTTGTTAGTGCCAAAAAACATGCAATTATCAATTTTTTTCTTCCATTGGGCCTAAAATGAATTTTAAAAAAATTTCGACTAACTTTTTACAATGCCAAAACAGTTTGTTTTTTTTCGTGTTTTTTTTTTAAGATTTTGTTTTGCGTTTTTTTAACCCCCGTTATGAGAGAACTTTTGTTATTTTATATATTTTTTATATAAAACTTTTGTTTTTGCTGTTTGTTATTGTTGCTGCTGTTGCCGAAATAATGTTCTATGTACAATTTTGAATGCGGAAAAACTTATTATACGTAAAATTTAATGCAAAATTCTGACGCGCCCATCTATCGTAAATGTGTGTGTATGTGTGTGTGTGTGTGTGTGCGTGTCTTCGTGTGTGTGTGTGTGTGTGTGAGTGTGACTGTTGCCCCATTTATTTGATAGAATAAATCAAAATTGATACAAAAAAGAAAACCAAATGAGAAATAATGAAATGTGATTAAATTTTAAAAGGCTCGTGCTCTAAATTGTACTTACGAAGGTTTTGAACAAAATTATAATTGAAAATAATAATATTATTTTGTTTATTTATTAATTAAATAATATGTATATAAAGCAAACATAACCTAAGAGAGAAAAAAAACGTTTTGAAATCAGTGGATCAATTGAAGAACTTATCAAATAATTTACTATACAAATAGAAATAGAAATAGGTATATATATATATATATATATATATATAGAATATAAGATATAGATTAAATAATGAGTAGATGACAGATAACTAAACTTAAAATTAAGCATTATTTTGCTCCGATTTTTCTTCATCGTTGCGTTTAATCAAAAATGTTATTTATGTATATCTCGTGTATAGGAAATTATTGTACGCTAGTTTTTGATTAGTATAACAATTATAAATGCGTTAACGGTACATTGGAAAATTTGATAGGAAACTAACTTTGTTTTGTTTCGTTTCGGTTTCGGTTTCTGTTTGTTTGTTGTTTCACACAAAGTTTTTTTTTTTTTTTGGGGCCAGAATGATTTGTAGATGATTGTGGTTTGAGGTTGGATAACCTGATCAATGCATCCTCAAAAGGATACGAAAAGGATGCGTAGTGGATTTTAATTGTTTTTGGGGTATGGCACCTAAATAGTCACTCAAATTGAATTGCATTTGTTGCTACTATTTACTATAGTTTTGCTTTCTGTCTGTGTGTGTCTGTCTATGTGTGTGTGTGTGTGTGTGTGTCAAACAAATGCCGAATCACTAAATATATAAATCTAAAAATTAAATATTAAGAGAACGAAAGAAAGTATGAAACAAAATTCAAAAAGGGAAGACCATAAATCAAATCTACATACATATACATACATATAAATTGCGTTTTGTTTTGTTTTTTGTTTTCGTTTTGTTATATATGCATAATGATAAAATCACATTTCAATTCAAAAAGAAATTAAATTTGTTTAAAGGCTACGAAAAATGAAAAAAAAAACGTTTCAACATGTCTGCTTGATGGGAGCATGTGAAAAGTCTCTAAATATAATAATAATAATAATAATATAATAATAATAATAATAATAATAATAGTAATAATAATAATAATTCTTTACTTTTTATTAGCTGCTCAACATTCTCTGCGACGTCGAAAGAAAATCAAAACAAATTGCTCTGAGCCCATTCGTATTTTTGTTTTTGTTTTTTTTTTTTTGTAGTCCTTATTTTAATCCCCTTTCGGTCTTTACCCCATCATCATTACCCATTTTTCATCTTTCCATTGTCATCGTCGTCGTCGTTGTCGTCCTCCTCCTCCTCCTCGTCCTCCCACTCCTTGTTCAGTTGTCCTTTTGTTTAGTCTAACATTCCACTTTAAATTGTTTAAAACATATTCTCTCTCTCTCTGACCTATGTTAAAAATCGTTTAACTTAAGTTTTATGATCAAATTCTAGTTTGTTTTAGTGTAAGTGTGTGTATGTGTGTGTGTGTGTGTGTGTGTAGGTGTGTAGTCTTTAATGCAAATTTATAAAGATCTTAAAACGAAAGTTATATTCAAAAAAAGGAATCGTATAACGTTGTGTTTTGGTTGCTGTTCTCTCTCTCTCTCTCTCTCGCTTCGTATTTCTCTTTTTTTTTTTTGTTGTTTTGTTGTGTGTAAAAGGAGTTTAGAGTCCTTTTCGAAAAGACTAGTACTCGTCTTGTTTCTTTTTTGTTTTACTTGGTTTTTCCTCTTTTTTTTTTGTTTTTGTTTTACGCTTTTAAGCTGCCAAAACTATGTTTTGTGTGTGTGTGTTTTTTTTTGTGAATTGTGTTTAGAAAAAAACAAAAACAAGTTAAAAAATTGTAAAAAAAAAAAAACATATGAAAATCATTTAAAAACAAGAAAAAACTAGAAGAATTACGTATGTGCACATTTTTTTTTTTTTGCTTTAGCTAGGAGAACTTAATATATTTCCACCATATAATCGATTGACGACGGGGTGGGGGGAGGCGGTTGGCGGCTGGCAGCTGGCAGCTGGCGGTGGAGAACTCTCTTATTGATGACATCATAGAGATCCAAATATTGAGTGTATGTGTGGATGTATGGGTATGGCATGTGATAGAGAGGGAGGTGGTGGCGGTGGTGCGGCAGCGGTGGGTGGCGGTGGCTCGGCATGTCCCCCCTGATGATGGACTGCCGTATGCGGCGTATGATGAGCTGCGGGCGGTGGTGGCGGCAGGGTTATTGACAGAGTCACCGTTTGTGGTACACTCACTGACGATACGGAGGATGTTGTATCCGCCGTTGCGGCTGATTGTGCCGATGGCGGATGGTGTGCACTTGGTTGCTGCTGCTGCTGTTGCTGTTGCTGTTGCTGCGGTGCCGCTCCAGTGGTGGGATGTCACTGAGCCACTACTGATGCGGCTGGATTCTGTTGCACTACAACACCACCGCCGCCACCGGGTGCCACGGAATTTGCCACTGTTACCGTTACGGGTGGCGTTGGTCCACCGCCATTTGCATGCGCCACACTTGGCTGCTGTTGCTGCTGGAAGGGATGCTGAAATGGTGGTCCATAGCATTGTGGAAAGTAGAGCTCATTCTTGACCACCGATTGTTGGACAACTGCAGCGGCTGCTGCATTTGCTGCCGCTAAGCTTCTCACTGGCAATATATTCGATTTATTATCAACCGACGAGGGATTATTGTTGTTGTTGGTGAGAAATTGTTGAGCTGCCAGATGGCTTTTGGCATCGTTCATTAGATGGGTCACCGTATTGTTGTTGTTCTGCTGTTGCTGCTGCTGCTGTTGTTGCTGCTGCTGCTGTTGCTGCTGCTGCACCTGCTGCTGGCTATGTTGTTGCTGCTGCTGCTGCTGCTGCTGCTGTTGCTGACGTCGCACTTTGGTGGTATTGGGATTCATATGATTATCAATATGTTTGGTCACCTCGTTCTCAGTGGCAAATCGTCGTCGACAATTGGGCATGGGACAGCAGAAGGGTCGATCTCCCTAATAAACAAAAAAACACAAAAAGAGAAAATGTTTGTTGTTCGCCATTAGTTCTCCATACGCAAAGCCAATCAGCATTGGATTGTCTAGGCTAGGCTACAACTACCTGGTGGGTACGCGTATGCTGATCCAATATGGCCTTCTGCCTGAAATCCTTGCCACATTGGCCGCATTTGTAAGGCTTTTCCCCTGTATGTATGCGCAAGTGCTACGAGAAAAATTGAGAGAGAGGAATCATTGGTAAAGGATTGCTAGCTTTAGATCTCTCGGTCTCACCTGATTCAGTATAGTTCTCTGGCGGAAGAAACGCGGACAATACATGCAGCCGAATGGCTTCTCATTTGTATGTATACGCAAATGTTGCGTCAAATGCGATTGCTGACGGAAACGTTTGCCGCATTCGGGACACGGATATGGCCGTGATTCAATGTGTATGCATCCATGCTGGAGCAGTGTGGTCTTTTGTTTAAACTCCTTATCACAAATGGGGCACCTTACATAGAGTGGCATATTTGCTGGCCTAACGCCAATATGTTGTAGCACCTCCGGCAAGATCTTTTGACCTGTTAACGAAAAAAAAAAAAACACATTTCATTAGTTAGTTAGTTCGAGTCCTTTCTCTCTCTCTCGATCGAAGACTACTCACCCTTGCCATCCTTAAAGTATGAGGGATAATGCATGCCACCGCTACCATCCGGTGTACCCTGTGAGTCATCATCGTGATAGCCCCCACCGCCGCCAGCAATATCGCCCTTCGTGTCCGTCTCATCGCCCGGAAATGGCACATCCGAGGGCCACAATGTTGGATGGGGGCCATTCTTGAAAATGAGATGCGGTGACACATCTGTAGAAGTTACGCCACGATCATCGTTTATGACGTATTGATCCGCACGAATCGATTTATTGATTGATTGTACATGAAAATAATCAAGAGAAATATGACAACTGTTAGCAGCTCTCAAATAAGGCTCACAAATTAGGCTCAAACAAGTAAACAAGTCTTCAAAACGAATTGTTTAACATGAAATCAAATGAAAATTCTTTAAGCTGTGTTAATTGACCAACTGGTTGAAGATTGCTTTCGATTGCTTTAAAAAGAGTCAATTCAACGAATCAATCGAACTAACTGCAACGCAAAAAGGGATTAACTACTGCTACTACACTCAGAGAAAAAATCAAGACCATTATTATGTGCATGTGGTCGAAATTAATTCTCAATTTTTATTTTAAAATTTACAACCAATTTTTGACGCGTTTTCTAATTCGTTTGATTTTCCATTTTTGGTTTCACGAAAAGTTCTTCAAAACTGTCTCGTCTGTCGGTTCCCAGACAAACTAATCTCTCAGTTTATGAGCAATTTTTTGGCAACTATCGTATTTAAGTTTCTTATTGTTGCAGGCAAAACATTTGTTAAAACTGGCCCGATCGGACAACTATAACATATAGTTTTGATCAAAAAATATGAAATTTCGACAAGTGTGTGATACATAGAGATGAAGAGACGATAGCAGGCCACGCTTAATAATATTTGAATATAATTTGGATAATTAGCAACATTTTTTATCTGAGTGTATGGAATTTGGAAAATGATTTTGTTTTGTTTCGATCTAAGAGATTGGGTGGTAAATTTGTTAATTTGTTGTTCCATGTAAATTTCGCAAGGGCAATTTTGTGTGCCGAAAAGAAAGGTGATCGGTGAGTTTTGGGGTTTTGGTCTGAGTCTGGGTATCTGGGTATCTGGGTATCTGGGATCTGGATTTGGGGTGGGAGGGGGGTAAGTTTGGGTCTGGGTCGAGGTCAAGGTCGTTCCCTAACAAAAATTGGTTGTTGTTAAGTTGTCGTCGCTCGCCTTGGTGGGTGCGCACATGCTGATTGAGGATGGCCTTCTGGCGAAAGTGCTTGCCGCACTCGGGGCAGGCGAAGGGCTTCTCACCCGAATGGATGCGTATATGCTGATTGAGTATGGCTCGCTGTCGGAAGCTGCGCGAGCAGTACGGGCAGGTGAAGGGCTTTTCATTGGCATGGATGCGTAAATGTTGCGTCAAATGCGATTGCTGACGGAAACGTTTGCCACACTCGGAGCAGGGAAATGGCCGGGCATCGGTATGTATGCGATCGTGTTGCAATAGTGTGCTCTTCTGCTTGAAGTCCTTGCCGCAGGTAAGGCACTTGAAGAGACGCAAATCACTGTGGGGCTTATTCTTATGTGGACGCCCCGGGCCATTGCCAGTCCGACCGCCGCCGCCGCCGCCGCCGCCACCGCCGCCAGATTGTGAAGCCGTTGGACCATTTGTGACTGTTGGCGGCGTATCATTGGCATTGGCATTCGTATTGCTGGGTGCACCATTCTGTTGCTGACCCCCACCACCCGGTAACAGTTCGGGTGGCAGTGTATAGCTCGACGATTCGGCTGCTCCGCCATTCTGCTCCATGCCGGGCAGGCCAGACTTGTTCAGATAATGCAGAGGCGGGAAACCAGGCGGCGCCATTAGGCCGCTCTGCGGTCCTGCATGACGTGAGTGGGCATAGTAGTCGGGCGTTTGGAATTGCTGTTGCTGCCCATTGCTGGGATCACCGCCCGGCGGATGAGGATTCCCACCGCCCGTTTCGCCGCCTGCAGCGTTACTGGTTGCATGTTGCTGTGGTTCGTTGCTATTTTGATTTGCTGATTGCTGTTGCTGCTGATTGGCAAGCTACAAAAAATAAAAAAAAAACAAAAAAACAATATAAAAGGGAGGAGGATTTTAGTCAATCTCTCTTCTCACCTGATTCATGGCATCCTCGTCGCTGGCGCCATTTGCCCTTTGTTGCTGCTGCACCGACGGATATGGACTGGATGAGGGCGACACCTGTTGTTGCTGCTGCTGCTGCTGCTGTTGCCGTCCATCGCCGCTGCCAACATTATCCCTCGGCTCGGTTCCACCGGGCGGGCTTTGAGGCTGATTCGCTGCTGCTGCAGCGGCTGCCGCTGCCTGGGCAGCGACCTGCGCTGCATTCTGTTGCTGCTGCTGTTGCTGCTGCTGGGCACTGAGATGCTGCTGGGCCTGCTGCTGTATATTGGGATACATTTCGCTGCCCCATTGGGCTGCCGCTGCGGCAGCGGCCGGATTGCGTTCCGCATCCTGAGAGTCCTTGTATAGCACATACGGCTGGCCCGTATCCTGGGTAATGCAATACATTATCTGGCGGGGCACTTTGAGGCCAGCCGCTATGCAGGCCGCAAATGAGGCCGAAAAGTTTATGGCCATTTTGTAAGATTGATTCCAAAAGGAGTGCTAGCTCGTGTACTAGAGTATCCTGTTGTCGGTCGGTCGGTCGGTCGGTCGGGTGTCGAGTGTCGAGAGTGGCTCTGGCTGGACGCGACACTTGGCAAGTTATGTTTACTTGTTTTCTCTTTCTCTTCTTACACTCTCGATCGGCTCTCTCACTGCTCTCTCTCACTCACTCTCTCGCTCTCACTCTCTCTCTCTCGCTCGCTCTCTCTCTGGTTTTTATTGACTTTTTTTGCACATTTTTGGGGCAGAGTTTGTTTTTGTTTATTTCGCTACTGCCTTTTCATTTAGATTTTGTTTGGTTTTCTTTTATCTCTCATTTGTGTGTGTGTTTGTGTTTTGGTTGCTCTTTAAGTTGTGTATTCTTGCTGTTGCTATCTCCTTTCTCCTTTCTCCTTCTCTCAATCTCAAAATTCCTTTCTTCTTAAGTCCGTTATTTTCAAAATTATAAATATCCCCTTTTTGTGTGTGTGTGTTTTTTTTTTTGTTTCGTTTTGAATTATTCCTTCGCTTTTTTCTTTGTTTCTTACTGATTTCAAGTTTTGGATCTAAAACGAAAAAGAAATAGTTTGAAAATTATGATTGTTAGATAAATACATATATTCAAAAAGGTTTATTAAATAATTTAAGCATAATCAATTGGGTTTACTTTGCCCATATTTCTGTTTAAAATGGGAAACTTTAAATATTTGTCATGCAACTAGAAACATTTCTTTTGTTTGTACTATATGATCGATGAGTTTTTTTTGTTCTGCAGCCCCTTTTATAGTAGGTAATTAATAAGTTTTCTTTAATTGTTTATTGTTTTAGCAATTGTAAATAGCTTTTTTGAAGCTACAAGCCAAGGAAAATAAAAGTTAAAAAGAACGTTTGAACGAATGAATATTTTGGACAGGTTCATAAGATCATTTGGGGGTTAGGTCATTCGCCGACACTCATAGATTGAAATCTGTCAAACCTTTCGGCCAATCTTAAAAGAATTTTGAATCCGATTTAAACCTCAAGTCAGCCTGAGGCCAGGCTTGGCTCTGAGTGAAGTTTTTAGTTTTTCAAATCTAATTTAATAAAGTGTGTTATCAAATTGGAAATACAAATTTTATGTCGTCCAGATCAATTACGACTCCGACGAAGTCACACACAAGAGCAAAGAGTTGTTTTTTTTTTTGTGCGAAACTCGGTGAAGAGCCGAGGGAGCCGCGAAGAGTCGAGAGAACTAAACTACCTTGAACCCGCTAAATGAACGCGAGAGATAGAGAGAGAGATACATACACATACACACGAAATGCAAGAGTGAGATGAGTGAGGGCGGGGGCGGGTCGGGTAGAGTGGCTAGGGGAGATCGCCTGCCTGCTGCAGTCGTGTTGCAGTCGCGCTGCCTGCAGTCGATGCTATTTGTGAATTATTGCGCTCCATTGGCAATGCGACAGCATTTACAATTTATGCGTTCGTTGCCGTTGTTTGACTTCTATCTCGATTCGCTCTCTCTCTCTCTCTCTCTGTCTCTCTCTCTGCAGAGGCTGCGTCGTGAATTGTCGTGGCTTTGCCTTGCTTGACTGGGCCCTCAAAAGCACATTTTTTTTTTGTCGCTCTCTCTCTTTCTCTCTCTCTCTCTATCGCTCGTTTGCTTCTATGCTCTAAACACATGATCCAGTTTTAATGATCGCTTTCTAATTGCATCTGCATTGGCATCGGCATCGGCATCGGCATCGGCATCTAGCAGTAGAATATTGTCAAATATCAAATTTGATTATATCATTTCGGGTTTAATTGCGAGCAGAGGCGGGCCAAGGCGTGGCCAGGCGAGGAGAGGTTTCAAAGTACATACATACATATATGAAAAAATGGTTGGCTAACATCCCTCTGCATGGTGATCGTTAGAAGCAGATCAATCTCCTCCTGTTCTTCTTCTTCTTTCAACTCATTCGATGACCACTTCTAATACTTTTCGTACGCCCCTCGTTTAATGTCTGGTTAGTTTTATGTTTTGGCTCTCGTTAGACCGTTAAATGTGTAAATTAATTGGATTCTGTTCTTGTTGCAACTAATTTAATGCACTTTTTTTTTTGTGTGTTGGAAAACCAGATGAATCAAGTCAGATCAGACAGGTTATGCCACCATCAAATTTTGATGTTAGTAAATTCTACTCAAGCAAATTTTCATTTGTATTGTCCTTTAAATAAAGGCAAAAGCGTAAATAACATCTCACTTAGAAGGAGTAGGGGCATGGGCAGGGGTAGATCTCATTAACAAGACGAAGCAATGCATGAAGGTGGAGAATCTATTAAATGTTTATTCCTCCGATCACAATTCCCACCTCTTTCCTTAGCTACACTTTCCTCCCGTCACCCTTTTTTTTACTTTCTGCCCATTTACATTTAGAAAACTTGCGTTAAACATATACATACATATACGTACATTAATTGAATTTGTAAAGAATATTAATATTAATTAATAAATATCTATCGATGCACTTTCTTTTATATAACTCAAAGAGTGCTTAAGACCTCAAGGTTAAGGCGGCAAAAACATTGCGAATTACCAAAAAATAGAAAAGAACAAACTTTTTACGTTCACATTTTATTTTTTCGTCTTTGTAAAATGAAGCGCCAAAAATTATTTTTTGTAGTTATTTCGTTGTTTTTCTCTTTTTCTTTTTTCTTTTTTTTTTTTCGTACAGCAATCTAATTCAATGTGTATTGAAAAGCTTTGCCAACTATGTATGAAGCGCTCCAGAGAGAGAGAGAGAGAGAGAGAGGGAGAGAGAGAGTAGCACGCAGAGTCAAAAAAAAACAGAGCGGGAGAGCTTTTTGAACTATGACGACAGGTATAGAGAGATAGAGATTAAAAAAGAGAGTTACAACGAGTCAATGAAAACAATTTGCGACCGAACCCCAATATATATGAGTGACTCACAACAACAACAACAAAAAAACACAAAAAAAAGGGGCATAAACCAGACAATCTACTAGAATGACTACTGCGGAAAGAAGAACTAGAAGGATATGGGGTAACCAAAGGGGGAAGTAACCCAACATCTATAATGATTATGATTATACTCGAAATGGCGCGCGGATCGGGGGAAGTCGGGGCGGAAGTGGTCTCCCAAACTCAGCTGTTTAAAGCTTCTTAAGAGTATTTAAAGCGACTATAAATGGCATATTGTTTATATAAGGACGTCAAAGTTTGGCTCAAAAGGAGTAAAAGAATCTAACAAAGTGACTTTATGTCCCTTCCCTTCGTCTACAACTAAATAAATCATTGACAACAACAACAACCAACCAACAAGTAAAATCAATTGCACGTGTTTCTGCAACTTTGTTGCCAACAATTTAGTTAAACAACAAAATAAAATAATAAAAAAAAACTAACAATTCGTTAGACTCCCTTAAGTTAAGGGCCAAAAGTGTTTACTAGGTCGCCACTTTTACAGTTGTTTCCCGCGCTTTAGACGACTATTTGTATCTTTTGGATATAGATATAGATTTGTGTATATGCATACATACATATATGGAAAGATACAGCGGGCAAAATGGTATGAGTAATTTGGCGGCATTTTGTTATTGCTTTTTACTCAATTCTATTTGGTAAGTTTTTCGTTTTTTTTTTTTTTTTTTTTTTTATAATAACAAAATTAATTGTTTCATTGCACATAATTCATCATCTCTTCTTTTATAGTCTGACATTCGTACATAGTACTATTCACTCCTCCCCTCCCCCCTCCAAACACACACACACACATTTTGTTCTACACATACACAAAAAAAAAACCCAAAAAAAAACTAAATAATGAATTTTGCCCCAAGCGGAATTTTTGCACAAAACAAAAAAAAAAACAAACCAAGAAGAGGAGATGAGCAAAAAATGTCCCTACAGCAATTCGGCTTGGTGAATACCCTGCAAAGCAGAAGAAGATAAAGAAAAGAAGTTGGAAGGCTGATTTTGTCTTGGTCTTGGTTTGAAGTGGCAGATCTTTTCTATATAAAAAATAATATTTATATAGTCAATTAGCTTCTGTTGTGCCTTCAATATGCTCCCTTGGGTACAGGGTATTAAGGGAACAAAAAAAAAAAAAAATTACAAATGATTTGTGGCAAATTTTTTGTTGTTGGTGGTTTTTTTTTCTATCCGTTCGTCTCTTCTCTGATTTGCTTGCTTTTTTTTGCTCATTAGTGCCGTTTTGTGTGCGTTTTTCTCTCACTCAGTTTTGGCAGAGTCCGCCTCCTCCCCCAGCCTGATCACCCCCACCACCACCCTGACGACAGGCAACAACCACACTAGCTCTACGTTTTTTTTTTTTTGTCAACTTGATTTTAAGCACAAAAACATGTTTGGCTCTTAATTTTTTTTTTTGTCTTTTTTTTTTTAGACAATAAATTTGATTAATTTCGATTTGAAGCTTCCTAGCAAAAGGATTTACCTAATGCGCATCTTCTCTGACTTTCATTTGAATCAGCACCCCAAAAAAAAGAGGAGACAAAAAAATTTTGTTGCCATGGCATTCCCCGTACAAAAACTAACCTCAAAAAATGTTGATTGCTTTAGCAATAAAGAAGGAGGTGAGGTGAGGTGAGCTGAAACGGGCAGAGTCACAGGCAGAGCCCGAGCCAGAGCCAGATCCAGAGCGGGCGGCAGCGGCAGAGGAACACACACACACACACATATACACGTGCTTGTTAAGTTACACAGACACCCCCGAAATGAACCGAAATTTTGTATCTGACGAGCGAACACACAGAGACACGCAGAGACACGCACACACACACACACACACACAGAGCCCCACACAGAAATTCACTCACACATTTACAGGGCGATATGCAGTCTGCAGATACACAGAAACGATGCGAATAAAAATCACAAACGAAAAAAGGAAAAAATAAAAAAAAAACCAAAACCAAAACTAAAGACGATGACAAAAATAAATAAACGCGATATTCTCTATTTTCTTTTTTTTTGTTTTGTTGTTGCTTATTTTACACACACACAGTTTTAATTTTATAGAATTTGAAATCCATTTAATCCATTTTTGTTTCGCTTTTGGGGTTTTTTTTTTTCGTTTTTTCTTTTGTCACTTTTGGCGGGGTTCTGTGTGTGTTCTTCTACTATTTAGTTTTAGGCAGCCTCAGCCTCTGTTGCTGCTGCTTCTCACTTTAATTTTATTCCACACAGTTTTCGCATTTGTTATTATTGTTGCTGATGCTGATGTTGTTGTTGTTGCTATTCTTGTTGTTGTTATTGCTTTTCCACTGTTGATAGTTACAACTTTTGGACACATTTTCTTTGGTTTTTTGTTTTTTTGTTTTTTTTTTTTTTGGTTTTATTTCGCGATTATTTCATACATATATACATACATATGTATGTAAGTATGTGTATGTACATTGCATGCATTTGACAAAGCATTCACATTTTTAGTTTGCCCCGCATGAAAAATCGAACGAAATGCCAAAAAAAATAACAAAGTGAAACCGAGTAGCCGAGTATCCCAAAGCTGAAACGAGACCTCCAACTCAACTGGGAGCGCGGAGCGCGCCAACATTTAGCTATGGGTCTGGGTCTGTTAGCTGCCTGGCTGACTTGCTGGCTGGCTGGCTGGCTGCTGCTGCTGCTGCCGCCGCTCATCGGATAAACTGAGAGAGCGCGCGAGAGAGAGAGACTGTTGGTTGGTTTTGAGAGAGAGCTAATAGTGGGGAGTAAGTACTCATTTGCTCTCTCTCTCTCTCGCTTTGCTCTAAGCTTTTTTAGTCAAAACATTTGCAATCTTTTTTCATCGTTTTTTGGTCACTTTTTGCCGGCGCGCCACCAGCCGAGGCCCCCCCACACAACACACACACACACACACACGGAATACGTAAACGGAAGACAACTTTCTTTGTATTGGTGCAGTCGCCCCAAAAAAAAAAGCTCGCTCTCGCTGGCGCCTTCTCAAATTTATTCTCTCTCCCCCACACACACACACACACACACATACACACACACTCACTCACTGCTTCTCCTCGCTCACTGTATTTCTCTCTCTCTCTCTTCCGTTCTGTGTTGTCGACTTTCTAACACTGACGTCGCGTCGCGTCGCGTCGATTCGCGTTGCGTCGACTTCACTGCTAACTATTAGCGCGTGCTGACGTTACTGCCTCTTGCACTTCGTGTTGATACATACATTTTTGCTATCTTCGTATTACTGTGTGTATAATCTGTTGACCCTCCCCCTTCTCCCACATCCCGGCCTCCCCCTTCTCACAGCTCAACGCAGGGAATGTAGCCAAAAAAAAGGGTACACATGGCCACAGACTTTGTGCCGAACTTCTTGATGGTGAGATCAAAGTCTAGAGATCTCACCCTCAAGATATATGTACATACATACATACGATCAAAATTCTATCGATCAGTTTCAAAACTTGCTTCTTAATCATAGTAATCAGGCTATTTAAGATCATACGAGCATAGGATAATTTTCCTAAATAAAGTTGGTGCCTTTTCATATTCTCTTTCTAAAATGTTTCAAAAGAGATAAGTCCTGAAATCTAATATTATATTGATAACTACGTTCATCGAATCAACATCGTTTGGCTGATGATCATAAGATATTTTCGCTGTCACCAGATTTCAGAATGAAATTAAATTTTCTTTTTTCGAAATGTTAAAGGTGACATGAGTCCTTCGAATATACTTCAATTGAAATTGTTATCCAAAACGGTTTAGCAGCGATCGTATTGTCTATTTGTCAGTTATCACCATTAAAGACTTTTCTTCTGGTAACCCTTCTCCTTGGCTAGACTACTTATTGGAATGCAATCAAAGTTCACTTCATATCCTTTTTGAGATCAACTTATAATCATTGCATAATCTTTAGTGCCATCAAATTGAAATTTAAAGAATGTTTACCCGTTTGATCTGGCAATTAGTTTTGCATAATTGGCAATAAAACTGAAATTTTTTCTATATACTATTGAGGGGTCGGTCTTTAAGAGCTTCTAACCTAATCTAGATTAATAAATTGTTTATATGCTGATAACGGAAACGATTCAAAAAGATTGCATTGTATCTGTTATTGCGGCAGGTTGAGGTAAAATCTAATGTAAATATTTTATAATACGTTGCAATGTCTTTTTCATAAAGGGTATACCGAAGTCGTCTTCCGTTGACCGGGCTAACTTTGTGTAGGGAGATGCTGGTACTTTTTTTTTGTGTTCCTGGTGTGTACTAAAAAAAAAAATCAATAATTTTTAAAATATTTGACAAAATTTGAGGCAATTGGCAAGGCAGTTTCATTAACCAATTGGAGTAAAAGTTAAGAAGAAGAATGCGAAAAGTAGTCATTAAATTCCACCTACATAAAATTATGTACATATCTATATACATACATATATATACATATATACATATATGTATGTTTGTATGTTTGTAGAGAGCTGACATTGTGTCTTTTTTGTCGATTTTCTGTATTTTTTGCTTGTTTACTTTCGTTGGACTTATAATTTAAGTTAACATTTTCAACTTTTTTTTTTTTGGTTTTGCTTTTGTGGCAAAAACACAGAGAAACAAGCAAATGACAAGTTGTATTGTTGTTTCTGTAAAAAACAAAATGAAACTACTAAAATAAAATTGACGATATAAATAAATGACATTTTCTGATTTCTTGCAAGAAAATCCATCATTAAGCAGTATTTAAATTAAATTTAGAACTTTTTATTCTTTTCTTTTTGCTTCTAGTCGCACACATTTATTGCTTGTCGTGTGTTTGTGTGTGTGTTTGTGTGTGTGCCTCAACTTGTAACTTGCAGTTGAAATGTTGCAACTTCCTGCCAGCCAATCCATTTAATGTCAACGTCAATTTATCCTGTTATATGCAATGTTTTATTGCCATTAAGTCGGCTGATCAACCGATTCAATCGATATTGAAAGCATTGAATGATTTCTATATGTTAAAAAGAAGGAGTATTCCGGGGTGTTGAGGGGGCAGCAGTCAACAAGTAGGTCGAACGAAAGTTTTCCCCCTCTCTGACTCTCTCTTTCTTTCCATCTCTCACTCTTCTGACTTTCCAGATTTTCGGAAAAGATTTACTAAGTTCTGGTCACAATTTGAAAATATTAAAAACATTAAAGACTCAGAAATTTAATGAGATTCACCAACGACTCAAAAACTTGGCCAAGAGCCTCGATAATCTCAGCCCTTGGACAGGCTAATGGATAAGTGAAATAAGTTTAGATTAAATTCAGATTTAAATTATTTCAAAAGGTGTTTACGCACAAATGAAATAAGAAAATAAGCTCTTTTTTTCAAGAATTCTTATTTTCATACGCCCCGTTGACAGTGGCGAATCTAGGCATAAGTGTTTAGATAATGAAATTAGTCGTGAAATTAGCTAAATTGCCTATTTAGCTGCCACTGCCTATTGGCTAACCTTTTCTTCAATATTATTAACAAATTCCTCCAGAAATCTGTGTTATCTCTTCATTTTAAAAGTGTTTAATTTAGGAACTTGATGATAAAGATTTAAGCTGCTAGTTAAAAAGAACGACCCTCAGAAAATATTACACAGAAGCTACATAAAAAACGAACGAGCTTTAAACTTAATATGTAACATATTTTAACATAAAAAGTTTCCGCCTTCTCAGCAAAAAGCATAATTAAGCAGCGCGCATGACAACAACTCAACAACTTTGGCAATTGCATTTGGCTTATCTTCCCAACATTTTCAACTGGAACTAGTCACCCGTACGAAAAGTAGCAGGTGCGAGGCTAGACAAAGCACATATACTAGTTGCCACCTCTTTAATATTTCTGTAAGTATTGGCAACTCTTAACAAAATAACTCCACAGGATAATAAGCTAAGGTAAAATGTGCTTAAGAGAAGTTCTTAATTGGGCATCTAAGCAATAAATTGAATTGAATCTCTCTGTCTATTTGCCTTTAAACCATAGAGAGAAGAGAAAGAGAGAGAGGGGGGGGGGGGGGAAGAGAGAGGAGACATTATGAATATGCAAGACAAGCAAACAAACAAACAAACAAAAAAGTAAACGAGTCTAATGCCTAATTACCTTTTTAAAAGACTGGCAACAGGCAGCAGGTAGCCGGCAGTCGGCAGCAGCAGTAAATGCAATTTAGAAAAATCTGCTTAAATCATGCAATCCCTGTTCCAACAGAAAGAAAAGCCACTCAAGTAGAGAGAAAGACGACAACGGCGACGACGACAACGTTTGACAAAAGGAAACCATGCGTATTCGTAATTCTAACACCTTTTGCCGCGCACTTGCGCGATGGCCCCGGCTCACTGGTGATGCGTAAAGTGTGAAAATCCGCACGCATTGTAAACCCCCCCTCCCTCCGTCCCATTCCCCACTACCCATACGACAACACTTTACCCATTTATGAACGCACAAAAATTCGAACCGAAACTTGCAACAGTCCGTGACTCCGACACCGACACCGACTCCGTCTTCGTCTTCATCTTCATTTACGACTGGGCCATCATGTTGGCCTGCTTGTTTAATGGCATTTATGTAAGTAATAGGATTAGGCCCAGAGACCGACCATGGGTCATATTCGCTCAAAAGCTTGCCAGAGAGACAGAAAGACAGACAGACAGACATCAACCTCAACACCTTAGAAGAGGGAGGCGGAAATCAAGAACTGTGAACGAGTGTTCACGTAATTCTCTTTACTTTTCTCCGCACACACACACACACTCTCATCCTTAACACCAACAACACTTCAGGTTAGTCAACGAGGCTTTTGTGGAATTAGTAAATAACTGTAGCACGTAATGCCAATGAATGTTGCTTGCTTGCTTTGAGCGCTGGGACGTGGGGGCGGCGGCGGCGGCGGCGGCGGCTAGGGGCCAGGGGCAGGAGAGAGACTCCAATATCTTTGGTCATTATTCCACATTCATTAAATATTTAACATTGATTTTGCAAAATCATGACTTAATCTAGTGATGGCAAACAAAAATGTTCATTAATCGATTAGCTAGCCGATTAATCGAAAAGAAACTAGAGTAAACGATTAAATATTGCGATTAGCCAAAGAAAATAACATAAATATTCTTGAAATGAAATGTTTTCTAATTGCAGGTTTTGTTATTTTTTGCCTTTTTTGTTGTAATTCGCAACTAGTTTTAGCTTTGAAGTAGTTCAATAGCATTAAATAGCCTTCACTTGAACTTAATTGAATGCGAATTATGTGTATATTAAGTATTTAGTCACTTTCCACTTTGGTTAGTTAAATAGCTTGAAAAATGAGGTCAAGCAAATATTCTTGATGGATTTTTAAGTAAGATGGGGTCAAATATAATTGACAATTTAACCCCATTAGGAGACAATTTTCATTGGGAACTTAACTTCTTGGAGACACCTGTAAGTAATTTGATTGCAAATAACGTTTAACGCGGACCAGGGCGAGATTCCTTAAAATCACAATTTCTGAAATACAAATAGAGGGTCCACAATCCTGATCCCCTGACGATAAGTCTAAAGGAGTTCTTAAAGAGTTTCCTGGGCATAAATGTATTGGAATTGTATCCCAATTGGAAGATGATGCCCTTGGCAAAAGGGAGCATAAATGAGATTTGTCACCACCTCTTGTCCCTCGACCCTTTAACCTTTCTAAAACTAATCAAGTCATAACCATTCGTGGTACACCCTCTCAAAAAACATTGCACAGCTAAAATCTTTCCCCATTCTCACACCTTGTCCTACCTTTTTCAATGCTAGAAGAAAACCTTCGCAGCGGAAAACAAAAATGAAATGACTTCACTTACATTTAATTTCTGATGTTATAGACAACGATGCCCCCACCCTTTACCACCCATCCCCCTCTCCCACCATGTCTGTATGTACATATATATATACATATGTCACGTTTGTTCTAGTCTATATTCAATGACATATCAAAAACAAAAAAAAAAAAGAAAATGAAAAAAAACTAGCTTAGCAGCTGCAATTTTTGTGTGCAAATTGTTAAATTTGTTGTTGGTTGTTGTTGTTGTCGGTGGTGGAGGTGGGTGATGTAGGGCTGGGGTAAATTGTTGTTGTTGTTGGTTTGGCAATTTCCTAAACTGTTGCCAACGCAGCGTAAAAATATTCAAGTTATAAGCAACAAACTTTTGGTCATTTCCACGTCAGCTATAGAAATGCAATTTGAGTTGGCTAAAAGAAATGTTAACATATGTTAAGTTGGCTTAAGGATTTTGTCTCATTAAAAAGTATATCTTTTGAATAGCTGGGGCGGGGGCGGGGGCAAGTGAGAGGTTCGTTGGGCTATGTATGTATGTACATAAATGAAAGGAAATGCAAGCGAGTTATATATAATTGCAGCAGCAGCAATGCAAGTGAAAGAGATAGCTGGTCAAGGGAGAGGGAGAGAGGGAGAGTGGGTGTGAGTGAGAGAGAGAGAGAGAGAAAGATGAAGCGAGGGAGAGGTAGGTGGGTAGATATGTAGGTAGGTAATCTCTCTGTATATGGTGACCAACAATACTTGAACTTCGATGCCTCGGTAACTGTCCATTCGTTCGACTGCCCCCTGCTCACCACCCAGTCGAACTCCATCCCCCTTGCATTGCCTACGCCACTGTTTCGCTTACTGCTACTACTGCTGGCGTCAACTGTACTTTTATGCTCACACACACACACGCACGCACATACATGCACATATTCGCCTGGTGCTGCGGCTGCTGCTGCTGCTGCTGCTGTCTCTATATGTAATTCATTTTCTGTTTTATATACGAAAAATTTTATTTCGAATTCATTTAAAATATGTGTAATGCTTTCTTTTTTTTCACTCCTGTTTGTGTGTGTGTGTGTGTGTGTTCGTGTGTAAGTGTGCGTGTTTTTTTTTTTTTTTTGCCCGTATGTGGGTGGTTTATCCTTTCGACTTCTGTGCTTCGATTGTCGATGGACAAACAAAAAACCAACCCAAACCCACCCACACACACAAAGCCTCTGCCTGCCTGCCTGCCTGCCTGTCTCTCCTCATCACTGCCCACCCACCACCCATTCCACGCCCCTTTTTGACGACTGTGGAGTGTAAATATCAGACTGGCCGACGCGCATTTTTTCGATAATTAATTTTTTGCGCGTAAATGCAATTTGCATGTAGATGAGAGTATGAACATGTATCTGCCACACACACACACACACATGTATATATATACATCATTCAGTGTGTGTGTGTATATGTATATATGTACTTATTTTTGCGAATTCGTTATATAATATGCGGAAAGGAAAGGCCTGACCGGGGGTCTGTATTTTATATGTTAAACATAGGTGTTCGCTTCTCTCCTCTTCTCTTCGCTTCTTTTTTTTTCCCTTGCATACATTTTGGCGCGCATTCTCGCAATCCTTTTTTTTTTTTAAGGGGGGGGGGGGAGTTGGGGTGTGGAGTGAGGTGTGAGTGAGTGGGTGGTCGGTCTTTTATGTAGCGTCATCATTCGACGTTAACTTTTGCACTGGACTGTACCTTTTTTTACGTTTGCAATGCCCATAATTACAGTTACTGCCCATCATCATCATCATTATCATCATCATCATCATGGGAGAGGCCATCAATTTTTAATCAATTTCTACGCACTTTTGTAGACAGAAAAATTGACCAATGCAAAGTCATTAGAATCGATAGAAACTATTTTTCCTAAATGCTTAAAGGATAAATCGGTCAATAGAGTGTAATTACATTTGGCAATTTTCTGAACTTCAGTCAGGCGTATCTACAAGGGGCAAACTTAGGCTGCAATTGCCCCCTTAAGTATGCAATACAAAATCGTAGAGAGACATTTTGCATATCCTGTAGTTAAATAAGTTTGTTAAAATCCTAGACTAACAGGAAATAACTTATTTCGACTAGACACAGTTGAAAAGTGTCAAATTTTCGAGACGACTTTAATATGTTTGCAGACTAAAGGGCCGAAAACCAATTAAAGGGCATTTTTAACTCTTCCAGAGTCAAGCATGGAAATCGAAATTACAAATTTTGTGAACGAAAAACGTGGAAATTGCAAAAAAGTAAGAGCAAAATAATAAAAGCAAGAAAAATGCTTAAGAAAATGCAAATTTAATACGCAATTTAATAAATTAAGTGCCAAAATATTGTAATAGTTAATTAATAAATAAATGAATAAAAAGAACTTTTAAAATATTAAAACTTAATTTATAGAAATTTTTAAAAATTTCAAAAATTATATGCGAAACAAAGAAAAAGTAATTAAGAAATAATAATGTATATAAAGCATTTCTTGCAGAAACATTATAGTTTGGACCATGACGTAGCAACAAGAATACAATGATACATTTTGCCCCCTTCAGTATGCAATAGAAAGTCAAAAAAGACAGTTTACAAAGCAAATTTTTAGTGGCTTCAGGAAGTGTTTTGCATTTAATAACATTTCGCTTAGCAATCGGATATTCCGAAAGTACTTCAAAATTTTTCAAGAACTGCCTTTTTCGATTGTCTATTGCATACTTAAGGGTGCAATTTTTCTGCATTTCATTACCCCTTAAAGTAAGGAAGTCAAACTCAATTGGGTTAAAAACAGAATCGGGACACAAATGGTTCAATGGTTCAAATGGTTGTTCAAATAGAAGAAGCATTGAGACACTTTGGGAATTTTCAGTTCAAAACTTTCTTTCTTCTTTAAAATCTTTCCTTTTAAGGCTTGGAAGAAGAAAGTGACTAACAGATTTACTATAATTATGTCTACGCCCTGTTATTTTTTGCCTTTGTCAATATCTAGATCATGGGGATCTCATGTTTCGCACAGAGAAAGAAAGATAAATTATGGTAAGCAATAGTTTGATTGTTTTTCTTTATCTTTTATATCTATCTCTATATATTTTCAAACAAATATTTAAAGAACTTACCGAATTTGGTATTGTTGTTGCTGTTGTTCCGTTGATGGCCAAAGTGTATTAAATTTGAAATTGTTTTCACCGGAAATTTGTCTTACCAATAAACTGCAAATTCTCAAATACGCCCACTTTTTCGGTTTTGTTTTTGTTTGTTTTGTTTTTTTTTTTTGGTTGGTAATTGGTCTTTTGGTGTGATTTTAGTTATCATAAATGGTATACAATATTTTTAATCTGAAAGTTTCTTTTCGTTTTTTTCTGTTTTGTTTTGTTTTTGTTGTTCACTACTAATCTTAGTTGATAATTTTTCGAAATTCTTTTTTTGTTTTAGTTTTAGTTTAGTTTTTTTTTTGGCTTTTTTGTTGTAATATATGTTCCGTGTTTGCCAATTTATAATTTGTTTTGTTTTCTTTTGTTTTTTTTTTTTTTGTTTATTAATTTGAATAAAGATATCGTGATATTTATTTTATATATTGTTTATCGCTTCTTTTTTCCGTTTTCTTCTTTTGTCTTCTTTTTCTTCTTGTTCTTCTTTTTCCTCTGCGTATTGGATGGTCACCGCAAAAAGGTTAATTAAATGTTTGTCTTTCACCTTTTTGTTTAGTTTTTTTTTGCTTTTGGTTTTAAAGTTTTTCTTCTTCTTGTTGTTGTTTTTTACTTTGAAATTGTTTCCTCAGACATCGTTCAGAACATTTTTTTTGGTTTTCGTTTTTTGTTGTCGGAACGCAAATTTTTTTAAGACGAAAAATTGAAAAGTTTAAAGGAAAAAAAAACGTTGAGAAAAACGATTTTTTTTTTAATGTTGTTTAATTTGTTTCTCCACTTTTTTGGTTTTTTTTTTGCTCAAACAGAAATAAATTTAACAAATTTTGGCTATTTCCAGTTATTTTTTTTTCGGTTTTGTTTTAAGTTTTCTTTTACTTTTTTTGTTGTTTTCTTTTGCTTTTGTTATTTTGATTTCTTTTGTATTTGCGGCTGTGTTTCTGTTCTGTTTGCTTTTCACTTCTGTTTCGTAGCTATTTTGTTTTTTGTTGTTTTTCTTTTTATTTTTATTCCTTTTTTTTGCTTTTTTTAAGTTATTGCTGTTGTTTTTCTCCTTGTTTTTGTTGTTGCTATTTATTTGTTGGTTTGTGTTTTGTTGTTGCTGTTGTTGTTGTTTTTGGTGTTTGTTTTGTTATCGGCTATGGGCGTGGGGGGCGTGGAGGGGCTTGAGTTTCCTATATCCTTTTTGAGGGAATGGGCTAGGCTATTTATGAGGATTTTATTTCGTTCTCTGGTTTTTGTGCTATTTTGTTGTTGTTGCTGTTGTTGCTTGTTGTGTATCGGTTTCGGTTTCGTTTACGGTTACGGTTGTTTGAAAACTATTTTCGTTATTCGGTTTCGGATTTATTGTTGCTGTTGCTGTTGTTGTTGTTGTTGTTTCTTTGTTATGCTTTATTTTTTTGTTACTTTTGTTTTATATTGGTTTCCTTTCCTTTTGCTTGCTTGTTTTATTTCGTTTCGTTCTTGTTTCTGGTTTATTTCATTTTGTTTATTTTGGTTTTGGTTTTTTGTATTATTTTTTCAATTGTTATGTTTTGGAACTATTTATTTTATTTCTGTTATGGTTACTATTTTCTTTTGCTATTATCCTCCTTTTTTTGTTGAGGTTTTTTGTTATTATTTTAACTTTTATTATTATTATTATTGTTGTTGCAGTGGTTGAAGTTGTTGTTGTTGTAGTAGTAGTAGTTGTTGTTGTTGTATTCCAAATTTTGTTGTGAATTTTGTTTGTTAAATTTTGAGAAACTAACTAAAAATCTCTTTTTTTGCGTTTTTTCCCGTTACAAACTTAAAATTAACTATTCATTTAAATTTTTTGCGTTTTTTGTTGTTTGTTGGTAGAATTTGTTGTTGTTGTTGTTGTTTTGTTTGAAAATTATATATATAATAATATATATAAATGAAAAAAATTGTTGAAATGATTGCAATATTATTTTCTTTTGATATTATTATTATTATTATTATTATTATAATAAATATTATATATCATGATATTTCAATTATTATTATTATTTGCTCATATTACTTAATTTTTAATAATTAACAAAATAATATTTTTTATTAAATATCAACAACGTTTTAACGTAATCTTTAAAAATGTTCCAAACAGTCAAAAAGCACCTGCAAGAGAGAAAGAGAAAGAGAGAGAGAGAGAGAGTGCAAAAGAGTTGCGGGAGAGAGGGAGAATTAGATAGAGAAAAGAGAAGAGTTGATAAAAAAAAACAGTTAGTTTATGATATAAGATTTTCTTCAAACAAACAAACAAAAATAAAGAAAAAAAACTAAGCCAACAAAAAACCAAAAAATGCCGTCGGAATTAACTTTAATTGAACCGACGTTTTGCCCATAGATAATATATATGTATATATGTTTGAAGGGTATATATACATAGATATATTATCATGGCATTTACCAGATTGCCCCTCTGTGTTTCTCATTTTCCCATTTCTCATTTTCTTCAACAATTTCACATTGATTCGTAGTTACTTCCTGTTGCCAAAATATGAATTCAATGCACACACACACACACACACCCACGCACACTGACACACACACACACACATGCTCCTAAACTTCCAACACGCACGCACATGCACGCTCAGACACTTCTAAATCTACACACACACACACGCACATGCATACGCACACACGTATTGCCTAAACAACAAAGAGACAAATAAAAAGAAAAAGCTAGCAAGAGAAAGATAGAGAGAGAGAGAGAGAGCGAGCGAGCGTGAGCAAACAGGGCTAAAGGACAATGCCGGTAACAGGTAAAACATAACAACAAACTAATAAGAGAGAGAGGGAGGAGGGACTGCAGGCGCGGCTGCCAGATGGTTGTATGGGGGGGTTGGGTGGGAATTTGGGGGGGTTTGGTTTAGGGAAAAGAAACAACAACAATTTTCAAGTTCAAAATGCCGCCTAGATGAGAAAACAACAACGAGAGTGGGTCACCGCGAGGGTAGCTGAAGCAAAGAGAATGCATAGATTGTTAAAGGGGTGGGGCGTGGGGGGGAAGGGGCAACGGGGTAAGGACAAATCAACAAACAAAACGTATAACTCTTTTAGTTGTGGCGCGGCTGCTATCTTTTCATGCGAAAAAAATAAACAAAAGCGGGCCGCCAAATCACCTTTATACCTACCAACCATACGCCTCACTTACTCTAATTTCCATATTAACACACACACAAACACACACACCCACACATACACATACATATGTACATACATACGTGCACGCATTAGATACATAAGTATCTGCAATTTTCGCATGGACAGACCGATAGATAGTAGAAGTAGATTGTTCCGGCTAATGGTTCAAATGCCGTTTTAATATAAACTTCAACTTAATGGGTGGCACATTGCAGTTCATGTGGGTGGTGGGTGGTGGGTGGTGGCTGATGGCTGATGGGCGTACATACATGTATCTATAAGTTCCTTTACCTCGGTTACATATGTAACTGAAATCAATTTTAAAAGACTAACACGGGCCAAACGTTGCAAACAAACAGCGGCTCAGCGGTATCCAATGGAGCCCCAAAAACCTGCAAGGCCGAGTAAGGACACCACACACACACACACCACTCTTCACTCTCCCACAAAGTCGTATACTTCTAAAAATCTTTGCGAAAAATAGTTGTAGATGTCGAACTTTTTAAGATACGTTTCCTTCCTCTTTTTTTTTTTTGGTGGGGAAGGGGGTTTTTTTGGTTTCATTTTATTTTCCTTCCATTTTGGTGTGTTTTTTTTTTTTTTTTGCAATGCACACAGATACATACATACGCATCTTGTATACGTGTGTTTAGGGGGGAACGTATGCAAAAAGCACTCTCTCAAGTAAACGAAACAAAGCACACACTAAAACAAAAAATTATCAAAAAAATAAAGGCAGACGACTACGACGACGTCGAGGAGTGTTTCTCTGTGTGTGTGTGTGTGTGCGAATTGAAGTATAGGAATCTGTGACGAAAATTGAGAAGAAGATGAAGGCAAGGCACACACACACACACATACACAGAGAGAGATACACACAGAAGCACACACATCTCTATAAAGAATATACACTTAAAGAAGAACCACACTGAGAGAAACACAGAGTCTACAACAAGGGACTGGCGAAAAGACGGGCAAAAATTTCTTGGTTAAGTGTTAGCGCGAAAAAAAACCGCCGCCGCACGGTAAATTATGCGCGCGAGCTCCACGAAACGCACCGAAAACGGCCAAAAAGATGAATATGTGCAAAAATCTTTTGCATACGCTCAAGAACCCCATGAAATTGACGGCGACGACGGCAACGACGCTGCCCAAGCCAGCGCCAGCTTAGCGCAGAGGCAGGCAGAGGCTGGCTCTACGTGTTGGTGTATACACTGTACACACACACACATAGAACGCGACGTGAGAGAGCCGCCAGCGAACGAAACGAAACGACATGAACAAAAAAAAAAAAATACTCATGTTTAAAAAAAGCACAACCATGATGAGGGGGTGTTTGCGGGAGGGCGGGGTTGGCAAACGGCAGCGGCAACAGCTACGGCGTCGGCGGCATTGAAGAGGCAACAAAAGCTTTTTACGAACTTTCGTGCTCAGACAACACACACACACACACACACAGCTGAAACGTAGCAAAGGCGCAAAAAAGAAGACGATGACGACGTGGGGCCAGGCCACAATGAGAGAGAAACGACTTAAAGCCTGCTAAGAGAGAGAGAGAGAGAGTAGAGCAGCAAAAAAGACTGCTACTGCTACTGCTGCTGCTGCGGGTGCATAAATGTGTTTCCTCTCTCTCTCGCTCTATGTATGCTTGTGTGTGTGTGTGCGTGCGTGTGTGTGTGTGTGTGTGTGTGTGTGTGTGTGTGTGTGTGTGTGTGTGTGTGTGTGTGAGAGCAACATAAAGCAAAGCAAACAACAAAAGCGTTGGCGAAAAATATTTTGCAAAAAAAGAAACTTGGAGGTGTATGTTTGAACCTGCTGCTATATCTGTGTGTGGCTGTATCTCAGTATGCGTATGTATGTGTGTGTGTGTGTATACGTGCTAGTCGCGCGACGACGCACGCGTCGCTGTCGACATCAACGCTGACGTCGCGTGCCTTTGCAGTGTGTGCTTTGGTTTGAGGGAATTTTTGGGGGGTGCGCGCCGCACCGCGCCGGCCGCCACGTTGGTTGTTGTTGTTGTTGTTGGATGGACGGACGGCGGACTTTAGGCAAAGCAGTGAAGAGTTAAACGTTGGCACGCAATGCTCTCAGTCATTTCTCTACATATATGTATGTACATATAGAAGTATATGTATATGTGGTACCTATGTATGTATGTGTGTGTGTGTGCGAGCTGCGACAAGTCTGCCTTGCATATACATACAGATATAGATACATACATACATATATATATATACATATATAAACATATATACATATGTATATATGTACATACATACATACATTTGTACATATATACGTATATCCCCCACCCATAGTTTATGCAGAGAGAGGAGTTCTGCGGAGTTTCTGTCGTCGGAGACTACGACTCCGTTTTATTCCTTTTTAGGTGTAAAAGTGTTACGATGTGAAAAGTGCGAGAGCTTAGAATTGGGTAAATCAACTGGAAAAAAGATGAGGACGCAAATAAATACATACATACCAACATCTATATGTAAATTTATGTATATATGTATGTATCCATGTTTTGAAACCATTTCATTCCAATTTCTCTTAAAGATTCTGCTTCAGTAGTATAACGACGAAGACGAAGAGGTGGAAGGCGTCCCAGCAAAAGAGCGGGGGTTAATTTCTGTTGTTGTCAATGTTTCTATTGTTTGGCAATTTTTGTTTTTTTTTTTTTGGTTTTAATTGCTCTAACAAATCGTATCAATGCATTTTGCTTATACAGGCATCGACTTTAGAATACCCTTTAAAATACGAAACTTACAAATTTTGTCATTACCTTAAATTGTGCATAGAAACTCTAGAGAAGGCTAGCTGGTGGCAACCTCTTGTTGAAAATCACATTTTCTCATCACTTCGTTGTAATTCTCAACTAGTTTTAGCATGGAAATTTACCTAAATTGTGCAAAAATAATCACCAGAGAAGGAACATACATATATTTTTTTTAAATATTTAAATATTTTAAATATTTCTTATAATGAAGAGTATTTTTTCTCAAATCCCTTTTTTGTTACAATTAGTTGTAATTCTCAACTAGTTTTAGCGCTTAACTTGTGTGTGCTTTGGCCATTTTAAGCTTGCAGATAACTTTAACTGACAATTTTCTCACTTTTCTATTTCTCAAGCGATCCAATAACCAATGATTGTTTAGAATTAAATTATGTGCAACAAAATAAAGTAAGCAAAATGCATGTAAATTGCATATAGCTTAATTCTTAACACACACACACACAACTCTATGCAGCCATTTTTGGTTTATCTTGTCCGAACGATCTATTTAAGTATGTAAATGTAGATGTCAAATATTGCGGGTGTAATGCATTCTCTCTCTGTAAATATCCAACATACTAGACAGGTCTACATACCAAATTTAATGGCTCTAAATTTTATAGCCGACAGAGAGACAGCTAGACACATAGACAAATACTTAATATACATATATAGATTTAAAACCTAAACATAAACCATTTAAATGATATTGAATTTAAGTATGGAAGCTGAGAGCTGAATTGTGACAACGTTGTAGACACACACACACACACACACACACATACACACACAATTATCATCATAATCGTCATCATTATTATGGGGCATAAAATTCAAAATACATATTTGGCGCCAATATGAAAAGACAACAACAACAGCAACAGCAATAACAACAACTAAGATATACCCATCCAAAAGAGACAAATGCAGTGCAAAGTGGAAGGGGGGAAGAAAGAGGAGGGAGAGGGAGAGGGAGAGAGCAATTTTGCCGGCTGTTTAGATTTTGTATGCCGGTACAATAGACAAACAAAAAATCGTACACTCTCTCTCTCTGTGCCTCTCTCTCTCTCTTTCTTTCTCTCCCTCTCAGTCTGTCTATATCTCTCTCCCTCTCGCTCTCTCTCAGTACCGCTGTCTCTCTTACATACAGATGCAACATTATTATCGCCCGCGCACAATTCTCACACACAAACAAACAATCGTCACACATGGCGTATACGTGTGGCAAATATAAAAACAGTTTATTTTCTCTCTATTCCACTTGCATACTCCCCCGCCCCGCCCCGTCCGCCTGCCCGTCTCAGCAAGTAAATCTATACTTCTTCTCCCCTATTCCCCCGATTTCATCACAAAAAATTCTTGCTTTCGGTCTTGAAAGCAAACGAGTGCCTCTTAATTTTCTGCTTTGTTGCTTGATTTTTACTGTTGTCGTTGCTGCTGCTGTTGTTGTTGTTATTGCTCTTTCTTTTTGTGCTATTGCCGTGGTATAGGTTAGGAACTTATTAGATACTCTACATACATACATATGTACATATTATGCAGTGGGACAAACTTTGTTCTACCACAAAGAGCTCTCACTATCGATGAAGGCTTTTGGCTTTGACTTTGGCCCATCTTACGAGCCAACTAACATAACCAACGCAAAACTAGGCATTGCCTGCCTTGCTTAATGAGTATTTTTAGGAATAGTTTCGAACAAAAAAAAAAAAAAAAAAAATAAAGAAATATTGAATCACACACAAAATAAAAGCCGGTTTCTGTAGCTACACCACACACACACACATCTACATGAATGTGAATGTGTATATGTGGGTGAGCTTTGTTAGCTCAAGAAACCGGCTTGAGAGCATTTTGAAATACACTTGCATACACAAAGGGTAATACGAAATTGTTCATACGGTTTGCCATTTAATTCTTAATTCAACATTGCAGAGCAATCACGATGTTGTCATACTGTCATGGGGTCTCATCGATGTAAATCTAAATTTATAAAGAAAAAAAAAAAAAAAACACATTACCCGGATACTGTGCTGGATCAAAAATAAAGAAACCTACTTTTCCCTAACCATGGCGAAGTTTGTATGCCCTTTCTCACGAAAAAAGACAAAGACACAAGCTATTGATAGGATTTATAATAGGATTGATATACGATTGATAGAATTTCAATTCAATCTATATTTATTATGAAAAATGGTGCCTAATTGACCCTATTTTCAGTGGACTTTAATAGCCTTTGGCTTCTCTATTTGCTTATAATTATATAAATAAAAAATTATGGCATTTTTAACTTGTTAAGTTACAGTTGTTTAGCTTGTTTACTTGTAATTGTCTTCATGTAACATAAAATTTTAAGAGTTGTGAGCAAATGTCTGTGGATTTGTTCAATTTTGATAAAACTTATTTAAATTTGTCCTGTTTTTTTTTTTTTGTTGAAGTTTTTATACGATTCTCTGAAAAGTATGCTATGTTTTGCATTTAAGCTGGGCAAGGGCAAAGGTCAAAGCCACAATCTTACTTAGGGAAAGGGGCCAACCAAACATTTCACTCAAACTTTGGTTTTAGTTGGAGAAAATAAGAGGCAGCAGCTGCCCAAAAAATGCAATTAATACACAAAATACTTAAATTTGTTCAGTTTAGGGAAATCTTTAGTATTAAAGAACGATTAGTATTCCAAAACATATTCTTATTTTATCAAATCTATGAGACAATATAAATTTTGCTTAATTTTCTCGTTATCTTTAGTTGGGAACGTTCAGAAACATCTGCCTTAGCCTTTTGCATCTTATAAATCTGTTTGAGGAAGTTTATTTAGTAGAAGAGTAGAATGATTTGTGATGCATTCTTTTAGTGTGATCAATTTGTAGACCCTTGATTATGTAATTTGCCGAATCTAAAAAAAAAAGTAGTCGAGTAGTTAAGGTAGGCAGCAAGCTAATCTAATCGACCACATGAAACTTTGACATTGCATTTGAGTTGGCGTGCAGACTTCCAGAGCAAGAACAGGACGCTGCTGCAACAGGACGCGACGAAGAGAAGAGACGAGACGAGAAGAGCATTTAGAAGAAAGAGCGACGTGCAGAGCGGCTCTGTTAAGTAATCTGGCCTAGAGTTGAGTAGATTTGCAGAGCGTGAGAATGTAAGTTAGTAACCCATTCCTACATGGCAGGAAATTCCCCCCAAATTCAAATATATCCGTGCTCTCTATTTCTCTAGTCTTTTACTAGAGCTTTTTTGTCCTTCTCTCTTTCAAGGGACTCCCAAGCATAGACAGACAGGTGTGGTAGGTTCTTTTTTTGTTTTTTTTTTAAGTCCTTAAAAAGGTCCTTCAAAAATGTAAAATGTATATTTTACATATATGCAAAAGGTGGAAGAGTCGTGATTACCATTTTTATAATTTGCAATGAAAAGGCTTTTAATTTGATATAAAGGAGGAGCAGGAGCAGCACACACACACACACACACACACACGTGACCAAAGAGTAAAAAACCCTCACATGGACATGGCTCATGGATGGCTTCTGGCTAAACGGTCTCCCACTGTCCCCCCACCCCCCAACCCACTACCCTCATCCCCTACCTTCATCATCATCATCAAAGTTTATGCAGATAGCGGCATATAATCCGAAAGAGAACTACATACATACATACATACATCGGTATGTACATACATAGCGAACCTTTTTTGCACATGTGTAAGTACATAGGATGTATGTATGTATGTACACTTACATATAGCACAGAGTGTGTGTGTGTACACATTTCCCGGTTGTTATTGCTTAATTTACAGCCTTGTCACTTTTGGTGCATTATACTTTTTCATTATCGCGCAGCAACCAAATTCGCCAGAGAGAGAGCGAGAGAGAAAGAGAGCCAGCAAAATGTACTCTCTCTCTCACTCTCTCTCTGTCTCTCTCTCTCTCTCTCTCTCTCTGTCTGTCATGTGCAACTGCCGTGTCCGAAAGCAAAAAAAAACGAAACCAACAGTAAAAACATCAAAGGGAAATGAGTTTTCATTTATGTAGCCTCCACATACAAAAGAGGAAATGAATCGAAATAAATAAATAAATTGCACCTGTAAACACCCAAAAACCCCAAAGCCACCCAATTGCCCACTCGCCCACTTGGTCACCCAAAGCCCCTTTCACTGTGCTTGCAGCATCCACTGTGATTGCATATGCGGCCGCAAAAGGAGTCATTTTTCTCACAGGGCATGCGCAAAGCAAACCAAAAAGGAAACAGATCCAGAGAGTGAGAAAGAGAGAGAGAGAGAGAGAGAGAGCGACGCAACGCAACGCAACGCAGCAGTAGCAGGTAACTGTAGAAGAGCGCATAGATAGCTAGCTGTCTCATTTTAGCACGCATACATAGATACATATGTACCAGCCCCTATTCCTTCTTCTCCTCCTCCTCCTGCTCCTCTGACGACCACCCCTCACAACCGACCCGCTCTCACTCTCGCTCTCTCTCTCTTTCTGTTTTTTGCATGGCGTGCATTCAACCCGGCAACGCACCTGACCCGCCATCAACTCCCCCCCCCCACTCTACCTATTTGCATCCCTCTTTCCTGACCTCCTCTCTCTCTATCTCTCGTTCACTTTTTCTCTCCCCTCTGATGATTTCGTGATTCTTTCTTTCTTTTCACGAAACTGCATTGTCTTGCTGGTTGTTTTCCCGGCAACAGGCCCCCTACTCCCCCCTCCCCCCCCCCACAATCGGCAGCTACCCGCCGGGAATCTCCTCGTTTTGTGTGTGTGTGTGTGTGTGTGTGTTCCGCTATGTTTTGTTTTGCTTTTGGCCTTAGCAAACTGTTGGCGCTTTCGTTTCGTTTTTGCCTCGTTTTACATTTTGTTTAGGTTTTTGTTTTATTGCTTTGGCCATGTTTTTACTTTGACTTTCATTCAAGACGAACCTTCGTCTCGTCGTTGTCGTTGTCGTTGTCGTCGCGTCGCGTCAGTCGGCGGCGGCACACAAACACAAACGGGCAAAACAACAACAAAACACACACAAAAAAAACAAAAAAAAATAGATGTAAAGAAAAATAGGAAAACAAGGCAAAGGCAAAACTCTCGGCTGCCAGAGAGAATATAGATCACACACAAAAATGGTTAACTAAACTTTTGCCAACGAGGTCGGTTCGTTTGGAGGAGAGTAGAGAGTAGAGTAGAGTAGAGTAGGGTATGGCTCTATGTCTCTATGTCTCCATGTATATGCACACCAGACTAGACCAGACAAGACCAGCCGAGGTGGTGAACACACAGATTTGTTCCAACAGATGTTTGGTTAAAGTGAGCGCAATAGAAGATGCTGATGATGGATATTTTTAAAGCTTCGACTTGGCATTGAAAATTGCTTGCTATATAAAAGTTTAAATCAAAAAAAAAGAATAAACTCTAGAAACAAAACGCGAACTAACCAAGAAGGCGTTGTCATTTGACACGCCCTTTTTCGTGTTGTCCCCTTTAATTAGATTAAAATGCATTGAAGATGAGAAAGCAGCAGCACAAAATGTTCAAAAATCCACTCTCCATGTACTTGTATCCTTCAGTTAATAACGGAGCTGGGCCCCTAAGATAAGGAATAACAATTAATTTGATTGAATTTTAGGCTCTAAGTTGTTTAAATCATTGAATTTCCATTTTCTGTTTCTTTAAGCTTTTAAACTTTTAATAAAGTTGTTATTGCTTCATTTATTTAGAATTCCCAATAAGTTTAAGCATTAAAGCTATGACATTTCTAGGTTTAAAGTAAACTCTTTTAAGGGAGAAAACTTAATAGTTCCATACAAATAGCAAATTTACAATTTTTGCTAGAAATTGTAAAATATAATTGTTTCATTTAGTTACTATAATTCCCAACCAGTTTAAACTTTAAAGAAGACCGATTAGAGAAAACTTAATAGTTTTGGTGTTGCTTTTAAACATTTTATGTGAGACTTTCATAACTTTATGGTATAAACTTTTTATTTCTTTGCTAAATTGATTAAATTGAATCCTTAATTTACATAGATTCTAGATGAGCGTTAGGCCTGGAAAAAGCTGCCCTCTCCTTGCTGACAAAAGCGTAAAAAACGGAACCAGCAGTAGTAACGAAATCCTTTCCGTTCCGTTTCCTTTTGGCGTTTAACCATTATAAAAATCGAAACCCCTTTGCCTTAACAAAAATTAGCCAAGTTTGAAACATTCAGCACAAATTTTAATAAACTATTTCACAATTCCTTTGTGAGGTGAATATATTTTTGTCTCAATTTCATTTTTCCAACATAGAATTAGCACACATCACAATTAGCTGCTGCATTCGACTTTAGAGCAGAATTTTACGTTATTTGTAGGCATTCTCTTTTAAATATTTAGCCTTTTAAAATTAAGGTACAACGGTGTGTATACGTAATATACAACTAAACCAAACAAAAAAAAAAAAGATAACAAAAAAGTTTGCATACATTTTCGTTTTGCACTACGAATTGTAGGTTCATTTTTTTCGTGTATTTTTTTTTTTGGTGCTTTTTTTTTTTTTTTTTTTTTTTGGTTTTGCCGAAAATGCGCACAGAAATTTTTGTGTAGCTTGTTTCGAACACGAGAACGGAGTTTTCTAAACTAATTTCGTTGATAATCAGATGCATCAACAACAACGTCAGCGACTAACTAACGATAACACAAAACCACAAAACATAGCACAAAAATGACGTCGGCGTCAGCGTAATAGAGAAATAGAGTGTAGCAGAGGGCAAGAGAGAGAGAGAGAGGGGGGGGGGGACCAGAGTGGGGGAGGGGAGGTTGGGAGTGGGTGGCAATCGTTTATCACTGTAATATAGGGGTAGATTGCTCATTAATAGAGGAGAGACCCAACGCTAGGCATGCCGAAAGACCGACATGGGATGAGAGTTTTGTTAATTTGGAGCTTAGGCCTAGTTGGCCCCACACACACACACACATACAGACATACACACACAAACACACACACCCATTCTGTGAAACTCACTTCGACAAATTCGAACGGCACACGCCACGCACGACGAGGACGAGGACGAGGACGCTCCAAGTGCCTAGCCAATGTGTTGTAAATTTTATACTAAAATCGGGAAAATAAAAAACTTATGCGAGACTAAAATGAAAATTTTTGAAATGTGTGTTGCTGTTGACAAAGCATGTTCGAAACTGATTTTTTTCTTTTTTCGTGTGTGTGTTTCAACACCCGCCAAACACACACGCACACGCACACGCACACGCACATGCACACACACACGCACACGCACACGAAGCACAGAGAGCGCGCAAAAAAATAAATAAACACAAAAAAAAAAAAAAAATATAATGCTCATTATAAAAAGAGCTCTCAAACTCTACTCAACTCTACTCCAACTCTCAACCCCAATGGTCGGTCGGTCGGTGGGTCGAACGGACGGTCGGCTGGTCGGTTGGTCGGGTTGGATCTCCCCCGCCCATCAATAATTAGCAGCCCTATTAATACAGAATTCAGACAACTCCCCAACTTCCCAACTTTGCCCCGCATATCTCCTCCGCATGCCAATTGAATTTTGTATACATATTTCTCTTCCCTTTTTATTTTATGTTAAATTATTCGATTATTTTGTTGTTTGTGCGTCGTCATCAACATAATCAGCAGCAGCAGCAGCAGCAGCAGCAGCAGAAGCAGAAGCAGAAGCCGTTAACGCAAAATGCAGCAGAGGGCGCTTGCAGTAGCAGCGACATCTCTGCTCTGCCCAAATTTGATTCGTTGCAACATTTTGTATACTTTCTCGCAAGGGTCACATTGGCTGAATGATGTATTTTGATCTTGAAACTGGTTGGAATTAGCCTCAATATTCCAATATATTAGTTATTTACACAAAAACTGAGCACATTTCGTTTCATTCATTTTTCTAAAAACCAGAAAAGAAGATCGAATAAGTCGATCGAAAGTTCGTGTCTAGAGAGACGCACAAGCAACTGAAAAAAAGGCAAGAAACTAAGATGAATCAGAACTCTCCTTGTAAGAGTACACAAAGTTGACCTAAGACAAATTTGTATGAAGAATACAAAAAAAAATGGAAAAAATGGAAAAAATTGTCAACGACTTTATCGCAAATGAATGTGAAATTAGAGTTAAGTAATATATCTCTTTGTCACTAGAGAAATTTGTTAAAAGATAGATCCTTGGTTAGTCAACAAAAACAACAAAAAAAAAAAAAAACAAAAATTAATTATACAGCCAAGTATTAAATAACAAAATTAGTAACAACAACAAAAAAAAAAAAAACCGCTCTTATCTTGCGCTATGTGGCATGTGTTTTATTTAATATTATTTTTTTTTTTTTGTTGCACATTCCATATAGTCGACCAACCAAAATGCAACCCATCGAGGCGAGGCATCCTCCTCTCTCTTCCCCTTTGCCACATTACCCGCAATTTTCCAGTTGGTGAATGGCTGCATTATTTTTGCACATCATTGTGCCGTGGTTGTTGTTGTTGTTAATGTTGTTGTTGTTATTGCTTTAGGCTTTATATTGTTTTTTATGCAATTTTATTGTCATTTTTGCATACATACATATGTACATACTTTATACACATACATAAATCAGGCAGGAGTGGCAGAAGTGAAAACCCTTTAATCACATAATACGTACATATGATGCACGAAAAATATGTATTTATATTTCTATTAAACATTTTAGCCGACTTTATGTAATACCCAATAATAATGATTGGAGTTCCCTCTAGCAAGCCCAATTGCCCAAAACTTCTCTCTATAAACAATTGCCATTTGATCGAAAGTGGAAGCTAAGTTTCGTACCCCTTTCGACTTCAAGTATTCAAATAATTGTTCTGAAAGCAAAGTAAATGGATTACGCGCTCCTGAAGCCATCGATGTCTTTCTTTGTTCTCTGGCCCATACTCGGTGAGCCATGGCCTTCGATTGCCTTCAGTTGTGACATGTCCTTTTTAGAGATATGCCTAGAAGAAGATAGAATTAGGTCTACAGCACTATTTTTAAAGCTTTATTTCTTTCGCATTGACTTTGCTAATCATTTCAATGCAAAAAACAAAATGTTAGTATTATATATTTCGAGGACTTTCTCGAAAAAAGTATCTAAATAAAACTCATAAGTACTAATTTTGGCTCAAGTTAAACCAAAGCAATAGCGGAGATGTGCAGATTTATAAATTTGTGGTATTTGAGGGACACCCAAGCAAGTTGGTGAGACTTTGCGACTTTGAGTCTTGCTTGTGCATCAGTCAGTTGGGTAGGCGTCCTTCAGTTGCGTTTTTTCCCCTCAGTTGCCTGTGCTTATCTCAGTTGCTTGTGCGTCGTTCCATTCCGTGCGTCTCCCTCAGTTGCCTATGCCTCTCTCAGTTGCTTGCACGTACTTCAGTTCCCTATGCTTCCCTCAGTTGCTTGTGCGTCCTATAACTGCCTGTACCTTGTTGCTTGTACTTCCCCCAATTGCCTGCGCCTCTCTCAGTTCACTGTGCTTCCTTCAGTTGCTTGTGCTTCCCCCAGTTGCTTGTGCGTCCTTCAATTGCCTTTGCTTTCCTCAGCTGGGTGTGCGTTCTTCAGTTGCCTCTGCTTTCCTCTATTCCCTGTGCCTTCGTCAGTTGCTTGTGCGCCCTTTACTTGGTTGAGCTTCCCTCGGTTTCCTGTGCTTCCCTCAGGTCCCTGTTTCTTTCTCAGTTCCCTGTGCTTCCCTCAGTTGCTTGTGCATTTCTTAATTACTTCATTTAGACTCAAACATTTGCTAACGTCAACAATACCCCTCTGTAAAGAGTATACTAAATTATAACCAGCTTTCATTTACATATACAATATTTAGCTACATATATGTACATAGCTTTGGCAAAATATTTATGTGTACATAATTTTACAAACACATAATTTACTTTGTGAATATTGTAATTATTTAAAATTCTCTTTTTTTTTTTGTTTTCGAATGACAGTTTGTCAATTAGCCCCAGGAGATGGCGATGGAGGAGGAGAAGGAGCAGGAGGAGGAGATGGAGATGGAGGCTACCCCACGAATTGATTTAATGACTCACAAAAGCCTCACTCATTGGCTATTGGCATACAAAATAGGACAAAAAGCACAAATGATTGGCTGGTTGCCTGCTGCCTGCTGCCTGCTGCCTATGAATTGACTGATATTATCGATTTGGATTCCATTTAGATATTAATAAGTAAATGCCTCCTGCCTCCTGAATTATAATTACATAACTTTTGCCAAATGTGTAACAATGCGAAATTTTGTTCGTCTATTTTACAGCTTGGTTGATTACCAAACGTTGCAATCTTTATTCAATATTATTTTTAAAAAAAGTTCGAAAATTTATTGAGTTTGAGGGCCTTGTGAAGTCTTAAGGCTTAACAACCAAGCCGAACTTTCACATGATCCGTCTTGTATGGTGGGTGGATCGTCATTATCGATGATAGAAGCAGTTACTATCGATAGTAGTCTCCGTTTATCGATAGTGCGACGCCATTGTTTGACTACCAAATACGGTCACATTCGACATTTGCCTTATGTAAATTTGTTTTTAATTGAACAGGCGCCAAATTTTTCCCTCCAAATGACACATTTTCATCATCCTTCCAAATTCATCTCCAAAAACCTTCAAATCATAAATGAAAAGGCTTCGAAATGCTTAAAAAATCTCAGATGAAATTGTTCCTGTTGAAAAGTAATTTTCAAATACCTTAAGGATTACTTTTTCCTCGACTCTCATTCATTTGGGAATTCTCTCTCAACTAATTATTGAATTATTTTGTGGTCTAGTCGCATATTTGTATTGCTTTTTTTTTTGATCGATCAATATCATAATTATGCCAATAGCCAAATGTATTCAACGAACTTGGCCCCCAGGCGACCGAAACACATACAAAAAATGAAAAAAATTGGAAAAAGGAAACCCACAAAAAAAAGCGGCTTAGCCTTTTGAAGTTCTTTCAAAAAATGTTTTTTAAACGGTTCAAAAACTCGCTTGTGTCAACATTTGATAAATATTGATGAATTATTGATGAAATGAAAAGTTTTCAGTTGCTTTTCTGTGTGTATGGACATCATTCCCCATCTTTCTCTCTCTCTCTCTCTCTCTCTCTCTTTCTTTCTCTCTGTCGGTATGTACTTTTGCATTGTGTTTTCCATTTATTTACTATATAAAAAAATTGTTAAAACTCAAAAACCAAATTGATTTTTTTACATTATTTTTTTTAATGTTTTATTTTGCAAATATCTCTCTCTCTCTCTCTCACTCTATCTTTGTCTCTATCTTTCTATCTCGTTCTCTCGTTTTGTGTTCAACCCTTAAAAATCGCATTTTCCGTGTGTTTTGTTTTTTATTTGTTTTTGTTTTTTCTTTTTTAAATGAGGCGATTTCGACGTACAAAATTTTCATTAATACTCAAACCGCTGCCATTCAGTCGAGGGCATATATGACCGAGACAGCAACATGGCAGACACATGGAGGGGGTGTGGGGTTGGATGGGGTGGTCAGGACCAGGGAAATGGTGCTGCTGCTCCTGCTGGGGATGGACATTGAGCTCTTGTAGGCTTAAAGTGCGTTTTATGTACATTTGGGACAGACTGTTGGACATTCAGCAGAATGAGTGCGTCGCATATGCAAAAAGCTATATACATACGTCTATATAATAGTATTGTATATATATATATATATATGTACATTTATGTATAACCATACAATTGCCCGCCTGCCTGCATGTATATAGAAGTGAACTTTATATGGTTCCCTCCACAACTCCCAACTCCCCAGTCTCCTTTAACTTAAATACAGGCTGAAAACTGTTTACGCAATGCGGTTTACAGACACCATCCATCCAGCCATCCATCCATGCATCCCACCATGTATCCTATCCATTCCATTCCATTCAAACTCTCCTCCTGCTCCTTCCAACGATCGCCTTTTTGTGCTTTTATTTACTTTTCTTTTGTTAATTAGTCCAAAATTTGGAAAGAGTTTCTAACTAAAAGGGATACGATCATTTGGGATCAAGAGTGAAGTACATTTATATAGTTCTACGATCCTCTTGTCTCACTTTTGCACCTTAAAAATAGTGATAAATAAAACATATAGGCTGAAAAGAGGGGAAAACTCTAGCATTATAAGCATTGCCAATTGTATTGTTCGCTTGGTTTTTTATAATTCTCAACCTGTTATGGCGTTAAAGACATGGTATGGCCATTGGAAGTGTGAAATCTTAAGAGCTTGGTGGTAGAGCATTAGATCTGCCTAAATTTTTGTAATTTTGTACTCGTAAGATTGACCTGGCTAATAGTCGAGGGTCGACGAGATTTCGAAGACGAAATCTGTTTAAAGAGAACAAAGAAGGATTAAAGAAAGTAGATCAATGCAAGGTATGCAGGTATGCAGGGTAGTTTATAGTTGTTGACTAAACTTAGTGATTCGTTTCTGATAGCTGTTCAACTGAACCTCAACTCGACTCAACTTATCTTCTGGTCAACTTTGTAGATCTCTTATCAAAGCTTCTCCTTCTTCATCACTTCTATTTGCCTTTAGGATATGGCAGTACATTCTTCGAAATCAAAAGGATCGGACCACTATGACACTATATATACTGCTTCCATAGGAGCTTCGAGCGATATGGTAATAGTTGACAGAAAAATCAACTGAAAATGAAAATTAGTGAATAGATTATGCATTAAGTGCAACAGACAACTATCACACATGGAAATCGTATGAAAACCATAGATTAGAGCGAGTAGGCGAGATGGGAATATTGGATAGAAGAATTAACTCTATAATGATAATACATCTTGGACTTGTTTGACTGTTCTTCTTGTTTGATCCCTTTCTCTCTCTCTCTTTTGTCAGTCTCGCTCTGTCTTTAATTTTTTCTTGATTAGAGTCTTATAAGTCTCTTCCTTCTCTGTTCTTCTTTCTTAATTAGAGTCTTAATAGAGTCTCCCTTTTACTTTCTTGCCATGTTTTGCAGGCTCTCTGATTGAAAAGAAGTTCTAAAATCTTTAGAAAGGTTTTTTTTATACCTAATTACTAAATATATAAATATGTATGTATAGGATGGATTATCGATATTTGTCTCTTTTCTTTGAACAATCATGTAGGAAAAAAACACAAAAATGGCAACTTAATTATTGTTGATATAATGTACAGAATTTTCGAATCTGGTATCAATTTTGTTTTATACAGAAGGAATCGTTTGGATTGGGATGGGAGGCCAGAAAGTGCACCCAATTGTAGAGAAAGGTAGAGAGAGAGAGAGAAAGAAAGAGAGAGAGAGAGAGAGAGTGAACGAGCAAGTGAGAGGGGAAATATGTTTTCTTTAAATTGGCATATATGTACCTACAAATACATATACATATGTACATACATATATAAAATAATCTATATAAATTTATATAGGTATATGCAAGTGCTTGTGTGTGTGTGTGTGTGAGTGTGTGCACATGCAGTGTAAACATAAAAAATGCAAATGTGCATGGCAGGACAGGACGAACAAAAAAAAAAAAAAACCAACCAACCAACCAGCCCACCCACCCAAACTCCTTGACTCCTCTGCCTGACGCTTGCCGCCTGCCGCCTGCCGTTATTTATACTCCCCAAATCAACCATGCCATTCATTTTCAATCCACCTCCAACCCCCCCCACCCCTTCCCCTTCCCCCTTCCCCTTGTCCGCCTTTTGGCACTCCCTCTCATTTTTGGGCAACCCAAACATGTATTGCCGAAAAAATGCAACATAAAATTCACGAAACTGTAGCCTTAAATGCATCCATAAGGGTTGCTCCACGTGATCCCAGATGTTGTGGTTGTTGCACGACCCTCTGGAAGGGGTTTGAGCCAGGCAGGCAGATGCTTTTTATACCCTACAATCAATACCTTTCAAGCAGGGTAAATACGAATTCGAATTCGACTCATTTAACATCTTTCATCGATCCATCTCAAACTCTTTGACCTGAATGGGGCATCTACAATGATGAAATGAGCCACAATTGGACCCCCATAAGTATGCAATAAACTTAATATTTTCAAAGAGGACAGCGCTGCGGTAGGGCTGAGTCCACGAGGCAGAAGAGGGACGCGTAAAAGAGGCTCCCAAAATTACCAATATTCTTCCTTCTTTCTCAGTTTCATTTGTCCATTGACTCTTCATCCCTCTACTCAGTCGTTTGAAAGGTTTTTCTCTTCTCCATGAAGATAAACTTATACGTACTCCAATTTCTATTAAAACTATTGTCCTTATAGGAGCCCGACTAGGTGCCTTAAGAAGCGTATACAAATTTCGACTAGCCGCCTCTCGACTTGTTAGCGGCTTGTGCCTTTTGCTTGTCGTCGTACAGCAAAATGCCTAATGAAGTTGCACGAAAAGGGGTGAGAGAGAGAAAGAGAGAGAGAGAGAGTCAAGTGGAGTGGAGTCGAATCGAATGGAGTAGTGTGGGCCAACAGGGATGTTCAGCGATTCAACGATTGACAATTTTTAATGTACACTCAGGTGCAATATCCGCCAGAAAGAGAGACTTTCATATGACGACAACAACAACAACAACAACAACTACTAAAGAAAATCCCAACAATATGGAAGGTGGAAAGTATATAATATTAATATTTTTGGTTTTTATTTTGCAGTTGCTGCTTAATATTACGGAAATGAGCCACAGCAAAATGACATTGGCCAAATGGGAAACCAAAAAGACTTGAAGCGAGCGACAGAGGGAGAGAGAAACAGTTGAAGAGGGAGAGGAGAATTGCTCTAAGGACTCCTAGGAGGCCCGCTGGCTAATTGGCTATAGCTATGGATCACTGAATATATATTAGCTAAAAGATATAGATTGATCAGATGGAAGCTATTATAACTGCAGTAAATAATATTCGCTGAGAGTAGATTTTTACTTAGTCCACAAGCAAACAGACAAAACTCAGTTCTTTGTATCGTTTCAGCGCCGTTTTTAGGGGAGAGCAGACAGGCAGGCACTGCCTAGGAGACTCCACAGAAGATAGCAATTCACAGGAAAGGAAGAGTCCCATGATGTCCATTAACGTTTTGAGAAGCTAAGGTTCATTTAGTTACCAGACAGGATACTACTGAAAATCGCATTTATCTCTAGCATAATTGTTGAGTACTTTCAACTTTGTTGGAAAAGGCTTCCTGAGCGCTCACTTCGCTTCAGGATAGATGCTGAGGTCCTGCATACTCACTGTTTTGAGGTATTTGTGGGCGTTAACTCCTCTTTATATCTTTTGGTTATTTAGTCTGGGGGTCTAGGAATACCCACCTTTCTCTAGGATAACTTCTGAGGTTCTTATCTCTCTCTTTCCTCCTAGAACAACTTTTTTAACTCACTTATTGAGGTCCTTTAACTCGATTTTCCTGCATGCATGCATTGAAAATGAAAATGTGTCTTCTGGCCAACTCCCTGTGAATACCTCTTTCCTCAATTAGCTCAATTTTTGTTAAAAAAAAAAAAGGAAAGATAATTGTATGAATGCGGATCGTAGGTTCTGTTCATTTTAAATAATTAAAAACAAACGGTCTTATGTCAGGTCAACACAAGAAGTGAACAACCCATCCAGCTCCCCTCCCCACCGCCGACCGACCGACCGACCGACCGACCGACCGACCGACCGACCGACCAACCCACCGATGAGGATGACGACGACGCCAAGTGGACGCAAAAAGGATTTCGGGGGATATTTATTTATTTTTGTGAATGCTTCAACGAATAATTCTTATTGTGCATATGAAATATTGAAATTTAGCCTGTGGGTTTATGAATGAACACAATACACACGCACACACACACACACACACACACACACACACACACACAAACACATACCCCGCCGCCGCCCCGTCGCCTTCAAAAACCAAACATCCACCCACCACAATAAAGACGAGACGCCTCTGCCTCTCGACCATATTCACATTGCATCCATAGGAACACTCATACACACACACACACACACACACACACACAAGGAAGGGTTGGCGGCGGATTGAAGAGTTGGCTTTTTCCTGCTGCTCATGCTCCTGCTTCTGCTCCTACTCCTGTTGCCACTCGACATATTGAAGCATATTAATTAAAAGCATTTTTATTTATTAAAAGAACAGTATTCAATGACGTTAAAAGAAAATTTAACTGAAGAGACTGCAACGACTGCAAGCAACGACTTTGAGATACCCATTAAAAAGAATTTGGAATAACTAAAGGCCAACATAAGATAGAGTAAACAATTATGGGTATAAACCTGCCGTAAAAATAACTTTGACAAATTTTTCAAAAGTATCTACAATTTTAGACTTATTTTTCAAAAGTCTCTAAAATCTCTACATAAAAGGTAACTTCTCTAACTTTAAAGGGAAAGTATCTCAATTGCAAATCCATCAATTAAAAGGTTTTGAAATATTTACCAAATTTAAATTTTATTTACAAACATTTAAAAAAAAAAATAAACGAATTCTTAACATTTTTCTTAACAAAAAATGAAATTCCTTCAAGAAAATTATGGCAAAAACTAAAATTTTTATGGTTTAATCTAAAAAAAATTTAAAAATCAAAACGCAAATTTTTTAATTTGTCATAGATATCGCAAAAATAAGTAAATAGCTTTTGGTTGGAAGGAAAGTTCCCTTTATTCGTCCTTTGTTAAATTTGCTCTGATCTGGGGACATTAAGTTTTAGCCAATTATCCGCCCAAATTAATATAAGGTTAACTTTATTTTTTGAGAATTGCGTTTTTATGAAACTTTTGGTATAAATTACAGATGGGTTTTGAGCCATTTTCTAGTTAGGAGCTTCCTAACCTAAAAGATGCAACGCGTATGAGAAGGCAAAATGGTTTGAAAATTAAGAAAAAGTTCTAGTTACAAACCAAAAAAAAAAGATATAAAATTCACTTTCAAAAACGAAATATCAAATTGATAGAAGATTTCTCGAAAATGTTGTAATCACAGTAGCCATGACATTTCATGGAATTCGACTTGATCTGCTACAGGGCCTTTTGATTTCATTTGGATTTCACATTTTAGTTTGTTTATACCTTTTGACTAAAAGATATTAGTACAAAAAAATACAAATATCTAAATATTTATATCAAACAAAAGTAAAGATTTACAATATCATTTAGCTCGTTTGGCATATAAGGATAAAATTTATAAATATGAATCCATCGAATCAAAAAATCCTGAAAGCAGCAGCAGAAGCGGCAGCAGTTGCAGCAGCAGCAGCAGCAACAACAACAACAACAATCTCTTCTGATGATGGCCAACAGCAGCAGCAGCAGCAGCAACAACAACAATCGGAGCAACAGGAGCAGGCACAGCAGACGACAATCAATCAATTTGCAGTTAACTCGGCAAAAGATTTTCAAAATGTTCGAGCTAGTCTCTTGCATTTGTTGAATATCCTTCGTGATCTCAGTAAATCGGTGTTACATCCAACTGCCCCTGGGGGGGAGGGGCATGACCAGATGATGAATAAGCAGGAGCAGTTTATCAATGATATTGTTATGCCAACTGAAGCAAATATAGAGCCGCCAGCCCGTGTATATATATTCAATGGCGTTGTCTTGAGCATAATGCCAACTATACCAGAAGAGGATGAGAATGAAATTCCAGAAGACGACGACGAAGAAAACGACGACGAAGAAGAAAGCAACGACGATGAAAAAGACGAAGACGAAGAAGAAAAAGATGAACAAGAACAAACAAAAGTAGAATCTTAAGGCAAAAGGAGATAAATTTCCCCATGCAAACCCAAAACATAAATAAACCAAATATCCCGCTAGGAAGTAAATCCTTCATCAAAGACAAATTCTAGTTCTGCAGGCCTAGACCAGGGGCTGCTCTCTTTCTCTCTCTTTCTCTCTCTTTCTCTCTCTCTCTCTCTCTCTCTCTCTCTCTCTTCTGACTGAGCTCTTTGAGGCCAAACTTCATGGTCTGGGGCCACATTCCACAATCCATTAAGAAGCCAACGCTAACAAGACGAAACTAAATGGTTTGCTCCACTAAAGCCGGTTGAGCAGCGAGTCTCGAGGTGATCATCATCAATATTTCTTCTAACTAGAACCGAAAGTTTATGCCAAATTTAGTCGATGACTTCGCAGAAGTGTGTATACTCTTTGCCAGTCTTAGGAAATGAAATCAGCACGATTTGGAACTTTTCATTGCATACTTTAAGGAGAAATTTTCAGCTTAATTTACTTCTGGAGTTCCCACCGCTGTTTGGGGGTTCAAAAATTCACAACTGTCAATTGATTTTAATTAGTTTTGTGTGATTATTTTAGTCATATCTAAGCATTTGAGCTTCGTCTACTGATCCCACCAGCCCTAAGACTCAACTTGAGACCTAATATACGGCCAGGAAATATAATAAGTTTGTTAGTTGGAGAATTTTAGAGGAAAGCAGCTAGATCCCCTCGTGCTACGCCCATGCTGCTGGCCAAAATGACAAATTGAAATGCAGCAGTCAGACTTTAGTTAGGGCAAAGCCAGCCTCCAGCCAGCCCTGGATTTGCAGATCAGTTAAGAAGTGACGGCCACTGCAAGTTGTCATCTTTCGACCATGTCCAAGAACTGAGAGACTGCTTAGACGGATCTCTTGGATGTGAATGAAAATGTTATTGTGAGTCTTTTGGGTTGAGTTAAATATTATGGAATTAATGGAAAATTGAAGGACCCCAACGCCTCCTTTTCTTACTATCCTAACTTTTGATCTACTTAAGCTTGCAATTCATTTCCTATCTAAGGAATAGTTTGCACATTGTTCACTAAAAAGGGAATTCCAATAGACAAACAGGTAACAAATTAATTTTTTGATTTTTTAAGTTTTTTTTTTTTTTTAATTTTGTTTTATAATTATGTTATATATTTGTTTCATAATTTCACTTTTATATACTTATTTTTATATATTTTTTAAAATTTTTTTTGAGACATTTTAGTATACAGTGCTTATGATAATTATAACCCACCCAGTAGCTTTTTTATTAAATAAATCGTTATTTATTAAGTGAAAAAAGTGTTTTTCACTCATAATTTAAAAATTAAGCTACTCATTTCTCAAGATTTTGAGGGAATATGTCATTTGGAAAAAATTTGCAGCCAATTTGTTTTTTTTTTCCGTTAAAATGTGGGTTATAAATATGATAAGCTGTATTAATAAAAATTTGAAAGTAGAAAAAAATTGTACTTGATTTGGATTGTATTAAAAAATTTTTTTAAAGTAATTTTTATAATATTGAACATATGTATATATATTTTTTTTTTTAATTTTCTGTTTTATACTTTTTATCAATTTTTCAGCATTTTAAAATTGGTGGAAAAAAATTGTTGGCTTGATTTGGACTGAACCTATTTAAATCACATTTTTTTTTAATTTTATTTTTATTTTTTATAGATTTTCTTCTGTTATATATATTTAAATATGTTTTTTTTTTAACTTTTAATATTTTAATAAAAAAAAAAAGATGAGGTGAAAAATAAGGATTGCCTTGATTTGTATAGAATTTGTAGGCCCTTTTTATAATAAAAATATATATATTTAGAATAAAGTGCCCAACACGGGTTAATACTAAAAATTGCTGTTATTTTTATTGAGAAAGAATTGTGGGATTGTCTTTTTTGTTTTGAAATTGATTTATGAATATTTCCTTAAGTTGTTAAAAAAGCTATCAACTGAAGTGAGTATAAAAGGATCGTCTTTATATAGTTCTTTGTTATTTTCTGTCTCTTTTCTCATCATTTCTTCTATTATCTTATTATTTATTATATAAATAAACGAAGAGTTGGCTATAACGAGGTATCGATTAAATAGGCAACAAATAATATGACGCAGGGGAGGTGAGTTCTCAGCTCTCCGGCCCCTTTTGCCCCTTTTTTGCCACCATTTTGCCCATTGTGCACTAACTACTAGCAAAAAAAAAGGCCACTCTACAGTGGAGCGCGTTTGTTTTCTCCATAGCAAGTGCATAAAAGCATTGCCGCTGTTTCTCACCCCCCCCCCCCCTTCCCCTTCCGCCCACCAGCGTTCCTCTATTGACATAGCCACCCAAAAATGAAAAAAAAAAAATCAGCAATTCGTTCGAATGTGGTTGTTGGTGCTGCTGCTCTCAAAATCTAAATTTCAAGACGAGACAAGAGACGAGGAGAGCGTGATAAGCTACTCATAGTCCATTTACCACTCCAATGGCCTCCTCTTCCTCCCCGCCCTTGCCTGCTATCCAGCAGACATCTAGTTAGAGAAAAAAGCTAGAAGGCAACAACAACTGAAACCGGATTTCTTTTTGGTTGATCTTTAGCTCTTCTCTTAGTCTCCGCCTCGTTCTCCTCGCCCCGCTTTCCCTTCACTTAGGTTCGTGCAAATTAATTTTAGACTCGAAAGCCACCCAAAATGAGAGAGTTTAGTTTAAGCTAAAACTGATGGATAAGGGGAGAGTTTTTTTAGTTTGCTTATTGACTTTTTTTATTTCTAGTTCTTTTGTACGTTCTATAATTAATTGGTATTATCAGGAGGAGGAGAAGTTGGAGGATTACGCACAATGTCCACCTTATACAAACGAAATGCGACATTCTTGCGGCGCACATTCAAGATGATAATAATGCAGTACAGGAGGACGAGCAATTGCTTGGCGCGAAGGACATAGGATGCTCCCATATTGTCGGGAAAGATGGGTTCGCCCCACTCACTGCAATCGTAGATGAAATAGCCCCCATCATGGGCCGAGGTATAGCCGAAGGCAAGATGCCGTTCCTGGCATTCCAGAATGCCCCATTGATAGCGTGTAAAGAAATAGTTGAGACCCTCGGAAAGGTTCATTATATCACTGGCCGGAGAACTATATAGTTGCCCGAAGGCGGTTAGCTCGGTTTGCACTTGAAAGTGAATATCCTGAAAGCTGCATTGGATGCCCATATTATCCAGATCGAGCTGGTGATCCCAGCGTTCGCTATGCTGGACACTTTCGCGATAATATTTATCCCCATTGACCACAATGGCATCGAGTAACTTGGCATTCCATTCGTCCAGACGGCGGAAGGTGCAGCCGGCACAACAGGCCACCACATAGCAGCCGAGCATTTGACGTCCCCGGACCATGCTGTCGAACCAGTTGGAGCTTGGATGAAGGCTACCCCAAAGTGACCATAGACGATCCTTGATCTCTGTGTCGTAGGCCCGCCATTTATTCTGTTTCTCGTGACGTTGATGGCCATCGATATTGCACGGAAGCCGACGACTCCAGATTGGCAGACAATTTTTGGGCATTAGCCACGTAAGAGACTCGCTCCAAGCTGTCAAAGGACTCGATTGCCTCAGTTGCCTTAATATACCGGCGATAGTCGCCTGTACTTCTTCGGTTGTATTTCCTCTGCTGTTCATTTCCCGACTCCGCCTTCACCGTCACCGCCACCGCCTCTTCCCCTCGCATGGGTTGAAACTTGTGAATGGTCCGACCGATCGGTTGACCCAATTGAAAATAGTCAGCAGCGACAATTTCACGCACAAAATTATCTACCCCCCGACGATGCATGTTGGAGAAGAACCCGCGAAAAACGAAATTTAATAAAATACCAAAAGCAATTTATAATCGTACAAGAAACAAACAAAGAATTTTCATTGTTTTTTTCTGATTGTGTCTATGAGTATGTGTGTGTATGTGTATGGTGAAAATACGGACGAAAATTTTGAACTAAATAAAATGATTTACCCGAAACTAAACATAAATCGTTTGGGTTACTTTGAAATTTTTAAGGTATCCAAATTTGCTAAATTTTTTTAAATTTCTAAAATCGAGTAAAATTTTAATGAGATTTTAATTGGTTTGAGATCATGTGGCTTTACCTGTACCTATCTATTTTATTCTAATAGGTAGGTAGGTATCATCCGCCATTAAAATACTTGGGCCAACGAAAAAAAAGCTACATTTGAAATTCAAACTTGAATTTAAATTCAAATTCAAATTTATTTCGGCTACAAAGTACTCGTTTTTAAAATGGCCAAATAAAAAAGCCAATCCTGACGGGAAAAAGCTAAACCAGCAGCACTATGCGAAAACTACATAAGACGACGAAGCCCACACACACATGGAAACATTGTATGCTTGTATGCGTGAACAATGCGGCGCAAACATAACGGAAACATGTCGAGCCTAAAAATTTGGTTTCACAGAACTTGGGTTGTTTTGGTTGCGTATTGATGAATGCAAATTATTAACACATTCCATTATTGCTAAACAAAGAATTATTAAAATGTACTTACCTACCTTTGCACCACCTCCTCCTCTCATTCACTCATTCATTCTCTTCGGTAATCAACGATTTTCTTGCAATTTCCCTTTCTTTTGTATTCAATAATTAGCCTTGCTTACTTGCACTTACACTTTCTAGTACTTGACTTTACTTCACTTTTCTTAAAGGCACTTAAAAAAAAATTTTAACAAAAAGCATTGCGATCACACACACACGGGCAAAGACCGATACACTTGTGCATACATATGTATGTACGTACATACATATATATTGGCTTATTATTTCTCTCTCACACACTCGCCTATCCTTTGCACACAGTAAAAAAAATTTTCAGTAAATTGCTTTGCTTGCCAAAGTATTAAGTTTTTTGCTATCTTGGTACCAACAACTAATTGCTTTGAATGTTTATGCAATTATTTGAATGTTATTTATGCCGATTTAACAAACACAAAAATAAATTGAAATAGAATTTGCCAGCAAAAGCGAACACCGCCAAAACGAAACTGCTAGGGTTGCCATATTCTAAAAACTAGCTCTGATCGCGCTCTTGGAAACCATTGGAATAGTAAAGTCTGGCAATATTGTATGGCAATTTAGACTTGGGCAAGCTAAAACAAGCTAAACTTGACAGCACTGTGAAAGTTATGGACATTTCATTTTGAATACCATTAGAATAAAACGGTTTTTGTATCAATAAAAATTTCACTTTAAGCAATGCAGAAGTCAATTGAGTCAACTGCCTACTAAATATATCTAACTACGATCAGAGGCTCAAGCAAATGAGTTGAGCTTATGGAAACGTTGTTGGTAATGACAACCTGGGGGCTAATTACCAACGATACGGCCAGCTCAGCCCAGCTCAGCTTAGCTCAGGATATAACTGGACAATCATGTTGATGACGCTGATAAATTGGCATTGAGTGAGTGTAACTGCTTCATTTATTTAGACTTGCTACTCTTCTCTTCTCGTCTTGGCGCGCGCATCTCTAAATGAATTGCAGAATTTTTGCACCTTCAAGTAATTAAGTGGTCAAGCTCATTAGCCTGGTATTTGATTTAGAGGCTTTGGCCATTGCTTGTCTCATTCCTGTCATTCCTTAAGACCGTAAGAAGTTTTATTTTAGTTGGAAATTGATCTTTAAATGGCAGCTTAAGCAGCTGTCACCTGAAACTCTCGTTTTGATGGCACCTTTTTCTAGCACCCTAAAAGACGATATTTCACCTCCGCTTAAATGACCAATGTTTGCATTAACTTCATTGTATTTCATCTCGTAAACATTAATTACCCAATTATTTATATGATCTTCGGTAAACGCTTTCATGGCAAGTTCGTTTCTCTATTAAATGGCACTTAAAATTTTTACGAACGCCATAAAAAAAAACAAAAAGGCTCTCCCCTCCATCATAAAGCAAAGAGAGAGATTGAGATTATCTATCCACTAACCATTTGAGGTAGTTAGACAGACAAGAAGAGCATTTCGATTGACATGGCTGTCAATGATGAAGAGCCATGCCTAGCGGGGAGGGTCAGTGGGGTGGAGAGGGGAGGGGAGGGGAGGGGATATAGCTAATAGGCATATCTAACATTCCTTCGCTCCATGACTTGCAAATTAAATTCAATTAAACTGTGTACAAATTACCATTTAAGAGGCTATAAAAAAAAAGTAAAAAAAAAACCCATAGAGGCTATTTCAGATGACATGGGGAATGCACACACACACACACATACACACACACACACACACAGAAGCTATGACCAACTTTTTATCTCTCTTCTTTGCCCATAACTATTGCGAATCATTCTGCTAAGTTTAATAGATATATTACCATAATACGGAGACTAAAACACAATGTAAAAGTGGGCGGTAAAATCGTTAAACAATTTATGTTTAAACACTTTTAATAAAACCATTAAGTTTTATCGATTCAAGCAAGCAAAGTTTAAGACAATTAGATTTAGTGTTTTTACCCCTTGCAGTATGCAACAGTTTTAGATAATAAAAAGAAAACTGTGTAGCCCTAACTTAACTATTATTAGCTTAGTTACAGAAATGAACTCAAGACCTAATGAAGAATCTTTAGGAATTAAATTTTCGGTTGAAATGAGAGAAAGTGTGCCCCCTAAAGTATGCAATAGGTTTGAATTTCAATCAATTTAAAGGAATTTCAACAAGTTTCCTACTATTCGTAAGCTCTTTAAACAATTTTAACGAGTTTTCTACAATTCGTAAGCGCTTTGAACAAATTTAATATGGGAACTGGATCTACTGCACACTTTAGGGGACGAATTTCACTCTCTTATTTCGAAATATCACAGACAGATCTACAGAATGGCCCCATGGATCTCATAAAGGATCTGCAGTGTTGAAATAAAGATAAATAAAATTAATTTGCCCCCTAAAGTATGCAATAAACTTGTTTCCGTATGAAAATTTGTGTCAATTTGCACATTTTCAAAGAGCTTGAACAAATTTCACAATGAAACTAAATGTTTTAACTATCTTTTGCATACTTTAGGGGGCAAACTTCTCTTACCTTAACGCCTTGTTAAATTGATGATTTCCATGTGGTTGAGGGGGTGGGGGGTGTGGGTGGGTTCGAGGGCAGTCTACAGTCTGGTGTTATTTCTATTTTTCGTGATCATTTGCATATGGTCAGATGGGTTAATTTGTATTGTTAACATTTGAACGTGACCAAATTACAATTTACAAACAATTTATAACAGTCTCGTGTGTGTGCGTGTGTGTGTGTGTGTGTGTTTGTTTGTGTGAAAAAAATGTTAGAACATTGGCTGCATATTGATGTACATATAATATTTTGGTGCATACAAATTGCAGTTCGCAATTGATTTGCCTCCCACTTTTGGGGTCAATGTCGACCTTTGTTTTGTTTGGTTTTGCTTAACATACATACATACATATCTAACAATATTGATATATACCCTCTCTAGCCCTGTCTGTGTATATGGAACATCTGCTTTTGTTGGGGATTATCTTATTGAAGCCAGTTTTAAGCACCAAACTTGCCATAAAAGCACGCCTAGCCTAGCTAAGAAGGGGAAGGTGTTGTATAGGTAATAACCTACCTACTAGTAAAAGGTATCTCAAAGTCGTTGGGCGTTCGTCGTTTTGGTCTCGTTTTGGGGGGGAGGTCGACGACGACGACGACGACGACGATGACTACGGGCGACGCCTTTGGCATCTTAAATAGTTTATTACGCTTAAACGCATATTTATATAAAAGTTACTCCTCACGAGTCAGTCACCGATCGAAATAGTCAACAAAATGGAGCTTAACATTGCGGTTGTTACGCTTTTGTTAACAGTGCTCAGTGCTCTGGCTCACTCGACTGTGGGTCAACGAGGAGCATATTATCCTTATCCAGCCGCGGTTGCAGGATCTAAGCCTCTTCGGCAACTTCCTTTGGTCGCAGCACAACCTTCTAGGACTTATGGAGCTCCACCAGCTACAGCTCCAGCTGCTGCTCCTGTTCCGGCTCCAGCTCCTGCACAGCCCAAGCCAGCAAGACTTGTGGCAAATAGCGAGGCTCAAGAAGATATTGATGATGCTGTCGAGCAAGTTGCAGTTAATAAGGCAGTAGCCCCAGCTCCGGTTCCAGCAGCAGCTCCATCTTCAGCTATTGCTCCTTCTACTTCAGCCATTGTACAGCCAACAATTGCCTATTATCCAGCCCAATTTGGTGGTTTTATACAGCCAACGACATTTGCCAGACTAACAGCTCCAGCAGCAGTCCCAGCAGCAGCAGCACCATCTGTTCCCTATGTGGCCAGATATCCCTATTATGCTGCCTACTTTGGTTAAGGATATTGAATATTTAAATTGTTGTTAATCTACTGCTCTCTCTATCTCTAATAGAGCTTAGCCCATTTTAAAGACTAATCTTTTCTTGTACAATAAATATATAACCAGAAAATATGCTCCACTTAAATATTAAACCAATTAAACAAATTTTTATTACTCAGCTGAGAAAGAGAGAGAGAGACGTGACTTGACTTGGCGTTGAGAGGAAGGGGCATTTCTAGAAACCTCAAATCTTAGCCTTATCCTACTCCTCCTCCTCCTTCTTGTCACCCTTCTCCTTCTCGGACTCGTCTAACATGTACGCAGATCAAGTTTATTTCAATTTTTCTTTTGCTTTGGCTCCTTCTATGCCAAAAATACTTGATCTGCGTACCAGGCCAGACAGGTCTACTAACAAATGCCCGAAATTGGAGCCACAGAGATTCGTTTTACCAGCAGCAGCAAAGGCCCACGGAAGTAAATATGTACATACATACATGCATATGTCATTTCCTATGATGACGACTTTGCTATACCCTTTTGACCAACTTTATGCGACTAAACGTGACCTAAAGTGACCCCTCTTACTAGTAAACACTTACGTAGTTCGTTTTAATTGTTGTGCAGCTCTGGTTTTACCATAGGGGCAAGGTTCGCGGCAAGCAGCTCTGGCAGCCGTATAAAATTGTTTAAAAAATACAATAAATCAGATATACTGGCGTAAAAATACCAAAAAAAGCTAGATTTTAAGGCCGTTGTTGGGAAACGCTAGCCGCTAGCAATTGTTTTTAGTATTTTTCCAATCCCAAATTCTAAGTAGACAAGGAAAATATATAATTACCAAAAAAGCTAGTTTTCTTTCACTTGTTACTGTGATTTAAATTATCTTGAATTAGTGTTGTGAAACGACTTAAACCAAAAATGTGTTTTTCACCATGAGCAAAAATTTGCTCAATTTTACTCTATTTCATTTCAGAAAAACTAACACAGGTCGACAAAAATTAAGCCAAACCCCAAACCCAAAGAGCAGAGTACACGCTGATTTCGTTAGAAATTTTAAGAGTCATTTTAGTTTCAAAGATATTCCAACCTAAAAGTAAAAAAATAGGGGTTTTTAGGGTTATATAATATCAATATATACTTTTGGTTTTTTTTTTTAAATGCTGCTAAGTTTACCAAAATATCATTATTTTAAAACGAGATATGTATAGCGTTTGGTGGGCTTTAAGTTTCGTTACGGACCCCTAAAATTTGCTTTAGTTTGCAAGGGCTTAACCAGGAGTAGAATACAATTAAACTTTTGTGTTTAGCTCCACAACCCCCCACTAAGCCCGTGCTCAGTCATTTACCTGCTTAGTTGCTTAAGTTGAATTTTAATTTGTCACAATCTTGTGCATAGTTTAATTGCATTATGTGAGAACAGAGAGAACGCTGAAACATATGATTAAAGCCTCCATCAGCAGCAACATCCACATCCACATCAACTTGGCAATCAACTCCTGCTGAACATTGCTTCTAGCTTCCGACATGCAACCAGACAGACAGCCAGACAGACGGACAGATGCCTTAAAGCTAACGAGCATTTGTCGAAACATTGTGGCATGAAGTTGCATGTAGTAGGGGCCGGCGGAAGGGGTTGGGGAGGCACCGTGTCTTGAAGCTTGACCAAAAAGTCAGTTTTAACCAGTCAACAATGATTGAGCAAAGATAATCTATTATGACCGTAACAAGACATAAATCCCAACTCGCTAATCCATCTTTTTACGACTCGAAAATCACAATAAGAAGAAAAAGAATGAGAATGAGAGAGAAGTCGCAAAGCGAATCCAATCAACAACACCTTGCTTCGGGGTCTCCTTTACCATCCAAAGGGGCTAACGAACAAGTCGAAAGAATCATTTTAACTGGTAGCACAATCAGGCCAACTCCAAGTTAAATCAATTTCAAAAGCCTTGCACATTGGTTCCAAAAAACAAAAACAAAATTTCAAATTTAAATCTTTTCAAATCGGTTAGAAATAGTCAAAGCAATCTAAAGGATTTCCATCAGGAGAATTGCTTAAAAATAAAAAATGAAAAAAACCTTTGTTTAATTAAAATATATTTTTAATATTATTCATTTTTTGACCAAGGTGTAAGGAGCTCTAGATGGGTGATGACTTGGCCAAGTTGGCAGCTTTGGATTGGACTTAATAGTTGACCAATAATCCGAACCGTGTCCAAAAATGTTCAACTTGCCGTTTATGGTAAGATTTAGAAAATTGCATGTTAGAATGTGGTACAGGATCGACCAACCGATCGACCAACCGACCGACCTCTCATTATCCATGCACAAACTTAGTCAATTCCCTGCCCCTCCCCCTCCCGCTGGCAATGCCAACTTGCTGCTGCTATGGGCAAGGTTTGCATTATTATTGCTTCATCTGGTGAACTGTAAGAGCATTTGGACTTGCTCAAAACATTTTAGAAATCGCATTTAGAGGTGAAGGTGCCAGCAGTTCGCTGTTCTCTGGTTGCAAGTCGAAGCTTAGCAAACCGGTTCGAATAAATTAAAGGAAAATACACATATATATATATATATATATATATATATATATAGCATAGAGTGTGTGTTATGTAGGTTATGGAACCATGGAAACCAAAGTCAACATAAAACTTAAAAAATTCTCCAGGTAGAGTATCCAGTTACAAAGCGCGACTGACTGCTGCGATTCCAATTGCTTCTGCAACTGTGACTCGAGTGTGTATGTGTGTATGTGTGTGTGTGTGTGTGTGTGTGTGCCGAACCAACAGGCAAATAAGCAGCATACTAAAACAAACTAAACTAACTTGGGTTAGTAACGAACTATGTAGACTCTTTAGAACATTAATTTTAACCATATCAATAAAAAAAAAAACTTCGCAAAATTACATAAATATACGACTAATCTGAACGCTAGGATCAGCCTAATAGTCTGAGCTAAACAGTTAGGAAACAAAGAAAAAATATTGTTTAAAATGTATTTTCAAATTTGGAAAACAAAAGCGCATAAAAAATCGAGTAGCCCTAACTAATGTAAGGGTATGTTAACTTTTTCTTGACATATTCGCCCTTAAGTTCATAGGTGAGATATACGATATAGTCACCCGATTAAGCAGGTTACAACATATGCACATAGAAGGAGCACACAAAGTGCAGCTAATATAATCTTGTGGATGGAATTGTAAATGCACTCCCAGTCGACAGGTACATCATGAAAAGCTATAAACATGAATAAATTGAAAATTGTTTGTGTTCGCAAGAAATTAGTATTTCAAACAGGCGCCAGCCTACTTCATTAACATTTAAATGGGCAGCACTTTCTGTTGAACGTTAAGCAACACTTTTCCAGCTGGCAGTCTGTTTTAGTTTCGACTACCTGTTGGACCTGTTTGTGTGTTCTTTTCTTTTTTTCAGTTGTTTGGCCTAATCACACACACCGACACAAGTTTCCAGCCACACGTCACCAAGCCAAGTGTACAGTTCACGCTTCTTTTTTTCCGGCGTAAGTATAGTCCTATCATAAACACAAAAAATATTTTGCGCCCTAACATAGCCAGCAAATGGAAATAAATCGATCTTTTGATTAATATTTACAGAAAATGCGTCAATTGAAGGGTAAAGTCAAAGAGACTCGCAAGCAGAAAAAAGAACGTAAATTGGACAATTTGTCAATACAGAGCAAAATCAACACCGTTGTAATACCAGCTTTGGGCATTTTATTTCTTTGTTTGGTATTGTTTGTCTACCTTAAAACACGTCCGGCAATCATAGCTTAGGTGCTTGCTGTGTATATGGTGTGGCCTTTGTGGCCAGTGTTGGACAATGCGGCAGTTAACAGCTGACTACAGACCTGCCAAATTGTGCGGCAAATTTGAATATATTTTTTTTTGTCTTAGATTAAATGCAAATTAAGTAATGCGAACACACACAACGCGTCACACAACGACGACTACAAAAAACAACAAAATAAACGTGTTTTATTTTTGGACTTTCACATTTTGCTTTTAGCTCCTCTTTTTTTTTAAATTCAATCAGTTTTTCTTTCGGCCTGTTACGTAGTAGTAGAAACTATCTACATAAAATTTACAAAAAAAAAATAATAAATAAATTTTTATTATAATCTTTCTGGGTGTAATTAGTGTAAATTTGTGTATTATTCTTTTTGGATTAGATAATATTTTGCAAAGAGAAATTTTTGTGGTGGCTATCAGCTGTTTGCATATTGACCTTCCAGTAGCTCTCTCTTTGTTGGTCTCTCTCTCTCTCTGTGTGTGTGCCTCTCTGTCGCTGACGTAGGCTCTTCTTCTTTCCTAATAAGAAATAAAATAAAAATATACCACACTGGCGGGCGCGAACAGAGCAGAAGGAAGTGGTTTCGGTGGTTTCAGCTACATTACAATGTTAAAATTTTTGGTAAGTGTTTTTCTAAACGTTATTTTTTTTTTTTTTGTGTTTATCAAATGTGACACAAAAATGCAAACGTTTGTATGTGTGTGCCTACGCATACACACACACAGACACACACGCACACACACAGTGACACAATCAAAAGTTGGGGAAAGCAGCTGCTTTTGTATCTATTTGCAGGTATGAATTCATATTCATGTTCTGTTTTGTTGTCATTATTCTTGTGGGTTTCTTGTTATTATTGTTAGATAAACGGCGCCTCTAAAAGAGTTTATCCCTAGCCAAGCCCATAGCCTTGACAAAGAAGTCGCATGTTCTATGGCCAGTTTAGAGTCAAGTTCAAGTCCTTTTCAAACAACTTACCCAGTTTGGATGATTAAAACTCATTATATAAGCTTATCTAAAGAAATCGGCTCAAAATATTACATGGCAAAAAAAAGGTGTTCCACTGCAATATCTCTTATCATTTTGAAATGGCAAATGATCGGACATAGCCCTCTAACTTGGCTTAGTTTCTCTAAAAACAATTTTACCAAAATCTACCAAAGAAACTTCATGAAAATGAAGTTATTTGGGGAGTAATGCTCCAAGTCAAGCAGCTGCTCAGTAATGTCACTCTATTGAGCACCTTTTGACCTTTGTACCTATGCTTAAATAGAAGCTTATAGACACTGGCGGATACTCGGAGGTTAACTTTAAACTTATTGAAGACCTAAAAAGGTCTTACAGATTCAGCGAGTTTTAAGTTTGGGAGCTAATCTTTTCCCCATATACATATGTACACAGAGATCCAATTAGTATATAGATGCCTTGCCACATATTGTCATATAAACAACACAGAGCGAATTCTCTATTGATATATACTTTTAAGATTTACTAAATTTAAAATGAAAGTTGTTGGTTTGGGTTTACAATTGATGAAACATCATCGAGGTTTGGGAACTTGTGGAGGAGGAGGAGGAGGTGGTGGCGCGGGCGGTAGCGGCAGCCCCGGTTGCTTGCAACCCCATATACAAGAGATACCATTATGCCCGAAAAAGCCATTCTGGACAACAAAGCGGACTCTGTGCTTCTCGTTGGTCAGCAGCACACAAATTTTAGGTTTATGCATAGTAACTAATCCCTCTCTTTCTCTCTCTCATTATTTGTCCTTTGCAGTTGACTTTCGGTGCCGGCATTTACACGGGCATCTACATATCACAGAACTATGAGGTAAGCCAAAATAGTAAAACTAAATAAAACAAATAACAATAATAATAATAATAATGAAATTCTCTATTCTAGGTGCCGCGTGTTGATGATCCGCAAAAGTTGGTCGAGCGTCTAAATCAGAAGCTGCGCGAACTGGTTGATGATAACAAGAAAAAGTAATTTGACGCCTCCAAGATACGATAACCAAAGTGTAGTAGATACAAATCTAGCAATATACAAAAAAAAAAAAAAGCATCCTTAAGTTCTCATCACAAAGTCTGATTGAAAAACTAAAAAAAAACAATAATAAACTGTTCACAAGCTTGATCGTTGATTCATCAAAGAACTATCCAAGCAATGGATCTCTAGGTTCGCCCTCAACGTTCATACACACATATATTTATATATATATATATATATTACTCTCATCTGATTACATGAAAAATTTCAGTTATTGTTTTTTTAGAAAATAAATTTAGATGCTTTTTTGAGTCTCATTTCAATTTCAAGTAGCATAATTTAAGAAGAGAAACAAACAAAATCGAAAACCTTTACTATATCTTTCTTGATCTGTGGATTTTCAGATCGCCAGCGGAGCAGTTGGTGAGCGACATCAAAAAGGAGGCCAAGAAGATATTGGATGATTGACTACATGCTTAATTAATTAGCTTACACACACACACAACAACGACTCCTCATAGACGATGTTTTCTTTTGTTTTGTTTTTCTCATAAACGTGCAATAAAGCAAAGTTTAATTTATGTTTAACATTATTTCCTATATAAATGATATACCGCCTCCATAATATTCTAGGCGTGTCTGCGGTTGTACGAATGCCAGCCAATCGGAGGCGTGAGTGGGTAACAGGCCCATACTATGACATTTGTAGAGGGCCAGAGCAACATTGGCCAAATTGCCGAGTATATAGATAACACGCTGGCCCGTTCCTTGAGCTCCTTCGGCCATTTTCGAGGTGACTTGGGTGGTGAATACGGCCTTAATGGGGCGTATAAGCATCATGCCCACCATCATTATGGGAAATATGGATATGGAATTGCCCGACATGTACATAATAAATAGATTCATTGGTATCTGCAAATAAGAGCAAATTAAATGAATGGGCTACTGGCAGTTGTCTGCGGTGTCTTTAGAGCTTACATTCTTTAGTGGTCCCAGGGCCAGATCCCAGGATTTCTTAATAACAAGACGCTGATCACGCACCACCTCATTTTGGTTCACCAGGGCAGTGGGATTGTACCCAGGGGGCGACAATTGCGAAAGTTCGGCATTTTTGCTGCAAATTTTTTGTACGATAATAACATAAAACCAATACGATTGGATTAATGGCATACGCAGCAGCTTACCTTCCGTTGAAGTCAAGTGACCATTTGGATTTTTTGGCATTCTGTTTTGATGACATTTTTAAGTTTTAATTAAATTAACTAAATTTTTCTTTTCCTTTCATACAATCAACTAGATTTAGTGTTGAATAATTTTTAATAGCGGCAATTGGGTTGCCAGTGTTGGTAAATGTTGCGAATATAATGGAACCTTGTCATCGCACTGCAGCGACCTCTATAGCAATGTGGCGCCAGCCGCAGTAATGAAAATTTATCTAAGAAAATTACAAAATATCAAACAATTGTACGAATCGGTGGTAAAATATATATCTTTATATAGCTTATATACCATATAGCGACACGGTATTAAGTCAGAGCTGAACCAGCTCCTTGTCTAGTATTAAGCATTTACTGATAATAAGCGCTTCAAAGATAACAAAATATCTTTACACATATAGTAGACCGATCTATAGCCAGGCCATTTGCATGCAATTTATAAATAATACAAAATTATGAAAACCAACATTAACAGTCCAAATAATTTTTTCAAAAAAGAATGCTTACCCCCTATCTAAACCTACTCTCTTACAATGTTACTTTAATTATGTGTGAAGTAGAGTTTCGGAATTGCGTCTGGGTATGGGTGTAGGTAAGAAATATTGATTATTTTAATTAATATATATCTATATATATATTAATATACAATTCCTTAGCATATGGTGGACGTCCCCTCCAAAATTCCAGGAACCAGAAAAAATGTTTATTCTGTATATGTATGTATAAATATATCAATTATTCCGATTCAACATATTTTTTGTATGTGTATTTTATATGCTTGAAACTAAAACGGGAAAAAATATATAGCGCAAAATCGGTTTCGAAAACAACAATCACTATAATGAGAGTTCTTCTCTCTCTCTCTCTCTTTCTATTGGCGGGACGAGGGGAGTATTTGAGAAACTTCACCATTGGGACTAAGTATTTTTGATGTTTTCTCTCTCGTTTTGTTTTTTATGTTTTATTAAATTTTTATTTAGAATTACGTTTTGTTTTTTTTTGTTTGTTTTTTTTTTGTTTTTTGTTTTTTAAATAGTACGTTCCGTTTTAATATAGGTTTTTTAATATATATACGTGTTTGTGTTTATCGAGACACAAAATGAAAATATTGTTTGGAAAAATTAAAATGTTTTTTTTTAGAAGTTGTATTTTTTTCTTGTTGTTTGTTGTTGATGTTGATTTAAAGAGCAATTACAATTACATTTCTGTTTTGTTTGTTGTTTTTTTGCATTATTATTACTTTTATATTTATATAAAATTAAAAAGAAATATATATTCTGATGAGGGCTAGGGCAAAAACTTAACTTAAGACAATTTTTTTATACCATATATACTTTGTTTTTGCGTTTCTGCTGTTTTTTTTTTTATCTTTCTTTCTTTACTTATTTTTTTTTCTTCTGTTGTTGTTGTTGTTGGGTGTTGTGTTTGCTTCCATTTTTTGATGCTGTTATTTTGTTTTTGAAATTTAGCTTTCTGTTTGACCGTTTACTCGTCGTGTGTTTTGTGTTTGTTTGTTTGTTTGTTTTACTGTTATCCAATATAGCCGTGTGTGTGTGTATATAAATTAAAATTAAAACATAGCTTTCGTTTTTGTTTTTTTTTTCTTCTTTTTTATATATATATATATAGATGCGCTGTTTGGTTGAAATGTAATTCAAAAATTTCGGACTTTTTCTTCTAATTAGGTTTTGTTTTTGTATTTTTGTTTTTGGAAATGCACAGAAGCCCTTAAAAATTAAGCGAAGATCTCTCTGCTCTTGTTGTTGTTGCCAGTATTTTCTTCTCACCACACTCCCTTCTTCTCTCTCTTCCACTCGCCCTGTCTGTCGTCTGTCTGTCTGTCTCCCACACTTGCTTTCTTTCTCTGCCTGTCTGCTGTCTCTTTCTAGTTACTGCTCCTCCTCTAGGGTTGCCATTGTTTCTGTTGGTAGTAGACACGCCCGTTGTATGCGCTGCTTGCTTATTTTTGGCTTTGATTAAAATCAAAGTTTTAGTGGTTTTTGAATTATTCAGTTTTTTTTTCTGGGGGGGTGATAGTGTTGTGTGGGGGTGTGTGTGTTATGTGTGTGTGTGTTGTTGTTTTGTTTTTTTTTTGTTGGTTGGTTATTGCTTAGTTGCTTGGATTTCTTAGCGATTAGCATTCTTTAGCTGATTGGACAACCAGTCCAGACCCTCATAAAGACCATCGCCGCTTGTTGCACACGTCGCCTGAATGTACCAATTGCGGTTTCTGAGTGAGTGCAAGCCCAACTTATCGGTAATTTCAGCCGCATTCATCGCATTTGGCAGATCCTGAAAAACAACAACAATAGGTTAAAAAAAAATTGTTAAAAAACTATGCCAAGAAAAAAGGCAGGCGGCGTAAAGCACGTAACACTAAAGAGAGAGAGAGACTCGTTATCAATTCGCTTAGTAACACGTGCTTTTATCTTTCGTCGCATGAGTCATCGACAAACCCTCTCTGGCTTCTGGCCTGCCTACTTATTTTTCAGGTCGTTGCATTCCATTCCACTTTATGTTTGTGTATGGCCATAAATTTACCTTGACTAATTAACAAGTCTCTCAAGCGATTACTTCTTAATCTTCCAAGTTTTTCACTTTCTTATACTATCATTCTTTTTTGCATCATACTCTTTAACTACTAACCAACTTCAAATTAGTATTCAAACACCTTACTCTGAATCATCCATCCATCTCACTCACCACTACTCACAATTTCAAGTGATTCATTCACATTCTCGAGTTCAATACACTAAATCCGCGATTAGTCTTACCGAATCAATTGGAACTTTTTTATGTCACCCAAAATTAAACAACACGTACACCATTTTTATGACGCTTTTCATAACAAAATATATAAAAAGTTGTATTAAAAACTGTTTGGTAAGAACTAAAACTTGTTTGGCTAAATGATCTCATCATCTACATAGTTCTTCTCTTAATAGATCTGATCAACAATAATCGTCGATACTTCCGTCTTGTATCAAAATCTACAGTATATATAATATGTGTATACAGCATTAATTCATAGCTTTGGAAACAAATTTTGTTAGTATTTTTGAACGATTATTATTTAACTAGCAAAGAACGAATAGGATTCTTTCTAATAAAATTACATAAGGTTCACTGCCTCACAAAACTAAATATTCTTTCTTTCTTTTACTACTACTTTTCTATTCAATTTCCCGTCGAATATGACTTGGCAATCACTTTCAGAGCCTCTTACCTACCTATAAAATATACCCTTGATCGCTTGTAGATCATTTTATTATGCTGGCTCTTGTTTTACACATCTCTTTTTAAGATGCCATCGATGCCTGTCAATGGGCACTTGAATTAATCATAAAATCCTTATCAAAATCTTTTTATATAACTTTTCTTTCGAGTGGCAAACCTTACTAAAGCCTTAACTAAACAGTTTTCCTACAAGTTTCATTTATGTTTATGTTTCTTACCTGTTTGTTGGCAAAGATTAGTAAGACAGCATCTCTAAGCTCATCCTCGGCCAGCATGCGCATTAATTCCTCTCTCGCCTCACCGATACGCTCTCTATCATTGCTATCAACGACGAAGATAAGACCCTAAAACAGGAGAGAAACAAAAAGAACAGGCGGCACACAAATTAAGTTTAAAATTTCTTTGAAAAGAGAGTTTTCGAGTAGATGGGAAATGGTTGATGGATCAGTCCCGTCTTGAAACAAATAAACTTTGAATAATCACAGATATCATAACAAGTTGTTAACATCATGTTTTTTGATTGTTGATTGTTGTTGTGTTGATTGCGAATCGAAGGGGTGAACGTACTTGCGTGTTTTGGAAATAATGCCTCCACAAAGGACGAATTTTGTCTTGACCGCCCACATCCCACACTGTAAAGCTAATATTCTTGTATTCTACAGTCTCCACATTGAAACCTAGAGAAAAGAAAAGAGATGAATAAGGAATAAATAGAGGAAATCTAGAGCGCGAGGGAGAGAGAGAGAGAGAGAGAAACTTGATCGATCTCGACTTACCAATGGTAGGTATCGTTGTAACAATTTCGCCTAATTTGAGTTTGTACAGAATTGTGGTTTTACCAGCGGCATCCAAACCGACCATCAATATTCTCATTTCCTTTTTACCAAAGAGGCCTTTAAACAAATTTGCAAATACATTTCCCATGGCTGCGTTTAAGGAGGCGGCGGAACGAACGACGAAGTGAGAATGTTTTCGTTTGTTTGTTGTGCACAACTAAATAGTTCAAGTTGCTAATAATTCCCTCTCTCTCTTGGTTAGGTTTTTTTGTTGTTGTGTGTGCGGCTCGCAACTAGTTTAGGAGGAGTATCTAGAAAATACAAAAAAAAAAAAAAAAGAAAAGAGACAAGAAAATTTTAATACAATTATTCAGTCAATCGGCTACGTCTTATTGACATATGGCACAACAGCAGAGAAACAGCTGTTTTGTTGTGCCCCAGGAATCGGCAGGAATTCCAAACACAAACACAGAGACAAACAAACTCTATGACAATTGTGGCAAATGTTAACTGATGGGATGAGCAGCGCGTTTTTGTTGACTGAGATTTCCCCCAACTGAAACTCTGACGTGTTTATACTGAGCTGGCCTAAGCTAAGCTGAGCTAGCTGACTAACGCGACTTGCAAAATTATGAAATGGACAACAAGTTGAAAGGAAAAACCAAATAAAATACTCTCTCTTTTTAGGTCTTCACATTCATTTGGCAAGCTTTTTAGTTGGGCTACTACTGATAAGATATTGATTTTTTTTTCGCTGACGACGACGATGACAACGACGACTCCGCCCGCCTGCCTCTCATTCAAAAAACATGTAAACCACATAAAAGCGCGTAAATTATTTATGAAAGAATCCAAAAATTTACATCAACTAAATGGACAAGAGTTCTTGCTTAGGGATGAGCCAGCAGGCAGCAAAGGCAAGGCAGTGCGGATCTTAGCCGGGATCAGGAGGAGGAATAGGAGGAGCAACAGAGCGCGTTTCTAGTGGAAATTCAATTAAAAATTAGTCAATTAAAGGAGGAGAAGAAGCCGCCGCCGCCGCTTCACTTGCGTTTTCGCTCGCTCTCTCTCTCTCTGGAAGAGCCCCTCCCACCATTAACCTACGCTCCACTACTCCTCCTTCTCCTGGTAGAACTCTCATCTCTGTCATGGCGTTGCCAACGAATCAAAATGCGCAGCAAAACAGAAGAAAAAAAAATTAAAACGAAACACGCGTTTTTTGTAGTTTCATATTGAATATTAATTAGTCGCGTTTGCTTTAAGTTAAGTGCAAGCAAAAATTTAATCAAACTTATGGGAAGAGATGAAAACTACACGTAGCAACTTTTTTTTCTTTTCTGCTTGTTCCCCCTTCGCCTAGACTTTGAATTCACTCACTCACTCACTGACACACACACACACACACAGAGCCACAGACATGATTTGAATGTGTGCGTAAATGTTAAAATGATGAATAATCAAAAAAAAAATAAGGAAATATACATAAGAAACATATTTAATATGTTTAATTACTTTTTTCTTTGTCTAGTTTTGATGTCGTTTAAATGGAAAAACTCTTAAAAAAAATTTCTACGTAGAACTAAAGTGTGAGTGTGTGTGTGTGTGTGCGCAAGAGAGTACCAAGAAATGATGACGGCGACGTATGGCGTTTTTCTTCTTTCTTCTCGTCGACTTCTCCCCCCGAATGCGGCTTTCTCTTGTTTTGTCTTGTATGTGAATGAATTTTATTTATTATTTAACACTTTGATGTTTAAAATATTTGCCACTTCACACTTTTATCTTTACCGTTTTGTATGCGTTTTCTATGTTGGATTCTTAGTTAATTTTTTCCTTTTTTAACTTTCTTTCCGCTGATCAACAAAACACACCACACACGAAATCCAGTGGTAGTGTGACCATTAATGCTTTTGAACTTTGGTCATACTTATTTCGATAATTTATAGATACATGATGTGTGTGTGTGTGTGTGTGTGACAATCGTTGTGACAGATAAGCGGCTACTCAATGATTCAAGCTGAAACATCGAAAAATATACTCTTATCTTGTACAACTCATAAGCCTTATAGCCTATTTTGGCAATATTTGAATGCTAAAATTATTTCAATTAAAACACACGCACACACACACACATACAGCAGACACACTCTGCAATCGCTTTCATCCCTAATTCTCCACGGCCAAAGTCACGCAACCTACACACACACACACACTCACAAAAAACATAGTCTCTTTGCATTCACCATTGCTAAAATATATTTTTTTTTCCTTAATACCACAAAATGGCAAAAGAAACCACTTAGAACTACGAGAGTAGAGCATATACGCACCAACTAATTCCGAATGCACACAACTTTAAATAGAAATTTAAAAAAAAAAATATCTGCCTGGAAACGTCGGAAATTCACAGAGCGAATTAAAACTGGCCGTGCTTGACGTTGAAAAACTGCAAACTCACCAAATTACCGACACAGACAAAAACTCACCGCTGCCACGTCGAGAGAGAGAGAGAACGAGGCCGGTATGTTGGGTTTCATGATTTTTTTTTCTTCTTGTTAGAGATGGTCTCTAAATGTTGACTAGACAATTGTATTGTCGTTCCAATCGGAATTTTTCTAAGACCATATTTATCGATATTGATATCGGCAACATATGTATTTTAAATTGCGTTTAACGCATTTTTTTTAGTTCTTAATAAAAAAAATTTAAGTAGATTAATAGAGCCTTGATGAACTAACAGTTAAACAAAAATTCTATATTGTTTATTAAGCGGCAGACCAAATGTTTTATCCAAAAACTCCTTTTCTGCTAAAACCGCAGTTGGAAAAAGAAATTCTTAAAGTAAACGTGAGTATGGAAAACCGTTAGAAATTAGATGCTAGGCCAACTCTGGCAACAAATTTAAAATTGAAAAATTTCCAATTTTCATTTTACAGATAGCCGCCCTGCCCGAACTTTTGGAATGGCTATGTAAAGCGCCTAGTTTAACAACATATCGAGTAAACACACTAACTATTGAGCCAAAGATTTATCAAGCAAAACTTGAGCAGAAACTTTTAGAGCATTATGGCCAGCAGGCGCCAAGAGTGTTCCGCATACCAGAAATGCCCGAAATGGTGTGCATAAGTTCCCTTTCAGATCAAAGATCAGGAAAAGAATGCCAACCCTCTCCCACACGTCGTGAGATCATTGTCGATACTAGTTGCGGCTCTGCCTTGTTACGCGGTTCCCATATCTATGCTCCCGGTGTTTTGGCCATGGAATCTGGAACCCAGCTTCATGAGTGTGTCGATGTCTATGCTGATGTCGAAGGCAATTGCAAACGGGGCACAGCGACACGTTATGAGAGCTCGGAAAAGATTTTTATTGGTGTCGGTAAAGTCCAAATGCAGCGTTATCAATTGTACAACAATGAAAAGGAATCACCCAAGGGCATTGCAATTGAAATGCAATCCTCTGTGAGTGGCGTGCCCTCTTTGGGTGATCTGAGCGATGCCTATGCCTTACTGCAGAACCTTCCATCCATGGTATGCGTGCGTGTGCTCAATCCTCAACCAGGTGATCGTGTGTTGGACATGTGTGCGGCGCCAGGCAACAAAACCTCCCACATGGCCGAATTGATGCAGGATCAAGGAATTCTGGTGGCTCTGGACAACTCAAAGAGTCGTCTTACTGCCATGCAGTCTCGTCTAAGTCATTATAAATGTATAAAATGCCACATATTCGATGCCACCAAAGCCTGGGCGGAGTATCAAGTCGACCCTAATTGTCCGCCCTTTGCTTCTCACAGTTTTGATCGCATTCTCTTGGATGCTCCTTGCAGTGGCATCGGTAATCGTCCCCAGCTGGCCTGTGGCAACCAGCTCAAGACACCCAAAGATCTTCAATCCTATCCGAATATACAGCGTCGTCTCATGGGACAAGCTGTTCACTTGCTACGACCTGGTGGCACTTTAGTCTACAGCACTTGCACTGTCACCGAAGCCGAATGTGAGGAAATTGTCGAATGGGCCTTAAGGAAGTTTCCACAATTGCAGTTGCTCGATGCAACGCCCAGACTGGGACACTCCGGTTTGCCTCTTCCAAAATTTGAGCCTGAGCAGGCCAAATTAGTGCAGCGTTTTGGTCCTGGCCAAGATATGGATACTGTGGGATTTTTCATAGCCAAATTTGGCAAACATCAAAATGTAACATCATTTTAATAGGATATTTTATCCAGAAAATAAAAGTTCTTTGACTGTTTACATAATGTGGAAAGAAATCTTATAGGAAAGATTATCGCTTTATTTTGCTCTAGTTCGCAAAGGAAAAATTCTCTCCCTTTCTCTCCCTTTTTTCGCTCTCTCTCTCTCTCTCACTCAATCTTGCGCCCTTTCTGTTGGTTTTTCTTCAATGCAAACCTATAAAAAGTCGAGACACAAGCGAATCCCTACAAGTCCCAGGGCGGCTGATTTTTATGGGTCAGCACATTTCCAAAAATCGAAACAAAATTTGAACAATTCTTTTACTTTTGCGTTATATACTGCTAGAAAATAACCTCCAAGTCCAAATAAGAACAATAAGCGACAGATCGAACAAAGAATAATCGAAAACATAAAAAGAATAGAATTTTGGCAGACAAAAATAAACAAAGTTTTTGCAATTTGCATAACTTTCTTTTTGTTTTGTGTAATTGTTAAATATTTTAGTGTTTTCAATTTGACAAACACACACACACAGTTGTTAACCAGGGCGGTAAATTTCCGGTAAATTCAGCCCTGGGCATAACCTATTTGTTGTCTAGAAGAAGAAGAAAAGAAACCAACAGCGCACTTTGACCCATTAAAGTTTGCGCTTAAGACGTGTCTAAGGCACTTGAAAGTATGAATTGGGACCAAAAATTTCAGCTAATTTAAGTTAATTGAAATACAAACATTGCAAATATGTTTCCACTATGTATGTATGTTTATGTATTTTCGCTGTATTTTCATTTGTTTTTTTTTTTTTTGTTTGTTTATGGGTTTCATTAAAAAATAAAATTGTTTCGCATTTAATTGTTATGTCAGAGAGTTGTTTTATGTTTAAAAATACTTAAACATTGTTCAAATACACAAGTAATGATAAATATTATCGGTATTTTTTGGGAGGGGCGGGCGGTTGGTAATGATGGAAAGGAGCAAAGGACGAGGAGGGCTAGAAGAGTGGTTTATGATGAATTGGTTATAATGATATTTCCATGATTTCCAATTTAAATTCAAATTGATTTCGTTTTTGTTTTTTTTTTGTTTTTGTTGTTGTTTTGCGCTTTTTTGTTTTGTTTTAATTGTTCCTACTCGAGAAATGCAAAAAAGCAAATTGCATCTTACTAAGAGAATTACACAACGCATTTTTAAGAGTTACGTAAATTAATTATTATAAATTAATACATTTTGTAGTACAAATTACAAGTGTATTATGTGTATTATGCGTAGGTAAATAATGTATTATATTATATGTATATATATATATATATGTATATGCAAAGTGGAAGCCGCTGTACCAAGTTGCTCTGATGCTGGATCAAGCGACTCCGTCGACCATTAAAAAATAGACTTAGAACGAAAGTGGAGTTACGGTTGCTTCTCTCTACTATATTCTCTCTCTTCCCTTCTCTACATTCATTTGCGCTTTCTTTCTTTTTTTTTTTGTTGTTTTTTTTTTTCGTTTAACCGATGTTTTGTTGTTGTTGCTTTTGTCAGTGCACACTTCTCTCTCTAGTCATGGCAAAGAAAGAGAAGGCACTACTCTACACTGATGTTGCTAACAACGAGGATAATAATGTTTTATCGATATCGATAGGAAACATCGATAAGTCGACTAAGATTAGATCTAGGATGTATCTAGGAGGGTTTTGGGTAGGGGATAATGTTGGTGTGACGGGATTCTAATTTCAAATTGATTTACGTCGGGATATTTAGCGTCTTAAATTGATCTTCATGCATTTCAGTCATCATAAAGGTGCCATCCTGTAGCAATAAGACGACGCGTCGTGTGCCACCTGCAAAAACCAAATCGAAAAAAATTGTTAGAAGCTTCTCTCTAGGCGAGCCATCACTCCTCTCTCTCTCTCTCTCTTTTTCGATGGACACTTACCAGGCGAGGGCAAATCCGCTTGAACAACTTCGGCTGGTATTTGGGCTTCGGTGCCATCGCTATCGGAGGTTGTTATATGTATCTGAGCTGTCGCTGGTGTACCTCCACTCACTCCACCGCCGCCACTACCGGCGATTTCCGTCTGCTGTTGCTGCTGCTGCAGCAAGGCAGCCTGATGTTGAGCCAACTCCTCTTCGGTCATGGATACTAGAATCTGTTCACCATCAGCTGACTGAGCCTCGGCCGCGTTGCCAGCTCCACCAGCACCTTGTACCGCCTCAGCCACAGCATGGTCCAGCGATATGACATCCTGTTCATCACCCTCGGCGGCGGCCACATAGGCAAACTGTTGCTCACCATCTGGACCCTGGGTCACGAGAATAGTCTGACCTTCGGCATTTTTGCCAGCCACTTGATAGACTGTGCCATCTTCGCCACGCACCAGCAGAGCTGAGCCATCTTCATTGGTTAAAACTTGCTGATCATTGCCCAGGAGAGCCTGCGCCGCTGCCTCCAGCTGTTCGCGTTGCTGTTCCTGTTGCTGCTCTTGTTCCATTTTCAGTTGTGATTCCTCTTGACCAATGAGTTTCCCAGTTATGGGACACAGTTGGGCCTGATGTTGTTGCATATCCTCATCCTCATCTTCTGCCTTCGCTACTTGGAGCTGATGGTGAAGGCTGGCAGCGGCTGCTTGTGTCGGTTTATTGACGGCGGCGGCGGCAGGGCGGGCTAAGGTGGGCAGTTTTGGAGCCAACAGACCTCCTCCTCCTCCTCTCAGAGGTTGTTGTTGTTGTTGGACCAACTTTTGCTGTACAGTTTGTTGGCGCTGTTGTTGTTGTTGACGCACTTGTTGTTGCTGTTGTTGCTGCTGCTGCTGAGTGCGTTGAGTGAGCAAATCTTCGCGACTAACCACTTTGCGGGTAACTTTCAAATCACCCGATTTCGAGAGTTGCAAGATTTTCTGTTCCGGAGTTACCACTCGAGTACCACCACTACCAAGAGTTCGCTGCTGTTGCTGAAGTGTTCCACCAACTGCTCCGCCGGCTCCAGCTCGTGCTATTATCTTGGGTGGCGGCTTGCCTCTAGCTGCAGCCAACTGTGTTTGTTGCTGCTGTTGCCGGAGTGGCTGCTGTTGCGTTTGTTGAGGACGACGCTGTATGGCGGTAGCTGCTGCCTGGCCAGGTACACGCATTACCTGTTGACGTAGACCGACAGTGATGGGTGAATTGGAACCAGATCCTCCTGACCCGGAACCTGAGACACCACCAACAGCTCGCGAAACGGCAAAACGTTTGCTGGCAGCTCCACCAGCAACTGGGCTTATCTTGGCTGGTGCTACCTCTGCCTGTTGTGGCTTCTGTTGCTGCTGCTGCTGCTGCTGAAGGGGCTGCTGTTGATGTTGTTCTCCTGCTATGCGAAAGACACCTCGCGTATTGCTGGCTATTTCCGAGCGGGACAAAACACGTACAGGACCTTCCACTCGATCTTTCTTCTAAACAAAATGTGAGAATACAAAATTTAATACGAGTCGTCACAAACATATAGAAAAGGCAAGGTAAAAGTATATGATCGTTATATATATCATCCCATCAATCCCTTTGACCCTTGCATCCTTACTTACCACTTGAATAGTATTGGGCATTTCGGGCTTGCGAAACATTCCCGAACTGGTACTATCTTCTGTATAGATAATCTCTCCCATTTTATGATCAATATTTGCTGCTCCTCCTCCTCCACCGGCTGCACCTGATCCTCCTCCACTAACTCCGCCTGCAAAGGCAGACGAATTGCCATTAATTTTGGCAATCTGTGGCGATTTCTCCAACGGTTTTTCTCCCCTCGGCTTGTTTAGCTGTACGGAGCTACCGCCATTTTTTAAACGCTTCACCGTATGAGATGGTATTAAGTCTTCTTCCAGATCTCCTAGCTCTATGCCACTGCCATCTAGAATGGAACTGGCGCTATGATTGAGTTTTCGTTTGCCACCAGCAGTTCCCGCGCCCGCTCCCGGAGATGGGGATGTGGTTATATCTTCATCATCCTCATTGGCCGAAGATGGTGACGGGGATGTGGAACCCTCCTCATTGGCCCCACCCTCGTTTACCCATTGCTTGAATGCATCCATGGCCTTGGTTTTCGAGGTGCGTGATGGACGTGAGGGGGGTGAAACAGCTCCGGGACTGTTGCTTGTATTCAACAATGGCGCTGTTGTCGAGGTGGCCTCCGATATTTTGGTGGTTTGGGGCTGCAGTCTCTTTAAGGCATCCAAACCCTTCTCTCTGGTTAGTTTCTGTCGTGCCAATTGCTTCTCAAACATGTTTAGAAAATAGGGAACACGATCCAAATTGGCCACTTCCTCCCAAGTGTTCTCATGATGTGATCGATCCACCCATTTGACCAAATACTCATGAGTCTTGCGACGAGGATTATAACGCTTGGCCACAATCTTCTCCACGGCCTCCTCAGAGCATTGTTCTGTCTTGGTGTCTACGCGTGTGGCAATGCGATTGTTATTGTTGGCCTTCGGTGTCGATGATGTGATTGTGGGTAATGCTGGCAATGTTCCTCCGCCTTGCTTATTGCCTTTCCCGGTTGGCCATTCATTCTCTGTGTCCTTCAATTGATTGGCTAATGTAGGCAATTTGCCGGCAGATGATCCTGCAATGAGATGAAAATTAATACATTGTGTATCATTCACATGGTTAATTTTAAATTCACACAGATCAGGTAAATACTCTCTTTTGTTACTTCTCACAAGTTCTATTAACTTGAAGATAAAAATAAATATTTTCCTTATTCTTCAACTACCCAAATGGAAAAATTTCTCCTTCTTAATATGCAATAAAGACTCCATATAATTAGTTTTTATAAACTTTGAAAGGCTTTTGGATACCATTTAGGTATAGAAAGCAATTTTTCTGCATTTTATTTCCGTAGAGCCACAAATGCCTTAGGAATATCGAAACTTTTTAAATTAAAGAACATTTTACGACTTTTTTTCTGTCATTACAAGACGAGCTCCCCCTCTAACACATTCTACAGGAGAGCTAGACACCAGTCTGGCCTATAGACCGCTGGAGGACATCAGCATCAAGTTACTCTGAACAACATTTTCAACTTTTTAAGCCACATTGGGTAGATATAAGAAGAGTGGAGAACCGGTCAAACTAGTGGACCAAAAAGAGCCCAGCTTTTATTGTGATGTCTCCACTGACATCTATCTATGTATCTATCTATTGACGCTGAAGTGCTGATAGAATCTAAGTTCATACTTTTTCTGTCAAGGAGTACGTGCTTGCAGAGGCGTAGAGAGGGGAAGGCATCTTAAAAAAGAGGTGCTTAGATCTGCTACAATTGTAGAATATGCCATAGAGATATCTTAGATGTAGATCCTAAATTCTGTTTATATCACACATATCCTCTCAAGAAATAGTTATCTAAAGTGGCTTAGAGACGGTAAAAGAAATCGTGGAACTCTCAAATGGGTCCAACGTCGATATATAAGCTATTCTCTATGCGAAACTGCACCATAGGCTACATATTCCATAGGATTTTAAGGTATATATCTGGTAAAGGATATACTTACGTCTAGCAGCTGCATTATTACTGCTGCCGCTGGAGTTATTGTTATTGGTAGAAGTATTGTTGCTATTGCTGCTGGGATTGACAACAGTTTTGGTAATGCGAACCGGCATATCCTGCAGCTGTCCATGTCCGATTTTGCCAAACGATTGTATTGTCTTGCCAGCCACAATCCATGGCTCTCGCACACTATCCTCTAGCTTAACCCAATGCTGATAGAGAGCCCATGAATTGGAATTGGCTGTTTCCTTACGCTGATGCAATTGTGTGGCCTTCCACAGGGTAAATGCCCAAATTGTTGGTTTTGTATCGAGAGATTCTTTTAAATTAGCATTCTCCTTTTCGCACGCATCCTCTTTATGAGCTTGGAATTCTTCAACGAAATTGTAGGCACGCAGGCAACGTCCACAGACGAGAACATCCATGTTGGCCAATTCCTCTTGAGCGACTAAACGGAAGGATAAGGAAGGGAGAAGAGAAAAGGAGGGATTTTAGACAAGCGGCGACATGAGCAAATTCTCTCTCTCACACACTTTTTACACTCACCTCGAATAATATTTGCGTGTTTACCAATTTCCGTAGGTGCAATCTCTTGTGCCAACATTATACACAACACCGTCGACGCTTAAGCTTTTTATTTTGAATGCATTTGTAAAAATTTTTGTTTAATATTATGTTATATTATGTTCTTGTTGTTGTTGTTTTTATTTGTTTTGGTTTTTTTATATTACTACAAAAACAATAATACAAAAAAAAAAATAAAAAAAAGAAACTGCTTGAGCAAAACGGAGCGAAAAAAGTACAGTACAGAAAAAATTTAACTATATGGCAACCCTGGCCGCTATACAGCGCAGTGTGGTAGGTTTATCTAAACTTGGTATTTTGTAATGGGCAACCAACAACCAGCCAGCAGGCAGGCAGGCCGGAATGAGTAGCACAAAGCAAAATAGCTAAAATACACCAAAAATAAATAGAAGGCAAAACATACCAAACCGGCGCGAAAAAAAAACCATTTGACCATTACACAGAAAATTTATAAAATGTTTTAAATATTTATTCATAGAGCTGCTTGAAATACAAAATTATTCTTATAGCCGCTGCTGAGCCACGTTCCAAAAAAAAAAAAATGATTTCTTATCGCTGAGAAACACAAAAAAAAATTGTCGAAAGATATGTTAATTAAAATGCAAACGCACACTGCAACTGATTATTAGTAAAAATTGATAATTTTATTAGCATTTATTCAATTCAATTGTTTCATAGCCTTATAGTGTTGCCAGTTATCGGACATTATTATTCCTATATAATTGTAGCCGTTAAAAAGAAATCGTTTGTATATCTGCGGCACTTTATTCGTCGTCGTTCGCTCTCAAGCGGTGTTGACCGATTTAAGATATTTTTTTCTGTTAACCTGCTTTATAACTACTACAACACACACCTTCATGTACAAAAGAAGTCCAGCTTTTAATGGCAAACGATAGATTTTGCAAATATTCTATTTTAACAATTTGAAAATGTTTTCACTTTTTTTACACTTTCCTTGCGCACTCTGTGTGCTGTTGCACGCGCCAACTCTGAATGCCAAAAACAAAATGTTTTACGAAAAACCAGACCAGTGATGCTTTGGGAGCGGCTACAACGACTTTTGTATGCGGCACCCAACTATTGATCAAGGCGAAATCATATATGAAAACTTACTTAATATCCTTCGAAAATTTGGTGAATATCAATATATTTATTTTAACAATAATAGATCACATCTGATATGTTGGAGGTTCGTTCATAACTGAAATTTTTGTGAGTAAATTTTCCAATAAAGTGCTTAAGTGCCCATATGTACAGCGTAGGGTGATTTTCCGTTCGTCCGCGGAGCGCAGCACTTTGTTAGCCAATCACAGACTGTGGTGTATTTGCGCTAGCGCTGTGGCAACGCTGGCTGGTTTAAAGTAAAATAAAATCCAAAATGTCGTAACGAAGTTTAAATGCCCTTGTAAACTTATAAGAATATATGGAAGGTACAAAAACGATTGATAGCTTCAGGAAACTTAACATCACAGATATATATATATGTCCTTTATTTACAATATATATAACCAAAATGTAAAATGTTCAAAAAGAACACATCACAGATAGTTGAATTTAAGTTGTATAAAGAATATTTGCACTAGAAACTTTTCTGCAACATATTCGTTATTGTTGCTACCTTCCTTAACTGTTATACCAACCGACCTGCCTGGAAAGAAAATCAAAAGTCCTCCTTCTAGGATAAATCAAATATAACTTGCAAATAAAATTCAATTTAAAGTTATAGTTTGGCTAACAGTTTTTCCCTTGTTTTAGTTGCGACAAAGGTCCCAATTGGTGTTGAAAATGTTCGACAAAAATTATAAAAAGAAAACTCTGAAAGTGGTGTCGTTATAACTAATTGCTGAAAATAATAAAAAATTTACAGGCATACAAGCTTAAGTAAAGACTTTAAGGTATATTAAATGTTTCAGTTTCAAAGTATTTGTTGTAAGCTACATAACAAATTTAACACATACATAGTTATCGATAATGCCGGTGTACTAATACTGGGAGCTGGTGTACTAATATTGGGAGCAAATACTGGGAGTGTTGATTCCAATTTATTGATTTAAGCGTAAATTCTCAATTGTAGACTACTAGTATTAATTTGCTTATGTTGGCTAAAACTCTGCAATCTTTAAACTATTATAATTTTCTTATATAGACAGAGAAAACAAAAAACAAAACAGTTTCGATAAATTGACTTTGGAAAATTTCCATCGATAAATATCGATAGCTTTCTTAAGTCATTGATATTTTACCTCCGCGTTGTCATATTCACCACCATTCCTATTTTTCTTTGGCCGGCACAGCGAATGGAAGCAAGTTGGAAAATGGCGGAAAAAATTTAATCCGAAGCCATCGTGAATAAAATGTGTGAAATATTAAAATAATTGAGCAAAAGGTAAGCAAGACTACTCTAAGCTATTATTAATTTATATTATTGTGTAATTTTGACGTATTGTATGCACGACGTATCTCCAGAAAAGCAGAAATGTCTGCGCTTTGGTCGCATTTTTAGCGTGCTAAATAAATAAAAACAAATGTTCTATTGCTGCTTACTAGCATCGTTAGGCGACACGACTATCCATACTGTGGCCATGGTTTTCAAAGCAGTACAAAATTTCAATAAAACTTACCATAATATGTAGTAGAAAATTTTGCGGTGACTGTACATAACCTCAATGTTTAATATTTTTTGTAACTGTCATTTTAGAGTCCCCATCGTTGTGTTTCATCATGTATTTGTATAATCTAACACTGCAGAAGGGTACGGGTGTGACCCATGCCATACATGGCAACTTTTCTGGGGGCAAACAGCAGGAGGTTTTGCTGTCACGTGGCAAATCGTTGGAGCTCCTTAGACCCGATCCCAATACAGGCAAAGTTCATACACTGATGTCCACAGAGATCTTTGGTTGCATACGAGCTCTGATGTCTTTTCGTTTAACTGGCGGCACAAAAGGTGAGCCAACTTATTTAATAAATTATAATTGCACGACGCACAAATCCCTATTGAGGCAACAGTTTTAATGGTAGTTGGCCCCAGTAAGACCTTTAATAAACATGTCTAAGTGCGATAATAAAAGAAGGACTTGTCGTCGCATTTGCCATTTATCCTTAATATATGATATGGTGAATTGAAACTTCGAGTCACAATAGAAATTTGTTTAAAATGAAAGAGACGAAACTAATGTTGGGTTTTCCTCTCCTTTTTTTTTTTGTTGTAGATTACATTGTGGTTGGTTCCGATTCTGGTCGCATTGTTATTTTGGAGTATATTCCCGCCAAAAATGCTTTGGAGAAAGTTCATCAGGAAACATTTGGCAAGACGGGTTGTCGTCGCATTGTGCCAGGTCAATATTTTGCCATTGATCCGAAAGGTCGTGCAGTTATGATTGGCGCTGTGGAGAAACAAAAATTGGCTTACATTATGAATCGTGATACCCAGGCACGTTTGACCATTTCATCGCCCTTGGAGGCACACAAATCGAATACTTTGACCTATCATATGGTGGGTGTGGATGTGGGCTTCGATAATCCCATGTTTGCTTGCCTGGAGATTGATTATGAAGAGGCCGATTTGGATCCATCAGGTAAGAAGAAGATTTCATTAACTGGTCTTTTGCGCTTTAATTCACAGAGTTTGTGGATCATCACCATAGTCTACTGTCTGTACTTAGCGCTAGATTAATTGTTTGACCACTGAACCATTGGTGTTGCTGTAATTGCCAAGCAACACTTCACTGATTTGTGGCCCACACTCCCAATCCTCTCCCCCTCACAATTTGCTTCCAATGACAATCATCTCACCCTGACAATTATTTCCCAACTATTTTCTCTCCTTCTGATCATCCTCTTTCATTCAATCCTCTAATAATGTTTCTCTTTTGCTTTCCAGGTGATGCCGCTCAGCACACACAACAAACGCTGACATTTTACGAGTTAGACTTGGGCCTAAATCATGTGGTACGCAAATATTCTGAACCCTTGGAGGAACACGCCAATTTCTTGGTCTCTGTTCCTGGTGGAAATGACGGTCCATCCGGTGTCCTCATTTGTTCTGAGAATTATCTAACATATAAGAATCTTGGCGATCAGCATGATATTCGTTGTCCCATACCCCGTCGTCGCAATGATTTAGATGATCCGGAGCGCGGCATGATTTTTATATGCTCGGCCACACATCGTACAAAGAGCATGTATTTCTTTTTACTCCAAACTGAGCAAGGTGACATTTTTAAAATCACTCTGGAAACAGACGATGATGTTGTATCGGAAATCAAACTAAAATATTTTGATACTGTGCCCCCGGCAACGGCCATGTGTGTGCTTAAGACGGGTTTTCTCTTTGTAGCCAGTGAATTTGGCAACCAGTAAGTTAAAAAATTACCCTCCACTCTTCCTCACACAGACTTGCTAACTCTTGTGGTCTACATTTTAGTTATCTCTATCAGATTGCCCATTTGGGTGATGATGACGATGAACCTGAATTCAGTTCGGCCATGCCCTTGGAGGAGGGCGAAACATTCTTTTTTGCACCGCGTGCCCTCAAAAATCTTGTGTTGGTCGATGAGTTGCCATCATTTGCTCCGATTGTAACCTCTCAGGTGGCCGATTTGGCCAATGAGGATACCCCACAATTGTATGTGCTATGTGGACGCGGACCGCGTTCCACTTTGCGTGTCCTAAGACATGGCCTGGAAGTATCTGAAATGGCTGTATCTGAATTGCCTGGCAATCCGAATGCTGTGTGGACTGTAAAGAAACGTATTGACGGTGAGTAGGAGGAGGTGGGCACAAGAAAGGGGAGAAGCATTTCTCGTCTCTAAGTTTAGTTTGTAAGTCACAAAACTAAAAAATGTGTGAGAAAAAAGAAATTTCCTTTTAATAACTCTAATAACTGGTGCATTGATGATTGATGATGAGAGATGCAGTCGTGTCTGGGTTATAGTAAACTGATTATTGCAAGGCCTTTTCATCATTAAGTTGGAAAATTTACAAATAGCCAATTTCGAAAAGAAAGAAACTTATCTTTCCAGATTTTTCAAGCATTTACAAGTTTTCCTTTAAGAAATCCACACAATATTATTATAATTGGTAAAAAACATGATCACAAATAGGGCATATATAATACCCATTTTTATTATACCCTTGCAAGGGGTATCCAAAGTTTGGTCAGTGACTGTCTGGCTGTTCCAAGAGAAACTAGTCCTTCAGTTTTCGAGATATGTTAGCCCAGGTCTCGTATTTTAGCTGCTTATGGTTGCAGGCAAAACATATGTCGAAATCTCCCCGATCGGATCACTAAAATATGTTTTTTTAGAGCTTGCACTGCTTTTTAAATGCTGTTTACCTTTCACTTGCATATAAAAATGTTGGGGTGATCACTATATAAGACGATTTACTACACCCAGACACGACTGTACTATAGATTTCAATTTAAGAACAGAACAAAAAAAAAAATGTCCACAATACCAAACCACAAGTTATCAACCACCAGTTCTCTCTTATTTCAGGCGCTTAAACTAAAACACAGACGACCAAAACTCTGTTTGTTGTGTGTGAGATAGAAAGAGACAAAAGAGAAGAGAATTCTCATCTCTTCTTCGTCTCTCTCTCGATAAATGTAAAATCAAATGAATTTGTCACTCTTGTGAAGCGATTTAGTAGGAGGTAAGGCAACATTTACGAAACTTGGGAACAGATACTACCATAAAACGATCTGAAAAAATCAAAAAAATATATATTACTACACTCTAAAGAGAGATATACTCTTCACCTATCTCTGTCTCTCTCTCTCTCTCTTAAATTTTGGAGACATTGAACATGATGCGATTCTTATCAACCGTGTTTCAGCTGAATTTTACATTGATTACAGCCTGATAAACTGATTATTCAATGATCTCCACTCCCCTCCGCCCCCAGCCGACCCCCCGCATTGATGAGTTGTGTAGAAGCAAGAATTGTGTAAAAATGGATTTTCTGTTTTGTTCTTCCCAATTTACTTTTAGATGAATTCGATGCTTATATTATCGTATCCTTTGTGAATGCCACTCTCGTTTTGAGTATTGGCGAGACTGTGGAGGAAGTTACAGACAGTGGCTTCTTGGGTACAACGCCCACTCTATGCTGTGCCGCTTTGGGTGATGATGCCTTAGTTCAAGTCTATCCGGATGGCATACGTCATATACGTTCCGATAAGCGTGTTAACGAATGGAAAGCTCCAGGCAAGAAATCCATAACAAAATGTGCAGTCAATCAGCGTCAGGTGGTCATTACGTTGTCGGGACGAGAGCTGGTTTATTTTGAAATGGATCCGGTAAGCATACCACAAACTTCCTGCTACTTTTCTTCCACCCTCCTACACACTTTTGCTCTGATGACAAAAACACGAAAAGAACAATCATGTTGAGACACTATGTGTCCTGCAGTGCTGAGCAGCATCCTTAATACCCAAATAGTTATTTGTTTTAAAATATAAGAAAATACTAAGACTCTTTTTGTCTCTTCTCGATAGACTGGCGAACTGAACGAGTATACGGAACGCTCTGAAATGCCAGCAGAGATTATGTGCATGGCTCTGGGCACTGTGCCCGATGGAGAGCAACGGTCATGGTTTTTATCGGTGGGTTTGGCGGATAATACAGTGCGTATACTCTCGCTGGATCCGAATAATTGTCTGTCTCCGTGCTCCATGCAAGCATTGCCCTCGCCTGCAGAATCCCTTTGCTTGGTCGAAATGGGACATACCGAAAGCACAACGAATGCGGCCGGAGGAGCGGATGAGGATGCTCCTGCCCAGCAACGTGGCGGCGGTGGCAGCAATAAGGGAACTATCTACTTGAACATTGGTCTAAGCAATGGTGTGCTGCTTAGAACAGTTTTGGATCCAGTTTCGGGTGATTTAGCCGATACACGAACCCGTTATCTGGGATCACGACCCGTCAAGCTCTTTCGCATCAAGATGCAGGGCTCTGAGGCAGTTCTGGCCATGTCTAGTCGCACTTGGTTATCGTATTATCATCAGAATCGTTTCCATCTTACGCCCTTATCATACGAGACACTCGAGTATGCCTCGGGCTTCTCCAGCGAGCAGTGCAGTGAGGGAATTGTGGCGATTTCAACCAATACTTTACGAATTTTGGCTTTGGAGAAACTTGGAGCTGTGTTCAATCAAGTTGCCTTTCCCTTGCAATACACGCCACGTACATTTGCCATACATCCGGATACGGGGCGCATGCTTATCGCTGAAACGGATCACAATGCCTATACAGAGGATACGAAAAATGCACGCAAGGAACAAATGGCCGAGGAGATGCGTAGTGCAGCGGGTGATGAAGAACGCGAGCTAGCCAGAGAAATGGCGAATGCCTTCATAAGCGAAGCCTTGCCCGAGGATGTCTTTTCGGCTCCGAAAGCCGGTTTGGGCCTGTGGGCATCGCAGATACGGTGTCTAGATGCCATGCATGGTCAGACCATGTTCTCGGTGCCCCTCACACAAAATGAGGCCATTATGTCTATGGCTTTGCTTAAGTTTTCGATTGCTGCCGATGGACGTTATTATTTGGCTGTTGGCATTGCCAAAGATTTGCAACTAAATCCGAGAATCTCGCAGGGAGGCTGCATTGACATCTATAAAATTGATCCCACCTGCTCCAGTTTGGAATTTATGCATCGCACTGAGATTGAAGAGATTCCTGGGGCTTTGTGTGGATTTCAGGGTCGCCTCTTAGCCGGATGTGGACGTATGCTACGCATCTATGATCTGGGCAAGAAGAAAATGCTGCGCAAATGCGAAAACAAACACATTCCCTATCAGATTGTCAATATCCAGGCCATGGGTCATCGCGTCTATGTCTCGGATGTCCAGGAATCGGTATTCTTTATACGCTATCGTCGAGCCGAGAATCAACTGATCATCTTTGCCGATGACACGCATCCACGTTGGGTCACGGCTACCACATTGCTAGACTACGATACAATTGCCATTGCAGATAAATTTGGTAATTTGAGTATACAGAGACTACCACATTCGGTCACTGATGATGTGGATGAGGATCCCACTGGCACAAAATCATTGTGGGATCGAGGCCTTCTATCGGGTGCCTCCCAGAAATCGGAGAATATTTGCTCCTTTCATGTGGGCGAGATTATAATGTCCTTGCAAAAGGCCACTCTCATTCCTGGCGGCTCTGAGGCTCTCATCTATGCCACATTAAGCGGCACCGTTGGAGCCTTTGTTCCCTTCACCAGTCGCGAGGACTATGACTTTTTCCAGCATCTCGAGATGCATATGCGTAACGAGAATCCTCCCCTCTGTGGTCGTGATCATCTTAGCTATCGCAGCTCCTACTATCCAGTCAAAAATGTTCTCGATGGTGATCTATGTGAGCAGTATTTATCCATTGATGCGGTAAAACAAAAGAGCATAGCAGGCGATATGTTCCGTACGCCCAATCAGATCTGCAAGAAATTGGAGGACATACGAACACGTTACGCCTTCTAAAGGTGAGTTGAGGGGAGATTTTGTGTTAGTTAGATAGGTAGATTATGATGATATAGCAATTACCTTGGGACACCTATGAACGATTGTGATTAGTGTATATTTTGTTTTTAACTGACGTATAAAATCTATAAGAGAGCTAATTTGGTTTATTTGGCGATTTTTAATTAAGAATTTCTCAATTACAGATTCTTTCGCCTCAATATGGAGAGGGAGAAGAAGTCGTGGAACCTATCATCAAATTGGTTTTTTATGGGTAAGGATAAGATAATTTGTAAGAGGAGGGGTTAGGTGAAATTTACTATGATGATTGATCTATTTTACCTTGGGACACCTATGAAAAGTTTTTGATTAGTGTAAAATTCGATAACTGAGCAAAATTGAAATTGAAATGAAGTCTCTAAATTGTGTTTGACAGTGTTTTTAATAATTTTTCTGTGCTCGCTCTCTTGCAGCTTTTTTGGAACGGCGTTGCAGCAGCTGCCAAAGAAAAGGCGGTGACAGAAGCAGCAGATCTCTTGATTTGGGAAACACAATTCTTAGTATTTAAGGTAAGAAATAATATCACAAAAAAAAAAAGAACCTCAACCATGCAAACCTTTATCCATACTTACACAACAAACAATCAACCATACATCCAACCATACATCCATCTATACTTACATATATACATACATAATACCCCCCGTCCCCCTTCTCTCCTCTCCTCGCCTCGCCTCGCCTTTGAAACAACATTTACTATGATGTTTTTTACATATGTTAGACTAATGAAATAATTTGATTGTAAATTACGTACTGAGTTTTTGTGAGTCTTCAAAAGAGACTTGCCTTTTTGTTGTTTCGGTTTCATTTTCATTTTCATTTTGCTTATCGTTTTGTGAGACAAGCTCCTAAAAAATATTGATGGAACAATTTCGCTCTTTCTTCTCTCCTTCTCTTGTAGATCCTTCATAATGCAACCACTAAAACGACTGCCTATTTATATTAGTTTAAGAGAGTAGTGTGTGTATGTATGTATCTGTGTGTGTGTGTGATATGACACACTTATACAAAAATACACAACATAATTTTATTCATATTTAATCTAAGTGATTTTCCAATAAACTTACAAGCACTTAATGCAAATCGAAAGTTTTCTATTCTCTATTTCAACTATTAAGAAACTTGTATTATAATCTGATATACCTAAGTAGATAAATATAGATTTATAAATTCTGATGAATTCTGGCATTATCTCAAAAAACGAGATTGCGCAGGTTTTCAAACCACTTTTGATGCTGATTGACAATTTCAGATACATATTTTTCAGATTCTATTCCAACTAATTTTTACTTTGGTAAGATTTTTACACTTGAGATCCTAAAGTTTAAGATTTTAGAATAAATTTATTATAATAAGCTTTACTATTATTAAAACTAAGCCCAGTTAAATCAGAAAGAAAGATAGGTAGGTGGTTGTGTTTGGTGTCTAGTCTATAGTGTGTTTAGTATAAGAATTCGATTAAGTAAGAAGACGCAGCAAAAAATTATTGAAATGTGATCTCTCTATATGGGAAGTTCCCCTCTTCCTGGATTGATGCTTAGAAGTTTTAACCCAAGCCGATGCCCTTTTTGTTTCCCTTTGGCCCATTGTGTCCCCTTCAGTGGTAAGAAAAGAATTTGGATTGCTGTCTAAAAATGTGATCTTTGTTTATCTTTTATCTGTTACTCTCATATATCGGGTAAGAAAAGAATTTCCATTTCGATTCAATGAAGTATATGGTTGGTATTAACAAGAGTTCACTTGGCCCATTGTGTCTTGGTAAGAAAGAAATTTGAATTAATGGTTAGAAGATTCATTTTCCCTTGAAGGATATTGGTAAGAAACAAATTTCCACTGATGTTTAGAAGATTCGATTCTGTGTCTCTCGTGCATGTTGGTAAGAAAAGAATTTGGATTAAAGCCCTTCTAGTATATTGGTAAGAAAAGACGGATTAATGATTAGAAGTCCTGTCATCTTTAAACAAAATTCTTTTAATTGCTTTTTATACTATACTGGGTAAGAAACAAATTTTGAAATTTCAAGCATTTCACATACATATAAATATGGTTCGTATAATATAGTTTCTAGAATCTATGTAGATTGTGAATTAATATTAAAATATCTTTTAACTCATTGGCTTTTTTCTTCTCATATTGTTAACAAAAGAATTATTCTGTTTGCTAAGGTTTTTTCCTTTGAATATGATTTGTTTCTCTCATACTTTGGTAAGAAAAACTAATTCTGATTGATGTAAGTTAAGCTGTCCTTTAAGTTCCTTAAGTCATCAAATGGTTTGGAAAAATTTCCAAACAATTTTACCTTAACGCGATTCCTTTGAAGACTTTCCATTCCTTGTTTCTCTCATATATATCGGTAAGAATATGGTTGAAATGTCCTTTAGATCCTTTATATCATCAAGCCCCAAATGAAACTCAAAAATATGGAATGGTATGGTATGGATTTTGACTTAAATATTATAAAAGAAATGTATCCTTAAATGATATTTAAGCAAATGAAGTATGGTCAGTGGCGGCTTTTTTGGGGGGTGGGGGTAAAAGGTAATAAAAAGGCGTTTTGGTGGGATGCATTCGCCACCTTTACCCACCCCCCCGTTGATCTGCCACTGAGTATATGGGTATGGTATGGATTTATAATATATTAAATTATGTATTTTTAACAATAAATTTTAAACATTTTCAGCAAAGTTATATAGAAAATGAAGTGCTAAAGGGTAATAATTTTCCATGGTAAGGCGGCACTTAGTGGGCGGCAGAAGGGCATTTAGAAGAGAAATGGGGGGGGGGGGGATACCTGCCCGTTCCGCCTTTGGTGGTCTTCCTGTCACCTAATTTGATTTTATCACAAAAAGGAGGGGGAATAATTTTCATCACTAAATATTAAAAATTGTTGGGCTATAAGCAGCAGGTGGAAAGAGGGGAGGGGTCCAAAAACATGTTATACTTCCTGTTGCTGTTGTTATATTTGCTTATCTTCTTCTGGTTATTATAACATATTATTCCTATTAGCATGTGCAAATCATTATCTTGGCCTTGTTTGCTTATAATTTTTTCTTCTCCTCATGGTGCCTCTTGATCGTTGCTTTCCCGTTATGGCCAAGAGAGGATGAGAAACCGTTCCGTCGATCGGTCGATTGGTCGGTTGAAAATGTTCTGCTAAACGTCTCGGTTTTCTCTATTTTCTTTCTTTTTTTTTTATTCTGGAATGTATGGCAGAAATTGTTGTAATTTGTTATGTTTGGAGCAGCAGCCACACACACAGTAGTTATGCAAATTGTCGCTCAGATGATCCTCCTCTCGGTGGTCGCTCCAAATCCTACTACTACTACTACTACTACTACCACTGCCCCATTACACCTAGAATCGTCGTCGTCGTCGTCGTCATCGCTGTTGTCGTCCAAGTCTTGTTCTCATTCTGGTCGTATGGCCATTTGGTTAAACGATTTATTAACTTCATTTCTAGATCATTAGATCGCATAACACGGACATTCATCACTTGCTTTGGCTGGCTGGTTGGCTGCCTGCCCGATCTCTCCTTTTTATACGCTTTTTTTTGTTGTTGTTGTTGTTTCTTTTCGTTTTTCTTGAGAGGAGCGCTCACGCAATCTCTATTCACGCCACACGCTTTGGCGAAACAGGGCTGGATTGTAAGGGTAAACAATATGATGGTCTAGGAGGGGCTGGCCAATTTCAAGTCATCTAGGAGTCAATCCTTGAGCTGGTCGACGGGTTTAACAACAGAAAAGAAAGATTGAATTCTCGAAGAAATTAACAGAAAAGAAAATGTAGAAAAGCAAAGCAATTTCTTTGCACCTTTCCCATGGGGGGCTGTGGGCCCAATTCAATATCCTAAACTATTCCGTTCCTGTACTCGATGCAGCTGCGACGAAAGCAAAAAGATGCTGCCCCACGATAAGAATAATCAACGCTTGGCGCAAACACTTGGCACTTGTGTTGGGGAGACGAAGTCGAAGTCGAAGAGAGAGAAACCCTAACACGCCCATTCCGATTGGAATGCGTTCAGCAAAAGATGCCCAGTTGTAGATAAGGCCACGATCCATTCAGCCAGCCAGCCAGCCAGCCACTCATCCACTAGCCACCATTGCATCCAACTATATTTTGGGGCTATGTTGCATTTTGGGGCGTGTATTGCCTGTGCGCGCCTTTGACCAACAATGATCACAATCTCTGATCGTCCAAAGATCGCGCTGCTGTATCGCTATATCTCTATATCTCACTCTGTCTCTCTCTCTCTTTCTCTCGGTTGGTTGAGTCTCAGCCAAGATGCTTATCACATGGCGTCGCTCAAATGCCTTTTGCGTGATAAAGAATTTCGCATGAATCCGCAAGGAGATCTCCTCATCCTCCTGCTTCTGCTCCACGATGGGTGCAACTTTTCAGCTGTCGTTCCAGCGGTCAATGGTGGTTGGTTTGGTTGGTTGGTTTGCGTGTAAGAATTTTCTGCGAATTTTTGCTGAGATTTTAATCAGATGTGTCGACTGGAGGAGCAAGCGACTCCGGCAGGCCCAGGTCCAGCTCTCCACCGACACTTTCGCCTGCGAATTAAATGCTCATTTTCCCCATTTTCCTTCCATCTTACCGTTGCCAAAGCTCTTTTTCCCAGTCACGTCTCTTCACAGTTAGCAACTTTATTAAAACTAACGGCATGGCAAATAATTAAAACGCAGCGCAGCAGCAGCAAAAATAAAAAACAAAAAAAAAAGAAAAGAAAAAGAAGAAGAATTGCAAATTGCTCACCATGTAATAAATAGAATCATCAGACTGGCCAACTGCTGGCCACAGAATGGGGCAGAGCCACATCATGATCATCATCATCAGCAGTAGCCCCAGCCCCATCTTCACGATCTCTTCAGTCCCATCCTACTTGCAGAGCGGCGGCATCAGCATTATTTTAATTCACTTAGCGTCGTTTGACGACGTTGGTTTTGGCCAACTTGTAAAGCTTTAAGCCGGCTGCTGCCAGTCAGGGGTAGGGGAGTGGAGCAGTTCGCCAAACCAATTATAAAGCCTAGACTTTCGATGTGCACACACGTGTTAAGAGAGAGAGAGAGAGACAGAGAGACAGAGAGAACGGTAAAGAGAGTGTAATCAGAGAACTCTCTACACACTTAGGGCATAGACGAATTGATTGTAAGGGCATAGTTGAGGGATTCAAGAAGACTACACAAAGAAGAACTTCAGAAGATAATCTTAGAATCTAGTCTAATTCTGTTTCTTTTTAAAACACACAAATCTTTGAACCTTTATCCAAAGATGAAGATCATTTTAATTATTAGACTTTGAGCTAGTTCTTAAACTTCTAAAATTTGTTTTAGAATACACAAATTTTGAAATATATCTCAAAGGGTTAAGCAAAAACTTGTACTTGATTTATTAAAAATTTAATTTAAAGAATTTAATATATTCCTTCATACATCGGTTTAATGAAATGAACGAGAGGGGATAATGTGTTTATTTTTTGCTAGAGTCCAAAAAAGATTTAAATTTTATGATCTCAAAGAGAAGTTTTGAAACATTTTACCAACAATTAAGATCATTTTGGATACACTCAAACATTTCTTTACTCTTTATTCTCCTCGAAAAAAAAGAGTATTTTGGATATTTTCTTAAAACTTAATCTAGTTAATTTGTTCAGATAAGTGATTTTGATTTGAATTTGTAGGGCCTTCAAGTGGTCAGTAAGAAGAGGAGAGTAGTTTGTGTTGGTTTTGCTGGCTCTAACTGGATATTAATGCGAGAGTCCCAATCGTAAACGCAATCCCAATTTGTTGCAACATGCTTATAAATTGCTGACAGACAGGCAGACAGACAAACAGACAGACAGACAGACGGACAGAGAGAAATAAAAAAGAAGATGAAGATGAAAGAGGCGTAGCAAAAGGAGAGGTGAGAGAGGAGTAAAAGAAGTAAGCGCAACAGAAGAGTGACACTCACATGCGGCAAGTCCAAGTCCACAACTGTTGATTGCTGTCAGCAGCAATCTTGCCTCTCGTATGTATATGTTGTCGTTGTTGCTGTTGCTGCGGCCTGACCCCATTCAATGTCATTAACTCGGCCCCAAGGTCTGTTTGTTTTGGCTGTGGCCCCAAAGAGTTGGCAATTTTCGCATAATTGGCTGAAAATTATGAAATGTGACGAGGGCTGCTCGTTCGTTCGTTCGTTCGTCGTCTTTAACTTTAACTTCAACTTGACTACTGAACTCATTTGAACTCAACAACATCTCTCAGGTTCGGTTCGGGTGGTGGTGGGAGAATTGGAATCGCCACAGAAGACAGACAACTGTTGGCAACAAAAGCTTTGCCCCAAGGCGAACTGATGTCTTCATGTGGCTGACCAAACTCCAAACTGTAAACGTTTCCAGTCACTTAGTCAACAATCTGTTGCATCTAATTGTCTTTGCAACAAATTACTCAATTCCATGCTGATGAGAGATCGAGACCAAGACCAAGATCGAGAGGATCGAGATCGAGATCGAGCGGGACCAACCTACCTACCGACCGAACGAACGGCTGGTCAACAGGTTTGACATAATTTTCACTTTAGTTTGTTTTTAAAAGCACAAATTTGCACGCAGCTGAGGTAAAATTGAGACAGAAAAGGAAACGGAGACGGATGATGATGATGATGATGATAATAATGATAATGATGCTGATGCTGATGATGATAATGACGATGACGATGACGATGCGTTGAGTAACTCAATCGTAATCGCAATCGCAAAAACCAAATCGGCAATCACAATCTCCGTTCTCAGTCTCAGTCTCCGCCAGTCTTCGTTCTGAATTGAACATGCACTTTAGTGGGCGTGGCACACTTCCGTAAGCAATTTGCTGCGGTTCTTTGCCTGATGTAGACGGCTGTGGGGTATAATGGAACATTTTAATGGTGAAACCGATGTTTAAAATTCAAGCTATAAAAATCCAAGTGTCGTGGTGGGCCACCACCGTGGTCAAAAAATGTCAAGAAACAGACAATGCTAAAGCCCACTGCTGTGATTTTAGGTCCCAGTTCATTATTATTTTTATTTTCATCATTTTCCATAATTCACATTATCTTTGGTCCTTAGAATCTTTAATAAAATAAATAAACGTTTCGGTTATTTAGCTGAAAAGTTAAAATCGCTTCTAAAACTGTGAAAATTGTTAATATAATGTTTCACACAATGTTTATTGTTGGGAAAACTCTTATTAATGCTGAAGAAATGAATTTCGGTTATTCAGCCGATGAGTTGGTAGCTTTGAAGGACACGCTAGATGGAAGTGGCTCATTATTCGCTTGTTAACCAATAATCTTTAGTGTTTATAAATATTTTTGATAAGCGTTAAGTCACTAATACAATTTTAGCAGTTTATTTCGGTTATTCAGTCGATAAGTTTATTTTGTTTTGAGTAATTTTCAAATGCAAACGTTTCTTATTATCATATTACCCGTAATTAACGATAGTCGTTAGTCCTTATAGATTAGCATTGTGTTGTACAAATGGTGTCCAGTTTATATCGGTTATTCGGCAGTTCATTTCGGTTATTCCCGCTTTTCTTCTGATGGTTAAATCTTTTGAGCTTCTGTACATTTTTTTCTAAATAATTGGGGAATGAGCACAAAAGAAACGTAATTAATACACAAATTGGTTGTCATTTCGGTTACATTATATTTAAATTTCTTAAATTTTGTTATTGTATGCACATTGATAGTATAAAACGTTGATCAATCGCCAACAGATCGTCAACATTATCAACACATGCGGGCGAGAGAGACAGGAACTGATTTAGAGCGAATGAGATAGAGATAGAGATGGGGGTAAAGGAAAGAAAAGGCAACTGTCGGAGACACGTCAACAATGAGCCATAAAAACGGGAGCAACATGCAACATAATTGAAAGCAATTTGTGGCTGACTGAATGACTGGCTGGATGACTGTGTGCTTGACTGACTGACTGACTGAATGACTAACTGACTGGTTAGTTGGTTGGGTGAGTGAGTGCCTGATCTTCTCGTGGTCTTACTTCTCCATCTCCTTCTCTTCTCTGTTCTGGTTGTGATGAGCAGCCGGGCAAGTGAGCGTTCAGAGCGTCAGCATAAACATTACATTGATTGCCATTGCTCCACTCATTCACTCAATCTCTCACACGTGTTGTTTGTCAATGGCTACTCCACTGAAGACTGAAGACGATGAAGGGGTTCCTCCATCGCACACACACACACACACACACACACACACACATGCACACAGTAGTCTCCTCGCCACAGATAGATCGCAAAAGACACGAACGGAAGTCGCTCAGTTCCGGCAAACAGCAGACATTGATGATGATCATCTGCACCTGAAAAAAAATACATATATATATTTTCAGCAGCATCTTTCTCTTTCTCCCTCTCTCTCTTCGCCTCCTACCCCCACCACAACATACACCGTCGTTTTGTTATGCAATTGCTGGAATTAGTCGTTGTTGCCTTTGATTTGCTACTTGAAGCATTTTGGAGTAATTGCAAACAGCTGAGTAGCATTTGGTTATACGATTGCAAGGTTATTACTATGCACTATCCTCAGTTTCTCTTCACACAGCTTCACCCCTTCCCTATCCACTGCTGTCTTCTTTGAACCAGGGTCATTTCTGTTGTCAAGCTTCGTTGGACAAGCTTCTCCTCGGTTCAGTCCAGTGGAGCAATACGTGGGCGCGCGCGAAAGAGAGAGCGTGACACAATGGCAACTTCCTACGGCACTGAAATACATATATCGGCCAGATATTCCCCTCACCCACCACCCAAACTACCCACCCATTTATCCATCCATCCATCCAGTCTCGGACCAAGTGCGTTGAGTGGTTGCTTCGTGTTATTTTTGCAAAACAATGAATGAAACGCGTTGTTGTTGCTGCTGGCTGTTGGGGTTTATCAAGTTAAAAATTGCACAGTTGGTTGGTTGACTGCCACACACGCACGCACACACAGTCACACTCACACACACTCACACAGAATATAGTCATATGCTGAAATCAGCGTTTGGAAATGGAAATTTAGATCTCAACTTACTAAGTTTATGCGATGGCATGGATTCGGTTTAGTGATCACTTTTCTTTGCCCTTCAATGACTTCAATGAATTTAGTTTACGAAAGTTATATAGATAAACCAAAGATGTCACCCAAATGGGGAAAAAAGTCCCTAAAAAAGATGACAATGATTGACAAAACACTTTTTACAATATGAAAGTTAATTTTCATCAAATTTTAGTTACTTACAAGGCAAATTATAATAAACATATTTTTGAATCTAATTAATTGCCAGTTAAGGCATATTGGAAAATAGTTTCTTGGCTTTCTACAGAGCGATTAGCTGGTGAATTTTTCTATTTTTTTTTTTTCTTTTTGGAACTCTTTGAAATTGGTCAAAATGTTAACGCTAAGTGAAAGCTTAGTTACCGTCTAATGACTTTACTTTTCTTAGTCTAAAAGTTGACCAAAATTGGTGCCCCTCTCTTGAGCTTCTTTTTACTTGAATTTTTTGAACTTTGCACTTGAAATAAAGTGAAAGAATGTTTAGATGATTTCGCAACGAATTCTAGTCCATTGGGAAAGGATTCTAGAAATTACATTTGTCATTTGGTGGGAGGCAGAGAATGCGGCTTGGAATGGGAATTCCTTCCATTGGGCTAGCTTCTCTGCGCACGTCTCCACTGCGGCTTATCCAAGATTACATTTTATCAGTGTGAATTGGTGATTCATTCATATTGTTTCTTTGTTTTTTTCTTAAGAATTATGTGACATTTTTTTACTTGAGTCTGAAGATTTTTATGCTAATGACTTGCCAATTTTCTGCAGACTGTTCTCAATTCGGAGCTTGAGAGAAATGTAAAGAGAAATGTGTTGGAAAAATTTGTTTAAAAGAACATAAAAAAAGAGATATCTATTAACGTGACTAAAAGATAAATAACTAAGCCAATGTGGGAGAAAACAGAAAAGTTTCATCTTTAATTGTTCAATTTGTTAATTTTCAATGCTCCTTTTGAGGGTACGATCTGTTGTTGAGGGTATAATATGATCTCTTTAAAGATCATGTGAGATTTATTTGTGGTCTCCGTCTAAAGTGTTTTTCAATATTTATGGCATTTGCAAAACGATTTAACTTTAAAACGAAAACAATTGGTGAATAGCGCAGCAAAAGGCAAAAAATGTAATACAATAGTTTGTTGTGTTGTTGTTGTTGTTGTTCATATTAGGAGCTAGAACAGCTGTTGTTAATGGCAAATCGCTTATACGCCTCGTTGTGCGGCCAAGCGTTGCAAATAGTTTGTGTGGGTGGGTGGGTGCGTGCGTGTGTGTGTGTGTGTGCTGTGGTAGCCACATCACCCACACACACACACACAGCTGCAATTCAAGTGCAGTGCTCATCAATAAAGTGAAATTGTTGTTTTCTTTTTAGTCGCTTTTTGTTGGATTTGGCGGCCGTTGTTTGGCGGCTGCTTTTTGGGGGCGATCAGCCTTGCTGGTGGTGGGGTTGTTGTTATTGTTATTATTGTTGTTGTTGCTGTTGTTGTTGGTGTTGATTTTACCCATGCACAGGGCATATGCTACACATATACGAGGCAGCTGAGGCAGCAGCAGCAGCAACAACCGGACGCACGTGTTCATTTTCATTTGGCGCTGAGGCACAGAGAGAGAACCCAACAACGATAAACAGCCACAACTACAGCAACAACAACAACAACAAAAACAGCAGCAGCTGTATGGCAGAATCTTTGTAGACGACGACGACGACGACGGAAGAAAGACGGCGACCAACAACAACAACAACGACGACGACGATGACGACGACTGCGGAAATTATTCATTCAACCGCTTTTTTTTTCTTCTTCTTCTTCGGCTGTTGCTGTTGTTGTTGTTGTTGTATTTTCTTCAATGTTGATGAACAACAGCAAAAATGAGGGGGAACGACAAGAAGAAGAAGAAGAAGAAAAAAAAAACAGACGAAGAAATTTGAAATTCATACAAATTGCAAGCGGCGACCGCCAGCAGCGGAACAACAACAACAACAACAACAATAGCAGCGCCCCGCCGCATTGTCAGCATTTTGCGGGGGCAGGATGGCAGCGCCAAGAGAGATAGAGAGAGAGACAGAGACAGAGCCACCGCCTGCGCCCCACTTCCGCACCGCCCCATTTCCTTTATAGCCACCCAAGCGCGGCTCCAATGCGACTGTCCATCAAAAAGTCAGCCAAGCACAAAAATCGACCAAAGAAAAAACTACTAAACAACAAACAAAACAAAATGTTCAAATAATTATTTTGCATTGCATAACAAAAAAACAAAAGGCTCTCAGAGAGCTCTTAGCTCCCAGTTAAGCTTTCTCCCAGGCAAAAGTGTTTGCTGTAGTTGTTGTTGTTGCTGCTGCGATCAATCCATCAGCCATCAGCCAACAGACAACAGCCAAGAGCTAACAGAGCGGGTCAAAGACAACCGCAGACCCCCAACTCAGAGTCAGGCCCGCAGAGACAATAAAACAAAAGACCAACAAAAGACCAAAAACCAAGAAACTCTCATACTCATTGTAAGTAAAAGTCACAGACCTTGACATACCCTGCAAACACATCATAAAGTAGAGTCTCAACTAGTTGTTGCGCTTTTGAAAATTCTCCAAAAATTTTAAACTCTGTTTCGGTTTTTAAATACAAGTTTTCTCTTTAAGTTAGATCTTTTCCCATTTTAATTGTTTTTCTTTGAGTGCTTGTTTATGTAGTTTGTGATGATTATAACTTGTCTCTTAAGTTGTTAGTTTTATGTATGTCTTTTGTCGCTTAACCTAGGATGCGATTTAGGATTATCATTAGAAAAGTATACTCCAGCCTGAGTTTTGCAGGCTTACCAGATGCAACTTCAACTCTCTCTCTCTCTTCCTTTGTTCGACCTGAAAGATTTTTATGGTTGGTTGTCTGTAATAACTAGTCGTTGGTTTAGTTAAGACCAAACTAAACTATAGTATTATGGATCTAAAAAAGTAGTTAAACACACGATTCTAAAGATTTGTCACTTCGTACAGTACAGAAAAGCTCATTTATTTTAGATTTTTCGTAAGAAAAACAAATTGAATGATCTGACAAGCTTACAAGGATTTGAGGTCTTTAAAAATAAACTAGAAATGATTCTGTTTGATCGTTATCAAATCTACAGACCAGGGCAAGGTCCTAACCTTCAAGCAGAGATTCTAAACTAAAGCTAAACTTATGTCTAAACTTACTTACTAACCAAGAGCTAACTTGAATCTGATGAAGAGTTCCCTTTTCTAGCATATATGCCCAACGTGGCTTGTTCATGGCCTCCTCTACAGAAAGAGAGAAAGAGCGGGAGAGAGAGAGAGAGGGTATCAAAACCGAAATAACAAAATCGACATCAGCAGCTCGTCTTTCACACAGGTGTGCGCAATCAATCAACATGAGATCATATTAAACCGACCAAAGACTGAAAGACCGAAAGACCGACGACCGACAAGCGACGGGTAACAATGACCACGATAATCACGCAGCTGAAGCTGAGGCTAAAGCTGCCTGCTGCTGGGGGGCTTTGCTGGAATGTTTTTCTTTTTTTTTTTTTCAGTTTTTTGTTTTGGGGTTTTTTTTTTTTTGTTTTTTGGGGCCACGCACCCGCAACGCACAAGAGCGTTGATAGACTTCAAGCGGGTAAGCGTCGGATCCAGGTGGACTGGTTGACTTTGTGTGTTGGCTCATTAAAACTAAACCCCCCCTCTCTCCCTACACGCCGATCACCATTCCCTTCCCCCAATAATTGTTGTATTGTGTTGTATAGCCACGCATCACGCACGTTCAATGACCATTTTTGGACACCTCTCGAAACACTGCGTAGATGAGCGGGGAAACAGGCGAGGAGTGGAAAGTGGAAAATGAAGAGAGCATTGCTGCGGCCCTGTTTTTGAATAGAGCCAACTGATTGCTTTAAAACATTCCACACTTAATTAGTGGGGCAAATACAAAAACCCAAACCCAAAATTGTTCATTGTGTTTGTCTCAAGGGTAAGAGAATTGTATTGAAAACTGAATGAAAGAGCTATCCAACTAATAAGTATTTCTTCTCACAACTTAAAGTAAAACTATTCTATTCAAAGAAGAAGTAATCCCTCCCACAGACAGACCTACATATCTTGGCTCTAGGCTTCCTTTTTTACCTTCCTTTTGCTTTCTTTGGAGGCTTCTTTCTTAGCTCTTGCCAAGCTTTTTTGGAGTACTCTTCAACTAAATGAATCTCACCGAATTGGTAGTGGTTATTCATTCCAATTTTTAAACCCAGAAGCAAAGATCTTTTTATACTGAAATACAAAAGTTGTTCATAGCAATTAATTAGAAATCGAATTTTTTTTATCTATTCGGTTTAACGGAGAGAATATACATTCAGTAATGGTTGTTGTTTTTATTGATATCTAATCGATCTAAGCTTATCAAGCAGAGACCGTTCAGGTAATGCAATTTCTGAAGACATTCGATTTACCCTTCATTCCGTAACGCTCTTTATACCTTTTCTTTGAACTGTGAATTTGAATCTAAAATTTAAAATTTTTTTGCATTTTGCGCTTTCCCTTCATGGAATTTCCATTGACAATGATTCTAAAGAAATTTCACTTGCATCGCAACGTTTAACAGAACTTTTCTTGAATTTCCATTCGAATTTTTCGTTTTTGTTCTCATTTGTCTGTTTAGAGAACCTTCTTTTAATTCTTTTAAATTGTTCACTTTTATTTCACTCATTTTCGTTTCATAACGATTGCTAAGAAGTTTCACTTGCAAAGCAGTGCTACTTATTGCTATGTTTAAGCTATTCCTTTTACCCTTTACAGGACTCACTTTCCCCTCTAGGGGTAAGGTTCTCAATTTTTCGATAAGTTCTTGAAGAGATGGCCTAGACAAGAAATGATTGAAACTAATCTAAAAAAGTCTTTCTTACCATTTCTTGGCCATTTCAAATTTAGTTGCCTTTTCTTGCCTTTCCTTTAGTTCTAAAAATAAAGTTTCTAAAAGCCATCTTAAAAATTGTTAACTAATACCATGAAAAGAAGTTAAGTAGATCTTTTAGCCATGTCTCAATTAATGTGCTTGGCCTCAAAAGTTATCTGGTTTCTTGGTTTCTTCAGTCGTCAATATTGTCGCAACGTTGAATAATTTTAATTGGATATTTGTAGTAGGCTCTCCACTCTGCCCTCCCCTCCCGCCTCCTCACCCTATTTCCCATTTGTTACCTTGTTTTCTTCTTCTTGGCTTAAGTAAAGCCACAAGTCAACGCTGGGTGACAAGTGCGGCTGGCTTTGGCCATATTTTCTTTAACGCTAAACGAAATTAGCATATGAATAAGTTTTTTTTTTGCAGTGCGTGTGGTTTCTGGCGGGGTGTGGCAGGGCCATGGGCAGGGGGCAGGGGACAGGGGGCAGGGGCTGAGACAGGAGAGTTGCAATTGGAATTGGAGTTGGAATCAATGAGGCGGCATGCATCAAAGGCGACCACACCGAACCGAGACAGAGACAGACCGAGAGAGAGAGAGAGAGAGAACAGTCAGCAACATGTGCACTTTAACGCACATGAAATCGAGCCGAAATTGGAGGTCACGTAGTCGTCCAAACACACACACACACACACACTCGCACACAAATACACACTGCACTACGCAACGCCTTCATTTGGTTTTTGGCGCATATAAATTACACAATGCGGCGGCGGAGGTGGCGGCGGTGGCGGCGGCGGCTGCGGCGATCACTGGATGGAAACCCAAAGCCAACAAAACAAATCGAATTGCCAGCGAACCGCAACCAATGATGACGACGACGACGACGACGACGATGACGATGGCTGACCATGGCGAGGCACAAGTGAAACCCTGTAAATGCAATGAAATGGTTTTTAACTTTAGCAATTTTTCAAAAAAACAAAACAACACAACGTCTCGTCGTCGGCATGGCAATAATATGGTTTTGATGTTTAAACAAGGTCAGAGAGCTTTCGTGGTGGACACACAGGCAGGAGGCAGAAGGCAGAAGACAGAAGGCAGGCAGGCGGTTTGCTTCTCCTTCTCCTTCTCCTGCTGCACTCCATTTTTGGATGAGCAAACAAAACTCTGAGACATAAAGCAATAAACATAATGCCCCGCTTCACGCAATTTTGCAGGCCATGATCCGCAGTTAAAGTTCGAAAGGTTTAAAGGCAATCGATTGGTAGATCTCTCCCTACCTTCCCCCACACTCTTCGCCCTCTCCAGTGGGCCTCTCTTGGATCCGCTCTGTTGGTTCGTTCTGCCTCGCATCTTTCACTTGGTCGTCCCAGGCCAGGTCGCGGGTCTTGTGGCCTTTGATTGGCTGTTGAGTTGTTATTTCTTTTTGTTTTTGTGGTGCTCACTTTGGCAATTTGGCAACTAAAAAGAAACTTGAATTTGCATGGTTTATAGGGCGCGACCTGTAGGCGACGCTGCAGAAGCCTTAGGCCAATTACAGTTTGACAATTGCAAATTACAGTTTGATGGCAACTGATTGCCGACATTTAAACAACCTTTCTATGGGAATGGGCAAACTGCCCTCCCAAAGATTTTTAAGTTATTTAGAAGAAAAGTAAATTATAAAGTTTTTGGAAGAAGTTTTTTCTTTAGATACCATTTTGTCGCAAAATTATCTCAATCAGACTAAGTCTGTTTGAAATTTTTTAATCTGATGTTGACAAGGGTTCTATTTATATAGATTAGATAAGCATCAGATGGCTAACCATTATTTCGTATGATGAAATATTTAAAAATATTCAAAGTTTTTAGGCAAAAATCTTTCTTTGAAATTTCCTTCGATTTAAAGAAGTTTGGCGATGTTTTTGAGCAGGATTTGGAGGGAGGGTACACCAAAAAAATATCGAAATTTGTATTTGCCAGCAACTTTTAGATACATTTTAAGTCCTTAAGTTCTTGTTGGGGTCTACGGACTGTATCTCCTTCTCTTCTGCGTTGGTATTTTGATTAGCTTTATCTATGGTAATGACCAAGAAAAATCACAGATATAGCTGATGGATTCCCAGAAGGACTTTATGGATGGGCATAAATTGAATTTATCTTGAAAAGTCTTGACCCAATTATCTTCTTAGAGTTAAAGGGGGGGTAAGGGGGAAATGGTTTCAATAAATTTCCTTCAACTATTGATAACATTCATTTACCATTTCGGGGTAATAAAACTCAATTGAAGAAATATTGATCAAAGGCTTTGGATGATCTGTTATGCGATTGTGTTTGTATATATCTTTGTGTATATATTCTTCGTGATTCGATTCGATTCGTTCGGGGCAGTGTATCAAAAAGTATAAGTTTTATTGACTGCGGATGCAGTTTATAAACAATATTCATTCCCGTAGTCCCCCTTTTCCCCCCACCGTATACCGGCGGAGTCCATCTGTCTGTCTGTCCGAGTCTGTCTGTCTGTCGTTCGTTCGTTCGTTGTCGTTGTCCGTGTAGCCGCAATATGGCGCGCATCTGTTACATGTTAATGCGCGCCAAGGCGAAATATCCCAGCGAACTGAGAAATGAGAAATATTGTCTGTGGGAATTATACTCCATATGTTTGTGTGTGTGTGTGTGTGCATATATGTACATATGTATCTATCTATATGGTTCTTCTCGTATCTCTCTGGCATTTGTATTTATGAAATCAAACATAAGGTATGCCATTCGATCGTCTCCTTCAGCTGCACATTTGGCACACATGACAGCCGCATGCTTCAATCCAATCTTCCTCTAACCGCCCGTTCGCCCCCCCTTCGCCCTTACTGACACAAAAGTATATCGGAAATTTTCGAAAGAATAGAACTTAAAAAAAAAAAAACGCCAAAAAGGGGGCCACCACACACATGCTTCTCCAACCTCTGGTTTGGGTTGAGGAAACTTTTGAGTTTTTATGCATTTCCAGTTAAATCGGAAGTGGAAATCACGACGACGACGATCGTCTTCTTCTGCTGCTTCTGCTGCTGGCAAAAGAGCGTGCCACGATTAACACGCTATTTCTGTCAAAAAGGGGGGCAAACAGCAGCAAACGACCGCCGAGTTGCTGATGCTGCTGATGATGATGATGGGATGAGCGTGAGCATGAGGAAGAAGTGTTTTAGGGTTGATGAGGTGGGGCAGGGTAGGCAGATTGTGTGTGTTTTTTTTTTGTTTTTTTCTTCCAGTAGTTCCCACATGTCACCATTCCGCGCCTCAGCTGTTCATAGTGGGGGCCCTCGTACGAGCTGCTAATGATGCCAACGGGTTAAATGCGTTGTGATCTATTTCGAGTTGGTTTTTCATTTCTTCTACCATTGCCCTACCTATGCCTAAGGGTACTGCCATAATCTTGCAAACCTGAAATGTGTAAGTGAGGCAAATGATCAAAACAATGTTCTTTAATGCTAAAACTGGTTGAGAATTACAACTAAATGAAGCGAAAAAGAATAGACAATGTCTTAAATGTTAGTTAGAATGTTGTCTGCTTAAGTTAGAATAGTTTAAACTATTCAAAATGTGTAACTTTCTAGTTTGCTGACATATGTAGATTTCGATTTCTAAGAGATTTATTTAGACCAAAAAATGTCTGTTTAGATTTGGTTGACTTTTTATTTAGTTTTACATAAGAATTGCTTTAACTTTTCAACAGGTAAATTTATATATATATAGATCTCTTAGCTCTTTAATTTGCCTTTTCTAAAGATCTCAGTCTTTGATTTAAAACTTTCATTTAAGTGATTTGATTAACCCCTTATGAAAGTTTTTTGTAGTTCATTTTGTTAGCGTATTTTATATTCGGATAAAAGTTGAGCATGGGCATAGCACTCATTCGATTATCATATATTTTTGTTGTTGTTGTTTTTGGTTAAATTCTTTTTGTTGTTTTTAATATTTTTCCAAGTGTTGCTCAATATTTTAGCTTTTGTTTATGGCTTCTTGATATTACCCACGTGTCATATTTTATGGCTGCCCATAGACCCATAGAACGAAATGGTCCGTTCTCTTTCTCTCTCCTCCCTAGGGGGACGAGTTTTGTTTTTTTTTTTTTTTTTTTTTTTTTGATATTTTGAGCTTTAAATTTAAACTGGCTACGAAAATATTTTGATTGCCGGTGGTGCAGTTTGAGAGGCGCCTCACCTTTTATAGTCAATGCCTTGCAAACTGTTTTCGTGTGTGTGTGTGTGTGTGCGTGTGTGCCCAATGCCTGGGGTTTGTCAATTCATTTTGCGTAGTTTTTCGCCAATTTTCTGGCAGCAGCCAAATGCATATTGACACAAAATTGACATTTAACAAACTTGCCAGCCATGTTGAGGCAACTGTTGCTGCTGCTGCTGCTGCGCCTGCAACAACAACGACAAGTGCATAAAACACGCCCAGACCCCCTGACAACATCAGCAACAACAACAACAACGACAACAGCAAGTTCGGCAACAAGTGCAACGTTGGATATGGATGCAACTAGTTGACTCTGCCACCAAACACCAAAAGTGGTCAGCACTTGGGTGCACACAAACACACGCCACCCCTCCTCTTGGCGACCTGCCTTGACCATATATGTCTCTCTCTCTCTCTCGATGATCTCTCTATGGTCATTCGACCGATATTTGAAATATTTTTTACGCGACCATTCGATCGATCGTTCGATTGTTCGATCGACCGACCGACCGACCGACCGACCGCCTTGCGTATTTGGTCAATGGGCAGTCGTAAGATTTTTTGGTTTGCCAGCTGCTGGCTAGTTCATAATTCCTGCAGCTGGTGTGATGCCTTTTACACCTTTCACAATATGACATAACCTTATAAATAGTTTAAAAATGCCAAAGACTTTTGTGTACCCAAACTTATGGTTTTATAATATATTCAGGGATCTATGTTATTTAACACCTAAGACCGTTCGTCTACAGAAGATTAAAAAAAAATGTAAGTTTTGATTACTTTGACCGCCAAAAACGCTTTTCGTGCCATAGCTTTCTCTTAAGACTCGCTAAAAGAGTTGGTAGATGAAAGAACGAAGTGTTGTAGGCTAGACTTTGCTTTAAAAACTCCTCTTAATTAGTTTGGGGGTCATTTACTTGTGTTGGGTTATGGAGAGAAAGCAAATGTTTGGCTATCGAAATATCACCTAGAGTTCTCTCTGACTTGCTGTAGTCAACTGATTCGCAAAGTTGATGTCTTTTTTAACAGTTTCAGAATCAATTTTTGCCAGGTTATTTAAACTCGAAAACTATTTTTAAAATTGAATTAATATGTTAAATTCTCTTAAGCTTAGATCTTATTTGCAGTTACGATTGAGAAATTGCCATAAATTGAGGAAATCTCGTCTTGGTACACAGAGAGCAAGAATCAATAGCAATGATTATGCAAAAATCTGTAAGACAATAGATTTCTTTCAGTGTAGCTATAGATACATCAAAAGATCGTTTTTTCTTTGTTTCCGTATTTCGTGTTGCTGCTGCTGTTGCTGTTGCTTATGGCGGGATATATAATGCAGGTGTTTGGTTTTCGTTTTGGTTTTGGCTTTGGTTTTTGTTTTTGTTTTTTTTTTTTTGCTATGGCAATTGGCTAACCAAGATTTGTCACCTCCATCTTGTGTGAAGGTTTTGGCTCCGGCTGCTGTTGGCTTCGATGGGGCACGATGTTGCCCCATTGCCCTGGCTCACTGTCTGACTGGCTGAGAGTGTGACTGCATTTTATCTTCATTTTGGGATCGAGTAAATCATAATTTTACACCTTCTTTCACGACATCGAGCAGCGGCGGCGGCTCATGTTTGTTTTGTGCCACATTTATCTGGCACCACTCATCGCAATTGTGGCCAACACCAACCCCCTCGCCCCATCGCCCCCGTTCCCACTCTATCATGATCGCTTTGCATTCTTATTCCTAAATTTCCATCACCAATCCAACATTTTCTACGGTTAAATTAAATTTCAATTATGCGGGACAACCAAAAATGCTTGGCCAATTTCCTGCTGCGGCTAATTATAAAAGGCGGAGCTAATTTTAAACCCAACGCCCCCGTCTCCGCCCCCGCTCAAAGACCCGCAACACAAGTTGTTGTCGCGTTGTTGTTTTGGAAGGTAATTGCGCTTCGATTTGTTTATGGGTCGCGCCACCAATCAAATGGACAACAAGCTAACGCGTTTCAATATACATAAAACTCTAGCCAAAATTGGTTAACCAAATGCGCGCATTCAAATCAGGCCCAGACAGAGGGAAGCAGCGGGAAGGAGGGCTCCGACAACACAAACGACAACAACGACGACAACATCGCTGACAACTCAGACATCCGGGGCCATACGTTGCATGACAATTAGAAAAAGTCCATCCTAAAAAAGGTAGAAACACCACACATGAACGATTGGGCCGATACCCAAGTTGGATCGGCTAGACATATATCTATTTATAGTTGGAATAACTTAAACATGGCTAAGAGTATTCTACCTCATGGGAACACCTTTTTAAGGGGGTTAACGGGAGTTAAGTGTTAAACATTTAAGCTAAGTTCTTCTATTTTTCAAAATATTAATCTATATATAAATGATTTTTCTTATTTACAGCAGACAACAGATTCCTAATTGGTGGAAGGGGAGAAAGACCATTAAATCCTGGTTAAAGGTAAGTTATGCACTTAAATATTTTCATTGGGGGATTAATTTTTAAGATCAAATTGCCTTATAAAAGGGAAAAGAATAAACTTGGCAAACTTTTCTATTATAAATTAGCTTGGGACCAAAAAATAACGTTCTTACAGAAGTAGAAACTTCAGTGTATGAAGAAGTACCACCAAGTTTCCATAATTGGAATAACAGAATTGAAATGGCCATGCTCACCGCATGTTCAACGCTAAAACTAGTTCGGAATTACAACTAAACAAAGCGAAATTGACCCCGAATTGGCTAGACCAAAAAAGTTTGACATTACTTTAATTGAGTGCTTTCCTCTGTAGCTCTCTAGAGTTTTAGGTAAGTCCCTCTAATTTCCTACTTACTGAAACTTTTGAGAGTTACTGAATTGAGAATTATTAAATCATTTGGCGTTAATTTAGCTCATATTGAGCAAATATTCGTGGCTTTGGCTTATTGGGAGTAATCATTTGCGGCCACTTAGCTTCTTTTGTGTGCATATTTACTCATTTTGCGTCGTGTTAGCTCACTTTGAGTAAATATTTGTTAATGTTGCATTGATTAAGCTCACTTTGAGTAAACAGTTGCTGATTTAAGGTCTTCTAGCTCACTTTAAGTAAACATTTGTTGATATTGCGTTGATTAGGCTCACTTTGCGTTAACTAATCTCACTTTGAGTGAATATTTAATTATTTTTCGTTGATTTAGCTGTTTTGGAGTAAACGTTTCTCAATTTTGTGTCAACTTAGTTCATTTTGAGTAAACATTTGCTCATTTTGCGTCAATTTAGCTCACTTTAAGTGAACATTTGTTGAATTAACGTTGATTTAGCTTACTTTAGGTAAACAGTTGCCCATTTTGCGTTGATTTAGTTCAATTTGAGTAAGCATTTTGTAATTTTACGGCAATTTGGTTCATTTTGAATAAAGATTTGCTCATTTTGCGTTGATTTAGCTCATTTTGAGCCAAGTGCCCTCTTCTGTGATCTTCAAAAGATCCAGTAAACTGAAGCCTAAGTAAAAATGTTTCCTCCTTACCTTGTCACAACAATTTTTTCCAAAAGATTTGACGACAGTTCTCGACATGCTGAAACAATTTGTTGATTTTGAGAATTCTCAATGTGTACGCTTTTCGGTTGATCTAGTCAATCAGCTTATAGAATAACCATTTGACTATAAAATGAACTATGAAAGTTGATAAAGTTGAGTTCAATTTATTCACAGAGTCTTGAGGAAAGCGAAAGGTTAACAAGTCTGATTCATTTTGATTATTATTATTTCAATTGGAATTATCTGTCATGCGATATTCGAGAGACAGAGACAATGTCTCATTGCCCCCAGAGTCGAGATTCGAGAGGCGAGAGGGCAGGCAATTAGGCAAATCCTTGATTGCGCGATAATATTTGTTTAGCCACAGAACACACAAGACACTTAAAATGTCAAAATTTCTGACAGCTACGCCCACCTACCGAAGCAGCAGCAGCAGCAGCAGCAAACACCACACCTACCCCCCTCTAAGAGACACACATACACACACACACACGAACACACGCATTAACACAAGAGCACCAAATTAAGCCATAAATTTAGACGCCGTTGGACCACCAGCCAAGTGGCAGTAGTTGTGTTAGGTATGGGCAGGGTAAGGAGAGGAACGGGGAGTAGGATGATTGGTAGAGTTATAGCGGAGGCGGCGCAGAAGGAGGCAGAGGCCGAGGCCGAGGCCAATGCAAGTTGTCTACAAGTAAAACGCCTCTGCAAGTGTCTCGTCAGGCTCTCTTCTCGTAGATCTGCAGCTGCGTTGGTGTCAAAACTCCTCGAGTATAGTGAGTGGAGATGCTACCCCTTCGCATCCCACCCATCCCCTTACCCCATTCGTAGTAGCTGCTCCTTCTAACTATGTACTTACTCCCGCTTGAGTCTCGTTTAATAATAAAAAAAAAAAAATTCAAATTTAATTAGTCTTCAAGTGAAAGAGTAATATTTGTACAATCTGGTAGATTCATTTTGCTGCAGCTGCAGCATGCAAATGTGGGCAAGAAAGTGGTGTTGTGAGTGGATCGTGGGGGGGGGAGGGGGTTCCCTGCCGCCCCCTTTAATCACTGGCACTGGCCGAAAATGCAAAACATTAAATCGTTTTATATATACAATTAGTGGAAAAAAATGCCTATAATATAATTTAATTATTACTCAGCTTAACGAACTCAAACGATGTGAGGTAATTATCTCTAAAAATGATGGCCACTAACTACTAAAATTACATGCGGGGTTTCTCTCAGTGTAGACACACACACACACACACACACATACAAACTGCATTCCAGACGAGTCAACAAGATGAGAGGCAAACCCCCAGACCATGTGGGATTATGACGCGACGGCACTTAAGACAAGACAAGGCGAGGCAGGCAGGCAGGCAGCAACTCAACTTCAATTGCAACTTTTTGTTTAGTTGCTGTTGCTGTTGCTGCAACAACTGGCAACGTCATGAATGCATATAAGAAGAGTTCTTGATTGGCTGCGACGCCTCCGTTTTGTCAGTTGTCGGTCGCGACCCCCAGTGGCAGAGGCAGAGGCATCGTCGAAGACGAAGAGAATCTTTAAGCATCGCGTGTGACATTTGCTGCCTCAACTTTCCTTCTCCAAGTGCAGTCGCACAACTCTGCACCACATTCATTAGCAGCCGTTAAATGTTCACTTAATCATTTTGTCTGTGTGTGACACATGCTGCACTCAGCTGGCTGGCTGGCTGGCTGGTTGGTTGAATGGCTTAGAATCCAATTCCAAGTGTTTGCTGCAACAGACAGACAGACAGACAGACAGACAGACAGATACAGTCGATGCTTCTGTTGTTTGCAGCGACTACAAATTGCCAGAGCTCAATTGTTGTTGTTGTTGTTGTTGCAATCTTACGTGAATTTATGTTGCAATCTGCGAGCTTGTAGTTTTTTCTGCAGCTTCTTTTACTGCTGTTGCTGCCAAATCTCATGATGACTTCAATTAATCAGCTTTAGGCTGAGATTGCCAGTTGAATAGCAGCAGCATCATCCTCCTCATGCAATTTCAGTTCAAAAGGTCATTTTAACTTGCCCAGAATGTTTTGTTGCTCCTTTTTAATGCTCACCTCAGTTGACTTTAAGCCTTTGTCACAAGAGTATCAGCTGAACGTAAGCTCTAATAGAAGGGGGTCAAAAGGGGAAAAACTTAATAAGACGTTTCAAAGGATCTTTAGTTATTAACTGGCGGCTGGCTAATTTTTAAGGCGCGAGGGGGAGGAAGAAGAAGACAACTTTAACTAATAAAAGGAGATTAAAATCCATGCCATTCCACGACTAGCGATTAGCTGGTTCCAGGCTCAATATTGTGCAGAGTATGAAATGGGATGCAAAACTTGGCAAAAACTCCAAGCTCGCACATCATGCCAAATGTCAATTAGAATAAGGACATTCGAATGAATTACATTCATTTCGACTCAGTGAATGCTAAAGAAATGTTCTTTTTTTAAATCGAGTCAACTTTTGATTTCCTCTTCTGAATTGAAGTGCATTCCAGGAAAAGGCAAGATCTGGGCTGTAAGCCGAATGGGCCAGACCGGAACAACAACATGAGGTCGAGGGTTGTCATAATAAAAGATTATGGACTAATGTCTGCTTACCTGTAGAAGTCTCTCGTGATGGTTTGACCAGGTTTTAGCAGCTCAAATGGTGCCTAGTAGAAATGAAACTTCAATGCAGTAAAAATTCAAATTATTGTGCAAAACTTAAAGGGATTGTAGATTGTAAGCAATTTTTTGTAGACAGATGTTGACACCTCACGATAGAGCAAAAAATAGTTATCGCCGTCAACCGATAGATCGAATGAAACCCATTATTTGAGCGATTTTAAATTCCTTAGAACCGATAAGTATTGATTAAGCTCATATCTAGGCTGAAGATAGTTAAAAATGTAGATAAAAAAAAAATATGGCAACAAAATAAGAAATTGACTCTGTTTTTTTTGAATACATTGCCACAATTTATAAGTACAATTTGCTAATTAGGCCCTAGTCGAGAAAAAAAAAATATCGAAGTTTTGTCATCGCTAAGAAACGAACTGGCACTTTAATGGTTAACTTTTTCACTACATTTTTACACACGGAATATAAATAATTCTTTATTTAATTGACTTTCTCTAATTTAATTGACTTTCCTTAAACGCATTTTCTTTTACGTGATAAAATGAGTTTTTTTTCTGCTTTGGATGGGGGGAAAGATTTTGAATTGATTCTTAGATGAGATTTTACTTTGCCAATTTGTAAATAATTTTATGGAAATGGAGGCACACAGTGTGTGGTGGGAGGGGTGGGGTAGAGTGAGGCAAGTTAACCTAATCAACTAAATTGATTGCGCAGCTCTCCCCCATCTCTCTCTCTCTCTCTCTCTCTCTCTCTCTCTCTCTCTCTCTCTCTCTCTCTCTCTTTGTGTGTGTGTGTGTGTGTGTGTGTCTCCCAGGGCCATTCAATTCAAACAAATGCAGCAATTAAATTTTTATATAGAAATTGAAGCGACACACGACCAAAACGACAGACAGGAGGACGTGCGTCAATTAGGAGACTGCTTTTGGTGGTTGCATGGTAACACATATACATATATGCACACGCCACGCCACACCACGCCTCCCTCTTAAATAGAGGCAGCCACGTGGCACGTCAGCATTATGCACCACAAAAAAAAAAAAAAAAAAAGCCTGGGATCGAGCCTCATTAGAACGGGAACAGGTAAAAGTTTCTTTGGCCAGCTGCCTTAAAAAAAATTCCTAAAGCCACGTGTCGGAAATGCACACACACACACTCAGACACACACAAGGTAGGTGTGTGTGTGTGTGTGTGTGCCCCTTTGGAAAATGTTTTCGTGTTGTGTCACCAAAACAAATGTCGCCTCGCCAATGTTTGACCCAATTGCCATGCTTGGGGTCATGACAATTTTCAGGAGCTTTGGCTTTTGTGTATTTCGTGCTGTGCCGCGCCGATCGTGAGTAACAATGAATATGAGGGGGCGCTCCTTTAGAGGAGCAGGAGTAGGAGCAGCAGCAGCAGCAGCAGCAGCAGCAGCAGCAGGAGGAGAAGGTGGTTGGCTGAAGCGGCGGCGCCACCATCACCAGCAGAGCATGGTCGGTCTTTGGGTTTCTTTTTGGGTCTTGTGACATGCCACAAATATGCATAGACAATTTCTGTCTGCCTTTGCGATTTGCATAAAAATCAAACTATAGAAATTGCAAACAACACAAAAAAAAACAACAGAAAAAAGATTTATGGCAATGCCTTAAAATGTGGGCGTAACAGTGGCCCGCGTTTCTCCCCCCCCCCCAACTTAGGAAAAAATCAATAAGAAAAAGTCTACAAAGCGTCTGCAGCAGGTCCCCAAATAGATACAGTTTGGAGCCAGAGCTAGAGAGATGGAGCTGCAGCTAAAACCAAATTTGGGGGTTGACAATCTATCTCTCTCTCTCGCTTTCTCCCACTCTCGCTCTCTCTCTCTCTCTCGCTTTCTCCCACTCTGGCTCTCTCTCTCTCTTTTATGGAAATTATTCAAATGTATTCAAAATGGCTGACTTCAAATTTTGAGTGCATGCGCTGTGAGAGTCAAAGTGAGAGTAAAAGTCTCCACAATGTCTCGGTTGCTAGGCAACGTGCACATACTTTTGGGGGTAAGTTAGACTGCAACCCCACTGCCGCCCTGCCTGACCCCCCCCTGTGGATCCAAGGGTAGTTTGTGCTAATGCTTTTTCAGACGATGGGAATCGATTTATATGAACACCAGATGCAAAGAATTTCGTTGGTTCAAACCTTTTGAATTGGTTTGATTGGGTCTATAGCCTGAGACCCAGATGCAAAGCTTTTCGTTGGTTCCCCAATTACTTCAGTCAGCGTCGCTCATTGGATATATCAAAAATTATATCGTCGACAGCTGCAATGGGCAAGTCCAAGTCCAAGTCCATGTCCACAAATTCCCAACACGTGACCCTTACAAATGCGACACGAGGCTGGCTTTCTCGTTCTGCTCATTAAGAACGGCTGACAAGCGTTTTAAGTATTTGCGATATGATCATTCGACATTTCCAAAATCTCAGGCTTTATGTACGAACAACAACGAACCAACCCTCTATGACAATGAGATTATGTATTGCTGATGTGCCATAATGGGAAAGTCAGACAACCCCGCCTCACCCCACCATCCCGCTACGTCCTTATGTCCTTGTTCTTGTCTTTGTCCTTGTCCACTTCAGTGCAGTTCCGTTCTTAGATTTCCAGCTCATTAAATTGTTATTCATATAACTTGCCAAAAAAAAAAAAAGGGGAAACTAGGTAAAAACTCTTTAATTTCTGTAATTTTTGACTAGTTCTAGTTGGGTTTATATGAATGTGAAGTTCGACTTGCTTCACCAAGGACAACTTCAAATTGCTATGCTAATCTGAAATAAATGCTGCTTCGAGCAAAGTAAGAGTAAACCCAGCGCCAACTTTCAGCAACTTTAGGGCTCTGCAGGCAGTTCCATCTACCATCAAATTATGCCTCCCCGCATCACAGTAAAAGATTGGTCTGAACAAGGGACTGGGCTCTATTTAGATCGTCTTTTGGTTCATTCTAATCCTTTGGTCAACGAAGCTCAGTTTGTCTAAGACTAACCTTGGCATTTGCCTTGCTAAATCAAAATATGGAACAATTTTAGCATTATTCAAGTTTTTCATTGGTGAAGTAAATATTGTTATAAACTGTATGAAAAAAAAGAAGTTACTTCAAATGTTTCCTTCATGTCATCGTGAACTTTGGCGCTCCCAACGGCCATCTCTGCCTTCATAATACGTATTCAATTATTCTTTAACTTTATTTTTTAAAGAGATTTTTTTTTTTATTTTGGAAAATTGGTAACTAATTTTGAGCTCACGAGCACCTTAGCGCTCTTAGCGATCAACTCTGCTTTGATTCTACATGTAATTCAGCTATTTTTAAAGAGAGTTTTTTATGAAATTGGATGATACAACAAATATTGATAAGAAGTTTTGGTGTGTCCTATTGAAATGTGATACTTTTACTCATTCGCTCACTCTTATTAGGTCTTGAGCACTTTAGCGCTCCTAGCGGCGAACTCTGTTTGATCAAATGTATGATTCAACCATTTTTAAACAGATTTTTATGAAAATTGGTAACTAATTTTGTTGGCAATATTAAATTATAATAAGTTAACTCTTTCGCTCGCTTTTTTTTTTTGTAGCCTATAAGCACTTAAGCGCTCCCTGCGCAAATCATTACCTTGAATGGCCATGTAGTTCAGCTATTCTTAAGGAGATTTTTATGATAAATTGATAAGAAATTGTGGTGTGCTCTATTGAATTATGATATTTTTACTCTTTGACTTACTTGCTTTTTTTTTTAGCTCATAAGCACTTTAGCGCTCCAAGCGGACTATTTTTAAGGAGTTTTTTTTTATGAAATTAAATAGATCAATAGATACTAGGAACAAATTTTGGTGTGCTGAAGAAATTATTGAACGACATTAAAAAGAGAGAGAGAGAGAGAGAAAAACGAATTGAGTTTAAGAGGAGCCAGCGAATATTTTCAGAAGAAATTCTATTTGTTCAATATTGAAAGGTTTTGGGCAATATTAAATGCTGCTTCTTATTCTCTTCTTATTTGATCATAATCTTCTCATCTAATGGAATTCTCCTGCGCTCTTTTTCAAAGTTGACTTTCTGTGACTATTTAACTTTTCTCTTTGTCAAAATTAGACAAAGTTTAGCTGCATTTAGATGATAGATTTTGGAGTAGACATTCCATCTGAACCATTTTTGGAATTTTGTTTTTGTGTAGATTTTAGCATATCCTCTAGCCTTAAACGCTGACCGCATAATCATGTTACGACACAAAACTGACATGACATTTTCAGCAAAAGCGATTAATATCGCACACGACTGACTGACTCGCTGGACTCGGTGGACGACGACTAACTCAGTGGACTCTCGGACTTGGACTTGGATTCGGAATTGGAGTCTCTAGCTAGGAGTTGCAATGTCTTTGGACATGACTCGGATTTCGTATACACTTTGTGGCCATTGTTGCTGCAGGCGAACGGGAAAAAAAAAAGAGTCTCTTAAAATGACTTAATGGCGCACAGCTCATAAATTCACGAATTTGCATAAACCGCCGCCGCCTCCTGCCTTCTGACTTGTTTGGGGAACACAGAGAGGGAAGCGCGCCTTGAGGGCCCAAGTGAGTCAGTCAGAGAGTTAGCCAGCCAAGTTTGTTGAAATTCAAGTCGTTTTGACTTCAATTCGAAACTCTTGTGACTGGCAGCCTAATAAACACAATTAACTTCATCATTTTGAACTCAAATTATTTCATTTCAATGCGATAAAATCGCAAATCACGAAGCGAAAGCGGCAGACAATAGACCACGACGACAACAACAACAACAACAGCAATAGCAGCAGCAACAGCAACAACGACAATGGCAACCAGGAGGAGGACGGTGAAAATTAAGTCAAACTAAAGCTGCAAACGTTTACCAATCGGGCAATCGAGAGATCAGGACGGCTCTGGCTCTGGCATCATGGAGAGCTTGAAGTTTGGAGTTGGGAGTTTTGGAGTTTGGAGTTTAGAGTTGTCTGTCCACAGTTGGCCGCCCGCGCCACTTTCAATTGGAGCTGCAGCTGCAACAGAGACGACAACAGCAACGACGACGTCGTCGGGATCGGGATCTCGGGATCGGCGCGGTCTTTTGGGTCCAGGTCTCTCTTCTCTCTTTCTCTCTCTAGCAGGTCTTGGTGAAGGAGAATAATGTTGCATGTCGCGCCAATTGTGTACACGATTTGACTTGGCAGCCTGACAGTGCCTGCTGCCCACTCTTGGAGTTTAAAGTTGCTGTTGGTTGTTGTGCTGATGTTGCTGTTGTTTGCTGGCTGTGTCAGCTAATCAGACGGCAAGTATCTCATCTTCGAGGACTACTACCAGCAACAACATGCACACGAAAAACTACCAAGTCATGTTGTTCATTCGGTTTCTGCTGCTGCTGCTGCCTGGCAAATAAATCTCTTGACTGTTGCTGCTGCTGCTGTTGCTATTGCTATTGCTGGTCGGTTCAATTGGGCAGCCAAAAACCAAAAAAGGTGGACACAACACAATCAGACTCAGGCTCTGCCTTTAGCTGCCGCAAACCGTGTTGTTGCTGTTACTGCAGTTAGTTGCAGTTGTTGGTGTTTCCTGGAAAGAGTTTCCTGCATTGCATATAAAATTGTTGTTGTTGTTATTGTTGTTGCTGTTGCCAGTTCAAGAGTTGCAGTTATTTTGCTTTGCTGCATTTCTGTTTATTTGTTTGAACTGATTTAGATCGCTAAACGCTGGCAGTTGACTTTATGAGGGTCAATCAGGCTAAAAAGCAGCAGTATGATCGTCAAGGGGAGGTAGTCACGGAGGGTAAATGTTTGCGGAATGTGGCCTCAACCTTCCTCCTGGCCAGATAATCGAGCAACCCATCATTAAGATAATGATTTCTCTTCCTCTTCTTAACATAGAACTTTAATTGGTTGTTCGATTTCTTATTTGAATTCTTCGTATAAACCAAAAATACTTAGAATCTTCTCTATTCTTTCAATTTAAGAAAAATATGTTGCAATCTTATTGGCTTTTCAATGGAATCTTTAAGTAAATAGAGGAATAGATGTTTTTTATGAGGCTATAAATTGAATGAGATTTTGATTAGTTTACTTCAAGACCCTTTTTTTTTTGCGAACAAAACTGTACGAAATATTTAAAATTGTTTCTTCATTTTGTCATAGCAAATTTACAATAAAGTTTAAAAACCTATTTTCAAACAGATTCGCAAAAATGTTGTCAACAGTAGAGAAATTTTATGCGAATAAAGACTTAGGGATGATAAAAGAGATGTTAATAGAGATGATAGATCAACGATAGTTAGAAAAAGAGACTTACAGATAATCGGTAGCTAGAAAAAGAGACTTTGAAATGATAAACAAGATGTTAATAGAGATGGTGGATCAACCATAACTAGCCAAAAGAGACTTAGAGATTATAGATAATCGATAAACAACTAAAGAGACTCAGAGATGATGAAAGAGATGTTAATAAAGATGATAGATAATCGATAGCTAGAAAAGAGACTTAGAAATGATAAACGAGATGTTAATAGAGTTGATAGATAATCGATAGCTAGTCAAAGAAACTTAGAGATGGTAGATACGCGATAGCTACAAAAAGAGTCTTAGAAATGATAAACGGGATGTTAATAGAGATGGTAGATTAACGATAACTAGTTAAATAGCTAACGATATTTTACACTGGGTAAGAGTTATACAATTTTAAATAGTTTTATCGACCAAGTTCTTTGCAAACCTAAAAATTAAGTTAGAAAAGTTAAAGCTCATTTTCAATATAGACTTAAATGAGTTAGGAATATGAGTAGTTTTTTTTTTTAACTCTTTTTTACAAAATAAAATGAAATGGAAAACTGCATTAGCAAAAGGACCAAAAATATCAATTGAAATGAATATTAATTATCAATAGTATGCAACTCATTTCGACTTCTGTATGTATTTTGTGCATTAGTCAATCGATCCCCCTCTCTTTCCCTCTTTCTATCTCTTTTTCTGTGATTAGACTAAACGAATGACGAGATAGGCAACTGCTAGGCACTGGCACTGGCATTTCACGAGTTGTTGAGGCTAACTGGAAGCTTTCGAATGGTCATAAAAACAAAAGGCGTATCGAACAGGGGATATCGGGATGCGAATAGAAGAATCGCGCGCGGGGGTGAAACTTGGGGAAAAAGAGTTGAGTTCAAGTCACAGCTGGAGACTGCACTGCTTTTGGCGCATAACTGGACAGCAGCCGCCTGCAGTTGGCGACGGAGTTGCTGTTGTTGTTGGGGGACTGAGGTTGCCTGTCGCCGCCGTGTTAAATAACAGGCAGCTGACGCTGAAAGAGAGGCTCAGAGGACTGAGACTGAGACTGAGCCCGAGCCTGAGCCTAAGCCTGAGCTTTGGCCATAAAAAACATTGAAAAAAAATGTTGCGTTAATGCGACGTTTGTTCGAACACAATTTTCAAATAGATCGACGTAGACAATTGTTTGGACAGGCTGTGCCCATGGCCAGAGACAGATGGATAGATGGACAGACAAAAACTCTGGTTAGTTGGTTCGCAAGCAAGACTTATGCCTTGTAGACATTTTGCCGTTTGCCGTTTGCCGTTTTCTGTTTGCCGTTTGACTCATATATGTATGTAGGAGATTGGCTCAGTTTATTTTCGCACGTGTTGTTTGTTTAGGAATGTCTACACGGGAGTGTCTCTAGCTAGCTCCCCTTCCCTATCTCTTTCTCTCTCTCTCTCTCGCTCTCTCTCTCGTTTTTCTACTGCGCAGCAATGGCGTCCACTTGCCAGGCCTGGCCAGGCGCCTCCCACTGCCAAAGGATCCAGCCAAGAGAGAACAGGATGCCCAACAAAATCGATTTTCCCAATGTGATAAGGTTTCACTTGTATTTGTGTGTGTGTTGTGGCTTGGCTTGGCATTTTTATGGGCTTCCGGTCGCACGAGAGAGCGAATCCTTCGATCCACACGTGCATTAACATTAACCGGAATCCAGAGAGAGAGAGAGAGAGAGAGAGAGAGAGGGGTAACTAACACGTGTCGCGGCATCAATTCAAAAGACACAACGCACGGCAAAAATCCATCAGAGCACGTCGGAAATCGGAAGTGCGTCGTCCTCATCGTCAGCGGCGGCGGCGGCGGCGGCGGCGACGGCGGCGAGGGTGGCAATCCCTTTCCTTGATGATGTCAGCCATGCGGGCCACAAAAAGGACAATCGATTGTTGTGACACGGCATTGTGCCCAGCCCCCCTCTTCCTTGCCTCCCCTCCTCTCCCTTGCCCACGCATTCCTCTTTCTCTAAACATCTCTCAATTTATCCAATTTCATGCCGAGCAGCAACAATCGTCCGAGAATCGTTGCCAACGTTCAATTAAGGCTGCCCAGTCAGTCGCCCATTCGCTTCTCACGGGGCCCTGGCAACGGCGTGGCGTAGCGGGGAGCGGCGCGGCGCGGCGCGGTGGCGTCTCCCTCACAGCGTGCTGCACGTGCAGCACAGGACATTTATTGGATTCTCTTCTTTTTCTTTTTTTTTTCCATGTTTTTATTTGTTTCTATATTTGCTCAAGATTCCAATTAAACGCCAATGCCAAAATTCCTAGTATGGGTTAGTCGTTGCCGTCGCCAATGCCGTTGCCATTCGCTCCTCGAAGATCCCATGGTGTGGGTTTCAATGAATATACATTCTTTGTTGCCCAGAGGGGGGCGGGTGACTTACATATGTACATATATATAGGTATACAGGGTGTGCCATATTTTCATTAAATCAAAAAGACCAAAAACCAAAACATTTTACTCTGCTGTATCGATTCTATCGATAACAAAATGTAATCAATCGTTATCAACTCTGATTCAAGTAGGCTTTGCTTTTCTCTAATCTCTGCCTATTCCTAGTTACCTGACAGTATAAAAGAAGCCCAGTCAGTCCATTCGACATCAGTTGCCCTTCCACTCGTGCTAGGAATAGAGCAACTATTTCTTCTTCCGTGAAATTTTCCTCGTAACATTTAATTGCCTTTTCCTTATTCCTATTACGACTGAACTGGATTCGGTTGTTGCTAATTTCCTTATTAAAATTATTTTCCCCAAATTTTTTTACTCCTCATTTCCACCATCATTATAAATTACACTGGTCTTTATAATTATCTGGGCCAACATCGAATTTTGATTCGATTTCTGCTGAAAGTCGACACATTTAGGGAATAATGTGCCGACAATTTGGAATAATCGCCACGATTAAACCTAAACAAAAGATGTTTCCTTAATTTCAAATAAATCGCATTCAGTTCTTTAAGTGAACTTAATTTTGTTTTCAAATAGGCATTCCAACGCATTCAACTTCAAAGTTTGATGGATTACATATACATTAGGTCCTGATGTAACATGTGTAAGTTTTAGTTTAGCGTCTTAAATTAAAACTAACTTCTGGTTTACGATGTATAATATGATATATGATGGGAATAATGTGGCAACAATTTAGAATAATCGCCGCGATTAAACCTAAACAAAAGATGTTCCTTAATTTCAAATAAATCGCATTCAGTTCTTTAAATGAACTTAATTTTGTTTTCAAATAGGCCTTCCAACGCATTTAACTTCAAAGTTCGATGGATTACATATACATTAGGTCCTGATGTACCATTAGTTTAACGATGTAGTTTCAGATGTATAATGTCTGATGAATGATGTAAGAAATACGATGAATGGTGTGTAATGTCTGATAAATGATGTACAATGTCTGATAAATGACGCAAAAAAATCGATGAATAATGTGTAATGTCTGAGTAATGATGTAAAATGTCTGATGAATGATATTTTTATCTGTTTCAGATGTATAGAAGGCGTAGTTTTGGTTATATTTAGTATTTGCCTTCGATTCTAAAATAATTTCCCGTTCCATTTCTGTTATAAAGTCCCTTGATGTCGTAATTACTATCTAAGCTACGTGATACACGATTTATAATGTCAAGTGTATGATTCAAATTTCTTTACCCTGATGTAAAGAAGACGTACTTTTGGTTTTGTTCTCATTTTCTCATTTTTATAGTCTCCTTAAAAGTTGTCGTTAGACCATTTTTTCAATCAAGCTTCAGACAGCTTTAACAATAAAATACCGATACCCAAATTGGTTTTTTAACTAATTCATTTTTATTAAATGTGGAACTAATTACAATACCAAACTTTAGTATTTGAACAGCTTCTGTAGATAAAATTGAAAAGGATAAGTTAATAATTGTTTTTATTCTGAGAAGTGGACTTTCATTTTAATGTAATTTTATAATGTTCCTCGTAAATAGATTCTATTTTGTTTCTTGAAATGAAAGGAATGAAGCGAAAGCCTTCGAGTATCATCAATGATATCAACTTAAGTGATCTTTTACTTGATCAATATCAAAATGGAAACAGCCCTAAGTCTAATCATTTGGGAGATCCCATTTAGAATTCTCATAGAGCGTGGCACCCTGTATACAATTAAAGTTCTGCCATATCAACATAAACGCCAATGGCGCAAATGGCAATTGAATGACGTCGCTCTAGCTTTACCCCATCTCGCATACCGTTTCCCTCTGGCCATAATGGGCAGCGTCGCCTGGGAGGCACACGCTGCGGATTAGACGTGTAATCAGCATAAAATGTAGCCAAAAGCCGCGCTCGAATCCAAGCATGGCGGGGGAGTGGAAGGGGAGACGGGAGAGAAGAAAAATATGTGAATAACGAAAAAGTGGCAAACATGAAATCCAATATTGCAAGACTCTGAGCAGCAACCACATGGAATTGTAATAATAACAGCGACGACGCCGACAACGACGCCAACGACGACGACGACGACGACGACGACGACGACGACGAGCTGTTTGGGTTGGGATGTCGATGTCGAGATGGCGACGCCGTTTGTACGCATGTCCTTATACAAATACGAGTGGAACACGTGCAAAGCCGCGGGGGACTTGCACGACTTTGGGCTGAGAGAATGAAGCTAAAAATTGAAGTTGGAGTCGGAATCGGACCGAACCCGAACGGTCCACGCACTTCACTTCATTCCACTCCAAAAAAAAAAAAAAAAAAATCTCCATGCGCGTTGCTTGTCGCATTTAATAACTGTGTTTTAATAAGTGTCCCTTGGGGCACGGTGCACTGCGGTGCGTCATTTGCATGAGCCAGTAACACCCAATCCCAACGATGACGACGACGACGACGAATCCCCGAAACCGTAACGCAACCGAATCTGAACCGAAACTGAGCTCTAATTGCATAAAGTTTGACTCACACACACAAAGCTTCCTTCTTTCTCTACCGGTCGATCGGTCGCACAGTGGACAAAAACTTCAAAACTTCAAAATGTAAATGAATATTTTGAACTTAAAGTTTTATTTTTTCTTCAAATTCAATAAAGTTTTGAAAACTATTAAGTTCCCTCATTAGCTGACTCAGAACTGTAATTGTGCCATATGCTTAAACTGGTTGGGAATTATAACTAAATGAAGCGAAAAAACGAAAGCACAGCTTACAACTCTAAAGTTTGTCCTATGTTTGCATTTTTTTTTTTTTTTTGTGTTATGTAGGAAATAAAAACATGAATTTTTTAATAAAAAAAAAACACTTATGTAGCTTGAATTGGATAAATTTTTTTCTAAACTTAAAAATTCTAAAAACTTTTTGAAAGTGCTTAAACTTTCTCTTAGGAACAGAAGAAGCAGATCATTTGAGGAACAGACTCATCAAATAATGCTTAAGACTAAAAGCTAATAAATAGAAGCAGATCATTTGGTCACTGATTAATTTACAAAGAAGTCAAATACGATCGAAAATTAGAGGTTATATTTCATAGAAGTTTGGTTATGTCAACAAAATGTGACCTTTTGAAAATGTTTATGTAAGTCTCTTAAAAATTCGCATTTAAGCTTCTTTTTGTTGCAAACAGAACATTTGGTGGAGCTGGCCCGATCGGTCAACTAAAACAAACATTTTCATAATGTAGTTAAGCATCTTCTTGATTAAATTTAAAAGATTTGCAAGGTCAGAAAAGTATGTAGTTAAAGATTTTGTAAAAAGTATTGGAGATTGTTTCTATTAGTTCAATTTTTGGATCTTTTCTGTTTCGACTTGTATAAAAGCGGCCACTGTGGGTCGGTCGGTTGGTTGGTTGGTCTTTTCAGGTGCAAGGAGCAAGAGCAACAGCAAGAGCAGAGGAGGCCAGGCCAGGCCAGGCCAGGCAAGGCAAAGGAAAAAAAAAAAACAAAAAACTCGTGCAACATGCAACATGTTGGCTGCAATTTATTAGTGCTGCCATTATCGTTTTTCTTCAGATTTACCTCCAAGTCTTTGGCTGCGTGTCGTCCAAAACTCCTCTCGCCACCACTTGCCCCGCTCCACTCCAGTGCTCCATCTGCAGTGCTCTTTCCAGCCGCCTGCAAGTATTTATTAGTATAATTTTCCATATGTTTTCCTTGTGCGTTCTGCTCGTTGCCTTTTTTCGGCAAATTGCGTCTGGAAATTGCGGTAATAATTTGCAGCTTACTAAATATGAAGATCAACTCATAGTAGTTGGACCACGATCTTGTATCCACCTCCTCCTCCTCCTCCTTCGATCTTCTCCTTCTCTCTCTCTCTCTCTCTCTGCACCTTACTTTAAAATTTATTAACTTGTGCAAAATTAGTCGCTTACAGTCGTTTAGACATTGCAATTTGGATTTTTTATTGCCGCTTGTTGTATGTTGTTACTCGTTTCGCATCTATGAGATACATTTTTATCTTTACCTCTCACTCTCTCCCCCTCTCTTCTCTTTTTCTCTCTGTCTCTCTTTGGGAATCCTGGCCGCTGCCTGCCGGTTTTTATGGCTTTTTATTAAGTTTTATGACCCTGAAATTGTTGCACTAATCAGCCGACAATTTATGAGGCATTTGTATTTGGTTAACGAAAACTAAAAAGAAAAACTCATCGAAAAGACACACACACACACACAGACACAGACACAGACAGAGGAAGATGGGGCATAGAAAACGAATCAGAGATCAGAGTAGAATCCGAAGATGTTGTTGGGCAATGAAAATTAGTCGAAATATGCAAAGCATGTGCTTTGAAAGAGAAGAAGGCAGTGAGAAGACGGGAAGAGGAGAAGAGAGAGAGGGAGAAAACATTGATTAGTGGAAATGTTAACTAGCTTGGCTCATAAAAATAAGATACTTGACTTCATTTAATGGCCCTCCCTCCCCTTCCCATACCACACCCATACTCCTTTCCTCTTCTACTCCTCCTCCTCCCCCCCTTCCATACTCTTTGATCCATAGGTGTCTATGGGTGGGCTAAATTCGATCTTCAACTTCAGCTGGCAGGTTAAAAGAGCTCTCTCTCTCTCTCTCTCTCTCTCTCTAAATTGCCTCAAAATTGCATTTTATGTCTCTTGAATTGAAGTTTTAAGAATGGTTTGTGGAAGGGTGAGGAAGAGGGAGGGGGAGCGACATTAACTTTTTATAGTTAACTGTTTCCACTATGGTAAACCAGAAACAAGAAATGAAACGAAACTAAAGAAACCCATGGTTTAATTGATATTTCATTGATCTTTAATTGAGTGCTGCATTAGTTTAAGCGAGTTTTATGGTGCAACTTGAAACTAATCCATGAAGAGACAAAGTGAATAACCAAAATGAAAGTGAACCTTTTATCCTCTCATAAAAGAATGTTTGTAGGTGGTTTATTTTTGATAATCAAAAAAATATTCTGGCTCATTTTAACTAAATCCTTTTGGGTTACTGGAGGATTACAAATAATCCTTGAACAAATTCCGAATGGATAGAACACTGAAATTTGTCTTCTAACCTGAAAAGTTGTGGCAGATTTGCGAATGGTACTTTCGAATTTTATGAATTGTTTAGAGTTATGAATAAAAAGGAATGAAAGTAATGCAAGTTTGCCAAATTGATCAATTTCTTTATAAAACTCTAAAAGCCCCTAAATGGAGACTTTTCTTCGTGGTTGCTGAAGCAGGTGAAACGGAGGAAGTATCAAAATATCTGAAAATAATTTAGATCTAGGTGACAGACTATTCAAAGACGACTAAAAAGTGTTATTAAAGGCTGCTCTTACATTACATATTGTGAATTTTTACAGTGTTGGCGAAGTAGCAAGTAAATGTGACCAAATTAACATAAACATTTATCGATAATTAATATTAGATTGACAGAAACCAATTTTCATAAGAGTTTTTTACTTTTTCTACTAGGCGCTATCTCCAATCTTATTTATGCCATTCACTGTGACAAATGTGACGTTTGTTCGATAAATTCCTAATCGATACTATCGATTCGTCAGAAATGAATCTGTAATCAATCATTAGCAACTCTGATTCAAGTAGGCTTTGCTTCTCTTTAATCTTAGTAGGAGATGCCTATTCCTAGTTACCTGACAGTATATAAGAAGCCCAAGCAGTCTATTTGATATCAGTTGCCCTTCCACTCGTGCTAGGAATAGAGCAACTATTTCTTCTTCCGTGAAATTTTCCTCGTAACATTTAATTGCCTTTTCCTTATTCCTATTACGACTGAACTGGATTCGGTTGTTGCTTATTTCCTTATTAAAATTATTTTCCCCAAATTTTTTTACTCCTCATTTCCACCATCATTATAAATTACACTGGTCTTTATAATTATCTGGGCCAACATCGAATTTTGATTCGATTTCTGCTAAAAGTCGACACACTTACGAAATAATGTGCCGACAATTTGGAATAATCGCCACGATTAAACCTAAACAAAAGATGTTTCCTTAATTTCAAATAAATCGCATTCAGTTCTTTAAGTGAACTTAATTTTGTTTTCAAATAGGCATTCCAACGCATTCAACTTCAAAGTTTGATGGATTACATATACGTTAGGTCCTGATGTACCATGTATAAGTTTTAGTTTAGCGTCTTAAATTAAAACTAACTTCTGGTTTACGATGTATAATATGAAATATGATGGGAATAATGTGGCAACAATTTGGAATAATCGCCACGATTTAACCCAAACAAAAGATGTTCCTTAATTTCAAATAAATCGCATTCAGTTCTTTAAGTGAACTTAATTTTGTTTTCAAATAGGCCTTCCAACGCATTTAACTTCAAAGTTCGATGGATTACATATACGTTAGGTCCTGATGTACTATGTATGAGTTTTAGTTTAGCGTCTTAAATTAAAACTAACTTCTGGTTTCCGATGTATAATATGATATATGATGGGAATATACGCCACGATTAAACCTAAACCAAAGATGTTTCCTTAATTTCAAATAAATCGCATTCAGTTCTATAAGTGAACTTAATTTTGTTTTCAAATAGGCCTTCCAACGCATTCAACTTTAAAGTTTGATGGATTACATATACATTAGGTCCCGATGTACCATTAGCGATGTAGTTTCCGATGTATAAGGTCTAATGAATGATGTAAAATACTCGATGAATGACGTGTAATGTCGGATGAATAATGTATACTGAGCTTGAATATATTTTGGGTTCGTTTACAAGAAGATATTTCTGTTACTGATGTATCATGTATGATGTACGATGCATGATGCGTAGGATGTCAAATGTAAGATGAATGTTAGGTGTTTCCGTTTATGATGTAGAGAAAAGATGTTTTTGCTTTTCTTTCTAATTCAAAGTCTTCTTTAAGTCGTCTTTATTTCATAGTGAATCGATTTTCCTTTGGCCTTTTAATGGAATGGAAAATTGCAATTGCATTTCCTATTTTTTTTTTCCTTAGTAATTTATTTCAATTATGAATACTTTATGCCTATTTGATAGGTTTCCGCATTAGTTTTGGGCTTTACCTTTTAACGAATTAAAATTTGATGGCAAAATAATATTTAGTGAAGGTTTCCCCAATAGGCAATAGCTCATGGTCATTTTGGTGGAAGAGGCATATTAACTCACAAATGAGATCCGAGAGGGAGAGATATTCATAAAGATTCAAATGGCAAACATAAATCTGGCCAGACAGACAGACAGACAGACAGACAGACAGACGGACAGCAACAGCAGCAGCAGCAGCAGACAAGGCAATGCCATGCCAGATAGACAGTTGCCGCCAGTCTCCGAGTTGCTGAGTCTCATGCATGGCCATCTTCCATCTTTCTGACAAATAATTTACCATAAAATCAACGACAACTGCCAATTTTTCAGTAATTAGCCAGCCAGCCAGCCAGTTCCCCGAGTTCCCTTAGTTGCCCGTTCTCTTAGCCTCCCTCAACGCCCAGAGCACTTGAGTGCAATTAATAAAACATAACCCTAGAACGAAAGAGGGGGAAGGGTGGAGAGGGGGTTGAACAGAGGGGGGGAAGGGGGCGTACAGGCGGTTTGTGTGCGCCTCATTGTTAGTTCAAAAATGCGAGTCAAAGCATTTGCAGAAAATTAATTGTGCTCCAAGCAGATTAACACATGCGTGGCGAAGGATTGCGATTGCTATGGCGATTGGTATAGGGATACGATGACGACAGGGGCGACAGAAAGTCAGTGGGGGGAGTGGAATGGAGTGGAGTGGAGTGGAGTGTATGGCATTTTGGAATGACAACGCCGAGGATAAAGATGAAGATGAAGTTGAAGCATGATGGAGGGAGACGAAGGGAATGCTTTGCGTTTTACAAATTTGAAAATTTCTTGCTGCATTTTTATGACTGTCGTCCGTTGCGACGTCTGCATTTTTATGTTGATCGTGTTGCCAGTTGCCAGTTGCCAGAGTCAGAGGCAGAGACAACTGCCGCAACTGCCTTGCTGCTTGCTGATGTTGCATGTGGCACGCGCGTCGCATAATTAATTAAAAATGCATTTAAACGAAGCCTCACGACAGTCAATCGTTCGTGTACGCACACCCCCAATGCCCCCGTCCCCCTCCTCCATCCCCTTCCCAACCGGGCCCCATTCCCCTTTTGTCGTCAAAAAAGTTTTTATGCATTTTCTAAGAAGCCTTTCGTCGCCGTGACTTTGCTTGTAATAAATATAAATAAAGTGTATGGAGAATTATATTCTATCTTCTTGCGTTAGATTTATTTTGCTGCTGTTGTTCCTTATCTTTTTTTTTTTATTTTCTTTCTCATTTTCCTTTTTGTTGTTGTTGCTGTTCTTGTCTATGTCTCTTTGGGCAGGCAACATGTGTCGCTTTTGTCTTTTTTTTTCTTGTTTTGGGGGCATTTGTCAGTGGAGATCTAAGATTTTGTGTTGACAAGATCCACAAAATGAATCCATAAGGAAAGCAACCACCAATCAGTTGAGGGGAATTGAACGACCCCTTCCCCGCAAAGTTATGAAAATATCATAAGAAAGGAGGAGACAGTCGGATTATTGTTTTCACCTTAAGGTGAATCGAGTCTTCCAAATTTGACCTAAAAAAAGGCTCTAACAAAACTTAAAAAGTTGTTTTTATGCAGTCTTTAGATTGATTTTTTAGTATTAAAATTTTAATGAAAGAATCTTGAAATGTTAGCATGAATCGGGAAAATTAAATTCATTGCAGGAAAAGTTGGAAAATTTAACATTTTGTGTTTTTTTGAAGCTCTTGGGACTTGGTTGGTGTCTCCTCTTAAGTCTCTTGCCCCTATAAGGGCATGGGCATGGGTGATGACCATAATCATCATTACCCTTTCGCCTAAAAAGGAATGGGAGCCTAAAATACATAAATTTAATGACATTTTCATATTAAAGTTAACACTGAGAGCAATGGACAAAGGCGAAGGACTCTTCATTATCAAGTGATTTGGCTGAAAGAAAGCCCTATCCATTGAGCCTGTTCTCATTGTCAAATGATAAAGTTTTTAAACGTAAATGAAACAAAAAAGTTTTAAACAGGCTTAAGATAAGAAGCAGCTTATCTGTTTCACTACTTCAAAGCTAAAACCAGTTGCGAATTGTTAGCAAATAAAGCTTTTAGAATAAATCATTATGCATATTTGTTCATTATGCGTACTTAATGTACTCGTACTCGTTTATCCCAATAAATAAAAGGTATAATTAACTCACACAAATTGCTAAGAAGAACTTCTTTATAATTCCTAAGACAAACAATTGATTTGAGTTGATTTTCCATATAAAAAAGTATTCTCTTAATTTTCTTACTAAATGAAATGCACACAATTTTTGATCATTTATGAACATTTCCTTTTTTTTTTTTTTCTTTTTGTTGTGTATTTATTTTTCTTGCTCATTTTTGTTGTTGTTTCATATTTTTCCTCTCATTTTGGTGTTGGAAAATTAAATAGCTCACTGAAAGCCACTTAACAGTTGATTTCATTTGAATTTAATGCAACATTAGCGCTTTTTTATGCCACAGGGAAACGCAGAGAGGAAAAATGAAGGTGATAGAATCTACAACAAGACAGAGGGACAGACATACAGACAGACATCATCGCCCATGGCAATCGATGGACCACCGACAGTTTTGGTTTCACTTGAATCGGTTCTGTTCTGTGTGTTCTTCTTTTTTTTTCTGCTCTTTTTTCAAAAACTGTTTGCCATGTGGCAAGCGCCGTTGATGGGAAACAGCTGACCAAAATGTACAAAAATATTTTATTTATGTGCCACATAAATAAAGTAAAATATGTACATTAAAAGAGAAAAGCGAAAAAATAAAATAAAATGAAAGCGCGTTGGAAGTGTGTGATTGGCAGGGCAGATGAAGGTGGAAATGCCAAAAAAAAAAAAACGAAAACCGAAAAGTGTATATGAACAAATTTTTCATGAATAAAATTTCAAAAAAATATATACACATATCCTAAAAGGGGTTTTAACCAATATGGATATGGAGTACTCTGCCTAGGACATTTAAAATTTGGTGATTGAAGCCAAATGGTAACTCAATAACTTTCAGGAAAACTAAATATTTCTTTATGCATTTGTCTCTCGTAGAAAGTATAACCGAAACTTTCGCTAGAAATCAGAAAAATCTGCTGCAAAAGAAAAGAAAGAACAAGAAAATTTTTTTAGAATATTTTTCCTTATTTGGTATGCATTCATCAAAAAGGTCAAAATTAGATGAGAATCAGTATTTGAATGGGCAGAAATGGTCTGTTTTAGGTAACCAAAAATGGGTTTGTGAGCTTCCTTTTGTCGTTTCGCTTTAATGGCCATGAACAGGTTGTAGAAATCTATTAAAGAAACGGGCAAAATTTAAAGCAATTTCAATTTTCCATTGTAGCTGATTTTAGGTGTCTTTAAACTTCAAGTCTTAATATATTCCATACTCTCCGCTTCTAAATGGGAGACAATCAAATAAATTGGCGATTCTCTGGGAGAATGTCGATTGTCACCATCTTTGGTTTAAGACACATACTCCTAGGTATAGGCTCCTCATAGTCTATAAAGTTTTTGTCATCTGGCAAGAAATCAATCATTAGATGGGGAAACGGTGTCCATGAGATCATTACTAGAATCGGAGCACCAGGTTTTTCGTTTCTTCTAACGTTCCCATACGACCAGTGTGCCTAAATTTCAGACATTACAAACGACTCGGCAATTTTACTAAAAAAAAAATGCTTAAGCATCTTTCCAATTTCTGTTTTAGTTCAGGGACTGTAACTAATTCATTCAAGTCGACAACACAAAAACCTGCTCCTAATTTCTTTGGGGGCAATTGTTGGGGAAAATTCAAATTACATTTGGTCTGGATTTACCAGAATTTTGAATTTCAATTTGAAGCAGAATTAGTTCTTGAATTTGCCTATTAAAAAATTAATTTTGCGATGCCATTTGATAACTGAGCTTCGACTGGACGACTCTAAAGACTGCGAGCAAATAAAATGTGAAAATGTTGATTTGACAACTTGTTCCTCCTCTTCTTCTTCTGACACTTGCTTTTTCCATGTTCTTACCGCTGCTTCTGCCCCTATTTCGAATCAACCCTGCCATAACTTGTGACAGTTAGTGTGACCAAATTTCTGTACACAAAAGCCTTAACCGGCAAAAATTAGGCCCCAATTAGAAGTAATTAATCGGTGAGCCTTTTCACCGAAATGAATTCTCCTTTTAAACAGTAATTAAACTCAATCAACAAGTAATTTCTATGAAAACTATATTTTAAATAGAATTACTGTCCTTCGAGTTCAGAAACGTCTTTAAAATAAAGAAAATCGTTGAGATAGTTTTGCCTCTACTCAAAGGAAGACTTACTTTGTGTTCTATATATGAAATAAATATTTTTAATTGGAATTCTATACTATTGGGAGAAGCGAGGGAGGTCTTATCAATAGCAAGAGCTGCCACGGGTTAGGAGTGCCATTAGAACTGAATGGATCGGGTCGATCTAGATCTTAAAAGATTGCAATACCCTTGCAAATTCTCTTCTTTGTGATTCTCTAATGTTTAAAGAAGTTTTTGGACTTTTATTTTTGAGACCTCTAAAGTTTAAGTAAGAAACTCGAGCTAACAAAGGTTTACGCCGGAAAGTCTCTGCGGGCGCTAGTTTCAGTCTCTCTCTCTCTCTCTCACCCTCTCTCTTTGTTAATGATTAACTCCGATAAAGTTCTTAATCGATCATTTATAAAATTGTTGACGATTTTCTATATAAACACACACACACAAAAATATGCTGAATCACAAGTGCGCTGCTCCGTCTCCATACGATGGACAAACAGACCAGGTAGACAGCAGGTAACAGGCAGCAGGCAAACTGCTCTTAGTAGCCAATTTCAGCATACTCAAAAAACTATTACAAACCGCTTAATATAAATCCACTTACACTTGACCAAGACCACGACCACGACCACGATATGGACGATGAGGCTATGAGGTGATCATTGGACACACCACCTTACCACATCAACACTTTGGTCTTAGCACACACACACACACACACATACACACATACACACACACGATCATTGTCGACGATCACAGCGGGTTGCCATCGTTTTAAGTTGCATTGCAGTTAGTTGTTGGTCGGCCATAGCCTTTAACTACTGTACTGAATGGGTGAATGAGTGGTTGGGGTGGGGAAGACGGAAGCGGGGGCATACAATTTGCACTCACTTCATTTTTTCTTCTTCTTTTTTGAGGCCATAATAAATTCACATAAATTTTATACTGAATGCACATATAGCTCAACATACATATGTCTATATAATATATATATATATATGTATAAGTATATACATATATATCTGTAGTTTGGTGAAACGGTCAATAAGCTAGCGATTTGTGCGCCTAATGAAGGCGATTTGTTGCGGCAGCAACTGCCACTAAATTAGACATGAAAATTGATGGGGGCCCAAGGTGGCTAAGAGTGGCTGCTGCTGCTGGATACCTGGTGGTGGTGATGGTGGTGGTGGTGGGTAACCGAGTCGTCTCTCTGGTGTTTGCTTCCGATCTAAATGAAGTTCAGTAGCTTGTCGAATAATTTAACGAGCTGTCGGCTGATATTCTCCACAAGTTTTTTTGCTGTTTTTTATTTGAAAAAATCTATGTGGAAATATTTTATTTTATATACTTCGCTCATCTGCCGTTGGAGTGGGGTGGAGTGGCAAGGGGAGAGGGGGAGGGGGGTATAGATAATGATGATCGTTTGCCGACTTCTGGACAACATCAGAAAGCAGGCAGACACTTAACACTTGCTTCAACTGGCTGCCTGTTATCACCTCATTGATGTTGAAATGTTTGTTTTCTTTCAATGTTTTTCATTCGAACATGAACATCCCATACACAGCCCCCCTCCCCCCCCCACCCTCTCTCTCTCACCCACACACACACACACACACACACTCTTACGCCTTACGCACTTGCACAATTTCCTTACCACAAATATAAAGAGAGAAAGAGAGAGAGAGAGAGTGAAAGATAGACATAGATGGAAAATGTCTACAGATGTGCAAATGGAAAAACACCTGCAAATTGCATAACATGAAAAGAGGATTCAAGAAATTCGACACACACAAACACACACAAGGATTCCAAGCCAACTTCTCTCCAAAACGACCATCGACCGACGACCGACGACCGCATTCCAAAATGTAAATGTAAATGCAAGGCAATAAGTCAGACCGATTCAGTGTCTCAACCCTCAAAAAAAAAAAAAAAAAAGAAAAAGCCATCTAACAGCTGACAGGAAGCCCTAACACACAGAGAGCTAAAAGCCCTCGATACCGAGGGGGGCGGCTGGAAAGGGAGGGGTAAGGGAAAGAGTGCGGGGTCGCACATTCATCCAGCTGGTAAGGCCAGCTCATGAATACATTTGAACTCGTTAACTCCGACACACCCCAACATTGTGTGGGTGTGTAAAGAGAGCGAGCGAGAGAGAGAGAGAGAGAGAGATTCCCGGTTGGGGGTTGTTTTCCAGTGGCGTTTCCCTTTGCCCGTAGCCAGTTTTCGTCTTCCTTGTGCCCGCCACTGACTTTACTTTGCACGTGCACAATTTTGAGTTCATCAAAAGGAATTTGCTTTGGCTTGCTTCTGGGTGTGGGTTGTGGGGGATGACGGGGAGTAGACGTGGCATGACATTTATTAGAATTCTTACCCACCACTCCCTCTTGGGGAGCCCTCCTCCAAAGTAAGGGAGGTGAACGAAGCGGGTGGGGGGGGCTGGGTGGTAATAAATTTTTGCGTCGAAAGCTTTTAGCCAAGTATAAAGAGAAGTTTTTCAGGGCACAACACAACCGAGTCGTTGGCGGGTGTTCGGGGTGTGCGGGGGACAGGCGGGCGGCATATCGTTTCGTTTCGGTTTGTTGAGTTTAATGCTCGGTTCAGAGTACCATTAAAGTTTTGGTTTGTCCTCGAGATTTGTGCAGGGGGAATCTGTCTGTCTGTTGTTGCCCTGTTGCCTTAAAGCTATTTGTTAGCTATTGAAATCGAAGCTGCCGGAACATGTGTCAGGCATATTGACTTTTGCCAAGACAATTGCTAGGATTCATTTCATTGTGATTTTTAGTGAGATTTTAAGTTTTAAGTCCCGATTTTAGATTAATAGGGCGTTCAGTTTGAAAAATTGTAATACAATTAATCGCCAAAACTCTTTTAAATGACCCCATTGAATCTTAAATTTTGCAAATATCTAACTCAGTTAAGTTCGTGCATATCTTCGAGGGCATTCAAAAGCTGTTAGTCGAAGAAGAAGAAACAATTATCGACAATTTAGAGGAAAGTAGTATGTAAAAATCGAAACTAAATTTGCATATATTTGATCTACAACTTCAAAATGTTTAAAAAACAACAAAATTTGATAGAGATACTTTAACAAACAAACAAATTTCTTTTGTAGAAACCTGTTTTACGATTTTTTTCTATTGAGGTTATATCATATAGGATCCTTAGATCCTCAGAAAATGTGTTGAAAGAGTTGCGAATCACAACAATTCACATAAGAAGAGAAAATTGTTTCGCCAAATTAAAAAAGTTTTTTTCAACAATACTTATTTATGGACCAATTGTTCCTATGGCAGTTATATGTTATAGTGGCCTGATCCGGTCAACTGAAGAAGTTAATCTACATATGGTAAAAAAAAGCTTGTACACACAGAACTCGCTTTGCGTCGGGGTAACGTTCCAAACAAAAAATAAAACACGACGCAAAGTGAATCGATATATTCTGTAAAGATCGTAGATAGAAACTCTAGGCTTACGAAACTACCAAAAGTATGTCCAATATTTGCTGAACAGCGTTTTGTGTTTCAATGTGAAATAAATTTTCCTATAGCAATTGATATTAATCCAAAAATTTTTATCATTTTTCAACGCACTGCGAAAATGAAACGACGCAAAGCAAGATGTCTGGGTTTCAACCTAAAAGCACTTTAGCAAAAGGGTTTTCAATGCACCTAAGCAGACAGAAGACAGACAAACGGACAGATGGATATGCGTATATCGACTCAACTTCCCATCAAGATCAAGAATATATATATACTTTATGGGGTCGGAAATTTCGCAGTCATTTGAAATCTTAAAAAAAATTGCATTACGTAATTTATTTGATTACCCTTACTTACCATTAACAGACGCAAAACTTTAGTTTTTTTTTTCTTTTTCTTTTCGATGTTATGAAATATTTAGCAATTATTTGAAACAAATATTTAAGTAAAATTTCTATGGCCATCTGTTTGCATTTGAAAAAAAAAACCGAAATGATTTTGAGATATATTTATGCAGAGTGGCAGAGTGGGCTTCGTTTTTATTTGCCTAGTGTAATTAGTGGGAATACATTTGGATACAGCTGACGCTGTTGCTCATCGACCAACTGTCACAGCTGCCCCCCGCTCACCGCTCACCGCTTACCGCACTCCGTGCCACGCACCACGCCCCCGTCACACTCGCCAGCCAAAGGGAATCAATTCGGTTGACAAGGAAACTGCACAGATTTCTTCTACTTATTCAGAAGGCAAATATTTGCCATCTGAGAGATAGACACGGACAGACGCACGGACGGACAGAGAGATAGACAAACTGCATGCCAAATTAGAATGTATAGAGAAATAAAGGGCAAAACAGAAAGAGAGAGGAGATGGAACCGTTGAAATGCGGAAATTACAAAACAAATGTGCGAAAAAGTATTTCATTTTGAGTATTGTTTTTTTTTTTTTTTTTTTTCAGAACATTTGCCAATAATTCGCCATCAAGTCTGTGCACATTTTTTGTTGTTGTTGTTGTTTGTTGTGTTGTTGTTGTTGTTGTTGTTGTTGTTTGGTTCGACCGGCTGACTGATTGATTAGAGGGTTGGAAACGGGATACCCCCGATAGTGTAGCCTCCGGAGTGCGTGACTGAACATTAGCGGCATTAGAGCGAGAGGTGCAAGCAACCCTCCTCTGGGCCACCAAATCGCCCAATGACACGAAATCTGAGCAATTAACTTAATTAAAATGGAATAACAAGTGCTCAGCAGTCGGCAATCGGCGGTGGTCCTAATCCAATCCAATGAAGTGAAGCTACCTTCCCCTTTCCTTTCCTTGCCTTCTTCTTGCCATCTTTTTTTTTTCTTTTTTGATTGCACTCTCTGAAACTGCTGTTTGCCTTTGTGCTCGAACAAATGTCAACCTTTTTCTCTCTCTCTCTCTCTCTCCATCTCTCTCTGTCTGTCTGTCTCTTTAACATTTGTTCAAGTTTTTGGGGAAATGGTAATAAGTAATTTTAATTTGTTTCTATGTACTAAAATGAAATTGCCAGACAAATATGTACAAATTTTGTTTGCTCTGCTTGATTTGATGTTTAATTGACAGAGAGAGAGAGAGAGAGAGAAAGAGAGAGTGAGAGAGGGGAGAATAGACAGCAGCGACGGGGGCGGTAGCTGGGGCCTTAGGCATTAGGTTTATATAACTAATTGCCATAACGATCACTAAATAAATACAAGTTTCACTCCTTCTCATTGCCTCAAAGAAGGTTTAGGAGAAATAGAGGTAGCTTCTAGGTCAACGCAGTTCCTAACTTACAGGTCCTTCCGGTACTTGGGCTATGTAATACCTGCCGTTTCTTTCCAAAGCTCTCAAGCTCTCTCTTGAACCTCAAAACTTTAAAATTCTCGAAAACAAAATGCATAAATTTTTAAAATTGACAGTTTAAAGACTTTAAAGGACTTCTTTGTAGGGGTTTTTCTTCTTTTTTCCAAGAAATCCAAGTCATATTATCAATGTAGAAAATGCCTATTATATAGCCTTAATATCGTGTATTAAAAAATATTTTAATATTATAAAGAGTAAAGTAAATGAATTGAATTGATGGTCTTTACATTTTGACACATGATGTCTTAGCTAGCGACGTTCTCCTTTCAGTTCCTGTCCAAAAGTCTCGCCAAACATCGGAACAAACAAGCGTTGTGTCGCCGGGTCTGTCCCTTTTGTCCCTTTAGTTCAAATACCTAAGACCATTGGGCGACAATGTCGCTAGGTTTTCTACGTGTTTCGGGTTTCGATGACGATATTAGTTAGTTCAGGCGCCGTTGATTAGCCTCAGCTTAAAATACGCTGACAATCGGTGGCTCGGACATTGTGGCGACAATGTCGACGTTACCAATGGATTCCTTCTTCTATTTATAACTCGAAGTTCTTGAAGCTTTTAAAAATACTAAACAAGAGTGGCTAAAACTTGATGCGACAAACTTTTTTGATTTTGTGCTCTTCTTTCGAGACCTCTTTAATGTTTGCTTCTTGGTTTTAAGGTCACGAAACGATATTTCGAAGGGAAAAAAGATATCTTCAAATTGCATTTTTTATTCATTAATGTTTGAAATTCCTAATGATTCGGTTGCTTAAAGTAAACTTAAGAAAGAAAACTTTTCAATTTGATTGAAATTCTAGACCATTCGCATTAAAATTAACTTTCTCAGAGTTCCAATTTCCTGTTGTCCTCCTCCCTTTGCCCATCGTTTGGTTGAAGGAATCAAATTTTATAACTTAATCAAGGCAGCCGTCGTTAATGGTACATATGGGGTTTGGGATATACATAGATGGATTTTCTGGTCTCCTTTGGGCTGTCCTTTTGTGGCTGCCACTTGCGGCATAAACATTTGACCAACAAAAGCGCAAATGTTGCAATCAAACTCGGTGTGTGTGTGTGTTTGTGTGTGTGTGTGTGTGTGTGGGGGGTGGCTTTTCATTTCCGTTTTGATTCTGGGGGTTGGCCTACTACAGAGACTCTCTCTCTCTCTCGCTCGCGTCAAAAGTCAGATATAAATGCGTTACGCGCTATCAATCTTGATTAGACGTGATTTTTGTTTTCTCTCTTTTCACAAAAACATGAAAATTAACAAGCAGCAGGCTAAATGGAAATGAATGGCGACAACAAAAGATGGCCACGTGTCATTTAGATAGACCAAAAGATACATGAGACATGAGACAGGAGACCGGGAGACTAGTAGAAAGAGGGCTAAGAAGAAGGGGATGCGAAAGAGATTTAATGACGTCTACGATTACATGACTTAAATTGCTGTCAGAGCGTAAAATGCAAACAACTTTTGAAATGAAAACATAAAAATGTCCAACTGCAACGATTTTCTCATTATTTTGCACCGTTTTGTGGCAATTTCAATAAACAATAAATCCCTACCGAAAAGCAAAAGCAAAAAAAAAGTAAACCAAACAATAATTTGGCATACAAAATGTATTATAAAGCTCAATTTGGACTTTGAGAATACCCTATAAAGGCTCGCCAAACGAAATAATCAAGATGAACAAAGAGCTCTAAAATATGGCTAAAAGTTTAGAGAAATTGTTTTCAAAAAGGAGTCACCTAAGTTTGTTAGATACTTAATATACCCTCTCTTTTTTGAAGGGTATAGAAACGAGCTAAGAAATTATGTGAACGAAGGCTGGCTTGATCTGGGCAAATTTATAGCAATTTTCACATGAATTGAACGGAGAGACCAAGACGCAGGCGCCTGCTTACAAGCCTTGGCTACAATCTCAGTTCTACAGCTGGTCAAAGAGTTAGAGAGAAGGGGCCACAAAGTCTGCGCTGGTTGCTGCCTGCTGCCTATTTCTTTGGTTTGCCTGTCGTCGGGGCGTATGAGTGACGCGAGACTAAAACGAGGAACAACAAACCTGGTCAGCAGCAGCAGCAGCAGCAGCAGCGGCAGCATCTGGCTAGCTGACTATTGGCTGTTGGCCAGCGAACATAATCGTAAACAAATAAAATTATTGCTGCCGATCATGCACACAAATTTATGCACACCAACACACCAAAAACACAAAAAAAAAAAACACACACACACACACACACACTCCAGCTCCCTTCTCTCTCCGTTTTTCGTCTCCAACTCTCCAATTCCTTTGTCCATTCATTCAACAACGATGACGTTGACGACGACGCTTATTTTGCACTAATTTTTCGAGGCAAAACTCGAGAAGGCGGCCGGCCGGCCTCGTCGTCGTGGTGTGTGTGTGTGTTGTGTTGTGTGTTTGCCTTGCTAGGTGTTGCCGCAAGCTGTGTGTGTGAAATATGCAACAACAGCGTGAAAAACATGAAGCCGCCAACTGCAACAACAGCAACAACGACAACTCTCCGACCAGAGCTCTCTAGGTAGAGGTTTCTGCCGCGCTTGGTCACAGCGGGAAATGGAAAATGCATTTTCGCGTGCTAAAAGTTTAAAGTTTTTCTTCAGCCTGTGGTCGGTTGCTTGCTCGCAACAACAACAACAACAACAAATGTTAGTTCAAGGCATTAGACTTAATACCGGTAGTCAGCAGAGCTAAGTTTAGCAACATTAGCAAACCGAAACTGATATATACCAAAATAAAGTATGATAATAATTGAATATTAAAGAATATTAAACACACACATAAGTTGCGAATATATATATAAGGTCATTGGTAAATCGATAATCAAGGATTGCACAGGATAACGCAAAAAGATATTTAATTTCCAAAAAAATACCATTTCTTTCATTAGTTTATGAGAATTTTGTAAGAAGGAAGAGATGGATGGTCACGCTAGACTTGAAGAAATTAATAAGAAAAGATGCTTGCGGTATTTGTTCTGCTTTCTGCCACATTATTGCACGGGGCAGAAGTTGCTAGACTGCAGCGCCACCTGTCGGCGAGCGGCATCAATGAGCATATCATACAAATCTCTTCGTGGAAAAATCACAAACATTTTTTGGAGGGAGTTTTGTATCTGCGAAAACTTTATTTCAACTACAACTTCACTTAAAAGTTGAGTTATTTATTAAAAAAATAAAAACTCCACCAGGGTATTCGAAATTAGACGAATGTCGGGAATCTCTTTTCATTTCTCTTTTGAAATATTTTCTCCTCTCTTTTTCTGTTGAAAGTTCTTTAAACAGAGAACGAAAACTAAAAACGAAAGGAGGATATATCCGACTTTTTAGAGAAGAGCGTAGGCGGGCGCTAGGGTGAAGATGGGGTCAAAGTTCTTAAAGGATTCAGAAGGAGATCCTAACCTAAGTGTGTGTGTTACTTTAATGAAAATTTGTTTCTTTTACAAATATAATGGAATTTTGCTAATTTTCACCAAATTTTCATGAGAATATAATAGATTGCTTTTTACTAAAGTTTTTTGGGAGATTCTTTTTAAACTTTTTAAAGACTTTTTAGGACTTTTATTAGAACAATTTGTCCCATTCAGCTCTGAACTTGGTCTTGCTTTCGATTAAAGTATCTGTTGATCTGATCAAATCAAATCAAATATCAAAACTCAAAATTCTACTATAAGTTTTCTTTCATTCTTTAAACCTTTGACAGATTTTACTACAATTTAAAGTATTCTAATATCAATGAAGATAAGTCAAACCAATTAATTTAAACTAAAACCAGATCAATTGATTATTCAGATTAAGTTTAAAAAAAAAACCCCGAAAGACTTTTTTGAACATTTGAGAGAGTAAGTTCTTAAAGGCATAGAAAAATGTTTGTGACTTTACGACACGATGTGCGATTGGCAACATTTACTGTCACTATGGCTTAGACACGCTTTAAACAAAAAAAAGAGAGAGAGAAAGAGAGAGGGAAAGAGAAAGAGTTGAAGTTGGAGTCCGCGTGCCGAGTGGCAGTTTGGACCATGTTTAGCGCAAGCTTTTGTAATTTTCGCTTTAGCTGCATGTTGTTGATGATCATTATTATGTTGCCAGCAACATGGCAACATGTTGCCAGCCAAGTGCCAGCATAATGTTTTTGGGTGTTTTCTATTGCTCACTACTGTGAGACGGAGACGAAGATGAAGATGGAGATGGAGACGAAAAAGATTGAGATTGAGACTGAGAGGAGGCCTGGTGTCCGGCCTGGTCTGGTCTGGCCTGGCCTGTGGAGACGTCTCCATCGCTAATGAAGACTTAAGCATGACATGTTGATAAAGATCTCGCACACACATTGCTTGGCTTGGCTTGGCTGCTTCTTCACCTCGTCCTGTCAACAGCATCATCATTTTGATATTTATGCTGTGTTAGGTCCAAATGGTCTGATAAGTGCCCCTTTCCTTTCCACCCCTTCCCCCATTAGTAGAACAGTTGTTGGTCTTCTTTTACTGCTTCTTTTTTTTTTCTGTGTACGTGTACTAATTTCCCTAAGGGCTCTCTCTCTCTCTCTCTCTCTCTCTTTCGGTGAAGGGGGTTGTTGTTGTTGTTGTTGCATTTGCACCCTCTTCAACTTGGGCCGTGTATCAATGGCCAGGCCACATCCCAACAATTTTTACTCGTTTGCAGACATTTGTTTGACTTGTTATTGTTTTGTGTTGTTAGCTTTTAGCATAATTAAACGACACATGCCACAAAATGCACTTCTATGGGTTTGTCTCTGCCCCTACCCCTGCTGTTGCCTCTGCCTCTCATCATCATTCGACACGGCATCCATATGTTCTATTAGTCGAACGATGTCTCTACTTTGTAGCTTGGTCTGGTTTGGCCGGGCCGTATGGCTGAAAAATAAAACAAAATTTGTAACGAACATAAGGTTTCATTTTGAGTGCCTGCCGCCTCTCTACCCTCCCCCCCCCCCTATCCCATCTCCAGAGAGACTAACTACTCCCTTTCTCTAATTTAATGCAAATGAGTCTCTCCTCTCTCTCTCTCTCACTCTTTCTCTCTCTGATGGATTAGTTTTCTCTGCGGCTTTCGCTTTTTGCGGCTTTGGCACTTTGGTTTTAACTATTTTCATGTTGATTGATTGCCGAGGCGCCGTGTAATGTAAATTGTTGTTTTTTTTTTTTTCATTTCTTTTCTTTTGTGTGCTGGCGCGCTGGTATTTTAATTAAAATACTCAGACAGTCCGACAGACCGACCGACACAACACACAGGTGTTCATTCAAGAGTCTTGTCCCCCGTTTTTCCCCTTGATGCCCTCAACCCTAGCATGTCGCCGTCACTTGGAATTCGTTTTGGTTTGCTTTGCATCTGCCCATAAAAGACAGAGACAGAGACAGAGAGAGAGAGAGAGAGAAAGAGATACATATGGTAATGTGACTTGGCCAAAGACGCACTAAAATTCTAATTTAATTGAAATAATTGATTAACATCGACCCACCAATTGCCCCGCGCTCCCTCTTTGACTTCTTACAGGAACTGCTGTCAATCATAATCTTTCAGATTCTTAGATTGAGTTGTAACTAAATTATTATTAGCTCATATCCCTCTTAAGTGGACAGCAATTATCAAACACTGTATTCGAATTTCGATTCTTAATTTGTTATCTCACAAATCGTTAAATAAAATATTTATTCTTTTTTTACAGCAAAAAATTGTGAATTGCCAAGTTTAACAATCAAAAACGTATTTCAAGGAAAGTTGTTACATTTATCATTAAGGAAAGTTGGTAAGTCCTAGCAAAAATAGTCTTAGTTAAGAAATGAATTGCTCTTCAATTTAACAAATTAGAAAATAAGTGTTTTTTGTTGTTGCTATCTTCTGTGTCACCCTGAGTCCGACGCACGGAAACCCACCACACCTGCTGTCTGACCGCAGGGGGGGCCGGCCGTCTTCTATACCTTTATATACTACTACTTTCTGTCCCCGCCGCCCCCCAGCACTGCATGTCAAATGGCATTATGTCTCTCCCAAGTGATATGACCACCACCTTCGCAAACATGAGTCCACAAGATAGCCTTCATACCCTCCTGTCTGAATCTTTTAACAACATCCCTGTAAGCCCTCCCCTACTCCAACAGCTCTCCCCGCCACGCTGCTCCCACGCCCAACCTGTAGTGTGTCCCGCTCGTTTATAGTATACCAGTGTCACCTGTAATGCTCTCTTTTGTCCTAGCATCAAACTCCCGGCGCAACTGCGCCGGATCCGCCAACCTCTCTCACGTGTGATGTGTCTCGACGCTCACGCATGCACATCTTCTATCAAAGACGAGTTTCGCATCTTCGAGCGCGTTCGTTCGCGACCCCCTTGTCTCCGATGTTTATCCTGGGCCGACACAGCCTATGTCAGGAACATCGCAGCTCATTGAAGTGACCTGTGATTTGACTACCCCTTCTGCTGGTTGTGTTCAGTGATGATCGCCGTCTAGGCCACGCCGAAGCTCGTCTCTACACACCTCTACACTTTTCTAACACCTGCCTATTTCGCTCACGCCTTCACAGTACATTACTCCTCTACACCACCATCTTATACGACTCTCTACCCGCGACGACGGTATGCGCTCACGCACCACATCCGCCTCTTATACACCCCGTTCGTGCCTTACGTCTACACACCCTACACCTTCGTTCTCCTCGTCCACTGATTCACTTCATACGCATCCTTTTCGACATCCCTTCTTTCGCACATTTCCATTCAGCTTTTCACCACGTTCATAGACGCTTCTTATGCTTGTTCTCTGTCCTTGATCTCACATCGTTGCCACAAGTCATCTCGGCACTGACGTGTCGATCACGCTCACATCATTCCCTCTGACCCTGTCTGCACGAGTTAGCCAATCCCTTACACTACTGTAGTTGCGTAGTGTGTGTGTGCTTCTTATCAACACCCGTAACTAACACGACAGCACAAAACATCTACGAACCCGCTCCATACCACGACTACGTTCGTCTCTAGCGCTAGATACAATAGTTCCCCCACTATCACTCACATTCACTACGGTCGATCTAGCTTAGTCCACGCTCCCTCCTAGTTACGCAGTAGTCAGTTTACATTTCGCCCTATTCTTACCCTATCCGCCCCCTCCCTTCTATGCTTGTCAATGTCTCACAATCCATAGCCCATACATGCCTCATGTGCGAGATATAATCATCTTTCAACACTGAAGCACCCTACGCCACAATGTGTATCTCCGTCCCTACTGTCGTGGAGGGCTGGAGGAGACTCCAGGCTAGCTCGTTATCGATCTTGCCTTGTGCGCCACGCGACACCTCTACCTATTCACACGATGAGCCACTAAGCTTTATTTTCCCCTCAGTACAGCTATAGTCTAGATTGGCCAAGAGGACTCTATCCCATCCGGGAAGCAACGCACACAAACCTAACGTTGTTGTGCAAGACCAGACTACCTTTCGGGAGTGCGTTAAAAACAACTGTCTTAGCTTCGATATTCTGTTTTCAATTAAAATTACATTTACATGGCCCATTTATGAGAGATGTGTGTTGTGGTGTGCGGTCGTGTGTTCCATGTGGGCCTTAGACCACAACTTTATGGTCTTTACCTAACACCTCTCGCGAAAGGCACCACACCAAGACAAACGAAATTGCGCACTTTGATTCGGCTCACTAAAAGCCCACAATTGGAAACGTCACGTCAGAAACGCGATTCTGACTATCGACTTCGCGCCTCCCGCGAGTCTTCCCGCAACTATTCTACAACTCCACACAAACACATCTAGCCCGCATCATATGCCTACACAGCCAGCGCTGTCTCGCCTGCAGTTCCTCACATCACTCCACTAAACCACCTCCGCTCACAGCTCGCACTGCACTACACAGGCTCCCTTCGCTGCAAATTCTGCCTGCCCATACTCCACTCTGTGCCGACTCCACTCATCACCACGATAGCCACCACCATTCTCCCAGCCTTATACTATAGTACCTACTAGTCCCCTTTTTGGCGTCCGGCTCCGCACACACAGAACCACCCCTCACTAATCTCCTCGCGTTTTCATGCTGTTTTCCTTGTCTGTTTCGCCGGCCCTCCCCCCCTGCATACGTGTGTACCACCTTCTCGACTGACACTACCCCCCAGATTCACATCGCCTCCCTCACACTCTCCATCTACTCACCACTCCCATTAAACGAGTCATCGACCGCCCGCGCTCGCCTGAGCCTGATTCAGCCTTTTTCCCCTCCCTCATTGAATGCCGTGGTTGGCGGTTGTCGCTCCACAGCTTACCCCAGCGATCCAGACTACGAGGTCCCGGCACAGTGTGCAGCTCGCTTCGTCGTCTGCATCCGACTTCACTCATAAGTCGTGGAGTTTGCCTAGAGTCTGAGCGCCTCGTACCTACTACTTGCCTTCCGAGGGTCTCTCACACGTTCGAGCCGCGCCCCCCGTGCTGCGTGGGACCTCTCCCCTGGCTCTCGGACGTATGACGTCTCACTTCCCTCCCCCCACCCTCCCCGCTCCGCTCTCCACGCCCGGACACGCAACACTCCACGTACTGTGTCTGTCCACCCTGAGTGCAACTCATCTCCGCCGACTCTGTCACCACGCGCCAGAACACACCCCTGACTCCCCACCCGAGACATCAGAGCTCTCGTTGGCTTCTCAGTTTCGTACTTTTGGTGCCGCGCGCTCAGTTTGTGACTCCGAGCCTTCGTCCACTTCCCCGAACATGCACCGCAACACACCCCCGCGGTCATCTGTGGAGTGGACAACCGTCTCCCATTGCACCGGTGCGCCGTGCCGGAGACCCGCCTGGCCACTGCCCAGATTGTCTTTCCCTTAGACACTCACGGATCCTCGCACTCCGGCGGCCGCACCGGTCGCGGCCCGATCATAAAATGAAGCGATTGCAAGTGACATCAACACAGTCAGAGTGTCAAACCCCACGCACACTTACAGAGGATCGAACGAGACCTTCCAGCGTGATACCACAGAAGTGAGGGTAGCATGTTGGAGAATTTGCCACCGGATACACACACAATAGCAACACAGCAACAAGCAGGGCATAGAGCGAGATAGATGAGAGTCACAACAACAACCAGACAAAAGGTCTATTAATAATTTTTTTCCAGACATTGTTTGTTTTTTTTTTTACCGTTTACTGGTTGCTACAATCGACACAGGGCACAGTGGTTCAATGGCATGCGCTCGTCGGCAATCTGCGAGAACAGCACCGCGACGACAATGATCCCTCTCCGCATGACTCGACCACTCCGGTCAATGGAGCAACATTTGAACAGGGAGGGATTGTGTAGAAAGAAGAGAAATACACCAAACCGCCAGAGTGCTCGACCCCGTTGCTTCTTCGAGAGTCCGAGTCCTCCCCGTCTTCGTGCCGGATGCGACCCGATCACGGCTCCGACTAGGAGTATGCTGGAGCACGAACAGACGAGAGAGAACTGTTAGAACGCTGAAGGAATGATCCCTAAGCTAAGAGAAAACACTTTGGGAGTGATCGGGCCACAGATGATGCAAAGGATATTGATTAGAGTTATAGCTGAGGTACTCTACCCCCAACACTTCTCATGACGAGATGTGACTCACGACCCAAGCACGAATTCGACAATCGAAAACAAAGAAAGCGGACCTAGTCAACTGATACGTGTGAGAGCATCAGACATCACCATCTGACTAGCGACCACACATGTGAGTCACCAGTGCGATCCACATTACAGGAGACATTTCGCCGCGAGTACTGTTGATGAAAAAATCGAGAGAGACATCTAGAGTGAGATCACAAACAATAAGGTGTTGGCTTTAAGAAAACAGCAGAGAGAAGACTGAACCTTAAAAAAAGTAAAAGGCTTTTTTTCTTAGTTAAGATCTGGACCCCGTCCGTAAGTGAGTTTCTGGCTACGCCCTTGCTTATTTGGGGTACTCTCTTCTGCAATTCTCAATTCAAAGCACTTACTTAAATTTCAGAGAATCGCAGAGAATAAGAAGAGCTTAAACTAATGATAATGTAATTAGAAAAGTTCTTAGATTTAGGTACAGAAAAACCCCTTCTAAGTGCACCTAAAACTCCTTTTGGGTGGACACCAATGTAAGAGCATTGTCTGCTTGGTGAATAATTGACTCACTAAATAATACTAACCTCTCTTGAGCGGACGAAACATTGCAAATAACCTTTATTAAGCGAACAGAAGATTTCTTACAAAGCATTCTTCTTCAAACTAAATCAAAAACTTCAATGATCGCATATTGTTGATACTCTCTTGAGCGAATATATTCAACATTTTGGGTCGACAAATGTTTGATCAATTAATAAAAATTGTTTTGAAACCACTGTGCAATGGCAATGTGCTGCTTGCTCGATGGCAACTAACGATCGACAACTGCAGCAGCGTCAAAGACGACGACGACAACGACGACGATTCTGACTCTGATTCCGTCTCCATCTTCATTCGTTTGTCTCTATGTCCGTTCGTCCGTCTGTGACTTCGACAACTGGCAAAGGCAAAGGCAGCAACAACAACAGCAGCAGCAGCAGACAGGCCGGCAAATGCGTCGCGTTGGCTTTTCCAAAAATAAAAGCTAAACTAATGAGCCGGCAACATGCAATGCGGCAGCAGCAGCAGCAACTGAGACGCACGTGCACAAAACAACAAAAACGATACATTCAAAAACAACACCAACAACAACAAATAATTGATGGTTTTGGTTGCAATTGTTGTCGCTGTTGTTGTTGCTGTTGTTTGTTGTTGTTGTATTTGCTGCTGATTGACAGCAAATGGCGACAAAAATCAGCATCTGATTGACAACTCAATTCTCTTTCTCTGCTCCTGCTAAACTTAATTGATTTGAAGTTTTCAAGCAACCAAGGCTACCACCTCCCGTCCCCCCTCCTAAACCATCACCAACTCCCCTCCCTCTTGCGCCATCTTATCGAATCGGATGATTTATGAGCACAAATGTTGTTAGCCGGGGACAAACTTTCAAGTTGAAAATAGACAAACATACATAGATCTGTTTTAAGTTAATTTTCGATTGGAATTTAAACATTTGCCACTCTTGGCTTAAAAAGGCTCATTTGTCATAGGATCTATCTCGAATGGAATAGGAGAATCCGGCATATGGACTGGAATGAATCTTCTTCATTTATTTATTTTTTCTTTTTTTTTTCCCCTGTCTATTTTGACTGTCAAAAAATTGTTTTGCGGCTGTTCCCGAATGACATTTTATTATGTTTGACTGTTTGTCTCTTTTGGCTATTTGGACTTTTGTTTTCAATATTGTTTTCTTGTGTTTGTGTATTTTCTTGTTTTTTATTTGGGGGGGGAATTGCACTCGTCTGACCTCTAAAACAAAGAGCGACAAAAATGAGATATAAAAAAAAAAAGAAAAGGAATTTATATAGTCAAAAAAAATATTTTTGCACCATTAAGAAGCAAACGAATCGAGTGCAGTTGAGTTTTTTTTAGCTTATTGACCATCGGTGGAAATCAATACACACACACACACACACACACATCCACACACACTTTGACACACACAATTACATCTCATTTACACAATGTTGCGAAATTGTTTATGATGTAGGCGTTTCGTGACATGGTGATCAGGTTTATAAACATTGATTTTTATTACAAAATTATTGTTTAACGTTAATATTGTTGCTGTTGTTGTTTTCTTTTTTCAGTGTAGTGTCTTTTGATGACATTCCCAATTAAGAAGGTATTAACTGGTCTTAAAGATATATAAACGGAAAGGCCATCAGGGTCAGAAACACATCAAAAGAGACTAAAGATTATTGCCAATAATAGTTGAAAAGACAACCCAAGGGACGGGACGGGACGGGTTAGTTAACTTTGGGGAAATCGCATAAAAGAAGAGGAGTAAACTTTTTTCGATTGCCTCTTGATTTTTCTTGACTTTCGTCTTTTTGTCTGAGATTAGAAAAGTATTTTTCGGAAATTCTTTGAGGTGGCTTCTTTCTCTTCTTTTCCACCTTATTTTAAAATTGTTTGTCTCTATTTCTGCTTGGCAAAAAAAGGGAGTTTACCCGAATTATCAGCCGAAATCCTGACGACAATTGCCTCAGAAGTGACCTCATGTAGCTGCTTCTATATTAACACTTACTTACAATTTTGAGAAGCGCAGAGGAGAGTCCAATTCTAGAAGATTGAATGCAACATTTTTAGTACTCGAAATTATCACGTGGCTTGAATTTTTGAGTCCCATTTCCGCCTACGAAATGAACCGGTGACCCCCTAAACTACTGTAGATCCAAATTCCAGAAGTCAAAACGCGGCGATTTTAGCAAACAAAATGAAATGATTTCAAATTTTCGCTAGTGCCAAATCTTTTTGTCTATCTTTAAATTTTAAAAAAACTTTTCCCTAATATTTTCCAAACTTAAACTTAAAAAACTGAAAATCAAAGATCTCTGGGTCTTTGTCTTTTAGGTTAACTTGTTTTGTTTAGTTAGTTCGGGCAACTTAAAAAAATATGTTAGAAGAAAAAATCACTTTTGGGTTGCCCTCTAGACTCCTCTCAGCCCTCTTGCCGCCGCCTTAGCATACAACTCTTTGCATCTTGCTGCAAAAATGAATTGCAAGTGCAGCGGTAAACAACAGCAACAACAACAACAAACAAATAATAATAATAATAATAGCTGCAACTACAATGCAATCGTTTTGCATACCAGCTGCAATATGTTGCTAACGTCGTTATTGCTGCTGCTGTCGCTATTTCTCTCCCTGCCTCTCTCTCTCTCTCTCTCGTTTTCTCTCTCTTTCTTTCTCTCTCTCACTGTTGCCAACATGCAGCTCATGTTGCTGACTAACTAGCAGGTGTTGCTCACAGTGTGCCGGCTGGCTGGCTGCATAATGAATTCATATCTGCGCCTTAGCCTCCAACCAACCAACCAACCAACCAACCAACCAACCGACTAAGCAATCCTAACCCCCCCCCCCCCCCCCCAACCGTCCCGCTTCTCTCATCCCAATACCCCCTTCCGGGTCTCTGTTTCTCTATTATGCACCCCACAACACAGAATTGCATCCCATCCCATTCGCATCCCATTCCATTCTCGTACATTTTTCATTCATCGTTGTCGAAGATACTCAATTCTGTTATTCACATTCACATTCACATTCGCGCATATTCAATCAGCGCCTGGGCAAAATAAAAACAGGTGCAATTTTCTCTCTGCAATTTTCTAATTATTTTTAGTCAGTCGCTTTTTATGACTTTTCACTGGCAAAAAATTTAAGCGCACGCCAATTGCCATTTTTGCCAGAGCAAAAGCTTTGATTTGATTTGTTTTTTGTTTTTGTTTTTGGTTTTTGCCTTTTTTGCTTTGCTCATAAATTTCATTACGTTTTTATTGCACAATTTTTCTACTTCTCTTACTCCTCCTCCTCCTCCACCTTCTCCGCCATGTGTGTGTGTGTGTGTGTGTGTGTGTGTGTTGTTTATAAACAAATGCATTCATTTTGCATTTGTGCCGCTAATGTGATTCACGAAGGAGGAGGCAACACGAAGATGATTTTGAACTGAAACTCAAAGATGGTGGGGGGGGGGGCGGATGGTTAGGGAGGGGAGCAAGGGGTTGCGGGGTGGCGGCAGCAAACAATGGCAAGGCAAACAAATTAAATTAGCAAATGTTATAAAATTCGCCATAGTGCACCTGCAGTGCATCCCAAATGCAACAACAACAACAACAATAATAATAATAGTTAATAACAATAAACGATCAACGGGGAAGCAAAAATTGCAGCAAATGTATGGGATTGACGAGGGGGGGGGGGGTTAGGTGGGGAAAGGGGCTGCTGAATCGCACTTTACATATTGAACATAAAACATTTTCGGGGCGCCATTTGGGAATGCATTTTTTTGTTTTGTTTCTTTTATGATTGGCAACTCAATATGGCCAAAAAGCATTTGACCATTGCCCAAATGAGCAATTAACTCGATAGCCTCGCTTGGTAATATATTTTAAGTTAGTTGGGAATTCTAAACAAGCGAGAGAGAGTTCAATCAGATCGTTTTTACTACTTTCAATTTCAACGTGAAGAAAATTCATAATCATCTCTCGATTGTGGTTACTTTTTTTTGGGGGAAACTGTATATTCAAGGACAATGAAGTGTGGAAAATTATTGGATTATTCAATGAAGAAATTTCTATTCTTAAGTGCAATCTCTTCAATTGTTATTCTATCCACATATGGTTTTAGAATGTGATTCACTCTTAAGAACGAAAATTTTTGGGGTTGGCTCAAGATATCTTTCCCGGATTGTCGCCTTACTTGAACTGCATTTTTGACCTTTGCCGTTATTGCTGTTCTCAATCTTCCATCTTTGATTTTTGGCATCATCTCAAAACAATGATATAGCCTTACTTTATATCAGGTGTTCAAATATGTAAAGGAACATAAATTAGTTTTTAATCTTTTGTTTGGGCTGATATGATATGAACTGACCTTCAAAGGCAATCGAAATACACATTTCCAGGCAAACGGAGAAATCTCTGTTTATGATGGATTTTCCAAATTCATTATACGAAATTACTAAGTAAAGGATCCTATATAATTAGATATGAATGGATATTAATGGATGAATGCTGAATGAATTATAAGCAAATGAACAGCTAGTAAAAAGATTTGGTAATCTCTTTAAAGACTTAGAAAAACTCTCATACTTGAGACTTAAAATGTTGCAGCTTAAAGTGAACCTTTGCCTAAAAGGTTAAAGGGAAAGAGCCATGAAACTTTTGTCAATGAGATAATTTTGTATCTATCTAGATTTCTGAGCTTTTTAAAGTATATTTTGGTCAATCTTGATGACTTTAAAATTACAATGGGGCCATATCATGTTTTAAACGCCAAAACTAGTTGGGAATCACAACAAAATCAAAATAATTTATTTTAAGTAAGAAGAAAATGATGTAAATATATAAATTTCAAACTCGTTGGATTTGTTTTAAGAGAATTGATTTCCACACTAAATCTAAACTTGAAATTGTATCTTAAAGCAATGTCATATAGATTTGTCAGAAGTCAAAGAGTGCTCGTTCTCGTTCGTCCCTCTTGATTGGGGTTTTGGTTTTAATAGATTTTTTTGTTTTTTTTCTTTTTTTTTAGTGAGATTTGCATGGGTAATTTCCTGGCTGCTGCCAATTGCCAGCAAGAGCAACATTTTGCCACTTTAACGTTTTGAATTAAACGACAACATTAATTAACTTGCAATTTAGCATAAATACATCATCGCTCAATGTGTTGCTCGACTTGGTAAGGGGTGACGGGTGAGTGGTCGGTGGGCGGGGTGGGGAGGGGAGCTAAGAGATCGGAGACGACAACGACGAGCAAGTCATTTCACTTGGGAAAACTTGTAGCTGTAAACTGCTGCCAATATGAAAACTGCTCCAGTTTAAGTTGGTGCACGTTTTGGACAGGGACCCGGCAATAGGTAAACACCCCAGTCCAGTTCGGCAGGCCTTGTATGTTTTGCGGCCACCTGTTGCATGCCTGCCTGGCTGCCTGGTTGCCACACTTGGCGGCAGCAACTAGCTTGTTGTACGGTTAGTCAGCAACAGCAGCAGCCACTGCAGGGAAATACCAGTTGGTCGGTTCGTCGGTTGGTCGGTTGAGCTCAGTGTCGATGAAGTGTTGTGCAGACGCCCGTGGGCCGTCGCCTCAGCGCCTAGTCAAAGGAGAGTTTGTTACAGTTACGACGACGACGACGACGACGCGATGGCCCGTTGCAGCAGCAGCAGCAGCAGATGCAGTCCGATTCATGCAGATTGCTGCCTAGCGATAAAATGGGCTTCAAACTAACTTCCTTTCAATCCCAGAGTAACCAGACAAAGTCCAAGTCCAAGTTGGAGTTGGAGTTGGAGTTGAAGTTGGAGTTGGGGGTCTCTGTTGCTGCATCTAATGGACTTTTCTTTTGACATCGTTGTCTAATTGCGGGGCGTTGTTTTTCAACATTATTTCTTCTTGCTTTGCTTTGCTTGGCTTGGCTTTTCTCTCCTTTAGTTTTGCATAGTGTAGTTAGTTTGTTTGTTGTTGTTGTTGTTGTTGTTGCTTTTGGGCAATTTGTCTAAATGACACTAACTAATTGCAAGACTAACGCCCCATAAATGGGCGAGAGAGCATAGACAATGAGACTTTCACCGTGGCCAGAGACAAAAAGAAACAGAGAGAGAGAAAGAGAAAGAGAGAGAGAAAGAGAAAGAGAGAGAGAGAGAGAGAGGGGGGGGCAAATTGAGTGGACCATGGCTTGGGTCTGGGTCTGGTCAGTGGGTCACATGAAGGTTCACTATTTTCAAAAGCACTTGTGCGGGGCCAACAAAAAGATTTCCACATGCATTTCCTTAAATTAAAAAGCAAATTTTCAATTGTTTTCAAACTTTTTATTTTCTATATTTTTCAGTTCTCGTTGCGTTTATTTGGCTTACTTTTGGTGAGTAATTGAAATTACGTTATTTAAATTTGCATATATTTTTAAATCCATAAGTTTATTTGTTCATCTGCGCGCCCCCCTCCTTCCATCTAGTCTTAATTAGTTTTGCGTTTCATTTGTTTAAATTATAACCCGATATTGTTATACGCTCTTTACAAAAATTACTACAAAAGTATGTAAACATTTTAGTCCGCCTGACGAACTGTGTAAGTTATGCTGCATTTGTTATGTCTGTGTTGGCGGGGTAAACAAAGTGAAACAATTTGAAACTGTGGGAAATTTTAGACTAGGACGGACTTTCTTAGCTTGAAACTTGGGCTTAGAGTTGCATTTAATCCCTTTTCTCTACGTTTGGTTGTAGTTCTCAAGTAGTTGTAACATTAAAGTTGTAATTCTCAACTAGTTTTAGGCGTTTAAATGAAGTTGGGTTGGGATTGCACCTCGAATATCTTTAATTCGCTTAAAACTTAGGCTCGACTTAAGCTCTAGCCATCGATTGGTTGGCTATGGTAAGCTTTGGTTTATCATAATTTGCTTTATTTTTTTTTTTTTGTAATTCTCAACTTGTTTCGGCGTGGAATTTATAATTCTCAATTAGTTTTGGCAACATTAAGAAAAGGTTTAAAAAAAAAGGAAAACATTTAAATTCGGCTCGAAGAAAAGGGTATAAAATGTTCGTTGCCTTTTAAAGATATAAAATAATTGTTGTTGTTGTTTTTATTGTTTTTAATTTGTTGTCTCTAAAGCTTTTGTCTTCATTTATGTTTGTCATAAATTATAGGCGTGAATATTTTGTGCATACTTTGTTATAGAAATTCTTTTCTTTATTATTAAACAAAACACACGCATAATTTTTACTTTGTTTTCACACACACACACACACAGACACACTCTCTCACACACACAAATTTTTATTCACACGTTAAATAATAATAACAAAAACAAAATGCTTTGAAAATTGCTAGCGACATTTTGTGAATTTTTGTTAATTTGGCGCGCAGCTGCTGTCGATGTGTCTTTCATTGGATGCCAGTGCCCAGCAGCAACATCGGCAGCAGCAGCAGCAGCATTGCAAGGCATCACCAATAGCAACAACAACAACAACTTTTGATATGAAGGCAGCAATGCGATTGCGACGACGGCAACTTATTTAAAAACTTAAAGTGTCAATTGTTGTGACAACCAAGAAAATGCAAAAAAAAACAAAAAAAAAAAAAAAAAAAAGCGTGAAAATATTGCAAATGAATGTCAGAGACGTACGAACGGACGGACCGCAGACCGACAGACAGACAGAAAGACGGACAGACAGATGGACGGACAAGTGCCACAGGTGCGTATGAGTAACATTGAAAAGTCGGCCAACATAAACTAGTTGAATAATATGTGGGCCCCGTCGCCGCATATAAGCTACAGTCCTTAACACTTATGAGCAACCTAAATGCTTTGGCCAGACATTTTGTTACTATTTAGGCATTATCTACTGTAGGCGGCGGAATGGCGGAGAGGCGTTTGGGATGGTGGCTGGTGGCTGGCGGCTGGCGTTGTGGCGTTGGTGCTCGCCATAAATCTGGCGACCATTTAGTGTCCATCATTTCGTCCGGTTAGTCATCGGGTGGCAGGCAAATGAATTGCCGACGGCCATTTTTGAGCGACGAACGCTTGCTGTAAATTTGTCAACGTTTTTTTTTTTGTTTTCTTCTCTCGTTTGGTTTTGTTTTTGGGCCCAATCGAGTTGCTGCGGCGCACCTGCACCTGCTGTGCTCATTTCAGAAAAGTTGCTGCTGCTGTTGCCATTAGCAGCGGCGGCAACAACGGCGACGGCCCGCTAATGGGCGCCCAATAGTACCGCCCCAACAAGGCAGGCAGCAGGCAGGCAGGCAGGCAGGCAGGCAGCAACATGTGGTGCACAGCTGCAGCACGTCAGCAATGAGAGAAGCTGCTCAAAGAGGAGATAGTGTGTGAGGCAGCCAGAGTTGCCACCCACCGCTGCGGGGCTTTGGGTAACTTTAGTGTGTCATCAGGCGGCGTTTTCAGCGTTTCCCTTCACCAGGCTGGCTCGCTCGTTGGCTGGCTGGCTGGCTGGCAGGCGGCCTGTCATTTTTGCCCCTGTTGCACCTGTTTCAATGCATTTCGCTTTTATTGATTGCCGCTCACATACAAGAAATCTCGAAATCTTTGTGCCCCTCTCCCTCATCCATTCATCTCTCTTTCTCTCTATCGATATCTGCATCTGCATCTGTGTGTGTGTGTGTGTGTGTGTGTGTGTGTGTGTGTGTGTATCTGTATCTCTTTCGCATTCCCCATTTTCGCAGTCGCGGTCATTGAGCCGCTGATTTGTGGCGTTTCTAAATTGTTTTTCATGTTTTGTCGACCGGCAGCTGCATAATGTGTGCAGTTTATTGACAGCTCCGACAATTTGATTTAGATACGACCAAAGTGGAGTGGAGTGCGTATGCGTTTGCGTTTGCGTTTGAATGTGGATAGCAGCAGCAGCTCAAGCAGCCGCATGGCAATTAGCAATACTCTCCCAACTGCAACTGCTGCAACAAAAACTTGTTTAAATAAATTAATATATACAGAGAATTTGATGTCCGCCTCATAATTGGCAAGCCAAGTGACTGACTGACTGACTGAGTGTGTGTGTGTGTGTTTGTGTGTGTGTGTGAGTGCAGAAAGTCCAATTCTAGGTACTTTCCGCGCGAGATATGGGTCAGTGACGACGACGATTCTCTTACACACACACACACATGGAATGCGTCATCAAATGTGATTGCAGCTTGGCAATTAGTTGAACTGAACCTCCTCTTTCTACCCCTCCTTTCTACTAGATAACACCCAAGAGGGGCCATAAAAATAAAAATTACAATTGAATTAGAGATAAGTCGACTATTTGATACTTTGTACACTTGAAAAGATAATGAAAATTTATGATTTAGTTCTTTCTCTGTGGGTTAGCTATGTATTTCAAATTTGCCCATTTTGGTGATTACGAACGAATGAGCAGCGGCAATTATGAGCTTTTTCTCTAAACTAGTTGGGAATAACAATTAGAAAAAGCAAACAAAAAAAATGAATATTGCTTTTTCAACTATATTTTGTTTAAATTTATAGAATTTCTACAACTTGCTAATTGAAAAAATCTTTAAATATTTCTTTAAGTTTAAGCTCAAATCGAAAATTTGATAAAAATTTTGAGCCTAAAAAAGACAGCGAAAAAGAGCACAATTAAGCTGCAAGGATCTACAAGATCCTCTGAGCATGGCGACGCAGAAATGTAAAATAAGCGTGGTCAACGCGCCCCCTTAAGTAGGCAATAGGCAGACTTAGAAGCATTAAAAGATGTTTTTGCCAATCAGTGGCGCAATAATAGCCCCTAAAGTATGCAATAAATAGTCAAAACTTAAACTTTTGCTACATTTTTAGGACTTTTGGAAAGATTCCCACACAAAATTGTTATAGAATTAGTTATAATGGTTAAAATTGGCAAAAATTGGGTTGATAATAATCGTGGCATACTTTAGGGGGGGGGGGGGGGGCGAATCAGCCAGCTAGAACCGCCATTTGGAGTATAAATAATCCATCATTCACATCATTATTTCGCCCCTAAAGTATGCAATAAATAGTCAAAACTTAACATTAGGACTTTTGGAAAGATTCCCATTGCAAACATTAGTTTAAAAAATCACAAAATTGTTATAGAATTTCTTAAAATATTTTAAATTTACAAAAAAAAATAAAGTTAATAATAATTATGGCATACTTTAGGGGGGTCGCATCAGCCAACTAGAGTTAACCACTAATCCATCATTCACACTGGGTATCGGCCATTGTTATAAGCATACAAAATTGCCATATATAAAAACAAATATATACACAAATATCTGACGATGAGTATATATAATAATACTCTCGCACTGAAAAGCCATGACTACAAATACTATAAATACAATTGCCTGCCGCAATTCAAGTGCAAAACAAATGGGGTGGGAGGGGGGGGATGGGTTTTGTGAGTGAGGGGGGAGTCAAGGGCGTTAAAGTGTTGGTGGAGCCTTTATCAGAGAGTTCTGCGACGGAACCCAAACAGAAACAGCACAAATTTTTGTTGTTGTTGTTGTTGTTGTTGTTGTTGTTGTTGTTGTTGTTGTTGTTATTGTTGATGGTGTACCCAAGCGACGACGACGGAAGCGTCGCTGATAGCGTTTTAGACCAAATGCCGAGTGCAAGAGTAGGCGCAAAAGTTGTGTGGATTGTATGAAATGAAAACAAAAAAAACAAAAACACAAAAATGGGCGTGACGCCACCAACAACCATCTCCACCACCTGTTGGGCCCGCATGCCAATGACGACGTCGACGACGACGACGACGACTTTAACGATCATTAGACACTTTTCATTTGTTCAGGTGTTATGCACCTGATTTGTGCGCTATCGTCCAACCAATGTCGAGATAGAGATCCAATGCCCAGATGTTCCAGAACGAGCACGTCAACGTCAAAGGGTGAACCGTCAGTGGGCGAGGGGGAGGGGAGGCGGCGATCGGCGATCGGTAATTACTCAATTTAAATGTGTGTGAGGATTATTACGACGCGACGTGCTGAATCCGCGAGTTGTTGTCGTTGTTGGAGGTTATTTAACAAAATGGCCGACCGCCCTTTTAACTGATCTCTTCTTCTTTCTCCTCCTCCTCCTCCTCCATCTCTCCTCTTACAATTTTTCTTAGAATTTTGAAAAGAATTCCCTGAAAACTGATAAGATTAAGTCGTAACTAAAATGTTTCAAATCTTACGAAAAAGCGGAAATAAACATTACTAATTAAAGCAATAAGAACGAGAGAAAAAAAGAGTGAGAGAGAGAGAGAGAGAGAGATGAAAAGGGGGAAAGAGGGAGAACCATTTACAGCGTGTACACATTATAGATTATGATTTATTTATTGACCAATCAAGTCAATGCGATTTTGAGTTCAAGTGAACAATAATAATAATAAAAATATTAAAAACTGAAAAATAACAACAACAACAGCAAATGGAAATTCATACTTAAGCAATTAGTTAGTATAAGTATTTAAATAATCGTTAATTAAGCTGAACAACACAATGAGCGCGGGTGGAGGGGGGGGGGGGGGGGGAAGGCAACGGCATAGAAATCTGTTTACATTGATGTATTAAAGATATATTCATACTTATCTAAGATTTTTATTGCATATTAAATGTACAAGTATTTTAAATATTTAAACGATTTAAAGCTTAGAGAGCTCAGAGAGACAGAGAGAGAGAGAGAAGCCATGAAAAGTGCCTCAAGAGGGTTCTGGTTGATTAGTAATTAGTATCCCCACCCCCACCCACCCACTCCACTCCACACACACACACAATGTTCAGTTATCAGAGTCTATATAGAGTGGGTTTGCACTCAATTTAATCGCCACTTCTTCAGTTCTGAAAATGTTTCCAAGAACAGCTAATGATCGGACGGACACAGAGAAAAAGTGAGTGCATTGCCCAATCACTTCAATTAATAATAATAACTATAATTAAAAGTTAAGAGTTTATCAGGTTCAGTCTCAAATGACAGAAGCTACTTATTGGCCATCTTAGTTATCATAAATCGATACAAAAATTAACAATATATTTGATTCATTATATGATTTTCAACCATTTTAGGATACAACTTAAACAAAAATAATCGATTTTTGTTTGTCTTAGCATCTGCTAGAAGCTCATTCGCTGAAAGCCACCGATAAATCGATTAATCATATGATATTCAAAACTTTTACGCCATTTTTTTTGATGACACTTGCTTCAAACTATCGATTTTTTAGCTCTCCAACAGCCTTAACACTTGCCTAAAACTATCGATTATTTAGCTATCGATAATTTCACATTATACGCTTAGTTGTCAGTCTCTGCAAAGAGCTCGACAATCGTTTAACACCATCGATAATTAATTGAAAATCGATTATTGCATATAGTTCGGCTGATTCGAAGCGTCTGCTTCGATTTTTAAGCGTATTTTATCAAAACACGATTACTTTATGTTGTTTAATTAATCCAGAGTCTCTGCAACGTGCTCAACATTCGCAGTTAATTTAAAACGATTATTCTTTATTATTCGCCTAATCCTAAGTCTCTGCAATGAGCCATCGATTACTATGCGAAAGATTGATTAAAAATCGATTATTGTACCATCACTAGCTCCAAGTTCCTGCGACACTCTCGCTTCTTTTACTCCATCGATTATTAGTCGCAAATAATCTAAAATAAAATCGTTTCATTAAATTGTTTATTTTGAAAATATTTTCATGCCTTACAATTGAAACCGACTAATCGATATCTTCTCATCTCTAAGTAGTTCTAAGTCTTTGTACTGGGTTCCTACTCTCTCATAACGAGATTCATGGACGACTTACATCTTCGGTTCCCTTTTGATTAGATTTCTAGCCGATTCAATATGTATTTAAAACGTTTTACTTCTTACTTAAGAATTGGCTAAAAAATGGCAAAGATATTTCTTTAATTTGGTTTCTAATTACTGAAAACTTTTGAAGACTCAAAAGCACAGAGACAGCAAGAGAAAGAGAGAGAGAGAGAGAGAGAGAGGGGGAGAGGTCTTTCTCTTGAGATCAAATTACTATCTTGTGTACTCTATCTGCATGAGTTTTACTGTCAGTATGATTGACTGACTGACTGACTGACTGACTGAATGACAGTCGATGTCATTGACAACTCAAGCAAAATTGTATGACAAGCTCTTTAGTGTTGTTGCATATTTGTTGTACATTTTCATTTTCGTTTTCATTTTGAGTTTCGGTTTCGGTTTCAGTTTCAGTTTTGAATTCGTTAGCCGATTTGAGAGTTTGGGCCTGCTCAACCACTTTGGCATATTAGAAAAAAAAAAACAAAAAACAAAAAATGTTCAAATTTAAAACAGAGATTTGTGTTTCTCTGCCTTTTTTGTTTCTGTGTGTGTTAAGCTTTGCTAATGTTAATGTTAATGTTAATGCGTTGAACACGTCTTGGCCATTAAATGCTTAAACACACACACACACACACACCGAATCACACACACACACACACACACGAGGTAGTACCACATGACGTATGCGTTATGACAATGCGACAAACAAACAAATGTTGGTACATATTTTTGCTGTTTCTGTTGGCCAAATCTGTTGTTGTTGTTGGCCCGCACCCATTCAAATGAGCCGCGTTCGCACACCTGTTGGGCCTGCTGCTGCTGCTGCTGCTGCTGCTGCTGCTGCTGCTGGGTGACCATGGCAAAACTATATTTCTATGAGTAGAGGTAGAGTAGAGTTAAGTAAATTGAGGCATGTGTTTCGTGTGTGGGGTTGGGCCCTCTTAAGATCTCTCTCTCTCTCTCTCTCTCTCTCTCTTTCTCTCTCTCTAGGCAGCTGACAACATTTTGTTGCTTTTTTTGTGGTGTGTGTGTGATGATGATGACATAAAATGGAACAAATGGCCTATGAACGGCACAAATTAAGGCAATGCAAACAGAAAATCCAATTGGAAAACAAAGCCAGCCTCATTCTGCCTCTCATCCTGCCATAATTCTCAACATTTGTCGGCTCAACACTGGACAGACTTCTCATTCCATTTCACCCCACCAAAACCGATACCCCCGCTCTCCGCTCTCCGCTCACCGCTCACCGTCAGTTGTCATCTGCCTTATAACTCGGTGTTAAATTTATTCAAAACCTCTTGACTCTAAGCAACCCCTCAACGATGACGACGACAATGATGATGTCGATCTGAATGTGGTTGGTTCTCTTCGCTGTTGGTGTGCCAGTTGGCCAAGGGGTGTCCAATATATATTTGTGTGCCAAGTGTTTGAGTGAGTGCTGCTGGTTCCCCTTTCTCTCTCTCCTTCCCTTGTTTGACAATTTTGATCCCTTTTGTTAAGTGTTTGGCTGGGCCGATGTTATTATTACGTTTGTTTGCACATTTGTCGCCCCGAATTGGCGAACAACAAATTGCTCCGCTAGAGACTCGAGACTCGATACTCAATTCAAATCCACGCTTTCGGCAATTAGGTATACTACTTCTAGGCCACGCCCATAAGCAGCGCGCACCTGCCATTTAAACACCTGTCAATTTATTATTCAAGTGGGAAAATATTGAATTTTCATTGACAAATGTTTTGGCTTTGCATGAATAGTTATTTGATATTGTTTAAAGTTGAAATGGCATGGCAGAAAAAGAGATGCAGAAGAAGGTGGGAAAACTATCTACAATAAAGAGGAAACGAAATCAATTTGCTACGTCTAAGCAGGCCAAGCTACATAGGACCCAACTAGTTCTCTCTTTCTTTACCCTACTACTTCAGAGCTAAAACGCTAAAACTGATTGGAAATTACAACTAAAAGAAGCGAAAAAAATGCATTTCCCTTATTTAAACGATAATAAATACCCAAATATTGCTTTTTCAACTAAATTTTGAATATATTTCGAAAATATCTACAACTATTTATTGTTAGTTCTATAAAAACTTCGTTCTTTAAACACTCTTTCAAGTTTATACCAACTTATAAAGGTAATTCAAAGGACATAAAATGAAAGATGAGAATACACAAAAATGGAAATCAAACTGATAAGAAGTTGTTCTTATTTATTGGTAAACATTCTCTTTGAAAATTAACTTAACAAATTCTAGTTTCTTAAAATACCTAGGTGACTTAAAGAGAACAAATTGTATATTACTAAGAAATGAAGTTTGATGGATTAAAATTGGAAGCAGAAAAAAGGTATAACTGAAAGCCACAAGAGATCAAATGTACCCAATCAAAAATATAATATCCATGCTATAGGAAATCCTTTCTTTTTTTCTTCTTTTTTTGGCGATCTTTTTGTTTTTCTTGCGGCTCGAGGTTAATGAAACAAACACATTTCGATCTTCAGTTTTTCTTTTTAGAAATGACAATATTTTCTAGTTTACTTTGGTTCACTTCAAACCTTTAACTTTGGAGAACACTTTCTTATATAAAAAGTGCTCCATGTTCAATATTTTCTAAAGTTCTTTCACAAATCACACTTAGATCAAAATTAGAATCAGTCTGAGTTAGACACAAATAATAACTTTTTCTAAACAATATTTAGGTAGAACATTTTTCAAGGCTCTTAAAACTTAATTTTAAGTGAAGAAAAGATGAATAAAAAGGTAAAGTCTCTAGAAAAAGCATTAAAAAAAAAGGAAAAATCTTTTTTTTAATTAATAAAAAAAGAAAAATAAATGGCTGGCTGCTGAATGAGAACTTTGATCGAAACATATTTTATATAAATTATATAAGTCCTGAACTAGGCTCGGCTATGTTTAGTCAATTAACCCAATTTCTTAGACTAATCAACATCCAGAAAATCCACATTTAAGGAAAACGTCCAGTCCCCGATTCCCAGTTCATACACACACACACGCACACACACACATTTCCGGCTCCCCCACGCAACGTTTGCACTCGGAACGGATTGTGGATTATGTGGTCCGTTCTCGTATCGCACGACGACATAACACCAGGAAAAAAAAAAAAAAAACCAAAATAAATAAAAATAATTCCTCATTCATTGAGTGGCAAAAAGCTATAAATTAATTAGAGCGACTATCGAAAAATAGTTTTCGATTAGTGCAAAACACCTGTAGACCAAACCGGACCGCAGACCCTCGATGCCAAAGCCAGTTTGCCCCAGACAACACAGAGCACAGACACCAGCATACGACGACGACAACGGCGACAAAAGTCCCCACCAAAAAAACAACAAAAAACAACAAAAAAAAAAGAGTGTGTAGAGATAAAAAACAGATTAGAAATTCAAATGATGACATGTTTCTGTTTAGAGTTTCAGGTTAAGTTCCCCCTCCCCATGCTGCCGCTGCTGCTGCTGCTGCTGGCCCTCCTCCTGCCTGCCTTGCCTAGCTTGCCTTGACTTGACTAGCCACTCCCTTCTCACTTTTCGATAGCCTTTTTAATTTATAAACATCAAAATATACGTGGTGGCCGGCCGTTATGTGAATGAGAGATTGGGTGGACTTAAAACCTGTGCCCACTTGGTTAAGGCTGCAACAATAAAAAAGCGTACAATCATCTTGTACCCAAAACAAAAAGCGCCCAGAACGTTTCAATTAAGCGTTTCTTTTGGGTGCAAAGCAATTTCAATTTCCAAATGACGACGTCGTCGTCGTCGTTGTCGTCGTCCGTGGTTGTTGTGGAGTGTGTAAACAATATTTATCAGTTTGCACTCTCCTCGAAGTTACTTAAAATAGACCACGACACAACGACAACGACAACGACGATTCATAGATCGACATTTTTTTTTTTTTTCACTTCATTTCATCGGTGGGTGCAGTTTGAGTGCCAACGCACCGAAAAGCCACCGTCGCCATAGCCATCGCCGCCTTGAGCACCTGGTCGTCGTTGTCGTTGTCGTTGTCGTCTTATCGGACACGCTACGCATTACACCCGCGCGAAACCCCAACTGATAACTGGAAACCCATTGCCAGATGGCCAACCTGCTGTCGAATGGAGTCGATTCAGACGACGGCACCCAAGAGTCAGTCCATGGCGTAGTATATAGTAGTAGACGGCTACGCTAAAAAAAAAAGAGCTTATCAGCTAACCAAATGTGCTCTGGTTACGTGGCTTTGTGTGTGCATGTGTGTGTGTGTGTGTGTGTTTCACCTCATTCCAACTCAACAGGTGGTTGCACCGAGCGACACAGAGAGAGAGAGCCCCCAGAGCTACATTGCGTTATGTTCCTGGTCCCAAGGTTCATTACGAGAGCTTCCATAGGTTCTTATCTACCGCACGCTTTCGTGCGTTTTTTGCCCCCCCCCCCCTCCCCCCCTCTCTCTCTTTCTCTCTCTTTTTGTTTGCGCTTGTAATTAAGGTGATGAATTTATTGTGGCCCCTTCAGCCCACCAAAGGCATCATCCCTACCACAATTTTATGGCCTGATATGGGTGAGCTCGTTTCAAGTGCCTTAAAACAACAACAAAAACAGCAACAACAACAACAAGAAAATAAAAATTTAATTGAACTCGCACGGATTGTTGTGCATTTTGTGAGCGAGCGGGCGCGCGACTTTTTTTTTTTTGTCCAAAAAGCGAAAAATCAAATTGATAAAGCGACAAACATGTATTTACAATTTATAGTCCCTTTTAATTGATATCGGCAAGACCCCAAATCTCATGTCGGTCTCTGTTTACATGTAAAAAGTGAACATCTCTCCTCCCCTCCCGCTCCCCTTCCCTTTCCAACCCTCACGCCAAAGACTTATCAATGAAAAATGTGCACTTGAATTTCCGACAGCGTACAACGACGACGTACATTTCTCCGGCTCAATTGACTTCAATCTCTCTCTCTCTCTCTCTCTCTCTCTCTCTCTCTCTTACCTGAGGCCCCCGAAAATGTACTTACTTTTAGTTACCTGTGCCGTGATTTTGATCGAACGTTTCCAAAATGCACTTGGATCGCTGACAAAGTCTAACCAGAGCGAACGAGACAGTGACAGAATGAGACAAAAACAGAGGGAATTGTGTAACGTATGATTTTGATTTTCGATATCGTTAAAGGAAATGACAATTAATCAACGCGCAAACAGAATAATTTCCCCGTCACATTTCAAGTAATCGCATTTCAATCAGAGTGAGAATGTGTAAACTGTCACCTTCGTTTCAATTCACATACGATTTGTAACTTTAAATGCAACTTCTTTCAAAATGTTTCGAAAAGATAGTCATTTTCTCTTTCATTTAGTAAATTTTGGTTAGGGACTTTGGTTTCTATGAGGAACATCATTTTTTTTTAAATATTTCATATGTAGGGGCAGATTTCCATGCTAAGGCCCCCCAAGAAAAACATTTCAGAAATTTTTGATTTTGGAATAACCTTTTGTTAGGTGTTTTAATTATTTATTGAGTTTTTGTCGTAAAAACTTCATTCTACTTCATTTTAATTCTTAAAAATTTTTAAACAATGCAACTTCTTACAAAATGTTATGTCATTTGTTTTCTATAAAGAAACTGATTTTTTTTAATATTTTATTTTAAAACGCAGGTTTCCATTCTAAGGGCCCCCCAAAAAATGGTCTAAATTTCAGAAAATGTTGATTTTGGAATTACATTTTGATAGGTTTTTTAATAATTTACTAAATTTTTGTCGTAAAAAATTGTAAATCAAAAAGACGGCTCCAACTTTTAATTCTCGAAACTCTCAAATTCAATGAGCTTTGGTTTGAGCGAATTTCTCGAAGCTCTAGAATCTACAGCAAGATTGGGCAAGTCAATTTTGTGTATGCTCGACCTGCTATTTCCTTATTTCTATAATCCTTCGCTCCATTAGCCTTTTTCTCTGCCCCAGCTCTCCCCGAAAAGTTGTTGTACTATGTTGTTCTGAATATTACGTCAAAATACAATTTTCCCTCAATTGAAAACGCACTTCAAGTTTTATATGATAGCTTATCTTAAATCTTAAAATCTGTATGCATAAATCGATAGCCAATGTATCAATATATTTCGATATATTTCTTCTACATATTCTCCATAACATAAGGCTGAAAATTAAGCTAGTTCGATGGGATTCAGCCCTTTTAATTTGGCTAAACTGAGTGGATTTACTTTCCAAGAGTAAACTTATTCCCCTTTGGGAATATCTATGCCAAAACTCGTTGAGAATTATAACAAATAAGATTTTTTTTTGCCAATGATAGATGGTATATGTAGATATGGAATGTCTTTTGGTTTGAATTTGCCATCATTTTTTTTTGATATCTTAATTGCAGCCACTGGCCAAAATAAAGTCAACATCAATCTGGAATATAATTTGAACATATTTATCTCGCTCTCTATAACTAGCTAAGACAACAACAGCAACAACAAATGGGCCACCAAAATAGAGTTGAAACTGTTGCGATAAGTCGCGTAACTAATTTTTCAATTACAAAACTCAATGCGCATTTAAAAAACAATTCAACTGTTGCACTATTTGGCGACTTAAATATAAATAATTAGTTACGACTGCATAAAGATAAAAAGCCAAATTAGACGCTAATTTTCAGGCAACAAACAATTGCCACGGCAACCGATTGAGCTGGCCCGGCTCGAGCTGGTCGGTCGGTCAGACGATCAGACGGTCGGTCGGTCCGCCGTTCAGTCAGTCGCTTGTTGGCCATTAAATACAAAAAAAAATAAAATAAAATAAAATACTACAAGTCGTCGTCGTTGTCGTCGTCGTCGTCGTCGGCAAACAAAACTGTAGCAGAGAGGGAATACTACCAAATGAGAGTTAAGTGGTTAACAGAAAAAGGTGGGAAAGGGGTGTGGGGGAGGGGGAAAGATTGGTGGATTTAAAAGTGCCGGGTGGAACGAAATTTACGAAATGTTTTGCGCCACCGTTGAGCGCAAATAACTCAATTGAAATGCCAACGGAACTGACACGCAGCGACAAGAAATTGAAAATTAAATTTGAAATTGCGCAAAAGACAAAAACAAAAACAATTGAAAAGGTTACCCACCGGTTAAGAGTCGTCGTCGTTGTCGTCGTCGTCGTGGTGGACTAATTAGAAAACTCAAAGCGGGGCTACACTGAGCGTTGCAGGCTAATTGCTCAAAAACAAAACAAAACAACAAAACAAAAACAAAAACAAAAAACTTTGCCAAGAAAGAGAGCGGCGCCAGCCAGCATCCAATACAGTTGGGCAAACGAGTCCGCCAAGAGAGTGGGCCGCAGCTGGCTAGCTCTAGCTAGCTATCTATTGGCGCAGGTGCAGGTGCCTGGCGCTAAGCTTAAGCTCAAGTTGACGTCGTCGGTGGCGGTGGCGGTGGTGGCGCACAGGTGGCTTCAAACGTTCGATCGGTGGGTGACTCACAGAATTGGAGACTAACTGGAAGTCAGTCCCTAGATTCGCAGAGACTTGGTAAACGACTAGTTGTTACCTAATGGAAATGTAAAATAACCATTGGCGCCAATTCGCCCCCTAAATTATGCAATAGTTAATACAAAAAATGCATTTCTCGTTTAAAAACTTGGTTAACGAATATTTGGTAGTTAATGAAAACGAAAATTACCAGCCACATAAGCAATGAGGCATCTAACGAGTTGAAATAGCCAAAATTCGTCCCCTAAAGTATGCAATGGTTGGTAAAAAATGCATTTATTGCACATTGGCAAGCTAAAAATGAGTTTTATTTGCAAAGAGCTAAACATTTTTTAAAATTGAAATGTTAATTGCTTACCTAAAGGGGCAAATTTCATATAGTTCACCTTAGTGGCTAATATTTTGATCTTTTTAAATTGTTTAAATATCTTCCCAAAATGTTAATCTTTTCTAACCAGTTTAAACGCTTCGTTTAGCCTATAGTTAATCAAATTTTTTTTTTATTTTATGGCTAACAAGTGACAAATTAAAAACGTTTCAGGTTTTGCCCCTTTTGCGTACAAAATTTGGAAACAAATTTATAAAATCAAAAGTAAAAAAAAAAGGTATGCAAAATCTTTATTTTTCGCTTACTTTTCTGAGTTCATTTTTTTTTGCAAATTTAACAAATATTTTTTTTTTAATTTTTAACAAATATTTGTGTGTAAAGTTTCAAAACAAAAACTTAAAAATTTCAACAAACTGAAAACTAAAAAATTTAAAAAGTTATCCAGATAAAATGAAATGAATTTCGTAATAAATGTTAATATTTTAGCTTTCAATTGTTTAAGCAATTACTTTGCATAATATGCAGCAAATTTCTTTACTTTTATTCCTTTTAAATGAGTTAAATTACACAAAAAACTGAATAATTCATTAATAACTATTGATTGAGACTTTTGGGCTTAGAAAATATTTGTTTTTAGAAGTTAGGAGAATAGCAAATATGCCTTTTTTTTTTGTTTTGTCGCGGTATGAGAGACAATGATATGAATAGAAAAAGAAACAACAGCAACAATATATACATATAGCAATTATCGCTGTTGTTGGCAGGCGGCTCCAATTCCCCTCTGTTACCACCCCCCCCCCCCCCCCACCACCGTTTGTTAACCATTATTGTTAGCTATTTGCTTTGCATTAGCCGACATTTAAGCATGGCTATCGATTTAATTTGAACTCAACCCCGCATCAGCTTAGCTCAGTGCAGCCTTCCACCATCCCTCCGCTGTCTGCTGCTGCTGTGAGACGCCCCCGCTAAATTTGTTGACTGGCAACGCGTCGCGCCCGGCCGCACAGCGGGATCAGGCACGGGATCCAACGGCGGCGGCGTCCACAGTCAGCCATATTCGAGGTTCATATTTTAGCAATTTGTTAACTGCACCTTAGCCGCCTAGCTAGGAGTTGAGCTCTCGTAAATCTTGGCCCAGTCGGCAGGTTGACAGATTCGTTAAATTTACTTTGTAAGCGGCTTTTTGCCAACTTCACTTCTCTTCCTCCTCTCTCTCCTCTCTCACACACTCTAAGTGTGTGTGTGTGTGTGTGTGTTTGTCCACTAATTTGCACATTTCGCATTGCGTTAAATGTCGCGCAAAAAATATTGGCAGCTTTGTGGCCTTTTTCTGAAGTTTTTATGAGCCAAATGGTCAAAGTTCACAATGGCACTTTGATGCAATGACGACTTTCGCTTGACACAAACAATTTAGAGATGAGAGTCCAAATAAAACTCTGGAAAACTCAAACTATCCATATCTCTGAGACTTTTTCTAAAACGACTTCTTTGCCTACGACAATTCTAGTTTAAATTTTTTTTCTCTACAAACGGAAACAAAAAAATTGTTAAAGTAAAATGAATAAAAGAGCTGGTAAGGCGGATAAGACCTACTTCATCTACTTTAAAGGACCTCCTAAAATACTTGGAAATATTCTTATCGATCCGCAGTCATTGGTTCTTTTATTTTATTTCTACTGGAGAAAAAACGTCTATCAATACTAGAAAGAGACACGAGGCTGATGTGACTTAGGCCCGCAAAAAACCCACCCAAAGATCGTTTCCAGTCCAACGAAATCGCCATCGATGTCCTTTCTGATGCCATCTCCAGGCTTAAAAGGAAAGCAGATCCACATTTTATGTTTTTTAATGTTGCTTCTAATCTGCGAAGAACTTTTTAGGGCTTTATCAAACCATTTGTTTCATGGTCAATCTTTTCACAGCAACTCTCAGAGGGTTTCAACATGAAACTAGACTTTGACCATCTTTGACTCAACTAACATTATATTTCTTTGACATTTTATCACGTTCTATAAATACCAAGCCACTAAATCATTTTAAAATTTACTCATTCATTCAACGTGAGTTCTTTTCATTGACTCATATCAAGACAACGTTTTTTAGTTTAGACAGTTTGAAAAAAATAACAAAACTTGAAAAAAACTTGGAATATTTTAGAAAATGAAGCGTAGTTATTATTGAAAAAGAAGCTAACTTTTGTTGTGCTCTAAAACTGGCCTTTAGCAGCAAGCCAACAAATAAATGACACTCAAAAATTGTTCTAACATTTATAGACTGTGTTCATTCTGTGTGTATTCTCGTCAACTGTTCCCAAATAAATGACCCTTAAATAAACAAATAAATGACCATCAAAAAAAATTTAACTCTGTGCCGAGTTTTATATGCCTTTTAGCCATTTATTGACTTTTCTCGTTTCTTATGCTCCCAAGCAAATAAATGACCCTCAAAAAATTGCTCATGGGGTAATTTGAAGCTAATTTCATTTAGTTTTTTAGTTCAATAGACAAAACTTTGACTGAATTAAGTATATTTTATTTTAATTAATAATAAGTAGAGGGAGCGGACTTGGTCGTAGGCGGAGGCAGAGGCAGGGATCGCAAAGCAAAAATCAAGGTTCTCAATAAAGACGACAGAGCGGCGCGTCGGCGCGGCGGCGTTTCCGCTGGCATCCGAACTCAAACTCTGAGACAGAAGACAAATTGGCTGCTCAACGGAACATAAATTAAAAACAAAAACCGAAAAACAACAACAACAACAACCACTGAACAGTATAAACTGTAAAAACAAATAACTCAAATGAAACTCGATGTTTTTCTGTTGTTGTTGTTGTTGTCGTTGTCTTCTTTTTATTCATATTATTTTATATCGTTTGCAACCTTCAAAAAACAACATGAATACGAACACGAACGTGCAATGCAGTTTTTTCCGCAATGAGGAGCCGTCGGTAGATCAAGACCGGCGACAGAGATAGCTAGCTCAAGATAGAAAGAGAGAGAGAGAGAGAGATCTCTAAGCAGATGCTTGAAGATCTAGACAGAGACTGAAGCGTGGGTTGAGGCAGCAGCAGCAGCAGCAGCAGGTGCGTTTCATTGAGTGAATGACTGAATGGTTGGACAGATGGACAGACAGTCAGACAGTGAAACAGAGAGACAATTCGCATGACATTGCAATGCCGCCAACAAACTTGCACAACAAAACGCGAAATTGGTTTTTAATTTTTTTGTTTTGCTAAACTACTTAAACAAAAAAAAACTACAACAACAGCAACAGCAAGTCAAAAGAAACTATTGTAAAAATATGGAAATTTTTTGCAACAAATAGATAGATAAACAAAACAATTAAGGCACGTGCCTCCAGCAGCATTCGCGTTTGGGCAGGGTTGGCTATGTCCCACAGTCCACACAGTGAGGCGGCGGCAGGCGGCAGGCGAACCAAACTGACAGCTGACAACTTTATCAGTGATGTTAGCTCATCTCATCCCCGTTACCCCATGCCCCATACCCATTCAATATCCAATACCCGTTCCACATCCATCTTCTCTCCTTCTAATGGCAAACACGTTTTAACGCTCAAAAGTCCGCGGGGAAATCTTCTTTCTTTCTCTACGTGCATAATTCATAAATGTTTTCCAGCTTCAGGTCGCTCGGTCGGTCGGTCGGTCGGTCGAGTCGAGTCGTTTAGATAATGACAGAAATAGAGATTGAGATTTGGGTTTGAAATTGGAATAGGAATTGGGTTCAGGCTTGTGAGATTGAGATTGGTGGCACGCCCAAGCTTTTAGGGGTGGCACTGCGCGCTCTACTCCCAATGAACTCTCAACGCAAAAGATTGCCATATGTCACATTGCACCAACACACACATAGACACACACACACAGCATAGGCAGAGGCAAAGGCCCAGTGCTGCTAAATTTAAGATCACTTCCGCTAACCACTTTAGAATTGTAATGCTAGCCATAGCATAGATTTTTTTTTTGTTAGCGAAGATTCATTGTAGATTGCCTTTAAGGCTTCATTCTAAGTCCAAGTTACTCAAGTTACTAGTCGTCACCAAATTTCCAACGTTTTCATAATGTTATCTGGTATATTTTAAATGAGTTTAGGTCTCTTTAATGGAATGACGTTCAATTTACTTTTACATTTCGAACTTTAGGAGATCTGTGAAAATTTGTGTTGCTTTATAGCGAAGCAAGGGCTTTAAGAGAAACTCCTTGAATGAATGATTCATGAAACGTATACGACAACGAATATGATTCACAATTATAGGTTTAAGAATTTCTAACTTGGATGTTACTCAACGAAATAGGTTTATGGTGGGAAGAAAAAGAATTACGACTCATATCACAACATTTTGCGTTACGCAATGCGTTACATACTGCGTTACGTAGTGCTTGGCGTAGTGAAATAAAATCTATCAGATTATAACATGAATAGAAGGGTCCATATTCTCAATAAATAGGTTTAAAATTTGACACTGTTTTATGAATTAACTGTTCAGTTAGGTTAAGTTAGATTCGATTTGGTTAGGATGTTCAGGCTTAGTAAGTTTCGCTTAGGTTCTGTTGGGTACGATTAGGTTAGCTTAAACCGACTGTGTTAGGCATTGCCTTCTCTGTTATCAAATTGATTATAGTTGAATCAAAAGTTCAACAATTATAGTCAACTTTAGAGGGAAAATTGGCTAAACAAGCCAAAAAATGGCTAAAATGGCTGAAAATGTCAACACTTGCACTCATATGTATGAGTGAGAGATACAAACGAGGCGTATGCGTAATTTAAGCCCAAAGACTAATTGAGTTGCAGCAACAGCAACAGCAACAACAACAACAACAACATCTGTATGGCCGAGACCAAGGGGAATTATTAGGTTACAATTTGATGCAGCCACCCGACAATTATGACAGATGGCTACCCCTGCTGCTGTTGCTGCTGTTGGTGCTCCCCTCCCCGCCAACCCCCGTTATTATTTTGCCTTCCGTTGTCTCAAGTGTTTCGGCTGCGCTTTTGGCATGTGGCCGGCTTGGCTTGGCTGGCCTGGCTTGGCCTGGCCTGGCCTTAGCTTGCGTTTTGGGATCGGCTATATGCCTCTCCTTCCATCTCCATCTCCATCTCTCAGCCAGATGTTATGATTGGTTTCTCTGCCTTCTCGTCGTCGTCGTCAGCATCGTCGGTCGTGGGTGTGTGTGAGTGTGTGTTGAATGAGTCATGGTACGTGCTACTGTGCAAAAAGTTATTAAATTTTGTTTTTACGGCATGTGCATTTTGAAGTAGACTTCCTCCCCCACCCCCGCCCCTAAATCGCCCATCCTACAAACAACAACAGAAAACACAAAAAATAAAAAAGGGTTAATAGTATATCGATGGTAACACGTGTCTCTGTCTCTGTCTCTGTACGTGGTCGCCATTAGCGTAAACATTTCAAATGCGTTTCTGAGTGCCTGCCAAATTTTTTATGAAATTGCCAAAACGGCAATAATATACAATACATAAATTTTACAACCAGCCAGCCCTCCAGCCAGCCAGCCAGCCAGCCCGCCAGCCAACCAGCCGGCCAATAGGTCAAAAACTCTATATATAAAAAAGCAACAACAACAACTTTAACCATTGCCAATTTTAATTTCTGTTTTCATTAATGTTGTAAACTTGCCCATTCTGTTGTTCTCTTTGATGCGCGTAAAACAAAACAAAAAAAATTAAAGAGTAACAATGGGCGAAGACTTTCAAAGTTAAGGTGTTCATTAAGTGAACTATGACCCTAAATTTGGCGTTTATTCCTTTTCTCTTCTTGTCATTGAGTCCCTATTTAAGGTCTAGCAGAAGTCAGTTTTATTTCTTCATCTAATTAACCACTCAAAAGCGTTGCTTTAGCTTTAAATGATCAAAGGACTTAAACTGAAAGAAATTTTACCCCCTAAGGTATGCAATAGGCAAACGAAATATAACATTTTTGGAAATAATAAAGATTTTTGAAATGTTTCTATTCTTCTGTAAAAGGTGAAGAATCTTAAAAGTGAAATTAAAACAGCGTTTTTAGAGACAAAGTTGATCGAAGTGCATCCGCCCGTCTGTGACCTTAATATGTCATTGAAAATTTTTGTGCACTAATTGCTTGGGGAACGCCCATGGTGATGTGGTGGCTGGCTAATGGTTGGTTGGGGGGTTGAGGAGGGTTTGGAGGTTGACCCAGTGCCCAGTGCCAAAGTAAATATCGCCAGATATGATCAAAGTGAACAGAAGTTCTCCCATATGTTGTGCAGTTAATAGCTATGGGGGGGGGGGGGGGGGGGAATGGGGCAAAGGGGAGTGGGGACTGTGGCACATCAACGTCAACAACAACAACAACAACAACGGCACAACAACTTGATCATCATCTTCAAATGGCAACCTACTTCTGTCTCCTGTATGTCTCTCTCTGTCTGTCTCTCTCTGTCTCTCTCTCTTCTCCAATTGCTGAGAATACATCAATCAATGGCCCAGCTTTGTGCCATGGACGATGATTATACGCTGTCGACGTCACATTTTGTATCTTTTATGTGCGATCGCCACCTACTGTCAGCTTGAAATTGTGTCTATACAGGAGGAGGAGAAGGAGGAAGGAGGAGTAGGAGCTCTGGCAATGACCAACACCTCGCCTCTAGCTCTGCACTGGGCGAGGGGGGGAGGTACGGACTAATGAATTTCAATGAAATATTCACACAAAATGTTTTTGTCAAAAATTTACGTAACGTAAAATTCAAATAAAGAACATCTGTGCAAACAGTGTTTTGCCCCCCCTTCCCCCCCGACAATAATGATGATGATGCCCCAACTGGGCGGCCAATTGGCGCGTGAGTATGCGGAATGCGGAGCGGACCTTCCATTCACACCCGCCGCTGCCGTCGCCACTGGCACTGGCATGCATCATCATCATCATCATCAGAGTGCTGCAGCGCATCCGTTCCAACTCTTGTTGGACATTGTATGTAGATCGGTTTCTGTTCCAATTTCCAGCAGCCAGCTGCCCGTCCGTCTCTCTCTCTCTCTCTGTGTGTGTGTGTGTGCTAATGAAATCGAGCGAGTTTATTTGTTTATATTATATATGCACATATATCTATAGCCATATGTGTGGTAAATTGACAGCAGTAAAGATTTGATAAAGTCAATCACATAAGATCAACACTGTGCAACATAGGAAGCAATCACTTTTGAGCGTTAACTGCAAAATGGCTAAAAGTTTGGCACTTTGAACAAAATCTTTATATGTATATAAAACATTCAAATAGAAAATTTATTATTTCAATCCAGACTTCAAACTTGTAGTCTAGTCTAGTAAAAAACAATAATTCCATCAATTTTTTTATAACGATATATAGTAAATCTATAATTTCAATTGGAATCTGCAAATTTTGGTCTCGAATGCCAACTAAAATTTGTAGTCTAGTGTAAAAACCAAAAATTTCATCAAATTTAACGTGAAATTCATTGCTCAATAATATAACCAAGCTTAAGTCTATGAAATTTTAGCAGTTCCTCACTTAAAACTTGTAGTCTAGTGTAAAAAACACAGTGAAATTTCATCATATTTAACGAAATATTCCAAATAAACATTTTATTTAAGTTTAGAGCCTTCTATTTGAAACATAAGCTATGTAGTCTAGTGTAAAAAATGTAAGATTCCACCAAATTTATAAAGAAATTCATAACCTTATATATTTAATTTAAGACTTGGCACTTTAACTTATGCAATTTTGAATCTTGAACCCCACTTTGTAGTATAGTGTAAAAAATCAAAAGTTTTAACAACGATTAATTAAAAATTATCTTTAAATTTAGACTCAATTGTAAATTAAAAAATATTGACAGTTTAAGATCATGAAACTTGTTGTGTAGTGTAGTAAAAAATTGAATTCCTTTATTTGGAAGTTTTACTGTTTTACTGTTATTGTCGCCTTGAATACGTTTTGAGTCTCGTTTTCATTTGGATAATTGAAGTCCGTCGTGCGTGTATAATTGAGACACAAAGTTATAGCCGCTGTCGCTGCTGCTGTTGTCGATGTTGTTGCTGTTGCTGTTGCTGTTGCCGTTGCTGTTGCTGGTGACCACCAACATGCTGATCGATCTGATCGAATCGGATCGTTCTTGTTGAGGTCCGTCTGTTCAACGACAGCGCCGCCGCCGCCGTCGCCAGTCACTCAAATTAGTTTAATGTCGCCCGATGCAGATTAACGATCGGCGCATACATACATACATATCTCTCTCTCCTCTGCATATCGATCTGATCTATCTGGCCAACGGCTTTTGTAATGCAAATTTTTTTTTGTTATTGTAATTGTTTATTAACAATTGCCGCTGGCAAATAGTTAAGCAATTAAAAGACAAAGACACAGATAAACTATGTAATATTTCTTTGTTGCTGGTTGCTGGTTGCTGTTGCTCTTGTGTGTGTGTGTGTTTTTTTGGAGTTTCAACAATTTGTCTGCTTTAATTTTGGTTTTTGCAGCAAACAAGTTAATGTTGGTCTGGTCTCTCTCGCTCTCTCTCTCTCGCTCTGTGTGTTGTTTGATTGAGTTTTCGTTTTCGTATTAGCATTGGGATTATGTCATGCAATTAACAATGGCATATTGTAGTTGGTTGTTGTTGTTGTTGTTGTTGTTGTTGCTGCTGCTACCGCTTTTGGCTTTTGTCAGCAGCACGTTTTCGATTTGAAATTGGTTTGGACGAACGTTGCGTGCACTTTGTGAACTTTTGCGGTCTTATACTCTGTTATATTTTATATAGCTACTGTAATCAGCATTGGGATTTGTCATTGCTATTGTTGTTGTTGTTGTTGTTGTTAGTGTTGCTGCTGCTGCTGTGCATGTAATTAACCAGCATTGACATGTCTAGCTATGCGTTTCGCCGAACAAACCAAACGTTCAGAGAGCAAATTGCTGACGTAAGCTCATCGTGTGTGCGTCAGCAACAACAACAACAACAACGACGATGCGATCCATTCGCATTCTGAACTTTAGTTCAGCCAAAGATCTGTGATCTGGGCGTGACACTTTGGCATTGTCACCACCTGGTCAACAGACAGACACACACACACACACACACTCTCTCATATGTGTGCAAATATGTATCAAGGCTAGTCCAGCTGGGTCATTAGGCACGTCTATTAGCTGAAAGTGCACCTGTTTTCTCTAAAAATTGTTGTTGTTTTTTTTTTTTTTAAGCGAAACAATTTGTAGGTACCATACATTACAAAGTTTTTTTTTGTGTATAATTATTAAGTTAATAAAATATTGCATAAATCTATTAGAATTCTCAATTTAAGAAGTTTTTAAAGTAATCTTAAGTGCAATAAAAATAGATTTTACATATGGACTTTTTTGATCTAATGTCTCACACATTAAAGAAAAAAGAATCTCAAGAATTTTCCGAAAGTTAGAAAACAGTTTCTCTTTGGTGCCAAGAAAAGCATTTATCGTTTACTATTTTAATGGGTAATAGTTACATAGTTTTTTAGCTTCAATCTCTATTTAACTGAGATCTATGAACATAGAGAAATTTAATTGAAATTTCAATGAATAGTTTTGGGATATATCCTGGGCAAAAAGGGCTTTTGTTCCCAAGTGTCACAAAGGATAAACTCTCATAATCTGGGCTTTCAATAGCCTTAGAGTTGAAATAAAAGTAAATAATAAGTAAATATTATACTATATCATAAACAGTTTTAATTACATATATCATTTGTTTTTCAATTTAAATAAAAACAAAACGTTTTTAGCTTCAAAATTTGTTTCCCAAAGATTGCAATAAACTTGACAAAAGATCAGAAAACTACATATGTATATGATGAAGGGAGGGAAGGGTGGAGCTTGAAAAGGGGGCGGTATGCTAGTCTGAACTTTGCCATTGTAATTTTGTTTTATTTTTTTAACAATTTTCGTCATATTTTTATGTCTTAAACTCAATTATTGTTTTGGCCATAAAATGGGGGAAAAAAACAAATTTTTGACTTGATTTTTATGTGCTTAAAGTCGTTCATGAAGGTGTTAAAAAAATAGTATTGTAATTGGTAATAAAATTAAAAGGTAATTTGTAAAAAAAAAAAAAATGCCAACAAAACGTTTAAATTAGACTGGAAAAACAAAACCAAATGGTTAAGAGGGAATTTTGGGCTTAGTTAGTTCGAAAAACGAAAAAACAGAGAGAGAGAGAAAGAGAGAGAGAAAGAGAATTAATGTAAATTTATTAGAAATTCTCTTAAGGAAGACAGACAACTTGGTTTCTTTTGCTTATCAGTTGGTTTTATAGATTCGTTATCATTTCGTGTAACTTGTCTGTTTACATTTTCGTGTTCTTCACACATTCATTCAATGCGTAAAAGTAGGAGACAGAGAGAGAGAGAGTGAGAGAGAGAGTAGGGGGAGAGGAGAAGGCACCTTTTCTCAGTTTCAGTGGCTGTGGCCACTTGAAATGCGCCGCGCGCGCACATTGCAATTAGTGTTAAAAGACACAACCGTTGCCGATGCCGCCACAGACGCCATAAGCTGGCTGATGCTGGCCAGAAGATATGCCAGAGACCAGACCAAAGATCTGAGACAAGACCAGACCAGACCAGACCAGAGCAGAGCAGAGTCAGGAAGAGCTACTAATTGGCCTAATTCTCACTTTTTCCTCACTTTTGGCCCACGCATCGAGAAGGAGGCGCAGCATCATGTTGATGGTGTAGGTGTTGCTGGTGATGCTGCTGCTGGTGGTGGAGTGGACGCCTCATAAATAAACAAAAAGCAGAGAAAGAGAAAAATAGAAAGAACAAGAAACAGAAACAGAATATTGGAAGAAAAGTCGAAGTCAAAGTCATCGTAGTCGATATGCAGATGAGTTTCGTTGTTTGGATCATGTTGCGGGCGGATGATCACAAACCAACCCCACTCCCCCCTCTCCACTATCACGCCATCGGCTCCCTAGCACTCCCAATCGTAAAATCCCACTCCCGTTCCGGTACGTGTGAACTGATATGCTGGGTGGTCTGTTCCAAATCAATTGCTGGCCTCGCTTCACTCGGCCTAACTCGTGTATTCGAAAAATTCAAAAGGCAAAAAAGCATAACATCGCAGTCCAGTTCAGAGTTCCCCCCTCCTCCACCTACTGTGCCTTGCCACTTTGCGGAAGAGGAAGGAGTTGGAGAAGCCGCCATGCGGTTGATTCTCTGCTGCTTCGGTTGTTTATTTTGCATAAATGTTGCCCCAAATATTGCAGCTGTAAACACATAATGAACGCCGCGCCGCGCAGTTCGCAGTTGGAGCCGAGAAGAGTCGATGATGCCATGATGCCGTTTGCCGTTGCCGTTGCCGTTGCCGTTGCGCCTTGCCGATCCCACCTAATGATTATGCTATAGCCGGATCGGATTGAAATCGGGATATCAGGCATCAGCTGCTGCTGCCTGCAAAGTTTGGCTGTGTAAATATTTGTTTAAAATTCCGCACGCCTACCACACACTCTATAAGGAAAAGCAAAAGCAAATCCAAGCCTGAGGGCTCCAACTGTTTCCTCTCTCACTCACTCTTTCCTCTTTTTTTCTCTTGCTCTCCCATTCTCTCTCTCTCTCTCCCTCTCCCTGTGTCTCTGTCTTAGTGTTTCCTTTAAAGACCACCAAAGATTGCTGCTGCTGGACCATTCCATTGCTTGCGCTGGTTTGTTGCCAGCGATCCGGCTGCAGCTGCTCGGAAAATATGCTAAGTGCTCTTTGCACATTGGGAAAGTAACAAATTATTATGATTTATTTCTTTATTGAAACAATTTTGTGTAAAGCAAAAAACCAAAAAAACAAAAAAAAAAAAATTCAGAGTGAATGTTGATTTTTCATCAACAAAGTTGTTGAGCAAAAATTGTTAAGCATTAAGTTTAGTCTGTAGTTTCTAGATATAGATATAGATTCTTTTGAGCCTACAATGAATTATGCTTCATTATCTCTCTCTCTCTCTCTCTCTCTCTCTCTTTGACACTCATGACACCCCTTTCCCCTTTCTTCAAACTTTTTTGTTAAAGACATTTGTCGTTTGGGTTTTTTGTTTAGACAAATTCGAATATAACACAGATTACTTAAAATTTTCGATTGATTCGGTTTGAGCTAATACTGAGCCCTTTCTAGATATTTCAAATAATGAAAATGTCGATAGACTTTGAAAGTATTTTTAAAATGTTTGCCTACATTTAACTCCAATTCTTCATTTAACTCTATGCCTACATTTACCTCTTTAACCACCTCTAAAATGTGAAAAAATACTTCTTGTTTTTGGGATTTATGCACCTTAAAGAAATTTTCAAAATATTTCCCAAGGAAAAACTTAAAAAACGTTTTTCTAGCTTTACTTTTCTTAAGTTCTAATCGGGCGACTTATATTACTTAAAACTTGTTATCAACATTCTTTATAATTATTTCTCTTTAGCATTAATCTCTAAACATTCAAAATTTGTAATTTTCAACAATTTTAACAAATTCTTAAATAGGAAAATAATTAAAGTTCACATTTTTGGGGTTTTTTTAAAAATGAAAAAATTGAAATTTATTTCATAATTACTATAATTTTGAGGAATAAATTTGTTATTTTTAGTTAAAAAATAGCTAAAAGAAAACAGAAGACAAAAGAAATTTTCCCCTATAAAGAAGATTTAAGTTAGTTAAGATTTTGTTGTTATTGTTGTGTAAAAGGTATTTTGCCCCACTGTTTGCACTCTGTGTTGATGGTCTTCGTCATCGATGTGTGGTGGTACATATTATATACAAATCAGCCGGCCGGACTGCAAACATTTTGTTGGCATTGCTTCGTTGCGCTTTTATTGACTTCACTTCAAACACACTCGGCACTCCGCAACGCCCACACCCGCACCCACATCGACACCCACACACACACACACACACACACACACCCATATAGACCCGCATCCTCCTCAGCCAACGAACACACTAACCAAAAAGGGGATCTCTTTTTTCTTCTTCTCGTTTCTTTTCTTTTCTTTTTTTTTCTTGTTTTTTTTTTCAACACCTTCTTCTTGTGGCCGCATCTGTTTGGCGTTTCGAATTGTTGTTTAGATTTGCCTTTTACCCAAAAGATTGCTGCCGGCTAAGATCTATTCATAATTTTCAATTGACTTTTGCGCCTTAGAGATCGTAAAATAAATATATATATATATATAGAGAGAGAGAGAGAGACAGGGAGGGAGTGAGAGGCCCAACACATATGTTAATGCTTCTTCTCCCCATCATCAGCAACTTTGAAGCGGATATATTGTTCGATTTCAATTTGATTAATTGTTGCTTTTTATATTTCACCTATCCAGCAGCTTCTCCTCAGCAATCCCTCCCCCATCCATCTTAGTAATCCCCACAACTTGCAGCCACATGATTATCATGTTTCGCTCGGCCACTTTGGCCCTCAGTTGGAGTGCTCCTGTTGATGTTGTTGAATTTTAAACAAACTTTGCTTGCCACTCGATTTGTTTGGGTGGCATGTTCAACCTCAGTCAGACAGTCAGACAGTCGGACCGACCTGTGAGCCGGCTCTTCTGACATGGAAAGCGTAGACAGGGCGGGCGGGCGGAGAGTTTGGGGGTCGGGGGCCAAGTACCGAGGGCAGCTGTCAGTACATAGAAGCCATGTGTGTTGCATGTTGATTTGTTTGGCGCGCAAAGTTTTTTTTTTTTTTTTTTTTGGGGCTGTATAATTTTTTTGACAGATTTCTGAAATGTTTATAAGCAAAAGACGCGCGCGCGCGGCCGGAGTACACAACAATTCTACAATATACAAAAATAAAAAACACACAAAAAACAAAAAGAAAGAAAAGTTAACTACAAACAAACCAAATAGAAGCAAGACAGAAGAAGTCCAACCATATAAACTAAATCGTATTTAGTTCATCATGAAAAAAAAAAAAAAAAATTAACAACTAACGCAGAGCGAGAGAGGGGGGACCTTGGGGGCTGCTCTCCCTCCCCCGCGCGTCGCTGCTCCAGGTGAGGCTCGAACTCACAACCCCGGCATTGCTCATACACACAGAATACTGATTATAAGTACCGTGCGCTAACCAATTGCGCCACTGGAGCCGTTGAAACACCGGGGCCAAAAATACTGGGAAATAGATCAGGGTTTTTTTTTTGTCCTCCTTAAAGCTAGTGTTAGATTGACTAATGCTAATCTAATGCTCCCCTCAATCAGTAAGGATATTCTGAGAAAAATAAAAAATTAAAAAAAAAACTATACAAATAAAATAGGACCTTAAATATATTGCAACAAAAATTAGGATATAAAAAATTTCCTTACATTTTGCTTTTCAAAAGTTTTTTTTTATTATTAATTTAGTCATTGGGTTTTTTTTTATAACACTTATTTGCATGTGAAACTGGTTTTAAAATGTTTTTAATTTTTTTTTTTTTTGTTTAGACTTACCAAATTGTTTTTAAATTTTTTTCATGCTAATTTTTGCATCAATGTGCACTAAAAGAAATTCTCCTTACATTTTTTTTTATAAAGAAACCATAAAAACATAACAAATAAAAGGGTTTGACCTAATAATTATAAATGAACTTTATAATACAAAAAATGGGAAAAATTAATTAAAAATTTAAAAAATGTCCATATATAAAAAAACATATTTTTTTTATTAAAAAAAAAAACATTTTTTTTAAATATATTTTGTTTTATTAATATATATTTTTTTTTATTTTTGCTTTATTAATATATTTTTTTTTTTTATTTTTGCTTTACATTGCATTACCTTTACTTTTTTTCTGTTTAACTTGTGCCACGTTGTAGAAAAAAAAGAAAAAAAAACACCGAAGGAAAAAGAAAAAAAAAAAGAAAACAAAAAATGAAAAAAAAAAAAAGTCACAACGACCTGCTCCAGGTGAGGCTCGAACTCACAACCCCGGCATCGCTCATACACACAGAATACTGATTATAAGTACCGTGCGCTAACCAATTGCGCCACTGGAGCTGTTGTGTGCTCGCTGCTAAATAAGCCATAAGAGACGCAGCCGGTGAGAACAGAACTTTTTTGCCGTTTCTCTCATTATTCTCTCTCTTTCTTTTTCGTGGCAGAGGCACGACGCATGACTGTGTGCGCGCTGCGAGTAAATGTGGGTGTATGTGTGTGAGAGAGAGCTTGAGAGGCAAACATCGTTGTGATGTTTATTATGTGCAAAATGTAAGCGCGAGCAAGAGCATTCTTATGTGTGAGCCTCTGTGAGTAACAGTGTGTGTGTGTGTGTGTGAATGTGTGTGAGTGTGTTTGAAGCATTTTGATAAGAATTAAACATTTAAATTAACCAAAATAATTCGTTATAATTTGTGAATTTAAATATGTGCCAAGTAGCGGACCATAATGATGATGATGATGATGATGATGAAGAAGATGACAATGATAATGATGATGATGATGATAATGATGACGATGAGTCAACCAATTTTTTTTATTGTCTTGATTGCACTTTGTATGCCCGTTCCGTTTTGTTAGAGAGCATGAAATAGCAAATACAAACTAATATGGTTAATTATTTAATCTCAAATGAAACTGAAAACAACACAAAAATTAATATTAATATGTTTTTGAAAAGTGAAATTTATATAGTTTTACTTTCAATTAGAAATAGAAAGAGACAGACCTAAAGACCAACCAACACAAACAACATACACACAAACCCACACACACACACACACACACACACACACACTGTGTATAAGTTAATGTAAATTACATGGTTTTCACTTTCGTTTCGATATCGCTTGAGAACAGGTGCAACGATTACGAAGAGACCAGACCGCAAAAAATTGCCAACTAACCCAAAGACTGCCCCCACCCCATCCCACTACCCCCACAGATCTTGTTGTCCCCCGACCAACAGCAGTTACAGTTCGATTTCAAATGAATTGCAAAATCCCCCAACAAACAATGAGAAGAGGAAAATAGAAAACAAATACAAAAACAAAAAAATAAAAAATCACACAATCCATGAGCAAACTTAACTGAAACATCAAATTGTATTTTCAATACTCTTTAGTTCTAAATACTTCAAATCGTGTTTCAAAAAAAAATTGATTTCATTCTATATTTTCTACAGTGATGGGTTCCGACCTAAAAAAAAAACTTTTGTTGTAGAAAAGACTGCAACAAAGGTATTCCTAGTTTTGCCATCTTTTTTAAAGAAATTTGAGCAAAAACAATGAAATTGTTCGAAAATTAATAAATAACTAGCTTTTCAACAATTTTCTACAACATTTCAATGACTTAATTTGTTTTGGGGAACTGTGAAACCATTTTTAAACTAAACTACTTCTTCTTCTTAAGAATAAATTGTTGTACAAAGAAAGTGTTGATTGTTTTTAAAATGGACCATAAGCCAAGCCATTTCTTTCTTCTTTCTAAATCGATCTCAAACAACTTAAACTGCAAAAAAACTAACAAGTTTTCACTTAAAAGTTGTTAAAAGTTGTTTGTGGCATTTTTTAAGTTATATTTCAATGATAATCAATGAATGAGGCAGTCCACCACAACGAATGCTTGGTGTCCCATTTAAAGGGCCCTGTCGATCTCTTTGCCTGATCAGCAGGCTCTTGCCACTCTTCCGTTCAATTGCGCCAAAATTTATTAGAAGATTGTTGGCGAACTGAATATAATAGGGGATCTCACATAGCTAAACCGGATTAAGGATGGATCTTTCAAATGTTGTCCAACTTCCTTCCAAACGCTAAGCAAAATATGAAGTAAAGTCAACTTCAACTTCAATTTCAGATGCAATTGTCTAATGTTGCTTGATCTAGTGCATATGCTCGAATGGCTAAAATAGGGTAAATTAGTAGGGGATAAAAAAAAAACATATCAACGATGATTACTGAGAAAAACCTCAGTCAGAGTCAGTCAGGAAATGCAAATTGCGCTAATTACTTACACTTACACTGACCCCATGTGGTTGTTGTTGTTGTTGTCGCTAATGTTGTTGTTGTTGTTGTTGTTGTCGACGCCGTTGCAATTGCAGTTGATGTTGCCATAATCGCTTCTAACTGAATAAAATGCATGCAATAAACAATAAAGTACAAAAAAGCAATCCGCTAACATTAACAACAACAACAACAACAACAATCGTCTCTCCACAGCAGCCATGACAAATGACATTAATAATAATAATAATTTAGAGTTGAGAAAAAAAAAAAAACCAAATGATTTTGCAATGAGAAAACTTGACGATGCGAGGCAAAGTAAATCCCTTGTCATGTCATGTTGTAATTAAAAATTATTCAAAATGACAACAGCCAACGCCGCCGCTTCATAGGCAGTAAATAATATTCTTTTACAATAATAAATAATAAGATAGAGAAGGAGAGAGAGAGAGACATAGTGAGAGATCCGTCTTTCATTGAAATCGTCGTCTTCGAACTGTAATAATTGAGTGAAATCGAATTAGAAATCAAACGGCAATCAAATCAGAAATATAGACAACAACAACAGCGCATCGCAAACTGAAACTGATCATAAATATATATGTACATATGTATATATGGACTCTCAGCAGACGCCGTCGCAGCCGCAGCAGAGCAAAGCTCGAAGGTTGTAAACTGGCGCCAATAAAATCAAACAATAAAAATCGGCACAAATTGCACTTACTATAATTCCTTCACTAAGAAGTAAAGCAAATTTAACTGGACATTGTAAAGCCTTAAAATTTTAAACAAAAATTATCTTTCTCTCTAAAGTTCCAAAAAACTCATTTTTATACTAAAGCATTTACATAGTTTTTATGGCATCATATTAAATGTTTATCATTTTTAATGGTTGCTATATTAAATGGTTGTCAGTTAAACTATAGAAATTTAGTTAAGGGCTTTCTCAACAATTCTGCTATACATACATAGGTAGAGAGGATCAAAAAAATATATGAATCAGACTTCAAAATTTGAACAAAGAATTCCGAGTATTTTTTAGATCTTTTAAAAGAAAAATAAATATTAGTAAATATTAAAAACACCAAATAGATCTTATTTCTGAGTTTTTTAGATTTTTACGTTCTTGTAGACTTAAGAAGCTATGTAGAGTTCTCCATTCTGGAGAATTCTGGAGTTCTGTGGTGTTTTTAGTTCTGTAGAATTTCGTGTTCTGGAGAAATTCGAGTTCTTAGAGTTTTTGATTCTTCAGAGCTCTAGATTCTTTAGGTTTTTAAGTTTTTGTAGAGTTTAAAAATTATGAAGTTATCTGAATGCTGTAGAAATTTAAGTTCTATTTTCTTTCTGAAGAGTTCTGAGTTTTGTATAGCTTGAAATTATGTAGAGTCTTAAGATTTATTTAAGTTTTAAACTCTGTAGAGTTCTTAGTCCTCTATAATCTAAATTTTGCAGAGTTCTAAGTTCATTGAAGTTTCAAATTATGTAGAGTTCTGTAGCTTTCTGAGTTTTTGTAGAGTACAAAAACTAAAGAAGACATCTGAATACTGAGTTTTCAAATTTGCAGAGTTTTAAGTTCTGTAGAGGGTTGAGTTATCAGTTTTGTAGAGTTCCGAATTTAGTAGACTTCTTAGTTCTGTAGATTTCCCAAGAGTTCTTTAGTTCTTTGGAATTCTGATTTCTGTAAAGTTCAGTCGTATTCCAAGTTCTTGTGTAGCTATCAGTTTTCCAACGATTTGAACTAAAGCTTTGATCCAAGAATATATATATTTATGGACATTATCAGAGGATATATGTGTTTAAATATAGATTATCATTTCCGTTTGCAGTATAGAAATTAAGTGGAAATGTTTTACTTTTTGTTTTGTTTTTTTGGCAATGTTATCAGAGCAAACATGGTCAAGTAAGCAAAAAGTAAGTTTTTGCTCTTACGATAAAGAAAGAAAAAGAAATTTACAATAAAGTTCCATTACCGGGGTAATTAAGATAAATTTATTGACGATGGATGACCCACACGACCGAAAGACCAAAATGCCCAATCACACAACACACACACACAAACACAATCGGTGATAAGTCGCTTTTTGGCTTTAGTCATAGACCTACATAAGTTACGGTTCACCCCAAAAAAAAAAAAAAACCGAAACGCACAGCGCGGCAGCGGCAGCGCCCACCAACAATCGAAGAATTATCTCAAAGACTTTGTAAAAAAAAAAAACGGAAAAAAAGTGCATTAAGATTAAAACTGGCGACTGTCTGACAGCTGTTACGGCTGCTGCTGTTGCTGTTGTTGTTGTTATTTTCACTGTTTACATTCGCTTCTCTTATCAGTTGCAGCCGCCGACGCGATGCACTTGTAGCGCCACTTTCAGTTTCATCTGGAGCTAGAAACTGAAACTATGCGCAGATGCAGTTCAAGTTGGCTTTTGTGGAGCGTGACGAATACCCATGAGTCTCTCTTTCTGTGTGTGTGTGTGTATAATAGATGGCTTGTGGTTGAGTTCGAGATGATGGTGGTCAGTCAATAATGGGGAAGACGATTTATTATTGACTCAGCTGCAATTGCCTTACGCCTGAATGCTGACTGAACTTTGCAATATTTGCTTAAAGAGCTGGCTAAGGCTTTTACCCAGGGCCAATAGACTCTCAGACTCTCAGACTCTGTGCCCACTTAATCATGGATCAGGCCTGAGCATCGTTGGATTGTTGTTTACCTTCTCACGCGCGAATGACTAAAAAAAAAAAAAAATGCACACAGGCATGTTTCTTCCCCCCATATACACTTCTCCTCTCCCTTCGGCGTAGAAGAACAAGCAGAGCATCTCATAGTCGTATTGATGATTGGCAGAGAAATCTTTTCCATTTCTCAATACTCTTTAATCCTCACTCTCTCTCTCTCTCTCTCACACACACACACACACACGCACACACACAGTGCTCGGACACTTTGCATGTTATTTGTTTCGTTTATTTGACTTTCTCATTAACTTTTGCTTGCTTTTGCTGCGTTCGTTGTTCAGTTACTTTCCGATACACTATCTCCCCAAAAAGGGCATAACCAAACTTTCGCGTCATAACGAATAAGTTGAACTCTTTGGGGAAAGAAAAGTTTGAAACTTGGCAAGAATAAACTGAAGGAAGAAAAGAAGTTGAAAAAGCAGAGTAAAGCATAATGGAGAACTGGAGAAATCATTATTTGAAAAAGTTTCAAGTCTTATCTAAGATGGGAATTTCTTTATATGTCATTGGAAATTAAAATAAGAAGGAAGGAAAGAAGTTGAAAGAACTAAATACTTCTTTTTCATAGTTTTTAAGTCTTACTAAAGACTTTTTCCGTTTAGAAACAAGAAAATTAAATTAAGATTTCCCCTAAAATGGAACATTAGGAAAGCAGATGAAAGAACTAATAAATATTTCTTTCAAGTCTTACAGAAACGAGAATATTGGAATAGGATTTTGCTATATGCTTAAAAAGAGATTCAAAAACAAGTTAAAGTTAGAAAAACAAAATTGCATATCATTTTAGAAGTAGAAAAAAATTCATTACCAAGTTTTATAGAGTATTTAGATTTCGGTTTTGGGCTTAATGTGAATGGACATTATTTTTCTTGAATTTTGTTTTTTTTTTTTTTTTGTGTTGTATTGCTCGTTTAACTGAAAGTCGCCGTAAGATTTGTATGCGCACCTGATCAAACTTCACGTTCACGTCATTTGCTTGCGGTTGTGTCTACGGGCTCCTCCGTCTTCGTCTTTGTCTCCGTCTCTGTCTCCGTTTACGTCTTCTCTACGGGCTTGTACGCTCGCTCGTTTGGTCGGTCAGCCCAGGTAGTTTTATTTTTTTTTTTTTGTGGGAATTTTTGTTTTTTCGTTGTTGATTTAGTGATTTGCCAAGTTTACACACTGGATGTTTACACACACACACACACACAGAGAGAGAGAGAGAGAGAGAGAGAGATAGAGAGATAGAGAGAGAGATAGATGTGTTTGCTCTTAGCTTATCTCTTCTCCTCTAATAGTAGGCCTATGGCATCATCGTCTTGCGGCTGCAACTCCAAATTCTCTCTCTCTCTCTCTATCTCTCACTTTTGATCCACATGTAGCACGTTCAGGTGGCTATTAAAGTCGATTAGCTAGAATTTATAACTGGCAACAGTTATAAATTACAAAATTTAGTCAAATTAGCGCGACGAGGCGACTGCGTGCGGCGCATAAAAAAAAAACAAAAAAAAATGCAAACGAAAGCGTCGCCGTGCGAGAGCCGCCGAGCACGAGTGCATTGCAGGTGTTTGAACTCAAATGTCAGCCAAAAGTCGCCAAGGCGGGCTAAATAATTGGGCGACATACGCTGACGTCGCGACAGTCAGCCAGCCAGCCAGTCAGTCAGGCAGCCGGCAGCAACGATTGAATCGAATTCAAATTGCTACAACGCGATTGCGATCATCGGTATTGGTGTTTGGACCCACACTCATTGAGGGCGAAAGGTGTGCAGAGTGATGGTGGTGACAGAGGGGGGGAGGGGGGGGGGGGGGTGAGCAAGGGAAGCGCGTGCAAAGCGAAATGCAAAACAAACAGTTTTCATTTTGGGGAATGTCTCAAAAAATAATTAAATGAGTTCGAAGAGTAAAAAAAAAGTATGTCACCAGGCAGGAAAGGCCCCACAATCCAGAAGCCCAAAACGCAGGGCGGGGCAGGGCAAAAAAAAAAAACGAGGGGCAGTTTCATAAGAAAGCTCTCTCTCCCACTTTCTTTCTCTCTTCGTCTCTCTATATGAAGCACTTGAAACTGAGGGGAAAAGATTCTCTTTCACTCAGATTTGTCTCTGACTCTCAGAATGGCATCTGAAGGGATTTGGGAGACATTTAAGAGGGTAAAAGGTGTAAAGTAAAGGGCAGAAAGCTTTTTAATTTCAAAAATTTCAACTAAAAGGGCAATCGATCTTTACGCTCTTCTGTAGAAAGAAATGTCACTGATATTCCTTTTCGTTCTTATAAATGTTTCATCAAATGTAAAATGATTCAAAAGAAGTTTCACCTTACAAAATGCATTTTTCCCATTGTCTCCGAAGAATCTCTTTAAGTTAATTTGGACAAGTCTAAAGCAAAAGATGGGACACTGCTCTTTACGCTCTTCTGTAGACTTTATTCATAGCAAAAATATCAGAAATATCTTTGTTATTCCTTTTTGTTCTAATAAATGTTAGTTTTAATAGATTCATAAGAAGTTTCACTCCATTCTCTTCGAAGAATCTCTTTTAGATGGTTAGATTAACTAAGCTTTAGGCCAGGGAGTGGCCTTTTTTGTTAGCTGTTAAGTGAAACAGGGAGAAACTAAGTTAGTGGGAGGGTACAGAAAGAGAGAGAGAGAGGGGTGGGGGGAGGGGGTCTTCCTCCTGCTGTGACCAGGCTATGGAGGCCGCCTAGGGCGTTGACATTTCGAGGGCGCAGCAATTGTCCAGTTCCTCCACACAATTCGTCAGACAATTGTCGTTCTTGTTGTTGTCGTTGTTCCGCCCAAGTGATCAGAGATCATGTCTCGACGCCACCAATTCCCCCCCCCCCCCCCCCCCCCCCCGCACTCAACCCTACCCTCCTTGCTGCCGTTGCTGTTAGTACTGTAAGAAATGTGCAGCAGGCAGGCCTCCATTTGAATTTGAATTTGTTTTTTTTTTTTTTTTTTGAGCTTGTGTTTCGTCAACTTAATCAAAAACGGCGGCCCAGTTGGCGCATGTGCACAAAAACGAGCTGGTGACAAATCTCTCAAACTCTGGAGCTGGCCGTGCCCATTGTTCTTTCCCCCTCTCTCTCTCTCTCTCTCTCTCTCTCTCTCTCTCTCTCTCTCTCTCTCTCTCTCTCTCTCTCTCTTTTTTTTTTTGTAGGGGACAACTATCTCTTTCAGTCAATGCATGGCATCTGCATGTGGGCGTCGTTTTGCGGACGCGGATTTTGTTAGGCTGTGTGTTGTTGTGTTTTGGGTTTATTTGTTATGGGGGTTTGGGTCAAAATGCCTAGCCAAAAGGGTGTGACGGTTTTTTTTTCTTCCATTTTCTGGTGACTGTTGAGACTGTCACCGTTCGATTTTTGGGCTCGGATTCGTATACGGATTCGGCTTGGTTTGATTTTCTTATGTCTGACTATGTGTGTGTGTGTGTGTGTGTGTGTGTGCCGCATGTGGGCTTAATTTATTTTGACTTTTGGCCATTTAACTTGAGATTTATCTGGCCTAAACTATGCGCACATAACACACACACACACACACACACACACACAAACACGGCACACACATTTTCAGAGTCACCCGTTGACGCGTGGATTTAATGTGCCAAATGGCCTTAACTGGTGGAAATTCGAATGGAGGAGAATTGTCAAAGTCTTTCAAAGTTCAGCCAGTTAACGGGGATTATCCGATGATGAGGTGGCAACCAACCAAGTGGGTGGTTGGGTGGCTAGTTTAGTGTCTCCAGCAATTCTTAAAAGTTTTTCTAGAGGAATTCGTTTTCATTAATTGTATATAAACAAATACTTTCTGATCAGATATTCCTTGACATAAAGCTGATCCAATTGTTTAATGCGGTTTCAATTTCAATTTTTGAAGGAATGCGCGCTTTGGCAAAGACTTTGGAGCAATAAACAGAGTTCTAGTAGTTCTATTTCAGTCCATTTTGGTGTAGACTTTATCTATTTGGATAAAAGTTTCGCTATCTCAAGTAGCCAGTTTGTTTTCGAGTTCAGTTTCTTTGTTTTTTGCTGTCGTTACTAATTTCGTTTCATGAAATAATGCAAAAGAAGTTTCACTTCACGTTGTACAGAACTCCCTTTAAATTTTTTTTTTGACCTTTTGGAGACAATTTGTGCTTAAAATTGGCAATTATTTTCGCCTTTCGCTTTTGTTCTCATTTTCGTTTCACAACGATTCAATAGAATTTTCATTTTAATCAGCATAACAGAGCTTTCCCTACACTTTAGGTGACCTTTGTCGATAATATTTTTGTTGTCATTTTCGTTTCGTTGAAACTTCAATTCACAATGATTCAAAAGAAGTTTCATTTCCCATTGAATTGTGTTACAGTTCTATCCTAATCCGTTTGGCAATATTTAAGTGGCAATTTTGTTCTTAAATATCTAAATTTGAAGACATTTTGACTTTCGTTTCTCATTACAACGATTGAAAAGAAGTTTCACTTCAAAAACTAGGCCGACCATCAAACCCTTAGAGATTCAATTAAATTAGTTATTAATTTGCTCATTTTTACAGCCTTTCCCTACGTATTCTCATGTTGTTTTTAGGGAAAGACACTTGAAAACGAGAATTCGTCACATCTGCAACTCTTTGAAGTACTTGAAAATATCTTTCGAAACATTTGCTGACAACATTTCGACATATAAACGAAACGCATGGCCCAACCTCAATTCTCCGATCTTTGCATGACTGTGTCATTGTCATCTAATGGCTCAATCAGCAGCAAATTTCTCAATCTCACACTGGGCTAAGATGTGTGTGTGTGTGTTTGGTGTGTGTGTGTGTGCGTTTGGTGTGTGTATTCCCACATTAATTATGGAACAATTAAAAGACGTTCAGGGCGCGGGAATTCCACTTGAATGGCTGTCAATAGGCCAAACAATAAGCCACTTGAAAAGACTCTTCTGCTTCCCTTTAACCCGCATAGACTGAGACAGCGAGAGAGATAGAGGGAGAAGTACATACATAGATGATTCCAATGACCGCCGGCGTGGACAAATCTCTGATTGCAGCTGTGTGGTTATTGTTGTTGGTCTGTTTGCAAACTAAATTGAGTAGGTTAGGTAGAGGCGTCTAAATTCGTAGAAATTACTGTGTGTGCAAAGCAGAGCAGAATGGGAAATGAGAATGGGGAGAGTTACGCATTTCCTTTCAGGTGTGCTCCCAGTGATGATGATGATCATCATCCGCTGGTGGACTGGGCACACAAAAGCGTTAAAAGTAGGTGCAGCTGAGAGCAGCAACTTTGAATCGGAATCGGGATTAATGAGCAACAGTTGCTGCACACAAAGTGAGTGGGAAAATGGAAAGGCCAAAGAAGAAGCAAGTCTCTCGCTCTCTCTCTCTCTCTCTCTTCTAGAGACTCTGTCTCTGGCGGCTAATGATGCCGCTGCTACGTGATATTCGTTGCCAAGTGGCTGACTGGCTGACTAAAGAATTGTTTGTAATTTCTTTTCGTTTCATCTTTCTCCCTGCCTCTCTCTCTTTCTTTTATGAATTGTTGTTGTGGCATTCTTTGACGCACCTCATTTTCCGGCTTTCGTAAAAGTTTGTTGGCGTTTTTAACCAGCAAACCGAAAAAGAAAAACCTAAACAATAAAAAGTAAATAAATAAACCAAAAAAAAAGGCAAAGAGAGAGGGTGACAAAAAAGACAAAAAAAAATGCGATAAGTAGACGACAACAACAACAGACGATGATGGAGAAGACAAAGGGAGACGGATGGATCGATGGATGGATGGATGAGACTGGGGACTAAGGACTGAGAACTGAAAACTGAAAAATGAAAACTGAAAACTGATTGAACGTCTCGGCTACTGCCGGCTGCCGGCTGTGCCACTCACTCGCTTGCACTCTGGCCCAAACGTTTTAATTGACGACTCTGAGGACTTTCCACAATAAATCAAATGGGCCACGATGATTTGTTTGCAATTTAAATGCAAATAACGACCACCCAGTCGGCCGGCCAACCAGAGAGCCAACCAGTCAACCACTCAGCCAGCCAACGATGAGATCGAAAATTATAACTTAATTTGAGTTTGGCTGCAGCCGAAACGAAAAACTTCCAAAGAGATGAAAATGCCCTCAAGGCAAGGAAAAGGGAAGAGGCAGCCAAATGTTGCTGCGGCTGCGGCTGCTGTTGCCACACAAAGCGTCGCGTCGCATCGTTCCCCAAACCGAGACCAAGGGGCATGATTTGTCTTTAAAATAAAACGTTTCCAAAAATTTTTGTTAAATCAAAAACATTTTTTTTTTTGGGGTGGGGGGAACCCAAAATCGACCAGAGAAATTACCTGCAAAGAAAAAAAAGAAGACCAAGACAAAGAAGGGGAAAGAAGCTTAAAAAGGAATAACAAAAATTAGGTAAAAGACAAAGAATGAGGTGAACAAAATTTTCAAAAGAAAGAAGATTGAGTGGAGATTTTGTATTTTTTAAAGGACCGGGTTGAAACTTAAACTAGACTTGACCCTTCTTTAGAAGTGTTAAAATTGATCAATTCTTACTTTTACCTTAAGGCCTTAGACGTTTAACAATGCGAAAATTGATTTTTAGAATTTTTTCAATTTATGAAAAATATAGAAAAGATCTCAATATTGCTTTCAGTGCTTTAGTTTTTATAGGGCAATTTTTCAATACTTTTTAAGCCTTTCTCCCACCCCCATTATCCTCTTCGTCTTCCCCTTGGCCTTAAGGAGCATTTGAAAAAGGCTATTTGTTAGCTTCATTTGGTTACAATTCCCAACTGGTTTTAGCGTTAGAAAATATGAGATGGTAAATATCACATAATCTTTGCAAAGAATGATCCCTTATTTGATAGAATTTGGTTATTATTTTACCGTTTCGCTTTTGTTTTCATATTTGCGCTTAAGAGCGATTCAAAAGAAGTTTCACTTGAAGAAGCAGATAAGAAGAAGAAGATATTTGGTGTTTCTTTTAGCTATTCCAAGTAAATTAAGTAGTTTTTACTTTTGAAATGTGTTTTTATATATCTTCTCTGCTCCTCCTCCACCTCCTCCTACTGCCAATCAATTTAAGGTGAAACCCACAACAGATGGAATGGGGGCGTGAGGGGGGGAAAAGGAAACCAGCCAATTCCAAGAAGCACACAACGCTTTGTTTTGTGACTCGCCGGGATCCCAGGCTCTGTCTCTCTCTCTCTCTCTCTCTCTCTTACTCTCTTCCTATCTCTCAAGCCCCAAAGCCCAAGCCGAGCCCCGAAAATATTAATAAAAGTCGTCATCGTCAAAAGGAAGCGCGCATTCGTAACAAACCCAAACCAAAAAGAAAAAGACCAAACCAAAAGAACTCAAAAGACAACAAAAAAAAAAAAAAAAAAAAAAACAGAAAACAGAAAAAGAGCTAAGAGTAAAAAAAGTTATGCCACGCCGGTGTTCAACAAATTTCAATCTCGGCTCAAAGGCAGGCGGTCGGGCAACAACTTTGGGGCTGGGCAGCTTTTGCTCTTCGCCTTTTTCGAATACCCTATAAAATGCAGGACAATATGGGGCATATTAAGATCCATTTGGGACCAGTCGAAATTCTCGTTATTCTCAAAATTTTAATTTCTTTAAAGAATTCTTTGCAAATTTATTTAACTTATGAAAAACTTTGAATTTCTTATCATTTCAGTGACAAAACGGTGACCGCTAGATGGCGCTAAACTATTGAAACGAAGGGTAAGTGCGACCAAATGCTCAATTGGTGTATGAAGTTTATAAAATTGATTGTAAAATCAGAAAGGAGAATGTTAGTCAAGAGGAGTGTCCGTTGAAAACAAGTGTCCTTTAAGGGAGTTTTTACTGTAGAGCTGCATATCGCATGGTTCTAAGATAATCTAATCTTATCTAGCCTTCATTTGGCTTCCCCTTTTTGTGCTCATCTAAATCCGGTTCTGATTTTTACCAATTTTCTTTAATGTTGAGAGAACAACAAAGAGAAAATCTTTATTTTGGATGAACTTTGGTTATTCCATTTAGATTTAAATAGATATTTGGGAATATATGCCTATTGCCAGTTGAGTTCTGTTAGTGTGCCCGTATCTGCCTTACAATCTTAATAATAATGTGACCGTTTACTATTACATTTAACCCTTGAATATTATTCTTAGCCCAGTTTCAAGTTGTTTTTTTTTTTCGGATACTATTAAAAAGCTTCTTAAAGGATAATTTCAAGTCGTCATTTCTTTGGCTCAATTTTTTTTTGGTTTTTTGGTTGCACGTGCAAAGGGAGAGAAAAAGAGAGGGAGAGAGAGAGAGAGAGAGAGAGAGATCGTTTTTTTGCCGCATTGAAATGCGCTGCGCGTTGTTGTACCCAAAGGATCTTTTGCCAAAAAGAAACGAAACGAAACGAAAACCAAATGAATTGAAAGAATTCCTTGCGGGGCACAGTCACACACACACACACACACACACACACAGTCAACTCGTCTCAGATCAAACGCAAAGATAGCCCTGGACGGGAACGGAATTGGTATTGGGTTTTGGTTTTTGGTTTTTGGTTTTTTTTTTTAGTTTTTTGGGTTTGGTTTGCACTTGGACAGAGCCTCAGAGCCTCGGTCTTAGCCTCTTCGTTTTTGTCTCTGTTTTACTTGTGCCTAAGAAATTCCTTTGGCTTTGCATTGGTCTTTGATTTTTAGTGCTCTGGGGCAGCAGCAGCAGCAGCATCCAGCTCTGTGTGTGGACTCTGTCTGTCTGTCTGTCAGTCAGTCAATCTGTCTGACCGACTGCTGCTGCTCTGTGTGAATAGTTTTTTTTTTTTTTATTTTTTGGGCACTTTCAAGGTTCTCCACTCTGTTTTTTTTTTTTTTTTTGTCGTTTTGTTGCCTTTGTTTTCTGTATTATATTACGATTTGAATTTCAGATTGAGTTTTAATAGCCCCAGCCCAGGCGAAGGCGAACCACACCTGCATCTTCAGGCTCCATTCCCTCCTCTCTCTCTCCGTGTGTGTGTTACTTTTGGCAGTTCCCTCCTTCTGACTAGGTAGATCTTTGGCCATTCGTTCGCTTCGTTCTCCATTCTTCTGCCCCCCCGTCTCTTGTCTTCCCTCTGACGTTCTTCTTCAACTCATTTGCCATTCTCAGTTGGTGTGAAATTTGCGCATAAGAGTAAGAGAATTCAATTTCACGCTTCTTTATTAATTGGCCAAGCTTTTGGCTTCACTTTAGGCCCTCTTGCGTTAATGAGATTTTTGCCCAGCGATTATGCAGAAAAGACTTGAAAAAAAAAAAATGGTAGAAGATGATAACTGCAACGGCAAGAAGGTTTCTTTTTTATGTCTGAGCTTTGCCGACGACGAGAACGCGGGGAGAGCCTTAATTAGACAAGAGATTCGATTGATTTGGCAAAAGACTTTTTGCGTAAACTGTTGAAAAATTAATATGCCTGCAATGGAAAATTTATAGCCAAAATCAATAAGAAAAATGCAAATATTTATAACCAGCTGCCAACGCTGCCAATTGAGGCGTTGACAACAAACAGCAACAACAAAAGTTGAGCTACCAAAAAAAAAACATCTTGGCTAGCGTTGGCGGCGTCTCCACTAAGAAGAGAAGAGAAGAGAAGCAGGAGGAGGAAAAGGCGAAGGTAGATGGTAGGAGGTGAGAGAGATAGAAGCAGCTACCGCTACCGTTGTTGCAACGCGTGAAAAATAATATTTATGGCAAACAAATTTTCATATCGACAGGCATCGTCGTTGCTGCCATCCCACTACCAAGCAGCAGCAACCACTCATCCATTGGCGCACCTAGCTCCTCCGCCTCCGCCTCCGTTAAACCCCAATCCATGTGGATTTTGGCTGACTCTGGCTGCCATATAAAATAATTAGGCAGCTAGTCATAAAAATGGCAAAAGGTGGCGGCGGCGTTTGGCCAAAAACCTGCGTTTTAATGTCAACGTAAATTTTTCATCGATGAGGGAGACACTCATACCTCCTGCCCGACTCTCCCGCGCGCGCACCACCCCCTCCTCCTCCTAACAAAATGCCTAGTGCGTCCATCAGTCGGCGGGGGAGACTCTCCGGGGCGGCAGCTCATAAGTTTTGTGTATTGTGTTGGCTGACTGGCTGGTTGGTTGGCCAAGAGAAGTAACCAAAAAGTACTTGGCTTGGCGGCAACCTAAATCAAAGCGCTTCGCTTTGGCCTCGCATAATCGTAAATTATATGCGAAGGAGAAGGCTTGCAAGAAGGCAGGCAGGCAGGCAGGCGGGCAGACTTCAAGCGACAACTTTTTGCCAACCATTTTTGGGCATCTTTTGGCTCTCTGACATGCCATGACAAATGTGCGACGGAAGTTGCAGCCAGTCGCCGTCGCGGCAGCATCTCAGCAGCAGCAGCTGAGCAGGAGTTGAAGTTGAAGTCAAAGTCATCGAAGCTGGAGCTGGCGGCAGCCTTTGTCTGTTTGAAGCCAGTGGCTTATTACAAAGGGGTAGCAAGGCTAACATCCAAAATTTTTGATCTATTTTCCGAAATGATTCTCTTTGAAGACTCCAATAATCTAGTTTAGGTTTAAGTCTATTTTAGCCATGGCCAATTTTTACTTAAATCACTGCTATAGTGACATTTGAAAGAGAACTTAAAGCTCAATACGAGGGAGAGAGAGAGAGATCTTCATTAAGAAGATTCAATTTCGTTATAAGTATGTCCCTAAATTCGTTTTCTTTTGCTTTATTTGGTTGTAATTCGCAACTAGTTTAAGCTTTTTAAGAGATGCTTTACCCTTTAGGTTAGCAAGGATATTGAATTTCTTTCAATTTCGTTATTAGTATGTCCCCAAATTCGTTTTCTTTTGCTTTATTCGGTTGAAATTCGCAACTAGTTTAAGCTTTTTGAGAGATGCTTTTTACCATTTAGGTTAGGTTAGCAAGGAGATTGAATTTCTTTCTTAGTAGTTTAATAAATTTGTTCTTTTTCGCTTGTAATTCGCAACTAGTTTTAGCTTTGAACTTGTTATGAAAGAAGCTGTCAAGTTCAAAGCCAAAACTAGATGGGAATTATATCAAAATGAAAAAAAAAAAACGCGCCACTGTCATTAACCCCTAATCCTTTCTTCCTAACTGATAATCAGACGTCACTGCTTAAGCCCTCTGGTAATAGTCAGACGAAGACTTTTGCCTTTGGCTTTTTGACAAGCTGGCTGATTTTCATTGATTGCCATTTTAATTCGTTTTGGGGCTACGTTTCGATTGTGATCTCTTGTGGTGACAGATAAGAATCGAGAATGAGATATTGTATGTACTTGAGAGATATCTCTCTGGCCTATCAGCCACGCCCATGAATCTTGATTTTATTCTCTCTCTCTCTCGTGATATAAAATGCAATTAAGCTCGCGTCTTATCGATACAAGTTTTGTTATATCTTAAATAGAATTTGTATTTGCTGATCTCGAGCGGCGATAAAGAAAATGGCCAAGCAAAATTTATTGAATTTAATAACGCGCCAAGTTTATCGCAAAAGTTTTTGTCAATTTAACAAATTGCAACTCCAGACCAAGCCCCCCTTCATGCCAAGCCGAAAAAAACTAAAAACAAAAAAGCAAAAGCCAGTTAAATGTGGTCAATCGGACTGGGGCCGGGCCGGGCCGGGCTGGGCCGTGCCGGGATCGCTGGACAATAGAAATGGAATTGAATTCCTAGACGGCTAATAATGTCTTTGTAAGCAATTGACGGCCAAGTGGACAGGCGTGCAAATGAATGCAGTGAAGGCCCAAAAACTTGCAACCAACCGAACTGTGCGCCGGGCCAAGAATTATTTTACGATCAGCCAGATCAGCCAGCAACAGCAGAGAGACTAGGCACTTGGAGTTGAAGTTGGAGTTGGAGTTGGCGCTCTGGTCGTGTGATATCGCCAAGATCAATGAATCAATTAGCAAAACGAAATGAAAATGAAAATGAAAATGAATGAAACGAACAAATGCAGCAGCAGCAGCAGCAGCAGCACCGTCGGACCGCCTAGCCAGACTCTCGGAGCAAGGCGTGGGATGGCATTTATCAACGTCGGCTTGGCTTTTTAAGCGCATTCGCTAGGCGGCCTGCAGCTGCTGGTTGGCCAGTCAGTCGGTCGGTCGGCCGGTCGATCGGTTGGCCTGGTGGTTGGTGGTCGCCATTTGGGGTCCAGCTAAAGGGGCTCTGCGTAGCGTGCAGTTTGTAGTTGCGGTTTTCCACTGGGTTTCCATCTCGTATCAATCATGGCAACTTTGGTGGCGCATTAGTCAGAGCCGCTGGCCAAAACAATTCAATTGGCCCCGCCATGAGATAAGAAATATACATAATTCTATTTAATTTGCATTTTGACACTCGCCAATTTTAATATATACAGTTAGAAGCCAAGGCGACACATATAAAAAAAGGCGTTGCCAGAGGTGGGGCAAGATGAGCTAAGGCCTCCACTCCATCACTTCCCCTCGATGGCTTTCATTAAATCTGCATCTAAAAGGCTTTTGATCTATTAGGCTAGATTAGGTAAGGTTAGGTTAGGTAAAGTTAGGCAAGGTTAGGTAGAGTTAGGTAAGGTTAGGTAAGGTTAGGTAAGGTTAGGTTAGGTTAGCTAAGGTTAGGTAAGGTTAGGTAACGTTAGGTAAGGTTAGGTTAGGTTAGGTTAGGTAAGGTTGGGTAAGGCTATGTAAGGTTAGCTAAGGTTAGCTAAGGTTAGGTTAGGTTAGGTTAGGTTAGGTAAGGTTAGGTAAGGTTAGGTAAGGTTATGTAAGGTTAGGTTAGATAGGGTTAGGTAAGGTTAGGTTATGTTAGGTATGGTTAGGTAAGGTTAGGTTAGGTAGGGTTAGGTAAGGTAGGGTTAGGTTATGTTAGGTATGGTTAGGTAAGGTTAGCTAAGGTTAGGTTAGGTTAGGTTAGGTTAGGTAAGGTTAGGTAAGGTTAGCTAAGGTTAGGTAAGGTTAGCTAAGCTTAGCTAAGGTTAGCTAAGGTTAGGTTAGGTTAGCTAAGGTTAGGTAAGGTTGGGTTTTTCTATGCCTAGACCCCTTGAGTCTCGCATAGATCAGGCACATACATACATAGATCGCACAGACGTATGCCCGTTAGAAATGGGCTGAGAGTTTGGGGCTTGACTGCTTCACTCCATTCCTGTGACTTGTTTTGTGCAGCTGGTGGAACATGAGTCTAAGCTTCAGCTTCCGCAGCAGCTAGTTGCCTTTCGATCAAATGTCAGGAGGCCTGAGGTTGCAGCAGCAACCTCTCTATTTGCAGCATTGTCATCGTCATTGTTTGACTCTCTGCAGCCGTTTGGCTGTCATTAGGTGAAACATGCAGCAGTTATTGGTGGGGCTGGGGAAAGGTGGGGGGTGGGGGGCTCTATGACAAAGCTTTTGGGCTGCCGGCCTGGAATCGAACCGGGTGCCAAATCGGGTGACGCAGCTGAAAATTGAAATCAATGCTGACCAAAAATCGGCACCTCTTTTTGGGGGGACTCCAAGTGAGTGACCGTGTGAGTCGAGTGAAGTGAATTGACTCTGCAAGTGAGTGGACAGGCGACTACCAGCTGTCCCAGCTTTTTGATCAATTTCCGCCAGCTGGTTGGACAGATAGACAGAGACAGAGACAAAGAGAGAGAGCAAGAGAGAGCAAGAATGGTTTCCGATACCACCCATGACCCCCACCGGCAACAACCACCAACAAGCAATTGCATGTGTAATCCACACACACACACACACATGTTTGCCCTGGTTCACCTGGCTCACCTGGCCTAAGTTGGTTTCGATTTCCTAATTCGCATGGAACAACATACACATACACACACACACACACACACACACACTCTCAAGAGTCAAGAAAGTCAGCCCCAGTCGTAGTCGCCAGTTGGTGGCAGTCGGAGAGCTGCTTCAATTACACAAAGTCATGCGGCATAGTAAACCTAGTTTCACCCCTTCACACTCTCCCCCCCCCCCTCCGTTCCCCTTACAGACTACACCCCATTTGCCCCTGCCACTTTTGTTGTAAGCCCACGAAAGTTGGCGAGCCGTGTCCGCGTTGCCTTCGTTTGCCGTTTGCCGTTTGCCGTTTGTTGGCTGGCGTTGGTGTCTGACTTTGTTTTAGTTTGTTTTTGTTTTTTTTTTTTGTTGCAGTGGCTGCTTAGTGAAACAGGTGCGTTTGCGTTTTTTGCAGGTGTTTCCCAAAAGCCACCACCACCACTAGCAGCACCATCAGCTTGAGAGTAACCTCGTCTCGAACGTCGTCCGTCTCGTCTTTGGTCTTCAGTCTCTCTCTCTCTCTCTCTCTCTCTCTCTGTTTTAAGTCTTAGTCTGTTTAGTAGTTACGCTTTACCGCTAGTTACACAAATTGCCGTCAACTAGGCAACCCCTTCCTATTCCCATTCCCATCCCCATCCTCATCCATCTCCTCCCCTCCTTAACCTCCCACCATGTCTGGGGGTAACCCCCTGCGGCGCCAGTTGCTCATGCGCATTGTATTTCGTGTGAAAATCACAATTAAATGCGATTTTTATGCGCACCTACAAAGTCGTCGTCATCGTCGTCGAATTGTGGTTTAGCTTTCATTTTGGTTTTTGGTTTTGGTTTCGGTTAATCTCGTCGTCGTTCGTATGGCATTCGGCCCCGGCTCAGCTGTCAGCTGCGTTGTTGAAAATGTCAGCTTGACAATTATTATGTCAAAATTTTCCGGCACGGCCATTGGGAGTCGCAGCTGTTGACTGCTACACGAGTTTTTATGGTAATTCAAGTTTCACTGATTTCTCGTCTCGTCTCGTCTCGTTTCGGCTGCAGTCACCCAGTCTCAGTCGCACCCAAAAACAAAATAGCAACCAACAACAACAACAACAACTAAACACTCTCCACCGAGTGAAAACCAGGCGACCAGAGCCCAAACCCCCCGAGCCCGAGTGTCGGTATCGAAGCCAGGCCATATCCAAAGGTGCGCGCGCTAATTGCGCGTGGGGCTTAAACTCAGACTTAGACTTGGCCATATTCATTGGCTGCTGACTGGCTGGCGGCTGGCCAAACAAGCAAAAACTCTGCCAACAATTAGCGCATACCAAAGAAAATAGACACCACACAACACCAAACCCCATTCCCATTCCTCAACGTCTTCCGACCTAGCGCTCCTTCCTTCCCCCCGTTTCTGCAATCAACTTTTCTCCACCCGCATAGCATGAATACACTTGAAAAAATTTTCAAAAAAAGAAAACTCATCTCAAGGTCGGAAAACGATTGCAAGCATTTGTATGAAGAGGAGTTTCATGAGAAGCTAACAATTTTCCCCCAATAATCCCCCCTCCCCCCAATACCTAAAGCTCGAAAAGAAGTGATCTTGTATCCTAAAAAATTACACTTAGTTTCGCAAATTTAGTTCTTTCAGAAATTTGAAATTTTATTCACTTTTCCCCTAAACTACAAATTTTCCCTAATGATCCCCCCAATATCTAAAGCTAATCAGCTCGAAAAGAAGTGATCTTGTATCCTAAAAAATGACACTTAGTTTCGCAAATTTAGTTCTTTCAGAAATTTAAAATTTCATTCACTTTTCCCCTTAACTACAAATTTTGCCTAATGATCCCCCCAATATCTAAAGCTAATCAGCTCAAAAAGAAGTGATCTTGTATCCTAAAAGATTACACTTAGTTTCGCAAATTTAGTTCTTTCAGAAATTTGAAATTTCATTCACATTTCCCCCAAATTATATGGAAATCGAAGCTTAATTTTTGTCTTAGATTGTTTTTGTAGGCAAATTTTCATTTCAATTTAGAACCAATTCTAGTTCAAAGCTCACAAAAATTGATTGAAATGCTATTTGAAGACCACATTTTTAAACCATATCCATAAATGGATTGTTCTTTTGTTTGAAAGTTTTGAAAATGAAAATTTTGTTGACCCATTTTGAGTATTCTCCTCTTTAAAGTTCTTCTCTAAAATGAAATGTTCATTCATAACGATTCTAAAGAATTTTCACCTTAGTAGTTACACGCTACTTGAGTGGTTTCTTGGAGAATTCTAGATTTATATCATATTCCTAAAGTCAAAAACCATAAATGGATTTTTCTTGGGTCCTTTTTATGTTTGAACATTTTTTGTGACCCAAATAAGTATTCTCATCTTTAAGGTTCTTCTCTAACAACTTTCTTCTGCCAAAAATTAGTTTTCTCTGGCTTTCGTTTTTCATAATCGTTTCATTAAATGTTTATTCATAACGATTCTAAAGAATTTTCATCTTAGTTACACGCTACTTGAGTTTCTTGGTTTCTTAGAGAATTCTAGATTTATAAGTTAAGTTTCGAGAATATTTCTTTAATGATCTTTCTCTTTCTCACTTTCGAGTTTACATTTTTGAATTGAATATTTTAGAGTCTCTATGAGTCGCATGTGTTACCTGCTGCGTTCATCCATTGTTCATTTCATAATAAACGAAATATGTAACAAACTGAATGGCACAGTCAAAAATATATTGCATTGGAGTGGTGTTTGGTGTGTGTGCGTGGGGGGAGGGGGTGGCGTAGTTGAATGTGTGTGTGTGTGTGTGTGTGTGAATAAAAAGCAAATTGACATTTGAATGGGGCGACCGACCAGTCGAAGTCGAAGATCGGGCAATCGGGCAATCGGTTCGAGGCAATTGGTCATTGCATTGTACATAGTTTGCAATCATTAACGCTAATAGGCCCCGACGACTAGCGAGAGCGAGGTGGGAGAGAGAGAGAGAACGAAACAGGGCCAGCTGCAACTAAATACTAAATGCTAAACAAAAAAAACCCAACTAAAATATATATATATAAATCCCACACACACCTATCTATAGTAGGCAGGCAAATCCCAAGGAGACTGTCACCGACAAATTTCTCAACAATTTTCAGTTTTTCTTTTTGCGCACACGTGCAAAGGGGCACACACACACACAAAGAAACACATTCTAACTACTCTACCTGAGAAAGATGGAAAACCCTTAATGGGCAACAAACAATGCAATGACATGGCAGCGGCCTCAAACACAACAACTGCGTGAGAAAACTCGTTCGCCCTTTGCCTCTCCCTATTACCCACTACCTCTTACCACTGTTGTTTGCCTGCCTGCCCGCCCTGCCTCTGTCCCAGGGGCATTATCATCATTGCCCAGCATTGTTGCTGTTGTTGTTGTTGTTGCTGCTGTTGCACTTGTTTACATGGGAAATGGTTTTTCACATCGTTAGACGGACATTTCTTTTTCTTTTTCTTCTTCTTCATAATTCATCATTTGGCTACTGTGAACGAAGAGGCGAGGGGCAAGGAGTGGCCAGGTAATTGTAGGGTTTACCCTAAGCCCAAAAGTTAACAGAGATTTTTGCAACGAAAAATTATAAGAGATCCTATAAAAAATCGACTTTCTCTCATTGATCCCAGAAGAACTTTTATCACACTTACTTAACTCTCGATCTTTGGTGTTCTTCATGTTATTTTTGTCGTGATTTTTGATCTATTTTGGGCAGATCTTTTAAAGAGCCGGCTGCAGATATTTAAATTTCCAACATTTAACCATATCATATTCGATTGAGAATCAACATCTTTTTCGTTTTTTGAACCCCGCCCACTAAAAATAAAATACACATAGGAAAAGATTTAATTTTAATAGATTTTTTTGTTGTATTTGTTTTTCTTTTTATTTTTGTTGTTGTTTTGTTTGTTTTTTTTTAATTTTTTTTTTTTTATTTCTGCTTTTTGTTTTGTTTGTTTTGTAATTTATTAAGAACTAAAATTCAATTTGTTGTTTGCTTTTTTTTCTAAGCAATTTCCTTTTATCAATCAACATGTTGTTACATAAAATTTTTCTTTCTTCTTTTGTCTCTCGATTCAATATTAATTATAGAGAATTGCGAAAAAGTCAAATAAACCAAATTACACTTGATTGATTTTTTTTTCTATATTCTCATTAATGATGATGAAAAAAAAGTTTTGTTGTGTTTAGTTTAAGTTTAGGTTTTTTTTTGTTGTGTTTTTGTTTTTAGTTTCTCATTTGCGTCAGAAAAAATAGCATAATTATGCTAAAAAAAAAAAAAATAAAATTACACTTTGTACAAAGTATGCTACAGATCACAGAACATATATTTATATTATATATATATATATATATATTTATATAGATATAGTTTAAAATATATATATATATATATATATATGTATGTATGTAATATATATATATTGTAATATTATGCGTTTTTCTCAACTGTGTTAAATCAAATAAGGGAAGAAAACATTTTCTCAGGATCCAAAAAAAAAAAAAAAGAAAATCATAAATAATGTTTTCAAACAAACACTAATCAATGAGGTTGTTCGTGTGTTTGTGTGTGTGTGTGTGTGTGAAAATTAGTGCTTGGGAAATTCTAATTTATCAACTTAAACACTAAACATAATTATTATAAATTAATGAATTTGAATTGTTTGTTGTTGTTGTTGAATGTAAGTGCTGAGTGTTTGTTGTATTTTGTTTTGTTTTGCTGTTGTTGTTTTGTTGTTGGCCTGGCTAATGAATAATAGGAAGAATTTCTTTCATACGACTTTAGTAAGTAATGTGAAATTAAAATTAATAGGATCAAAATTATATATAGATATATATATATATAAAGTTTCATTCAATTTGTTTGTTTCATTATTATTATTATTTATTTATTGCTGCTCTCTGCTTTGCATTTTAGTAACTAACGTAAAAAAAAGGAAAAAAACACACATAAAAACAAACAAAAAAATTATATATATTAAAAAAAGGAAAAAATTCCATTCCATTCATTCTTTTCTTCAGTTTTAGTTTTCATCATCGTTCTTCTTCTTCATCTACTACTACTTCTTCTTGGTGGTTGCTCCATAATGGAACCGTTAAAAGGAAAAATTAAATTGTTTAAAGCTTTGCCAAGTTTTTCTCTCTCTTTCTATCTCTTCATAACTTTCTTTCTTCTTTCTCTTCACTTCTCTTCCTCGCATCTGCAACTAAATGTAAATGTTAATAATAATAATGTTTAGGTGTGTGTGCTTATGCCGATGCTGTTTTTTTTTTTTGTTTTTTTTGTAATGCTAAATTGTTGGTTGTTTTTTTGTGTTTTTTTTTAATTTTTTTTTCTTTCTTTATGCGGCCTACAAACTAACTAACTAAACTTTTTCATGTATTTGTTTTCATTTTTTAATGCAAAATGCGAATGCTGCTGCTCTGGCCCCCTTAACATACAGAAAAAAAAAAAACATTGGTTAATATTGTTAGGGGGCGTGGCTGTTAGTTTAGCTTTTGAGTTAACATTTATGTAGTTGTTGTTACTGTTTGTTGTTGTGTTGTTCTATATGTTGATTTGTTTCTCTGTGGTGGAGAGGAGATCTTCACACGAAGGTTTTGTTGAGAGTGGAGTTGACTGTACTGCACATTGCTGCCGCTGCTGCTGCTGCCGCCGTTGCCGTTGCTGTTGCCGCTGCTGCTGATGCTGCTGCTTGCGCCGTTATACATATTCATGTTATTCATATACGTTATGTATTAAGTTAAAAAGTTCTTTTTCTTTGCACACACACGCACACAGTTTACGACTGTCTGCTGTCCTTTTCTGCATTCAGATGCTGCAATGAGATAAAGAGAGAGAGAGAGAGCAAAAATTAGTTTACAATTCTTTTTTACCGTTATGGTGTCGCCTGCATGCCTTGAGCTTGAGCGACGGCGCCTAAGCATAATATGACAAATCTCAAAATTGTTGTTGTTGCCTATTACTGTTATGTTTTAAGTGACCGCAGAACGTGGTGGAGTGTGCGAAGGGGGCAAGGGAAGAGGGAATGAACGAGGGACGACCGAATGGCGACTGGCGCACAGCTGCGCCACGCGAAAAAGTACAACATATAAAAAGAGAAAGACCGAGAAGCAGCGTATGAAAGAAAAAGAAATAGCAAAAAAAAAAAATAAGAAAGAAAGAAAGAAACCAAAAAAAAAAGAAGAAATATCAACAACAACAGCAACTACCCAGAGAACATTCCGAACACGTGCATTTCTTTCGAAAGAATTTTCATGGTGACACATCAGAGATGATGATGAAGAAGGGAACGGGGAGGGCGTTGGTTGTGTGAGTGTGTGTGTTTGTTTGTGGAGGAATTACAGAGTAAAGGGGTCGCTTGTAGCCACTTACATACATATGTACGTACATACATACATACATACATATGTATGTACATATCTCTATCACAAGAAGCAGGCAGATGTGTGTTTTGCAATGAAAAGGAAAAACAGAGAAAAGCTAATTGAGGCCTAAATACTTTTCATTTTCTTCTATAATTAACGATTTTGTTAGGCAAAATGACAGAGAGCAAGAAAGAGGGAGACCGATTTAACAATTAATCAAAATCAATGAACATTAAAAATTATTATTAATAACTCTAAAGACCACCAAAGCCGACAACAACAACTGAAGACAAAGAATCAAGCCCCAATCCAAGTCAAAACTAAAATTATTATTAAACAACAACAAAAATTGTGTTGTTGTATTCCTTCTTTTTTTTCATACCATATGAATTTCCAACCTGTTTCAAATATTAAACAATTTTTTGGTTTTTGCCAAGATCATTAATTATTAACAACAACAACAACAACAAAAAACCCCCGAAAATGTAAGAGATGACCAAAAGAGAAGTGAAAAAAAAAAAAAACTGCGCTAATGAAGTAAGCAACAACAATGCGCTAAGGCGGAGGCTGAGACGTTAAATGATAGAGTGGACGGCAAGTGGACAAGGGGGACAGAGTGAGAGAGAGAGAGAGAGATAGAGATAGAGAGACAGCGGACAGACAGACGGACTCTGATGATGATTCTCCAATTTCAAATTCCGTTTTCAAGCTTTGCCTCTGTGCGTATGCATGTGAGAGTAAAAGAGAGAGAGAGAGAGAGACAGACACACAGATACATATGTATGTATGTGTATATGAAATAAATTTAAGTATCTGCAGGTGTTCATTTAAAACATCACAAAACAGCAACAACAACAACAACACAACACAGCAACAAAAATTGTTGAAAAAAAGGCCGCGAGAAAAAAAATTAACAGCTACATATAGGCAACAACAACAACAAAAACAACAGCAATCATACACACAAAAGAAAGAAACTCTGCCGAGAGATGGCGACAACAACCGCAACAACAGAAAAACAAAAAAAACGCACACAAACACATACAAATTATATATGTGAAATGTCTATAAAAATGAAATTTGGGTGAAACGTTTTGCCGGAACAACAGAGTGAGAGAGAGAGGGAACAGACGACAGCGGGGGCGGCGGCCACCAAAAAAAAAACGGTACACACTCACACACACAGTGGCTCAAAACTCATTTCGCGCAGTGCAAAAAAAAAAGTCTGGAAAGGAGAAAGATCAGAATTGAAACAAAAACGTTGTTTGCCCTTTATAAGCTGTTGTTGTTATTGTTGTTGTTCCTAGAAAGTGCGAAGCGGCAAATTGCCGAAAATAGAACACAAAAAAGATAACTAAAACGCAAGAAGAACTGATTGACTGAACACGAAGCAAATCGAAGCAAATGAACACCAACATCAAGAGATAAAAAAAAAAAGAAGCAAACAACTGCATTAAAATTAACTTTAGTCAAATGACATTAAGATGAGTTTGTCTTAGTTTTTAGTTTTGTACGAAGAAAATAAACTTTGAACAACTGTAGATAGATTTATTTCAAATAGAGAGAGAGAGAGAGAAAGAGAGAAACAGAGCAAAAAAGACATTTCAATAACAATATTCATTGGCATGTAAATTGTGTAAGAGAGACGACAGGGGCTGACGCGTCCTTAGAAATGACTGACTGACTAAGTGACTGACTGACTGAGTGGCTTATGAATGAGGTCACTAAAGCGTACATATGTATGTAGCTCAAAAGTTCTTTAAATTTTTTTATTTTTTCAACTTACCGTCGTTAAACTGTTGGCTAACTGCTGCTGGGTCTGCTGTTGCTGCTGTTGTTGTTGTTGTTGTGATGGCAGTTGCAATAGTTGGTGATGCTGCTGCTGCATTGGCGCCGCTGTTGCTGCTGTCACCACTGATGACGATGACACCTTGACAATTGTGTTGGGACTCTGACGATCAATAAGGGGCATACGGGCCGCGGGACTAGAGATTTTAGTTAGATGCTGCTGTTGCTCCTGAAGCTGTTCGGCAGCCAAACGTTGGGCCGCCAACACATCGTTGTTGTTGTCGGCGACCTCAGTCATCATCATCTGATCATGATGATCATCATCCTCATCATTGTCCTCATCATCGTTATTGGCATTGGCTGTAATTGCTGCCACAGTACTGAGGGCAGTTGCCGCATCGAAATTATTGATTTCGGGATGAGTTTCCAGCTCTGTTTGCAGATCGCAGATATAATCGATGACATGTTGGATGATCTCCAGTTTAGAGAGTTTACGATTTTTGGGCATAAATGGAACGAGATCCTTCAGCTTGGAGAGATACATTTTCATTTCGGCATTCTCGCCATCACCGCGATGTGGTGGATGACGGGCGATGCGTCCGTTTGGATTGATGGCCGGCATACCGGAGGCACCTGTTTGACACACAGCTGTCAGGGACTTCATTCTGGAGATGATTGCTTTACGCTCCTTGAGTAGAATTTTGGCGGTTTTTACACGGTCGTACCGGTTACTTAGGCGAGGTTACGAAAGTTTCTTAAATTTGTTGTTGTTGTTGTTGTTTTTTGGTGTAGTTTATTATAAATTGCGAGTTTTTACGTTTCTTTAAAGTGGTTTTTGCTGGGTTAAATAATTGATTTCTATTTGTTGTAGTTTTCCACACTTGCACTGCACTTTGATGATAATGATTTTGACTTTTAGTTGTTATGTATATATTTTTTGATAATTTGTGGAACAAGAAAAAAATGTAATCCAGTTAAATTGTGTCTTGCACTGCGATCGATCGAGATTGCTTTCTTCGAGTAGTAGTAGTTAAACGTTGTTCAAAATCAATTTGAATTCTTTTTTCTGAATGAGACAAATTTTTGCGTTTTTTTTTTTTGATTACTTTTAGTTTTGCTCAAATTCTTTTTTTTTTGTAATTTCTTTTTTTTTTTTGTATTTTTGGTACGTTTGCTTTCCTCACGAACAAGCAACCAGCGAATGTTGAACACGAATGAGCTAGTTGCGCTCAGAGCGCAATCTTTTATAGTTGCCGAGTGCCGCAAAAGGCGGAGCATATGTTTGAGAGCGCAATGGAGAGTGACGAAGTCGCACGAGAGAGCAATGTACAGATGTTTGGAGAGATACGACGACGTCGAGTGCACATGGGAGAGGGAAAGTGAGATGATGATGACGACAAGCTATACCACCAATTTGTGGCGAGAATTGAGGATTGTAAACTCTTACTCCTGTGGAAAGGGCAGAAAGGTCTGTTAAAAAGGTGTGGAGTATTTTAATTTGTGGTGAAAAAAAAGGGCTACTTGTTGTTGGTGGGGCAAGTGCAAGTGGTGGAGTTCAATTATTGTTGTGCAGGTCGTCAATAAATTTTTGGAGAAAGAAAAGAATTCTAAAAAGGCGTAGCTCAATGGTCAGCAGGAAGGAGGCAATTTTTATTTAGCATAATTAGACGTTTTTTTTTTTTGGACAAAGTTTCTTAGCCACTTTTAGTTGAAGTTCTCTTGCACAACTTTCCACATTTTCCCAGTTCCCCAGTTTATGTTGCCTTCCCTATAACTATGTATAAATCGTAAGCTTATTCCACAATTTACCTTGCCAATCCATTTTGTGGATTGGATTGGATTGGATCATTCTACAAAATATTACCCCAGCTTCCAATTTCAATCACGGTTTCCACAAACTCTACACACACACATACCACAGACTTGGTAAGGCTCAGCCAATGGGCCCATGTTCTACTCAAAGCCAGGTCTCTCTCTACACACACCATCCACAGACGAGATCCAAAAGTCGTCTTACCCCTTCGGTTCAAGATGCAAGCCACCAATCCACAGCATTGTAGACATAGGCGCCGGCATTGGGAATCTGTTGAAATGTCTACAAAACAAATTGACGACCAACAGTCTCCACAATATGCACAATTCGTTCGTGTGTTTGTGGAGGGGAAATTTAACTGTGATTGGTCGGTTCTTTTGCGGCTCTCTCGCGTGCACTCTCTCTTTTTCGCGACACTCTCTGGAATTGTTTTTCATCTCTGTTGGATTTTCGTTTCGTTTCGTTTCGGTTCGTTTGGTTTTTGTTTTGTGAATGAAAATGAATGAAAAGTGCTGTGTATGGTGGTTTGACTATTCTCTCCTCTCCTCTCCTCTCCGCATCACTCATATGTGTGCGAGGCGTTAAAAGATTATTTTTCTTCCTCCATGTGTGTGGCTTATCTTAATTTGGGTTTATGATATCTATGACCAACTCTCGAGACTTGGGCATGGGCATGGGCATGGGAATGTGGAATGGCAAGACGAGGCGAAGGCGCCTTGACTTTTCTCCTACTTCATAAGAGCATTGTTGTTTGGGTAGTTGTAGGGTTTCTTTTGGGCATGAAATTACGATCATATTACATGACAGAGAGAGAGAGAGAGAGAGATAGAGGAGAGGCCGACGACCAACTACAACAACAACACAGATCGACCACTAGCCGCCGTCGCCGCCGCCGCTGCTGCATCACTCAAGTGTTTGATTTGCGTTCATTGAGGAAATGTGGAACAATTTCAATGAAAGTTAAGGCATGCCCATGCCCATGCCCATGCCGAAGCCCAAGTCAAGATGTTCCCGTTGTTTGTGAAAAATGACACGTCGCGACGCGTCGCCGTTTGCTCGCCTGCTGTCTGTTTGTTTGAAGGGGGGGGGGGGGGGGGGGATGGGGTGGAGTGGTCAATGGTCTTGTGAATGAACGCAATGCTCTACGCTACACTCTTTCTTTTTCTCTCTCCCTTTTTTTGTTGTTGTTGCGCCACACATATTTAAGCTTCATATGCATTTCGCAGGAAAAGAAAAAAAAGAAAAAAAAGAAAAAAAATGCCAACCCGCGACTTGGAACTATTTCCAAGTAATGCCAAGGTGTTGCATGAAATACAACAGAAAAAATCCCTCTACCATATCCATGTCGCATATGTATGTAAGAAGAAGAAACCGAAAATAATTTTACAAAAAAATGCTGGCAAAAAACAACCTCAAATTTCTACACACGAGAGTGAGGGAGAGAGGGAGGGAGGAGGACCAGAGAAATACCGATCATAATTTTATGACTGCAGCAGCCGAGATTTCATTTCTTCTTACCCAGACTAGAACGGAGCTTACTTTACGACACTCCTCAGAGTTTCGCCTGAATGACAAATGAGCAGAGAGCAGCCAGCCAGCCAGCCAGCCAGCCAGCCAGCCAGCCAGCCATCCAGGCAGCGACCAAGCGACGAACAACAGGTTGAAGAAAGACAGAAAAAGATGCCAGCGCACTCGGTGGTACGGTGGACGGGGTGGTGGACGGGGGTGGAGGTGATTTGCAAGCCGTAGAGAACTTGCTGAGGATACCGATGGGATCACATGTCAATCAGCGGGCAACGGGTAACGGGCAAAGGGGGCAACGGGGAGCAGAAGAGACGGTGATCGCTTCGCTTCGAGATGGCGTTGCAGATATGCAGCCGCATGCCGCGTGCATGGCATGTTGAAATCCAATACGCGTCACTCATCACACACACACACACAGCCACCATAGTCACCACCTTACCCCCTTCCTTTGCGCTTGCCTAAATCCGTAAGAAGCGAAATGACGACGTCTAGTTATGCAGCAAGTTCCGCAAGCCATTAAAAAACAACCAACGACCAAGGGGCCAACTCCCCTCCACTTGGGCTCTTTTGAATGGGGAATGGAAATGGAACTCCTCACTCTCTAGTCTGTCCCTCTGTCTCCTTGGTTGACATGTTGCATACGCTAGAGACGACAAGCGCGAATCTCATTAATGAAATCGAATTGGGGAATCGTTTCGTTTGGCTAGTTTATTTTTAAACATATTTTGCATATAAGAAGAACCAAAGCCAAGTCAAGCCACGTCTAGTTTTCAATCTCTCTCTCTTTCTCTCTCTGTGTGTGTGTGTGTGTGTGTGTGTGTGTGTGTACTCCTTTCGTCAAGGCATGGCATCCATATCATTGCTTAACTGCATCCGGCCCCCAATTGCTATGGTAACTGAATACTAAGTAATTCAGACAAAAAGCAAAAAAAAAAACGACACACAGTTTCATTGAGGCGACAATGATCGCTGAGCTTTTGTTTATTTGGTGTTGTTGTTGTTGTTTGTTTTACTTGCGGAACAATAAACGACATTGCGTGGGAATGGGAACTGAGCAAATTACTATTCTTAATGTATACCCTAACCCAAAAGAGGGTATACTTATATGTTTATAACTAACTTCTTCCTCTTAGCTCTTTTTTTTTAAACTGTTTTGAAAGTTAAGGGAGCAGCACTTCTTCAACTCTGACCTCGGTTTTCTCTCACTGAATCTTTTTGAATATTTTTCTAATACCCACTGCAAAGTGTATATTTAATTTGGCTCACTTTAGATCGACGATCAAGTTAACAACTTTTTGGTTTATTTGTTTATTCAATTGCAATGCCAAAAGGGCGGGGAAATTGTTTGGTTGTTTATGTTCAATTGGCAGTGATCAGCAACAAAAAAAAGAAGTCTTTTTCATGGCATTTTCAGGACAAGGAATTTCAACAAACTTGAAGAGATTCCCAACTACATTTATTGCAATTCAAAAATGATTTGAAAAGAGTTTGAAAAGATTTTGAAGCTTAAATTGTTTGCCTTGGAAACTCTTCTTTAAATGAATCTTAAAACTCTTTCTAAAACTCCCTTCTAACTCTTCATGCAACTGTTTTGGAAACACTTTTTGAAATGCTTTATGGAAGTCCTTTGGGAATTTTTTTAAAACTTTCTCTAAAATTCTTTTAAATACTGTTTCTAAAACTCTTTTGAAGTTCCTTAAAAAATTTCTTTAAAACTCTTGTTGAATCCCTTTAGGGAAGTTATTTTTCTCTTCTAGACGTAATACAATTAAAAATGGATTTGAAATTGGAAAGAGTTTGAATTTTGAAGCTTACATTGTTCGCCTTGAAAACTTTTCCCCAAAAATCCTTTTAAAATTCTTCTTGCAAGTCTTCCTAAAACTTCTTTCTAACGCTTTTTGGAAGTTCTTTGGAAACTCTCTTTAATATCTTTCTTACAACTTTTCTTAAAACTTTTCTTGAAACTCCTTTTAAAGCTCTTCTTAAAGTCTTTATTCCTTTTTGAACTTAATGCAAAATAAAAATTGATTTGAAAAGAGTTTGAATTCAAGAGCTTGCTTTGTTTGCCTTGAAAACTCTTCCTGAAACTCTTTTTAAACTGTTTTCAAAAATCTTCTGCAAACGTTTTTTGAAAGTTCTTCTTTTTTTATTTAAAATTCTTCTTAAAACTCTTTTTGAAACGCACTACAAATAACTAAAGAATTTTTAGTTAAAAACATATTTAGTTCAACAGATTTGTATAATTGTAGTCAAGGCAATAAAAATATTTGGTATTTAGGCTTTAAATACCAGTTCGTAAGCAATTCAAAGGACGACTTAATATATTTTTAGTTCTTTTCCCTAGAGGAAACGAAGTTAAAGAAAAGAAATGTAGGAAAACATTTTCAAAACTTGAACTTAAAGCAATCGAAGAGAACTAGAATTCAATTTGAAAACTTGCACTAAAAACTTTAGTAGAAACTACTTTCTCATGATCTTGGGTTTGAAGTCTAAAAATTAGATACCTGAAACTTTGAAAGGACTTTTAAAATGTCCTTTAAACAAATAGTGTTTGAAGAGGATTTGAAATCGTTAGCCTGACAACTTACCAAAATTGAATTTTGGATACAAATTTTGCGCTAGTTGCGTTGCGTTTTTAAGTGAGGGGGGAAATGAATATTAATATAATTTGCCCTGATCTGATTGGCAACTGAAAGATAAATATTGAATAAATTGAATCGCTTAACTTTGTTATTGTGAACTTGTTTTGATATGCCTGGAAATCTTCTCTTGGAATAGTTTATTCAATTGCAAACCAATCAACAGCAACAACAAACACATAAGTAACAATCGAATATTCATCAACATTATTAATGAGGTTTGACTACTAAATAGAATGGGATTGTTGCCACATTAGTCAAGCACGTTGCAACTCTCTCTCTCTCTCTCTCTCTCTCTCTCTCTGTGTGTGTGTGTCTCTCTCTCTCTCTCTCGCTGTCTCTGAAATGTAAGCCAATTGCTGCTGGAGTAGAAGGAAGCCAAACAAAAGTCGAAACCGAAACTCAGGAAAACCGACAATATGACAAATGTCAATGGCAGAAGGCAAATGAACTGTTGTCAAAATAACCCCAGCCCTATTAAACAAAAAAGGACACACTCTGCTACAAAAGACTCACAAAGGACGCGAGTATTTGTAAAGCTGCCAAAAAGGATATCATCGATGGAAATGTGCAGCCGGCAAGCCTCTCTCTCTCTTGCTCTCTGTCTCTCTCTCTCTTAGGGGAGGTGAGAGCTAGCAAGCGAGTGAACCAGGTGAACAGATCAGAAGCGATTAGGGATTATTATGCTATTACGCAGGATACGATTAACAATGAGCAGCAGCAGCAGCAACAGTGGTGGCAAACAAGGATAACAACAACTGCGCCGCACGCCGCGACATATGCTATAACATTTTGAATTGAGAGGGAATGGGAATGAGAATGGAAAAGGAATTTAGGCAAATGTGCGCAATGCGACAGCCAGCCGCCTCATCGTGCTGGCCCGCCTGATACTCTCACTACTTTTTTTTTTTTTTTGCTACCCTAATTGAGTGGAAAACGAACGAGGACGAGGACGAGAACGAGAATGAGGATATTGCATCTGCAGCAGTCGTTTGGCCGGCTGGCGTTATATTTGTATTGCATTTTACCGTTGCACCGGGCTTTTTCCTTGTTAATATTGTTGTTGTTGTTGTTGTTTTGAGTAGGGGTAGGGGCAGCTCAGTTAAAGTTTCTTCTTTCGTGTTTTTTTTTTTTTTTTTGTTGGTTGGTTGGTCATTAGGCCTATGTCGCCTATTTCATGTCTAGACAATGCTAACGATAAGGACCTAAATTCGAGCTAACTTCCTTAGAAGATTTTCGCACAAAGTGAGTCATTTCGCTTGGCCAGCAACTTCATTAGTGAGGCAACAGGTAGCAGGCAAAAAGATCGGCCTTATCGAGTAAATATTATTGCCACAATCCACTTTTCTTCACAGAGCCACAGACAATTTTCGCACAAAATCTCTGCAGGTGGTCCCTAAGGCTAAGGCTAAGGCTATTGTCGGTGTGTGAGTGTCTCTCTCTCTTTCTCTCTCTATCTCTCTCACATCCTTGTTGAAATTTTTGTCGTTTCTTCATTTCATCCTCGTCAATTTGTCGCCAGTTGCTAATTGCTTATGGTTTTTTGTTTCTTTGTGTTGTGTTGTGTTGTGTTGAGGTTGAGAAGGCAAAAGATGAGCCCCGGAGTCCATCATATTTGGCATGATGGATGGATGGAATTGTTGGTTGGTTGCTTCATCCGACTCGACTCGACTCGACTCGAAGTGGCAATGGCCATTTGATATGTTTGGCAGCTGCAACAACTTTTAGAGATAACCTGTCCATAAGTAGCTTGCTCTAGGCCTCCCGCATACATTAAGTCATTATGTTTTAAGTCAAAGAAGATGGGATTTTCTTTTATTTGCTAGCGTCCAGGGCAAAAGGACACCCACTAAGTAGTTAAGCATCATTAGCCAAGACGATCTAGTCACGTCCATTTGAGCTAAAGCTATCAAATTATTCCCACGCCCACTAATTTTCACTTTTATAAAAAGTTTCATAAAAATCATATCACAAGGACAAATTTGACCGCTAGGTGCGCTAGAGTGCAAGTGGCATAGCCTATGCCTGGTCTTCTCATTTGCTTTATTAAACTTTTAGGACTCAATTTTATCCAATTTTCCCGCCTAGGAAACTACTTTTTAATCTAAATTAAAGTATTTAAGTAATTCAATTAAATTAAGCAATTACTTTCTTAAAGTTATAGAAAATATTCGAAAAATGTCATTCCTACTTGAAATTAAACGCATTTGCTGCAAATATAATTATTAATTATATTGAATGAGTGGTTTGAGCCGGTTCTAGGTTGATCCTGTGAAGATTATATATTGAGATGTGTGGGCAAGTTGAAAAAAACACGAAGTTGTTCTTTCATCAGCAGACTTCATATCTTCAACGCTTAAACAAGTTGAGAATTACAACTAAATGAAGCTTAATAAGATAGGCAAAGACTTGGAGCCGGCTAATGCCACTCATTTAAAATATTTCAAAAAGTTCTATTATTGATTAATTTTATACATTTAATTTAATTTCAGTGATTTTCAGGGAAAGTGAAAAAAAAAAACTGCAAAATAGTTGAAAAATTATGGAAACAAATGAAAAGAGGAGCAAAGGAAACAAGAAGGTTGTTTTGAGGACAACAAGAAGGACCACAATATAGCTTCAATTAAGAAATATTTGACTTCAATTGGCAACAACTTTTTGTGATCACAATTGATGGGTGAGTTCAATGTTTCGTTTTTCTGGTGAAGGGTTTACTTTTTTTTATTATCCTTGCGAAAAGAAGGCAGGCATAGAAGAAAGCATCTCTAATTATATAATATAAATATATATTCTTGATTAGCATTTTTAAATGAGTTCATATAGCCATGACCGTTCGTCATTGACTATAGTCATTGTATAATTCTGATTCAGACGGATCGGACTACTATATATCACTATATCACATAGCACCCATAGGAACAATCGTTCGAAAGAAGAGTTTTGAATGAATAACTTTGTTGTTTTTCTTGTTTTCTTAGTCTGCTTTATATCAGATTCAAATTACTATATCGTTTAGCTCCAATGGAAACGATCGGTTGAAAATACAGTTTTAGATTAATAACTTTATACCTTTTTAATAGCTATTGTCGTAAGTTAAAGATCGGACGACTATATCTGACAGTTATACCGGCCTTCTGGTTTCTTTATCTTATCTTATATCTATCTTACCTACAACAAGTCCACAAATCATCCTTTAAATCTATATATTCTTCTGATTATCTATCTGCTTAGGGTCTACTCATAAGGAAAGTTGACTTTAATCGATTATTAGTAAATATTTGAAATATTTCTACAAATTTTTGTGTTTCCCATGGAAGGAAAGAAAGTCTCTTTCCCAAAAACCAAAAACCGAACAACTGATACCCACATGGTAAATGTCTTTAGAGATCTCCTCTCATACCGAGAGATATATATGTACATATATATGCGGGCTCCTTCATGGGTTTTTATCAGCTGCAAAACTTCCAACTTTCAAGTGACACATGAGCACAAGATAACTCACAGCTGCTGAAGGCATTCCACGCACATGTCCATGTCCATGTCCATGTCCATGTCCATAGGCCATAGCCCATAGAACCATGTGAGATGCATTGAGATTTCTTTTTGTTTCTTCTTTGCTTTTTTTTTTTTTTTTTTTGGGGTTAAATGCAAAGAATCGGGCGGCGGCCATGTGCTGCTCGATGACGGCTGCGGCTGCGGCTGAGGCTGAGGCGGCTGCATGCCATAAAAATTATGCGGCAATTGCCGGCGTACTGAACTGGTTGCCTGCTGTCGTTGTTGTTTGTGCATGTGTGTGACTCTGTGTGTGTGTGTGTGTGAAAAACACAAAAAAAAAAAAAAAAGAAAAGAAAACTATAGTGAAAAACAAAAGCGCGAACGGCGGCGCACACATGTGATATTGGACAGATGGAGAGAGAGAGAGAGAGTAAAGGACACAGGGGCCAATAACTTGGGTGTGTTGAGAGGGGGAAAAAAAAAGGGAGGGTAGGCCAGGCAAAACCAAACGTCCTTGCCAACAGCAGCAGCAGCAGCAGCAGGAAACGCCGCGCCAATCATAAAAACTTGAAAGAACCACAAAACACAGGCAGCAGAGAGCCCCGAGCCGAACCGAGCCGAGACGTAGACACGTGTGCAGAATTTCCACGCACGCAATAAGGAAAAATGCGACAATCAAAAGGAAAACACAACGTGGCCGCTGAGAGTTGCATGCATATGTCGCAGTTGCCATTGCCATTGCCATTGCCAATCCCCGAGGCAGCTGTTCCTATGGCTGGCGGCTGGCCACCAAAAAGCAGTAGCCGTGCAACTTTCTATGCCCATGCAATCAAATTGCAAAACGCACCGCAATATAGCAACAGCAACAGCAACAGCAACAGCAGCAGCTGCTGGCTGCTGGCTGCCAATGTCGAACGATGCCGCCGCGCCGCTTGACTTTCATTAGCATTTCTAACGGCCAACGCAGCTGCCAAAGACGGAGTTGATCTACAGACATTTGCTGCTGTTGCTGCTGGACGCGAACTGGATCGATCGAAGACATCGTGATGCGATGGCGATGGCTGCTGCCTGGTGAAATCCGTCTGACTACACGGGAAAAAAAAAACACACACAAAAATCTCTAGTTAAGGATCTCAATAGAATCTAGGAAATAGGCAAACAATTGCGAATTTAAGAACTTGATTTCTGAAAGCCAAAGGCCATTAAATTGAAGTTACTTAACTTTTAGACTTTATCCCTAAAGAGAGGCCTTAGACATAGAAGTTTAAGAAAATTCCCTTTTTTATTCTGCCACTGCTAGAAACTAGGACAAACTACCCAGCAATATCCTTAATTAAATTTGTATATTTATTTTTTTTTTTGGCGTCGTATTTCACACAAAAGGAGAGAATTTGAAGCAAAAGTGCTGTTAAATCTTTGTGCGCCATTTTAGGTGACCCCGATGTTTCTACACTAACATTTTGGTGACCCCGACGCATTTTCAATTGGCAATTTATTCTCTAAAAGAGTTGACTTTTCATTCAATGTGTAATCATTTCTCTCAGTGTATTAACTGGCCTGGCTAGAGTCCAGCAGCAGCAGCAACAGCAGCAACAGCAGCAACGACAGCAACAGCAGCTGCTGCATTTGCGTTGTAAATATTTTTAATTGCTATTGGAATTTTTTCATGTGCGCTCCATGGACATCTTTCATTTGAAGAGAAGAGTCGTCGTTGAAGATGGAGATGAAGTTGGAGTTTGAAGTCGTCGTCGTCGTCGTTGTCGTCGTGTGGGTTGAACGAAACTGTAGCAAAAGATGTTGCCTCTCAGCCTCTCGTTTGTCCGGTTGGTCGGGATACGAAAATTTAGATTCCGATTCCGTTTTCGAGTGGCTGCCGCATCTAAATACGTGACAATTTTTTTTTTTTCTTGTTTTTGGATCAGCAGCAACAGGCGGGAAAATTCAATTAAGTTGGCAGCAACTCATTAAGAAAATGTTGCTACTGACCGTTTGACATAATAACTAGCCACATTAGCAGCAATTGGCATTGGCCAATTAACTTTTTTTTTTTTCTACCCATCTCTCTGTTTGGTCTTTGCTTTCTTTTGCTGTTGCTGCCACGCTTGTCTTGCCTTATAGGCAACATTCATTGACACCTGCAATTGTTGCTGTGGCTGTTGCTGTTGCTGCTGTCGTGTTCATGTTGTTGATTGGCAATCAATTTGTTGTCAGTTTTTATGATTCGCAGTGCGTCAATGTCAACTAACTGTTTTTCAACTGATCTATGTAATTTATTATGCTGCTGCCAATAGACACCAAAGACACACAAGAGGCAAGACATCTGCAGCCAGCAATTAACAGCAACAACAATGTATGTAGGCATGGAGGAGACACAGCAGTTTGCATAGATTTAACTTAACTCTCTTGCTCAACAACAATTGAATGTTGTGGGTGTTGCTGCCATCGATGTTGGCGCGTGTGCTGTTGCTGCTGCTGCTGCCCGTTGTCGTTGCCGTTGTCGTTGTTGTCTCGTCTAAGAGTCACCAAGTTTTTAGTTGTCTGTCGTCTAACTGTCGTCTGGAAGTGTGTGTTATTGCCCAGACATATAGCCAAGATAAGCGGGCATAATTATGCAAATCAACAACGGGGCAGCAGCAGCACGATCGGCATGACGGCAACACAATTGCAAATGCCGTTTATGGGGCGTTAGAATTAAAGTTATAACATAATCATTTTCTGTTAGTTTTATTTCTTAAGCATTTAATCAACTTGTTCACAAGAGTTTCCAAAATGAAATAGAAAAATACAAATTTTTGTATAGATTTGCATAGATTTGATTTTTAAAAGAATTTATGGCGCAACAGTTGCGAAGGGGGGGTTTGGGGGGGCAGCTGTTGTTGTTGCTAGTTAGCTAAGTTTTATGCAAAAATAACTTAAAGAGAGAGATTACAAGGGACTTAAACAAAGCGATCATAAATTGCTAGTGGCTTGGCTTGGCTTGGCTTGGCCATAAAGAAACAGAAACAACAAACAATTTGAATACAAACATTGACAATTGACAGACTTGTCGTTGGACAGCAGCAACAGTTGGGGTGGGGAAGGGAAAGGGGCGGGGTGAGGGGGGGGGGGATGGGAATGGGCAACAAATCAATTGCAAAAGCATTGATACGCGATCGGTTTGATATGCGAATTCGATTATGGCTAGAGCGAGTGAGGCCATTCTCCCTCTCTACCTCTCTCGCTCTTCCTCCCTCTCCCTCTCTCTCTCTCTCTCTCTCTCTCTCTCTACGCATGCATAAATGCCTTTATAATCATTTTGTTGTACAAAATTTAGACGTCACTTAGCTGTCAGGAGCTGACGAGCTGAAGCTGAAGACAGCAGACAGTAAGCAGCGCATTGCAAACCGAGAGACAGAGAGAGAGCGAGAGACAGAGAGAGAGGGGGAGAGAAGGAATCAGCTTTAGCTTTAACAGATCATGTCCATATTTGCATTTTTGAAATGACACATGGAAATTTTACGTTGTTTTGTGCCTCCGAAAAGCAGAGCAAAGCAGGCCAAACAGATTGACAGCAGCTGCAACTGACTGACTGACGGACTGGCGGACTAACGGACGACGACCACGAGGAACCTCTGGGGGTTTTGAATTGGCCAGGCTATAGATGGATATTTTTTGGTTTTTGGTTTTGGCTAAGCGAAAGTCGTGAACAAAATCCGTGCAGGCGACAGCATATGGGGGAATAATGCCCAGTCCCGCTTGTTATCGAGATAATTGCTGTCGCATATTTTCATCGTCCACTTGTTGTCGCCATCGCAGCAGCATCCATTGCTAGCGGCGGCAGCAACATGTGTTGCCATTTCCATTACGGGGCAACATGTTGCAATCGGCAATCGGTTGGCCGGTCCAATGGCTGTGCAAATATTTGAATGTTGGCGCCTTGAATACATAATTAAACAATATGAAATCATTTAACGAGCTCAATTGCATTTGCATGTGTTTTGCACCACGGTGCCAAGTTCAATGTCTGGAAAAATACGCAAGAGAGCGAGAGCAAGTGAGAGAAGACAAAAAAAAAAAACGCCAACGCAAAAATCAAAGCAAAACAAATAAACAAGTGAAAATGAGATAAGGGATGGCAAATGAACGACTAGCTGAATGCCCTTTATTGATAATATGAATGCATTTTTTTAGCAAGATGTCTGTTTGAGGCTTTGTTTAATTTTTTATGAGCGGGAAACATTTGATAAATAGCTACATTTGGCTACACTAGTGTTGGAAATTGTTAAAAAAAAGCTGAAAAGTGCCAAGACAGGCGATTACTACTTATTAAAACACGTCGGAATCACGTTCGTATTAGCTAAATATAGCTGTTTTTGACTACATTAGTGTTGTGAAATCTATAAAATAGTATTGAAAAGTGTCAAAGCAGGCGAATACCATGCGACTTTAAGCAAAACACAACGAAGTATTTAATGCACAGCTAAAACTAGCTGCAAATTGGTGGCAGCAGTGTTGATGAAGTCTTTAGACCAGTGTTGGAAATTACCTAATCCGGCGAATACTCAACCACAATATGTTCGAGCATAATTCTGGCTATATAAGTCTGTGGCAGTTTTAAAAAAAAGTTCTAAACCAGTGTTGGAAAGCGCCAGAATACAACTAAATTTTTAACATACATTTGTTGAAATTTATTCCAATTGTTGATATTCAATGGCAATTATATTAAAATTTCTGGCATATTGCATTTACCAACACTAGTCGGATACACGAATGGAACTTTTTTTCATCATATTTGGCAACTCGAATTTTAAAGCAAAATTATGTATTTAATGTTACGAACTGCATAAGAATCTCATCATAGCCACCCAACTGTAGGGGGTATGCATGCAGGCCGCAAAAGGAAGAGAATCCAGAACATTGCAATGTCATGCTCCGTTGCTGCTGCTGCTAAATGAGAGAAAGAGAGAGAGAGAGAAGACACTCAACAGACAAGCATATAATGAGCGTAAGAAAGAGAGAGAGAGAGCGAGAGAGAGAGAGAGAACGCACAGTTAAGAGAGAGAGAATAGCTTTTGTTTTCGTTCATTCTTCAGTTGGCTGATAAAGACGCAAGCAAATGGATGTCGAAAAACTGATTGCTGAAGTTCGGCTAATGCCGGCTTTATGGGATTCAACGCATCCGGATTATAAGAATCGCCTGGAAACTAAACGAATTTGGCAAAGTGTGGCCGAAATGCTTGGAGTTGGTGGTAAGTAGAAGCAACAAATGACAAATGGGAATGCAACTGCAACTGAATGTCATCTTCTTCTTATTCCCTCTCTCTCTCTCGCTCTCTCTCTCTGTGTGTGTGTGTGGGTTTCTCTCTTTGCCGCGCTCTCTCCCTCCCTTTCTCTCTCACTCTCTCGCGCGCTCTCTCGCACTCTCAGTGGAGGATTGCCGTAGTAAATGGAAGAACTTGCGTTGTAGCTATCGTCGTCATTGTCGCAATGCTTTGAACAAATCTCAACATGGTGGATCACTATGCTCCGACTGGCCATACACGGAACCCTTGAGCTTTCTGTACAACCAAGGCGATGGGCTGCTCAACGAGAGCGAGGTCGATGTGGGCGACGGGGAGGGCGATGTGGCGGCGGACACAGATTCGGCCATGTCCTTCAAGGAGGAGCCAATGCCCACAGATGAAATGGAAGCGGATAACGATGCCCTCATGGAGGAGTTTCGCAATGTGGCCACACCGCAGGCTCTACGCCGGCTCTCGCACAGCATTTCGCTGGCCAGTGCAGCAGCCGAGGAGCAACAGAATCCAGGGCCGGCCACTTCCAGGGCCACCATTCAGTTTCCCAGTCGCAAGCTAGATGGAGTTCGATTCGGAGGCGCCACCCATTCCCATGCCCAGGTGGAGGTGGAGGTGGAGGACATGGGCTCGGCAACGGCAGCAGCTGCTGCCAGCAATTGTCATTGTGCCAAACGTGTGGATGAGCAGGTCAACTTTCTCGAGAGCCTCAAACGTGAGGAGCAACAATTGATGCAGTCCACCAATCAGGATTTGGCTCGTTGCAAAAATGTTCTTCATGTGGGCGATTCGGATTACAATTATCTTATTAGCTTTTTGCCATTGATGAAGCAAATGTCACCATTTCAAAATATTTTCTTTCGCGCCAAAATGGGTGAAATTTTACTGCAAACTATGCAGCAACCACTGCAACAGCAGCAACAACAACAGCAGCAGCAACAACAGCAACAGCAGCAGCAGCAGCAGCAGCAGCAACAGATGCAACAGGAGCCACCTCAGCCCTCGCAAATGTTGTTGAACCAACAGCAAATGGCCTTGGACCAGGCCCAAGTGAGCACCAGCTCCACAAATTGGAACTGAGAGACTGAGAACTGAGAACTGAAAACAGAAAACAGAAAACAGAAAAAGCTGAGCTGAGAGAGAACGAGCGAAAGGTTGATTAAGTGCGCGCGCATTACCACAGTGCTCTGCACAGTGGTTCAAAATAATGAGATTATAAGTAAATATAATAATGCACTCTATGTGTTTCTTTTTTTTTTCAAATTTCATTTATGTGTTTTATTTTTGAGCCGGCGCAAAATGAGCTGAACTCAAGCGACCTTTTCTCATTGATCTTTTTTGACTTTGACATTTTTACTTAGGGAATTTTCGTAATCCGACTTAAAATCTTTTGAAGCTTTAATTGAAATTGTTTTTTGGTTGACAATTTTTGCTATTTGACATCAAAGTTGTGTCTTTTAAACTTGTTAATAGTCTAAAAAAGTAATAAACTTTCACAAAAATATAACAAAAATTTCGTTCGTTAGATAATAATTTCTTTTAGGCAACTTTCGAGAAGTTGTCTGGTATTTCAGTTTTTTTTTTTTAAATGCAATATTTGCGTCTAAAATTGGCTAATTTGTTAAAAAATTAATAACAAATTTAAAAAAAATTACTTCAAAAGCAATTGGAATAGATTTTTCGAACATTGAACTTGAAATCGGTCGTTTGCTACGATTTAGCTTAAACTTTTACATAATATTTTCAAATTTTTAAAAATTAAAATTCGAAAACTAGATTGGGCCTGATTAATATCCAAGTTTCTCTTCCAATAAGACTGCGATTTTATTTAAAATGCAAGTTGGATTAATATTTATATCAGGTCAAATTGTAACATTTTTGAATATATTCAAGAACAACGAAGAACAGAAAAAAGCAGTTTTTTCTTGCTTTTTTTTCCAAAATTTTGTTCCTAATTCGAAAACAAAATTGACCTCGAGCCAGCTTAAAAATGTTACATAAACAAAAAAGGTCAGAATTTATAATATTATTTATAATATTTAAATCTATATTGAACAAAAAAATTCTCAAAAACTTTAAACAATTAAATTTGCAGTCTTAAAATTTGTCTTCTAATTTTTAATAAAATGTTTAAGCTTATTTCTTAAAAGGTTTTGAAAACAAGCAAACAATTTCATTATGATTAGAATATTAAAAAAATGCTCAAAAATTCTAAAAAATAAAATTTTTTAGACTTTGTTTTTTAAATATTAAAAAAATTTATTGGCTAAAAGTTTCTTTTAGACTGAGATTAAAATCGAAATCTTATTTAAAAATTTAAATAAGTTTGCTGCTTAGTTTTAAAATAAATAATTGATTAATTGCATAAATGAAGTTAACGATTTGATATGAGAAAACTCTTTAAGCGAGTTTTATGTTTGAAGCTCTTCTCCTTTGAGACATGAATGATCATAGAGACAGGCTGAGAAAGAGAGAGAGAGAGAGAGAAAGAGAGTGGCACTCGTGTGGGCGTTCAAGTGCCATGGCCAGCTGCATTCTCTCTCTCTCTCAGTGTGTGTGTGTGTGTGTGTGTGTGTGTGTGTGTGTGTGTGTGTGTGAAGCAAGGGCAGCTTCAGTAAGCAAGTTGGTGTAATCTTGCCTCGCCTCTAGCCTGCCCACACATGTCCACATTGAACTGCTGTTGGGGAACCACATCAATAAATTATAGTAGAATGAACCCCATACCCCATACCCCATTCCGATTCCCATTCCCATCTCCATCTTCCCAACTTGAGCTCAGGGACCGACGTAGATCGTCGTCGTTGTCGTCGTCGTCGTTGTCGTTGTCGATGAATGTCGACTCAACTGCGGTGGTCCTGTGTTAAAAGCCAAGTCCAAAGTTAACATGACCATAAAAAAAAAAAAAGGCCAGCCTACAAAAGCAAACAAACAACAAGGAGGGCATGGGGAAGGGGAAGGGAAGAAGGGGGAGGGATAGGGGGGGGGGCTTATAGGTCGCTCGAGAAATCAACGCAGCTGCGGATGACGAATCGAAATTGACATTGAACTAAAGCCGAGGCAAGAGACAAAGGCGACAACTTTTCTTGGTGATGTTGTATGTTGCTTGTTGTTTTGCCTCATGCTGGATGCTAAATTTGAACTTGTTGCTGCTGCTGCTGCCAAGCAAACAATTCACCAATGTTTGCTGCTGCCAATTTTCAATTTTCAAGCACCGTAACAAAAATCAAACAAAAAAAAAAAAATACCGAAACGTTTAAGGTGTGTTCTTGAGCTTGAACGTCGTAGGCCACGATTGGATCTTGGTCGATGTCAAAAGGTGCTTGCTTACTAGGCGGGGGGCGGGCGGAAAAGGAGAGGACGGGGGCCTGGCAGCAATTTGCAATTAAAGAACATTTGCAAATCGAATGCAAATTGACATTTGTCACTCGAACTCGAACTCGAACTCGGCTGGATAGCTGAAGCTGGAGAACGTGCCCATTTGGTGTGCCACCGTGTATTGCCTCCACATTCCACATTTGCCATTCCCCAAAGAGTCAGTCACCCACCCCTCTCCGTTATTACACCTTTCTATTGTTTTCCATTGCCATTTGAAATGTTTAGTAAATTGTTTCTTGAAAATTGTTCTGCAACGGTTTTTATAATGAGTTTTTATTACCCAGTGGGAAGGGTGGGGGGGGGGGAGGAGTAGGGGTTTAATATTTAGCGGTTTCTAGACAAAACTGAATTATCAAGAAGCTATAGAGTGGTCAAGTTAGAATTTAGGACAATCTTCTGGACACTTGATTCGTGGAGTCGAACTAAAAAGTGCCTTAAATGTCTAATTTTAGTTATTAAGTTTAAACAAATAAAGGGTAAAAAGTGAAAAGTTGGCTTAACTAATTGATCAAATACTTTTTATATGTGAAAAACTCAAAATAAATCTTTTTTACAACAACTCAAAATGAAAATGCAATTATATTTGACATTTTAGATAGATAGATAGAGCGAGAAGTCAAAATTAGTTTTTAAGGGTCATTTATTTGTGTGGCGTCATTATATGTAGACAGAGCGAGAGAGAGAGATCGAGTATAGTAATAAAATAGCACACATTATAGAGCGCAAGCAGTTTCCATTCAACCAAAATGAGAAATTATTTCAAGGGTCATTTATTTGTGTGACGTCAATATATGAAAACAGAGCAATAGAGAGAAAGAGAGACAATAGAATGAATTTTTGGACCACCCAAGATGATGTATTTTATTGAGGGTCATATATTTGTATGACGTCATCGCAAAAGAATAAGATTTAATGGTCATTGACTGGCCAGCAAGGGTATATTGAATTTGGCCTTAGCTGAAGAGAGAGAGAGAGAGCGAGAGAAAGAAGAGAAGAGACAGGGACCGAGATAGAGATAGAGACTCCTTCTTGGTCTTCGGTTTGTTGTTTCAACTGCTGCCGCCGCCGTCTCACTCGCAAAGCCAAAGCAAATGTTTGATGGATTTTCGCACCTTTCTATAGACTAAGCTAAGCTCAAGCTAATCCACTTCATTCCACCGATCCAGCCGGCATAAACGTGTTAAATGATGGAATGCACATTTACCTGTTGCCAAAGGCCGTAGCTGCATTTGCCTAGTCTCCTTTTGTTCTTTTGCCGACGCCAGCCAACCTCAGCCCGAACTCAGCCCGCCTGCCTCATCGACTATCGTCAAAATGCAAATTTTCTCTTTTTCTATTCTCTTCACGTCAAATATTTGTATAGATTTCCACCTCATCCTCTCGGTGCCAACAAGTGCTGCATTCTAGCACACAGGTGTTAAAACTCACAGCTCATTGTTAATGCGTGTGCTGAGGATTCTCGCCCCCCCCCCCCCTCTCTTTTTCGCTCTCTCTCTCTCTCTCTCTCTCTCTGTCTCTAATTGTTGTTCTTGCGGCATATCCTCATCCGTTTTTGATGGCATGTTGCGGAATTTCCAGAATTTACTTAATTTATTTCGGTTATCGGTTTTGTGTCTGTTAAAGGGGTTTCTCCTTTTCTCCAGCTGCCGAATTGCTTTCTTCAAACTCAAATTCAATCATTTCCCAAAGAGCAGCAAGAGTTAGAAATTTAACAAGGATTCTAACAAGCAAAAGATTCTGGCCTGGACATCTTCTCTGATGATTGTTGTCTTTTTCTGCTTTGATTCTCATTTTCTCGAATCTCAAATAAAAACGTGTCGAAAAACCAGAAGAGGACTGACATATAACTTCAGCGAGAAGCTAAAAGCAGATTCTAGAAAGCGGCCATCAATAAGTTATTTAAAAAAATGTATCAAAAAGTTTGTCCTTTCCCACATGACTAGGGTCAAATGTTTGGCCAACTAAATCGAATTCTGAATAAGATAATTTCCATAACAAAAATGTTCAATTTATTGCCAGAATTCGTAAAAATTTGACACTAATTAATTGGCAAAGCAATTTTCTATGTGTTCGGTGGCTTTATTGGACTGGCCGGCTTGCTCACCGGACTTAAACCCAATAGAAAATTTTTGGGGTATATTGGCACGACGTGTCTATAGCAACAACAGGACCTATGAGAACATACAGGACCTGAAAATATCGATTTTTAGGGAGTGGCGTTCTTTAGAGCCAGAGTTACTTTAAAAATTGTCAGATTCTATGAAAAAAAGAATTTTTGAAGTTGGTAGATCGTTTCTTATTAATTTCATAATTTTTTTTTTATATTTAAGTGCTACAGCCGAAGGTGTCTTATAAAGCATTTGTTGTTAAAATATTTGAATAAAATGTGTTAAAACTGTTAAAACGCTTGTCTGTTCCATTATTAAATATTTCCATAAGTTTTTTAGTCCAGTAGGTGTCTTAATTTTAAAAATATTCAAGAAAAACCAAGTGTCTTATCATTTTGATACGCACCTTGCATAGTTTCCATTCTCAGGGAATGAGGTAATTGATTCCGATTTCGATTATTGTTATGTGATTTGCTATCGATCTTACTCTCTTTCGCTTAATTTCTCTTCCTCTCTTTATGTGTAAAAATGCATTCATCATGGCATAGGGAACTAGTTTTGATTGAGAAAATTCTATTTAATATCAATTTTTTTTAGAATTCTAATAACAACTTTTACACAAATTTTACTTAGTTAGTTAGCTGCTTATCAATTATTTTGGCTGGTTTGGTATTGGGATTGGACTGCTCATCTAAAACAAAGTGACTTGAGGTCAAGCTTGATGTGGTTTCTTTCTTGATTCTAGGACTAGAATCAAATCAAACTGCATCATTAGTTTTTGTAGTTAATGCGTTGGTTTTTAAGTTTCTTTGTAATTTTACGTTAGATCACTGGCTTCTTCTATCTTTAAAGAGCCTTTGGGCTAAAATTAAAAAAAACTTAATCTTGAGATATTTAAGATCAAATTTAGTCTAAAATTGGTTGAACATGTTGACAAATATCTCACCTCTCTCTACCACAATATTAATCTGCTTCTGGGCAAATTATGCCCAAGAGTCTAGAATTCAAATAATTCACATAAAAAATTGTTAAAAATAGTATTAAAAATAATTCGTTTTCAAGCCGCTTGAAGCCTGTGAAGTTTGATGTCTGAGAAGTTTTCTATATTTGCTTAGTTAATCCATAAACTAATGTGACATGATTATTAATTGAAAAAAAAAAAAATAAAGTAGAAAATTGTTTGCTTATATCAGAAAATGTGATTAGTGGTAAGAAGAATTTCATTTTGCCTGACACCTTTTAAGAAGATTATGTACATAAGAATGCACATTATCCTGTTGCTCACTCTTTATCTTGTTCCCTGGCTCCCCCTGTCTTCCCCCCCCCCTTTCTCTCTCTCTCTTGTTGTCTTTGTCTCTATTGATTGACTATAAACGCGAACTGTGCGTTGTGGCCCGGCACAAAGCAATCAAAACATGCACTTAACATTTTGTTGAGGGTGGCGGGAGGTGGGGGGAAAGGTAGAAAACCTAACCTCAACGTGGCCTTATCGACAAAATATTATATTTGCTGACTCACTGAGACATGGCCCGAAAATGTTGTTGTTGTTGTTGTTGCTGTGTTCCCCCCCCCTTATCATCAAGCATCAATTTGGTTGGTCGGTGGGGCAAAGCAATCAAGCCAAGTCGTAGCAGCAGCAGCAGCAGCTTTGTATTGCCATTGCCTTCAAGCAATCAATGCTGTATGACAGCTAGGTTAACTGCCCCCCCCCCCCCCCAACCGTCAACCAGTTTTCCCTGCTACCCGTCAACCATCTTCTTCTTCGCTTGGCCGTAACGATCCTACGCGCTTCCTCTTGATTTCGTTAAGTAAATCTCCAACATGGCTGGGGCAACCTTCACGTGCGCGTCGCCGACGCCGCCATCTGTCCGTCTGTCTGTCCGTCTGCCTGTCTGTCTGTCCATGGTTCGCCTCGCAACTGTCGAGATCATGATCATGGCTTTAACTGGCTCTTGGCAAAGTACGTGTATTTTTAACTCTCTGACTCTGACTGTGGCTTGGGCACTGGCTGGCTTTGGTTGTGCTCTTGGACTGTGCTTTGCGTTTATTATTGTCTCGTTGTGATCTTTTGGCTCGGTCGGTCTCTGGGCCGCCACCGCCACCGCCACCGCCGCCGCCGTCGTCTGCGTTTCTGTCTTCTTTTTAAACGCTTTTAAACACCTGAGAAACTTGCTTTTTAATGTGCACACATGTGTGTGCCATGCGATGCGATGCGGAGCGGTGTGGTGCGGTGCGGTGCGGTGCGGTGCGGTGCGGTGCGGTGTGGTGCGGTGCGAGTCGCGATCATCATCATCACGATCGTCATCTCTTCTCTGGACTGTGTTTGTGCCTCGTTTGTGCCACGATGATGAAGCAAATATAACAAATCACAAAGTTATCAACCAAAAACCAAAAACCAAAACCACATCGCTCGCAGCTGAGTAAATCAATTGACGCGCACAATTCTAGGAATTCTTAGGGGCAGTCAGCAGGGTTTGGAGCTCATTTGAATGCGTTCGCAGTAGGTTAACCCTTTTTAGGCAAGTCTTGGATGACTTCTCCTTCGTCCTTTTTGCTAGACCTACAACAGTTTTTTATATTATGAACTCTATTTCTCTTTTTGATTCTAGAAATGTATTCTAGAAGAGGCGCGAATCCATCCCCATATCGTTTTAAGGCTAAAACTAGTTGCGAATTACAAGCAATAAATAAAGCGAGCAACAGGAGAAGACTTTCTCATCAATGTATGCATATGGAAAACTATTTATTAAACTTATTAAATGTAGCTTTATGTGAGGCTTTATTCCTGACCCTTTTGAGCACTTTTCTTTCGTTATAATTCTTAACTAGTTTAAGCCTTGAAGCAGTAAAGGAAAAGTTTCAATATTAGGTTAAGAAGAAAAAAGAAATGTAATGAATCATTATGGTTTACATGGATGTTAATGGGTTAAATTCAATGCTATCTACCTAACCTCCCCCGTCGTATTCCCCGCTCCCTGTTAAAACCCCGAAGGCAATGTTGTCAGACGTTGGGGAGATTTATACGTAAATGATTAACCATTTCTATCTTTCTCTCTCTCTCTCTCTCTCGTTGTTGGCTGACTGTGGGTGCCCACCACTTGGTGTGAATTTGTAATGCGTCTGTGCGCTTGGTCTCAGTTCTTCTTCTTCTTGTTGGTATTGTTGTTGTTCTTTCTTTCTTGCCTTGCAACAGCAGCCCCTGAGGCAGTTTCTCTCCTCTGGTCTCTGACCATTCTTTGGGCTGGCGATTGACACCTGCATGCATTTCTTGTTTCTTGTTTCTGTTTCTGTTTCGGTTTCTGTGTGTGTCTCTCAGGTGTGTGCGGTGCTGCGATGTGCCCAGAGAGAGGCTCAGAGGCTCAGGTGTGTTTCATTTCTTCATCTTGTTGTTTGCCCCTTGTTTTTTTTTCTTTCTTTTCTTTCTTTCTCTGAGTTGAGTCATCGGCCATTAATGACATTGTTGTTGTTGTTGGTGGTGGTGGCTATTGGAAAGGATTTCATTGCTCATCTTGCTTGCGGTCTTCAGGTAAAAAGTAAATAGTTTGTTTGGCCATGACGTGTTTCATTTTACGATCCGCCGATTCTTGTTCTGTGATTTCCTATCTATCTAGTGCTCTCTCCCTCTTTTTGTCTCTCTCTCTCTTTTTGTGTGTTAATGCATTTTAATTAGGCAAAAATGCATTTTACTGCCTGCTTATCGCTTTAATGGAGACTTGTAGATGGTTTCCTTTGGCCTCGTCCCCGTTCCTGTCCCCGTTCCCGTTCCCCGTCTTGTCTGGGCATTATGTAAACGACAATAACGACGACAGAAAATTTCGCCAGTTATTTTAACTTTTGACAATCTCTCCACCTTTATTTTTTTTTTTTTTGTTATTTTGGCCCAGAAATGAGGCTAAAACGCGTTGTTTGTTGTGTACAATACCGTTACTGCGCCTGACTCTACAGAGCTCTCCTTGTGATATGCTGGTGTGTGTGTGTGTGGTGTGGTGTGTGGTGTGTGCAGGTGTGCGAAAGCATTAAAATTCCACTCCAAAAACAAAAAGAAAAAAACGAGCTAAAAATTTCACAAAGCTCGACATTAAAACCTCTGCCTCTGGCTGACTCTCGACAACGACGACGACGACGACGGCAACGACTCTCCAATCTCTCAAACTCTCTTTACGAAAATTAAATGTCTGCACAAAGTTCAGGCGCAGAGTGCAACAAGCAGCCAGCCAGCCAGCCAGCCAGCCAGCCAAGAAAAAGGTAAAAAATTGTAAAAAAGAAGTTAACTTTGTCTAAATCGAAGTTTGTATGCCCTTTAGCAGCCCTTTCGAAACTCTGGCCTCACTGTCGGTCTGCAGACATAGGATCTTTTTAGAAATTTTGCATTCTGTCACCCCCCCCCCCCTCCCCTCCCCCCCATTGAGATTAACTCTCTGTCTAACTTCCTCTGCTTCCTCTAGGATCTACGCGCTGCGAGCAAAAAAATAGTAGCGCCCTCGTTCACTTTAATCAACACATAGAAACTTTTGGTATGCACTCTGATAGGTTAGCAATGAGTTGAACATGTGACATATATTTCAGATAACGGTACTTAGCAGTGTTAGTCAGATCGGAATATTGTTTGGCAAGTTATTGGAATAAATGTTGTCGGGTGTTGTGCACTACTATTTTTTTGCTCGCAAAAAAAATGTATATTATTAACGTGAATTTTTTATTATATAATAAAATATAAGGAACACATATTGAATGGCAGTTTCTAGCCCAAGATTTGAGTAATCTATCAAAACAAAAAAAAATTAATTTAAATTCAAAAAGTCATAAAAACTAAAAAATTGCCTGAACACATAATTGGCACAAAATCTTAAAGAATCGTTTTTTTTTTGCACAAAAACTAACTATAATTGTTCGATGAAAACAGCATTTAATACTAGTATTTTCGATGACTGCCTGACATCTTCTGTTCATACTCTCCACTAGCTTCTGACATTTGACCTTTGAGGTATGGAATACCACGCTTCCTTGACTCCAGACCACAAATCTTTCAAATTTTTAAACTTTGACATCGTTCCACAGTTTTTCGATAGGATTAAGGTCTGGACTTTGAGGTGGCCATTCCATAACTTCCAGCTATTCTTCCTCGAACCAGCGTTTAACGAACTTTGATGTGTGTTTGGGATCATTGTCCTGCATAAATGTCCATCTCACAGGCATGTTGTCGAAGGCGAAAGGTTCCATATTACGCTCAATCCTTACGAGCAGGCTATATGCTATAGTAGTTCGATTCTTAAAGCATTTGGGATAACGCTGAAAAAGGGTTTTCTTACTAAGACTGCTACAGACAGATAGACAGGCGGCTAGGCAACCTTTGACCAATTTTTTGTATACTCTCTCCCAGAAAAAAAGGGTATAAAAGCAAAAACCCAACCAAAAAGATGGTGGGGGGAGGGAAGGAGGAGAAAAAAAAAGTAGTAAAAAAGTCGCACGACACTCAAATCACGACTGTGGGCAAATGAAAACCTGCAAAAGGTTTTGGAGCGCAACAGCAACAACAACAACTACAACAAACAACAAACTTCAACTTGCAAGTTCAGTGAAGTTCAACGCGAAAAACGTGCGGGAGCAGCAGAGCAGCAGAGCAGCAGCAGCAGCAGATCATAAAAATGTTGCTAAGCTAAGCAACGGCAACATGTTGCTGATGGTTGCTTGATGGTTGGTTGCTGCTGCTGCTGCAACTGCTGCTATTGCCGCCCGAACGCCGCCAATCATAACCAGGCAATCAAATTGCTGTTGTAGTTGGCCGTTAATGAGACGCTCAATGAGCTTTATCTCTGGCTCTCTCTCTGGCGGAAGCTGCAGGCGTCGTTGTTGTTGTTGTTGTTGTTGTCCGTCTCTATCCTGGTTGCAGGTGTTCATACGAAATTTTTGAATGCGATTTCGATTGCGCGAATGCGAATACGAATACGAAAAGCTGCGTCATTGATTAGCAACAGAAATCAAACTAGACTCAAGGAAAGCAGCCGCAGCCGCAGCCACAGCAATAGCAACAACAACAACAACAACAAGAAGTAACTACTGGACAGTTGTTGTTGCTGCTGCTGCTGCTGCTGCTGTTGGTTCATTTTTGCAGCTGCCAAAAACATAAGTCACGATTTTCGCTTTTGTTAATTCATCAACGAACAATTTGCATTTTTTTTTTTTTTTTTCGTAGCACAGCAACAGCAGCAACATTTTTTCTTTTTCTCTAGTATATATTTCATTTTTACCCTTTCCCTCCAAAAGGTATGAGATAATTTGTAATAATCGCTGCTATATAATCTCTCTCTATCTCTCTCTCTCTCTCTCTCTCTCTCTTTCTCAAAAGCCCATAAAAATTCATTTTGTTGTGGGTGCGTTAATGCTTTAAAATGATATTGAGTAGAATTTAGTTTAAGACTCTTGAATCTCTTAGCTCTTCAAAACGATTGTTAATCTCTGGCAGATCGTTCAAAATCGATTAAATCTTCGATTTACTCAATAGATTTGCATATTGAATACTTTTTCTACGGTTTGACATTGACAATCGTGAGTTATGCCTTTGGAATGCCCTTGAAAGATCCTTTAAGTAGTCTCACAAATAATTTTGAGCCCAATTTCAATTAAATAATAAAAGTAAAAATATCTAAGGTTAGGTCGAAACTAAATGCAATAAATCGATTCATATTTGAATGCAAATCAAATGTTATAATTAACTATATATATATAATTTATTTGACATGATATAGTCCAATGAATAAAATTAAAATAAAAATAATTGAATTAATTCTTCAAATTAATAATTTATAAATCAAAAATTAAAAAATTATTAGTAATTAAAAAAAAAACGTAAAAAGAAAGGTAATCGGCAGAAAGATTTTGGATCAATTCCGCATTCAAAGGGAGATCTTTTTTTTTTCGACCAACTCAAGTTTTTTTTTTTTTGAAAGAATTGAAGCTAAAAATTATAACAACTAATGAAATAATAAAAATTACAGAACCAATGCAAATAATTGAATAAATTATCTATACTATTATTAATAGATCTTATGATTGGAAGTCAAATATATGTACTTTTATACTATATAGATACATATAATAAATTAATTATTTTCCTCATCAGTAAATTGTGATATAAAGAAATAATCAAACTACATCAACAAAATGTCAATATCAAGCTGCGAAATTTAGAAATAAACTAAACATTGAGAATTTTGTAGAACAAATCGAAAAGAGGGCGAGCCCCATATGGAGTTATGGGGAAGTCCGAGAAAGTATTACATTTTGGCGAACGGACCTCTTAGGAGAGTAAATTTAAAATTTCTTGTAAAGGTTCATCAAAAATTTCAGAAAATTTTGAAATTTCTAGAAATTTCCCTTCAAATGCAATTCAAATGAAGTAAAGAACAAAAAAAAAAAAACGAGTGAATAAAGCAAAGAAAATCCAAATTGATGAAGGGCGCCAAAAAATTAATTTGATATTTTCATTTCGACATTTTCTTTGCTTTCTTTTCAGGAAAATGTGGCAGAATGTTGAATTTCATTTGGAGCACTTCAAAAAAACTCTTCGGCAGACTCTTTAGCAGCATTTTTAAAATTCTTCTTGTTGTCTCACAAATGGAAATTTCAATTGATCAATTTGTGATTTAAAAATGAATTTGAATTATTTTTGTGGGTAAGTTTAATTCATATTTTTAACCTATATCTGCGCTTTTCTTTGCCTTCCCCCCATCCCTTTCTCTCTTACTTCGATGAGGCAACAGCAGCAGCTCCCACAGCCAACAACAAGCAACTTTAATTAGCATTTTTACGCCAGCAACAACAATCACTGGTGGGGTAAGGGTAGGGGGGGTGTAGGAGGGGCGTAGACTGAGATTTGTCGGTGGCAGGTGCGGGTGCGGGTAGTTTAACCAATTGGCGCAATCGTCGTCGTCGTCGTCGGCAGCTGCAACTGCCACAGACTTGAGAAGTTGCAACTAGTTGCTGCGGTCGACTCGTTAACCATTATCCACATTACCCACATCCCATACCCATTTCCATTCCCATTCCAATTCCAATTCCCATTCCCAGGCTGAGTTCCAGTTCAGTTTTAGCTTAAGCTTCTCTTCATCTATTTTTTTGTTGTTGTTGTTGTTAACGAATTTCAATTAAACGGCACGTCAAGCGCGATAAGAGCAAGAGATCTTCCAGCCAGCCAGACAAGAGCCATTCCCAGACGAAGCGACTAACTGACTGACTGGCTGGCTGGCTGGCTGGCTGACTGACTCGCTGGTAGCAGGCAACAGTGACAGCAATGTGTTAACAATTTTCGCGCCACAGCTGGCTCAACAGCAGCAACAGCAGCAACAGCGGCAACAGCAGCAACATCCGCGCAGTAGTGAGAAGAAGAGTAGCCTAATTACGACTCAAAGTCTGACATAGATTGCAGAGCGAAGACGACAGACAGACAGAGAGACAGTCAGACAGTAGCAATGTGGCTACCAGTCGGTAGTCGGTAGTTGGTAGCAGCTTCTAGCCCAAAAATTAAGCCTGACCAAGGTCTTGGCATGGCCTGTCAGAGTCAGCTAAAGTTAAGTTATTAAATCTCAGCAAGAGAGAGAGAGAGAGAGAGAGAGAGAGAGTGAGTCTGAGAAACAACTTCTTTTTAGATTGGCAATAGAATTATGCAGAATTTGCTTATGTTGTTGTTGTTGTTTGTTTGTTGGTTGGTTGGTTGGTTATCGTGTCTTAGGCACATCAGCAATTCGTTTGCTCTCGCTGATCATTAAAAATTTCACCACATGATTTTGCTCTGTTTAATGGGGCACACGCACAGACACCAGCAGGCACCCTTTTAAACAGGGTGTCCCCCTCCCCCCTCCCCCAATGGGGTTAACCATCTGTTGAGACTGGACCAAGGAGACTGGGTAGAAAGCCAAAAAAAAAAAATCTCTCAGCTTAAGATCAGGCCTAAGGCCAACTGCGACAGCGATACTTAAACTGCAATACACCCCCCCCCCCCGCGCCGCACCACTCCCCATCCGACTGCTCCCTCTAAGAGACAACAAAAGTTCACGACGTCGCCAAAAGAGGTCGCCAAGTTGCGATCGAAATGATTCGCCTTCGATGTGAAGTTGGGTTTTTGGGGTTTTGTGGTTTTGTCGTGGTCTCGTAATTACACCTAAGTACCGACAGCCGACAACCGACAACCGACAACCGTTGCACAGTGGAATTTTGTGGCAGAATTTGGCATAAACTCTTAAGATGCCTCCCCCCTTTTCCCTGCTCTAAGAAGTCCCCGCATATAGTCAAAAGTATTTTTTGTTTTTTTCTTACATGAAATTATAATTCCCAACGATTCTAAAGAAATTTCACACATCTCTCGACTCTTTTTTTTGATGAACTTTTACACGGAACAGATTAAAATCAAGTTCATGTTGCGTTTTGTGATGGGCAATGGGCGTGGCAAGGAGAAATTAAATGAAATGAAGGCTTAAGTAGATCAAAAGTTATTGCAAACAAAATAAAAATAAGCAAAACGAGCCACTGTGCGCGGCCCACTAAGAAAAGATACACAGAGAGAGAGAGAGAGAGAGAGAGAGAGGGAGAGAGAGGGAGAAGGGGAGAAAAGGAGAGGAAGGTATACAAAGCTGCAAATTAAATGCCCAGGCAGGCGAGCAGTCAGGGGGCAGTCAGGCGCTTTCGTCCTGGCGCAAAGTGAATTGTAATTGCGTTTGTTCTTATTGTTGTTGTTGTTGCAACCTCTTTGCGTGGCAGCTGTGACGCGGCATTGGCAACAGCAACAACCAACAGCCAACACTCGAAGCGCGACTAAATGCGCAAAAATGTTGCAAAGACGGTAATTTACAATTGCAACAAAATGTTGCCCACAACCAAAAAGCACGAAATTTTAGCCACAGAGAGTTCATTCTTTGGCTGGAGTTGGAGTTGGGGCTGGAGTTGGAGCTGGGGCCTGTACCCTACCCCGAGGGCAGTGATTGATTTTTGGTGTCGAGTGGAGAACTTCTCTGTCTCTCTCTCTCTCTCTCTCTCTCTCTCTCTCTCTCTCTGTCTTTCTGTCTTTCTTTGGTGTGACCCATTATTAGGAATTGGCCCCTTTGGGCCACATTTAAATTGGGTGCCGCTTACCAGAAAAAAAGAAAGAAAAAAACAAAAAAAAATTTAAATCTAGAAATTTCATCAACAATTATTTAGAACCTCAAAGTGGAGTGGAGTGGAATGGAGTGGAGTGGAGGGAGGGGCTTTTGCCAGTTGTTGTGGCCGAATGTTTAACAAAGCGCGCATCACATCAAGGCGACTGCTTGTTGGCCCGTTGGCTTGTTGGCCCGTTGGCTACTGTGAATCAGAAGTGCCTTTTTGGACAGGAAATGTGAAGCAGCCAGAGCCAAGAGAGAGAGAGAGAGAGAGAAGAGGACGACCAAGAGAAGGAATGCAAACATGAAACACGATAATTGAGCAGCGTGGAAAAATTGCCAAAGACGCGAAATGGACAAATACGAATTACTGTATCCAAATCAGTGTCTTCCTTGCCGCGGGGCCGGGACTGGGGCCACTTGGCGGGGCTCCTTGCTGCTTGCTGCTCCTGCTCCTGCGCAATTTTCTGTTTTGTGTCGGCAGCTGCAAAAAATTCATTTGACAAAAGACAGCGCCAAGTGAAACCAACAAAAAAAAAAAAAAAAAAAGGGTGCAAAAGAGAAGGGAAAGAGTGTGGCGGGGGGTGGCGGAGGGTAAGAATTCAAATAACTTGGCGTTTAATTTATGAGAATGCGCGGTAGCCGAGAGACCCCAAAAAAAAAAAAGAAACCCGATGGAAGCTTAAAGGCTGCTGTTGTTGTTGCTGTTGCCCATGCGCATTGGCGATAAAAATATTTTGGCCCAAATTGAAGTTTCCATCTCCATCTTCATCTTCCTTTCAAGCAACTGTTGCTGCTGCTTCTGCTCCTGCTGCTCCTGCTGTTGCATTTTATTAATCATGTGCGTAATTTATTTGGGCAGCCACTTGAAATTTCACCCAAATGGAAATTGCTTTTTTCTCTCTCTCACTCTCTCGCTCTTTCTCTGTCTTTAGCCCTTTAGGGGCATCATCATCAGTTGAGGCAATTTTCGAAAATATTTGCATATTTTGTCACAGGTGAAAACCACAAAAATCACATTTTAAAGGCGTAATGCCATGCCCCCATATTGACTGCCTTTCTCTGGTTAACTTATTCAAGCAAGTAATTTGTCTCTTGGTGGGGGGGGGGGGGGGGGGGGGGATGGTACCTTATCAGTTGTGCAGTTGCCGCCAACCAAATAAACATTTGTCTCTGTCCGATTAAACACGCAGAGGATGAGAGAGAGAGGGGAAGAGAGGGAGAGAGAGAGAGAGGGAGCCTAGGAAAGGACCACCTAAGCCCAAATCTAACAAGCCATAATAGTTATCTTATCATTTCTTGCTGCTGCTGATGATGATGATGATGATGATGGCAATGACTCGTTGAAAATTCCAACAGGGAACGCACTTGTTTAGCTAAATAAATGCCAAAGCAAAGAGCAGGCAAACGAGGGGAGTTCGGTTAGTTTTTAGACCAGTTAGCGAGTGTCTTTTGCCTTTTTTACTTTCTTTGGCTAACATTTTGCTCATTGCCTCTTGCTTCTTTTTTGGTAGTAGTTGAAATTAACTTAAAATTTGCCCCCTAAAATATGCAGTAAAAGTATTTAAAACTTTGTTTGTGCAAGTATTTCAAAGTACAAAAAGTTGAGCAACTTTTGTGAGCAATGTCTTTTTTTTTTTTATTTTATTATAGAAATTTTTAATAGGCAACTTAATTTAGTCAGAAATTTGCAGTTATTTTAATTAGTCAATGGAAAAATATTTACAATAGGATAGAGATATAGAATTTTGGTTTTTAGGATGATATTTTTAGTTTGTTTTAGTTTTAAAGTTCTTAGGACTTAACAACTTTCGATTATTTATGGCATATTTTGGGGGGCAAAAAAGCAAAGTGCAAATTATGCCCTTAAAATATGCAAAATATTACTTTTGAAATGTTTGACAAAAGAAATGTCAAATAAATGAAAGTCAAAAACCTGTCGAAAATTCAAAGTTTTCAAAGGCAATTCGATACTTTCTACTTTCTACCTTTAAAAATCTTTGACAAAAAAATATATAGTAATTGGGCTTCTCATTTTTTTGTTGATTAATTTCTTTCTGTTTAAATATTTCTTGATGCATTTTTGTCTATTTATTTATTTTTTTTTTTATTCTCTTGTGGCAACCCTCGCCACTTGTTTATCTATTCTCTCTGTGTGCCTGTCTCCATGTGTATGTGTGTGTGTGTGTGTGCCTTTCATACATAAATAATTTCCACTTTGTATATTGTTGTCCTGTTCTGTGTTTGTTTTGGCGTGAAATGCAGTGAGGGGCAGGGGCAGGGGCAGGGGCAGAGCAGGTACCTCCAAGATAAAGACCAAAACCCCTCGTCGCCGCAAGTGTCGCCAGGCAGAGGCCAGGTCAGTCCATCCATCCATCCATCCATCCATTCGTAGGCCTATCTATCTATAAATTTATCTATCTATCTTTTCTCTCTCTCTCTTGCTCTCTTGGTCTTTTCCTTTTTCTCTTCTTGGCCTCCACTTGAATGAGAACTGTGGCCGGCATTTGCACGTGTGCATCGTGTGGAAATCTTCTCTGTTGACATTCCTGGAACTTGTGACCTTTGATTTAAACCGCCGCCAAAGATCCAACTTGGTTTCGCATTACCCACGTCCGAAGATCACGTTCATGTCTCTTTTCTTCTTCTTCTCTCTTCTCTCTCCTTTTGTGTGTGTGTGTGTGTGTGTGTGTTTTTCTTTGGTTTGCCTTTTTTTGCCTTGTGTTTGGCTTTAATAAGCGTTAAGTTGTCGGTCTCACAAACATATTAAGGACAAATTTGTATGCAGGATATTTCATGGCGACTCAATTTTCCTGTCTGCTGATAATGCTTCTGCTCTTGCTCCTGTTTCTGTTGACTGTTGCCTGTTGCCTGTTGCTGGAGAGCCCCTCAAGGCAGTCAGTCCGTCGGAGAGTCGAAGAGTCTCGATCTCTGATCGTTTGCTGCAACAAGTGTTCAAATTAATGAGCCAAAGATTTGTTAATTTTCGTGGCTCATTTCGAAAAAGGAATGTCTTGGCTTCGCCATGGGCATGGGCATGATCATGGTTATGGGCGTGGCAGTGTACACGCATCACATTAATCGTTGTGAAGAAACCACAGAGAAAGAGTGCCCACTCCTTTCTTCTTATAGTCCAGTCGACGGACGATCCCATCCAATGGGGGCCCTGTGTATGGGATGCCTGTGAGCATATTAATGAGTTTTTTGAGTTTAGATTGAGGAATTTCATGAAAGGGCATAAAATATACATACAGACAGAGAGACAGAGAGACTGAGAGACAGAGAGACAGAGAGACTGAGAGACAGAGAGACAGAGAGAGATAAATATTTCGTAGAAGAAGAAGGTCGTGAACAAGTGCAGGGATTGTGTATAAAACTGATGACTGCATGTGGTGAGGTCGTTGCCTGGACAGGAAAGAAGAACCTTTTCCCATCTCTCTCTCTCTCTCTCTCTCTTTCTCCCAACGCGCATTGTCTCAGGAGGGGGGCGATTATCTCTCACTCTCCCACCATCGTTTAATTATTTCAATTTAAACTCAGACACTTGTCGATGGTTTGGTATCTCAAAAATCTCTCTCTTTCTCTCTCTCTCTCTCTTCTGTCGTGTTAAATTCCTGGAATTTTATTGCCTCACTTAAAGTTTGTGCCATAATACTAAATATTACTATCAGCTCTCTAATGGAGTTTAAATTTCGATTTTTGTTTCGAGTTCAATTCAGGGCATACAATTTTTCTTACAATTTTACTTGTTAATGTAATCTCTTGGAACAAACTCACTTCACTTATCAGACGACGACGACTTCTTGGTGGGGCTATGTTTTTTTTCATAAATCAATGTAAATATTGGTTCACATTAGGTCATCGTGACTTGATAAACTCAAGTGTAGAGCGATGCGTGAGTAGAGCAAATATACAAAAAAAAAAAAAACAGACCCAAAACCCAAGGAGAACCAGAAGATCCAGAACCAAGACTGAGCCGGAAAATAATTGATAAGAAATGTGATTCATGGCTCAAGCATTGACGCATTGAGTGACGATCAAAAGTTGTCCACACAATGGAATTGCATTACGAAATGCATTGACCACAAAATGTGTTCATTCTCGGTATGAATGAATTGCTTTTAGAAGTGAGGTATAGAATAGAAGACAGAAATTCCCTAGCACAGCGAACAAAACAGGCTTAAAAGACTATCTACGAGAGAGATCGATAAAAACGGATCATTTTTCTCGATAACTTCTCGATAAACCCGCTAAAATCTAGCTATATTTGAGGAAATTTCATATTAACATTAGACTCAAAAGATTTTTTTTGCCCAGGAAAGGCTACCAAGTAGACCATAGACCCAAACAGAGAGAGACCTAGACAAACAGAGGGACAGGCCTAGACCTAGAGAGACGTTACTTATAAGATAAAAGTGCCTCTTCTTTTATGCTTACTTGGCATAACGCTTAAGTCTTTAGAATATTAACTAAGCTCTCGATGTCCTCAATGTAAAATATATTCCAAGATATTAAGATAGTTTCTGACGTATCAAAATGCAGAATAAACCTTCCTTTCCTTGGGTAAAGTTGGTCTTAGAGAATCTTTATTGAAACTTCTTTAAAGAAAGTAAAAAGTTGTGTTTGCCTTTCCGAAATCGGCTTAGACTTTGATTCTTGGCCGCTCTAATATTTTGTCTTCCTTTAAAGGGGTTTACGGGTTTATTCCTTTGGGCCTTATTAAATTTTCCATGCTAAAACTAATTGAGAATTACAACCGAATGAAGCGCTCTTGCTAAGAACTAGTTGAGAATTATAGAAGTAAATGAAAACAGAGTTTCAATAATGATCAACAAGTGGAATCACGCACACTTGGACTTTGTTATGGATTTGGTTCTGGGTCTCTCACTCTCTCTCTCTCTCTCTCTCTGGTCTTGTGAAGTGGGGGAAAAGGAATGGGGTAGGGGAGCGAATTATAAAGTGTCATGTTTGTCATGACCAAATCCATGTTCATGGCAATATGAAGTATCGTGTTACTCACCGAGACTCTTGACTGTGTCTCTGTCTGTGTGTGTCTCTCTGTGTGTGTGTGTGTGTATTTTTCTGTTTCATTTGCCCATTCCCAGGCCAGAGTTATCAGAGAACTTTCGAAAGAAAGAGACGACAGTGACCCCAAAGCGACCGACAGAACGACAGAACGACCAACCGACCGAACGAACTATTCAACGTGTTCCATTGGCCATTATGTTTTATGTCTTGTACTGGGCAACTGTGACAGTTTTATGGTGCGTTTTGTTGCATTTTAAATTTCTTTCTCGAATTCTTTCTTCCCCCCTCTCTCTCACTCTCTCTCTCTCTCGAGATCTTTGAGTTTTTGGTTCCATTTTAACACTTTACGAAATTTAATACAAGCCGCATTCATATGCATAATGTAATTCGAGATTTATTGTATAAGTATTGGTCGCTAAAGGGTCGTGGGGTGGGGGGGGGAACGACCAATGGATTTGAATTGGAATGCCGCTGAGCCCACATAAATGTGTGTGTTTGTGTGTGTGTGTGTGTGAGGGTCTCAGTTTGCCGTGTCCAATTTTCGGTGCGATTAACGCTAACAAAAAAAAGAGAGAGAAAGAAGAAAAAAAAATAAAAATAATAAGTAGAATCAAAAAGAATATCATCGCCCGCCCCCCTATTGCCATGCCTTCTCCCTCCATTCCTTTGATCAGAGCTTAATTGGATCGGCATTGTGTGTGTGTGTGTGTGTGTGTGTGTGTGTGCGAGTGTGTAAAATAGACGGGAAATTATGGTTTTATTGAAATAAATTAAGTGCACGTGCGTTTATGTGGGCTGCCAGACAAGAGATCCGAGACCCGAAACCCGAGACCCGATCCGACCAAACGAGACGAGCCTATCAATTGATGGCCACTTTCTATGACGATAAGATGACAATTGGTCCTAGGTCGGAGGCTGGAACAAGGGAGAAGGGGGGAGGGAGTGGGAGGGTGGCCCCTATAAATAAGCCAAATGTTAATCTAATCTAATTAGTTTGATTCTTTCGTCTTGCGACGAAACATTTCCAAGTGAACCAAAATTTACTTTTAGCTACAAACAGAAACTAATTTAGAAAAAGACCAGAAGGATAATAAGAAGAAGGAGCCTCAAATATCCATAACCTAAGCCAAACCAGCGAATCGGTTATAGCTATCGGTTAATGCTGACACTTGAAAGTTCGATCTTTAGTTTCTCGCCGATGTTTTTAAGTATTTTGTATGAGAAAGCATTTGAAAACGATTCTCCAATGTCATCAAAGTTAGTTCTCTAGAGAACTTAAAAATGTTTCTTATTTAGAGGTTCTTAAGGGTCCTGGTTCAGGATTCTTAAACTTTAAAATGCATTTCGTAGATAAGAAACTTCTTTAAAAGTGTTTAAAATTTTATGAAATAAAAACAAAAAACAGTTGTGACTTCTTTTCCTAGGGGAAAAGTGTCAAAACTCTATTTTAGACCCACTACAACCAAGTCCAGTGAGAATCTAGAAATTAGGTCAAGTCGCTGCACCGTTTTGGATATACCCTTTACCAGTTACACATGCATCCTTTTGCCTATATCTAGCTCTTTCTCTTTCTTACAAGCCCTGCAAAGCACGAACACATACCAATTGCATGACATCCCCCTTACTCAACCGACGGGGCCTCTCAATCGATTTTTAGGAAATTTTCTAAAACCCTTTTTTCCCTTTGGGTTTAGGGTATTGAAATATCTACCAAGGCCGAGAAAATGGAGCACAAAGTCCAGGTTAGAGGGAGAGTAAAAGTTAGCCAATAGTCCTTACTATTAATGTCCTAAAGCCATCCATAAAGAGAAACATTTGTTCTAGAGGTGGAGAACTATCGATAGTTGAAACGGTCGATAGTCCAAATAACATTTAAGAAGTGGATTGCTTGATTAAAACAATTAAGTAATTCTGAATAAATGACGCACTTGAAAGCACGTTTTTTATTTTAGTATCAAGCAATCAACTTTTTAAATGCCACTAGGACTATCGACTCTATAAACTATCGAAACGAAACGAAAAAGGACATTTGAATAGGATCATAGGACAATTTGTTATCGAAATTGTGATGAGTTTCAATTTCAATTGCATACTTTAGGGGAAAACATTAACCAAATGTCACACTCGTAGAGATGTGCGTTTTTCTTAATCCTTTGGTCGTCACATTGATCATTAAATCCTTTGATGGAGAAATATTCTTGAGGGGCCACCTGGGGTCAAAATTCTCATTTTCTTCAATCTTCAAATCATAAAAAAAAAAAAAAAATATGATTTTAATTACTTTCAATTCATATGACTAATAAATAAGACATTAAAATTGTTGCCTAAACCTTTTCATTCTTTGTTTCTGTGTGTGTGTGTGTGTGTGTCAGTTTATGATCCTCACCACACCCACAAACACTCGACGTCCGAAAACTGCCCAAAGGGGGCCAAGAAATAAGAAAAGATTAACAAAAAAAAAAAAAAAAAAAAAACTGTCTGGAAGTGGCCCCATAAACATAACATGAAATTTATTTAATAATATAAACAAAATGTGCGCCAAATTGCGTATCAACAGCAGCAGCCGACTTAAAGTTAGAGACCCAAAAAATAATGTTTGAATTTCGGGTTTCGCTTTGGGATTTGGTGCAAGAGACACACTGGCAAGAAACGGTGGCTCTAACGGTGGCCAAATGGCCCATTGCAGTTTGCCTAGTTGGACATTAACAGGTCGTAAACCTTTTGGCGCGACCAAACAAAAGACAGGCCGCTGAAACCCACTTTACAATGAGTTGGAATGGAGACGGGGTGGGGGCAGGGAGCAGGGGGCAGGGGCAAAGGCGGAGGCGTTGTCTCACCAATGGCCAATGGAAATCTAAATCTGGCTGAAACCAAAAAGAAAACAAAACGTTTTTGCCTCTGTCAAATAAGTCCCAAAATAGCACCGCAAATTTGACCAAAGACATAAATAAGTTTTATTGTTCGGTTGTTTACCTCCCTCTCTCTCTTTCTCTCTCTACCTCTCTCTCTCTCTCTCTCTCTCTCTCACTCTTGTCTTCTTTGGTTTGGTTTTTTTTTATTATTTTGGCTATTTGTAGTGACCATTTGGGTGCGGGTGGCTGGCTGCTGCGCCAAAAAAAAAAAAAAAAAAAAAACACATATGGCCAACGGCGGCGGGGGCCAGTGGTGTCTCTCTGGTTCGGGGAAACTCTGGCCATGTCTCTGGCGTAGTCTCTGCGCATGAGCAACTGCGGCTTTGCAGCTTTATTATTAAATATTATGTACATTTTTGTTGTCTGTACATTTGTTTATTGCCTCGCAGCGGTGGCTATTGCGCCTAGGTCATAATTGAATTCCGTACCCGAACCCCGCCACTCCCACTATTCTCTCTCTCTCTCTGTGTCTCTCTCTCTCTCTGTGTTGCGTGTTGGAGTGCTGAGAATTTGATCGATTCGTTCGATTAGTTTACGGAACATGCAATCGACACGCAGCATTCTCATTCATTCAATTGGCCAGAGCAGCTCTATCGATCGTTTGTTCGTTGAGCCCCTTTGGCTCTATTACGATTTCTCTGTGTGTGTGTGTGTGTGTGTGTGTGTGTGTGTGTGTGTGTGTGTGTGTGTGTGTTGATTCAATTTACTCCTAGGCTGGGCAAAAATTGTCTCATTGCAATGTTGGACAGGCGACTTTGGGTCAAATGACAACTAGTAATGCGGGCAATTAATATCGGTTTCGAGTCAGTCGTACATGGCTGGCTAACGTGTGTTGTGTGTTGTTGTTAGGAGGTGTGGTCAGCAGGGGTTTTGACTAGTCCTAGTCAAAAGGTTGGGAAGGTCATTTAAATTGGGTTTAACATTTCAGGAAATGAGAAATGAGGATAATGAGAGAACTCAAGTCAAGCTTAACTAGTCCTTTGCAAGCAACTCAATGAACATTTTCAGAGTTGCATTTACAATCGATATATATCGATAAATAAGTGAATCGAAATGTGTGAGTTAGAAAGAGATCTTCTGGAACTGCAAAACCTTATGGATCATCTTTCAAACAGCTAGTCAAAGAATGCCCAGTGGGCATAGGAGTTCAATTGATGTCATTTTGGGAGTAGTTAGTTGGTCCATCGAATTGAACAACTTTTTAGAAACTGGCCTAGATCTTCTGGTTTGTTCAATTGCTGTTCTTTTTTCTCCCCTTTGCTTCCCCCGCTAATCTACGCCCAAACTTAGAAAATAAAAATGATTGCTATTTCAATTCTTTTCCTGAATCCAGGCCTGGCTATGGCTCAAAGTTAGCCAAGTCAGCTCTGGCTTGGTCAAGGCAAGAGTATTCAAATTCGTCTCGACGAATAAATTGAATTTCTTCTCTTTCTCTCTCTCGCTCTCTCTTTCTCTCTCTCTTTCTCTGTAATTGTGGCAATAATTTTCACTTTGTATTAAGCTTAACCCAATTCCTAAAGAAAAGCTAAGCTTAAATTATAGGCGACAAGTAGCCCACACACACACACACACACACACACATTTAACTTGACATGTAGACAATGAGGCGACCTTACCAAAACTAGCAACTGGAGCACTTTATAACCCATCCATGGAAATGAAATGACATGGATATAAGAGACACACACACACACACAGGCACACCAACTAGGGTCAGTGCATCGTTTTACAAGACATTCAAAAGGAGCTTTGCATATTTTAGGAGCATGGACCATGGCGACATTTGAATGGAAACAAGCGGCAAGTGCTACGCAGCTTCAGCTCCAACGATGACGACAAATGGCAACGGCTGTTGGCTGTTGGCTGCTGGCTGCTGGCTGCTGGCTGGTTAGAGGCTCTCTAAGTTGCAAGTCTTAGTGTCTTAGTCTTAAGCGTAAGCGCCCAATCCCGGCATCAGGTCCGATCTGGTTAGTTTCGTTCGTTTGTTGGGTCTGCAGGTGGTCGTCGTACAACTCTATTTTTTATTTTGTCGCGTTCGCTGAAGTCCGGCTGCGGTGGTCGATCGTTTATTAGCCTGGCCAGCGGCTTTGTCGGTTTGGCTTTTGTCTCGTTGCCATTCCATTGGAAAGCCCGGCAGGCTGAGGCCCAGGCGTGCGGCATCTCGGCATCTTGGCATCAGCATCTAAGCATCTCGGGCATAGAATGCATCGCGCATACTTCCCAGATGCAGATAAAGTGTATAGAGCAGCCAGCCAACCAGCCAGCCAGCCAACTCAATGTATCTGTATCTTGATTGTCGTCTGGAGCTGGGAGCTAGCTGGAAGCTAGGAGAGCTCAGAGAGCTCAGAGAGTCGGCGGCGGCGGCTGCTGCTGCTGCACATTTTATGCGCCTTTTGGTATGTTCATTGTGAATTTATTGAAGGCGATTTTATCGCTCAAACAAATGTTGCATTTTACAAGTGGTTCAAGTGGTTGCCCCTGCCCCTGTCACTGTCCCTGCCTAAAGACGAAGCTTATTAATGAGCTGCAACTGGAGAGACTCTCTTTTTGGACTCTCTCTCTCTCTCTTTGGAGCACGCGCTCAATTGGCCAATTGGCCAGCAGCTGGCGCTAGACCCAGCAGGAGGGAGTGTACTCTCGGGTGTGGTTTATCGCAATCCTGGCCAAAGCCAAAGCCAAAGCCAAACAAGCATTGAGTGGGCCAAGTCAAGCCAGGCCAACTTAAAAACCCAAAAAAAAAAAATATATAAGCCAAATTGGAGTAATCAGTCAAAGCTCTTGATTCCAGTCACTCAGTCTGTCAGCTTGGTGCAGATTTTGGAATAAATTTCAGCACAATTAATATCAAATTAAGCCGCCGCCGGCTCTTTTGGTGTGGAAATTCATGCAAATTGCCGGTACACCGTCGTCCACTGGTGTCCACCTAAGCAGGAAATCGAAAACTGGCTTCACCGCCAACTAAACCAACCAAAAATTAAAAAATCAAAAAACCCAAACCAAAACCCAAATTAGTATATTGGAAAGCAATTTTTGTTATATACTAAATTCCATATAAATGGCATCATCTGCCTTCCTCCAAAGCTTTGGGAGAACTGTCTCTGTTTCGTTTGATCTAAATATGACACTTATCGATGGAAAAGTTTTAGACTTCAAAGTTTCAGACTTATACATGGCAAAATATTCTTGGTATCCAATGTCGCCGACGGTTCACAAAATATTGGTTCATCCAAGTTCAGGAGAAAATGCTTCGGAGAGCCAAAACAGGTTTTACAAACGGAATAGATAGATAATTTAGTAGATGTGTTTCACCGAGCAATTGATTCATCAGATCCCCTACTTTCAAGTAAATATTTTTTTTTGGATAAATACAACAACCACAATTATAAAAAATTGGCGTCAAAAGTACTTGAACTTCTCGCTAAACCCAATATGAGAAAACTGACGACGAAAATCTCGCCTTAGTAGATATCGAATATGAATCAGATTCAGATTCGGATTATAAACCCTTAGATGCATATTCATATGAGCTCGAAGCAGAAGAATATTAAATTATACATGATTATATGGGCGGTATGAGTAGGCGTGGCCTGATACGTTTGAAACTTTTTCCAATTTTTCTATAAACAAATACAATCACGTATACCAAATTTCAAGTCCTTACGAACAGTATTTTAATTTATGCCGCTATTTTCTTCAAATCTGCCACTGTGCAAAGTGAGAAATTAAAGGTTCTTGCATAATCGGGACCGGGCTTGAGTGAAATTAGGCAAGTTTCCCATCCCATTCCCATTCTTACCAAGACACTGGACTTCCTTGAAACTTTCTTAAATTATAAAAAAAAGGTAAAATTATTAAAAATTGCAATTGATAAAACAAGAGCAATTATTTCTCCTAATTTATTAGGAATTGAAAATAAAAATATCATTCAGGTTGTAGTATATGGGCTAATATAACTAATGGATTTGCTGAAATAAAGTTTTCAGAATCTCCTAATAAATGAGGATTAATTAAAACTAATGAAATTAATAAAGCAATTATAAAAATAAAAATCCTACAATATTCTTAAATGTAAAATAAAGGATGAAATGGAGTTTTGTCAATATGACGAGATCTTTGTTCCCTTTCTGCCCCAGCTCGATATTTGGTAAAACAAAGTTTACCAAAGTTTCATAGTTTGTTGCCAAGAAAAATCAGATTCAATGGCTTCTTTCTGCTTGGAAAAGTGCTTAGCCTTAGATAATCTCAATAAAGTTAACTTTTTCAAAATAATCATCAGGTTATGCAAATCTCTTCACAAAAAAAGAGCGAAAGTTTTAGCATAGAGAAGCTTTCCCCTGTTTACCAAAGCGTCACTTAAGAGCGGTTATCAAAAGAGTATGAGAATGAGAATGGTCCTTCTTTTTCTCTCTTTCCAGATAGTTCTCACTGATATTTTTGTCGTTCAGTGTGGCGGAGAAAAGTTCTTGAAAAGTTCTTAATTCACTTGAATTCAATAATAAATGAATTAATACTAAAGCTAGAACAAATAAATGAAAGACCAGTAACCAGCTTCCATAAGAATCTTGACCGCATTCTGTCTATAAGAAAACTTTTGGATACCAAAGAAATTAATTAATTCTTATATATATGTATAACTATATGTTATAGTGGATCGATCGATTGAGCCAATTTTAGTAAATGTTTTGCCTGCAATAATTTAAAGCAAAAGTAAAAGAGTTAAGCAACAATTGCTTTAAAACTGGACGACTAGTTTGTCTAGGCACAGACAGACATGATTCCAGAATCCCAATTCTTGGATTCAGAAGCAAAAAGTTCAATTGTCCACCTGTCTAACTCCTTCTTCCATGCTGTCAACCAGAGCTGTCACCACGCGAACCACGAGGTCATCGGTTGTCAGTCATTCACGGTTCAGCTTTTAGGCCGTGGGCCGTGGGGACGGGGGGATGGGGGGGCATTGACCAACAAATAAACACTTTGCCAAAGAGTTTTCCGAAATTTATGAATTTTCTTGTTGTTTGCAATTAGTTGCCAACTGCGTTCACACAAAGTGTGTGCAAGAGGGGTGGTGGGGGGGGGGGGGGGGGGGACTAGCTGCAATTTTGAGTAATCATCGACTGGCGGAACTGTTGCCTCCATCTTGACAATTCCATCAGGTAACACCCCAAGCCAAGGGGCAGGAGGGGGGGAGTAGGCAATGACGTGTAAAAGGTTTGCACAAGGACTATGATGACTGGGGGGGGGGGGGGGGGGGGGTCGGACGGCAAATCGTAAATCAAATGCTCATAATAGTTGTGACGGCGGGGAAGAAGAAGCCAAAGATTCATAAGAAGAAAACAAAAATCATAAGTCACTGCATGTCTGGGTAGTCATCTTCATCTTCATCTTTAGCGAGATGCAGGCGGTCGGTCGGTCGGTCGGTCGGTCGGTCGGTCGACTGGTCAGCACGTAGTCATATGCAAAGTGTCAGTCATAAGTGACTTTTTGATTTTGACTGCCAGCAACAACGGCAACATCAAATTAATTATAGCCAAGCCATTTTCTGACGTTTTTTCTTTTTTTTTTGTTGCTGCTGCCGTCTGTTGGCTGCTTCCCCAATGTTTCTTGCCTCGCTGTGTTGCATGTTGTCGTCTGCAAGTCCGTGGAACTCTTTTTCCAGCTGAGCACCTTTCACCTTAAACTGCTTGTTTTATGACCGCTGCGTTGGAGGAAATGTCGACCTCGTTCAGGTGTATGCCCGTTTGCCAGGTGTTTGGCTTCACCCCCACGCCCCAAACCCTCCCCCTCCACCACCACCATTCCGTTTCTGCCTGTTTTTAGCCCTTGCCTTTGAGTAGTGTATTTTGCCATTTTTTGTTGCTCGATTCTCAAAGTGAAGGCAAGAAAGGCAGGAGAATCAAATCGAACAGTGGCTAATTTTTTAAAAACACTTCAATAGAAGAAAATATCCTTGATCCTTGAGCAACTGAATGAAATGCAGTTCCATTTCTGTCAAACGGACAGACGAATAGACGGATTGACCAAATGAATTTGTCCATTTAGATCGATGCTAAGTCAGGGTTGGAAGAAATAATAGAAACGGCAACCTTTTTTTTTTTTTCGTTTGCAATCATTTTTTCTAGTGTTGGTGAAATTATTCAGCCTGAAAATCAGTGTGGGATAATAGTACTGTTATTTTCATTCCTTTTTACACCGATTTTCGCGTAACTTTTTTTTCTATACGCTTTTTTAGTAGAACTACCATGTGTTATTTTGGGTGGAAAAAATAATAGAAACGCTTTGTTTTTTTCACGTCAAAAACATTTCAGAACTGATAAAAGTTAATCCTACATCAAAGGTATTTAATATCCATTAAAATTGGTTGTGATTTCTGTTTTAATCCGACCCCACCACGCCCATTTAGAGTTAAAGTTTTTTGTCAATTATTTGAACAAATTGTGCCACTGTGCAATGAACATTTCACCTTTCACTCCGACACACAGCAAAACACTGTTTCGCACTTGAGAAGAGAATGCGGGGGAGGGAGGAAGATGGAAGAAGAAAAAGAAGTTAAGTCTCTCCTAATTAATAGACATCTTCTTCTTCGTCGTCGTCGTCGTCGTCGTCTTGGTCTGAGCCTTGATTAAACGGCTCAAGCAGCAGCAGCAGCAGCAGCTCCTAACTGGCAGCGTTTGAACTTTTGAACCTTTAGCCATAAATATCGGCAAAAGATGTGAGATACGTTCAAAAGATGTCTTCTCCAACAGAGTCATCATTAGCTAAGCCTTCCCATAGCACAGCACTCCTCTTCCCTCCCCTCCCCTTTCCATGAACTGCAATGTCTCGATGTCGTTTAGCATGTCGGCTTTATGTCAATTAGATGTGTTGTCTGCGATTAAGTCCAAAGCCACTGGGCGAGTGTGTGCATAATTTGGCGCTTGTGACAGCAATTTGCCTGACACCCCTCTCCTCCTCTGCAACACACCCCCCCTCCCACACGCATTTGTGAGTGACAAGTGGACAAAGAACTAAGCATAGTTTGACCCAATGACCAATCGATTTGATTGATGTTTCGTTTCTTTTTTTCTAATCATAGTTTCGTGTTAACCATTTTGATTGCCCTTAATGGAAGCAGGTGCCCTTAACTTGCCTCCTCCTTCTCCACCTCCTTCTTCTTCTTCAAGTTGTGGTCAAATCCTGGTAATCGGCATTGTTCAAAATGTCGATTGTTATTGATTTGTGGCGTTTACCAAATTGATTGATTGCCGTAATTTGGTAGCACCAAAACCGCTGAACTCTCTCAACCTCCTCCACTCCCCTCCCCACCGTCCGCGCTCTGTACATTCCTTATAGGTCACGATAATTGAAAGTCATCAAAATGAAAGCTAATTTCGATACATCAATGTTTTCAATGACTTCAACTCCCCTGACAGTTCATAATTGAATTGGGTCTAAGGATTTTTTTGGGGAGAAGCAAGGCTTATAATAAATTTCATTCCTCAATGAGATCGAAAATGGTTTTCGTTGAGCTCTTAGGGATTAAGTGAAGTGTCCGTTTCCGTAGTTGACTTCTCCTTCCCTATGATTATCGATAATCAATAGATTAGAGTTAGGAACAAAGTTTACTTCCAGAAATTATATTGAAATCCTAAAAATTTAAGGAGATTAGATTAGGCTAGCATAGATCATAGGATACAGAAACTAAGCAAAATGCTGCTAGCTGCTTCACTTCTAGAACGATCTGTTATCGATTAATTACGTAAAGGAATCGCTTTCTAAGTTTATCAAAAAGTCCTGAAATACTATGGAATATGCTTTTAACTGCTTTACTTGTGGGAAGATCTGTTATTAACCCATGAAAAGTGAAGTGGTCTATCGGTTAAACAAAAATCAAGTGTAAAGATCGATTATCGATATCGATTAATAACAATTTCAACGATATTTGAGACAAAAGTAAGTCGAATATAAACAGATCTAAGCATAAAGTATTCGAGAAGTGTATGGAAATTACAAATAAAGTGTAAAGATCGATTATCGATATCGATTAATAACAATTTCAACGATATTTGAGACAAAAGTAAGTCGAATATAAACAGATCTAAGCATAAAGTATTCGAGAAGTGTATGGAAATTCATCATTATTCATTATTATTCATTCATTATGAGCATCTATGATAATATGAGTTATGATATGATCAATAAGAGATTAAACAATCGATTGACATTAAAATGGTTTAACCAACTTTTGGAGATCATTAATTAGGCCCCCCATTAAGAGGCCCTTCTCTCGTGGGCCATCCTCTAAGTCCGACCCTGCCCTAGACCCTATGGCTTGTAATTTCTTTCTTCTCGAAGACATCCTGAGGGAGGGCGAAGGTCTGTGAGTGTGAAAGATGGAGAGTGGAAGGTGGGAAGTGGCAGTAAGAGTAAGAGTGGGTGGCGGCTTTAGGCTTTGCTTTAGTTTTCTCATACCGGTTTTAGCCACAATGTCCATTGTCTTTCAATAGTCGGCAAAGGGGGAGGAAGGCGAGTCACTTGACAAGCACTTGGACATTTGGCATGCGACCTAAAGAATGGTAGAGAGACGTTTGAGGTGGGGGAGGTTGGGCGGGCTGGTTGGACTTACATATCGAATTGCCGTAAATCATTTGCACAGCGACAACAACTTGTCAACAGGCAGCAAAAGCCATTGACTTGCCATTGACTCGAGAGGCTCAAGAGTCTAAGAGAGAGAGAGAGAGAGAGAGAGAGAGAGAGAGAGAGAGAGAGAGAGCGATAGAGAGATCGGTGGCAGCAGCAACTGTTGCTGTTGCTGTTGCGTTTTTTGGTCCAGTCATGTTGGAGTACATGTTGCATATAAATGGTGCTTAATGAGCTCGTGCCAAATAGAATTGTCAGCTGGTAGTAGTAGGCCGGCCTCTTACCTACCACCTCCCACCGCCCACTGCCCACCACCATCTGCTTGTGCCTTGGCTTCGTGTTGAGCTCAAATTGCAGTTAGAATTCCACAATTCCACAATTTTATGGTTAAGCTTTGATTTGATCACGATTCTGCTGCCGCTGCTGCTGCCGCTGCTGCTGCTGGAAAAAGAAGCCAAATATGGAAAAGTGCAGCCTGGGGCGCGGCAGGTGCATATGGCGAAAGATTTTTTGGTGGGCCACACTAAGCAAACAGTTTTGGAAGTTCGAATAAAGTGAAGTGGAGTCCGACTGGAGTTCGCATTTTGACTTTTCCCACGCGCCTAGAGACAGAGATAGAGACAAAGAGAGACAGAGAGAGAGAGAGAGAGAGAGAGAGAAGGCGGCTACTCTGAGTGGGCCTCTCTATTGTTTGGATGCAATCTGCCATCTTGGCAGTCGCTTCCACAACTAACAAGCAAAACGACGCGACGTTCCACCTTTATTATTTTTAATTGGACTGATTTCTCGCTACAGATACATTTGTATCTGCGCATGCGCCCCCTCGTTGACAGAGAGTCAGTCAGTCAGTCAGTCAGTCAGTCTGCTCCTGTGTGTGTGTGTGTGTGTGTGTGTGTAAGTCTGACCAGTTAAGGTCCAATTGCAATCATCGTAGGCCATCCAAATACATCTCGATCGAGCATACAGCTGCTGCTGCTGCTGCAGCGTCTCACAGCTGTGTGCGAAGGGGTACGACGAGGTCGTCGACGGGGTCGATTGGGTCGACTGGGTCGACTGGGTCGACTGGGTCGAAGGGTTGTTGCTGTGAGTTCCCACGGATTTCCCATCAGCTGCATTCGAAATTTGCGCGCTGATTCTTTTCGGCAATCTTGGGGTACAAAAAGAAGGGTCCGTCCTTCAATCTCAATTAGGGGTGACACACTGACGATGACATTTTATGACGTCATCATACATATGTGTGTGTGTGTGTGTGTGTGTGCGCGCTGGCTGATTCGCAATTGTCAGAGTCAATATTTGCATTCACCAGAAAACGAGCGATAGAGAGAGAGGAAGAGAGAAGGAAGGGGCGCAACAACTCAACGCCTTCTTTCTCCACGCAGTTCCTCTTCTTCTTTCTCCTCTGCCTTTGTGTGTGTGTGTGTGTGTGTGTGTGCATTTGACTCGCCCTTGCCACAAACAAAAAAAGAAAACGGAGACTTTTTATCGTTCGGTTAACGCCCTGAAGAAACATTTCAAGATCGGCAAAAAGAGAGAGAGCGAAAGAGACAAAGGCGAATTTTGAGATTAAAACTGAGATTGGGTGACATTTTTTTTTATATAGAGTAACAAGATCCGACCAGAATGTAAGTCAAAAAGTCTCTTGAAGGGAATGAAAACCTATTAAAAATAGAAATAGGATGCAAATGTCCCACTAACGAGTGAAATTAAGAAAATTTAACCCCCTTAAGTATGCAATAGAGAGTCGAAATAGTTAGTTCTTAAGGTCATTGAAGAACTTTGGACTAAACAAAAGAATCTTTATGCATAGATAATTCGGAAATTTCCTCTGCATTATAGATTTCTATATCTCTCAATCTATTTATATGAAATATTTCACTATTTAATTACAGAATATCAAAGGAAGAAGAGAAACCTTTACCTCAAACATTTGACAACTTAATTAAACAGTTAATCGTGTCTATTTCACTTCTATCAATGGGACTCTAAGGTAAGTCTTAAAACAGGCAAATAATCAGGACTATTGGAGGACAAAGGAACGTTTGAGTGAGTAATTTTTTATTCTCCTTTAACTTAGTCACAATTTTTTGACAATTTAAGAATACTAATACTGGGAAACCTTTTATATTCAATTAAAATTGGCTAAAAAATGGCTAATTTGAAGCCTGGCTATAAAATAGCTAATCTAGAGCCTGACTAAAAAAGAAGCTGATGAAAAGTGAACTTTCTGTTTGAAAATATTTTCAAGTTACGTTTGAAAATTAACAAGATCAATGGGTCAAAGATCCAGTGGCGTATCCACAGGGGATTAAATTGGGAAAACTTTTAAGTCTTTTTTAGCTTTTTTTTTCGATTTTCAAGGCCCACTTCCCGCAACTAAATCCAACGATAACGAAATTATAAAGCAAGCTCCTGCTCTAAGTGGAACTTGCTATATCCTTTACCCAATCACTTGTGCCTATTATGTAAAAACTTTCAATGGAGAAGCAGTAGGAGGAGGGAAAGAAAGAGTATTAGCACTATTTGTTCGTTCCTCTGCCTTCTAGAGGTGGGAAACTATCGATAGTAGAGACAATTGCTTTGCAAATGGCTATTCAACTAACTTCTTAAAATGGTTGGGGAAAACATTTAAAACTATTTCATAATTCGGTTTCTTGTCATTCGAAATTGAGCACTATCGACCGTTTGGACTATCGATAATTGTCCACCTCTAATGCCTTGCCAAAAACAAACATAAGCTCAATACAATATCTGTTAAAATCAATCATCACTTGAAGTGAATTTGGTTCGCAAATACAAAATTGTAAAAAAAATAATTTTCTTCTGGAAAATTCGATTTGAATATTCGTAATCGATTACAGTTACTCAACTCCGAGGAATCGAAAAAACTGTCATCGATCGACTCTACGACTCTTTTGACTGCTGATTGCCGATTCCATGCCGATTTCTTAGACCAAAAACTGTCAAATTGCCGCGTGCCGAGTTAATCAGCTTCGAATCAGAATCGAAAAGTGTGCCACACCAACAACGGGCGCAAGAGATCATTTAGACATTGTTAGTGTGACTTTGTGTGTGTGTGTGTCTCTCTTGAGTTGGGCTCAAGGATTTTGACAGCTAAGCTGACATGGCAAAATACATAGTAGAAACCAAGCGATCGGAACACATGTCCATGTGTCTCTCTATATGACTGGCAAACAAGGTGGAATATGCCAAATGCGAAGTCCAAAGACCAAAAGAGGTGGCCGAAACCCAAAAAGCCGAAAGCCTCAAAATGCAATGAAACAATCAATCAAAGCGCTGAAAAGAGGCTTGTCCGAGCACACACACACACACACACACACACAGTTAATATTGAGTGTGAGGGTGGAGGGGGGGTTGGTGGTGGGTACGCCAACGCCGCGTAACGGTTAACTCAAAAGGCACAAAATCAAATTACCAGCAATGATTAATCAATCAACACTGCGCCAAGAAAAAAATCTCAACTCAACTCTCATATATATTGGGAACTCTCTCGTCGTATGTATGGATCGATAGCCATAATAAACCACAAGCACGATCTTGCCGCTGGCCTCGTCTCGAATTGTGGGTGTGTGTGTGTGTCTCAGTGTGTGTGTGTGTGTGTGTTGGCCAAGTGGGTGCGTTCTCACAGCTGGATACCGTCAATGTTGTTGAACTGGCAGCAATCACGATCCCAGCAGCAACACACACCTGCAAAATGTTTGACCCACCCCCTCCGGTGCCTTCCCCTGTGTGAGTGCTTCTCTTTTCACCGCCCCCCACCCCCCCCACCCATCTACTACTAGCTGGAAACTCCATTTTCTTTTAACCACGTGTGCGTTCTCCTTTAAACATCCAACCAAAGCAACCAAACCAATTGGCAATTTCAAATCAATGCTTGGCCAATGTCTGCCTCCTCCTCCTACCAACCTCCTCCTACTCTAAGCACATACATACAACTTCTCTCTGATCTTCCCTAAATGGCCGGCTGGCTGGCTGGCTGGCTGGCTGGCTGGCTGGTCGTCTTCGTCACCGTTTGTTGATCTGCAGTTTGATCGTGCCAAAAATGGGTTTGCAACTGGAATTCGCTTTTAGCCTGGCCAGGCTTTTAGACCAGCTTCCCAATGGCTTTTGCCATTGCAGGTGGCGATTGCTTGCGCCAGCAGCTGCTGTTGCCGGTTGCCATTGCCGGTTGCCGTTGCCGTTGCCGGTTGCCGGTGTGAACAACTAGAAAGTTTCTGTTTTGCAGCAACAACTCAGCATTATATCGACATCATCCATAGAATAGACGATCTTCGTTATTGTCCGAAGATCGTGAGAATCAGAGTGCGAGCAGCAAGAAGAAAATTTATTAGTTTGTGCCTCGAAATCGAAATGAGAGAAGAAGAAGAAAGAAAAAAATAAATAAATGCCCGATAATTTCAATTTATGGGCAAGTAATGAAAATTTGACAAATAGCAAATGGGCAAGCATTTAATGCTGCTGCCCACCCGCCACACTTCTCTCTCTCTCTCTCTCGTCAACTTCTCGTCTAAGCTAAAGACAAGCGACACATGAGATTAAGAGAAAGAGACAAAGACAGAGACAACGAGAGAGATGAATCAAGATGGCAATAAGGATCAGCAGATTAAGTTAGGAGCAATTGTTGTTGTTGTTGTTGTTGCTGCTGCTGCTCCGATTTATGTTTATTTCTTGCAGCCGAAAGTCGTGACCCGTGCGAACATTGAACTTTTTCTTTCTCTCTCTCTCTCTCTCTCTCTCTTATTGCCAATTTTGTTTTGTTTTTGTTGTGCACAGTGGAATGAAATATCCACTATCCACGATATATTAGTGAAAATAATATTACTCCCTTAAGACCCCCTGAGAGCGAGCACCTTTAGACCGACCCTTCTCCATTCGCTTTAGATGAGATTGGACTTTTCCCTCCTCCACATTCTGGCAAGACTTTCTGTGTTTGACCCCATAGTCCAGGGCCAGGAGTTGAGTTGAGTTGAGTTGAGTTGAGTTAGATTGGCGGGGCCCCCATCAGATCGCTTAATGTGGTGGGGGCCCCGATTGAGCCCCCAAAGGCAGCGCGCCACATATTTGAACGAAATAAATTTGGTTTCTGGTGTGCACGAAAACCAATTTCAATTTCTGTGGGAGCTGTTCCAAGAGATAATGAAGCCATTCGCCCATGGGCCACAAAAACCTAAAGAAAAAACAAAAAAAACAAAAAAAAAGGCTTCATTGTCAATCATATTTGAAGTTATTTTCCCACATTTTAATGCCCGGCTGACTGACTAACTGACTGACTGGCTGACTGACTGGCTGACTGGATCTGGATCTGGACATTGTCTCGAATCGGTAGAAGAGATTCTTATTTTTCTCCTCATGGGAAAATCACTGGCGTAACTGTGTCGGCGGCTTCGGTTGCTTCTCGCTTGTTGCGCAACAACCCCCACGCAATGTCCCTTTCCCCCTTCCCACACTCCTTGCCTGCCACTCACCGACCGAGTAACACCTTCAATTTGAATACCATGCTGCGCTCTGTTGCACACTCACACACAAGTTGCACCCGTTGCAAGTTGCATCGTCATCGAAATAAAAGGGGTTGTGTCTGTCTGTCCGTCTGTCCGTCTGTCGTCTCTAAACAATGAATGACTTTGTGAATTTTCACGGTTATTATTTTCACTAGTCGGAAAACGGAAGTCCGCTAGAACTGCTCTTCTTGAGGTCGCGCCTCAACTGACCAAAAAATTTCACACATTCTTTTTTGTTGTTGTTGTGTCCAGGTGTTTGAAAGAATATGCCAAAACAGTATGATAATTTTTGGTTTTTTTTTTTTTTTTGGTTGGCTTTATGTTAAACGGAAATTAAAATTCAGTTCAGTTAATATATTTTCGATATGCTCGATCGAATGCCGTCGATATGGCCAAATAGGTTTCTAATCTCTCTCTGAGTCGATGGAAAAAAAATCGTCAGAAGATCTGTTTATATGACTCTGCCAGCAAGTGGGGGGGAAATCGAATTTTTGTCTAGTTAATTGTCTTGATTTTATTGTAAACGTTAAGGGCCAAGGTAAGTTTGCAGTATTTTCAAATTTGCCGGTCGTTTTCTTTCTTTTCTGTTACTGGTCACACTTTTGTTGCTGATTGCTCAACTTCGGCGACAGAGGGCTCAATCAACAATGTGCTGCCATCTAGCGAATAAAATGGAAACAGCAAAGCTTCCTAGTTATCGATGTAAATGTTGTTTGGCGCATTTTTCAAATAGCTAAAAAAAAATATCGTTGGCACAGGTCTAACGAAAATTCCAGTTCAACGTCTCGCATGGCTATTATGAAGATATTAGTTAGGGAAATGCTTAACATTGCCTTGGAATTAATTGTAAGCAAATACTCTTTTCTCGATACGGCAAAGCAACTCTGCCCTTCGACTAGTTCTAATCGATTTGCCTCCTTCATTTAGTCAGCCAGCCGACAACTACTTTAGTATGACTCTTGCCCGAACGTTGCATTCTGTGAACACAAGTAAACACAATTAAGATTCTGATATTAACAATTTTGAACAAATGGGATTACCTAAAACCTTGCGACACCAGCGACTCCAGGGACTCCAGCCAGTTGAGCAACAATTGTGTGTCCTGCAAAAAATAGCGTTTACGCACAATGGCAAAAGAAGCAAGCTAAAGAGCTTTACAAGGAACAACAATTGCCCTGGAAAAAAGCTTTAAAAGCTTGTAGTGGAGTTTAAAAAAGATCCGAAACGAAAAGCGTAAGCCAAGCCAAAAATCACCACAACTCACACAGATCCTCAAAAAATATTACTGATCTATGAAAAACGTACGACGCAGGATTAAGACTAAATAATTTCATTGACTCTTATAAGAATTTATAAGCCAATTGGACTTTCACAGCCTTTAGTCTCCCCATTCACTTTGGGGGTTGGTTTTTACCAAAACGAAAGCAAAAGAGAGAGCACACAGAGCAAGCAAATAAGAAAAAGAGTTTGTGGGATCATTTAAAAGATTATTTCGTTAATTGGAACCTTTTATTTAGCATATATTGCGGCCGATTGAGTACTCTCAGTGATGGCTTCGCTCACCTACACTCCCTACCCCCATCTAACGGCACCCTCATACACAGAGAGAGTTGCGTTTTGCATGTGCTCTTTGTTGCTGCTTTGCTGCTGCTATTGCTACTGCTGCTGCTGCTGCTGCTGCTCTTGCTCCCAACTCACTAAATATAGCTACTACAACAAAACAAAGGCACACGCATACGCCCACAAATACCAACACAAACACCAACACAAGCACATGCATGGGATAGAGAGAGAGAGAGAGAGCTGCAGTGCAGAAAATACAGTAATATCGAACGAACGGCTGAGCAGCGATTCAACGGCAACTCTCTCTCAAACGAACAAACGAACCCAAGGCAAAGAGTACATTCTCTCCAAACAGGTTTCGCAGCCCGTGAGCGGAGAGCAAGATTGACCGAAAATTTTCTACATTTTTGCTCAGTCTGAATCTTAACTGCACGCGATCGAGAGCTCGCTTGCTTGCCGACCAAAAGCGGCCCAACCGATTGTCAAATTATTTTGTGTGTTTGTGTGCCTAAAAACCTGCAGCAGATTTCATATTCCGTAGAAACAAACACACACACACACGCACAGAGAGACATATATAAAGCGGATACACAGGTATGTCTGGTTTACCCTTATCGCTAAGCAGTATTAACCTGCTCAAGATCCACACATTGTGCATTAAAAATTATTGAAAATGTGTGTTTCCTCTTCATTGTCATCTTCGTCGTCGTCGTCGTGTCGTATCAAAAGTGAGAGCAGCAACCCCAGAGCGGGAGAGAACACGAGAGAGAGAGAGAGAGAACCAGTGCCCGGATAGAGAGCGGAATGGGTGAGCAAAGACCCAAGAGAGAATCACTTGAAATGTACTCTGACGTAAGTACTACATATATGAATGAAAAACTGTAAAAAAGAGAGCAATTGGATATCCCAAGATACTTTAGTTTTCAGATAATTGCTATATATGTATATAGTATTATATACATATGTATGTGCATATAGAAGAAGGGGTCTTGAAATATAGAATAACATTTTAAAGATTTGTTTAGACTTAACTTTTATAATTGTTCTTATCTATTGTATTTAAGCATAAAACTATAAACATGCCATTTATTAGCGCTCTCTCTCTCTCTCTCAAAATTAGTTTCCGTTACACTCAAATGTTTAAAAAGAGAGAAAGATAATTCCGTTTATACATAGCTGTACATTAGAAAGAGAGTGTAAATAAAACCTAAAACCAAAAGTTAGTCTTGAATCAAAAATAAGAATTAACAAAGAGGTTTTTTTTTTTTTTTAATTTGAAATATAATTACAACTTTTAGTCCAAACAATTGCAATATATCGATTTAAACAAAGAAAAGTTTGAAATGTTTGTTATAGAAACTTTTTCTGTATATTTGCTCAGTCCTGAATTTACAGTAGGGGAAGATCCACCTATATAGGCCCTCGGGGCATCGAGGATGATAGATAAATCCAAAGTCCAGCCACGAGATAAAAATCCTCTGTATAAAGATCAGAGATATTGGCGAACCCACGTGGAGTGAAATTAAGAATTTTTAGCCTCCTGAAAAAATTGACACTTACATAGATCCCCTCCCCCCTTATTTATCTAAAGTATCTATGCTATATCCTTATCTCTCTGCGATTTGATAGAACAAAATGTCTTAACATACTCTCTCTTTATGCCGCCTCAGGAGGATGGTCAACTGCGCATACGAAATGTTTTGACCCTGGAGGAGCGTGTGGAGGCGATACGTCAATATGATATTGTGCCCATGTATAGTAAAATAGCAAAGAATTTCAACTGCAGCTGGGAGCAAATCAAAAGTATTGTCTCCAATCGTGAACCGATTATGGAACTGTACGAGGCAACGCGTAGACATTACAAGCGTCCCGATGCCAAATTTGAAGAGTTGCGTAGACGAAAACTCAATTTTCTGGGACACTGTCTGTACGAGTATATCCAGAGGGCGCAATATTATCTGCATGCCGATATCAATGAGGAATTGATACGAACCAAAGCTTTGGAATTTCGTGATCTTATGGGCATTGATAACTTTATGCCGAATAAGCCATGGATTAATCATTTTAAGGCCGCTTACAATATAACGCTATCGAATCGCCAGATAACCATAACGCGTAAGCCACCGCGTTCCCTGGAGTTGCGCGACATTATGTCCTATTGCGGCAAGCACACTTTAATGGCCAAAAACTTGGCCCACAAGCAGTCCGAGCCATCGGCGCCAATGACATTTGCTGCTCCTCCGACTGAGGTAAGTCAGGAGGCAACACCACACCAGACTACTGTGGCGCCACGTCCCTTGTACCGGACCAAGACATTGGTAGCCACTTGCAATCAAAATCAGGCCACATTGGAGGAAGTGCAGCAGCGGCGTAAACGTAAAATCAATTTTCTGGAGAAGGCCCTATACGAATATATACAAAGATCACAATTTCATAATCGGGGACGGCTCGATTTGGATAACCTGCGTACGGTGGCCATCAGTTTGAGAGACATTTTAAAAATTGAGAATTTCTTTCCGGATAAGATGTGGTTCAATCATTTCAAGAGCCATTATAATTTCAGTTTCTCGCAGGGCGTGCCATTGACCACACGTCGTGTGCCCCTCTCGCTGGATCTGCGTGACATTGTTAGCTATTGTGGACGGAATGAGCAGCGTGTTACCCTGGCTCAGAAAGCAGGGGGCGTGCCATCTACACCAACTCCAACGCCCACGGCAACAGTAGCCGCAGACGCAGCAGCAGCCACAGCCACAGCCACAGCCCCAGCGTTTATTCATCTGCCGCTTGTGGAGCCAAAGCCCGAGCCAGAAAATGATGAGGAAATTGTAGAAAATGAAATCGTTGATGATGATGACGATGATGATGATGATGATGATGATGATGATTGCATAGCCATTGAAGAGGCTCCCGAACTTATAGAAATCAAGGATGATGACGATGACCAGGAAATGACAACGGAAACGACAACAAAATTGTCACCAACAAAACGCAAGGGAGAAGATGGCAACACTTCGCCCTGCCCTTGTGGAACTCTGAAAATTCAAAAGATTCAAACCACACCCAACCATCATGGGCCATGCGATCTAGAGGGGATTGGAAATTATTCAGAGAACAGCAGAGATTCGGAATTACCACGCTCCGTGCAGAGCTATGACGATGCATTGCGTCTGCTCAAACCATTGGAGGAGTTCGCTCTCCTAGAGGAGAACTATCGTGCCATTGGACTGCTCACTCAGTTGGAGAAGATATTCGAAAGTGCCGCCAACAGAGGCGTCAACACAAATTAGTCATAAATTATTAGTGTGCGGGGAAAATCAAATGGATCTCGTTTGAGGTGTGTGAGATGGGACAGCTTTTCGCTTATAACTTACCAAATATTCTAGCAATTTTAAGTTTCACCTGTAGAATGTATGTACATACAAATCCCGTAAGAAGACTTCGAATCTATTTTCGAAAATTGTTACTATTCTTTCGGTTTATTCTAGTTGAAATGCATGTACAATATTGAGTCATTAGTTAAATAAGAGATCAACTATGAACCCAACAACTTCCTTAAACCCAACAGTTTATTATTTCATACACACAATTGATTAGATTAATTATATGTAATTCTAAAGTGAAGATGCTGTAAATGGTCTTCGTATATGTTAGGTCTTACAGCAGATTCCGTTTTTAAACATGAAACATTCTCCACGAACTAAAGAATATATGTACTCCCTCGGTCAAAGGAAGCATTGTAGAGTACGTTAACTATTTTTGACAATAATTAACATCTTACTTTTGTTTATTCAATTTAATTAACTATATTATCCAATTATATGGGCTTAAGTCGTCTTATCACAGGGAAAAGAAAATCAATTTGGATGCCCATATAGAATAAATATTGGTGCTTTAAGATTTGTTGGCTTTATGGGTCTTTCTCTACGCCTTTGTCATCTGAAAAAACAGAAAATTCTCCGTAAAAGCTTGGAAACTAAATCATTTTAAATGCATGCATTCGTTTATTGTGCCTTACCTGTGTTTATATGGCAATTAGTTGGTATGTGTCACTATTTGTGGGCGTATTTTTTGGTGTGCTTTCAACTATGTACATACATATCGTTTATCTAATGAGAAGAAAAAAAAACCTTGGAGCTTACCTGCGTTACGAATTCCAGACGACCGATTGCACCAACGACCTCGTAGCAGCTGATCGTTAATCCGTTTACTATTGTTCTAAAGCGTTAATGTTAATACAACATTTTTCTTAAAACTTGCATTCTGTAAAGCTAATATTTTAACAATTTTCTGTGAGTTAATTTTTCTGTTAGTTTGCCATTCTTCTGTTAACTTAACATTTTCTGTAAGGTTAACATTTTCTGTTAAGTTAACATTTTCGTTAAAGTTAACATTTTCTGTTAAGTTAACCTTTTTCTGTTAGGTTAACATTTTTCTGTTAAGTTAACATTTTTCTGTTAAGTTAACATTTGTCTGTCAAGCACATGTTCATCTAAGCAACTGCACAGGGCCAAGGCAGCATCAGTTGCTGCGGGGTAGTCGCCGCGATCGGTCGTATGGACTTTGGACTTGCGAGTACAAAAGGTAAGCTCCAATCAATACAAATTGTTCCCCCCTTAATTGGCTATAGTAATATTTGTAGGTCTCATCTCCAAACTCATATGGATAGTGTAAATTGAAGCAGAAAATAACTGGAATAGGAGTCTAAGAACACGGGTAAGTCACTTTAAACGTATTAGATTACAAATATATGTATATTTATTGCTAAATCAATATTATTATTTAGATAAGAAATTGAAAAACAGAAAGGAAAAGAGTTTGTTACTAATCGATTGGAGTTACTAGAGCTACGAGTTCGACAAAGTAAGTCATCGGAAATCAATATATATCTTCGAGAATCTAATACATTGGAACAGAGGTAAGTGAGCAGTAACTAAGATATATGTATTCCTTATGGTCGTTTGGCGCGTCATCTGGTGGATGAAATAGATATCAACTATATTTTTATTAGCCATCTGTTCGCCTCCCCCTAAACCAACTGACCTAGAATGAGAAGGGGGGAGTTACCTATCGCCCCTTTGAATGACATTGAAGAAAACTTCTTTTGTTAATGTTATTTAAGTTGGTTTTTTTTTTTTTTTGTTTTTGTCCCATTGATGATATAATGAGGTTAATCTGATTGGATTCGAGGAAGGAATAACCAAGAGTTGCGTTAGTTCGTTTCGTTTCCAACGTTGATTACTTTCTTTTTATCAGGTGATAAGTTTCAAGCATATGTCAGGCCGAAGCTGTATACATATGTACATATTTGTGTGGGTATATGTGGGTATATATGTACATACATACCTCGCTCTATGTACTCGTGCATGTTCAGGATACATAATCGCATTTCATTCCGCCATCTCTCTCCTTGGCAACAAAGACTACGCACAATCAGCGCTAAAACTTTACGTTTGCCCTGTAAAACTTTACGCGCCCTGCCCATTTCGAGATGAAATGACCTGCAGCGGCGATGCCGATAGCGACAGAGCTCTGACAGCTGAGGGAGCAAAAAACGGTGAAGGGGCCAGGACGTAAAACGTGCGTCGAGGGCGAGAGGGCCCGCTGTAGGTGCTACATCAATTTCAGATGGGTAAAGTAACCGCCAGGGCAACTGTGGGGAGCCCAGCAGCAAGCAGCAGCGTCCCAGCGAGGGACCTTGTTTGGGGGCCGTAGAGATGTAGATGATGATGATGATGATGATGATAATGATGACGCACACACACACACACACACATACACATACACCTCTCTCGTCGCACAGTTAGATGGAGCTACGATTACACAACGGGGCCATATAAAGCTGGAAGCAGTGCTCAGACGTCGCCATCATCCGTCCTCGATTGTGGCAAAGTTTCGTTTTACGCTTTGCGCCCCAATCCAGGGGAAACTTGCTGCTGCTGCTGCTGCTGGCAACCCAATCCAACCCTCCTCCTCCTTCTTCTTCTTTTTCGTCTACTCGCAGTTCAGAGTTGAGTTGAGTTCTCCGCAGTTATGTTCAGTATCAGAGGACTTTCATTTCAAGGATTTCCGACCGACGTCCGACAACGTTGACTCTGACACGGGCTTGACTCTATACTCCTCTGTTTAGATGGTAGAAAACCTACGAGTGTTGTCAGTAAGTTAGTAAATGTTGGCTAAGGTAGAGTTTAGGGTTAATGTAACTAAATGCAGAAAGGAACAGGATGTGGTGGGGCCCGATAAAGGTAGAGCTGCAGAGTCGCTAGTCAGTAGACAGAGAAGCAACATCAATGCAACGCCAACAACAATGCCCAGGACGAGGGCGCGTTGTCATCCTGCTCTCTACTCAGGTTACTGGAAAGAAAGAAACGGTGGGGGAAAGGACATAGGATAGGAGGGAGGGGGCGAACTCAACTCAAATCCCAAGAGTGCGCGTTAAAACCCCGAAAGCAAAAATGTTCTGCTTGTTGTTGTTGTTGCTGCTGTCAAGGATATATAAAGAGGATATAACCTGTATATAGCGAGCGAGCCAACGAGTAAGCGAGAGAAGTACATGAAAGGAAAAAAGTATTTTGTAACCAGAGCAGGGTAAGACCAGCTGATGATGAGAAGTACAGTTGAGTTTGATCGCATATAGAAAAATCAGAAAACTATATATAAAGTAGATATAGAGAGTGAGACAGACATATTGATTGTTGGTGTTGTTGTTGTTGTTGTTATTGTTGGTAGAGCATCCCTCAAACCCATTTTGGGATCTAGTTTTTTTGTCTCTCTTTCTATTAACTATTTACTTTGCTCTCTTTGAATATAAGTATGTGTGTATATGTGTGTGTGTGTGTGTGTGTGTGCGTGCATATAATATCGATTCATTCATCTCAACAAAAAATAAACCTCTCTCATATATAGATAGAATTCAGACCCAGACTCAGACTCACCCAATTGACGACCCCGTTTTAATCATAAAATATGTTTACCACCAGAGAGACAGAGCGAGAAAGGGATAAAGAGAGAGAGAGCGAGGGAGAGAGTGTGATGACCAATCCATAAAGAAGAGGATGGCATAATCGTGGGTCACCCAAAACCATAACTGTAAAACTGTAAACCCGAACAGCTCCGAATATATGTATATATACAATATAGAGAAATGGTTGGAGTTAGATACAGATACATACAGAATAATGTGAGATGTGGATGTGGATGTGGATGAGGATGAGGATGAGGATGAGGATGAGGATGAGGATGAGAATGGACGAAACTGAAGCTGAGAAAGATTAAGTCGATGATAATGATGAAGATGGTAAATGGTGAATGGCAAATGGCAGCGGGTCGGAAACAAGTCTGAGTCTAAAGTCTGAAGTCGTCGTCTCCTCTTATGAGGTTTTTCTAGATGTCTGTAGCCTCGACATCATCTGTATCGACAGCTGCCGACGTTGTCGTTGCTTGCCAAGCTGCTGCTGATGCTGCTGCTGCTGCCGCTGCTACTTCTACATTTTCTGATTTGGGTTGTTGGATTGTCGGGTTGTCGGTCGGCCCAAAACATAAGCCTCTTGGGCTTTGAAATGCTTTCGTTTTGTTCGCTCTGTTCGTTCAGTCGTTCCTTCGTTCTGGTTGTCGTCGTCGTCGTCTGATGTTGCTCAACGACTTGGCATTGCTTCAATTCCATAGACCCAGACGACTATGGATGGCACTTGAGCATCGCATCGCATCTCCAACTGGCTTAGACTCCAATCGAGGCGCATTTAGAGGGTGGCAGGACAGAGGGATTGGATGAAGATGATGACGATGATGATGATGATGATGATGCTTTCAGCTTTCAGTCATGCGCTGAAGATGCCAATGCCGGCAATGGCCATGCTCCATGCTCTATGCTCGTCCGAGCAGCAACCCGCACAACTTCGGGTTATTCGTTTAGCTGGCACACAGCGCTTTCGATAGATGCTAATCTATCTTTATTGTACAAAGATGTCGAGAGGATGTGTTGTACATATATGTATGTATGTATGTACAGACATATATCTATGTATGTACATATGTATGTACGAATGGGGCCACAAAAGATGGTCGGTTGGTTATTTGGTCGTCTTACCGCCAATCTGCCATTCATTTAGTCAATCGGTCGGTCGGTCGGTTGGTCGGTCGATTGGTTTGGGGGCTGCTGCTATAAATACAAATCGTCTTTGGCATCGAAATTGGATTTCATTCGTTTCTTTTACATAAAATATTTCCTTTTGAATGCTTCTCATTTTCCTTTAGCTGGAAGGTACAGTTGAGTTCCTATTTTTTTTTTTTTGGCAAACATTTTCGAGATCAATTTCGAACGGATCAAATTTCGGTAGATCATAGATTTGGATTAGGCCCAAAAAAACCAGTTAAATCGACTTAGTTGCCAAGTAGCCAAAAGAAGTAGAAGGCGTGGTCAAACTTGATCTGTCAACACTTACACACACACACACACACACACACACACAAATAGCAAACGAGTCTATCTAATAGAGAAAAAGACGTGAGCCTCGAGTCGTTAGTTTAATTGCACTAAGTTTAAAGGATTTCATTCGAAAAATGTCTATATAATCTCAAAGTTAACATTAATCTGATCTTATTTACCTGAGCCACAGGGCCTAATCATTGATTGCCTAATGATTGACAATGAATAAAAGTTTTAGCTTTAAAGTAAAGTAGAAATCACTTCGATTGTATTGCAACTATATTTTTAGAGTATCCCGATACCTTGAGCCCCCACATTCTTAAACCGGCCCTGTTTTTAATAAGAACAGCCTTTAGAATTTACCTTCTGAAAACGAAAATTCATAGAAATAGGCGAAGTAATCCAATCCTCTCTCCCATTCTTCTCCATTAAGAACTAAAGTTTGGTATATACATACGAACTCCCCCTAAATGAGGTCCTGACTACGCCCTTGCTTTGTTAGCTTAAGATGAAACTACTTTTTTTTACCTAAAATCTTACTTGACGTTTTTTCTTTAGCCAAATCCTCGTTTCAGCTAACCATTTAAGTGAGCTTAGTCAAGGATAAGAACAAAATGCTTAGATAATAGTGAATGATGGGAAGAAAGGTGGAAGGGGAGGGAGAGAGGGGGTAATAAAAATGAATGGAGCGAACCAATTGTTTTGGGGCAAATTTTCGAATGAACTTTTAAATTCTTGAGTAAAAAAACGTAGTCTTAGAAGCTCAAGATCTCTAAGGGAAAGATATACCAACTTATTTTCATTTCAAAAATCCCCTGAATTTCCAGTTTTTCCAGCACACACACACACAGACACAGAGAGAGAGACACATATATATGTACATATATATACACCTTAAAAATGGAAGCGACTATAAAATCCACACGGCTGAGCTGAAATGGCAGGCCATGAGATATAAAACCCAGATATGGAAATGGCAATAAACTCAACTCGTAGCAGCATTGAACGCTACATAGACACCGGGCAACGGGGGAGAATTGGGTTTGGGTTTGGGTTTGGGATTGGGATTGGGATTACTAAGTGTTGCGCCAGCTTTGACGCAAACGTTGACTGCGATGCTGGCGTCGCTGTCACAGCACAACAACAACGAGGGCAAACCAGAAGAAGAGGAGAAGAGAGTAGAGACAAGGAAACGAAGAAGCAAAGCAAAGCGAGTCACGGCGAGGCGAGGCGAAAAAGGCACAAAGGAAATTACGAGGAAAAATTCAGTGAAATCCCTATGGTACTTTTGGGTGCGACAGACATTTTAGCCAGCGCCAGGGCACATAGATAGATAGAAAGATAGATAGATAGATACCGAATATAGCCACTCACACAAAGACGAGGACAGACAGAAGGACAGAAGGAGAGAGAGAGCGAGAAAGACCCGATGTATAGATGAACCGCAGGAAACGTAGCTGCAGGGCGAACATCTCGTACATCTCGCATATAGATTATAATAGAGAGAGAGAGAGAGAGAGAAGGGAGGCAGAGGGAAAGAAAGAAGATATACTCCCCGATTGTACCTTGGGACTGAAATCGAGACCATCGACCAGAGGAAACTAGAGACCAACCATCGAGCATCGTACAGCAGTTAGCTCAGAGCCTAGCTAACTACCTTTACATATATAAATCCATATATATATATATATATCCACAGTCGAGCCACATCGAAGGCAAGCCGCCCCGGACATAATCAAAAAAGGTAATGGGAAAAATACTATCGCTGTTTCATCGCCGCTGTTGCCCCTCGTCGGTTTTTGTTCTGTCATGGAAAAGGAATATGGGCATCATGAAATGGGGCAAAGACAATGTAAACGGGCGGGGGGCGGGGGCGGGGGCCGTGGAATGAACAGGAGTGTATAATGCGGGTCTCGGTCTTAGGGATTCAGTTCAATATAATACATAACCATAATAAATTCTATGGCTAAATCCCCGACTCTGGCAGTTGCTCCCTCGCTCGCTCGTTCGTTCGTTCGTTATTCGTTCGTCTTTGGTAGAAAAAGGTCATAATAGATGAGCTTGAATCTTTAGTCTAGGGAAGGGGGAAGGGATAATGGGATGCTGGGAGGGGGTGGGTATGCTGAGGAGTGATTGGGAGTCAAATGTCTGTGTGTGTGTGTGTGTGTGTGCAAGGTTCTTTTGGTCCTCGCATAGCATTGGCATACAGTTTGGTCGTGGAATAAAAGGCAAAGGAAAGGAAAGGTCATTTTCTTCAATGCTTTTTCCAAAAGGTTGCCAAGGGCTTACCCTAAACATATCCCCTCTCAATCTGTCTCCGCCGCCCCACCTCTCCCATGTCGCCCTCAATAACTTTCTGGTCATTTGGAAAAACTTTTTTTTTTTTGCTTTTAGCTTTTTCATCATCAGTCAAGTCAGAGTTCGATAATAATGTCGAGTCATCCCCGGACTCAGCTCCAGACCGAGACCCAGACCCAGACCCAGACCCAATCCTAATCCCATTTCCATTTCCAATCTCCCATAGAACTCGAGTGCTTCTTACATGCAGCACATTCAACCAAATGATGCTGTGTGGTTTAATACCTTTTCCAATACTTTTGCTTTATGTACATAATATAGATATATATACATATATCTCTCTAAGTATGTGTGTGTGTGTGTGTGTGTTTGTGACCCACCACCAAAAAATCATCTCTACACAATCGAATCGAGAGCTCTGGCAGCGAACCGAACCCAAACTGAGCGTTATCCATTTTCTATTTCTCTCTTCTTCTTGTATTAAAACTAATCCATCAAATTGCTTTGGGCGACCCACAACAACAACAACTACAACTACAACGATAATGGGTTTAACTACAACACGTTGTAGCTATTGCTTATTGCTCCTATTGTTGTTGTTGTTGTTGTTAATGCTTCTGCTGCTTCTTGCCGCCTTTTCTTGTTATTTCATGCGAACGAACCCAACAACCAACGACAACGACAACGACGAACCCGGGCAACAACAGAGTCAGAGCAATACTTCAAGTTACAGATACGTACATATACATTGTATATATTGTATATATATATATATATATATGTACTATATACGCACACATCGTATAGTGGTATCAACTTCTCAGCATCTTTTTTAGATACCTTTTGCTTGTGTAGGAGAGGTGTTTGGGAGGTTGTTTTGCGTGTGTGTGTGTGTGTGTTGGAATTGGATTTTTCATTTTTAGCATGAAGTTATTTACTGGGATCCAAAAAAGAACTGATTGTGCTGCGACCAAATTTGATCATCAGATACGAATACATACATACATACATAGATACATACATATATGGGAGTATGTTTGGAAACTTGTTTAAATTGACTTCGATATGGCAACGAATCAGACGAATCAGAAACAATTCGAATGGACCACACTCCTTCCCGTCCCGCCACTAAACACGCCTATGAGTCATACGGTGATTTCTGTTGACGTAATATACAATTTGAAATCAATTTTTAAGAAAGTTCCAGAAATAGAGAAGAAAAAAAAGTTAACACTATTTATATATGTATGTACATATATACCTAAGAATTATTAAATATGTATGTAGTCCAATGTCAGAGAACCCCACACACGCACACATACACAGGCAGTCCGAACAGACAGACAGCTCTCTATATGTTTGTATGTATATGTATGTATGTGTATATGGACGGGCTTTACGATGCCAGAACCCAAAAACCCATCAGAGAACAACGGTACTCCTCATATACAAAGCGCCCCAGTCCCAGTTTCAGTTTCAGTTTCGAACATCGAACCTAACACCAAATCACCCCGAAATGTCGTATGACTTCGGGTCGCCGACGATGACAACGACGACGACGATAACGACGACCACGAACCATCGCTAACCACCACCAACACCCCCGCAGACATTCTGTCGCGTTGTTGTTGTTACTGCTGCGGCTGCGGCTGCGGCTGAGACGGCGGCGATTGCTTCTGCTTCTGCTTCTGGTTATTTGCTTTGCACGTCTAACGTCGCTGCCACTGTCGACGTCAACGTCGACTTCAAGAGGTGTTCTGCCGTCCTTGCCTTTGCTTTGCCTGTCTGTGCCTGCCTGCCTGCTTGCTTGCCTGCCTGCCGACTGCCTGACTGACTGACTGACTGTGGCTGGCGGGCTGGCGGCTCCCTGCCTTACCATTTGCTTGTTCGGTCGGTTTTTGGTTTGGCTTGGCTTGTTTGGGATTAAATATTTCCTATAGATGGGAAAAACGAGTCGGTCGGGTCGGTCGTCGAGTCGTCGAATCGCTTGGGCTTGGCGTTGTACGTTGCTGCCGCTGCCACCGTTGTCGGCAGTAGTTTTCTCGTATTATTATTTCACTCTGTGTTGAACATTCGTACGAAACGGTTCTCGCGCAGCGCGTTATATATATTTTTTTTCTGTTTTTTTTTGAGATTCCGACTCTTAAAAAGTTTCTTGGTTGGCCTCGGAGAGTCTCTTCAGCTTCCCCTGGCTTGGATGGTCTTAAGTGATTTCGCTCCCTAGGCATATATATACATATGTATGTATGTGTGTGTGTATATGTATCAGTTGAGAATACTTGTATAGGAGTATACATAGATACATAGAAATACTTAGGTTAATATCTATAAGGCGGCATCTTTTAGAGAAGATAGATCCATAAATATACTCAACTTTAAGCGGATATATAGTAAGAGGCACCTGCCTTCTAGACTACCTGCTTGCTGTCTGCCCGCTGCCTGCTGCCTGCTGCCTACTTGCCTCTTACAAGTGAGTACCACTGTGCGAATGTGTAATGTTGTGTGCTTTTGAATGTAAACAAACGGGGTCTTGAGATTCTGCCGCTGCCTGCTGCCTGCCTTCTGCTTTCTGCCTGCTGCCAGTCAGTGTGTGTGTGTGTTTGTTGTGTGTGCGCAATTAAAAAAGCCGCAGCGTCGCAGCATCGGCATTTGCATGCCACAAGAGCGCAACGGAAGCGGCAAATATCGTAGCCGAGACTCGTAGACGTAGCCGGTGTCTCAGTGTGTCGGTCGGTATCGGTAACGGTGTCTGTGTCTGTGTCTCTGTCTCTGTCTCGGTCTCTGTCTCTGCCACTGTGCCGGGTGCCAATGTGTGAATGTGAATGTACGATGGACGATGGAGTGGGTGGGTTGAGGTCGGTGGTGGTGGTGGGGGTGTTTATTTTGTTGTCCATTTTCTGTGTGTGTGTGTGCGCTTTGTTTTTGTTTGACTGATAGACTGCGCCGCAACTGCGACGTCGACGGCATATTGTTTGGGTTTTGTTTTTGTTTGTTTGCTTTTCGCGGCTTGTCTCTGCATGCGACTCTCTACCGTTCTCCCCTTTCCCCCCATTGTGTGTGTGAATGTGATAACAGGACATTGACTGCTGCTGCTGATTTGGCGCCAATTAATGTTTGTTTTGGTGTGTTGGTGTTTGTTGGTGTGACCTTGAAGATGCCTTCTATGCATTTGCCTCCACTTTTGTCTGCAATTTGCGGTAACTTCACAAAATATTATCACTTACTGGGCTGGGCCTTATCAATTGAACAGCTCATGCCATAATTATTTCGGGCCAATCACATTATTTATCTCATCAATTTTGTTAAAATTAAGTGACAAATGAATGATTTTGGGAGTAATTTTCAAACTATGAAAAATTAGATAGAGGGGACTTGGTTATTTTATCAACATTACGACTAGGAAATCTTTTATAAATTATTTTTTTTTTTTTTTTTGCATCTTCTATATACAAGGGTTGTTCTGAAAACCATCAATCAGCAAGATTAGACTCGAAAACAGGGCCGGATTCAAGGGAGGAATATTAGTGCAAGTCTTATTTACACTGTTTAGAATTCCATCTAATCTCTCTTTTTTTAATCAAGCACTGCTCATAATTAATTCCCATAAGTTTCTCTTGCCCCCGGGCCCTTACTTTGCAAAATCCGCCCTTGTTCGCAATGATTATAGAAAAGGTCGAAATTGCAGAATGAAAAGAAGATGGGAGATAAGGAGTAAGGGACGTGTTCTCTGTTATTTCAGTTTTTCTCTCTCTCTCTCTCTCTCTCTGTTTCTTTTGTGTGTGTCATTCTCATGGATCGACCCTCAGAAATATATGTAGATATATGTATTTCCATTGTATGTATTCTTAAGATAAATCTCATCAATCAATCTTTGGCCAATAAACTTTTAAGCCCCCGCACCAAATGCAACAACAAAGATGTTACCATGTTGTCGGTTATGCCAAACACTTGTCCAAAGGTGTGACTCTGGGCCACAAGAATATACAAATGCGAAGACACACACATACATACATACATACATACACATGAAAGGCCAAAAGAGAAGGAGTAAGAAGGGGGAGCAGGTCCTGGCACGTCGATCTTGGGAGATAGTCATAATAAATTGTGCGAGATTCGTAGCGAGGAAGTTGCAACTTGCAACCGGTTGTTCTTCACATTGTTGTTGTTGGTTCTATTGAACGGTTGAAACAATTATTCAAGTGCACTTTCAACATTCTTTCGTGGATGAACCAACTTGCAACTAAATATCTCAAATCGTATGATGCAACATTGCAACATTCATTCGTTTCGTTCATTGGTTCGTTTCGTTCGATTCGTTCGTTGATTCGTTCATTCAAGCTCATTATTTATTAAATGACCGACCGACCGACCGACCGAGCATTGTGTATGTATAACATATTTACTTCAAATATTCTCCGACCAACCGAAAAAAAGGCCCAAAAAACCCAAACCCAAAACCAAAGCAAACCACCTTGAACCAACGCTAACTGAGAATGCATGAAAGATATAAGATAAATACCCCTCTACTCATACCCAAACCTAAACCCAAACCCATAGCCATAGCCATAGCCACAGCCACAGCCATAGCCATAGCTATTCATGACGAAAACCAATCGCAAAAATTACCTGACATCGTGAACCGAACTGAACGAAACCTAAAACTAAAAACATTCTCAGAGTCAGAGTCGGAGTCGGAGTCAGAGTCGGAGTCGAAGTCGAAGTCGAAGTCTTCATTCTCGGCAAAAGGCGTAGGGCCAAGTAAGAGAGAGAGATAGCCAGCCAGCAAGCAACTTGAGACCTGAGACTGGAGGCAGCTGAACCGACTTAAGTGGAACTGGAATTGGAATTGTGGAATGCTAATGCTCCGTATCATCGAATAAAAAGACAAAAACCAACAACAACAACAACACACAGAGAACTTGTCTCGGTGGTAGTAAATGTGGGTAAAATGTAGCGCAGAGTTCTAGGCAACAATGGGGAAGTACAGAGCAGAGAGATAAAAAGATACCAGAATTAAACTGAACAGAACAGAATCGAACCGAACCCAAAGAGCCCGGGACCGAGAACGAGCGACGCCAACATCATTATCATCATCATCATCAATGATAATGATGCTGCAGGAAATTTCACAAAAGTCGAATCAGAAGAGACTATAGGAGGGTACGCACAAGGGTGATATGGGGGGGGGCAGAGATTATTTAGGGCATAGCGGGTGCAAGGGACGCGCGAGACGGGAGGGACAACTCTCGAGGCGATTAAGATAAAGTGCCAATCGATATATAAGGGAAAGAAAGCCAAACAGGCGAACGCGAACGCGAACGAAACTCTGACTGCTCGTACGACGTACGTACACATCATCATCATCATCCCAAGAGCTGAGCTCTCGAGCTCTCTGTGTGTACGTATATGTGTGTATATATATATATATATATATAGACCCCATAGCCATAGCCATAGTCAGAGTCAGAGCCAAGAGCCAAGAGCCATAGCCATAGCCATAGCCAGAAACGGAGCGACATAAAAGGAAATATAAAACCATTTATAAAGCAAGTCAGTCAGGGGAGATTTGAATTGGAATTGATGGTGTAGTGCACTCGACTATGTTTCTATCTCTGTCTTCTGTGTGTGTTAGTGTGTGTGTGTGTGTGTGTCTCTATGCTTCGTACACGAAGCATAGACGAAGCGCAGTCGCGTTGTGTGTCAAGGTGCGAGTATCTTCAAGATGGCTGAGTGTGGAAGGGTTTCATTTTGTCTTGAGAGTTTGGGTTTGGGCTATGAAACTTTTCTTAACTGGGGCTGCTGCTGCTGCTGCTATTTTTGCTGCTTCTGCCAAGTTTCCGGCGCAAAAACTTTTGGCCTGAAAGTAAAGTGAACAGCTGGGAGACGACGACAATATGAAGGGACGAGTGACTGACAGATGGACGGATAGACAGTGAACCACCCTTAAACTAGTCAATATGAACGAACGAGCAAAACACCTGAAAGAAAGCCAGCCCCCCAGTCTCCCCACCCCAAACCTCGCATTTTATTTCATCTATAATCAATTCCGTAAATCCCTGTCATCTAATACATAGTCACACACACACACACACACACATCTCTATATAGTATATATATATATTCGTTGTCGTATCTTCGTACGTCACATACAATTCCCAAGCAAGCAACCAATAGAAGGGGGGGAAATACCGGAGCCGGATTTTATGTATGTGTTGTCTTGGCCCGATTTTCGAAAGAAAAACGGACATGCTGGTCGTATTAAGTCATCTTAAAAACTGCTGTGCTAACCCAAAGACCGGCTTTGAAACAGAGTCAGAGGCAGCAGGTGGGTCGTGACTCAGCAGAGAGTTGTCTCTGTCTCTATCTCTATTTATCTCATCGCATTCTCTAGAGGCAAAGGCGAAGGCGTACTTTGGGGTTTATACGATGGAGATGGAGGCGCGGCCAAAGTGGTTCACGTTCACTTTAGTGAGGCGTCTCTGTATCTCTTGTCTATCTATCTAACTTACTAAATGAGTGTCTTTGTGTCTTTGTGTGTGTGTGTGTGTGTGTACGCTCTCCGATATGGATGGGCGTTCGGATGCCTCATAACACAATATATTGTAGTTGGAGCAATTTGGCTGTACGAGACTTTGCTGGACTGGTTCTGGAAACGTATCGATTTCTGAAGGCGTACGCATCGTTGACTGAGCAGCGCTTCAAAAATTTATCAGCTTTTTTTATGGGCGTCTATGTGTGTGTCTATGTATATACACACATATGTACATATGTATATATGTATGTACATACATATATACCTCTTAGCGGGGGCATTTTAAATGGAATGGGTGCTCTGCTTGTCGTATTATTCCTCTTATGTAGTCCAACTTTCTGAAGTGTCTAGCTGCTGCTGCTGCTGCTTCGGCTGCTGTGCGCGTACTTCAGAAGACCTCGAGGTTTTTCGTATATATTAACATATGTTCATGAGTCTATGTATTTGTATATATGTATGCAGATAAATATGTACTTGTATCAATTGGGATGATCGCTAATTTATAAGATTCATTTTCATTTGGCGAGATGAACAACTTATTTCATAACTTATTCGTGTTTCCATTTGAAAAGACTAACAGAAACCAAAAATTTGTAATACTTATATGACAATAAGTTAAATTTTGGATACGTACACTTTTGGATGACATCAGATTTGAAAAATGATTGCCTTAAAAATATCCACAACGAAAAATAGAATTATAAGCTTACTACAAAGACTTTCTTTTGAGTTTCTTCATATTTTATTTGCTTTTTTTTGGCAAAAGATTTAATTAAAAATGTACATTTAATCTACATATATTCAAAAATTTCAAGTTGAATGCCCAAAATCTTATATCTGAAAAATACAGTAAAAACTTCAACTTCTTGAGCCATAAACTTGTTTTAAAATTTTTGGTTTCCAAATATGCAAAATTTAAGCGAATATTTCTAAAAAATTGCTAAAATGGTGTCGAAATATTGTTTTTTTTATTTCTTATGTTATTCTAAAATATGCAAATTATATAAAATTTGTTTAATTTGTCAAATAAATGGCTTAATTGTATGTAGACCTTTTATTTCTTTTCTATACTCAAAAGCAATATGCAAAATCTTTTTCCGCTTGACGGTTTCAAATTTACTTTTAGCAATCAGTCTACATATGCATTGCATATGGAGTATAATTATAAAAAATTAAATGCGTCATATATGTATGCATAACCGAATCAATCAAATTGCGCTTGCTTTTCCATATAAATTTCTAATAAATTAGCGATTTGTCCTTCTCTTAATAATTGTACTTGATCTCTGATTCATTTATACATATTAAGTAGATGAAAGGTACAAATGGGGACAAGGTTTTTCCCGGATCGATCATATTTGAGAAAGAAAAAAAAAACCGTGCTTCATAACTTTTTCCAAGGAATTCTCTCAACTGGCTTTGTTTATTAGCCATCACATGTCGCAATAGTTTCGCAGCTGTTGGATTTGCCAGTGTTACTGGATACTAACGTGATGCGTTAATCAACACTGCACAATGAAATTGCAAAGACCCGCTATACGAAAGGCTTTGAAAACACAAACACACACACACATGCATGCACAAAAGAAAAAAAAACGCTTTACCGTTGATTAAAACTTTTTGTTTTTGTTTTTATATATTAACTAACATATATTTGGCATCTGTCTTACTGCTACTTGAAGATTTAATGGTTCTTGTTGATACTCTGCTTCTTGGATTTCGCAATCTTCCGATTCTTGTTCGTGTTCTATTTCTTGTAGACGTTCATCTACGCAGTTCTGCAGTATATTTGTGCCCTCGCTTTCGGGCAATTCCATAATCCTGTCCAGCAGTGGCCAATTGAACATTGGATTGAGCATATTTCTTTTAATAAGAAATGCCGGCATGGTAATATCAAATTTGCGTATTGTCCATTGTTTTCTGAGCCGGGGTATGCAAATGCGATTGATTATTATCTCATTGTCGGGGATCTCATTCACATTCCATATTTTCTCCGGTACCGGTTTTGTTATCGGTTTGGTTTTACGTGTCCGTTTTTTGGGAGGCGGCGGAGGAGTCAATGGTCTTGGATTTGACTCCGGCTGGCGTTCCTCTGGCATGAATTTGTTCAACCACCTTACTTCCAAATGCATAAGAGCTTCGGCCTCGGCGCGTGACAAAACATCATTGTCATTCTGACGTAGTTCTTCTAATGTATCTTCGATGACTCTCTGCGAGAATTCCTGAGACTCCTTTAGCCAGGTTTCCGAATTCTCGGGGGCAGGAGCCTTTTTCTTATACGGCATAATGTTTTGAACTAAATGCGGTACTATTATTTTTCTTGTTTGGTCACACTAAACATTTTTGCCATAATCTGACAGCGCCGTTGAATTCTGAGATCTGGCAACCAAAGCAAAAGTAACGGGATTACGGGAAAGCGCCAAAACAAAACAGAAAATGAAGTGGAAAGGAATTGGATAAATTTATTTGTTTTTAACTTGTTTCAAACTTACGTCAATTAATTTTATTAAACTATTTTTGTTGCAGCGAACTGGATCACCTGGCGGCGTGTTGAATTTTTAAGATTATTTTGGTTTTTATTTGTTTTTTGTATTATCGTCGTTTTGGCGGGGCATTAAGCAACGCCAAAGCAAAGATTCATCCAGAATTCGGAACATAAACAGCCATTTAGTCGAAATGCCGACCATTCGGCGTTGCTGCATCATCGGCTGCCTGTCCAATTCGCGGCAGCATCCGAGCATGCAGTTCTTTGCCTTTCCCCGGCCCGAGAATCCCTATCATAAGCTGTGGAAGGAGGCGTGCCACGCCTCTCTGCGTCGCATAATCCCCTTCAAGAAGCCAGTGGTATGCGCCCTGCACTTTGATCCAAGTGTATTGGGTGGTCGCCGCCTGCAATCGAATGCCCTGCCCACTTTGCGTCTGGAGGTGCCCTCGAATCTGGAAGCAGTCGAACAACAGGCCATGGTCGAGGAGATCGAGAGGAGTAGGAAGTGTGCCTACATCAATGCGGTGGTCTATGAGTGGTTGGTGCGCGCCAATATTAATCCCCAGCTGCGGGGTAGCATTACCCATGGCATGATCAAGGACAAGGCGGACAATGCCCGCCAGGTAATAGGCAGCACCTCGTTCATTGCGGACAATCGGTGGTTGAATCGTTTCCGGGAGACGCATCTGCAGGGCTTTGCCCAGAAGCTGGCCACCAATCAATTAAAGCCCATGGGCACTTCCTTGTGGATACCCGATATTGTCCAAGATCTGCAGCATTTATTTCCGCCCGCCAGTGCCGAGCGGGTGGCCAAGCTGGAGGAGATGCCCGAGCAATATATGAACTATATGCAGCAATATGGTGAATACGAGGAGGACGATGACAGTATGGATCTCAAAGAGCAGCAGCAGAGCTATCAGGAGCAACAGCAGCAGCAGCACTTTGCCCTGCAGCAGCAACATCTACAACAACAGCAGCAGCAAGGACATCCCATGAATCATGGCTGGCCCCCGTATCCGGGTCACCCACCACCGCATGCTCCTCCTCCTCCGCCTCATCCAGGCTTTGCGGGCTTCAATGATTATTACTTTGAGCGACACCAGCAACAGATGCAGCAGCAAATGCAACAACAACAACAACAACAACAACAGCAGCAGCAGCAGCAGCATCACCACCAGCAACAGATGCAACAGTTCCCGCCAATTGCCACACCAGGATCACAAAGGGAGCCCTTCCAGCCGCAATTGCCACCCAATGTTCCTCCACAACAGCGAGCCAGTCCCTTTCAGCCCGTGCAATTGGCCAAGCGACCCAAATTGGAATCTCCGGATGATGATGAAGTTCAAGAAATCAATGCCAATGCCGCTTCCCCGCCCCTGCCACTGGCCGAATCCACATTAACCGCGCAGAGTTTACGCATTTCCATTAGTCCAAATGCCAAGGAGCAGAACAACAACAACAACAACAATAATAATAATAATAGTGGACGCGACAGTGCCAGCAGCAAGGAGAATGCACCCAAAGCCAATGGAGGCGGCAACAGCAACGGCAGCGGCAAATCCACTCCAGCCCTCTCAAACAAAGGCCAAAACTCACCAGCCACACCCATCGTATCCGCGCCAGCCTCGCCAAAGAAGACCACGGCCAGCAGCAGCAATGGAAGTGGCGGAAGCAACGGTGGGGCCAGTACTAATAATTCCAATGGACACGCCTCGCCAGAGCCCGCGACGCCAACCCTTGCCATTTCGAGTGTCCTCAAAGAGCTTGACAGCTATACCCAGGCATTGGAGTATCTAAAGCCGCTTGAAGATTTTGTTCTGTTCAAAGAAAACTTTCGTGCCATTGGCCTGCTCTCGCAGCTGGAGTTGGTCCTGCGCAAAGGCGACAAAGCAACGCTCATCGAGGGCTAAGCAAAAGAGATGGGATACATGAGGGATAATGACAAACACCAATGTGATGAATTATATTATATTAGAATAAGTTTAATTAATCAACAATTGCAACAGGAGCAGAAACTAAACACAGAATCTGAACTTTAAATGAGATTGAAATAAAGTATTAATTTATTAACTTAACAACGGACGACGCCTCCGACAAGGAGTCGTCCCCATGGACATCCTTTGGACGATGAGTGCGCATATGACGATCCAGAGTGCTGCCATGCGTATAGGCCTTGGAACATATCGAACACTTGTATGGCCGAGCTCCCGTATGGGTACGCATGTGGGCATTCAAATTGGACAGCTTCTTGAAATTCTTTGGACAATGCGAGCACTGATAGGGTCGCTCTCCCGTATGGGTGCGCACATGTTGATCAAGAGTGCCGGATTGGGTGAAGGTTTTTGAACAGTATGAGCACTTAAATGGACGCTCGCCCGTATGAATCCTTATGTGCACATTGAGAATCCAACTGTGGGTAAATTTCTTTGGGCAGTGGGGACACTCGAACGAACGCTCCTGATGGATAAGTGAATGTCTACGAAGATTGTTGGGATCCGAAAAGGCTCTGGAGCAGTCGGAACACTTGAATGGACGTTCTCCAGTGTGAGTATTGATATGATAGCTAATAAGATGCCTACGAATGTGCTTGGCGCAGTGTGGACACTTGACCCGATGTTCAGTTTTTGAGGCTTGCCCAGGAGGGCTGCCATTAGCCCCCTCATAGGACCCCTCATTACTTTGATGCAAATTCTCTTCACTTTGGTCACTATCGTGTTCCATAAAATTCTGTAGCTCATTGTCTACATTGTGTTTAATTATGTTCTCCTCCTCAATATCGGGTTCATCTTTTATGTACAATCCATAATCTTCTTGTTCCTGCTTCCCCTCCTCCTGCTCCACTCCAGTGTCCGTGTGGTGCTCTTCTTTTATATACATGTCATACTGCTCATCCATTTCCTTGTGCTGATCCAACAACTTGCAGAGGTACTCATGGCTTCTCTCACACATCTCTCTGAAACGAAATGCATTTCCTGCGGCCTCCAGACAAACGGGACAAATCCTTTGAGGCAGTGCATCGCCACATTTTACTGGATGCGTGGAACACTTATTAATCATTTCGGCCAGATCTAGTTTGTCTCCAAATATATCCACCAAGGAGTCCGATCTAGCCGTACATATACGGCATAGCAATTCCATATTGGAGCTCAGTCATTTAAGATAAATTATTTACACGACAAAAACAAAAAAACAAAAAAACGCGAAGTATTCCTGCTCTCTTCAATCTTGCCTAGTCGATGGCATTCGCTTCATGGGAAAACTGTATATGCAGCGTCAAATTCAATTAACAGGATGAATTAATTATAAACAAATACAAAAGATATTTTTGTTTTGGTTTGTTTGACAAACTTATCGATTATTGCTTTTTATCGAAAACCATCGAAAGTTCCTCCATATGATATACTAAATATTCCTAGAGATGAGTACAATTTATATCGATGTGTATTGAGCGTATTACTGAGTGCAAGGAATCGAGGAAAACGAAAACAACATTATACAAATGTTGAGTTTATCCTAAAGGACACTAATATGTCGCTCCTCGAACAGTACGAGCAGCAATATGCATCTCTGATTGCTGAAATAACCGCCCATATAGGACGACTACAGCAACAACAACAGAACAGCAGTGAGTAGCAGTGTCAGAGATATCTCTCCAGCTGTTGTTCCCTTGAAATTGAATCCTTAAACCGTTCTACCACCCTTCATCCCACCCCCACTAGATGAACGTCACGAGCTGTGCCGCAAAATCGATGGCAGCCTGCCTGAGGCTCAGGAGCTGCTCGAGCAAATGGGACTGGAAGTGCGCGAACTGAATCCAGCACAACGAACCAATTTCAATAGCAAACTACAAGTGGCCCAAGCAGAACTGAAACGTCTGCAGGCCGAGTACAAGCAGACCAAGGAGAAACAACAACAGCGCCCCACCAATGCCTTCACCACCTTAGATCTGACTGGATCTGGTGGGGACTACTACGATGAGGATGTGTCCATAAGTAATGATCAGCGACAACGTTTACTAGACAATTCGGAACGAATTGAACGAACTGGCAATCGCTTGACTGAGAGCTATCGCGTAGCCTTGGAAACAGAGTCGCTGGGAGCGCAAGTCCTCAACGATTTGCACCATCAGCGTGAAACCCTTCAGGGGGCAAGAGCTCGTCTGCGAGAGACAAATGCGGATCTCTCGCGAGCCGGACGCACCCTAAATACCATGATGTTGCGGGCGTTGCGCGAGAAGGTTGTCCTCTATGGCGTGGGCGTCTGTTTTGTTTTGGCTGTGGGTGTGAGCCTGTATCTAACCTTTGCGCCCAGCTCATCGACAGCCACGTCATAGTGGGGAAATTCAAAGATTAGGCACATTCTTTTTTTTGGTTTTTCAAAAAAAAAAAACAAACTGTTAACGCGCATTCCTCCATTCCATTTGTTGTGTGTGAGTGTGTGTGTGTGTATATGGAGATCTTGTTTATTTATTATTGTTTAAATAGCATATGTTACGAGTTAGGCTACGAGTATTCCATGTGTGGCAAGTCTAGCCCTAATCACTAATCATTAATGCATGTATGTACGTATGTATTTACGTTTGTAGTTAGATATTGGCAAAGATTACTCAGTCCGACAAAATTTTACCTGATTCTTAAACTAACTTTCTCTGGATTTTTGCGATATAAAAATTGCATATTTCTTTATATATCTTCCTCTCCCATTGGGAAAATTTCTTGTGCACATTGCTGGAACTTGTCGAGAAATTGTCTCTTATTTTTGTTTTTCCTACTTTTACACCAGAATATTTCTCCAAAGGAAAGTGTTTTTTAAGCTATACGAATTTGAGACTATGTAAAAGCATGTAAAACTCTTGTCATTCTGAATTATTGGAGTTGGAGATAACTAGCATGAGTTATTGTTAGTAATTACTAGTTTTTGGTGTTCACTATTCGGGACGTGTTTTCTTTTATAAATTCGAAAATAATAACTACGTATTTACAAATCATAAAATGTTAATAAATTAAACTTATTTAAGAACAAAAAAAAAACAAAAACAAAAAAAAAAAGAAACGTTAACGAAAAGCTATGAGCATTGAGCTCAGCTTGGAATTTCTAGCCAAACTCAATGTTCCCCAACTGCTAGCAACTACAGGAAGAGGCTTCCTCGTTGACACCCTGCAAATCGCTGTGCTCCTTATCGATTTGGAAACTCTTGTGCTCCAGGGCCTGCAATTCCATTTTGGAGCGATTGGCATGGACCAGCTGCCGTGAGATGTCACGGAACATCTCCTCGATGCCCTCTCCCGTGCGACAGGATGTCTTGTATGTGGCGCTAATTAGCGTGTGACATTGTTCACAAAATGCTTCAACCTCCTCGTCACTGACCTCGGGTTCACGACCCCCCAAATCGGATTTATTGCCACAGATGAAGATTTTCGCATTTTCCGCATAGGTAACAATATCCAATAGATGCTGCGAGAGGGAGTGAAATGAGGCGGCATTGTCCAGAGCGAACACGAGTATGGCCCCTTCGGCAAATTTATAATACGACGACGTAACTGATGCCACACGTTCCATGCCGCCAGTGTCCCATAGTTGCAACTGACAAGAGGGACGGGACCAGCGATTATCATCAATAGTAAACAATTGCAATTGTTACCGTTACGCACCTTTATTTGTTTGTCGCCCACACTATAATCCCGATCGATGTGATCCAATCCGAGAGTGGATTTTCGATCTGTTTCGGTCACAAAGGTGTTGTTGGCAAAGCGACGGAAGAGGGAGCTCTTGCCGACGCCATAGTCGCCGCAAAGTATTACCTTTTGTTTGGGTATGCGCACTTTGGCCATTCTGTTAGCAGTGATTTTGCGGAGAACTTAATTGAATTATTATTTCGCACCTGATGGGGCAGCAGTGTTGCCGCCTTTAGCTAGCAAACAAGCTAAGTTAGCGGAAAGTGGCTAAATGTTTATAACTCGCACCGGCTAAAAGTTTAAAGGTTATTTATTAATCGATGTTAATTAATTTAAACTTTAATCTCTCAAACTTTAACTCCGCTTGATTATATATTTAAATCACGTGAACAACAACTTTTTTTGGCTTTGGAAAGGCGTCGACATCCCTTCCCGTTCAATAGTTGTGTATCGATAAATTATTTGGCGCTTGTTTGAATCTTATCTGGAGATAAGAATTTCAGTTAAAATCTAACGCCTTGCCTTTGCCAACCAGTAAACTGTGCCTGACAGTTGCGAGCCAAAGATGGGGAGCCCAAATCAAATGCTTGCAATCTTATTGGTGTGTCTTGCAGCCTTGGCACATGGTAAATATGATTTATAATCTGCTGAAAGTTTATTAACTTTATTATCATTTCTTGCGTAATTCTAACTATAGGACGTCCTGGCTATGGGCCTGGTGAGCAAGATTGGGGATTTGTCGATGTGCGTCCTGGAGCCCATATGTTCTATTGGCTCTATTACACCACGGCCAATGTGTCCACTTATACGGAGCGCCCTCTGGCCATTTGGTTGCAAGGTGGTCCAGGTGCCTCATCCGCTGGCTATGGAAACTTTGAAGAACTGGGACCAGTAGATCTTTATGGAGATTATCGCAATTGGACTTGGGTCAAGGACATGAATGTTCTGTTCATTGACAATCCCGTGGGCAGTGGCTACAGCTATGTGGACAACACGGCTTATCATACGGCTACCAATAAGGAAATTGCCTTGGATTTGGTGGAACTCATGAAGGGTTTCTATGCCAATCATCCAGAATTCGAGACAGTTCCCTTGCACATCTTCTGCGAGAGTTATGGCGGTAAAATGGCTCCCGAATTCGCCTTGGAGCTCTACTATGCCAAAGAACGTGGTGAGATAGTCAGCAATTTGACTTCGGTGGCCTTGGGAGATCCTTGGACCTCGCCCATTGACTCGACTCTGGCATGGGGACCGTTGCTCAAGGAGATGGGCATCGTTGATCATGATGGCTATGAGGCCATAATGGTGGCAGCCAATTTCACAGCGGAATTGGTTGCCCAAGAGCGTTGGATTCAGGCCACAGCCCAGTGGGGCAACACCCAGTGGGAGGTGATGACCGCTTCCAAGGGAGTTGATTTCTATAATGTCCTGAAGCAGACGCGAGGCGATCGTTTCCAGAGGCAGGCTCTCCTAACACCGGAGGGTAAGCGAAGGCATGGAAATGGAATAAAGAGTTTCGATTACATTTTTTTTGTACATTTTCAGAGCGTATCTATCGCACCATGGTACAGTATGATATTGACGAGGATCGTGACCAGCTTCTGGAAGATTTAATGCGTGGCCCAGTGGCCGAAACTTTGGGCATTCCTTCCCATGTCACATGGGGATCTCAGAGTGGAAGCACCTTCGACATACATAGAACTGACTTCATGAAACCCGCCGTACATATTGGTAAGATTGATCAAATCCTTGATTGAAATTCGCCACTAACTTTGTGTAACTACTTTCACTTGGACAGTCAACGAACTGCTGGAGAAAACGCCTCTAAAAGTGGGCGTCTTCTCGGGTGGCTTGGATTTGATTTGCGCCACTCCTGGCACCGTCAACTGGATCGATAAGCTGGACTGGAGCAGAAAGAGCGAGTATGTGGCTGCTCCCCGAACTGCCATCAGTGTGGATCGTGTCCTGGAGGGTTACCAAAAGACTGGTGGCAATTTCACCATGTTCTGGATCAATCGTTCGGGACACATGACCCCAGCAGACAATCCCAAGGCCATGACCCAAGTCCTGCGCTATTTCACAACCTTCGGTTGAGAAATGGGCAAATAAAAGTTAATTGCAAATCAATGCGAAAAATAAGATCTATTTCATCGAAAAAAAAAGCAATCTAAGCTCCTCCAACGATAAGCAGCAGCAGCAGCAGCAACAGACACAATCTTTGAGTTAATTATGAACTGGCTTTGCGGTTTTTTTCAATCACGCTAAAATTTATGAAGATGATTGTGGCAAGAAAAACTGACAAATGTCATAAATAGATTGACAAAGCTACCGCGTGACGTCTTCATCGTCGTCCATACGTCCGTCCATTCGTCTGTCGATCGCATCTGTGGGTCATAAATAGTCGATAAACCAGGCGTCAAGCCAGTGCCTGCCGCCCCCACTTATAGATTAGAAATTCCTCCCACTCAACCACCCAACCACCGACCCACCAATCGAAGAGGGTTGACAACTTACTTTCAATGTCTGAGACTTGGCCAGCGATCAGACAGTTGTCACACTCAAAGGTGGACGGTTGGTCTTAGGCAGAGGAGAAGAGAACAACTCGAAAGAAGAAAATGAATCGCTCGCTTATCAGCCTCATGGTGGGGCTCCTCGCTCTCATCGGCTATGGAGCTGTTGTGAACGGTGAGTGAGTTAACTGGAGTTGACCTCAATTGTTTGTTTCTTTATCTTACTTACTATTCCACTCACAATCGAGTGTGGAATAAATTTGGGTGTTAATTAACGTGAAAGTGTTTCAATGGCTTCCATTTCGAAATGGTTTTCTTGAAACACTTTTGCTATCACTTTGGGTTGGCCTGGGTTGAGTTGAGAGATTTCTTCAATGTTCAATCTCTGATACAAGATTATAATTTAGTTCAGTTATCGCCAAGTGGATGAATGGCCACTAGAAAACGCGATTTCCGAGATTAGAGTGTGAAGTGTTTTTTTGATGGAAATCAACAAACTTTATCCAAGAGGCCACTCGCAATCACTTGTTCTGATTACACTGGGGCTTCACATTGAAAACTTTTGATTTTTTTTTCTAGCACGCACGGGCTATGGACCTGGTGAACAGGATTGGGGATTCGTCGATGTGCGCACCGGAGCCCATATGTTCTATTGGCTCTATTACACCACGGCCAATGTCACGAAATACACGGAGCGTCCATTGGCCATCTGGTTGCAGGGTGGTCCGGGTGCCTCCTCAACGGGCTATGGCAATTTCGAGGAATTGGGTCCACTCAAACTCGATGGCAGCTATCGCGACTGGACTTGGGTCAAGGATATGAATGTCATATTCATTGATAATCCGGTGGGCAGTGGCTTTAGCTATGTGGATGGATCATCGTATTATACCACAACCAATAAGCAAATTGCCTTGGATTTGGTGGAGTTCATGAAGGGTTTCTATAAGCTGCATCCCGAATTCAAGACTGTTCCTTTGCATATATTCTGCGAGAGTTATGGAGGCAAAATGGCACCAGAATTTGCTCTGGAGCTCTATTACAGCATACAACGCAAGGAGATTGAGAGCAATTTTGTATCGGTGGCTCTGGGTGATCCTTGGACCTCGCCCATCGATTCGGTTCTGGCCTGGGCCCCGTTTCTGCTCCAGTTGGGCATTGTCGATCAGTCGGGCTATGAGAAAATTGAAGCATCCGCCTTGAAGACAAAGGATTATGTGGACAGAGAGAAATGGACACAGGCCACGCTGCAGTGGAGCTCCACCCAGTCGGTGGTGTTGCGTGAGTCGAAGGGCGTCGATTTCTATAATGTGGAGACCCCAACTCGTGGAGACCAGTATGCATTGAGGGCTCTGGATCAGTTAAGTCAAAAGGGTAAGCACATCGACAGGTTCCATTTTTTCTGAAAATTTTCCCCCAAAGTTAATGCATTTCGTTGCAGAACTCATGTACCGCACTTTGGTACACTACGACTACGACATCGATGAGGACCGCGATCAGATTCTGGAGGATCTGATGCTGGGACCCGTTACCCAAGCTCTAAACATCACCACAGGCATTAAGTGGGGTGCCCAGAGCGGAACAACATTCACCAAGCTGATGTCCGACTTTATGAAACCTGCCGTCCATGTTGGTAAGTCAGAAACCCCGTAGAGGGAATGCCCGTAATTCGAATTACATTCTCTTTCGTTAGTGGGTGAACTTCTGACCAACACCACCGTAAAGGTGGGCGTCTTCTCGGGTGGCTTGGATTTAATTTGCGCCACACCTGGTGCAGTCAATTGGATTGCCGATATGGAATGGTCGGGTAAAGAGGCGTATCTAGCTGCTCCACGTGTTGGCATCAATGTTGATCGTGTTTTGGAGGGCTACGAGAAGACATCGGGAAATTTCAGCATGTTCTGGGTAAATCGCGCTGGACATATGGTCCCTGCTGATAATCCTTCTGCCATGTCGTACATATTGAAATATTTCACTAACTTTGGTTAGTCCTGTAAAACTAGAAACTGATATATTCAAAAGTCACGAGTTTCTTTATACATATGTATTTATCAAAAACCTTTATTAAAAGTCGCTCAAAACTATGCAATTGTTATTGTAAAATGATTAATTCTAATAGTAATTAAGTTAAAAATCATTAATCATTTTCAACATTTCAAAATCTTTTAAAATTAGCAGGCAATTAGGCTAATTCGCATTGTTTAAAAATGCAAATAAACACACAGCTAGCTCTTTAAAGCACCCCTTTGCCTGAACATATTATGTTAATTGATACCAAAAATTCAAAAAAAAAAAATCCAAATAACTTTCTGGCGCCAACATATAATGTAATCGTTTACCAACACCAAAGACTTAATTCTAGCCAATTCGCAACGTTTCATTTTCCAACACTAAATTTTTAATATTGATACTTTATACGTTTTGCATATTCCAACACTGAATCTAGAGTAGCGATAGTAAATATATAATCGAATTGTATATTGTTATCGATAAATCTACTTTGAAGGTTATCGACATTTTTCCCGCCAGTGTTATTGTCATAGTCGGTGTAATGTGCTGTTCTAAAGAAAAAATTTTAATTAAAAGTTATCTTGCATTAAATTAGCATTGCAAATGCAATTAAAACAATAAACTAGCCACAGTCAGTGAATATAAACATGGTTTTTGGCTGAGTCAAAAAGATTTCTAAAAATGCTTGTGGTGAATAAGTAAGTCGCCGTTACCTTAAAAAGGCAAATTAACTAATGTTTCACTTATATTTTTTTAGGATTCGAAAACATTAACGTGCTCTAATTAAAGACTGTGTGAATAAACCGTTTAACAGTCCTCGGTGAAAAACAAAATACGGTAAGTACATGCAATTTCTTTTTGTCGTGGTTCTGGTTACAGTTAGACATTCGAAGACTTCTGGTATCGGTAGCCATAAGAGTTGCTTATTAACCGTTGGTTACATCGGACGCGCAGGTCACGTTGTACAGGAGCGGTTATAAGTACGAGCTTGTATGACGCTCAACTGTCCTCTGTGTAAATGTGAATATAAATGGAATCGCATACATTTAAACAAAAAAAAAAGCATACACTTATGTACATATGTAGCTATATAAACTTTTGCATATAACAAGTCGTACTATCGCTTGATCAAAAAGTTAAAGCCAGCAAAATCAACTCAACTAACAGTAATATTGTCGCCTGCGCAGTAGAAAATATCACTTCAGCCTCGCTCTCTCTCGCACACACGCACACAAAGACACACCCCACACTATCGGTCCAGTGAAATTTACAACCCTCTCTCCGTGTAGCGGCCTTTTCTTTTGTTCTGCTCTCACCGACACGCACATACATATGTACATGGAGAGACATGGTGGGACACCTACACACACAAACACATACACACCCACCTTATCAAAATAAAAACACAGGCCGGCGCAGAAAAGCGCTCTCGCTAACGCTGCGCGCATTCGCGAGAGAGCAAAGGCAGAAGCAGCTATTTTTACTATATGCACACGTTCTAGTCTACGCTGGGAAATTAAGCCAAACACAACACGTGAGTGCGTGTGTGGTTGCGGCAATAATCTAGACGAGAATTAAAATCAAATAATAGGTCAAAATAGTGATTGCATTGGGGGAAACACGAAAAAACGGAAAAACTTTGCCCATATACGGAGTTCAAAGCGTTGAGAAACAATAGAGAATATCGAGAAAAAACTGCAGAATAATGGAAATGATTGAGGCGACGTTTTGTAGCTCCCAACGCGCATAATCGTAGCCATCGCACACGGACTCACGCACACATAAGCACAAGCACAGCGAGAGTGAGAGTAATAGAGAGACAGTGAGAGCGATAGAGGGATAGAGAGGTCGAGTGAGAGGTGTGGAGGGTGAGTGAATTGTAAACTTGCCGTGTGAATTGGATTTGGCAACGACATTTACCAAGGGAAAACAACGGGAACAACAACAAAAAGCAAAATGCGTGTCCGCGAAAAGCGAAAGCAACAGAAGGATTCAAAGGCTGCTGCTGCTCCTGCTCCTCGTTCTCCCCAGGCCAACAACAACAAAGAAGATGATAAAAATCCAAAGGTAAGTTCTCCATTTGTTCAGTGTTACCCTCCGACTAACTAAGTAATCCGTTGTTTAACAGCTAACCGATGCAGATGTAGATGCACCACCTCCAGCTGCGCCACCTTCAACCAACTCCACAACACTAACACCAACAACAGCGACGACGACGACGACGACGACACCGACTACTGCAACTGCCACTAGCACCTTGCCCGCTGCTGAGAAGGTGGCCTTTGATAATCGCATCAAGCGGAAAAATGTCCTGGCTCTGAACGAGAAGGTGGCCGCCTTAAGGGAATACGATCGTTTGCCTGTCTACAAGCATGTTGGGCGCATCTTCAACTGTAGCCCGGATCAGATCAAGCGAATTGTGCAGCAGCGAGAGGAGATTCTGCGTGCCTGGGAGCAAAGGACGCGGCGAAGTCAGGATGCTCGAACCATGGAGACAAAGACGGTGCGTGTATCGATGCTAGGCAAAGCTGTTTACGATTGGATCAGACGGATGATGTACTACAAGGACTTTTCGATAACCGATGGACTCATCCAGAAGATGGCTCTGCAATTCAAGAGCTCCATGGGACTGAATCACTTTTTTCCGCATCAGGAGTGGTGCGACAAGTTTCGTCACACTTACAAGATTCCCCATAATTATACAAAGTTCTTGAAGATAGGCTACACCCAGGGCTACTCGGTGCAGATCAAGGACATTGTCAAGGATGTGATGTCTGAGTGCACGCCAGAGGGGAGCGCTACCCATGAGGATGAGGAGGATATTGGTGAAGATGTTAGCATAGGCAGCACGGTGAGCAGTCATGTGGGCGACGACGAAGACGCTGAGGTGGATGTGGATGGTGGCGATATCAGTGAAAAGGAAGACAAAGATGAGGATAAGGATGTAAAGCCAACACTCAGTGAGCTGAATCTGGCTCGAGCTCTGCAATCTCAGTTGCCCCAATTGGTCAAGCTTCCTATACAAGCAAACACTCCGCAAGGCACCTACCAGAAGGTCCTTCTGGCCACACCAATTGTGCCGCCTGCTGCAGCATCGGCTGCTGCTGTTGCAGCTGGATCAGGAGCCCAGCCTATGACTATGACAATTATTCCATTGGCCACACTTGCACAAAGCATTACGCCGCGTACAGCGAGCACAGCAGCGGCAGCGCAATCTCAGCAGCAGCAGGAAAAGAGTCCAGCAGTTCCACCGCCGATGGTGGACATTAAGCAGGAGAAGGAAATTAAAACTGAGCCCAAGGATGACGAGGAGGAGGTGCAGGCAAAACCAATACCACCGGAGCCCGAACCAGAACCCGAACCCGTGGTTCGGATCAAAGAAGAAATCGAAAGTGAGGACGAGGAAGATGCTCTTCTCGAGGACGATGCGAATGGCGGCCGGTCGAGTGTCACCTCACTGGCCGAAGTCCTGGCAGCCAATGTGGAGAATGAGAAGGAATACATTGAGCATATGCGTCAACGAAAGGAGAGTCCAGTACCAGGTGTAAATCTACCGCCAATGCCACCATTGACCAAGGCCCCAACACAAACTCGCCAAGCTGCTAAACGACGCCATCAGCAGCAGCCGGATCACGACAACAACAACAATGCCGATGGAATTAGATCTGGTGAGACGACGACGACGAATGTCATCAGCTGTGCCCAGGCTCGCAAGTACCTGAAATTGCTAGAGGAGTTTGCCCTCTATAAGGAGAACTATCGCTTGATTGGACTGATCACTCGAGCCGATGAAGTGATGCGAGAAATGGGTGACGATTCGCCCTAGACGGGCGGGGTGAGGGTAGGGATGGGGGTGGTTGTAATAAGCTTCAGCCAAATAGCGTGCTAGTCGTAAGTTCTTAGCTAGTAGCACACACACATACACACACATCTCGAAGATGCAAATCAATCATAGAATTAAAATCTAATTTTTCGACCTAAACCAAATATATGAAACCAAAATGCAGCTTTGCGTCATTGCTATAATCTTGATGTATAATCCATCGTCATATAAATATGTACATATATACATACATACGTATATATATATATATGTATATATGTCTATCTATCACCTAGTAGTCATTCATGGCCAGCACAAAAAGTCATCTAAATATACGCGCTTGTTTTTAGTGCGCATGTCTGCCCTTAGTTCTTGGCCGGGGCTAGACCTCTCTCTCTCTAACTCTCTTCGGCTCTCTTTGGCTCTCCTCTCTGTCTGTCTGTCTGTCTGTCTGTGTGTGTGGTGCGCTCTCTCCATGCACTGAGTGGCTGACACACACACGCACACATGCAACGGGGTTTGTCTGTTTGTCTCTGTCCACCCATTGTGGGTGGCATGTTTGGCGCATGGCGTCGCATTTTATATACATACATATGTATATATATGTATGTATATTCTTGTATGCACAATTTGTTGTAATAATGAAAACAAATGACGACAGTCTCTTGTGCCCGTCAATCATTTAAACAATATCCCATTTATGTTAAACATTAATTTTCTAGGGGATGATCGCTCGATCAGCTAAGCCAGAGATAAACACCGAAACCAGTGTTGCCATTTGCCTTTTTTTTTTCTTGTTCATGTACAACTTTTTGTACATACGTTTGGCTCATAAATAAAAAGAGGGACTAACGGCAACACTGATAAACAAAAACACATATCGTCAATCATAGTAATGAGATTTATGTACATATATACATGTACATAAATAATTTATTCCAATATGTCTAAATACATATGTATATATGAACATACAAATTGGTCTTATATAACTTAGGCTAACCAATTGATGATTAAGACATATTATCTAGTAAATTTATTGAAAAAATTTAGATAAATTAATTTTGTTAGTGCGCATGTCTGCCCTTAGTTGATGCCAGCTCTTGCTTGGTCTCGTTTTATCTAAATGATGACGGTGCACAAAACGAGACGTGGATGAATGTTGTGAGTGCAGCAAACTCTGCTAACTGGGGATGAGAATGGGGGGCCGGGTGTTGAATCAGAGGAGTGTGCATTGGTTGACGCTCTGAAACATTAAAAACATTTGTTTAATTCAAATTTTCTATGATATATGTATGTATGGATTAATGAAACAAAAATAATAATACTCATATGCCCGTGTATGTGTGTGTCTATGTATGTATGTGTATAGAAAATTTGTATAACGCAATATAATTTATAAAGAGACGAGACGAGTCGAGACGTTGGTTGGTTTCGCAGTTGATTGATTGAATTGAGCAGAGTGTCTGGTACATATGTACATACATACATGGTATGTACATACATATGTATGTACATATGTACATACGAAGTACGAAATGTATTTATATATAGACAGCTGGGGCATATACAATCGAACAATGCCAGGCAGAAAACTAATCAATCATTCAATCGAATGCGCTCACACACAGACACGCACACAGAGACAGGGAGATAGACACATACAAACACACACATGGTTGGTAGACATCCACATCTACAGAAACATCAGGTTTTCAGTTCATGATTGTCGTTTGCCGGGTGAGGTTGTCAGTCGTCTTACAATCACTTCCAGCCCCAGCCAGGTCTCAGTGCCTAATCCAAGTCCAATCAATTTTGCTTGTAGAGCGAGAAAGAGATAAAGAGTGAGTGTGAGAGAGAGAGAGAGAGAGAGAGAGAGCGGGACCGGTATGTCGTATGCTCATACAGAACGCTTCAGCATACGCAAATTTTGGCGTGAATTTTTGGCGGTCTATCAACAAATGCCGGAACTATGGGATGTTGATCATGAAAATTATCGAAATAAGGAATTAAAGAATAAGGCCTACAATATTCTCGAGATTAAATTAAAAGAAGTACAGCCAAATGCCACACGAAGCGATGTCGGACGACGCATTAATATATTCCGTACCAATTACCGACGTGAACAATTGCGAATACTGAAGCAAAAGGAATTGGGATTACATGGAGATCTATGCAAGCCAACGCTCTGGTTTTACCACGACATGGATTTCCTTTCCCATGGACAAGGAGCACTGCAGCATAGGACGAAGCGAGGAGCTCGTGGCAAAGCTAAGGGAATTATCAATTCAGCCAAAGATGTAAGCAATTTATGCCAACTTTTTGTAGAAGAAGTCGTATTAACCAGCTTACTTTTCTCTAGAACGCATTGGACTCACATTGGAGTTTAAAAGATGTAACAATAAACAGCCCCAATCCTCCTCAGTCGGAGGATAGTTCCCTGCTCAGTCCGAAAATTGAAATCATTGAAAACGATGTAGAGAAGCAGGAGGAGGAGGAGGAGTTTATGCAAATTGATGCTGTTGAGTCGTCCGGCTGTGTGATACAAGATAGTTTGGGGTCAGGGACGACCCTTTTCAACAAGGCTAATTCTTGGAATATTCCAAATATGCAAACTCATAAGCCTACGAGTCAGATAAAAACAAACAATCGTCCTGAAATCCCTAAACCTCAACTGGAGGATAATTCCTTGATTAACCCAAAAATGGAAATTTTAGAGCAAGAGCAGAATGTGGAAAAGGAATCTCCGTTACCAATGAATCAAAATAATGGAAATGAGCAACCTGCCTCCACAACGTTGACTGTGATAAAAGGTGCATCAGAATCGAGTGGTGCATCAAGCAACGGCAATGCAGCGACACTTTTAAGCGAGGCTTCTGAATTCCTAGCTAAATCCTGGGCCATTCAATACGAGGAAATGGCCCCAACGCAACGAATTTTAGCCCGTAAAGCTATAGCTGACATTCTATTTGAGGGATGCATGGGTAATCTGCGTATAAATCGTGGTGAACAGCGGAATACCGTTGGCAATCACTAGGCTTTGATCATTTTATTGATTTCAAATGTAACAACCGCAAAAATACACTCAAATATGTATTTGACAAGACAAACAAGCTTTCTCATTGTTTAATTTAACTATTTCTTAGACAATATCAGCTCACACGTGGGCAAATATTTATTAAGTTTCATCTGTATATATTTAAATTGAGTTTTGAACTTGGCGCCCAGCTGAGTTATCGATATTTTGGATTGCACGTTTTTTAACCAATCGAATCGAATAGGCGTTATCGATAACTTGACTGTCAACCACACAAAAAGGCAAACAAGCGCATTTTGTTGCAAATTCCCAAATATTTCAATTGTTTTCCCCCTCGATGATCGTTTTAAAGTCAGGATAGCAGGCGAGTGCCGTTAAATAAGTATTTGTTAATAATGTTAACTAACCTTGTTTTACTTTTATTTCAGTTTCCATTTAATATACCCGTTTGTAATGCAGAAGTGCAGCGAATTGACCAGCAGTTTGGAGTAAGTTATGAGTATTCTTTTTCCAAAACAAAGAGTATCACACAAATATTCATTGCAAATTCAAAATTTTTGATATACCCAACATAAGGGACATTATCTACAAAATCCTTATAAGGAGTTTTCTAGATTGTTGAGCTTTTGAACGAGTCCTTGTGTAAAAAACTCTGTTTGCGAGTGTTTAATTCGCTTATTAATTATTTTGCCTTTTCACCACAGGGTATGGCACTACTTGAGTCGTTACGGTCTTCCCGCATTAAAAGTTAAGAAGGGTCCAGATGGTCATCACTTGGCTGAGGCTTGCCATGATCAGTTGAAGAAGGCATTGCCTGGCCATGGATATAACAAACTAATGGTCTGGGTAGATCGCTGGCTTAAGAGCCTAGACGAGAAGGATGCCAAGACCAAAGTGAATAAAAGTCGAAGTTTACCTGACTCCGAACCACGCGGCGTCAAAAATAAGGGTAAAAAACCCAATTGCGTCATCGATCTGTGCAGCGATGAGGCCGAAAATAAAATACAAACACGCCATGCTGCCGAGAACCGTGTTGATAGAGAACTACATGAAGATGTAGCTGTCAAAGAACCTGCTCATATCGAGGCTGATGAAAGCCCAAAGAGCCCACAATGTACTATACGACCACCGACCTCAAAAACTTATCTAAACACCAAGAAGCCTAAAGTACAAAAAGCTCCTCTTATACGTGTTCGGACAGATCTGAAGGCCACTGTAACGCCGCCGTCATCAAGTGTCGAGAGGGCAACAAATAGTAAACCGTCGACAGCCAAGCGAAAACTGTCCACTGAGCAGCCCAAAAAGCCATGTGATTCGACAACAGAAAGCATGGAGAGTTGCCCAAAAAGAAGCAAAACAAACGAAGCCTTGTCCCTACTTCTTCGAGAGAGCATTGAGAAAGTGTCGCCAGATACCACATCCTCTTCAATAGCAAATACTGCCGAGCCGAGTCCGGTGCTGGGACTAGGTCATATTTTGGGTCTATTAGACTGCGTGGAGAGCTATGCCACATGGCAGCATAACTTAGAAGCCATTGCTCTACTTGTAAAACTTCGCGATAGCTTACAGCATAGCAATTAAGATATGTATAGCAAACGAATATCACATACATACGTTACGTTATAAGGGTACATAGTTTTGGGGACGGAAATATTAATTTTTGAAATCAACGGAAATTGCCGGCCTCCTTTGATTGATAAAAACCTTGCAGCTAAATTCCTGCAACCCACCTCACAGCTTATTACCCTTTTGTTAAATTATTACTATATACGTATATATATTTTTTAAAATTCTAATAATAATTAATTATGGAAATCGTAAAGAAAACGCAATTTACATGCATAAATAGTAATTATTTGCATTCCAATAATGTTTTGTAATTCTCCTACACGTCTGTAGGAAGATATTAAAATGTCTGCTATGAACATTAACCAACTCGACCAGTTTTTAAACGATTTTCAAAAGTCATGTTAATCTGATTTAAATTTTTATTTTTATTTAATCGAATATTTAATAGCATTTAATTTATTGAAAATGGTTTTGTAGTACATTTCGATTGTCCGAGTAAAAAACACTTTTTTTTTGACTTGTAATTTTTTTCGACGTCTTGGAATTACACCAAACGGCCAAAACGCCGTTAAATTGTCAAATCCTTAATATGTCAGCTATCCACTGAGGCGGGTTGTTTGACATCCAATTTGTTGTGATCGTTCAAAGGACTCGCGAGATATTTCCTGCTATTGTCTAAGCAAAAAATAATCCTTTATAAATTTTTTAGATTTAAAACTGCCGCAATATGAAAGAACCTAGAAACGTAGGATGTCCTTGACAAACTACATCTATTTACAACAAGAAAGTATGGGTCATCTAAGAAAGCAGGACAGCGAATTTTACGCAAAAAACCCGAAAATGCATGTCCTGGCGAAATCGGTAAGTATCCTGCAGAGATATGGCTTCGAGAAAGTAATCCTATTTTCGTTTTTTAGCTCTAAAATCCGCAAATCCTGCCGCAGGACGAAAGGGCATGGTTTTCTAGGATGTCCTTGACGAGCTCTATCGATTGGTATCAAAAAAAGTATGGGTCATCTAAGGACGCAGGACAGAATTTTTTTGGAAAATGTCCTGTTTTTTGGTCATTTAAAGGACTTTCCAGGACCTTCTTGTGTCAGTCGACGGCGCATCGCAAGGACTTCCATCTGTCCAAAGGATATCCCAATCGTCCTTTAAATAGCCGAGATATTCGATTTTTTCGGATTTTTTTAATTGCAATTTTTTTCTAAGTCCTGAAATTGTCCAAAACGGACGAAAAATCATAAGAAACCGCAAAATCCTTGATATCTCAGCTCTCCGCAGGACTATTGGTATATTCTTTACACAGATGATAGTCCTTGATAAAACGAGTCGATTGACACTAATTTTGTCCTGATCCTTTAAAGGACTCGCGAGATATTCGATATTTTTATTTAAGCAAAAATATCCCTTTTTTTCAGCTCCCAGAAGGACCTTCCAGCATCTGATGGTGTCAGTCGATGCGGCTCATCAAGGAAATCGATCTGACCAAGGCGCATCCTGATAGTCCTTCAAATGGCCGAGTTATAAGGACTTTTAAGGTTTTTTTTCGACAACTTGGCCATTTTTGCGACTCACCCCCTTACAAAAATCAAGGATAATTTTTGGAAGGATAATGGAAATCCTTGAATGCAGATCGATAGAGTTGGTCCTTGCGGTTCAGAAAATGTATGTCCTGGCAAAATCGGTAAGTATCCTGCAAAGATATTGCTTCGAGAAAGTAATCCTATTTTCGTTTTTTAGCTCTTAAATCCGCAAATCCTACCGCAGGACGAAAGGACATGGTTTTCTAGGATGTCCTTGACGAGCTCTATCGATTGGTATCAAAAAAAGTATGGGTCATCTAAGGACGCAGGACAGAATTTTTTTGGAAATGTCCTGTTTTTTGGTCATTTAAAGGACTTTCCAGGACCTTCTTGTGTCAGTCGACGGCGCATCGCAAGGACTTCCATCTGTCCAAAGGATATCCCAATCGTCCTTTAAATAGCCGAGATATTCGATTTTTTCGGATTTTTTTAATTGTAATTTTTTTCTATGTCCTGAAATTGTCCAAAACGGACGAAAAATCATAAGAAACCGCAAAATCCTTGATATCTCAGCTCTCCGCAGGACTATTGGTATATTCTTTACACAGATGATAGTCCTTGATAAAACGAGTCGATTGACACTAATTTCGTCCTGATCCTTTAAAGGACTCGCGAGATATTCGCTATTTTTATTTAAGCAAAAATATCCCTTTTTTTCAGCTCCCAGAAGGACCTTCCAGGATCTGATGGTGTCAGTCGATGCGGCTCATCAAGGAAATCGATCTGACCAAGGCGCATCCTGATAGTCCTTCAAATGGCCGAGTTATAAGGACTTTTATGGTTTTTTTTCGACAACTTGGCCATTTTTGCGACTCACCCCCTTACAAAAATCGAGGATAATTTTTGGAAGGATAATGGAAATGCTTGAATGCAGATCGATAGAGTTGGTCCTTGCGGTTCAGAAAATGTATGTCCTGGCAAAATCGGTAAGTATCCTGCAGAGATATTGCTTCGAGAAAGTAATCCTATTTTCGTTTTTTAGCTCTAAAATCCGCAAATCCTACCGCAGGACGAAAGGACATGGTTTTCTAGGATGTCCTTGACGAGCTCTATCGATTGGTATCAAAAAAAGTATGGGTCATCTAAGGACGCAGGACAGAATTTTTTTGGAAAATGTCCTGTTTTTTGGTCATTTAAAGGACTTTCCAGGACCTTCTTGTGTCAGTCGACGGCGCATCGCAAGGACTTCCATCTGTCCAAAGGATATCCCAATCGTCCTTCAAATAGCCGAGATATTCGATTTTTTCCGATTTTTTTAATTGCAATTTTTTTCTAAGTCCTGAAATTGTCCAAAACGGACGAAAAATCATAAGAAACCGCAAAATCCTTGATATCTCAGCTCTCCGCAGGACTATTGGTATATTCTTTACACAGATGATAGTCCTTGATAAAACGAGTCGATTGACACTAATTTTGTCCTGATCCTTTAAAGGACTCGCGAGATATTCGATATTTTTATTTAAGCAAAAATATCCCTTTTTTTCAGCTCCCAGAAGGACCTTCCAGGATCTGATGGTGTCAGTCGATGCGGCTCATCAAGGAAATCGATCTGACCAAGGCGCATCCTGATAGTCCTTCAAATGGCCGAGTTATAAGGACTTTTAAGGTTTTTTTTCGACAACTTGGCCATTTTTGCGACTCACCCCCTTACAAAAATCAAGGATAATTTTTGGAAGGATAATGGAAATCCTTGAATGCAGATCGATAGAGTTGGTCCTTGCGGTTCAGAAAATGTATGTCCTGGCAAAATCGGTAAGTATCCTGCAGAGATATTGCTTCGAGAAAGTAATCCTATTTTCGTTTTTTAGCTCTAAAATCCGCAAATCCTACCGCAGGACGAAAGGACATGGTTTTCTAGGATGTCCTTGACGAGCTCTATCGATTGGTATCAAAAAAAGTATGGGTCATCTAAGGACGCAGGACAGAATTTTTTTGGAAAATGTCCTGTTTTTTGGTCATTTAAAGGACTTTCCAGGACCTTCTTGTGTCAGTCGACGGCGCATCGCAAGGACTTCCATCTGTCCAAAGGATATCCTAATCGTCCTTCAAATAGCCGAGATATTCGATTTTTTCCGATTTTTTTAATTGTAATTTTTTTCTAAGTCCTGAAATTGTCCAAAACGGACGAAAAATCATAAGAAACCGCAAAATCCTTGATATCTCAGCTCTCCGCAGGACTATTGGTATATTCTTTACACAGATGAAAGTCCTTGATAAAACGAGTCGATTGACACTAATTTCGTCCTGATCCTTTAAAGGACTCGCGAGATATTCGCTATTTTTATTTAAGCAAAAATATCCCTTTTTTTCAGCTCCCAGAAGGACCTTCCAGGATCTGATGGTGTCAGTCGATGCGGCTCATCAAGGAAATCGATCTGACCAAGGCGCATCCTGATAGTCCTTCAAATGGCCGAGTTATAAGGACTTTTAAGGTTTTTTTTCGACAACTTGGCCATTTTTGCGACTCACCCCCTTACAAAAATCAAGGATAATTTTTGGAAGGATAATGGAAATCCTTGAATGCAGATCGATAGAGTTGATCCTGGCGGTTCAGAAAATGTTTGTCCTGGCGAAATCGGTCAATGTCCTGCGGAGTTATGAGCAATTTTAGGATAATTTTATACGTTAATTTAAATATTTATAAAAAATTTGTAGCATACTTTTAGTGAATTTTGTAATAAAGTAAATTTAACAGAAAATTTGTTGCTGAGTCATTTGGGTTTGGTTGTTGTTGTAATTGGTGTTTTTGTTGTTGTAATGGTTGTTGTTGTTGTTGTTGCAGTTGTTGCTCAAAAATTCGAAAAAAAACGCACCGGAAAAAAGTGAAGTACCAGGCGAACAGAAATGCGTAGCAGGCAGATGATTTCTTGAAAACTCATATAAGTATGCAGCACTTTTTTTACAAACTGGAAAAAATTTTAAACGAAACGGCCGGTGTTCGCTGCAACGGACAATTTCGCAACGGCTAGTTTTGAATTTGCGTCGGCCGTTAAATTCAAACTGGAAAAAATTTTAAATCATCCACCTACTAGTCACTTCTGTTGGCCTGGTGCTTTGCCTATTTTTCGGAACAAATTTGCGACTCTCGCGGGCTGAAAATTGGCCGGCCGTTTCGCTTAAAAATCCAGCTGAAACACCAGGCGAACAGAAGTGACTAGTAGGTGGATGATTTAAAATTTTTTCCAGTTTGAATTTAACGGCCGACGCAAATTCAAAACTAGCCGTTGCGAAATTGTCCGTTGCAGCGAACACCGGCCGTTTCGTTTAAAATTTTTTCCAGTTTGTAGAAAAAGTGCTGCATACTTATATGAGTGTTTAAGAAATTATCTACCTGCTATGCATTTCTGTTCGCCTGGTACTTCAATTTTTTCAGGTGCATTTTTTTCGCATTTTTGAGCAACAACAGCAACAACAACAACCACCACAGCAACCGCAACAACAAGAACAACAATTACAACAACAAAAACACCAATTACAACAACAACCAAACCCAAATGACTCAGCAAAAAATTTTCTGTTAAATTTACTTTATTACAAAATTCACTAAAAGTATGCTACAAATTTTTTATAAATATTTAAATTAACGTATAAAATTATCCTAAAATTGCTCATAACTCCGCAGGACATTGACCGATTTCGCCAGGACAAACATTTTCTGAACCGCCAGGATCAACTCTATCGATCTGCATTCAAGGATTTCCATTATCCTTCCAAAAATTATCCTTGATTTTTGTAAGGGGGTGAGTCGCAAAAATGGCCAAGTTGTCGAAAAAAAACCTTAAAAGTCCTTATAACTCGGCCATTTGAAGGACTATCAGGATGCGCCTTGGTCAGATCGATTTCCTTGATGAGCCGCATCGACTGACACCATCAGATCCTGGAAGGTCCTTCTGGGAGCTGAAAAAAAGGGATATTTTTGCTTAAATAAAAATATCGAATATCTCGCGAGTCCTTTAAAGGATCAGGACGAAATTAGTGTCAATCGACTCGTTTTATCAAGGACTATCATCTGTGTAAAGAATATACCAATAGTCCTGCGGAGAGCTGAGATATCAAGGATTTTGCGGTTTCTTATGATTTTTCGTCCGTTTTGGACAATTTCAGGACAGAAAAAAATTGCAATTAAAAAAAACGGAAAAAATCGAATATCTCGGCTATTTGAAGGACGATTGGGATATCCTTTGGTCAGATGGAAGTCCTTGTGATGCGCCGTCGACTGACACATGAAGGTCCTGGAAAGTCCTTTAAATGACTAAAAAACAGGACATTTTCCAAAAAAATCCTGTCCTGCATCCTTAGATGACCCATACTTTTTTTGATGCCAATCGATAGAGCTCGTCAAGGACATCCTAGAAAACCATGTCCTTTCGTCCTGCGGCAGGATTTGCGGATTTTAGAGCTAAAAAACGAAAATAGGATTACTTTCTCGAAGCCATATCTCTGCAGGATACTTACCGATTTTGCCAGAGCGCGCATTTTCTAAACCGCCAGGATCATAACTATCCTGTGGGAAGCTAAGATATTGAGGTTTTTGCGTTTTTTACGATTGTTTTCCCGTTTGGTGCATTTTCAGGAATTAACAAAAAATTACAAGTCGAAAATGCGTCATTTAAAGGACGATTGGGATATCCTTTGGCCAGATGGAAGTGCTGGTGATGCGCCATCGACTGACATAAGTAGGTCCTGGAAAGTCTTTCAGACGTCCTTCTGGAAGGTGACAAATTAAGGTACCCATATACATACACGCATTTTGTGTTCCTCCAAGATTCAAAATACTTTACGAACTCCTGTTAGACGCCGAAAAGCCTAGAAAAAAAAAACAACAGGATTCAGCAAATTATAACAACTTTTAGACCATGGACCATGATGATATCAATCAATAGGATTAGAATTAGTTAAAAGTGCAGATAAGTTCGTTAGTATATATTAAGTTTAGGCTGAAATCTTTTCAAAAAGTTTAGCGCTAAATATTGCTTATGCGGTTTAAAAAGAGACTCCGGCTCCCCTGCCAATGCCAATGCATATAGAATAGAATATGTTCTGGTTCTGGCCGCCGCCCATCCGGTGATGCACTTAACGCGTTTGCAAATGATTTGGCCAGCTGTTGCCACTGCACCTGTGACGGTGTCTGTCCTGTTGCTGGTGCCTGAGACTGGGCTTGAGCTTGGGTCTGTGCCCCCCCAAGTTTTGCCATTTTATTTGTAATTTTTGCTAGCCCAACCGCATGGAAAAATTCAAATCATTGCGGATTGGGGCTAGAGCTGGGTCTGGGGCTGGGGCTGCTGAGCTGTTGTAGCATTTTGCACCTGTCGTCCGCCCTACGCATGTGAAAATCAAGCGCAGCTTTAATTGATACAACAACAACACGATCTGTTAAAGGAGGAGTGGGGGGGGCAGGGGGCTGGCTGGCTAGTTGCACGTGTGTGCTGGGCCCATGGGGGACTGGAGAATGGGGCCTGGGGAGATGGCAACTAGTCGCGGCAAAAATGTTGTAAAAAATGCGTGTGCGATTGAGGCAGGCGCAACAGCAACAGCAACAGCAACAACACAAGCAACAGCTGCCACAGTCGGAGTCAAAATCGGAGAGTCAGAGTGCCTCAAGAGGAAAAGCTGGGCCCTTGGAGCAAAACTTTTCAGCCCAAGACCATTTAAGGGCATTGAAATTAAATGCAGCTGCTTTAATGATGCTGCAGTTGTACTGGAATGGGCCATGGCGGAGGAGGTCGAGGCGGAGGCGGAGGCAAATGGCAAGTGGAAAGAGGAAAGGGGAATGAAGGGGGGGTTAAGGAGGAGGCGTATCAAAAATGGTCCTAAGCAAATCAGCGAATATGGCACAAAAATGTTTGTTCTCGTGTTCTTGGCTAGTGGGCGGTCTCTGCAAGGGCGTGGCGCCGCAACGAAATGCATAAGAAACCGCCCCGGTGGCCAACAGCAAAAGCAACAACTGCAACAAAGCTGCCACACGGCGCCTTTTGCCTTTTTGGGCCATTTAATGGGAGTTGCCGTTGCCGTTGCCTTTTTTGGTGCAACGAAATCAAAAAACAGAAATCTTTTTATCGCATGTTGCTGATGATGATGATGTTGTTGCTGTAACTGTTGCTGGTTGCTGGTTGCTTGTTTGTTTTAGCTTTACTTATGCATTGCAAGCAACACATAAAAATAAATGCAATTTCAAATTCAGCAAAACGAAAGACTTTGGCAAGCAACTTGCGACTGGCATTTAGGTTTAACTTGCAGCTGAGCTGAAATGATTCGCAATTTTGTCCGAACCTAGCCTTAGCCCTTGTGGCACGATTTGATCATAAGGTACAACTCTACCAAGCTCCCCGTCCGCCGCTCCGGCTGGGCCTCCTGGGCGGCTAGTTGGATGGCCCTGCAATTGAGGTCTATATATTTTCCACTCCTCTCTGTGCTGCTCTCTGGGATCAATTGGGATGCTACTGCTTACAACTTACAACCTGAATTGAGCCACGAATGAGCAATTTCCCTGAAATGATGAATGGTTAGCGATCAATTGATTGTCCATTGAACTATTTAGCATACTTACGCTAGATTCAATTCCATCCTTGTCCTCGTGACAATGACAGATCCAATCCCTATCTGAAATAAATAAAGAACAAGTCAAAAAGTAAATATGAGTCTTCACTTGGTTGTTGGGAGGGAGGGAGGCAGGGAATTGGACTATGATTCGTTTTGATTAATAACAATATCGATGGTGTCCCAGCTTTTGTTCCTCACGATGGCCATCATGTGTGTGTGTGTGGGGGCAACTAATAATCAAACAATAACAAATTGCATTTCTCACGCGGCACGCGACGTCAACCACCCCCGGTTCAGGCGCTGGCCGGGGCCCTGACTCGCAGGGATTGCACTCAGGTGCAGGCGGCAGGCATATAGAGCATATAGGGGTGGGCCATATCGATGGCAAAGCCTTCCACTAACTGTGGCCGCTTATCACTTTATGTTGTTGTCCCACGGACACGCTGTTGTTTCACAAAATCACACGAGAACCACAGCAACTGGCCATGGCCATGGGAATGGCCCGAAGAGTAGAGCAGAGCAGAGCAGAGCAGAGCAGAGCAGAGAGAGAGAGAACGAGAGAGGGAGGGAGTGAGTCGTGTGAACTCTAACTGAAGCGCACTAAAATGAGGGATTATTTTTGTTGTTGGCCGTTTGGCTAATGAGTGGCAGCGGGTGTGAGAGCAAAAGGCAGGGACGGGGGCAGGAGCAGGGGCAGGGGCTGATTTTCAATTAAATGAAGATTAGAATTTGTTTCTTTTTCGAAGCGTTCAAAGCATGGAAATTCCACCGATGAAAAGTGAATGCACGATTGCGGGAATGCGGCGATGAGAGAGAACTTCATTTGGGGCTTCCACCACGCAATTACATTATCAAAAATTCTCTTTGCATTTTTTTTTGCGTTCGCTTTTAGCATTTCGAATTTTAAAATTGCTGAAATGCTTTTCACACGGCCCTCACACCAAACCAAAAAGTGTGGGACTGAGAAAATCAGTCTGCAATAAAGCGGAAGAAACGAACAACAAGAAAGACAACAACAAGTGTAGAGAGGGAGGGAGAGAGAGAGTGGGGCAGAGAGAGGGGCGAGAACTCGATTCTTATGCATGTTAATGAATTGAGGGCCATTTGGGGCAGCGCTGCTAAACGGCGTATTACCTACAATTAAAATTTAACCATAAACCCCATAAAAGTTGACAAGCTGAGCGAGCAATTTTTTGTGCCCGATCCCGAGGAGCAGCTGAAAAAGTTTGTGGCCAGGTTTTTGGTTTTGGGCTTTTTATGGGCCGCCAGCTTTAAAAAAAAATGAAACGTTAATTATAAGAACAAAATATAAGCAGAAGGATACGGCGCCTTTTGATTCGCGAAAATTTAACGATCGAAATGAATAACCAAAAACCAAAAACCCAAAACCAAAAAAAAAAAAACAACAACAGAAAAAGTGAACTGAGTGAGACTTAAGTTAACCATTTTGGTTGGTTCTCGGCGACACCTTTTAAGAGCGCCAATCGAATCAATGTTTTAACACGAGAATACCATTTCCAAAACGAGCTCATTAAACGCTGCCGAATAAGTATGGAGAGAGACCTCTACCCACCGACTCCGACCCCGCGCGGATGGATGCTTTTTGCCTCTGAGGAAGGATGTCAAAAACTAAAACCCAAAATGAGACAAACTAAAATTCTACGAATGTCGAATTTTTGTGAAACCACATTCAGTCCGAAGGCAGCTGCAAATTGGAATTGGGAAACGGTGAAACGGAATTCATATTCATTTGATTTCACAATGATGCGAAAGTGAAACCAAGCGCAAACCCAAAAAGCCCCAAAAAGAAATATACACCCGGTAACCTGGTGATGCGACCGCGTTGGCGGCAGCAGGTGAGCCCAAAGCGGAGGGGCAGGGCAGGGCAGGGCAGGGCGAGACAACAGGCGAAAGAATCGACAAAATACGGTTGAAACATTTCTGATTTCTGGCTTCCAGATCACGACCTCCTTTTTGGTATTGTTTCCCTTTTGCCTGTTGCCTGTTTTTGTTTTTTTTTTTGACAACAAGTTTTGGCAATTTGAAAATCTCTGCGCTAATTACTTGTCCGGGGCTGAATAGAGGACATCGTGGACATGGGAGTAGTGCCCGTCCCGTCCAGCAGCAGCTGCCAAGAGACTGCCTTGCTGCCTAATTGAACTCATCAATTTGGGCTTAATGAAGTGGCAGGCCCCAGAGATGAGATGAGATGGAAGATGGAAGATGGTAGATGAAATGAATCGAAATGTGGTCCGCACAAAATGTCGCCTTGCATTTTCAAGTCCAGCGACATTGCAATTCATGAGTCGCTGTTCGCTGTTCGCTGGTTGCTGGTTGCTGCTGCCGATGGCCTGATAACGGGGCATAAAACACAAAATGCCAGACCAAATGAGTGCTTCCTGCACAGCAGCAACAACTGGCAACTGAGCCAAAAGAAATTGCATCGAAAATGGCTACTGGCGACCATTTAATTAGCAGGTTAATTGCCCATGAGGCGGCGGCGGCCGCTGAAGGATGGCCCGAAAACCAACAGAGATTTTGCATGTTGCCGTTGGCAACTTCATTAATATCCATCGATAGCCAGCCAGCCAGCCAGCCAGCCAGCCAGTCAGCCAGCCATCTAAGCCGGGCCAATAGGCAACGCGGCAGCGCATCCATGTCCAAATGCTGTGGCATTTGTCATAGATACCAACTGTGGCTTGGCTCTTGACTCTGGCTGCTAACTCCTCTATCGATTGCCGCCTTGACAAATGATATGTGTTGACAACAGGCGGCAGGCAATTGCCAGTTGCTAGTTGCCAGTTGCCAGTTGCTAGTGGCCAGTTGCCAGGCAGTTGCAAAATTTTGACACTGCTTATCGTCAAGCAACTAAAAAACAAAAAAAATGTTGTGGCCTTTGCGAAATCTTGCAAAATTTATGATAACTTTACAATGGATGAGACGACGACATCTCTCTCCTGCTCACTGTATCTGTCTCTTCCGGCTTCAGGCTATATTTCATTGTTATCTGAATCTTAATGAAGGGATTACCAAAAGGAGTCAGTCTTAAGTACCTGCATCAATCATCATTCACTTAACGAGATGACAATGTGGGCGGGGGCAGGGGCAGGGGTAGTTCCGAAAAAGCGATTTGACTATGCAGAAAATTGATGCCAAAATTTACATAGTTTAAAAACTTCTTCCCACAAATTGCTCAATAAAGTTTTTGAAATTTACTTATAAAGAATCCCTCGAAATGCCTCACACAATTGACTGCTATTGCAGGGGAGGATTAGGGGTAATTTATTTGTAGACTTCTTTTGCCCCTCAATGGCTCAGTAGGAAATTCAAAACCCACCACCTTCTCCTTCCTTCTCTTTCTCCTTCTGCTTCACAGCGCACACTCGTCTAGCTCGGCCACCCCTGAATGGAAACAGAATCCACATGCATACCCCTGACCGAGTGCCCCTCATTTCCCCTCAAATTACCCCAGGCATTGCCCCTACACAGAGAGCGCATGCGTGACGTCGAAGCCGTTGCCCCTGCTCAGAGATCGAGTGGAGACATTTTGCTACGAGAGAGCGAGCGCGCTTAAGCTGCTCGGCTGGAAAACCGAAGTAGACCGACACCGAAACCGAGTCTGAGGTCTGAGTCAGAGCCACAAGAAGTCGTGGTATGCTGAAGAGAAAAGACATGCCCATGCCACGAGCAGGCAGGCAGCCAGCCAGCAGCAGGCAACGAATTGCATTTGTAATCATGCGGAAATGATCGCGCTGACCTTTCGGCAAGTTGCTGTCTGCCCGTCTCCTCTGTCTGCATTCTGCGGTTGCAAAACTTATGATGGCTTTTATGACGACTGCTGGGCCACCTCCAGCTCCAGCCTCACCGGCTCATCCTTCTGCTCTTGCTCTAGTCATCTTCATTCGTTCGCATTATTTGCATGACGCAGCGACCTTTTGATCTCCTTCTTTCTTTCTTTTTTTTTTGTATTTTTTTTGTGGTTGATTATTGATTTGGCAAGCCTTTCTCTCTCTCTCCCTCGGATTATTTGATTTGACTCTGGCAAACAAATTCAAGGTGAACTGTACCTGAACCCTCTCGGCCTGTCTGCAATTTGCGGCTACGTGCCTTCGATTTGAAGTTGCAATCAGTTTGAACTGTGCAAGATGAAGACCCATGCCAGATGGAAGCTGTCGAATTGCCCATCACCTACGTGCCAGTTGCAGGTCATACAGTCATCATCCAGTCATCCAGTCAGCCAGTCAGAGAGACAGATTCAAAATAATGTCACAGAGTTAAATCGGTGACTCTTCTCTGATGAGCTCCAATCATTTCGATGGGCCGATCGATTGGTCGATCGGTCGATCGGTTGTTCGGTCGATTTATGTAAATGGCATTTTAATCGGGGGGGCACGGGGTGTGAGGCATTAATATTGGGGCATTATGAAAACAAATTGCTTGAACAGCGTCGTTGATGGCCAAGCCAACAAATTAAAGTTGCCTAAATGTTAAACAATTTACACCGGACAACGACGACGAGTCTAACCGGGTATTATAGTCAGTGAGGGAGAGGGGGGGTGGGAGAGCGAGAGAGTGAGATCTTAAGCCGATCCTCAGTCAGGGTTAAGTTTAAGCCAGATTGAGCCAACGGCTCGTTGCGCTTCTTCTTGGCTTGGTCAAGTGGTGGTTGCCCAGTTGTCTAGCTTTGGCCACTGTCTCTGGCTCCATCTCTAGCCAGTTTCGTCTCTCTAGTCTAGTTAATTTAATTTCAACGTCACGTCGTCACAGTTGCCGCCATCATCACGGTCTCAGTCTCAGTCAGTTGCTGAGGCGACTGATTTGAATGCATTTTTGTGGCCAGCGTCTGAAATTACCAGACTGCGTCGTGGCCACTGCCATCACTGCCATTTCGAGGTCATGGGAAAATAGTTTTTGCAGTCACTGTGCACACACACACACACACATTCTCCCGACTGATTGAGGATTTTATTTATTTCCATTTTGCATGCAATTTCAAATTGTACGGGAAGGAAATGAAAGCTGAAATCAATGAGCTAAAAATCCACCCACAAAAAAAAAAACAAAAAAAATTAATTTAAATGAAATAAAATGAATGAGAAAAACAGATACCAGAGAAGAAGAAGAGACGAGAAGAGAAGAGAGAGCATAGAAGAATGAAATTATTGTTAAAGTTCACAGAAGAGAACCCATCGTTGATAACTGTAAATTTTATATAGATATTTATATATCATTTTTATATCAAGAAGAATTCAATTCGATTATCCTTCAATCCTCTTCCAAATCCCTCCCGCTGAGCCTCAACTTGCAGTTGAATGTGTTTTTTTTTTTAGAGCTTTAATTAATGTATTTTTCTCACTCTCATGTCTAGATAGAGGAACATAAATCTTATCAGCTGAATTTAGTTGACAGTTTATCGCCATTTGGCCCCAAATTTAACGATCGTCTAAAGCCAGTCAGAGAGAGAGAGAGAGAGAGCGAGCGAGAGAGAGAGAGAGAGTGAAAGAGAGACAAGTTCAATTTAATGACTCAATTTCATTTAATTAAACATCAAACTGGCAATTACATTCAACCATTTAGCTGCATTTAATGTGACCACTTGACCGACCCACCAACCGATCGACCGAGCGTCTGAACATTTGCCTTCTCTCTTCTGTCTCTGTCTCTGTCTCTATCTTTCCACATAATTAAAAGTCTAGAATCTAATTGGCAATTCGCAATATCATATTCTCATGCGTCGCCACGAAATGTGTCAGCGAGCATTTAGAGGGGCATTCATTTATGCAAAATGCCACAACATGTCTGTCTCTGTCTCTGTCTCTGTCTCTGTCTCTGTCTCCATCTCCATCTCCATCTCCTTTAGCTGCAACAGCAATCTCCAACTCCAACTGACTAGTCAGCCAAGTGTGCAAATGACAAACGACTTGAACTTGCGACTGCTGAGCGAATCGACCAAAAAAAAAAAAAACCAACGAAAAATCCATATGAAATTCACAAAATTGAATAAAGTTTGTCGGTCGCCATAAATTGCGTTAAATGTTTATAATTTACATGTGTGCAACACACGCTGCGAGGGGTCCGAAGGTGAACTGCACGCAGCGAACTCCAAGTTTGTGCCTTAAGTCTTTCGTTTCGTTTCGTTTCTCTTCTGCGGCGGCAATGCGTTAGCATTTGCATAAGATTGTGCCAGCAATTTTTTAATTGATATTTAATTGCAGACATGGATTCTCTGCCCTGTGTGTGTATGTGTGTGTGTGTGTGTGTGACACCAAAATGCCATGTCGCCAAGTGTTTCTAGCAGGGGCTCAAACTGAAATTGTATACACTTCAATCGATCCTGCCTAAGCCTTTAGATAAGAAAAGTGAAACAAATAAATTTCCACCATTTACATAACCAAGTCAAGTCTCCCCTTTAAATCTGGGAGTTAGCCTTAGACAGATCGGAGACAGACAGAGACAGCAGATTCAAATCCATTAGAAGAGTGTAAGCCTGGTCTGAGTTTTGTCGGCCTGTTTAACCGATTTAAAGATGATCGATTTGCGTTTAATGGCCCGCAGACAGCGCTCATGGACGACAGGCATATGACAACTTGATTGATTTGCATTCATTGAATCACATTCATTTTTAAGCATTCATAATTCATTCATTAATCTATCTGCCTTTAACTCAAATTCAATTTCAGTTAAGTAACTCAGAAATTATCAAAATTTTACTCAATTTCTAGAGCAAACAAAACCAAACGTTACTCGGGCCAAACTACAAAGTGTGTGGCCCTGGTTTATATATATATATATGTATATCTATATCTATATGGTATATATTATTCGATTTTATTGATTTTTAATGGCAACAGCTGCAAAATTGCAAAAGTGCATTTTTAATGCCAAAGCAATTTGATTTTATTATTTACTTTTGAATTTAACTACCGAAACGAAACGTTTTTTAGTTTTGTTTACAACACCCTTTAGGCCATGGCCCCCTAGAAGGTGGCACGAAACGGAAGCGGGTCAAAAGGTATAACTTCCAGTATTACGATCTGAACTTGAGTCTTGGTATGACCCATTTGGAAAGGCTTTCAGTTGCTGCTGCTGCTGGGATAGAGGCTCGAGGATCGACGGACTAGGACAAAAGGTGGCAAGGTTTACCTGTGCAGGTGTCTCGTAAAGTGGCCGCAAATAAAAGATATGTTTATCTACCTTAAAGACCATTGTCTTGGCGAGAGAGAGAGAGAGGGAGATCTCTGCGAGACCCTTGTCTAACACTTTTCAAGTTCAATTCAATTCAAGTTCTCACGTTGTCTCCTCAGTTCTGGCATTTGTTTGGCTAATTTGAATTTTCGGCCTCGAAAAGTTCTGCTGAAACAGGAAACCCATTCAAATGTCTCTCGAAAGAACGACAAAAAGAAAAAAAAAAAAAAGTTTCCACATTCGATAATTGTGTGGGAATTGGGAATGGCAACGAAAAGGCCAATTCAATGGGAATAATGACAACGAATGAGAGGCAACAATACAATGGCAAAGTGATTCTCTAATTGTGATTAACTGCGAAAAAATTGATCTTGCGAGAGAGAGCCCAGCACATGCAACGATTTCTTGAAATTAGGACTTCTATTAGGGTAAGAATCGGACCACAAAAGAAAGTTTTTGAATCATAATCACATATGTACAAATGTATGTATGTATATGGAGGCTCTTAAAGGGGAAGGGTGGGGGCAATGAGCAATAGTCAAGTTCAAATTTTGTTGTCTACGTCTATCTATATATAAACCTTCAAGACAAACCAACATGGAAGCCGTTTTGAACAAGCAAAGCCAAGGATTTTGCATTTTGTTGCGTCCCACGGCAAAGATTTGGCGCCATTCAAACTGAACAACATGTAAGAAAACAGAAAAACAGAAAGACAGAAAGACAAAATAAAAAAAAAACAAAAAAAATTGGAGCTGCAACAGCAACAGACCACGCACCTCTCCCAGCAGGCCAGGCCCCAGTTGCAGTCGGCCTAGACATTGTGGGCACGATTTGGTTTTTGCCAACTGACGCTTTATTTGGTAGTGAAAACGATTTGCCAGTTTGGTGCCAAGTTATGCGTCGCCCATGAACAAACGAACAACGATTGAACCAATGGAACGTATGTATCTATGTATGTACATACGAACATTTCAAAGTGCTCTCAAAAAGGCGCCCCCAGGTTGAGGTTGAGGTTGCCCAGCTGCAGCAACAGCAACAGCAGTTCGAGGTAATGGTTATTTTTATGCAAGTTGCAAGTTGCAAGTTAAGTTTCCCTCTGCTTAGCTCGCTGGCATCGATTGCGATAACCAAAGCGATTTGCAACCAATATCCAACAAGAGCAACTTAAGTATATTCTTCAGTTTGTTTTAAATATATGCAACTTTAGTTGGTTGAGAAGTTAAATGCGTATTGCTAGCAACATTTAGTTAGTTGGCAACATTGCTAGAAATGTAGCTCAACTTGTTGATGAGAGGAAATGTTGCTGGAGCAGCTGTTACGGTTGTTGTTGTTGTTGCTGTTGTAGCTGCTGCTCTGTTGAATTGTCAATGCCAATGCGTTTGTCATTTCAAATGAGACAGAGACAGTACCAGCAACAACCTCAACAACAACAACAACAACTGCAACAAGTCTTGTCAACATTTTTTGGACAACTTGCATTATCAAAAGATGCCGCAGCATTTGCTTCCGCCATCATTAATAATATGAATTGGCCATATGCTGATATGCCATGCTCTTGTTCTGACAGCGCGAAAGAGACAGAGATAGTGAGAGAGAGAGAGAGAGAGAGTGAGAGAGGGAGGAAGGGGGGAAAGGTATGCCATGCCATTCCATTGGCAACATGTTGGCTGGCAATGTTGCCTTCTGCCTGATCTTGTTGCTGTCATTTTACTTCGACTTTTAATTTATTTATGGCCGCACGACGATGACTTGCCAACTGTTTGCATTGAAATGCCAATGAAACTGCCGCCAATGCCAATCTCAGGGCAACCTCAGTGCAGCCAGCAGCGGCAGCCAGCAGCAGCTCCCTGGAGTTGGAGCCCAACGCCTAAATGGCAATTAAGCAAACAATTTATAGCGAAAATGTTCAATTTAATTAATGTTCGAATTGCACGCAGAAATTAGCAAACACATGTGAGGGAAAAGGAAAAACAAGTCTCCCCACAAAAGTTTTTGTAATGGAAATGGAAATGGAAATGAAAATGGGACTGGAAACTAACTCTAAAGATTGCCAATGGATCGATCGCCAGCAGAAGCAGAAGCTGAAGCAGAAGACTTACAGGCCATAAACACGGCAAACTGTTTTTTCTTTTTTTTTTTGGGCCCAGCGCCAGCAATTTAAATAAAACTTTTGCTTAATTGCATTCGATGAGAGAGAGAGAGAGAGAGAGAGAGAGAAAGAGGGCGAGAGAGGAGACAACTGGGCAACGGTTGCATGTTGCATGACCCACCTTCCCTCCACTTCTTCTTGATCGTCCACTCCTCTCCTCAGTCAGCTTTGGGTTAACTGCCGTTTGTGATTTTGCACTGATCGTTAATTTAAATTGAACACATTTAGGACATGGACATGGAAATGGAGATGGAGCTGGAGATGGAGATGATGCTGGCTGCAGTTGGGAGCTTTAATTGCCATCGAATCTCTTACAGCAGCCTGGAGGAGGATAAACTCAATCCCTGGCCACTCTATACCCCCCCACTTCACTTCCGACTTACGAACTTAAACGATTTCGTTTAATGCAAGTGCCCATCATTTTGGGCCTCTCCACGTGCTGAAAGTGATTTCAGTTTTAAGTTTTCAGTTTTCTGCCTGCCGGACATTTTGGTCATGGCAAACCGGCAATTAAATCTCAGTCTCTCCTTCATTTTTCGTTCCTCTTGTTTTCGGGTGGCGGTGGGGAGACAACAGAGATTAGGTTAGGCTTAAAGCCTTTTTGCCTAATGACTTTTTAATTGGGTTTTTGTCTCGAGATTGGACTTTTTTTTCTTCTTTTTTTTTTCGCTAAGTTGTCGCACCCCGAAGGACTTTCTTTCTTTCAGGGTAATTCGAGCTGATTGAGCCATCAGCCCAGCTGACATTGCTAAGTAATTTGAGCAGCTCACTCAATGGTTCCAGTTTTAATAATTTTTCATATTTTTCTAATATTTCCATTCATTCGCATTCGCACCTTCATCAAATGAAAAAAAAAAACAGTAGCCAAAATATGTGAAAAACTCTCGAATTACTCGTTCGATGAAGGCGTGGGGAAGTGTGGGGAAGAGTGGAAAAGGGGGCAGAAATTCAATTACAGAACTGTCCTTTGGGCAACTGGCAGGCCATTTGGCATAACTTAAGAGCCAAGTAGATGCGCTACTCGCTGTGCCCCACAAATCAATGGAATTGCCACAGTTTTGCTCCCACTCGTCCAGCACTCGAACAGCAGGGTGTGGCGCCTGGTCAGATCCAGATTCAGATTCAAATCCAGGTTCCAGGACATGGTCCAGCCAAGGTCCGAGGTCCGAGGTCCGAGCATGCGCAGCGGGTTTTTATGCATTTTAATGCGGCTTGGGCGACGCGACTTGGGCAACGTTTCAGATTGGACTTGAACTTGGAGGTTGCTCGCTGTCGTTTTGTTGTTTATGTTGGTGTTATTTTCATTGCAAACAAATGATGAGGAACACGCAAACGCACTCAGAAGGAATTGCAGACACAGCCACAGCCACAGCAGATCGAGCAGATCGAGCAGACCCAGACCCAGACCCCGATACAGACCGACAGACCCAGACAGAGTCACTGAAATTGAAATTGAAATCACAATAACCTGAATAAAAGGCCTTTTTGGCTTTTAGACCGGGCCAACAGCAGCAGCAATCCACAAGCCCATAAACTTTAAAACTGGCAATGAAATTTGGAAAAATATATTGGTTGATTTTTATGGAACTTGAAATGGTTTTTTATGGCCAGCAGTAAAAAAAAAAACAAAAAAAAAAAAAAAAGGCATGCCAGAAACCCCAAGAATGGGGGTGGCGGAGGGCGGATGGCGGAAGGACTAGCAAAACAAAGAATGGCAGAGCTCCCTTCAATAGCCAACAAAATCTAAAGTTAACAAAGCAAAATATTTTCATTAAAAATCAATTTAAAAAATAAGAAATACAAAAAAAATTAGCAAGTTGCTAATGTGAAAACCTTTTAAAAGCTTTGGCACCTAGGGAGGTCCTTCTTCTTTAGCCCAAAATTAAATGGAAGACCATTTAGGGGAAATTTGTCTCTTTGACTATGCCATAGACATTTAATTTTGTCTTCAACGAATTACATTGAGCTCTATTAATAGAAAACCTTTTTTAAGTCCTTGCTAATTTTGAAAAACTCCATTTTTCGACTCTCTTTTGCATACTTAAGGGGGCAAATTATTTGAATGGCTTATTATTGGTTGTATCTGTTTTGCAGAATGCTTTTTGCCAAGTTGAGTCAGTTTTGCCATCTCTTTTGTGGCGTTGCCTTTTTGGCTTATGTCCCTTTTGGCAAGACGCAGCTGAAGGACTAAAGAAATTTGCTGTTATCTCAAAATTTCATGTTGCAAAAGAATATTTTGCAGTTTATTAAGGTTGATTGAAATTTATGCGAGCCCAAAAATGAAAAGATTGTCTTACTCTGCGGACAGAAACGATCCCGATCCCGATGCCGATCCCAACTTCTGGGATTCTGGGCGAAATTCCATCAGAGTGCTAATGCATGTTTGATGCGTCTTGCAGGTGTTGGAAGCAACTGCATTTTTTATGATAAGATAGCGCCCCGAAAAAAAAAAAGGCGCAAATTTAATGAGGAGCCAAAAGGGAGTCGGTCGGGAGTTAGCAGTCAGCACTCAGCGTGGAGGCTTTTTTACTCCTTTCTACCTCCTCCGCCTCCTCCTCCTTTCTTTCTCTTTCAATCTTAAAATGGCCTGTGGCGAGGCCATAAAGATTATAACAAAAAAAAAAAACTCCGTTGGAATTGAGACGAGGAATTATATAATCAAGTCGAGAAGGTGCGCTTATATATCGCATATATCGTATAGAAGCTTTGAGGCAATGTCCAACATTGACCAACACCAAGAACACAGAATCAAAGTTGCAGACGAGGCGGAAAGAAGGAGCAGGAATAGAAATCGTGACTTGGCCAACGCCCTGGTAAAATATTTAAACACACACACACACACAGAGAGAGAGAGAGAGAGAGAGAGACTTACACCCACGCATGGACAACAACTTTGTAGAGCCACAAATTGAGTTTGAGTTTGAGTTTGCTTTTGGGGCTTTTGTTTACCTACGAAAAAGCCTAGACAAGTGCGTGGGCCTGGCTAAAAACCGCAGCTGCCTTTAAAGGGTTCAACCAGCAATCTCTTGGGTATGCCCAGGCTCAATCCCTGGCGACATCTGCGCCAGCAATCTATGGCAATTGCTCAGACGACGACGCCAACAACAACAGCAACAGCAAATGCAACGACGACGATGACGACGACGACGACGACGAGTTGCTTTATAAGGCAAACGAGCCGCCAAGTAAACTACAACTGCCTTTCGCCTCCTTCTCCTTCTGCTTCTCCTCCCTCTTAAGCTGCGTCCTATCATCTTTACCTTCCTTTTCTCGCCCCCCCCCCCCCACCCCATCCACTTGCTGCTTTTTCTCCTTGGTTTATGGCCTGTTATTGCGCAGCTGCACTTACTATACTAGCCGATCACTAAAATGTTCTGCTTTGGCTCATTTTGTGGCAATGTCTGGGAAATTGCTCTCTGTGTGCTCTGTCTCGAGAGGATCAAGTGGGACGGACGCAAGAGAGATAGAGAGGGGGGCGGGGATCTGTGGTTGCGTGGGTTAACTGCAGGTGTTCTCAAGACTGACGGGCGCCATTAGAAATCAATGTGGGCTGTACACAGCCACGCCCAATTAAATAAAAAGGCGCCAACCTCATTGAAAGCTGAGAAAAATAAGTAAAAATGTTAAGCATCCACAGAGCCAGAGCCAGAGCCACAGTGAAAAATCACTGTCACCCAGTCAGCAAGACGTGGCACGGCGGCAATTTAAACTTGTATGCAAATGATCCACATGGGTGAAACACTAACCACAATGGTGACACATAAAATGCACAGCCAAAGGTTGTCCACTCCATGCCGACCATCCGACTACCGATGGAGACGACGACTAGCCATTTACCAAGTCAAAGGGGACAAGAACCGGGGAGAAGAAAGACGCGCGCGCGCGCTCGCGCGTTTTAACTGACAGACAATTACGCTAATGGGACACAAATGGCAAATTAATTAGCCGCAGGCCATGCACCCAAAACATTATCAACCCAGTGAACAAAACCAACTACAACTTTAACTCCAACACAAAGAAGAAGAAGAAGAAGAAGAAGAAGAAGAAGGAGGGAGGTGGAGGAAACTTGTGTTTAGTTTTGGGCTCAGGCACATAAATTTTTAGATGCGACAACCACACAGAGAAGAAGATGTAAAGAAAAACTCTCTGGCCATGGCTTTGGGTGTGCCTTTTGTGAGTTGAAGGAAACATTAAAATGCACTCCTAAACTCTGCTTAACCAAGGAGAGGATATTCTTTCTTTTGGCTATGTTGGCATTTCATTAATCATCAAATTATGGTTATCGATGGCTGAAGGAACTCTTCCCCAATGAGCAATCAAAAACCTTTTGTTGCAGGTGTCGACCAGATCGATTGATCGGGCGAATCAGGCAAAAGAGGGCGGTAGGTGGAGGGTGGAAGGGTTTCTCTTAAATCACTTCGATATGCTTGTTGTTGTTGTTGTTGTTGTTGTTTTCAGTAGCTGTGCGAATATGTAACCGCCTCCTTTATGATTGTTAAGGCGACCTCCAACAGCTGCAGGCGCCGTGGAGGCATGTAAATTTGCTGTTGCCTTGCTCGGGGCAAACAACAATAACAAGAACGAACAACAACAACAACAACAACAACAACAATAATAATAATGTCCATAATTACATACAAAAAGCGAAGCAAAGTCAACGAACAATCGGCGACAACAATGCCAGACAGCAGCAACAGCAACAGCAACAGCAGCAACAACAAAAGTTCTTATCGCTTACAACTTGTTTCGATTTCATTGACCAACTATGGTCAGAGTCCGAACTGACTCCAAGTCCAGGTCCCAGTCCGACTGCGAGTCCGAGTCAATGCTTAATTTGGCCAACAGGCGCATTGTTGTTGCGAATTGTTTAATTGCCGGCTTATGCGGCGCCATAAATGCTTCCACAATGCAGACGAAGGCGATCCATAATTGCAACAGCAGCAACAGCAACCACTTATTGATGACTTCGCTCTGACCGATCTGACCATGTTCATGTCCATGTCCAATTCTGGCAAAGGTAATGATATAGTCCGTCTGTCTGTCCATCTGTCTGTCCGTCTGTCTGTCCATCCCTCCCCATAAGCCCTATAAAAGTGAAAAGAACATAAAAGCTAAAGCGCGGCTACTCACTCAGACATTTAGCGAACCAAAAAAAAAATTAAATTCTCTTTGTTTGGGGGGCTCATCCTTTTGGCTACGACTTAAGAATTGGAATTGGTGTGAAATTGGCCAAGTTGGTAGACCTTCCTGGAAGGCCAACCTGCCTGAGTTGCTGTGTAATTAGGAGCATTCTCAATCCGTTTTCGGGGCCGAAGGTGTTGCCATCGTTGCGCATTTATCAGTGCAAACAAGCGTTAAGCGTCCGTCTATACCCTTTGGCCAAGAGACAGAGACAAAGAGAAAAAGAGAGTGAGAGAGAAGAGGACTCTGAAGCGTTGTTTTATGCCACAACTAATAAGGATAATTGTGCCGCCGACTGGGCGTTAAGTGAGGCAAAGCCATCCCAGCTGTGCTTCAGCTCCGATTTCGATGCGGAAATTTGACAAATTGCCATCGTCGTTGGTTGGATGTGAGATGCTGTTGCTGTTGCTGTTGCTGATGCTATTGCTGATGCTGCCGCTGCTGTGACTGTTGCTGTCGTGTAAACGGTTGCAGGTGTTTTAACTGGGCGTGGCTGAAGCCCAACTCTCAACTCTCTTACTCCGATTTGTATCGCTGTCCAATTAAGCCAGGCAACATGCGGCCACAACCGCCGCAGCAACATGTTGCCAGTGCCAGTGCCAGTGCCAGTGCCCAGCAGATATTGCTAACGAAGCACTGACAATGCATTCATTGCCGTCACTTTGACACTCCCGCAAAAAAAACAAAAAAAAAAAAACAAGCGCAAAAGGCGAGAGAATATAACGTACAAAAAAACACAAAAACACAAAAAAAAAATTCATTACGATTTCGATTTAAGTTGAATAATTATTTATCTAGATAATGCTACTCAACTCTCAGTTTATATGTGTGTGTCTGCCCGCCGTTCGGTGAGGTGATTCATATCAGCAGCAATTGCAGGCGTGTCAGCAACAGCAACAGCAACAGCGGCAACCGTTGCAATCTCTAAAAGCAAATGGCAATGGCCGCAGCTTGACATAAAACAAATAGACTGTCAGTTTATGTAGCATTTTGGGTATGACTAAATGCGGCTGTGATTCGGATTGAATTGGATTGGTTTTTCGCATGGGTTTTGTATATTAGATTAGGTGAGGATAATTGCAACCAGTAGCAACAAATGCGGCAAAACTAATTGGAAAATTGCCTAAAGCCAATGGCTTGAGCAAAGAATAAGAAACAAGGAAGAAGGGCAGCCAAGTGAGAGACGTTGGACTTGGACCGACTAAGTAGCTTCGATTGATGTAATTACTAAATGTTTCATTTGCATATTTCCATCCAAGCCAAGCCAAGCCGCAATATTTTGTAGCTGATGTAATGCTAATATTAATGTCATACACTTGAGATCATATCTAATTGAACTCTTTTAATAATTGCAATCGCAATCCAGACTGACCTAGCACCTGTCACCTGACCACCTTGGCGTGGGGTGGGGCGAGGCTCATGCTTGGCATATTTCTCAAAAGCAAAAGCAATTCAATTACAACTTGGAACAAGACATGCATATGGTCACAATATATGCAGTCTCCATTCCCATTCCCATTCCCATTCCCATTCCTCATTCCCATCCGATTTGATCCAAGATAAACCGAATGGGAAATTAAAAATGCGTGAAAGCGCGCTGCAATGTTCGTTATCGTTTGTTATCGTTCGAGTTTGCGCGTATTTTATAGTGTGTGTGTGTGTGTGTGTGTGTGTGTGTTTGTCCAAGATGCCCATAAATAAATCAAAGTGTGGACCAGTTTGTTTTTTTTTGTTCGTTTTGTGTGGTTTAAGTGATATAGAAAATAAATAGAAAAGGCGCCCAAAATAGCTGCAATGCTGGTTGCTGTTGGCTGATTGTTGGTTGGGCAACGGCAAATTTTAGCCAAGATTTATGTGGCCATAAAGGCGATTAGAGAACCAAGCGAAAACGTCAAAAGACAAAATGCGCCAGCTGAAGCTGAAGCTGAAGCTAAAGCTAAAGGTAAAGCCAATGTTGAATGTTTTTGGTTTGCAAGTCCAGTTTGCACTTTACACGGTTTTTTAATTTATTTCTGACGCTTCGATTGGCGGCATTCTAATGGCAAGTGCAAGCGGCGACGACGCCACGCCAACTCTCGGCCAACTTGGCGGCATAATTCACGGATGTGTGTGGATATGAAAATGGATATGGATATGGATGTCGATGGTTATGTTGTTGCTGTTGTTGCTATTGCCACTGGCGGCGTTCACACTTCACACCAATTGGCAATTTGCATATTTTTGGCATACGTAATGCGGATTGCAACCAGCAACAAGTTGCAGGCGGCGCATAAATCAGCATCTGCGTCGGCGCATTTTCGGTTGGCTCGGCTCGTTGTTGTTTTATCGGCCGCCTGCATCTTTGACTGGCAATTCATCTCACACTCATTTCCATTCCGTTTTGGTATTTGCACAAATAATTAATTCTTTTTGCACATGCGAATATTGCGCATACGCCATGGTAAACAATCTAGAGATGGCCAAAGTAATCGAATTAGCATAGAAGAACTTGAGAAGAACCCTTTCAGATCGATTTGATCGGCAGGATTATCATTTAGAGGTTTAGTTTAGTCAACTCACGCTACCATCTATGGCTGAGCGAAACGCCCCATTTGATATGGGTATGGGTATGGGTGTGGGTGTGGGTGTTGCAGTTGGAGAGCTGCAAAGCTAGCTATTGATGCTGTTGATGTATTTTGACTTGTGCATTGATTTACGGCCAAACAGCTTGCCGAGCGGCAATTTGTTTGGCTGCCAGACGAAGCCAAGGCCAGTCGCAAATTAACGCGGCAGTCGCCACATAACTTGCCGTACGCATAAAACATGTTAAGTAATCAATTGCTGGCAGAGCGAACAGCAGCAACAGCAACCACATAGATGATCCCACTCCAACAAAGTTTCAGTCTCGGACCTAAACTCGGACTCGGACAAGAGGTGGGCCCAAGTGTTCATTGCCAATGCCAACGCCAATGGGCAGCAGTTGTTATTCTTGTTGTTGCTGCATTTTTAAGGGCTTCAAACACGTGCAAGAAAGATGCTGCTGCTGTTGCTACACTGGCAACAACTTCAAAAGTATCCTGCGGCATAATGCGCTTAATAAACCATGAATCACTGTCCAAGAGGAGGCTGTCAGAGGCAACGATGGGACGACGACGACGACGACGGCGGCTACGGCGACGGCGACTGCAACTACAGACGAAGCAACATTGATTTTGTCACGACGCAAACACTTTAAAGGCAATTGCTGAAGTGCTCTGCTCTGCGTCTGCGTTTGCGTCTGCTCTCTGCGTCTGATGCCCTGTCCTGTCCAGTAAATGATGTGCGCATGTGATAAAGGGCCCGCAAACGAGCCACAACAGACCCAGCCAAGTTCAACTGTAGCTCCAAGTGCAAGAGTCCGAGTCTCAGTCTCAGTCCAAGTCCTCGTCCTCAATCCCCAGTCCTCAGTCCTCCCAGTCCCTGTGTTTTGCTTGCCGTTGTCGCTATTTGAGTGGCATAAAAAACGGCTTGCACTTGGACTTGAGCACGCACCCCACTCCCTGTCCCCTACCATTTCGCCGCCCTCTTGTGGCCTCTTAGTGGACTCCGTGGGGGCTATCAACATTCTCAGGTGCGCCTGAGTCGGCCTTTGTTTTTGGCCCTGACCATTGGGCAATGCTAAAGTTTTGTCAGCTACTTACTCTCAGCTAAGGCTGAGGCCCAAAAATTGTCTTTACCCTCTACACAGAAAGAAATCTCCGCGATCTTAAAAGTGAAACTTCAATTTCCAGGTGATAATAAGCAAGAGTTTTAGCTACCATTGATAACTGATCTTCTAAAGAATCATTAATCAAGAGAATCCTTTATCCTTTCGCCTATTTTCTCACAGTGCCTTCTTGCTGGTGTTGCGATTTTTTATTGGCCAACCCTAAGCTCCATCTACATTGAGCTAGTTAAGTTGTTAGCTGAGCCTCAGGGAACGGTATTGGTTAGGTAACTACAGTAACAGCTAGTCCCAGTCCCAGTCCCAGTCCAAGTCTCAGTCTCAGTCCAAGTCCAAGTCCCAGTCCCTCATTGCATTTTCAGTTGCCGTTGTCGGTTGCTAGTTGCTGGTTGCCCCATCCCACTTTTAGTTCCAAGCCAGGTCCGGGCATCATTAATCAGCTTGGGTTCATCAGCGGCAACATGGTTCATTAGCTTTGGTTAGTTGCGGTTGCTCCTGCTGCTGCTGCTGCTGTTGCTGCTGTTGCTGCCGTTGCTGCTGCTGTAGACGATTCTAATCATAAGGCACCGCACTAGGTACGGCTGCGACTACGGGTTTGGTTGTTGCCGCTGTCGTTGTCGTTGCCGTTGCCGTTGCCGTCGCCGCTCGCCAAGTTAATTGGCTAGAAGTTCTTTTTTGCATAGACGTAGCAACCTCATCGGCAACTGCAACCTCAACTCTACCTTTTGGCGGCAAATTCTGTTGCTAAAGTTGTTGCTGCTCGGCTGGCTGTTCGACTGTTGCTGTCGTCGTCGTTTGCTGGCTTATTTGGCAGCGACAACAAACAACTAACGTAACCCATTATTATCAACATCAAATCCCGCTGCTGCTTACCTGCAGCGCCTTATGCATATTTACATACATGTGACTAAGGTTCATTTTGTTGCCAGTTGCCAGTTGCCTGGCTTAGGGCTTTGGCAGTGATCTTGTCGGCTCAAGAGTCACGTCTGATAATGTTGACAGTTTTTAGCCAGGCCTGGCTACTGGCTACTGTTAGATGCGAGTTGCAAAATCTAAGCGTGGGAAAAGTCACATATTTGAACTCACCTGGAAAATAGAATGGCAATAGATGAGTTAGCAAGTAAGTTAAAACAATTCTTCTACTAGATCTTAATTACTTAAAAGCTTCCCCCACCCCTTCTACATACATTTGCTTCGCCCTGTTGACAAATTCTGTTGGCAAGCATTTGCTTACTGCCAACAAGTCTATCAAGAGCTGACAACATTTGCCTCTCTGATCTGGCCTTTAGGCCGGGCCGAGCTGGCTGACTGGTGGCCTGGTGGGCCACAGCTACCGTGTTCCGCGGACAGGACAGGACAGAAGAGCAAAGGACCGGACAGGATGTATAAAATTTATGAGACAACGACGCCTTTTGCTCACATAATTAAATCAGACAAAGCGCAACTCATGTAAATCCAGATTGAGGGTACAAGAAGCTGAAGCTGGGACCAGCCCACAGCGACACTATTATAGTCGGAGGGGGCAGGCCAAGCCGGGCCAGCATCTAGCATCATCACCGGATGCTGCACAAGAAATGCAGCTTGACTATTTTTAATTACCAGGCAAAGGCAACCAACAGCTGGAGCAGCTGCCAAGCGAAGCCGAACGTTGTAATTGTTATGCTTTGTCAAGTGGGAGCTGCAACTGGAGGAGATAAAGAATGGAGAAAGGGGGAGAGTTGGGAGGACTGAAGTAGGCATGCGAATCAATTACATATTACAGCCGCCGCACTCAATCCCAGTTTCAGTTCCCAGTTCCAGTTCAAGTCAAAGTCGCAGCGATTAACTGCAGTGACTTTATAGAATTGTTCAACACTAACCTGTTCGGACGCCGCTTTCATTAAAGTGCAAATTATGACTTGCCAGTTCCGCCAGGTGTTGTGGCCGCCTGGCCTATTTGTCTTTGGTGTAGTTGGGGTTGAACAAGAGGGGGCGGAGGGGACGCCACTGGGGCGTTTAAGCTGCTCACTAAATCGTGTTCGTTTCTGCTTGCTGGTTATGGCCGCCGCCTCCTTGCCCTTTTATGCATGTGTATAAAGTTATCAACACCATCATCGCCGCCGTCGTCTTCCAGTGGCACCAGTGGCAGTCTCTGTTGGCAACATTAATTGCTACTCTGCGGCTTTTGCGGATTGCAAATAAATTTTCTGCCGTTTTTTTTTTTTTTTGTGCTTTAAGATATCTCTCTTTTGTTTACATCCGAATTGCTATTAATAAAAAACGACAACGCTTTCTATGCCGCCAAATTGCTATAAATATATGTATGTACACAGTCGCTTTTCTATATTAACATATGTATATAAGCTGGATCCGCATTAAAATCTGGAATTCTTGGAAGCAAACAGTAAAATGGCGGTCTCACACTAAGTAAAGATAACGCCGCCTACTCAAACTTTAAATTAATATGCGAACCACTTCGGAACCAGTTCAATTAAAATACGATCGCATAATAAAATTTTTTTTTGGCATTTTTTGGTATTTTTTTTTGTCTTTTTTTTTTAGTCATAGAGCTTCACATTGAGAACATTTGATGTTCTCAGGTAGGTAAATGGTATGTCCCTTCGTAGTTTGCATCAAATCCTGTATATCCATTTCGATTGAATTGTAGGCCAGATGCCAGTCACAGGAACTGCTGCGTTTTGTTTTAATTAGCCTGAAGCACGAGGGAAATAGAACAATAGGGGAACACCTAGACCACTTACATATGTAATAGGGCTTACCAGCAGAGATATTTCATGACTTCGTAGACACGATCCATATTATCGGCTTTAACCAAATCACAAATTTGCTCATGCATTATATTCACATCGGCTGGCTTAGGAACGACTTCATTGTTGACCCAATTAGCAAACATCAACTTGAAGTTACGATTAAATAGCCCAGGCGGCGAACGTGGAGGAGTTCTTGATGGAGGAGGTGGCTCAGCTTTGTCCGAGCCAGAGACAGTGTTAGGATTCTCAGTTGGACCGTCGGGACGTTCAGTTTCCTTGCGTTGGGAACGTTTCAGCTGCTTGGCTCTAGCCGCCTTCGATGTGGAAGGTAACAGATCACTGGTACTCAAGGGACTGGTAGCTTGATCTGGTGGAGCGGGTGACCGGCTGCGTTTCTTCAATTCTTTTTCTTGCTGCATCTGCTCCTTATTGGCCATATTGAGGTATTCCGCCTTATAAGCAAGCACCTCACGCCGTAAATCCTCGGGAAGTTGAGCTAAAACTTCCGGATCGAATTGGTCACCGTCGGGGATCACCACTGGCGCAACAGCATCATCAACTGCAGTCACCTGGATGCTCGCTTCGCGAAGCACATTTTTAGATGACGCTGCTGCATTCTTAAGCATATTGAGTACATTAACGCCTTGTTTAACTTTAGGTTTGGCTGGCTCCTTTGATAGTTCCTTTTGCACCTGCTCCTGCTGCTGAATCTGGACCATGGACTTCTCCGCCTGAGTCTCTGTGAACCAATTAATAAGTGGTTAATTGACCTACAATATAACATTTTGCGCACGTTCACTTACCCTTTTTTTTCTCGGAAATTTTGACAAACATTTGCTTTAGCACATTTTCCCGCTTCATCTCAGTTAGGCCATCCAACTTATTCAAGTGGATGCCAATGCCGCGCAGCTCATTGGGTGGTAACTTGGATTGCTGCATTAGGCCGAGAACCTGCTCAGTTATGACATTTACATCGGCAGTTCCTGTTTTAAGCAACACCGATTTGGTCCATATATCGCATACGCCGTGACCCATAAACTTTGATGTCTCAATGGGAGCTTCGGGAGCACGCACCATTAGTTTTAAAGTGATGGATTTTGTAGTCCGCTTAATTTCCATGAGTCGCGTGTGCACCTCAATGCTCAGCTGCCGTAAAAATGTTTCACATTCGCTGGCCTTGGTGAAGCGGATGCCGTAGTTAATCTCGGCGGAGACGGATTTGCGTTGCTAACAGAAGAAAATCAAAAGATTGTAAACAAAAATTAATATCAATAGTCTTGATTTCTGAGACCCACCTGTTCATAGGCTAAGGGACGTGGATCTATGCCACGGCAGTTCTGGTACAAAGTCTGGGCCATTTTCTTGCCTAGCACCGTCTCCAGCTGCTCGAGAGTTGTTCTCTGCACATCGCCACAATTATTGAGGCCGGCCTGTTTGAGCTTGTGACTTATGCTGCTGCCAATGCCTGGCAAAGATTCCAAAGCTGTTGGCGCCATATAGGACAGCACATCGCCCTCGGTGTCCAACAAGAACTGGCCATTTGGCTTGGCCTTCTTGGTGGCCATGCGGCTTAACAGTCTGAAGAAGAAGCAAAACATTAAAAATTATATTCTTGGAGATTCTTTGGGTAGTTCACTCACTTGTTTGCACCAACTCCTGCCGAGCAGGGACATCCTGTCTTGGCACGCACCTCTTCCCTGAGATGACCCACAAAATCCATTACATTTACTTGCAGCTCTGACACCAAATCGGTCAACTCTACAAACATCTCATCACAACTGACGGCCTCTATGTTTAGCGTGTATTGCGCGACAGTGTCGTACAGGGCAAAGGCCACTTCTCGATAACCCTCAAAGTCATAGGGAATGGTCTTAAGCTCGGGGCACAGCTCCAGAGCTCGGCCCACAAACATTCCATTGCGTATGCCCTTGGCCCGAGCCTCATAGCTGCATGAGGCAATCTCTGACAGCGACATCTTCTTCTCAAAGCCAGTGCGCACCTTATCCGCCCGAATATTGTCATGAAGATGCTGCTCAAAGCGCTGGGCGAATAGCTCCTGTTCAGCTTGACGATCGGCCTGAGGATGCACGGGCACATCGGTGGCAGCGCTGCCTCCCTTCGAGTGGGTCACAGCAACGGGCTGACCACGCAGTTCGGGATGCATTCGCAGGCCGACAGAGACAAAGAAGCAGTCCATGTCGATGTGCATTACATAGCGGTTAGTTGTCAGGATAGTACCCTGGCCACACTTCAATACAGAGCGCAGTTCTGCACGCTTAGGAAATGGCTTGTTGCCATGGGATTGACGCAGAGTACACACGTATTGCTTGAAACCCGCGCCCAGCGTGGCGATATGGTGCAGGCGCGAGTTTTTATAGAACTCACTAAGAAACGCCGGATCGACAGCGGTGAGCGCTGGTTGCGGGTTAGTTGAGGTGGCCGACAAATTGTTTACTTTCGACCTCTCCAACGGAGGTTCGACAACTGTTGCTGCCTGCTGGAGTTCCTTGAGTATTCCACCCAGATCCAGTTCAAGTTTAGTCGCTGGCGCAGGTGGTGGGACTGGGCATTCCGGCATCGTCATTGTTTCCTCCTCACTCTTTGCTTTAACCTTTCCTTTGTTAAAATTGAGTCTCGGTTGTGTTGTCTTTTGATTAGTATACAACAAATATGGCTTGTAGTCCAGCACCCGTGACTTCTCCACACAGTCCACTACCCACTGGGCACTGATTATTTTCGTAGTGTCCATATTGCGCACCTTGACATCGGGCAAATTGGAGGCAATGATGAAACTCGTATGCGAGCGTTCATAATGGTGAAAGGTGCCACCGTAGACCATCATAATGCGCTTTAGTTCATCCGCCGATGGATCGGTACGACCATTAACGAAAATTGAAATGCCGGCAAAAAGATTTGACTTGCGAAATGGATCGCTTGCCGCTGCGAATTGCTCCTCGAGCTTTGATTTCTTTGCTTCGAAGTAACCACCCTAAAAGCAAGAAAGTCCAGTTAACAGTAATGTGAAATTACGTATAAACGAAAAACTTACCCATTCTGCAAAGCCGTTGTCCTCCATTTACGTCTATTTTATTTTTAAATTTTTTTTAAGTGCGCTTTGACCATATCTACAAGTTTGTTAATCGCCTTGTTTTGTATTCATCGATAACTTTAGAGATGGCAGAAAGGTATAAAACTGCCAGTGTTAGTGAACGGGCTGATTTTGCGGATGGGTGTTTTTGCGCTGTCTGGCATCACTTGTCACAAATTTTATTTTTGTTGCACTCGAAAGGGTCTTTCCACCCGGTTAAGGTTTTAAAACTATGAACATGTGGAAGTATGGACAAAATCAAGGCAACCAAGGAACCGGGGTCGGTGGCGGACCCAATATGATGGGTGTCGGTGGCTTCATGCAAGGAGGCATGCAGCAAATGCACATGTCGCCCCAGCATCAACAACAAATGAATATGATGGGAGCGCCGGGAGGCATGCAAATGAATCCCAATGCGGGTGGCCCGCCCGGTCTAATGCCGGGAATGTCACCGCAGCACCAAATGCAGCAGCAGCAACAGATGATGCAAGTGCCAATGTCCATGGGATTGGGACCGCAACAGACGCCACAGCAAGGAGTGGGCGTTGGAGTGGGAGTAGGTGTCGGCTTAGGCAGTGGTCCTCAGCCACACCAGCAGCAGCAAGCGAATTCCCAGCAGCAGCAACACAATTCAGTGACTGGAGCTGCCGCTGGAGGCAGTGGCAACAATGTGCTTGCCATTCCGCAGCCAAATCCGCACAAGGAAATCAACATAGTGCAGCTTTCCCGCCTTGGACAGGAGACTGTGCAGGACATCGCTTCGCGCTTCCAAGAGGTATTCGCCTCCCTCAAAAACATTCAGCCCACCTCACATCGCGACAACAACACAGAGAAGAAGGTCCAGGAATATTTCCGCACAATACGTTTGCTCTTCAAACGGGTACGCATCATCTACGAGAAATGCAATGATGCCGGCATGGACTACATGAATGCTGAGACTCTGATTCCATACAAAGATGAGCCAGATTTGTGCAAGGAGCCATCACAGTGTGACGAGTATCGCAAAGTGCTGCAAGAGAACCAAGAGCTAATTGAGACGGTTAAACTAAAGAATCGCCAATTGCGCGAAATTATCGACAGAACGCGAATAATCATATGGGAGATTAACACAATGTTGGCCATGCGGAGGTCTTAGTTGATAAATACCAACACATATATGTAAAGAAAAACTATATAATTCCATAATTGTTTCAATAAAATAGAATATTATAACTTTAAACTTCACACAGGTGTCTGCTGTTTATACAAAATCACAGTTCTGTTTCACATTTACCAACACTTTTCAATCAATCAGCCAAGAAGAAGAAGAGCGTTTTGTTGTATAGCGACAAAGGCCCAGAAGAGGAACTTGGAATTTTTGAAACAAAATAAATAAATCTTTTACTTTAAATTGACAGCAAAATAAATACTAAATAGCTGCAAACATGGCGAAAATGGCATTTCAACATCAGGCTGGCACTGCTATGGAGTGTCTAAGTGTAAGTTGCGGGTGGAGATGCAAACTATCGCATTGCCCTTATATGTGTATATGTGTGTGTGTGTGTGTGTGTATGTGTCTGAAATTAGGTCGAAACAATCTTGCCGACTTTTACTATTGCTACTATTCAAATCTATAGATACCCATAACGCTGCACAAGGAGAAGGACTATGACCAAGAAGGACGAGAGATACTTAAATGTGGCTTCAAAATTGGTGGCGGCATTGACCAGGACTATAAGAAGAGTCCACAGGGCTACACGGACTATGTGAGTAAATTACACTGTGCAACAAATTAAAGAGTTCAATAAAATTGATACTAATACTCTTTCCTGCTAAATATTTGCCACTAATAAGGCCGATTTCATTCGTAACTAAAATGTGTTGCACAGTGTTAATGTTTGTTTTTAATTAGCATGACATATGATCGATTTCTATACTCTTCCAGGGCATTTACGTCACCGAGGTGCACGAGGGAAGTCCAGCTGCCCGGGCTGGCCTGCGTATACACGACAAAATACTGCAATGCAATGGCTATGATTTCACAATGGTCACTCATAAAAAGGCCGTTAGCTACATTAGGAAAAACCCCATACTTAATATGCTGGTGGCACGCAAAGGCGTCACTTCCACATAAAAGGGGCCAATCCTTTGACGACAGAACTGAGCCGGACCTCTATGGGAAGCAGGTGAAGGTGAAGCTAATTAACTAAATCGACAACTTCACTGCCTCTCACACTCGAACTTTCTTCGCTCTAAGGATCTCTTCAAACTCCGAATACTTACAATTAGATATATACAACATAAATATAAACATAGCTACATAACTTATGCATATCGCACAACATTATCTCTACATATATATAGAGATACATACCATAATATGTTTATGTTTATATATATGTAGCACTTAGCAATGCTTCTTGTTAAATTGAATTGAATTTCTTTGCCCTGGTTTTAAGTAGCACCCATCCACCACCACCACCACTCCCTTTCTGTAGGTTGTTATATTGTGTGCGCTGCTCATCAGTTGCCAAGACACCGCCATGAACAAGAGATGCCAAAACCGAATACTAAGCATAAACATAGTACTACTCGTAGAAATTGCCACAATTGATATAAAAAATAATTTTTGTACAGCTTTTTGTACTTTTATACATGCCAAGAGAACATTTTGTATATGCAACAAGTGTGTTGCCGCCACCCACAGAAGCATTCCAAACACACAAAAAATGAGGCAAAACAAAACAAAAGAAACGAAAAGAAGAAACCGTTGCAAAAGTTGTTAAGACACTCACATAATACTTTTACCTACATAAATCAATATATACTTGTGATAAATGCCGTTAATTGTGCAGAAGAAGAGATGTGTATACAACACAAAATACATTTTTTAAGTTTTAAATTGCGTTTTTAAATGTTAAATTGCATTGAATAAATGTTTGCCTAGATAAATGATTTCTCGCGTCAATTGTTTTGTCATTTATAAAGTTATTAACCTTTTACGTCTTTGTAAAAAGAAAAATTTCATTGAAATTTTTTTGTGGTTGCAGTCGGAACAACTTCCCTCTAACTCTGTTAGCTATTTACCTTAATGCAATATACACTTACCATGAATTGGAAAAGCCTGAAACACCGTTAAAGCAGATCCAAACAGTCGCCGCTAAATCTTGGAAAACGGCAATGTTTCCAGGCATTAATCCATCTGCAAAGACGAACCAGAAAATGTTATAAATTATACTATTGAGTTACAAGTTTGAAATAATATTTAAATATGCATGTACGTAAGTAAATTCTGATTAGAAATCGTTCGTCTACTTAAAATGCGTTTTACATTATGTTTTGACAATTTTTCATATTGCAAAATGTCTCTTACATGATTTGTTTTGGTTGCTTACAGAATTTTAGCAGCAATCCAGCAGTCAACCTTGAATTTAACCTTGACTAAGTGAGCCATTATTACGTTGTGTTGACTGCCAATGATTCATATTGGAACGTTGTGTGTGTGTGTGTGTGTGTGTGTGTGTGGGGGGGGGGGGGGGAATTCTCATGTAAGTACACAACACAGCTGGGAATTCGAATGAATATCCAATATTAAGGCATATTCCGGTTTCTGTATCATTTGTTTTTTGTTTTGTTTTTAATTACAAATTACTTTGGGTTTACGTACAAATTACATACACATTATACATACAAACATACTACATTCATTTTCCATAACTTTTCTCTCTTTTTCTCTCTCTAATTTGCACTTCAAATTTTGGACAAAAAAACATAAAAAAATATACATACACAAATAGTTAACTAGATGCGGAACATATTCGCTAATTAGATAAATTATAGTAGTAATTGGAAATTGGAATAGCGATCGAGAAGCGAGCGAGGAACTTGCACATAAAATAACCGATAACAGGGGCCCCTGATGGATAGTTAGATGGGACAGAGGCAAGGGGGCAAGAGACACAACTAATTGTACTTGATACATATGTATATATGTATATGGACACTTTGGCAACTATTTGTTGGCATAGCCATTGGGATTTTGGCTTTGCCAGCGCCACGTATCCTCGCACATCTTGTCAATGCCTCGGGTAGCCTTCCAGCCAAGTTTCTTCTCCGCCAGCTGGGCATCCGCATAGCAGGTGGCCACATCGCCGGAACGACGATCGACCAGATTGTAGGTAACTTTCTTTCCAGAGGCCTTCTCAAAGGCGTGCACCATATCGAGTACGGAGTAGCCAACGCCCGTGCCCAGGTTGTAGGCAAAGAATCCTGTCTCGGCAATGTTACGCAACTTGTCCAGGGCCTTAACATGACCCTCAGCTAGATCCACTATGTGTATGTAGTCGCGTACACCAGTGCCATCCTTTGTGGGAAAATCACTGCCATAGACATTCAAGTGGGAGCGACGTCCAACGGCCACCTGGGCGATGTATGGCATCAGATTGTTGGGCTCACCATTCGGATCCTCGCCAATGCGTCCACTAATGTGGGCACCCACAGGATTGAAGTAACGCAAAGAGACGACAGCCCAGCGCTAAAATGAATTTAAAAATTGTTTAAGAAGACGAATAAAGATGAAGGCGTAAAGAGACTTCTCACCTTATCTGATTTGCATAAATCCTTGAGAATTTCCTCTGTGAAATATTTGGTCTTGCCGTAGGGCGATGTGCAATTGCCAGTTGGATGCTCCTCGGTTACAGGCAGCGACTTTGGTTCACCATAAACAGTTGCACTCGAACTGTAGACAAATTTGAAGACATTATTGTCGGCCATCGCCTCCAGCAGGACATTCGTTCCAGTCATGTTGTTGTGGTAATATTGCAATGGAATGCGACAGGATTCGCCAACAGCTTTAAGGGCAGCAAAGTGGGCAACCATATCGATTTTGTGCTGCAGTAAAGGAAAGTATTGTAGAACAAGACACCCAATCTTTGCCCCCCATCCATCATTTAGTGCTAATCTAAGTATGTCACTTCCAACAAAGTGCCTGCGTGGAGTCAATTGCAATCGGTTTGGTCTACGTGGTGCTAAAGCATCGCTGCTGATGTGGAGATGCCAGCACACCAAGTTATGTGACCTCGGTGCCTGCTATGTTCATGCGTCAGGGTCGTCGGAAGTGCGCGGCACTTGAATCAACAAATACAAGGGAGCACAGAGAACAAGAGCAATTGATAGAGAGAGAGAAAGAGAGAGAGAGAGAGGGAGAGATGGAGGAATGGAGTCCCACTGGGAGTGCGGGCTTGGGTAATACAAACATTGCCTTATGATAACGACGCTAATGGAAACTCACAATTTAAGATAAGAACGATCGAATGTTTGCCTCAGCGGAGTATAGTATCCAATTGAAATGATTTGCTGACGTGACTTACCTCCTGGAATACAGCCCGCACTTGATCACGATCCGTGATGTCCACGCGATAAAAATTCACCTTCTTGCCGGTAATCTCCTGCACACGGCTCAATGCCTCTGGCAGTTTGGAGGCTCCACTGCTATAGGCATTGCATAAATTGTCCATACAGATGACATTATAGCCAGCGTCGAGCATCTCTAGAACTGTGTGTGAGCCAATGTAGCCAGCTCCGCCGGTAACCAGGACAGTGGGTGGTGCCATCTTCTTTCTTCAATATCTAGAAAGTGAAAATTAGGCCAGCTCAAGCAAAATTCTTATTGACGTCATCAAAAAATTTTAACACGCGCAAACTGAAATGCCGATCCACCGATCGAGGCATAAGTGTGCGAAATAACGGCATTTGCCTACGTGTTGGTGTCTATCACCTGCGAGACTCACCTGTGTGTACACGCAAAATGCTGGTGACCCCTTCTCCGAATCACTAAAAACGTTAAATAGCCCCGAATACCCTTGGAATACCAAGTTGTTGTGGTTTTTTCTCTAAATATTCAAGACAAACTAAACAAAAAACACGCACAATTGAGTTGTTCCGACTGCTGCTGCTGCTGCTGCGGCTGCTGTTGCTGCTGCTGGCTGATGCCTATGGCCAAAGATCGCTGACCGCTCTGCGTCAGATGGCTGGGGGGAGCTTCTTCAATGTGCTGTGTGGTGCTTTGGTGCTAACCAGTTTCTTGCACTTGTCGTCTGCCGTTCGCAGTTTGCCTTGCCTTGCCTTGCCTCGTCGCCTCGCCTCGTTTTATCGTTCATTCATTGAATTTGTGCCTTCTTCCTACTTGGCGATTTTTTATTTTTGTATGTATTTACGTATACGTCTGTTGTGCTGGGCGGTTGACTGGCAACTGATTTCGATAATGATGATTGTTTCGCTCGCTCTCCCCCCAACAGGCCCACCAAAAAGCACCAACAATTCTGCCTTATCAGCTGCAACTGCGGAGGCGACGTCAACGGGCGACGTTGCTTCTCAATGTCAACTTGACCAAAGCGACATGTAGTTGTTTGTTGTTGTTGTTGTTGTTTTTGTTACTGCTGCTTAGCTGCAAGTTATTTTGTATTGGCCTTGTTTGTGCATGTCTTATCAGTTGCAAGGTAAACCTTTTCAACTGCGTTTATGGCTTAGATTTTGTCGAAGAAGATTAAACTGAGAGAATAAGTAGTCATTCTCTTGTTTTTGTTTTGTCCCCGAAGCTACATTGGTACAAACTATCTCAAGAATTTTTCGCTTTTGCAATTCCATACAAATGTTTAAAACTTTTTGGTCATTAACTTTAGGGCTAATGGTTTCTTAATTTTCTGTCTTTATACTAAGTAAAATTGTATTTAATTATGTGGGCCGTTATATGTGAGAAGATTAGTATATATTTAATTATAGGTGTTCGAGAGATCAGTAGTTATTTCACCGTGATTGATCCCCGCTCGCTTAAGATCGAGTTGTTTTATCAAACGATGGTGTAAATATGCATATGTATACGGGAAACACTTTACAGCACTGTCACTACACAGCTCTGTGTCAAAACGAATCGTTAACTTACACTGGTTTGCCGATTAGAGTTGCCACACGCATGCACGCAGTTATCGTTGACGATATCGATAACGATAGACAGCTACGCAGGCAATAGAAAACAACAACAACTTTGCTAGAAAATGCATTAAGAAATTGTTTGCTTTTAGCTTAAAATAATTTATTTAACCTAGTTAAAAGTTAGTCAAACCCCAAAAGCACAATCTAAGCATGGCATCTGCAACGGTAAGAAATGTATGTATTGCCAAACTAACATCTAACACACGCAGTAAGAAACAACAACAGCTAAAATCTGCCACCTAAAAGACGACAACGCGTCAGGGGGAGCGCAAGAAAAGAGCGATAAAGTTTAGGGGGGATTGTTAAATGGGCATTACTCACTTATTTATATATTTGCGCAGGTGCCACTGCTGGACGATGACACGATACCTTTTGGCGAGGAGGACGAGATGCGCGATCCAAGTGCTGCAGCCAAGAAATACACGTAAGCCGAATCAAATTTTACACGTTCTCAACTCAACTCCAACTTTGTGGTCATCTAATCTTTTAACAGGCATCCGTATGTAACCTTCTTCCATTTATTCTTCCGTGGAGCTGCCATCGCCATTTACATGTTCTGTGGCTGGTTTAGCGAGTCCTTCATCACCAGCTTTGTGTTCGTGGTGCTATTTCTCTCCGCCGACTTTTGGACTGTAAAGAATATATCCGGCAGACTATTAGTCGGTCTGCGCTGGTGGAACTACGTCGACGACGACGGCAAATCGCACTGGGTGTTTGAGTCGAAAAATGTGAGTCAAAGGCAATTAGCAAATAGAATTCATTTGTCCAACTGCTAATCAAACGCAGTCTGAATCCTACCAGAGTCGCATCAACAAGCACGAGCAGCGTATTTTTTGGCTGGGACTGATACTTTGCCCGCTCTTCTGGGGCCTCTTCTTTCTGGTGGCACTGTTTGGGTTTAAGTTTAAATGGTTACTCCTGGTGATGATTGCCATTGCTCTTAATGCAGCCAATCTGTATGGCTACATCAAGTGCAGCTATGGTGCTGGCAAGGACTTGAACAGTGCCGCCACGGACTTTGTGAAAACGCAGCTTTTCAAGAATGCCGTCGATATGATGACAAAACAAAGTGCAGCAGCTCCACCACCAACCAATGTGCGTCCAACGGGTGTTGTCTAAGCACTCGCAAAGGAATGCCCCTCAATCGATTCAAAGTCAGCTTGCCAACAATCGCTGCTGCAGCGCATTCCAAAGAGTATTTTGATGCAAACATTAGGAGAAGATCTGAATGGCGGCAGGCGGTCCCTGTCATCATCATCGTCATAACTATCTGTGTAACATATGTAAAACTTAATTTAGCCATACTGAAATCTATCATAAAATTTCTTACTCTTACGTTGATTAAACTACGTGCATACCTATGTATGTGTGTGTGAACTGGACAGTTATATGGAACAATGCTTCCTCACTGAAATAGGGGGTAATTTTTAGTAATCGAATTTGAAACGGCTCGATATAAAAACCAAGTAAATGCCGTTATTAGAAAATTATTTTCTTACCAACAGATGACTTTATTATGGAAATGGGAACGCCAGGGTAATGTAATTCAAAGCCGCTTCATTTATTTTCTTTCAAAGTTAAATGGAAATCTGGTTCCTTTTGGCTATTGATTTTGGACAGCGCCAGAGTGATCGGAATGGGGATCGGCGTTTTAGGTTCTCTCCCTTTATTTCATCAGTTCTCAGCTCGTGGGTGTGTATGTGTGTGTGTGTGTGTGGATATATATATGTATATATATATATTGTTGTTTACTCTTTATACATACTTTTTTTATGCATTACAAATTTCACTCTTAAGATTAGAAGAAAATAAATTATAAGACAGTACAATTTTGTTTTTTTTTTGTTTTGGTTGTTTCTCAGTGTTTTTGTATTTTTTTTTTTTTGCTTTTTATTTTATTATTTTTATTTATATGTATGCCATATTACACATTGAATTATGTTTAATTGATTTTTTGTTGGTTTTTGTTTCGTTTTTCTTGTTGTTCTGCGCATAGAGTGGAGTGGACTGGATGCTGGTTGGTGGTTGGAGGGGTTATTTGGGTACAGGGGAGAGGGAGGATGATATTGTAAGTTACAGTTAGTTTATAGTTATAATAATATGCAATTTTTCACGTTATAAACCATTTGTCACTTTACAGTTATCAATTTTGGTACAATTACAATGATTATATATATATATATATATACCCATATATACATATATATTTATACATATATATATATATTTTTGTATATATGTATAAATATATGCATATATATATACATATATATGGTTCAATTATTATGCATATTACATAGTTTAGTTTAGTTTTTCGTTTCTTTTGTATTTGTTTAACAGACGATTTTCTTGTTTTTGTTTAATGCATATAGTGATAACAATGTGTGGTTGGTTGTGTGTGTTTGTGTTTGTTTGTGTTTGTGTGTGTGTGTGTGTGTGTGTGTGTATGTGTGCGTAAGCATTTTAAATAACAAAAAATAATGTTGAAATATATATATATGTTAAAAAAAAATAAATCAAATAAAATCTAGAAACAACGCATGACCTTATCATCTTCATTGACAAGAGAGAAGAAAAAAAAAGAAGTTTATTATCGTTTTTACTCAAATAATTTATGTCCTTCATTTTTCCTTCACAAGATGTCCCGAAAATGTTTTAAAGATCAACTCACTCTCTATAGCTAACAATCGTATGGAAAATTAATGGCAGTGCCAAGAGACAATGTGGAAATGAGACGAAAGGCGCAAAGGGGAGAGAGTAAAATGTGAATAATGGATGAAATGGATTTCAATATCAGGAACCCAATATTATATCAAAGTGGGGGGTGGGGAGAAGGGGGCTCTTTTATTAATATAAAACTCACTTAACACTTTCAATCAAAACGATATAAGGATATATAAATATATAGATATATGTACATATCGATTTACATTTAGGTTAAGATTTTGTGTTCTATTTGATATACGAAGTTTGTTTTCTTTTTTTACGTTTGTTTTTAGGAGGTATTTTTTTTTTGTTTAATAATCAAATTATAATTTGGAACAAGACCCGTAAGGATTTAATTAAATGATATTAAAGAATAATCGAGAATTGTCTCTATGGTTATATATTCTCTCCATGCTTAACTTTAAGAAAAGACCATAGAAATAATGAAGTATTTTCGATGAACTTGTTATTGATTCCATTTGCATTGTAAAAAGCGTTCAATCAAAGATAAGAACTTGTCAAAGAGTTTGCAGCCAATGGAACTCGGAACAACAAAAATATATTAAAAAAAAATGATAAACTTACAAGATAGAGCAAAGAAAGAACATGACTTTTCACAATAAATTTATATGCTGCTCTCTCCTTTACTTAAATAAGGTTTTCACCATGTGCTGCTGCGTAAATTATTTTTATGACGTATAAAAAAAAAGTAGGGATAATGCTGCCATCGAGATTAAAAGGAGAATAAAAACGATAATTTATCGATAAAATAATTTAGTAAGCTCACAAGAAATAAGTCAGCAGCGCGTATAATTAATATATTGGGGAGAAAAATGATATGAAAAAGTATCGTTACGATATGGAAAATAGGGGAGATTTTTCTCTATAAGATTTTATATATATACTCTCTATATGCTAAGATTTATCATTCGTTTTCACAAGATTATTTACAATGGTTTTCGCCTTTATCACTTTCTTAGGCAGTTTGTGGGAGGGAGAGGAGGATTCAGCTGCTGGGGTTCGGTATAGGTAGGGAGGGGAGCAGGGTGGTCTCTTTCTTGTGAAGGCATTTTTTTTTGTGTAATAAATAATATATATATATATATGTGTGTGTGTGTGGGTGGGTCTGTGTGTGAGTTTGGAAATCTATGACTGATTGACAATATCTAATAATAATAATGAACAAACAAAAGAAAAAAAAAGAAGGAATTTAACAACCTACAACTTCAAGTTTTAGCTGTTTTGTTAATGTTTATGAGTGGATTTGTGTTTGTGTGTATGTGTGTGTATGTGCGTGCGTGTGTGTGAGTTGATGTGTGTGTGTGGGGGATCTGGATTTTAGATGTCTGCAGAGTTATTATTCATATTATTCGTAATATAACAAGGTGTCATATGCGCACTGCTATTACTGCTGCTGCTGCTTAAACATACAAAATAAATAACTTAAGAACTGAGGTTTTACAATAACAATTTAATTTAATTTCCTTTTGTTTTGTTTTTTTGTAATTGTCTTAAAATTATTTAACATCAACAATGTTCTTTTCATTTATTTCGTTTACTTTCTCACGTTTCTCATTTTGTTTCACTAACTGTCTATCATTATCCTCTTTCTTTCTTCGTCCTCCTCTCATGATCAAAAAGAAAAAAAAAAAAACCTAGGCAAACCTCCTCTCTCTCTCTCTTGTGTGTCCCCCCCACTCTCACTTCTATGTGTCTAGCTTCAATTGGTTTTTCCCTCTATTTTCTCTTACCTCGGTTCTATCTTGCTCCCTCTCTTTTTTTCCCACTATCTTCATTCAGTTTGTCTGTCGCTTTACAATTGATTTTGATTTGTCATCAATTGCATAAATATCACATTGCAATGTTGCGTTTTCCACTTTCTCTATATCGTTCTTTATCTTTTATTTTAAAGTGTTTTTTTGTTTCATTTGTCGTCAAGGATTTGAATGGGTTTGTGTATGGAAGGAAAAAAAAACGAGGTTTGCCTAGTTTTTCCCCTTATTTTTTCTCATCACTTCTAAAGCAGTCCAAAAAGTCAGTGTGAGCACAAAAATCATTTGAGAACTTTCAAAACAAATATGTATGCGTATGTGCAAATGAGTGTTTATGTGTGTGTTTGTGTGTTGGTGTGAATGTGTTTGAGGGTGGGGGTGGTAGGGGAAGGATGAATGCATACAACTACAACTAGAGGCTTTTAACTTTAAACTTATACTTCGTGTTCTTCGTCTACTTATTCTCCTTGGTGTTGAATTTGTTGTTGCTGTTGCGTATACAGGCGACGATTGGAGTGGGTGGGGGGCGGCAAGAGGCGACACGGCTTGATTGAGGAGTGAACGTGGAAACTTAAACTGGTTAATCAATGGCATGGATAGATGGGACTGTTATACCCATCAATTTTTTAGTTTGTGCATCTAACTTGAGAATTTTTAAAGAATCAAAAGAGTTTATCAATTATCCCTGGAGGTTCTCTCTGGTCCCAGACCCTTATAGCTTTACCACTCTGTCCCCCTTCTTCCCGTCGCCCTGCCGCCCTGCACCCCCCCCCCCCCACCGGCCTTGGATTTTAGTCTGATTTGTGGCCTCTTTTTTTTTGGCCAACAGCAACAACAATCCCACACCTATAAAGTGGGGAGCAACTGTACAACTTGTATGTACATATATATATATATATATATGTTTTATATAGATATACACACATACATATATATATACGTTTTTATATAAATACATATATATATATATGCATATATATATACATTTATATATATATATATATATATATATGTATTTAGTATAGGCACTTATAGCATATTCGATTGTTTTCATAGAAACAAAAATCTATATATATATATATATTTATATATACCTACGTTTTTTCTTAGTTTTCTTGTTTTAATTCTTTAATTTAATTTCTCGTTTTTGTTTTTAAATGTATTCCTTACTCATTTTGGTTGGAAGTCTTGCTTAGGGTTTGATTTCTTTTGATTTTTTTTTTAAGGATGTGTGTGTGTGTGTGTGTGTGGGTGGGTGTGTGTGTATGGTTGGAGGATTGTTAGAGAACTTTTCTTGCTGCCTTGGAAGAAATGAAAGGTCGTGTAGGCGTCGCGCAAATGCAAGTTCTTTAAATTATATATATATATATATATATATGTATATAGATATATAAACATATTTATATACATATAAATATTTGCAAGAAAGAAATTAACGATATATATATATATATATATATATAGGGGACATGTATATGAGTATGTGTGTGTGTGTGTGTGTGTGAATATCTTTCGCTCTCTACAATACGCGTATCTAAGCTGTGTTTTGTTTTTCCTTATAAACTAATCATAGTTTTTCTTTCTTTCGGATTTCTTTTCTTAATTTATCTTTTAATCTTTTGTTTTGTTGGTTGTTTGTTTCTTTCTTTCTTGTTGTTGTTGTTGTTTCTTGTCGTGCATGCGCCCTTACAAGTCTACTACAGAATATTTTGTTTTGTTTTTTTTTTCTTAACCTCTTCTCATTGAGTTTGCTGCCTCTTCTTCTTCTACTACCTATTCTTCGTCCTCTGTCGTTCTTTTTGGCTTAATATTAAGTTTTACATTTACATATTGTTTTTCTTACACTTTGAATTAAATTTATCTTTCATATCTTTTTTTGTTTTGTTTTTTTTTTTCGTTTGTTTAATTTGTTCTTGTCATCGTTTTGTGCGTGGAAACCAAAACATAACATAACAAAAAAAAAAAATAATAATAATAATAAAACTGAATTGAACACTAAAACGATTAAAATTATATGTTATATATGAAAAACACCAAGAATTATTATCATCATATTAAACAAATTATGGTAAATGAGCATCAATAATAAAAAGTTATATCAAATTCATTTTCAATGGGGAGGAAAATAGAAAGAATAGTGAGAAAGTGGAGTGGGAGAAGGGTGGAGGGTGGTGGAAGGAGGTTAGGAGAAGCGGTTTGTAATTTCGATTAAAATATACGCATATATATATATATATATATATATATATATATATATTATTTGTTTAAATGCCTATGTGTCGTTTGTGTGTGTGTGTGTCATAGAAAAGAAAACCCTATTAGAATTTCATTTACGCTTCTTGTTCGTAAGTGTGTGTGTTTATGGCACCTTTGTCTCTCTGTGTATGTGTGAGTGTTGAAATTACATATATACAGAAATATGCATAACAATTTAGATAGTAGTAGTTTCATTTTTTTCTTCTTTTTTTTCGTTTAGTTTTGTTTGTTTTTTGTTTTTTTGTAGTTGCTTGTCCTACGCTTTTTATAAAGATTTGTAGTATTTTTAGGTTTTCTTTTGTTATAAACTTTTTCACGTTTCGTTTTTTGAGTTTGTTTTGCTTGTTTGTTTGTTTGTTTGTTTGTAGTTGTTGAAATACATATGAAACCATCAAACTGAGAGAAATTGCTTTTATGTAGGAAAAAATGCAATTTGTAAAATGTAAGTATTTCTCCTTGATACGATTTATAACGATACGATATACACATATATAAGTATGAAAATTAAGGATATACTCAGGTCTGTGTGTGTGTGTGTGTGTGTGAGAGTGTGTTTTTTGTGTGTGTTTGTCTGGGTCTAAGTACAAAAATCCCCATTAAATAAAAATCAATATCCGAAATAATATCTAAAAAATATGAAAATAAAAACAAAACAAAGAGAGTAATAATCGAAAAGAAAAGAAAGTAAAGAAAAACCACCCTAATTCTTGTGGACTAGCGACTATAGCCGATACATGCGATACATATATATATTTATATATATATATATATATATATATATATATATATGCTATTTACTCTTCACTCATTCTTTATGTTATATAGATGTGTTCTTTCTTTTTTGTTTTGGCTATTAATATTAAAAATTATTAAGTTATCTCTTGTAGAAGCAAATGAACAAATTGTCGTCTCGTACGATATAATGGATCTAAAATGGAGGAGTTCGTTCGATGATGATGATATTTTGGATAGAGATGCTGGCTAACTACAATCAAACTTTAGACTTATTCACTCGTATGTGTGTGTGTGTGTGTGTGTGTTTGTTTGTTATCGCGTAATTTGAATCGTTAATTAATGTATATATATATGTATATATATTTATCTTGGCGGATATTGTTCGTACTTTCCATTTTTCCACACAATTGTCTGCGGCTGCGGCTGCTGCTTCTGCTCCTGCTTCTACTCCTGCTGCTAGTTCTTCTCTATATCCTTTTGTAGTTGCGTTAATCTTCATCAAGCATCAAGTTAAATTAACATTAACTTGTAATTTAAATATATATATACATATATATATGTATATTATTATGTGTCTCGAGCTATATATATATATATTGTTGTATATATATCTGGAGAAACGTTATGCACCATTCATTATTCCTTTTGCCTACTAAATATGATAACTGGTCCAAGCTATGATAGCTGTAAAAGGCGTAAAGAGAGAGAGAAAAAGAGAGAATTAACATCAATGAAGAGAGAATTGTAAAAGACAGAGAGAAGGCTGGTTGCATAAATACATTCAAAGAATTCGTTTTTCTAAGTCCCCGTCAAGGAGAACTCATTCTAAATAATAGTAAATAACTGAATTTTGATTGTTCATTAGAACAAGAGAAGTTCAGTTTAGTGCAAGAGTCACTGTGAGATTGTGTGACATTCATTGGACACTTATTCATTTCATTTGGTTCCCCATTTAATTTGAATGAGTTTAACTACTACGTTATGACATATTTTCACTCAATTCATTTAGTTTCGAAATCCGTTTTGAATGCATTCTTGCAGGGGCCGCGCGCCTCTTATATGAAACTCACCTTAAATATGCCTCCTTAGTTAGGTCATTAATATATCTATATCTATATAGCGCTTATAGATATATAAAAAAAATCGTGGCTCACGTATTTACACTTGGAATTTTCATTTATATATACAGACGGGCAGCAGATGAGATGATGCTTGCTGATTGGGACTGGTCAGGGGCGTGGGGGGATGGCGGGAGTCAGGCGGCATCAGGCATTCTTCTCATCTCTTTTACAAAAAAAAGTTATCTCTCCTTGTCGCACATTGCCATATGCGCGTTTTGGCAACGAACCTAAGGATTGGTATTATTATTGGCCCTGGATTTGCGGTTACCGCCATTTCCTCCAGTGGCCGGATTGGCATTCGTATTGTGCTCTGCTGAGCCAGAGCCAAAATGCTGCTGCTGCTGTTGTTGTTGCTGTAGCTGCTGTTGATGCTTCTCCTTGCTCTGATGGCGCACAGAGCCGCCGCTAATGGGCGAGGCAATCAATGAGCTATTGGAACGGGCATCTGCAAAAAATAACCAGGTAAGTGATGATGGGGGAGAAGGGGGAAGGCGACTAGGGCTTGCCTTGCTTTACTTTGCTTACCTTTATCCTTGGCACTGACTACATTATTATTGCTTGAAGTGGCACCCATTGTGGGTTGTGTGTTGCCGCTGTTAGCTTTGCCAGCCAGCGGAGCACTCGCACTTGGTGCCGCTCCTCGCTTATCGGTGGTTCCGGCGGTGGTGGTGGTGGTGCTGGTGGTATTGGTGGCACTACTAACCACTCCAGCAGCGGGTGGTAGAGAACTTTTGTCGCCAGCAGCAGCAGTAGCAACAGTCGTCGGCGTGGAAGTGGAAGGGTCGCCGCCAAAGATCAATTCCAATTTATGGCTACCCGTTGGTGACATTGTGCCACCAGTGGAGCCGCCGCCACCACCACCATTTCCACCCCCGTCCCGACTATCGGCGGCGGATTGCTTGTGATGCTGGGCCACCTGGGCATAGCTTAGTTTGCTGGCTGTGGCGGCAGCAATATTTTCAGTCGAAGCGGAATTCGTTGAGGTGGCAACACTCTTGTGGTGCTTATCCCTGCCCAGGCTACCGGTGGCTAGGCCCGCCTCCTTTTTGGCATGCAGGGCAGCCACTGCTGCTGGCTTTTTGTGCTGGCTCAGGCTGCACTCGGCCAGGCTGGCAGTTAAACTAGAAGACGACGCTGATGCAGCCCCTGCCCCACCAGTTCCACCAGTCACATTGCTACCGGCGCCAGCGCCTCTTCCATACTCGTTATTGTGGACCACAACAAAGCCTTCTACCAGACGTTGCTGCTGCTGTTGCTGTTGTTGTTGTTGTTGCTGCTGCTGTGGCTGCTGCGGCTGTTTTGGATGCATTTCATCCTCAGTCTTAATTGATTTATCCAGCGGCTGGTTAATAACAGTAACAGCTGCAGCAGCACACACAGCAGCACCTGGACCTGCTCCTCCTCCAGTTCCGGGGGCTGCCTCTTCAGCTGTTCCTGTTCCTGCGGCTCCTGCTGCTTGCTGAGCCAAATTGTTGCTGCTGGCATTGATATTTGGTGTTAGACACTTTATCACATGGATCGAATTATTACTAGAGCTCTGCTTAGTAAAGTTTTTAGTATTGTTGCCCCCCTCGATGTGGGCATATTCCACTCCGGCGGCAGCAGGTGTGGGGCTTAAGGGCAAATTCCGTTGCTGCTGCGTGTAGGAGGGATGAGGCAAATGCGGTTGCTGTTGGTGTCTGCCAGTATCCTTTCGATTTGCTTTTCCCTTGCCACCACCGCCACCACCCCCTCCTCCTCCGCCTCCCCCTGAACGTACAACATCCGAGAGGCGATTCTCAGCCCAATTGTGGGCAACAGAGGAACTATTGGCCAGTTGAGGATTGCTCTCGCTATGCGTATGATTGCCTGAACGTTGCTGCTGGTGCTCCTCATTGGTCTCCACACTAATGTTGGCCACCTGCTGCTGCTGATTTTGTTGTTGTTGTTGTTGTTGTTGTTGCTGCTGCTGTTGCTGCTGCTGCTGTTGTGGTTGTTGCTGATGATGATGGTGATGATGATGATGGCTTTGATGGCCCTGTTTCTGAGACTGGCCACTAGAGGAGGAGGAAGTGTTGGTGTTGGAGGAAGAGGCAACAGCTGGCGCAGACGATGACGAGTTGCCAACCTGCGGTGTGTGTGGTGTGGCGGCCGATGCTGAGGCGGATGTGGCTGGCAGTGGAGGAAAGGCTGCAGCTTCTAGATCAAACTGCGGAGGTTGAACTGGAGCTGGTGGCTGTTGTAGCTGCTGTTGTTGTTGCTGCTGCTGTTGATGATGTTGCTGCTGTTGATGGTGATGGCCACCTCCGCCACCCTGGTAACCAAGCGAAGAACCATGCGATCCGTGATGCAATGAGCCACGCTCATTGTTTCCACTGCCGCCGCTAGCAACACCAGCTCCAGCGCCGCCACCTCCACCACTTCCTCCCACATTGCCGCTGCCGGACATATTGTTATTGTTGTTGTTGCTTCCACCGACAGAGCCAGAAGCAGCAGCAGCATTTCCACTGTTGCTGCTGCTGCTGCTCATGCCCAATCCTCCGCTATTGCCCACATTGCTGCCTATAGAATTGTGATGATGGTGATGATGATTATGATAATGATGGCCCGAGCTCTGCTGGCCACCAGTTGACGACAAATGTTGCTGCTGCTGATGCTGTTGCTGCGAGGAGAGAGCACCATGATGATGATGATGCGAGCTGCTTGACATGGACGAGTGCTGGGCATGATAATGCGGATTATAATTATTTCCCTTGTAATTGCCACGATGCTGAGGCGGAGCAGGATTATCGTGGATATTGCCAGTGCTATAATGGGCATCTCTATCACCTCCACGATGGGAGGAGCCTCCTCCACCTCCACCCGTTTGCACATTGCTTGCGGTTGACGAGGATGAGGAAAGCAATTGTTGCTGCTGCTGGTGAGGCGTGGACGGGGAGCTGCCATAGAGCTGCAATTAAACAAGACAAACAATTAGCGACGGAGATCAAAGGCAACAGGAGCGAACATCAGTTACTTACCCCCACACGTCCACCAGGAGAATAGTTGATGCCCCCACCATCTTCATCGCGACGACGACGACGTGGTCTTGTCTGCCAGTGTAATGGCTCCTTGCTAATCGAGGAGGTAGCCAGCGATGAGGAGGAGCTGCGATTGCCGCCGGCACCACCACCACCGCCACCGCCATGCGAGGAGCTTGTATGCTCCACTACCACCGTTTCACCGGCATCTTGCAACTCAACAACTTGCTGCTGCTGCTGCTGCACCAGATGAGCATGAGGATTGCTGCTGTTAGCCTGTGGCTGAGGAGCAGCCGTCAGTGTTAGAGTGGCCGTTGCCTGGGAGGTAGTTGCATAGGATGCGGTGGCACTGGAGGAAGGCAATTGATAATGTTGTTGTTGCTGTTGCTGCTGCTGCTGCTGCGATTGGGTAGTTTGCTGCTGCTGCTGCTGGGGTTGTGGCTGCAGATGATGGCCATGACTTGGCAGGACTTGCTGAATGCTATAGTGATGATGGTTGGTCACTCCAGCACCACCATAGCTTTTGTCCAGATTCTTTTGCATGCCTCCTGCAAAAAAAAAAGGAAAAAATTAGTGGGGATCGGGGTTGAATAAGTTATCCATTATACCTTTCCAATTGCTTTTTATCGGATAATGACGAGTAGAATTGTTTCCACCGCCGGCTCCAGCACCTCCTCCCCCTGGTTGCTGTTGGCTTTGGGCTTGGCCTGATGATTGCTGCTGCAATTGTTGTTGCTGTTGCTGGTGCACTTGTTGCTGCTGTTGGGCTTGTTGTTGCTGCTGGACCTGCTGTTGGAGTGTGGGATCCACTATGGTGGCTGGAACCACACTAACCATGCCTCCTGGTATGGCTCCCGACAGTTGTATGGGCACAATGCTTCCACCTTGGATGGCATGAGCTCCAGCCTGAGAGTTACGTGGCGGTTTGCTACGCGGTTCACCGCCACGTGGTCCTCCACCGGCTCCACCGCCACTTAAACTATTTGGATTACCGCGATGTGTATTATTATAACGACCACCGCCTCCGGCTCCTCCTCCACCACCGCCACCGCCACCACCCTGCGGCTTAGCCGCCGTGACAATCGTTTGGGCGGTGGGCTGAGGAGCTGTGGTGAAACTAGCCACAGCCTGTGGAGCAGCAAACAGATTGCCACCAATCTCATAGAAATTCTGGCCATGAGCCGTGGCGGCAGTCATTGTGGCTGGCTGCCAAGGAGCCACCAGACCGGGATAAAATTGGTTTTGTTGAAAGGGCTGGAGAGAGAGAAAGAGAGAGAAGGACGAGAGGAAATTAACAATTGCTTCAGATTTCTATCTAATCTCGACAACTTACAATCAACACCTGATTACTATAGGGCACTGCGGCTGGGCCAGCAGCTATAGCCGCTCCATTGGCTGCATATAGATAACGTTGTGGGGCCTGATAGCTAACGGTGGCCGCTCCAGCTCCGGCTGGATCAAATACCGTTGCTGTTGGTGGCGATGTCAGACGATAGCCATTCTTTAAATTTGGTACATTTGCTATTCTATTTATAAACGATTTCGGCTTGATGCGGGCCATTATCGGTTTACCCTGAAACTCTTTGACCTCTTCGCGCAGATACTTGAAGGCCTTTTGCGCATCCTCATCCGATTCGAATGTTATGTACCACGACATATTGGCAGCAAATTCACACGAAATTGGCCGAGGGCAGTTCTCATTGATAAATAGGGCCTAGAAGAGAATGAAAATGACGCATTAATTGGTAAGGTGATGGTGGGAGACCGGGCGGGTAACAGGTGGGAAGGAGGTGTGGGAGTGTTTTTTTTTCTTACATTGACATCATCCGGGGGCGTATTGTCCGATATCTCACGCAAAATTATGATGCATCGCTTGTGATTGGGACGCACGCGCAGGCCCTCGTCATCCACTTGGACATTCGGCGATTCACGGAGCACATTGGTAATCAGTTTAATGTCCTTGGTTAATTTCTTAACAAGATTAAAATTAGCCACTGTCCATATGGGCACATATTGATCGCTGTCCATTTGTGACAGCAAATAAGTATCATTAGCCAGATTCTCTCTGTGGAAAATGAAGTTTAAATATGGAAATTGACATTAGATATTGAAGAAACAATCCACACTCGACTGATTGGAAACTATAGCCATAGGATTGGGCTGGCTAACTACAGTCATGCCCAAGTTTTTCTACCCTTGCGAGTTTTCGTTTTGTTTATTTTTTCTGTTTTTCTTTTAAAAATTCCGTTCCCAATCGTTCCCTTGGAATATAGTAGTTCAATCGGACTTAGTCTGAGATATACAATGTCTGTACTAGACGGACGGACGGACGGACGGACGGACAGAGGGATAGATAGAGAAACAGACGACTGTCTAGGATTAGGGGGCAAATTTGCCACATTTTACAATTAAGATCCTCCGCCCGAGGTATGCATGATTGGATCGAACTGAAGTCAACTAAAAATGTTGTGGTATTTAGGTCAGTCAGCCACCGCCTCTAATCGGAGTTTAGAAGTTAACCACAATAAAGAGCGAGATGGCATGACTGAGAGTAGCAAGAGTAGCTTCTTTTGGGGGGCGTAAACGCAGAAAGCTTCTCAGATGAAAAGACGGGTCCTCGAAAGCCCCTCTCTATCTGTACTTCAACCTTTTACTTCTCCTTACCTGGAAAAATAGTACTCAAGCTGTGTAGCCAGCATTTGCTTAAGCTTGTCCAGCGGCAGGCCGCCATCATCAGAAGGATTTCCACCAACACCAGCAACGGCTACTCCTTGGCTATGATTACCCAGTTGCAGCTGTTGTTGGTGTGGCTGTTGTTGTTGTTGATGTGGATGATGTTGTTGTTGCGACTGCTGTTGCTCTATTGTGGACTGAGCTACGACGGCGGGCAATGATGGTCCATTGGCCGGAACTGCTGTTACCGGCACCTGAACGGGAACGGGAACTGGAACCTGTACTGGAACTGGAACCACAATATGCTGTGGCTGCGGCTCGAGAGCAACTAAATTCGTATTATTAACACCAGGTACCAGAGCAGCAGCATCGGTTGTTGTATAGCAGACGACAGTCTGTCCATCTTGGGTCTGAGCAATGGCTCCATTCATGATGGCAGCAGCAAATTCGGGATTATCACCAATGCTATCAGCAGCTGCTACGCCTCCTCCTCCGACTGCTGCTGCTGCGCCAGCTCCTCCTCCAGCACCACCAGTGGGAGTATTGGCCACGCCCTGTTGCTGTTGTTGTTGTTGTCCCTGCTGCTGCTGCTGCTGGGCCTGAGGTGGTGGCGGATGACCGTAAGCCAAATGTGTGGCTTGAATGGTCTGAGGCGATTGTTGTTGTTGCTGCTGATGATGGTGATGGGCGGCAGCGGCGTGCGAAATAATCTGATGATGATGAGAAGAATGTTGCTGCTGCTGCTGGGCCGATGTCTGCGGCGTTGTTGCTGCTGTTGCCACTGATCCTACTTGTGTTGCTGCTACGGGGGGAGCTGCTCCGGCTGGTGCGCTACTCACTCCGGCTGCTGTGATCAACGGTATGGTGTGGGTGTGGTGATGATGATGATGATGATGGTGGTGGGCTGCTGCTGCGGCTGCTGCTGCTGCTGTGTGAGCTGCTGCTGTTGGGGCTGCTGCGATTTGTGTTGTCGTGCTAAACAGATTGGTAGTAGCTAACATTGCCGTTTCAACAGGAACATTCGTATAGACAGGCGGCTGGATTTTGACTGCATCTCCGTTCATGTAGACATATCCTCCTATAAAACACAGAAAGAAAACAACAAAAAACCAAACACACAGAAAGGGAGAGACGTAAGTCGAAACTTTTGAAATAGGAGCAAAGTGATTTAAAAATAAACAAAAACATCCGAAGACGGGGAAGGGAGTGGAAGGCAATGGAAAAAATAAGCTTAAAGCGGGACTTCCCCCCCATTTACTTCATTGATAAACTTGACTTTCTTCTTAGTAATTCCAATACCCTAACTAACAACCAATTAAATCTAAAATGTAAAAAAAAAAAAAAAAACGAATGAATAAACTAAACCAATCTAGATCAATTCCTTGGAAAATCTAAATTTTAAAAACTGCAGAGGTTCAACCGAGAGCCCCCGCACTGTTTTCGACTTCGTTTAAATGTATGTATGTATGTATAAATCTCAGAAATATGTTAAATTATTATACTTTTCTTCTTACAGCGTTATAATCGCTTAAATAAGGCTTACTTAGGAATAGGAGGTTCCACTTCGCTTCGCTTCCACTAATTAGCCCTCATTATTAATAACTTTTTAAGTTTAAGGTAAACGTCTGCTTTACATTCCAAGAAATATCACTGATTGTTAAGGAATATATACATATGTACATATGTATGTATGTATCTTTGTTCTAAGGTAAGAGTTTAGAGCAGAACACTGGGAGAGAAATGCTCCCCACAAAATAGTCTCTGAAATAGCTCTTTTTCATATAAATTATGACAACTAAAACCTAAAGAAATATTAGAATTTCAATATTGGAGCTAAATATTTTTTTTTAAGTTCCCTTTAAAGTTTTTCGCTAGATCAGAGTCAAAATTGAGCTTAAACCAAACCCTGTTCTTGTTCTGTTATGATGATAAGAACTATATTTTTTGTTTTTTTTGGTTATTTAGAGAGTTGGCAAAGAAATCCTAGAATAAAGAAGGGGGAGAATTGTGACGACTTTTTTATGTCATGAATAATTTAATTATCAAGCCATTAAAATTAGTCCAGGATCACTTTTAAATATTTTTTAAGGTATTTAAAAATCGGCACTACAACATAACGTAAAATTTTTTGTGGGTGGTAGCTAGGTCTGGGGCGCATTCAAAAAAAAGGCGGGCCAAAATTGCTATGTCTAACAATCTAGTCAAAGTTTTAAAAAATTAATTTCAATTGGAGGGCTTTTTAATAATGTCTTTAACTAAATTGAATCACTTTTTCCTTTTTAATTTTGAATAATCTAATTAAAGCAAAGATCTTAAAATCGCTTCTTCATGTCTTTGTTTAATTTAACAGACATGACTGTGCATGTTGTTTTGTTTATAACATTTTTGCTTAGTTTTGCGGCGGCTCTTGCTTGCCTTGCCGGTCTACCCCTTATTCCGACCCTGGTTTGCGAGGGGATTTGGGGGGTTGGTGGTGGGTTCGTTTGTATGCATATGGATAGTTTTATACTCTACTAACCTAGGTAATATTCCATGGTTACCGTATGGTTGGGAATTATCAGGAAATTCCCCGTTTTACAAAGACACACTCGGCTCTTATATTTGTTGTTGTATTATTTTTTTTTGTGATTTTTTGTTGTTGTTATTTCTTTAACTTCTTTTTAGTAGTTGCCCCCAACTTGCAATCACACGCGGCACACACACACACTCGCAGGCACACACACACGCACACACACAATCACTCACACACACACACACACACACCAAATCGTCGTCGTCGTCGCGTTGCCACCCAGTTGTTGCCAGTTTTCTATTTGGAAAATATGATTTTTCTTTGTTATTTGTATTCTTCAGAATTTTCCTTCCCTTTTTTTTGTTGTTATTGCCTGAAACTTGACTACAATTTTTTTCTTTGCTGATTTTGCAATGCCGTTATTTATTTATACTGCTTGCTGGTGCTGCTGCTGCTCTGCTGCTGCTGCTGTTGGTTGTAGTAGTTTCAATTTCAGTTTCTTCTCAACGTCTCCTCTGCTCCTGCTCATTTTTGGTTAAACAATTTTTCCGTGGCTTCAATGACTTAATTTTCTGTGTGTTTCTTTTCTTTGCTTTTTTCAGTGGCTATTTTCGCTTTCGCTATTCTTTCTCTTGTCCTCCTCTTCTTCACTGCTTTCTTTTCTTTCTTCGGGTATTTTTTCCTTTTTTTTGCACACACACACACACACACGCACTCTAGAGAATATGCAGAGAAGAATTTGAAATTGATTTTCCCAATTCACAGTTCACAGTTAAACCGCCCACAGCCGCCGGAGAGTTGATTTAAGAATTTAAATGGTTTACAATTGCTGACCAAAGATTCTAAATGGCGAAATATTGTTAATTGTTTTTTTTCATCAATATTTTTTCTTCAATGTTTCACAACGAACTCGTCGTCATCGTCGTCGTCGTCACACTTTCTTCTCTCTCATCTTCAGTGAAGGTTTGCTCGATTATCGATGACAACAATCGATAATTTGCGAACTAGCAAATTTAAATTATCGATAAATGCATTTTTGTTCCTTTTTCCCCAGCAATTTCTTTTCTTTCTTTTTTGTGTATTTCTTTACATTTTGCTTGTTAGACATACAAAATAAAAGTTTTGGCACAATTATTATACTTGTGCGAAAAACTTGAATGCCACTCTACATATTCAGCTTCCCATTTTGGCGATAATCACAAAACCACTAAAGTTCTATAATGTAAATTGCAATGTTAGGGAACGCCATTTCATTAATAAAACAATAGTTCTACACTTATTGCCCAGTTAATGCAATGCATTTGATCTAACACAATGATTGCAGTATTCGTTAGCGGGAAGCCCCTTAGTCCCTCCTTCCCCTCACCAGACTAGAACGAAATGGTATAATAAACAAATTTGTTGTTGTACTTACCCCAGTCAGTGATATAAAGTAAATAGGTGAATAGTCTTGGCAATCAGTTGGCTTTAATAATTAATTGTCTTGAAGTTTTGTCTTAATTACACCCGCAACATTCGATGAATTTGTGAATTGAAAACCACTTGTTATGTGTGTGTTCTTTGGCTGCTGTTGCTTCTTCTTCCTTGCTGGCCACTGTCGCCAACAAAACACAAGCGTTCCGCGTGGTACACGTATACAACGAATTTGCGGAATTAACCGTTCGACCAAACACTTAATGTTGCGATTTTAAGTCTATAACTTAACTTGTGCTCGCGTTTGGCAAATTAAATTGAATTTTATTTGATTTTTGGATTTTTTATGCCACAAGTTAACGAACGATTCCCGCTCCTCGCAATTGCTTCAAATACGGTAATACGGGGTACAACTGAGAAATAGGGGTATCTAACTAACAATAGGGGCATACATAAGAATAGGGCGTCATTTGTCCGCAACAAGAAATTTGATAGTTCGATAAATCTATTTGTCATTTATATTTCACAATTTTAACACTTTTTTGTTTTGTTCAAATCTAAATTAAATGAATATTTGTCTAATGTTGGAAAATTTGTAACAATGCAGAAATACACTTTTCGATATATATAAAATATCGATAGAAAGTTTTCAAGTATATTTATCGATAAGAATATCCTCAAAAAATTATTAATTAATTTATTTAAAAATACGCATAAGTACATGTTTTGGAAAATGCGTCGTGCAAAACTTTAATAAATTAACAGTTTCCAATTAAGAACTTAAATGGAATATCGATACCGATAGGTCTTATCGGTCAATCGCGCGGTAAATTTAAAACATTCTACATTTTTGGAATCCCAACCTAATTCATAAGCAAGATTATGCTTAAAATCGTATGAAAAACAAATTGATAATAGTTGGTAACAATATGTTACCTTTATTTAATCGCTCCTATATGAGCCATTTTGACTGTCATCCAATGCGAGGGGCAAGAAAATCGTTAATCCTGCCATTACGCATCAATCAAAATCGATTTAAACTGAACATTTAATTTTATTTATAACATTATTTAGCAGTTAATGGTCTATTGCTTTTTGATGTCTTTAAATGTACCTAAATGTTCTATAAAGTTATTTGAATTGTTGTTGTTGTAATTGTTGGTGTTATTAATTAAATTTGAACATAGAACTTTTCTTGGTGTAGCTTAAGAATGAAAGACTTTCCTTTTTGTTTTTTTCTTGTATGAAGCAAATCCACACAGACAGACAACAATTTGTTGTTATTGTTGTTCCCTGGCATCAATAATAAATCATCAGCATTAGCATTAGCTTAAAAGCCGTGAACCTTTAATTGATCTGGCTTAGCTAGTCCCACCTTGGTCAACCATTGGCAAATGTTCTCGCGTTGATCGCCTTGAAGTTGAAGAACTTCACCATACTCCGGGTGCTCTATTACAGTTCCATTGCAAGCAAATTCCTAAAAAAAAAAAACAAATTAAAGAACACAAAAAACACATTAGAATTGAAATATTAAACGTGATTGTTTTTATCGTGCCAAAGCGTCTATAAGTGTCGATTAAAATTGTAACCAGAAAAATGCCAACTGCTCTGCCACATGCGCCACACACCGGCATAAATATTCTTCAACGAACGTTAGAAAAGGTTGTAAATAAACAAAAGTGACGCCCAAAAATATTAATTGACATAATTTGACGCAAGATTTCCAGTTTAATTGACACGTGCAGGCAGACAAATTTCTTGTTTTCCAACTAACTAGTTGGAATTTGTGAAATTGCTATTAAACGACGATTATGCCGACGCCTTTATCAAGTGAAACCGCATACATATGCCTTAGCTAGAACTACATATATTATACAAATAGTAACAAACTGAATTGCTTAATGCGCTTAATTGGATTTCAAGGAAGCCTGAAGAGCCAGAGTGTGAAAAAAAAAAAAACAATAATGATTGCAACAAGGACAACTACATGCATAAAATATGCAGAAATTACATGAAATATTGTATGAATTGAAATTTCTTAGAAATTGTTTATAGTACACAATGTCATATATAACTCTATTGCGCATTAAGATTCATATTTGCAGCCCCACATAAGGGGAAGAAAGGCAACAGAATTCCTTTGTTTGTTAGCCAATATCTCCTCTTCTGTCGTAAAACATGAACAGAGGGGTTTCTCGGTCCATTCAGTCGAATATCATTGGTATGTGAAAAAGATAAACATTTCGAGTTTAATGAGTTGATTGATTTTCAGTTGTAAAGCAATAAGGACTTACCTTTTTACAGGAGCGAACTATTTTCTTCAAGTCATACTCCGCGGAAAGGCCCTGGACAGTGGTCAATGTCTTGCGACCGTTCCTCTGCTGGATTCTTATGTGCACAAGACCGTCTTGAATATCATCATCATTGCCCTTGATTGCATCAGCAAAGGGGTCTGAGTAGAGAGAAGAAATCGCAAGTGGGAAAATGGAAAGAGAAAGACCAAAAAGAATATCATCAATGAGAATCTAGAAAACTATTGTAATTGCAATCTTGACACATGTCGCACATATGCATGCAGGTAGTATCTGCATCTGTATATGTACGTGTGCATATTTATGCATGTGCGTGCGTGCCTGTGTTCGTTTGTGTGTATGTGTGTGCGTAAACGTGAGCCTTAATAAGTGTGCATGTGTGTGTGCGTATGGATGACTAAAAACCACGAGCAGCCATTTTGGCAGGGGGGGAAAGTGTAATACAAATTTGTAACACAAGTAAAAAAAAAAAGCCCACTTACCACGGGTGTTTAAATTCTGGATGGACATACGACAATAAAAACAAACCACTGCCTAAAACAAAAACTTTTCGAAACTATTTCTTTGCTTGATTATATCTGAACTTTGAATTTATGTGTGTGAGTTACTTTTCGGAAATGTGTTATTGCCTCTGTTTGCTATGAGGGGTGTAAAACACATATATCGATGAGTTATCGCTTGCTGGCACTTGCCTTCGACGATAGCGGCTACAACTCTTTCTACAGAGTAGCCAACTTCTTTCAATTAAATAGCTAAATGAATTAGTGACAAAGTTTTAATAATAATAAAATAAACTGACAAAAATATACATGTTTAACTATATATAAAGGTTAAAGACCCTGTTTTCGCAAAGAATAAGTGAGAAATAACCCAACATTATTTGTTAATTCTTGTGAATAGTTTAATATAATTCTGTTTAACGTGAATGTGTAAAAAATGTTAACATTTTTTTACATTTCCTAGTTTTCCGCAAATATGTTAACAAAAACCAAGTGATAACATATTTTTACGATTTAGCCATGAAGTAGCTAAATTGCCATTATACGATTAACTCTAAATTTCATCTTATCGATATATCGATAGACATTAATGCATCTCTGCCCTCAATCGCAGCCAACTTCACCGGATTCGGTGGCTGCCATATTTCTTTCCTGCTGGTCTTTCAACGAGAAAAGGTGGGCATTTTGCATTTTGTCTCGATTTGGTTAAGTTATAACTTCATGAAGCCTCGTTAACAGCCAGAAAATATGGCCAGTGCATTGTATGTTATAGTTTTGTGCAATTTAATCAGTTGGATATTCCCAAATGGGCTAACATTATTGCGAGGTAAATTTATTTGTGTGCACAATTGGCATGGATATCTTCTGGCGGGGAACGGGTGCGACTGCAAAACTGAGACACACGTGCGGCATATACAAAAATGACCCAGAGAAAAAAAAGGAGACTAGCAAATGGTTTAATTTTTGGTTTAGTAGAAGCAATACACAAATTTCTAACTTTTAAATATGTTTCTTTCTCTTTCACGTTGCTGCCGTTGCTGTTGTCTTACGGCTACACAAAAAAAAAGGTAAGCACATGTTGTAAAAACAACTCGTTATGTAGAAACATAATTTTAACAAATTATTGCTTTCTCTTTCTTTTTTATGCTCAACTTGCATTTGACGTGGATGTGTCTCCTCCATGTATAGGTAAGTCCCGAAATGGTTAGAATATTTGGCTTAGTTTCAGCAATTTTCCATGATGATTGATTTGAGCAGAAGAGTTCTTGAAGACTATATTCATCACCCAATGCTGAACAAAAAGAAACTAAAGATTTACGTTTAAGTTAATTATACATTTGACTAACTGCTTGCTCTTTTTGTTTCATATTTGACCTGAACTCGTTTTGCTGTTGCTCTTCCTGTTTTCTTCTTATATATATTCATAGGTAAGTTCAAAATTCTCTGTGTTTTTCCTCCATTATTAGTAAGTTTTTCATGATGATTGATTTGAGCAGAAGAGTTCTTGAAGACTATATTCATCACCCAATGCTGATACTTTTAACATAAATAAATGAAAGGTTAATTGAAAGAGTTCTCCTAACTAATTGTTGCATTTTTCCCTCTTCATTTCTAGACTTGAGATGGCAACCTCTTCGCACCTCAACTGGTTGATCATTCGCAACAACAACGCTTTCTTGTTGAAGAAGCGTGATGTGAAGAAACCCTTCAGCACAGTAAGTTTCGTTTGACTACTTCACTCGACTAATGACTGACTGACTGGTTAAGAGAGTTCTCGATGATGTTTTCAACTTATTTTATATTCACAATGATATTTGAATACAACATGATAGTAATTCATAATCTGACATAAAGTTGGCTTCATTATTATTGAGCTTATTCTTGATGATCGTTTACTAATTTGAGTTTGCTCTCTTTCTCCCTTAGGAGCCCAACAACTTGACAAGTGTTAGCTCTTACCGCTACAGCGGCGTCGTCCACAAGAAGACCGTTGCCGTTGTTCCTGCCGCCGATAAGAAGGGCTTCACCGCAGTGCTGAAAAAGGGCAAATATGCTCAGCGTCCTGCCAAGAACACGGTGCGTGTTGACTTCAAGGCTGGTCCCAGACGCTCCCTGAAGAAACTGAAGAACTTGTTGATTGGCTCCAAGTACCGCAAGGATCTTACACAGGTACAGCACCTAGTTTAGTCTATCTATCCTGACACTCTTTAGCAACTTTAGCATGATGATCCTTTTTTTTAATGCTACACAACCAAGATCGCTGACTGATCGTGTTGATAAACTTATCTGAGGCTTCCCTCCATTCTTAATATGCATTTTAAATCCTTTTTCGCTTCGTTTACTAATAAGAATTGTATTTTTTCTCCCTCTCTCTTACAGGCTGCTCTTCGTCGCGCCTCTGCTGTTCTGCGTTCCCAGAAGCCCGTCGCAGTCAAGTCCGCTTAAAAATGCATTAACTGTGGGATTATGATTGTGGAGCCGTTTTCTACTCGAGAATAAAGAAAAAATGTTAAAAACCAACTAACCAATTCTTTTGTATTTATTTTACACGCTCCTCTCAGATGGATAATACTCCCTGTTATAAGAGGAGAAGGAGAATGCCCCAACTGTGGCCCAAAGATAGTTTTGTCTGTGGTTGTGGCTAGAAGCCGTAATTTTCAAGTTATAGTTGTCGGATTGAAAAGATTGAATCTAAAATGTCTGCCTATTCTGTTAAAGATATTGGATTACCGGCCGGCCTGGCCGCATAGAGGCGGCATCGTCTTCGTTATGGAAATGAGAGAGATAGCAAGTGTTTTATGTGACTGCGTCGAGAGATGAAATTTTCGTTGAGATTTGTTGACAGATCCAAGTAACATGGGAAAAATTATAACCTTTAAATTCATGGAACGAAGTTTCTAAAAATCGATCAGATATTTGCCGCCATAAGTAATCTCGACTGAGCGTGAGAGAGATGGAAAGATTTCACATGTCTTGACTGGGCGTGAGGGAGATGGAAAGATGGATATATATATATATATGAAATTGGAAAAGAAAATAATGCCCATTTAATTGGTTTATTCTTGGAAATCTGTTAGTTAAAGGCGAAAAACAGATGAAGTTCATGCCCATTGAACTTCACTCCATTTGATTCATGATTTCGGCTCTTTTAGAAAATATGTTTATCCATTTAACTGGGGACCGATCGCTAGATTAAAGGATATATGTTTATTAATGTTTCCTAGACTTACCTGTAGTACTTAGTCTGATCGTTTCTTAGTTCTTTTGCGCTTTGTATCCCTTGAGCCAAATCTGTAAAATTAATAGATCGAAAATACGAAATAATGTTTTAATACTCTCTTTAAGGGTAGAATTTTGTAAAATTATAGTCAATTTAATGTAAATATTTGTACTGTAATAATTTCTTTATGGTGACCTAATTTCTATATAGCAGTCGATTATTAAAGTTATCCTGTTTTCTCCATCATTTTTCAGTTATTGATATTGGACTCTAATTTGATTTCCTTTGAAGTAATAAGTAAACAGCCAATAAAATGAAAAATATTTTAGACAAATATTATAAGGGACTCAACTGCAAATGGTGACACTTCCGATCGCTGCGACTGCCACTCGACAAATGACCTTTCTGGACCTTTCTGGACATTAACTTACACAAGAATGTTAACTAACAGACAACTGTTAACATAAAATGTTAACTCAACAACAAAATGTTAACTTAACAATAAAATGTTAATTAACATAAAAATGTTAATTTAACAGAGAAAAGGTAATTTAACAGAAAAATGTTAGCTTAACAGAGAAATGATGAATTAATAGAAAACTGCTAACTAACAGCCAACTGTAAACATAAACTGTTAACTTAACAGCAGGTCGTTAACTAACAGGAAAATGTTAACTTAACACGAAAATGTAAAGTTAACAGAAAAAAGTTAACTCAACACAAAAATGTTAAGTTAACAGAAAAATGATTAGTAATATAAACTTAACGAAAAAATAATGACTTAATAGAAAATAATAAATTAACAGAGAAATGTTAACTAACAGAAAAAAGTAAAGCTAACCAAATAATAAGATAAAAATATAATATTAACGACAAAATGTTAAGACAACAAACAAAATATGTAAAATGAACAGAAATTATTAACCTAAGGAAGAACCAGTCATTAGCTGCTGCTTTAAGTTAACAGAAATAAATGAATTTAACAAAAATGTTACGATCCCCCATCCTTTTGTTGCGCTGGGTCTGACGCTCAGCAAGTGCTCAGGTGTCGCTGCTAATTACCTTGTAAAGACACAGGTGAGCATCGAATATTTCTGATCATAAGTATGTTTATTTTATTTTATTTATTGCAGGTCTGTCTGGTCAAGAAAAGAAATCAAAACAAAACACAATAAATTATTTGAAAAAGCACAGGAAACCTGGGATAACTTTCGACTAACTAATTTTAGCTATTATGACAATCAAGTAACCTGGTCAATATGGTAGGGAAAACTTATGTAGATCAAGTATTCCTGCATTTATATTTCAATAGCTCCCAAAGCAGTTGTAAAATAAAACGTTCTCTCTTTCTCCTCTCGCCAAGCATTTCAAATATTTTGGAACTTGAAAAACAAAAATAAATAAAATTTTAAACAAAAAAAAGAAAAACCCTTTTAACCATGAACGAACGCGATAATTTAATAACGAGTATTCTCATCCGTTACAGACGCAAGTTGAGCAACGAAGCACTTCAGACTCTACGCCAGATTTATCGGGAGGAGGTCGTCCGTGCCTCATCCATTGGCATCGGCACATGCATCTTGATTGGAATAATCGTATTGCTGCTGCTAACGGGACTCTATTTGGTCAGATGCTACAATCTCTCCCATAGCTATGGAACTGGAGGCTGCTTGTTGCCGTTCCTAATGAGCGATGACGATTGCCAGGTTATGGCCTAGTTATTTTTCATCAGTTAATTAAGTTGGCAACAACAAAACCAAAACACAGAACCTCGCTACAAAAAAAAAACTATTATATTTTGTAACCAACTTCTTAATATTTGTTTAAAAACTTTCGTTCCAACAATTGTTTTCTTTGAACTTGGTTTCTTTTGGGAAAGTAAAAAGAATCAAGTGAAAAGATCTTAAAAAAAAAAACGTCGAAAAATGTAGAATCAATGTTTTATGTCAAAAAAAAAAAAAAACTTACAACAAGAGAAAAAAAATTTAAAAAAAAATGCATATTAAACTAGTTAATGCAACTAAAATTGTTTTATCAACTAAAATTTGTTTGAAATTTGTACAAATTGTAGTTTGAAGAACTTTGCTATCGCATTTTGAACAAGTTTCAAACGAAATCTGTCGTTTGAACACAATTTTCTATATTTATGTTTATTCTTATATACAAAATTATTGCATTTTATTGCTTTCCGATAATATTCTCAATGGTAAATAGCGTCGTCTTTGATCGATTGTTTGATGATGATGATGATGCTGCTGCTGCGGCTGCTGCTGGCGGCAAGGGTGGTGAGTGGGTTGAGGGCGGTGAGGGGGGTAGAGATGTTGCTGGTACTGCGGCCTCAACAAGCAATTCCTGTAATCCCTTAAATGCATCACCAAAGATCGTTGAATCCTGCCGCTGACGCTGCAGACTGTAATGCAGAGGCGGGGTAAAGGCGCTGGGGGAATGTAATTCATCGTACAATGAGGAGGTCGCCATTTCCATTGATGTGCTCGCTGCTGTGATTGGACTCTCGGCCGATGAGCTGCTGTCTCGCACTGGATCACTGGAATCTCTTTGCTGGGCCTGGGACAGCCGATGATTATGATGGTGGCCATTGGCACGCGTTTCATTGTTAAACAAATTGTTAAAGCCAAACGAAACGGACAAATATTGGCGATGCAGATCCGTTATACGATCCGAATAATTGGGCCTCTCATTGCAGAATAGATCGAAATCGGCCAGAGACTCGCTAGGCGATCTCACCTCGTTGCCATCGTTGCCACTGCCACCTCCGCTGGCATCCTAGAACAGAACAACGAACAAAGCGAACACAAACAGAAATAGATGAATGTTTTTGTTTATTTTACTATTTTGCGGAACTTTAATTGTCGTCGTCGTTGCTGGCGTTGGCCATTTTTTCTTACCCTGCCTGCTCCCGTCGTCTCCCGTTCATAGCGATTCGTATTGGCGCAATGCCTTTGCCGGCGTGTCCGACGCCGTCGGTAATTCCCCTGCTCGAACATATCGGATGCAGATGAATCGAGCATCCAATAGCTACCCTTGCCCGCACTATCGTTGTCATCGATCGTATTCTTATCCCTGGGCACCTTCACAAAGCAATCGTTCAAGGAGAGATTATGGCGTATGGAATTCTGCCAGCCTTGCTTATTCTCCCGATAGTAGGGAAATCTGTAAAATATATTCAAGTAAATCGCCATTAATCGCTGTTTTATCAATCGGGGCTTCTAATCGTTGCACAATTCTGGCCCATTTGAGAGTTGTCAGTATCCTTTTATCCTTCAAATCTTCTATGAACTCTATATTTTCCTTTAAGGTTTCGAAAATGGAATGGACAGGGAATTCTTCTCCTTTTGATTGCTTCTAAGCATAGGACAGGCTGAAGATCCACCTAAAATCTAGGTTTCTTCCCTTGTCCTTCGACCTTCGAGATCGATCATTTTCCATGATTCGTCGTTCTATGATCCTTTGCATCCGCCTTTTTCTTAGCCGAAGTTCTGTCCAAGCTCTGCTCGTCAAATTATTGTAAAATGTTTTTGTTGTTTCGTGAACATCCTTGGTATAGATAGGATTGTGCTTCAAGTGGCTCAAGATCCGTCTATTGGCTACCAGCAACAGGAAATTCTCTTTAGAAGTCTTTCAAATCAGATCAGATCAGATCGCCTATCAAAAGAGGAACCCTTTTAAAAGGATTCTCCTGGTCTAAGACTTAAGTCCTAGAAACACTTAAAAATCATTTTTCAAATTTGATTTTTCTGATTTCTTTCTTTTCTATTAAATTAAATTTGAGTATATAATTTGATTTATGTGAAAATAAATAGTTAATATTTATATATTTTTAAATAAATATTCATGATTATTATTTGAAGAAAGAGAATTGACAATTTTTGAGGACAGAGCTTAACTTTTCGCACGAAATCTACTTAAATTCTTGTTCACAAAGTCATCATCAAGTCAGAAAAGCTTAATGAAACAATTTTAATTTAAAATTTTCCCTCAATTTTGGCATTGAAATATGGCACAATGTTTCCTACCAAAATGTTTCAGCATAAACATATTCATCTATATATATATATAGATATATACAACTTTATGTGGGCAGATCCAATCATTGTTTATAGTGACTATAAAATATATTGATGTAAGCTAATTTTCCATTCATGAAACTTTTCCAGCTTTGGAAATTGGAAAATTTGATTGATCAGAGACGATCGATGGAACTCACTTATCCATTATGAACTTGTAGATGCCGCTCAATGTTAGACGCTGATTGGGAGCACTGCTAATTGCCATGGCAATTAGGGCTATATAGGAGAACGGAGGCTTCTCCGGCCGATGGGAGTTGTGGAGAAAGGATATGGGCAATGTCCAGATATTATTATGCAGGGCCAGGAAACTATCCATGCCCAGACCCTGGTAATAGAAGGCTGATGGGAATGCTCCATTGCATTGCATTAGATTATTGATTCCGGCGGAATTATTTGTAACCAAATTGCCCGCCGCACTGGCCGAGGCCGCATTGGCCGAGGCTGTTGCCTGACGCAACAGTTCGGGACTGGCTAAAAGTGTGTTGACCAGCTCCTCATTGTCGGTGGGCAGTGGGGAAATATTTGTATAGCAGGATGATGGTAGCATTTTTCCTTTTTTGTTTTGTTTTTTCCTAGCTCACTTTTGCACCTTTTTTTTTTTGATGACACTTTTAGCCCGACCGACCGCGTAATCCTGAATATGCGTAGCCGTAGAGTTTTCCGAGTTTTCGCGAGTTTCCCGCACGTTTTCCGCCGTGTGCCGTGTATGTGTTCCGTCTGGCTAGAAGACCGATCAACAAATAAATTGATCTTGTGGGCTGGCATTTTGTTTCGAGTACTTGAGATTTTACCAAGCATGTGTGCGAGTCTGTGTGTGTGTGTGTGTGTGTGTGTGTGTGTGTGTGGGGAAGAGTCAAACAGTTCAGAGTATTGAACTATAAATACATGCAAACAAAAGGAGAATCTCACACACTCACACACCCAGGCCATATACGCTGGAAATCTTTCTTCTATAGAGACAACTCAGAGACGGAGTACGAGTCCGAGTTGGAGTTGGAGTCGGAGTCAAAATCCTTGTCCATGTCTTTGGGAAACTTCTTAATTCCCATTTAAGCAACAGCTTTCAAAATTATATAAAATAAATGCTGAAGAAGGCGTTTCTCTTGGATCGTTCATACCCGAACGAATTGCTTCTCATTCATGAGCATCACATGATATATCTATGTATATATACGTTTCTCCGTTTCTCACCACTCGCCTCTGATTTGTCAGAATTTTCCTCACATGGGCGGAGCCAAATTCATGTTCTCGCTGTGTGTTTAAAACAATATCGATATAAATGATTTTTCAACAAATGAAAAGTCAGCACATTTGTGTTTAGAAAATGGTATTCAAGAATTTTCCAAAATCCATAGAAACGTTAAGGAATATACGTATATAATATTATGAAGGGCTTTGGGTATATATTCCACGACAATCGGTTATCATTTGTTGGTGGGCATAATCCTGTCACTCATCATTTTTATGCTTAAATCAAACCTATTTCACATAAAGTCGGTTTTAAGTGAATATTGTCGAAATTTTTATACCTTCTATCCCAAAAGAAAGAGTTTTGATTTCTTTTTCTTAAGATTTTCAAACTTATTTTAAGGTTTAGATTTGGGTTTATTTAATTTGGGTTACTTTTAGAATTGCAATTGGATCCAACAAAAGGCTAAAAACCTATTTAGAAGAATTTCTTTTTTCTTTTTTAGATTTGTCAGTATTGATCAGTTTTTATTTTAAATCATCTTAAGCTGAGATATTTTTTTTAAAATGCGATTGTAAGTAAATATAAGTTCAAGAGGTTAATTAGGTCTGCTTAGAATATCCTTAATAAAAATCTATCAAATTATGTGAAAAATTCAATCCCGTCTATGACTTTGCTTTGGGATTCAAATCTTTATCTAGAATCCTTTAACTAACTAATCTTCCGTCTTTAGATTAATATTTTTATTTCCTCTAGAAGGAGCCGCCTTTTAAATACCATTTACACTTTTCACGTGTTCTAATAGCTATGTCCTAGATGAATCTTACCGTATCCTGTGAAGCGTTTACCAAAGGGTATGCCATATATTTGGCATGAAATTTTCCCTTCCTTAAACTAGTTACTTCTTGTACTCATTTCTACTCTTTCATGTTATTTCGATTATTGTCTATTTAGTGTGGTATCCTGTGGGCCACTTGGACGTACTGAGCGAAGTAAAGCTGACATCGTTATTAACCTATTCTGCCTAGATTGATCTTAGGGTTTAGTCAAGATCAACTTGGTGCACTGTTCCATCTTTATGTGGCTGGGTGGAGGGATCCAAAGTGCTGGCACATTCATTGCTTAGAATCCTAAGAATCTGTAATGCACCTCAGAGGATCGGAGGTGGCGGTTCGAGTGACTGTTCTTTCTGAATACTTTGCTTGAGCCACATTAGAACGGAACTCGGTTAAAGCGGAATATTCAGATATCAAATCGGCCAACTAAGAGGCTACAATAAACGAGATTCTCTTGCTTTATATAAAATTTCGTATCTTCTTTAGCTTTAGATTTGGATTTAGACTTAAGGGGTAGACAGATTTCCAGACAGATGAAACCAATTTGCAGAGGCGGCAGTTAGCTACTCCCATGGACTAGAGAAACTCAAATATTGGACTTAAATATTTGGAAATTTTCCTAACTTTATATACCCCTTTTCCAATCAATGAAATTTGATAAATATTTCAATATGAGAATGTCGTCAGGATCAGAGAAAGCATAAGAAATGAACTTTAATTGAGATCAGAAGATTCGACTTCCTAGAGGAAACCTTCTGAAACTTTGTTTCTTATTAATTTGATTATTTTTTTTAATTGTATTTTTCAATATTTCATATAAATGGGCAATGAAACTTTTCATTTGTTCATTCGTTTGTTGTATATAAACATTTAGATAATGATTTGAACCAAAATTCAAGACATATGTTTGGGTTCAATGAGCAATTGGTTTATCTCGGTATCGGCCTATGACACGGTTATCTCAAAAATTTTAATACAACAACATTTCCTTTCCATTTTTACGACTTTTTCCAAGTAGTACAAAAGAAACGCAACAAAACGAAAGTAAAGTAAAGTAAAGTAAAGTGAAGTAAATGTAAATTCGAGTAAAGTATTTTTGCCCAGATATCATATGGGAAAGGTCGTAAAATAATTGTGTATACATTTTAAACACACCAAGGACCAAGATCAGTTGAATTTTACGACCGTTCCCCATGACTACAGATGATTGGAATTGGGATTGGGATGCTGCTGCATTTTGTTTGCAAGTCAAGTAGTTAGTATATAGACTAGAGAAAGAGAGAGAGAGAGAGAGAGAGGGAGAGGGAGAGATAACTCATTTGAAAGAAATAAAAACAAGCCAATTGAAGATGAAGTTAAAGATTCAATATTAAACCCCCTCCTGCCCCCATCCCCCCCTCACCACCCTTCCCACACACTCACACATGTGGAAGAAGTGGAAAGACAAAAGGATAAGCATTTTTCACGCTTTCTCTCTATCTTTTTGGTGTCTATGAATTGGTATTCAGATTTTACGATCGCCGCTTACCGCTGGAAAAATGGGTCATAAAACAACAGGGTTATCCTTCTAGGTGTGCGTGTGCATGTCTGTGTGCGTGTGTATGTGTGTGTCTCTAGTATGAGGAGAAGATGTCGTCGGCGTCTGTTTTTGTTAATGATTATTTTTAGATCTATGCTGGGAATAGTATTGGAAACAAATATTGTGTTTTTTTTTTTTATTGCCGCCCTGCAGCACGCAAAAAGCAAACACAATGCAACACACGCAACACACACACACACACACACACACACAACAATTTTGTAGTCTGAAACAACAATGTTTTCTATTTAGTTTTAGTTTTGACTGATCGTCACGTTAAGCCATAAAACGCCTCTCCTCTTGTTTATTTAGTTGCTGCTGCTTCAGTTTGCCGCTGCTGCGGCCCACCGCAAGTTAATCGTTGGCCACAATTACCAATATATCCAATCCCTATTTCCATACCTGCCACCCCCCCCCCCCCCCCCACATTTCCATTTCCCACTACACTGGACAAAAACAAATGTCGAATGTGTCCCCCCAGATGCACCTGGAAGCCTTTATCTTAGGTATGCCAATTCAATTTCGATTTCAATTTGATTTAAACCAAAGGATTCTACTTTAATTTCAGAATTTAGAATCGGTTTTCAAATTGTTATTATTTAGAATACTTTTAAAGTGCCCAAGGCAACAGGAGAAAAAGAAAATTAGAGATATTTTCAGCTTAATTCATTTCAAATTCACTTTAAACTACATTTTAAGTCATTTTTAGTTTTAAAAGGAGGTAAAATCAAGCTCGGCCTATTTTATTTGGCATTATTCAGTTGTAATTCTCAAGTAGTTTTAAAGACCTAAAGAGCTCTGAAAAAAAGTTGAGCACTTTATAAGCCTTGTTAACCTTTGTCATCTAATTTAGTTGTAATTCTCAACTAGTTTTAACGTTTAAATTGTAATATGGCCACTGTAAATAATAAACTTAATCTGCTCATTGACTTAAGATTGACTTCGAGTCTTGTCTATTTTTTAAATGTTTAAGCTCTTTTGATATTTTCTTTATTTTTAGTTATAAAAGAAAGTTAAATAAAGTTAAGCTTATTTTATTTGACTTAAATCAATTGTAATTCCCAAGTAGTTTGCCATTAAAGAGCAACAAGTAGAGCTCTGACGTTTTATAAGCTTTGTTTAGCTTGTTTTTTTTTTAATAATTTAGTTGTAATTCTCAACTAGTTTTAGCGTTGACGTTATGGCGACTTGTCTATTTTTTTTGAATGCTTCTAATTTCTTCAAGTGTATGCAGAGTTATGGTTTATAGCTGAATGAAGTTTGTCTCTCAAACTGCCATTGATTTATAGGCGGAGAGGTCGTCGGAGGTTGGCGGATAATAGGGAGCGAGGGCGACGGTATCATCTCTCAACACCTTGTCAAAAATTTGATTTGCTCTTTCAGCTCAGGCACGAAGTGTGCTGTGTGTGCGGTGTGTGCAGCATTTTAAATCAAAGATAACAAATCATCGATCAGCACTTGGATTTGTGGCTGCTTCAACAACCAATTTGTCAAAATTCGATGACTATTTGATGCCCACTTCCCCCAATGCCTCTCTCTCTCTCTCGCCCTCGCTCTTTACATTAACATCTAGTAGTGCCTATTTATAGGCGCCGTAAAATGCAGCCCATGACTATTAGCTGCTTGTTGTTGTTTGACAACAAATAAGTACAAGGACCGCTCATCGCCGCTCATTGCCGCTCATTGCCGCTCGTTGCCATCATCATTGCTGTTGTCGTCGTCGTCGTCGTCGTCATCTTTGTCGGCAGCGTTACACATCATTGACAGCAAATTATCCACATTACCTGAATTGTCAGACCGGTCGCTCGGTCTCTCATTCTCTCGGTCGTTCGGTCGTTTGGTCGGGCGGTTGGTCGCCCATTAGCCATTAGGATGGTGTGAACGTGACCTTTGGTGGCCATTAAATGGCACACTTTGAGTCCATGAGTATTTTGTTTGTAGCTTGGAATTGGAAATTTATGCGATTCTTGACACTAGTTGCGTGCGGGGTGCTGCTCTTCTCTTTAACCCCCCCCACACCCCCTCGCTGACTCTCTGCCTGGGGAAACTGTGGGGATAGGTGTAGTTCGGTTTTTGGTTAAATAAAGACGATATAAATAAAGATGACATAAAAATCAGGAACCGTATAAACGATTTACTGGTTATTGACCCATGTGATTGGAAACCCAAGCCAAGATAGGTAAGTAATATGTATCATCATCAATTTAGGGGGGGGGGGGGGGGGGGGAAACAGGTGTCATTCGTTAAGTTCCCACTTGCCTAGCCTGCCTAATTAGTTTAGATCTTTTCCTAATGCTTCTTTGTACATTCTAACTTCCTTTTCGGCTTATTACATGGTAAATAAAAATGAAGAAGTATTCTACTTTTGATGTCTACAGACTCCTGAGGTCTGAGGTGGAAATCTATACTACAGACAAAAAATTGCTATTAAGATTGATATTTTTTTTTTTGCATTCTAAGGAGAGAAATTTGTTTCTCTAAAAATGAAATCAATTGAAAACTGCGAAAAAAATGATTTTCACTTTCGAAATTAAACTTCTCTTTTTTTCTATGAGAACAAAAAGTTAAATTTAAATCAAATCCGAGTTTGATTTTGACTAAATTCTTGAATATTTGTATAACTTAAGCGACTGGAACTATACTTCATGAGCTTTTCAAATCAAATATGACCACGTTTTTGCCTAAGAAACATTTTAAAAGTCGTTCACATTTTTAGACTATCTTTTGCATACTTTGAGGAGCAAATCTCTTTTAATCAAGCATTAGTCTTTCTAATAGAAACTATTTCTATATGATTTCGATAAGATTTCAAAGACTTTTATAATTGAAAATGCTTTCAAAACATTTAAAAACTTTGCGCAATTTTTATGGTAAATGTCTTAAAACATCGAAAACATAATTTGATCTTGGAATTACGAGTTTTTCAAAACAAATAAGCTAAAAGCTTAGTTTAAATCAAAGTTCAAGGCCCTTCGAAAGTCAAGCCTTTGAGTTCCATCGGGGCTCCCCCCCGGGAGTCTGGCTTTCTTCAATGTATTCCCAATTCATGCCTCATCATAGAACTCACTTTTCACATTTGTAAAAACTTTAAGATCCATTCAGTTGAGGGAGTTAACGATTCTGTACAAATATGCCATGTGGTTGCGCTTAGCTATCCAATAATCGTTAATCTTAACTGTTTGCTCGTAAAATGGGTAACATATACAAGAGATACATATGTCGTAGTCGTAGTAGTTCTTCGACTGCTAAGCCAGCCAGTCAATGTTATGGCAACATTTAGTTCTAATAGGACACGAGATAATGAACAATTGATTACTGAGGGGGAGAGCGAGAACAAGAGCGAGAGAGAGAGAGTGAGAGGGTAACTCTCTCTATCTAGTCAAATGACTGAGCAATACTTTCAATCAAAGACAAGACACAAGGCGAGCCTCTGCTCACCACTGCTCGCCTTCTAATCTCCCTCAAGCCTCGGGCTAACTAAGCCCGGTATTTGGGATTTACTTCCATGTGAGTGACATCTCGATTAGAGAAGCAACATATCTTCTTCCATTTTTGCCATCGGTGAATTTTTAGCCAAACGAGAACGAAATTAGTTTTGTCAAGTGTCTCAGTTTGAAGTCAGTTATCTGGCTTACTTGGCATTAATAGTGAAGGAATATTAGCGAGGTGTTTGCCTAGAGTTCAGTTACTTCTAAACTGACTTAGGAACAGGAAACTCCAACTGAAAATGCTTTAAGCAAACAGAAATATCCCAACAACGTCAAGAGAAGCTTCTTCAGCATTAGAGAGAAGGGATCTGCAGCAATCTAGAGAACCCATCCCACAAGAAGAACTAGTCTTAAAGTTAACCCCTAAAGTATGCAATAGTTAGTAAAACGTGGTCATAGCTAAGCAACTGCTTAACATCTGATATCTCTAAAACATGCGTTTTATTCAAATCCTCAAGATGCAAAAACCTCTTGGAAATTGGATATAGAGAGAGAATGGAAAAGCTCTTGAGCAAACAACTCAAGGACGAAGGGTACTTTTGAGTAGGAGTGGCAGGAAATGGGTCCCCCCCCCATAAGTATGCCATAAACTGACGAAAAACCCAGTTTTTAGTTAACTATTGCATACTTTTAGGGGTCACATTTCCTCTAACAATTCTTGCAAGTTGTTTAACTTCATTTTGTACCTTCAATATTCTCTAATTACTTTTGTGTATGTTCTCTCATTAATTTTTGTTAGTAATCTCAATGTGAAACAATTATTTTAATATGAGATCTATTTGTACATCATATTTCTCTCCTCTCCCACTTCCCCTCCCACTCTCTCTCTCGCTGAGTATTGATTGCAAGGCGGAAACCATAAACTGAAGGCACTAACATTGATTGCCTTTGCTTTGAGTCCAGTCCAGTCCAGAGCAGAGCAGAGCAGAAATGAATCAAGTGAAAATGTGAATGAATTTCGCACATTTTTAAGTGGCAAATTAACGGGTACTCAATGAGCAAGAAGAAGAAGACGAAGACGAAAACAAAGAAGAAGAAGAAGCAGCTGAAAACGAAAATTGAAAATATCAAACAGTTTTTCTGTTTTAGGTTTTAAAAACAATAAACTAACCAACAACAAGAAACAACCACAAAAAAAAAACCACCAGCAACAACAACAACAATAACTCAGGCATATATATATTGTTGTTGTTGTTGGGAATGGGAATGGGAAAGATGTTTGTTTATTTGTTTAAATTTAGAATATCGACCACATTAAAATAGCAACTGCTTTGAAAAAGCTTCTCAAGTGGCAAAGATGAGAAGGATGGAGGGCCATTAAATAGATTTTCAAGATGTATTATGGTTTCGAATGCCGTGAAGCACATTGTTAACTGAGACCGCAAGGCAAGACAGAGCCTCCCTCCCCTCGCACTCGCACTCCCCCCTCCTCGCACTCCCACTCAAAGCAATGTTGAAGTTAAGTTGACCCCGCGGGTAATTTGCACTTCAAAGAGCCCATGCAATGTGTTTATGCCATCAAGTGGGCCAGCTGCTGGGGCACCACAAACCCCCCCGCTCCCTCCCTCCCTCCCATCCCCGCCAAAAACGAATGAAAGGGAGATCTATGGCATTTATGAGTAACGAGGCAAATGCCATGTGCTAATGAGCCTGGAATTCCAGCCACCTTAACATTACCCATCCCCCCCCCCCCCACGCCCACCGTTCTTCGTGGGAGACCCCAGCCAGCCAGCATCTAATTATCTCACATTATTGCCCAGTAAGTGAAATAATCTGTGTGCAAAGTCAAAACTGTCTACGCACCTGACACGCCATTGCCAGCAACAACATTCATTATTATCATCATCATCAGCAGCAACAACAACAACATTGGCATCGTCATCGTCATCATCATCATCATCGATCCTTGTCGTGCGCCAAAAGCAGCTGTCAAATCTCCAGTTGACAGCCACTTTCATTTCGATGCATTATTAAAATACAGCAATGGCAACATCCTGACATTCACCAACCCATCTTCCCCCTGCCATCCCTCGGCAAACTTCTTTCTTCCCAGCCCAGGCGACCAGGTGAGGAGGCAAAAGCAAAAGCCCGGCGCAGACATCTTGGCGACTGCCGGAGCAAAACTCATGTTTATTTTCATGGGAAAGTCAACCATGGGGGCCATGGATGTTGCTGCTGCTGCTGGTGCACTTGGCAATCCTGTTTATGTGAGTTTTCTCTCTCTCTCTCTCTCTCTCTGTCTGTGTGTGTGTGTGTGTTTGTATGTAAATAGAAGTACGCAAAACTTCATGCCGAGACCGTCCACTCCCCTCTCATTGTAGTATGCCCATGCCCCTTTGCCTTTCACTGGCCCTGGCCCTGGCCCGGAACACACGCATCGCATCGCATCAGCGTCATCGGGCAACGCGCAACGCGGCAGCAGCAGCGGCAGCAGCAGCGGCGCAACAAAGGCACGTGTAAACAACAATTGGTAGCCGAGGTGGAGAGAAGCAACAGAACCAGCGGCAGTTCCAGTTCCCCGCACAAGTGACGATATAACAAGTGAAGTTAAACTAAAGTAAAGTCACTTGTTGGCACGTCGAAGTTTTTATACCCTTGGGTAGCTAATTTGCATTAGTTTAATACCCAAGTTACTTTAGATAGTCGCGGTTCTTTACTTATTTTTTTTTTGTCCAACTTAAGTGCCTAGTTGCAGAGCCACACACACACACACACACACGCACACAGATAGACATCACACTTTAACAAATCTTTTCTAGCAATTTATCATGCTGCAAATTTCTTTAATAATATGATTCAAAAGAATGTTTTACAGATGCGAAACCAGAGCCTCTACTTTAGTTCTAAACGGGTCCTTAAAAGAAGAGAGCGTAAGAAAGATCGAGCTTTCGCATGACTCTCGAGATCACTCAATTCCCCATAAAATAGAACTACTTATACTACTATTTGCCATTGAAAACTGGTGACCCACTTGCCAAATTTCATAAAAATTTGTTTAAATATAGTCAAGCTATGCCCAAAAGGTGACCGCTTGGTGCGCTAGGGTGCCTGTGAGCAGAATAGACAATTTTAAGGCAAATGATCTTTAACTAGTCGCTTCACTTCTTTTTCTCTCTTTGTCTCTCTTGTCCCTCTACGACGCTTAATAATTCATATCTCTTATTTTGATCTCTCATCTTGTTAAATGAAAAATCTGTTAATCCTGCTAGGAATTTAGAAAATTCATTCATTTATTGCTTTTGGCAATTGTTTTTCTCCCAACTCTTTAACAAATTATTCATAACCGCAAAGAGTATTCACATCTATATAGTGAAAAAAAAAGGCATCTATGATTTTTCATTTTTTTTCTCTCACTACCTCTTCCTTCCTCCCACACTCCACCTTGCTGTGTGTTTTTGTGTCTTCTTGTTCAATTTGTTGTTGTTGTTGTTTTTCTGATACGAATGCAGGCCGTCAAGGCGTGGCGCGGCAGACATAGTGGCGTCACTAGGTTGTGCCCTGGTATGTGTCTGTGTGTCGGTTCCAGGGATCTCTCTCTCTCCCTTTCCCTTCCTCTCTCTCACTCGCTTAAGGGGTTGGGTATGGGGTCAGAAGTCGAAAGGCGGGGGGGAGTTGATTTGGGGGTCGGTTTTGGGTCGATTTGGTGTTATGAAAACAACGGCAGCCAAAACCACTTGGCAAAGGCCGCACCTCGTTGTTAGCCTCAAATGGTAAATGGTCGACAGTTTGATATGCGGTTTGGCAGAGCCAGCAAAATATCAGTTTGCCGTTTGCCATTTGCCATTTGCCATTGCAGCAGCAGCAGCAGCAAAAGTAGTACGCGCCATCAGTTTTTCCATTCACAGAGTTTTCCACAGTATTTCGTATTCAGTTTTCAGATTTTCAGATTTTGCTGATTTAATTTTGACTTTCTCCTCTATACGCCATGGCCATGGATTGTGGATGGCTGTTGGCTGTTGGCTGTTGGGTGGGTGGTCCAGTCCAGGGAACTCGTCAAATGTTTACAAGCAAATACGCCACATCATGACACACACACACACACACACACACAGAGAGAGAGAGGGACTCGGGGAAAAAGAGATGCTAAAGTCGTAGCTAAACTGTAACTTTGAGGCCAAGAGAATTTATAGTTCTGTGGCATATCTTGTTAAGTCATCTCTATGGTAAAGTAAGGGGGGTGGCGGCGCAGAGTGAGAGAGAGAGAGAGAGCTACAGAGACAATAAGTTGGAATTCGCTTTGATCTTTTCGCACTTTTAAATGTTTGAGAAATCTCTGTGTAAAAGGCATATGAATCGAATTTCGGAGAACCAATAAAAAATTAATGGCAGCATTTGCTTATTGTTGCTGTTGTTTCTTCTTCTTATTGTTGTTGCTGTTGTCGTTGTTGTTGTTGCTATTGTTGTTGTTGTTGGGTGATGTTGCCTGATGATGCCCTGGCTATTTGTTTTTTAAATTTTCTGTTTGATAAAGCGCGCCACAAACAAAATGGGTGGCAAAAAAAAAAAAAAAAGAAACACCCCCTTACACCCCACACCCCAGACCCCACACCAACCATTAACTCCCCTCTCTCTCTCTCTCTCTACCCTGGTGAAGGGAAAAATGTGCAACTAGTTCAATGGAAAAATCTGCCAGTTGCTGGCATCGTTGTTGCCTTTGCCTTTGCCTTTGCCATTGTCTCTGATTTACATTTGATTCGATTGGAATTGGAAGTTGAAATTTGCTTCTTCTTCTTCTTCGCCGTTACCTCCGTCTCCGTCTTCTGCTTGTGCTGCTGCTGCTGCTGCTTCTTCTTCTTCTATTTGGCAATTGCAGATTAATGCCCTGACAGCTGCCTTCCTTGCGGTTGGCGCTTCTCTTGCCGTTGGCTTCTCAGGTGTCAGGATACTTTACGCTGATTAGATAAGCATTTGGGAAAATGTGTTAAGCCTTGTTTGGCTTTTGTTTTCCTTTAAAGCCAACTTTTCTGCGGGAGTCATTCAGCCAGGCCGAGCCCGGGCCAGGCCGAGCTGGGGCATTTGCCGAGCGCAAATGGCATTTTTATTGAGCCATTAAAATTTTTTCGGCCTGCTCAAGTGGAGCTACATAGATGGCGATATCTGGCGGCCAGGAGGCCAGGCGTCCCCCCCGCCCCCCTTTTTACATTTTGATTAACGTGCTCGTTTTGGTTTCATTTTTTTCGGTTGTTTTCGGTTTTTTTTTTTTTTTTTGCCAAAATCCTACCTAAGGGGATAAACTTGTGAAATATTTTGGGATTTGTGAGACTTAGGGCAATGGGTGCCATTCCCCTTCCCCCTCCTTTAAACGCAACTGTAGGTGATTAGGCAGCAATCCACAATTTTTTCCATCTCCAATACCCATTACATAAAAAAGGATGTATTAAGTTGGTATTAATGCTGGAAAAGGAATCCCAAGATCTTCCTAAGATCCCAGGTGATCTTCAGGAAGTTTCAACAGAGAGTTTCGGTCAACTTACCCTTGAAATGTTCTTCAGTTTAAGCCAAAATCTGGAATTAATTAAGAAAATTAATTGTAAGTTAGTGCAAAAATGAAATTTTTAAAAATATTCCATTAAGTGAAGCTGATGGGCCCCCCTTTAGTATGCAGTTTGAATTGGTAAGCTCCATTTGCCATGGCCCTTTAAGAACTTTTAATAAATGCATTTTTCACTGTTCATTGCATACTTTAGGGGGGGGGGGGGCGCATTTTTGACTTATAATAAACAAAAAGAATTGAATAGAATTTCCAAGCTAATTAACTAAAATTTAGTTTCACTTGAAAATCAAGAAAGAGACAAGTTCTCAGTTGGTAAGTCATCTGCTGCTATGCAATTTAACGGGTATCTAAGGCTTCGCATTGTCCACAATTGGGACATGTGCTTGGTTGTTTTGGCTTTGTGACTTACTTGTGGCCAAGCCGGGGCCAAACGATGGCCATGGTCATGGCCAACTGTGACCATTTCGCTAAAAGATTTATGTCTAAATATTTGTTTGTTGTTATAGCTTGGGCCTCATTAGCTGCATTATAGGTCTCCCATCGCCCATCGCCCATTGCCCATTTGGTTGCTCCGTCTCCGCTTTCGCCTTTGCTTTCTTTCAATGGGTCTCCTGCCATCTCTCACCTTTCAAATTTTTATCCTGGGGGCGCGTGCGTGTGCTTATCACATGAATGTCATTACGCACCTTGCCTAAACATAACTTTGAGCCCACCCTGTTTCCCCTGGTGCGGGGGCGGGGGTGGGAGCGGGGGTTCTTGGTGTGTGGCTCCAAACTCACTCTAAGCAAAAGTGCGAATGCGAATGCGAATGCGAATACGTGAGTTCTGCAAGTTATGTGCGCGTAAGTGAATGAAATTACCGTAAGGCATTTAACCAATGCAAGAAAAGCGCTCAGAATAGATACATAAATGACAATGCCAGGCACAGAGACAGGAGCTAGCTAGAATCCGGCTGGTCTTACTTACACTCCGTCTCTCCGTCTCTCCCACTCTCTCTGTGTTTCAGCCACAAAAACGTTTAAAGACGACAACGCCAGCTCAGCGCACTTGGCATAAAAATGCTGCCAGGAGTAAGGCGTAAGGCGTAAGGAGTAAGGCACAAGGAGCGTAAGGAGCGATGGCGGCGCTTATCGTTTTGACAGGAATATCTGCGCTTTCTAAATGCCAACGTCGTCGTTTATGACGCTGACTGCTGCGCTTACGATTGAGTTTGTCTCCATTCCCCCCAAGACTCCCCCCCCCCCCCAAGCCTTGTAACATCAACAAAACAGAAAACAGAGAAGAGAAGAGAATAACATCTAACCCATCACCTAACCCCTCTCTCCATCTCCATTTCCATCTCCATCTCCATCTCCTTCCTCACAATGCCACTCTCAATCTTTCTGGCTGCCGTACGCCGTAAAAACGTGCTGTGCCTGGTTGTTACTTTAATGGCTTTTACTCCCCACGAATCCAGAGTAGAGACGTTGTCCTCCCGTTTCCCTCGTTGTCGTTGCCGTTGCCGTTGCCGGCGTCAAGCGAATTATGGAATACTGAAGAAGCTGCCATCGTCCTCGTCGTCGTCGTCGTCGTCGTCATCGCCTGGCTTTGTTTTTCAGCACTTTCGCGTGCCTGCGTGTGTATTTAATAGTCTGTGGTTTGACATTGACTATACCTATACGTATATATATATATATATCTCCATAAGTACGCGACTTCATTTCTCTCTGCTGTGCATTAATGCTTCTCTCAAGCTGTAATCTGCTGGTAAAAGGGCTGCCAAATCTACCTATCAACTACCTGGCTGACTGACTGACTGTTTGACTGACTGACATTCAGTCAGCTCTTCCCAGCAGCCCCCCTCCCCCTCCACCATTGCTTGGTTTTGCTCACTGCCATTCGATTATCGTGTCAAATTTTAATTACTTAAAATTACAATTTGGCTTTTTAATGCCCGAGACTTACTTGCGTTGGCAGTTGTCAACACTGTCAGAGCCTCTTTTGGTCATTAAACATTCGTCCTGGCAACCTCCCTGCCACTACCTCTCTCTCTCTCTCTCTCTCTCTCCCCACTCATTCCCACTGGTTTTTGCAATTTTCCATCTTCAATTCAAACTCCCCAGAACAGAGAAGGACACTGGAGGAGGCCATGAACTTTGACAGAATTTTAAAGGCGGTTAAATAAGACAAACAATTGACTTACTATGTAGATGAACTGTCTCATAAAAATGTCATAATATTGATGAACTTTAAACAGGTCCTTCGACAAAAAAGGCAAGACGACGCCAAAGTTCATCAAATTTAAAGCATTTTTTTTGGTCATCATTAACAAACGCAAACACAATCACAAAAAAATGTGTAAGCTATTTAATATTTAATTATCATATATGAAGAGAAAGGGAGACAGTAAGAGGGGGGGGAGAGAGAGAGAGAAGGAAGGAGAAGGGTCAGACTAACTAACTAATTTAGGCCTAGGTTAATCGATTATTATCAGAGCTATGGACAGAATTATGAGATATTAAATAAAGTTGTTAATTACCAAAATTGTTGCTAGTTGCATCAAAAGGAAAAATTATTTTTGCCACCGATCGTTTCTATGGAAGCTATTGGATATAGTTACCCGATCTGGCTGATATTTGGCATAAAACATTAATAAGCCTCAGGGACGTGCGCAGGATCTAGAAAATTTCACCTAAGGACCCCCTTTAAGCGATCTTAAGAATAGATTTTAGCCGTCGGTGAGATGAGAAAAGAACATTAATTTGTTGCCGTCGTAACAGGTAAAATTGCCATAATACGTAAACGCATTTGCTCCACAAATATTGAGGGCTTTTAATGGGTTTTGTATATCTGCATTTGAGACTCGGCTTCTTCAAATTTAAACCTTACTTTTCCATGTTTCTGATTATGTATCATGCAGATGTACTATAATAAATTGAAGCATATGACTGAAAAAGCGCAGCGCATGATTTTTCTTAAAAATTGTTCATACTTTTAGGTAAAAGAACGAGCGAAGTTGATCAAAATATTTCGATGTTTTAAGAGCCTGTACTCCGAAACAAAGATAATTTTCTAAGTTTGACTGAGCAACAGGGGAAGGACCCACCTTCTGGCTGAAAAGATTAAAAAGTTATCGAGCTAAAATTTCATTTTTGATCGGTCGTTGCTCCGATCTGAATTTTGTTTCAAACACAGTCAACAAGTAGTGACAAGTTATGGATCTAAAAGCATATTTTCGACGGATCATTTCTATTGTTAGTTTTATAATATAGTAGGCTGATCTTTGGAAAGCACGGCACGAAGGTTGGAGTATAAAATTGATTTGACAATATGGCATACCTCGGTAGATGAGGTGTCCAAGTGGCTCAGAAGGATCTGGGTTCGAGTCCCAGTCTCTAGTGTATACATAGTTGATAATGTTTTCGTCTAAGCCATGGCTATCGGCTTGTGATCGTTTTAGAGGTGGAGAACTATCGATAGTGAAAACAGTCGATAGACGAAAAAACAGTTGTAAGTTCAACTAGAGCCTTAAAATATTCCTTATTTTTGTACCTTTTAATAATATTGAAAACAATTTCTCAATTCAATTTCCTATTGTCATATAAAAGTATTATTTTTTATTCTGTTGTCGAGCAACCAACGTTTTTAATGTTATCGACTGTTTGGACTATCGATAGTTCTTTACCTCTAGATCGGTTGACTATATCTTATACTATAAATTCTATTTTCGTCGTAGTTATTCAATCGATTTGTGTCTATATGATATGTAGAAGTTTAGATAACCCTAAAAAACAATTCCGCCTAAAAGCAAATGAGCACTTTAGCGCACCTAGCGACCAACTTGGCCTTGTCTAGCAACATATGAGCCCGCTGGGGGCATTTCTAAGTCGATTTTGGTGAGCCATGGCACAATTTGAATTAATTCCAACTTGGAAGAAGAGATTGTTCAGTTACTTAAAGACAAATTGGAATATATTGAGTATAAAAATTCAACTATCTTGTTAGCATAGTTCTCATTTAAAACATTTCGTTTCTTCAATTTGGACTTTCTTTTATTTGTGTGAGTGTGTGTGTGTGTGTGTGTTTTCCCTTTCGTTTTATCGTCTTTGTGGGCTTTGGAAACCTCTGCCAAATCGACATGGCAAACTCATTTTTTTCTCTCTTTTTTTTTTCGCCCAGCAGCTTCTCCTCTATCCTATCTGTCTCTATGTATTTATCGCTGGCATCGCTTTTGGTTTAAAATCTTAAGGATAAAGGATAAGGAAGGAGCGCAAAAAAAAAGAAGATAGAAAGAAAGAAAGACAAGTAGAAGAATGATAGACTTGAAACGCGTTAGTCCTTTAATATGCCTAGATTGACGTCGATTATGCATTAATAGGACACGCACTATAAATAACGCGCCTCTATCCTTGCCCGTGACGTCTATGGCCTAATGAACGCTTTTTGTCGAGCATACGTTTGCCGTTGCCGCCTCTTTCAAAGAGCGTATAAGAGGAAGAGGAGAGGACTAGCATCCTTCTTTAGCAGCAGCAGCAGGGTAACCAGATTCTGAATCAGACTATTCAGCAACCGCCGCCACCCGCTTCGAATTTTGCGCTGACATTGATTGATTATAAATCGGCATACATTGCAAATCCAAAGCGCACACAATAACAAAACTGATGTTGTTGCTGTTGCTGCTGTTGCTGCTGTTGTTGTTGTTGCTGCTGTTGCCTTATCCTTTGTGAATTGTTGCTGCTGTTGCTGGCGTTGCTGCGGTTGCCTTTGTTTGGTCTGTGACAGCTTTTAATCTAGCACAAGGCAATGCCAGAGAGATGGAGGGAGAGAGAGAGAGAGAGATGGAGAGAGAGAGAAAGCGCGAGAGAGATAGAGACGGAGACAGTGAGAGAGGAGAGCAACAAAGGCAACTAAAGTGCCCCGAACTGCCATATTCGAAAATCACTTTACTTCATATTCGGACAACAACAACAACAACCATAACAACAATAACAATGCAAGGGAATGGGGTAAGGGGAACAGAATCTGGGTTCTGAGTCCTGGGTCCAGCCTAAGAGCCTGAGACTTTAGCCAGTTGTCATTCAGTTTCAGTTTCTAATGGTTCGTCGCTCATCGGACATGGCGTTAATGATGCGGTTTTTGGTCAGCATCGGCCATCAGCCAACGGCCAACGTCCATTCAGATCTTCTTCATCCCCTTCCTTGATTCACATTTTCCTTACCCATTACCCATTTTACCATTCTACCCTGACCATCTTTCATCTCAAATGTCACGTATACGCAATTTACATCTCTCTCTCTCTCTCTCTCTCGCTCTCTGTTCCTCTTTCTCGTTCTAATGGCTTGATCACAAGAAATTAACCTGCATATAAAATTTTTTTTTTTTTAAACCATTTTGAATCATGAAATGCTACAAAAATGACTTCTGTTTCCCAGCTTTAAACCAATTTGAACAACATTTTTAGGGTAACTAAAGTTAATGGCGGCTAATGATTTTTCCATCATTCCGCAACGGTTTCGGGTTTTTTTTTTTAACCAAAACATGAAATTGGGCCATCATTTTGGTTGTTTTTTTCGTTGTTTTTATTTCTTTTTAAGAAATATTCATTTTTCAAGATTTTGAGGGGAATTATGTAATTTGCGAAAACTTTCAGCCAATGTGTTTTTTTTTGTCCGTTTAAAAATGGGTTATAAATATGATATGCATACGATAAATGTAGCCTTAATATCAAATTTGAATTCGGAATTAGTTTTCGAAAGCAATTGCAATATTTCCTCATTAAATATTAAAAAAAAAAACAAAAATAACACTTTGAAAACATTTTTCCTATAATCTGAAGAATACTTTAGACATTTGAAAATTGAGTGTAGGAAATCACATGACAAGAGTCGAAATGAATTTCGATTTCGTTTGGACTTAAAAAATAATATTTCTGGTCTCAAAAGGAGAAATACCAAATTGAGAGATCTCTCTTGGTTACCATCTACCTCAGTTAAGAAGAGGAAGAAGAAGGCCAATGAAAATTTGCTAGTTTACTAGATTTAATGGGCGGCTGGGAGGCGGCGGCAAGCGATGGGTCCTCAATGGATTCGATCAAAAATGTGTGTGTGTGTTTTTGTTTTGGGTTCTTTTTTTTTTTTTTTTTTGATGTTTCTTGTTTCTTGAACTGGCCCCATACAAGTTGATGGCACGTTTTTGATTTCAATTGCTATTGCCAGTAGTTTCACTTGACTTTATGTTCACTGCTGTCTGGCCTATATAGGTTGCTTGGCGCCATTTTATGTACGTAGCAAAACAAAAGTTATGGCCCGATTTTCCACCGCCTCTCCAAACGGTTCTCTCAATAGGCAGGAGACCATAACGAGAAGGGGGGCTGGGAGTGGGAGTGGGGGCGTCTTGTAACAAGTGGGACATTTGCCAGTTGTCGTTGCTGTCGTTTGTTGTTGCTGATGTTGTTGATGTTGCTGCTGCTGCTGCCAGCAGCAATAAAAACAAGCAAAAAATGTTGACTTCGGCAGCTTAGGCGCCACCCTTTTTGCCTTTTGGCCAGAGAAAACTTACGCATATAATACGAAATCGGCATAAGTATATGTGTACATAATAAGATTCCTAGTTTTTTTTTTGTATTCTCCCCCTCGCGCGCTCTCTCTCTCTCTCTCCTTGGCCTTCAATTGCTGTGTTCTATGATAATTTTAAGCAACAAATAGAGGAAGGCAAGGCAAAGAAGATGGAGATGGAGAACCCATCAGCCAAAGTCAATTACGTGGCGCTTTCACAAATCTTTTGCCACAACAATCGTGTGTGTGTGTGTGTGTGTGTGTGTGTGTGTGTGTAGGCATAGTGGAAGTTGGAGCAGCGGCAGGGGCTGGGGCTGGGGTTGGTTGTTTTTCAAGCTATGGCAAATTAATAGAGAATACACAACAACACACACACACACACACACACACACACACACACATCGCACACCGAGCCAGGCGACCCTCCCACATGCCATAAAATGTAATGTCATAAGTGCTGAACCTAAAACATTTGCGCTTAGCGTGCTCCACTCATATCCTTCGTCCTCGTAATAGAAAAGTAGCTTCTTCTTCCTTTCTGTTTCCCCAGTTTCCATTGCTCTCCGTCACTCTCACTCACACTCTCTCTTTCGCTTATGCCAGAGGGGTAAAATATTCGGATTAGTTATGCTGTTGGTCTGCCCTGCCTCTACGCCCTGCCACTGCCCCTGTCCTGCCCTGCCTTTAGGGTAGTTGACTGGTCTTCTTCTTACTTTCTATTCTCTTACTTATACCAAAAGCAAAAAAAGAAATCTAACTAATTCCATTGTTATATATTGTAGTTTCCTTTTCTGCTTAACTGCTGCATTCATTGCTCACAAATTGGCAGGCAACAACAACAACAACAATAACTGAAGGATTTCGCCAAATATAGTAACTGTTGCTTTGAGAGAGAGAGCGAGCGAGAGAGAGAAAAAGAGCGAGCAAAATTTCATTCATGTTATTTAGCTACTCAAGTTATTTGTTAACCATCTTCAAACCAAAGACCAGCCCAATAGCCCAATAGCCCAATGGCTTAGCAATTGTTTCCTGCTTGCCCCTCCCTTCCCCCCTGAATTCATCGCTTCCATCGCACCTCTCCCGAGAGGAAAGAAAAGGTGTGTTTTTGGTAGCTTTAAATTGTTGCTCCAGTCACGTATTTCATATTCCCAAAATATATATAATATATATACGATATATGTAGATGTTTGTTTGTGGAGTGGGGGAAAGGGGGATTGGGTTGCCATTTCTATATCGAGATTTATAGATTGAACAATAAATTCTCTTATATTATTAATTAAACTATTGTAATAAAAACCGTTTCACACAAATCTCTCAATAAACAAATTCATCGAATTTTCATCATCATTTTCCCCAAAAAAGCATTTCCATTATGTCATTAAATAAACATTTCATTTTCAAAGACTCTTCTCTGTGGTGCTCTTGCTTGCCAAATTAGTTTTTTTGTGGGGGCGTGGTTAGGGGGGGGGGGGGGGTGGCGAAAGAAGCAAAGAGTGAAATTATATTTAAGGTAACTCTAAAATGATTCTCATTCACAGAAATTTGTCTTATTTGAGAGACTTCTTCTACAATTCTTTCATGTTTACTGAAAAATGTTTTCTGCTCCGATTTGACTTAGTTTAAGGCCTAAAGAATCTTATATGAAGGGTTTCTCCTCCTTTGACAAAACCAACTAGAAATAGTTCAAATATTGAAAATATTAGTCAATTTTTAGAGACTTCTTAGTGAAATGTGATGACAAATAGCACAAACTTTAAAGTTTCTACTCAATATATGCAAAATTTTACATTTTTCAGAGTCAATTTTGATAAAAAAAATCAAATTTCAAAGTTTCTAGTAAATTTTTAGATAGATTCATGTGAAATTCAACATTTTTCAGAATCAATTCTGATTCAAGGGTAAAACCAGAAAATACTGTAACACTTAAGAATTGTTGTACATTGAAATACTACTTAAAATATTAAACAATCTTAAGAAAACGACCAAGAATCTTCTAAATATATAGCATAAACTGAAATAAATCTATTCAAAATGGAGTTCTTCATGTTAAAAAAGAAAATCTTTGAGAAAATATTCGAAATCACCAAAAAGTAGTTACAAAAACTCTAGAAGTATAGAAATTTTGAACGGAAATTCAATAGAGTTGCTATATAAACGTAAATTGGTTAAGTATAGATACTATATAGAATGACTTTAATGATTAAACTTTGTCCGTCTGTTCGTCTTTATGGAGGCAAAAAGTCATTGTGGCATGCAAAAGAGTGGTTACAGTATTTTCATCTAGTTCATGGCTTTATCTAAAATAACTGAACCATCTAATTGTTCAATAAGTTCATCGTTAGCCACATAGGGCACAAGACGGGGAACGGGGACGGGGAAGGGGTGAGTAGGTTATGGTAACCCCTACAGCTTCAGGCATTCCACAATTGGATGATGATGATGGTTTTTCTTGTTGCTTGTTTAGAATATCCACGCAATGAATAGCCAGCTTAGGCAAGAAGCAGCAGAAGCAGAGAGACCCCCCTTCCCCCCCACCACCACCACCACCACTATCCTTACCCACAACCCCTCAGGGTCTGGGGCTCAAGTCGTGCTAAAACCCGAAATTAGGGGTGGCAAAAGTGGGCGGTTGCTTGGTTTGGTTTTGAGTCGCATTAGTGAATTTGTCTATCTCTCTCTCACTCTCTCTCTCTATCCCTGTGTGTGTGTGTGTGTGTGTGTACAGGGCCCCTTCTTACGCGCCATAAAATTTAAAAGCGAGCAAAGCATTTTAGCTCTGGTGCAATTTATTAGACCGGCTCATCGCGGCGCATTTTGTGCCTTTGCGTAACAATTGCCTTCATCTGTTGATAAATCCTTGGCATGCTACCAAGTAAATTGAAAATATATTGTGTGACGCCAACGCCACCGCCCCCCCCCCCAAGCTCCCCTCCCCCAACCCTGCTAAAGGTGGACTTTGCTGCTGCCGCCGCTCTGTATCACTTTGGCTGACTATGAGAATGTGCAGCGAACTGTGTCGCAGTTCTAATTATCCACGCACATGTCTCTTACGCTTTCTCCCTCCCTCTTTCTCTCTAGGTTTCTCTTCTCTCTGTCTCTCTGGCATTGTCGTTAGTATCCACATCCATTGGGAGCTTAAGGCGGCAAAAGCTTTAAGTATAAGGACACAAGGAACAGGATAACCGTTTCGCGTTTCCGTTTCTGTCTTTTATGCAACTGCATTGGCCGCCCGCTGGCAGCGGCATTCAAAACAGCAGCCAGCAGCCAACAGCCAACAGCCAACAGCCAGTTACAGCTACCAGGATCTGCTCCAGCATCAGCATCAGCATCAGCTCACCAGCTGTGCCGCCACAAGCTGCCTTCGCTTTTCGATGTGGCGTGAAAGTTATGAATTTAAAACATTTGCTGGCAACAGAAAAAACGCCCCTGCTGCAGGCCACATCCATATATTAGTGCAACAGCAGCGCAAGCAGGAGCAGGAGCAGAAGCAGCAGCAGCAGCAGAAGCAGAAGCAGGACCAACAGCAGCAGTGTCCTCGTGCCTTCTTCGTTGGCAACTGTAGATTTATAGCTACCCGAAAAATCTACAATTGTGGGTTGGTCATGCAACATAAAAAAAAAAAAAAATGTTGGAAAATCTTTGTATTTGTATAAAAAAAAAAAAATAAATTCAAAAAAGGTAGAAAAAAGAATGGAATTGTCATTTGTCTTAACTAAGAATTTGAATTGCTCCATATATCTACATCTGTTTGAAGACATTTACGAAATTTATAATTGACCAGACCAATGGAATACATTGGATTTGAGGCCTTGTAGAAATGTAAACCTCGACCGATTTTGATAATATAGCCATTGCTGAGACTTAAAGAGAGAGAGAGAGAGAAGCGGAGATTAAAAGTGAGCAGAGTGCAGCAGAGGAAGTCAATCGAACTTACTATATTCGGCGATCATGCAGCGTATCTTCATATTTTATAAAACATGCTATATTTCTTCTCTCCAAATCGGCCTTGATTTGGCCAATATTTGATTTCTGCTGATCTAGATTTTTTGTGTCTTCTTTGGTGACCAAACGAAAATACTTAATATTTGAACATTTCACAACAATTAGCTCCAAGAAGCGTACAAGGTTTTGATACTGCAAAATTGCAAAACAAAAAAAAAAAATTGATAAATTTTAATCTCTTGTTTGCCCACTCGCCCTCACTCTCTCTCACCTGATAATTTTGAGTCATATAGGGCTCTTCGAGTAGAATCTCGATAGTCTTGTCATTCATATATTGTCCGAATATAGCATCATAGTCATAACCAATATCGTTCTCTTCAATGCTTATGTGACTGACCACCTTGCCCAGCATTAATTTGCCATTGACGCGGGCTTTGATGGCATCAGCTCGGTCCATGTACTCCTTGATGCGTATGAGGAAACCTTTACGTTTATTATCATCCGGTTCGCCATTGACGAAACCCATTAACATGGCTATGCCATCCTGATATAGGGTCTGTGCCTCCAATATCCTTCCGATTTGATCGCATTCCACGGCTCGTATTAGCAATTCTTTGGCCTGCAGTGCCAAACTCATTTTTAATAAATTATCTTTTCAATGAATTCCCTGAATATCAATCAGCTGTTTGTTGGCTGTTACCGCCACGACAAGAAACACAAACAGGGCTGGATAAACGATAAACGCAAAATCGTTTTAGAGCCACCGATGATGACCGTTGCCATTTGAATTTGGGTGAGCGTGTTTTTTGGTTTTTTTTTCTCTTCTCCTCGTTTTTTTTTTTTTTTTTTTTCGTTTTCTATATCCATAAATATATTCACTTTGCTTAAGGTTTATGTCAGTTACAAGCAATTACCTGAAAACGAAAGCGTTTTATCGCCAGCCAACAGTCCCCTGGACATTCACATTCACATTCACGTCCAACAACAACAACAACAACAACAGCGACCATGGTCAGCCAACCACCCACAACGCCTTCCATTTCTACTTTGTAAGAAATTGAATTTCACTAAGCCAAATATTAATTTATTTGTGTTTTCATTTCTTTTGCGCATTGGCAGGTGATTGACCATGATGGTGACTTCCTCTGACTTCCTTTGACTCTCTGCTCTGCGGCTTTGCGCATCCAATTCCAATCGAACTTTTGCCCGCCAGCGTCGCCAGTCAAAGTTGAAAAATAATAAAACCAAAAATAAAAAAAAAAAAACCCCAAAAACGGCAACCAGAAAGAAAGCAAAAAAAAAATAACACAAAGAAAAAAATAAAATAGACGAAAAGGAAAACGTTTCGTTTCGGTGCGTGATATTGGGGCGGGGTTAGGTTAGGGTGGGGATGTGGATGGGTGTGGATTGTGTGTGATGGGTGATGTTGCCCCTACTCATCCTGTATTTTTATTTATGTCATAAATTTTAAGCCATTGGGAGCTGTGAACGAGAACGTGACGTCAGCTTATGGTTCACATTTTTAGGGCTTAAATTTTGTATTTTAAATGTGTATATTAAGTAACAAACAGCAAGAAAGTAAAGTCATTTAAGGTGATTTGCCAAAAAGCGCAGACTTACCTTTACACAGGACATTCTCAAATATTCAGCAGGACAATATAAATACAAGCACAATCTAATACCCTATTAACAATATTTTATTTGTCAGCCCTGAAAATCGATAACATGCATGCCACCGATCACCGATCGCATGTTGATTAACAGACTCGAATTTAAGTTAACAGTGATCGAAATATGTAAACAGCTGTTGAATTTAACTGACAATCGGCGCTTTAATTTGAAATTTGCGGTCAGAGTGGAGTGTCTGAACTGAACACTATAAAATATTGAAATCACTAATTACAAACTGCATAGTGTAAACCACATGTTATGTATGTTAATGTCAATGTCATTCCGACACTTAAGGAAGTGTTTACGAATCATTATAGAGAAATATTTCTGACTAATTGTTGTTTACAATTTGTTTTTGACTTTGCAACGGGGAAAGCATACATAACAATGATAATTCGAAAATTGGATTAAAAATTAGTTTACTAGAAGTGATATCTCAAAAGTAGCTATCATTTGGCAGACAGCTTTAAATGGTTTCATGCTAAGCCAGCTAAGTCATATATTTATCTTTAAATTTTGTCCCATCATCCATTCCGATTTGAAGAAGCTATTGTATGAAATCTCTCTAAATAGGATTGGCTATATAATGTTTCATCAAATTAATACTTATTCAATTTAAAATTCGCCTAAAGCAAACACCAAAGTGTCGTGAAGTGGTCGGTCCTCCAACACACACAACGCACACAACGCACACATTAAATTGAACTAGTAAAGAACTGAAGAGTCCTCTCCCAAGGAGCAAGAGCAAGTTAAGAAGAAATAGAAAGAACTGCCATGCAGGACTAACTTTTTGTTTGGAATTAGTGAATTGTATCTTGTAAAACACAAACTCAAGTGGGCTAAAGCCATTCTCGAGGCTTTAGGCCTAGAGCTCTTTCACATGTCACCCAATAATGCCCTGTGATGTGCCGAAGCCACTTGCCAGAGTGGGTCTCCCCTTTCCACTCTCTCTCTCTTTCTCTCTCTCTATCTCTCTCTTTTGCTGGAGGGAGAAGGATGCTTGGGTTCAGTTTGGTTGGTTGCTCGAATTGGTATCGGTTGCTGGGGCCAGTGGTTAGCTCATATTACGGGTATCTTGGCGCCAGCTTTTTATCGACGATTATTTTCTTTTTGGTTGTTGTTGTTGTTTCTGCTCCTCCTGATGTTCTTCTTCTTTTACTTATGTGTGCGTCGTGTGTGTGTGTGTGTGTGTGTGTGTCTTTTTTTTTTCTTTCTTTCTTGCCTTTGCTTTCAATATTTGCTTGCTGCTGACTCTCTGACTGACTGAGTTTTCCTTCTTTTCTTACTTTCTTCTTATATGTGTGTGTTGTTTTTTTTTTTCGTTTTTTTTTCCGCCACTTTTGCAGCCTTTCCTCGTTGATTTTTATTTGTTTCTCTTTCAATTTATTTTGCCATTTCGTTTTCCTTTCTGCTGTCATTGTTGTTGTTGCCATTTTCATCGCTTTTATTACAAACATACACACACACACACACGCACACACTTACACACTTACACACAGCTAACATTTGTGTGTCCTTCACAGTCAGTGTGCGTGTTTGTCAGTCTCTGTCTCTCTCTCTCTATGTGTGTGTGTGTGTGTGTGTGTGTGTGAATCTGTTTGTTTGCTGCTAAATGTAAGCTCAGCCCCGCCACTCATTTATGTCGTCAATGTGCCACAGCCGCTGCCACAGCCCTTCAACTCGAATCCCACTCCCACTTCCACTCCCACCCACAACTCAAACCCAATCCAAAACGAACCATCACCACACCCTTACTCACACCACCGCACCCCACCCCGCTGCCTCACACCACCAGCACCACTTGTTCGTTAACGTTCAGTTTTCCACTTGATGCTATTTATGTTTGCTTCCATTTTTCAAGAAGGATCAAAATTTATATTGGCTAAAAAGTCCCTCGAGAGCTTTTCACAGTAAGACACAGAGAGAGAGAGAGAGTAAGAGAGTGAGAGAGAGAGAGAGAGACTGGAGAGGAGAATGTGAGTGAATTGCTTCTGCTGATGCTGCTCCTTCACACATTTACAGATGTAACAAATTGTAACACAATCGTAACTGTTTACTCTCGGGGTTGCCCAGGCCCAAGACCAAATCATAACCTCATGAACTTTAGCCCAATCACTCTCGCGCGTTAGCCAATGCCACCAATTCCAATTGAATTGAGTTGCAATTGTTTTGATTTTTAGCCCACAGGGCACTCATCCTCTTTCCCATTCTTCTCTCACTAGCAATCCAACACCAATCTATATATATATATATTACATCTATTTATGAGTGAGTCTCGCTGTGTCTCTCTCTCTCTCTCTCTCTCTCTCTGTGTGAAATTACATTGGAGCGGACACATATGATGGGCCAAAGAACACAAATTTGTATTAATCTTTGTCAAAAGATGGAAGAAACGTTTAATTCTAGTTGTGGATCTTAAAAACTTCTTCTTTTGTCCTCAGTCTAATGATTGCTTCAGAAATCTGCACTGGAACGTTCCAGTTTGCGTTTCATTCTAGATCATAGATCATAAATATCGATAAATCTTAGATCTACTAAATGAATCGTGCTAAAAGTACTACAGATGATCGTTGATCGGCTTTAGATGAGCTCTTTCAAATTATTTAAATAAGTTTATTCATTGTAAGCTTTGATTTTCTTGTATATAACATCTGGTTGTAATTCTCAACTAGTTTTAGCGTTAAAATAAAGTGGTTAGGGCATCATAATGCTCAGGGAACTTGATTACTTTTGGGATGTGAAATCTGTCATTTCTCCCTGTCGAACAGCCACTGAATCTAGTAAATGCTAAGGATTTCTTCGACTATTTCTTGTTTCTTTTAGCCGAAACTAACTTAAATTATTTAACTTAAAAGCTTTTCCCTTCACATACTTAATGTAAGTTATTTTTAATATTTTGGATTATTTTAACTGGAAACTTGAAGCTAAACAATCTCAGGCCAAGTCCAAGAAATATGAAAACTCTTTCTCTCGCTCTCTTTGTCTCTCTCTGTCTCTGTCTCTGTCTCTGTGTGTGTGTGTGTGTGTTGGTCCACCCTAATATATATGACCATATAAGTCTATATATGTATGACTTGACTTGACTTTTCTCATATATATATTTATCGCCTTGACTCTGCTCGGTCTGCTCGTCAAGTGTGCGAGAAAAGTAATAAACCATGCGAGGAGCAGCAGCGAACAGGAGCTACTTTATTGCTCTGCAGCAACTCAATTTATATGGGCTGGCCTTTAAGGTGCCTCCGGTCTTGATCCTAGCGCAAGCACCAGAAGGAACAACAATTTCTCGACTACTGCCCCAGTCAAAGTCAGAGTCAGAGTCAGAGTCAGTCCTCTATGGTTTCCATTGTTGTGCGTCAGTTTCCCAAATTAAGCACACAAATTGATGATGTTAACAATGACGATACAAAAATTGACTGCCTTGTGGCCCAGGCCCAGGCTGACGACTGGTGGCTGGCGAAGGGCGGATGACGGAGGGCGGCTGGCGGCTTTCTAGTAAAAATCTACCTAACCTACTACTGCCAGCTCTGCTCTACTCTACTATATTCTGAATGACTGGCAAACAAGTTTTTGGCGGCCAACCGGAACAGCGCATGGGCCAACTGAAATGGAAGGAAACGGGCAGTAGTGGAAGTAGGAGAGGACAACGGCAGGAATCGGCAACAACTATCGCAGTCCATATTTCATATTTTTGTCTAAAAATGGCTTTAATGTTTTCACATTTGCTTTGTTGGCTTTGATGGACGCCCCATCTATGGCACATTCTATTCCAACCAACATCCCAATGGCACCCAATTTCATTCCCCTGCCACTTCCCTCTCTCCACTCCACTCCACTCCACTGTACTCCTCTATCCTCGATTGACTCGACAAATCAATTGAAAACTGACAGTTGTGACTAAACGGCGCATATTTCCTTGACATCTGTGTGGGAGTCTGTCTGCCCCTTCTCTATATCTCTTTCTCCCTCTCTCTCGCTCTCTCTCTCTCTCTGTGTGTGTGTGTGTTTATGTCATGCATATTTCTGTATTGGATTTCAAATCCATTACGCTTCATCATTTGAGTTTTTGGGGAATTGGATATCGGCTTTTATATATCAACAAAAATGGCCAAAAACGGGGCCTGTTGCCTGCTCTATACAGTTTAGTTCAGTTGAGTTGAGTTGAGTTCAGTTTAGTTTAGTTCTATTCTATTCTGTTTCGATTTCTGTTTGTGCATTAACGAAATTCACGCACGCTATGAGCTCTAGGTTGGGTCAGGAGTTGGAGGAGCAGCCAGAAGAAAATGTCAGGGGCTTGATTTATCCTGTCCAAGTTGAAATACGCTGCGTGTTTGGCCACAATCAATCGATTGCCTATGCGCCATCGCCCGGACCCGGGCCCGTTTGTAACTGTCGCTCTGGGCGTGCCTGCCTCTGACTCGATGACTCTCTAACTGACAATAGTCCGGAGTCCGAACAAAGGCAACAGCTGACTGGCTGACTGACTGACTAGCTGACTGACTGACTAGCTAGTGCGATAATTAAAATTCCTCTACGCGCCCTGTAATTAGTTGCACTAGTTGACCCCCCCCCCCCCACCCCAAGGCAGAATGTAGAAGGCCTTCTCCGAATCCGTTAGACCGGTAGAACAATTCAAATTGTAATTCTAATTCCAATTCCTATGCCAAAGCAATCTTATCTTTTACTCTTTATCTTCTATTCTTTATGGACATGTGCGTAAGCGATCCGTGCGAAAAATGGGCGCTTCGCCGCAATTACCTTCAATCCGAAACAGCTTGAAATAGATTTCATTTTAGTGATAAGCTTCTTCGAGTTTTTAGTTCCGAGTTCCGAGTCAAAAAGGAACCGCCTACGCACCTTTTGCTGTCATGCAAATCAGTTACAGTTGCGGCCCACTCGCCCACTCACAATACACACGCACATCTCACACACACACACACACACATTCACATATGCGTAATGGCTGTGAAATTAGAAAAAAAAAAGTCTTTAAACAGTATCGATGATATTCCCCTTGACTGCTGCTGCTCCTGCTGATGGAACAATCACAGTGTTGAGATCCTAAACTAAGCTGGTGACTGGTGACTGTGACTAGTGACTAGTCTTTTATTCACCAGGCAATTTGACTTAGCAATCAATTCTGTCTATCATCAGTTCGTAAATCTCTTTTATAACTGAATTTAAAAGTTTAACATGTTACGGTTGGGCTCTCTGCACTACTTGAATATAAAAGTTAGTTATCTCTCTTGTTATAGAACTACATAAACTTAGCAGACTTCACCTAACTGTACCATAGCCTCTTCAATGCTAAAACTAGTTGAGAATTACAATTAAATGAAACGATGAAAAGATAGGCAATAGAATACAGTTTTCTTGTCTTTGATGCCTAAACTAGTTGAGAATTACAACTAAATGAAATAACAAAATGAGATCAAAGTTTAATTTTGTGGTTATTTGTGCTAAAACTAATTGAGAATTATAATAAAATGAAGCGCAAAAGTTTCAAGTATAAACAGCGCTCATCTTTTTGTGCACCTGTCACACAATCTCTGTGATAGTTCACTGCTACTGTGAACTGCTATTCAGAACTGACAGTTTAGTTAGTTTTGGTGCCTGCAGCCGGAACTGGGCAAGCTTTATCATTGCATTGCGAAATGCGAATCGGAACATCCGCTTCTAAATGCCAGGGCAGTTGCTCCTGCTCCTCCTGCTCCTGCTACTGTTGCTGTTGCTTATGTAATGGGGTTACACACTTGCAATCGTCCACGAATAGACTTATCTATCTATATATATATACGCGATAGACAGGTTTGACTTTAAATTGAAATTGAAATTGACCAGAGACCAGAGCAAACCAAAACAGAGAAGAGGAAGAGAAACAGGGAGAGAGAGATAACGATGGATATATAGCAAAAGGAAGGGAGGTGTGAGAAGGTGGACGGCTAGCGGCGCAAAGAAAGCTGCGAAAGGAACGCCTTAAATGAGCTTATATAAACGCTTATGTAATTTTCCCGCCAGTTTGAGATTTATAAATTTTCGTTGTGTTTTTTTTTGTTTTTTTGTTTTCTGTTTTTGTCGCTCTTTCTAGTGCCCGCATTAAGCCAGCTGGACGTTTCATTACCAGTGAGTGTTGTGTGTGTGTGTGTGTGTGTGTGTGTGTGCGAGAGAGAGGGGTGTAGGGAGGGTGGGGGTGGTAGAAACTCCTGCTAGCAGCCATGAAGCAGCTCAGAAGTATGCAATGTAAATAAATGGATAGGAAGAAATCAACGTTAAAATAAATGACACTAAAACTGGAGACAGTATTTTTGTTGTTGTTGTTGTTGCTTCTTTTTTGTTTTGTGTGTTGCTGTTTTTTTTATTTTGTTACTTGACAGTGGCTCTGCTCATTTCGTTGCTGTTGTTGTTGTTGTTTTCCTTTTTTTTTGCGCTGGCTTGGCTCTTCAATTGGCTATTAAGCAAATTGATTCAGTTAAATTTATCTTAATGCAATCTTCACTTGCCCCAGCACCATCACACTACCCATCACCCATCCCCGCCACCAGCGCTCCCTTCTCCCATACTCTCTTTCTCGTTCAAGAGATAGTGCATAATTTGAAGGGCATAGTAAACAAGCCAACAATTCACGCGCAACAATAGCAAAAGATACTTGTAGATACATCTCAACAGACAGCGTCAGAGTCAGAGTCAGAGTCTGAGTGAGAGCCAGAGTCAGTCCGACACATGGCGGATGGCGGGCGACGACAAAAACAAAAAATTAAGCGAAAAACCAAGAAGAATCCCAGGCCCAATACAATGCCCAATCCGCTGCTCAATCCCCCTGGCCCATCAATGCCATTGCCATTGTCATTCATTCCCGTTCTCAATCCCAATCCCATTCCCAGACCCCCAATTGAGCCTACCACGACGACGACGACAACGACGAGGACAACGCGGACGCCAACAACGACCACGACGAGGACGATGTTGGCCATAAAGCGCTCGAAGCGTGAAAAACAAGGGTGAATGTGGAAAGTTACAGAAAAAAAGCATTAGAAAATATATCTGGGCATGGCTTAAAAAGCGCGCTGTTGATTGTTTTGCTGGATAACGGCCACGACTTTTCCTCCTTCTCCCTGTTTTTCCGTCCAACCATCTCCTGCCCTGTTTTCTTTCACTCCATCACAATTCTCTGTTTTTTTTTTTTTTTTTTTTTTTACCCATCCTTTCTTTCTTTCTACGCAAAACCCTGTTGCCATATAGTACTAGTTCAACAGGCCCATGGGCGTAGCCAGGAGCAATATGAGGCAAATGCGCCCCTTTAAGTAGGCAACAGTTTACTTATTTTGTGATTTAAATTCAAAGTTTTCGTTGAAAATGTACCGAAACTGAGATATTTGATTGCCTATTGCATACTTTGAGGGGCAAATGAAAATCTCACTTTATTCTTAGCGAATACTTTTGAAACTGAAACTTTCGCACTCAAAAGGCCATTTGTTTGTTTTTTTTTTTCAACTGATTTCTATATGTTATAGACGTTCGATCGGTCTGATTTCTACAAATGAAAATGAAATTTAGAACTGAGAGACCAGTTTGCAACGCAAGAGACAGACAGACGACCTTATGTAACTTAGCTTAGAGATAAATCGATTTGGACTAGGCCCCTCCCCCGCCCCCTATTGCCACACCCATGCAAAGTAGAGTCAGGCTGTATTTTGATTTCGTTGTCGCCGACGACAACAACGCGATGGAATCGCTCTAAGGGTTGCTTCATTCGTTTCCCCAGGCACAAAACTATCTTCTCGTTGCCATTTTCGTATGTGTGCTACTGGGCAATCGACTACTAAGCCATATAAATATGCCCATCGTCAGATGAGATGGGGATTGGGGAGTGGGGAGGGGGGAGGGGGGGGTTAATGTGGTTGGGGAAGACAATCTATGCCTTGCCTTGTACTTGTTTGCGTCCTTTTGCCGTTAGCCGTTGGGCCATTGATCGGGCCCATAAACAGCATTTTTGCTTTGTTATTATTGCCGCCGCTGCCACCATAGGCAAATCATATAAATTATGCTTACAATTTTTCTTTTTCTCCTTCTCTCTCTCTGCCTTCCTCTCTCTCTCTCTCTCTCTCTCACTCTCGCTTCTTTTATTTTTTTTTTTGCTTTTAATAAGCATAAAAACTTATGATATGTGAAAATATGTATAGTAGGCGCAACAAACAAACCGGCAAACGGCAACAACAACAACAACAACAAAAACAGTTATATCAAAGTTAACGTCAACCCAATCCCAATGCCAATCCCAATCCCAATTCGAAACCCCATCAAAAAAATGAGGTCCCTTCAAAATTGTTAAAGTTCAGTTACAGGCACAGTTGGTTGGGATTTTATTTGGCTGAGACCATTTATACTCCACTTATCACGGGATTTTTTGTTTATTTGCTATTTAAATTGCTAAAGTTTTTCACTTTGTTCGTTGGTTAAACTGAATTTTAGCCATGAGATTCATTTACTGTTTTACCCCAAAATTATTACCACTAATAATGGGTATAATGCCTCTTGCAGTTTCCTTTTGATTTTGGTTAGATTTCTCTTGACTCACCCAACGAGGAACGAGTGCAAGGAGGAGCCAGAATGGCATTCTTAAGGTGTTCTATCGTTTTTGGCCTAGTTATCTCACCTTCTTACTCTAACCTCTCCAGTCATTGTGGCATCAAAGGAAAAGAACTGGCTGACGCGGTAGCTAACAAATTCCTTAACAACTTAAACTTTGGATTAGATGGAACTAACAACAAATCAACAAAACCCACTAACTAAAATACAGTGCTTATCATATTTATAACCCACCCAGCAGCTTTAAACTTTAAACCAATTTTAACAATATTTTTAAGGTTTTTCAATAAAGAAAATGTTTACTGTACTTTGTTGACAAAAGCATATTCAGTAGAATTTACCGCAACTTTTGTTCTATTTATAGAAAACTAAGAAAGAACTGTCAACTTTTGCAGACTTAACTTTATTAAGTATATAGAGACATTGAAATGAAGTAAATTTAGATAAGTTTTAAGAAATGCCCTTTGGAGAACAATTATCTGATTATGAGAAGGGCCTTTTTTTTCTCACCTTTTGAGTCAGGAGAGTCTATTTTGAGTATTTCACGAATCCGAATTCGAGTATTTCGACAATCCTGAAGAAACGAACGGGCGAAAACCGTTGCTATAAACGCACGAAATGAGGAATGAGGAAGAGAATTTTTGAGTTAACTAAAACAAATGAAGGCCGCACTAAATATTAATATTCGTTTTTTGGATTTTTTTGACCAAAACATGAAATTGGGCCATAGTTTTAATACAGCAAATGGATGTTTTTTTCTTTGTTTTTATTTATTTTTAAGAAATCGTTATTAAATCGTTTATTTTTGAGTAAAAAATTTGTTTTTATTGAGCTACTCATTTTTCAAGATTTGGAGGGCTGTAGTAAAACTTGTAGCTAGAGTAAAACTATTTAAAAATACTTCAAATATTCTACTAGTGGCTTAATAAAACTTTGATTCCCTTTGCTTAGTTCCTGGAGAAAGTAAAGGGAATAAGTCGCTAGCCAATTCCTCCGCTAAAATCTTCCATCCAAGCCACGTGGCTAGGCGTTAACATGTAAAAAATCTTTAATCGATCTTCTCAGTTTTCTATACATCAGAAATGCCAGCGGAATGAACTTGGTTGACTCAAAGAATGAATTCAAACTCGATGGATGGATTCATTTGCCAATCACAAAATCCTCTAGGGTTACCAAAAAAGTTGTATTTTGCCAACGCTAACCAAGTCAACATGGCCAACAGTTGGTATACTTGATATTTCAAGTGGCCCTCATAAGTATGCTATACATTTCTGCCAATTGCAAGACCAGAGAATTTATAGACCCAATTTGGTTCCTAAGGTTATAGAAACGAGAAACACGCATTCTTTGCTTCTGCATATAGAATAAGAAGAAGAAGAGAAAGACCAAATTTGGTGAATTGAAGGAATAAAATTTCCCCCGAAATGGGGGGGACAAAAAAGTTGCCACGACAACAACAACAGTTCAACAGGCATCAGAAGAGCATCCATCTCTCTAGATATGATTTAGCTGTCACACAGCCATGCCCCACACCACCACCCCCCTCCCACCCATCGACCCATCGCAATTTCAAAGGAAACACACTTTGTTAGAGTTTTTTTTTGTTTTTTTTTTTTTTTGGTTTTTTGTATATTTTTTTGTTGTTGTTGTCAGATTTTTATTTTTATTCACTATGTTTTTTTTGTTTTTTCTCATTTACTACGCAAGTTGTTGTTGTTTTGTTCTTTGTTATTTTGCATCATACGCATTTTTTGTTTCGCATCTTTTATCCGCTC